>CM019071.1:31699079-33161047 GCA_009667805.1 Leptobrachium leishanense | reverse complement strand
GGCTTAATCAAAAGGCATTCCAAATTTTTAAATGCACACTGAGAAAGCATGTATGTCCCTTTAAGCTTTGGCTAAGACTTGGAGAAAGGCATGGAAGATTGCTGGTGGGAGAACGGGCGTCCCACAAGGGAATGGCATTAACAGATGTGACCCAACTGGGGTGCTGAGATCTGTTACAGGGGCATTAGTTAATCCCTTCACTACAAAGTGATTTATGTTGAAAAGACAGATAACAAAAAGGTGAGATCTTCTGCTTATGGGGATTTGTAGCAATCATAATGAGATTATCAACAATGCAGCTTCCAAAAAATACCAATAGAACCTAAAAATAATATCTGCATGTGACATAATGCCTGTGTATGGAAATTACAGTAACACCTTGTATCTGTACTGTACTGGGATTTTCAGTCATTATAACCCCTGAATCTTATTCCTATACAGACGTGAGTGACCCGTAACCCCAAAGCGCCAGTGGCGTAGCGTGGGGGGGCTGGGGGGGCCGTGGCCCCGGGCACAGTTTTGTTAGGGGCGCATTTGCGCCCCTAAAACTGGCCCGGGGGTTGAGGGGACCCAGATGCCGGGCAGCGCGGGAGTGCCTGCCCGGTCCTGAAGAGTCCGTCCTGTTAAAGGGAAGCGGCTGCGTGCAGGCGCAGCCGGTCACGTGGTCCGGCTAATCAGGTGGTACTGAGTCTCTGTACCACCTGACTGGCCGGACCGCGTGACCTGCGCACGCACGCCATGCAGCCGCATCACCTTCAACAGGACGGACTCTTCAGGACCGGGCAGGCACTCCCGCGCTGCCCGGCATCTGGGTCCCCTCAACCCCTGCTGGAGCTGGAGCAATATCCAGGTGAGAGCTGGGCAAATCCATGTGTAAGCTGGGGCAAATCCATGAGCTGGGGCAAATCCATGAGCTGGGCAAATCCATGAGCTGGGCAAATCCATGAGCTGGGGCAAATCCATGAGCTGGGGGCAAATCCATGAGCTGGGTAAATCCATGTGTAAACTGGGGCAAATTCATGAGCTGGGCAAATCCATGTGTGAGCTGGGGCAAATCCATGTGTGAGCTGGGGCAAATCCATGTGTGAGCTGAGGCAAATCCATGAGCTGGGGGCAAATCCATGAGCTGGGGGCAAATCCATGAGCTGGGCAAATCCATGAGCTGGGGCAAATCCATGAGCTGGGCAAATCCATGTGTAAGCTGGGGCAAATCCATGAGCTGGGCAAATCCATGAGCTGGGCAAATCCATGAGCTGGGGGCAAATCCATGAGCTGGGCAAATCCATGTGTGAGCTGGGGCAAATCCATGTGTGAGCTGGGGCAAATCCATGTGTGAGCTGGGGCAAATCCATGAGCTGGGGGCAAATCCATGAGCTGGGCAAATCCATGACCTGGGGCAAATCCATGAGCTGGGCAAATCCATGACCTGAGGGCAAATCCATTACCTGGGGGCAAATCCATGAGCTGGGGGCAAAACCATGAGCTGGGCAAATACATGAGCTGGGGCAAATCCATGAGCTGGGGCAAATCCATGAGCTGGGCAAATCCATGTGTGAGCTGGGGCAAATCCATGTGTGAGCTGGGGCAAATCCATGAGCTTGGGCAAATCCATGAGCTGGGCAAATCCATGTGTGAGCTGGGGGCAAATCCATGTGTGAGCTGGGGCAAATCCATGAGCTGGGGCAAATCCATGAGCTGGGGCAAATCCATGAGCTGGGCAAATCCATGTGTGAGCTGGGGCAAATCATGTGTGAGTTGGGGCAAATCCATGAGCTGGGGCAAATCCATGAGCTGGGGCAAATCCATGAGCTGGGCAAATCCATGTGTGAGCTGGGGGCAAATCCATGTGTGAGCTGGGGCAAATCCATGAGCTGGGGCAAATCCATGAGCTGGGGCAAATCCATGAGCTGGGCAAATCCATGAGCTGGGGGCAAATCCATGAGCTTGGGGCAAATCCATGAGCTGGGCAAATCCATGAGCTGGGGCAAATCCATGAGCTGGGCAAATCCATGAGCTGGGGGCAAATCCATGAGCTGGGGCAAATCCATGTGTGAGCTGGGGCAATATCCATGTGAGAGCTGGGGCAATATCGATAACGTGTCCACAGGTGGGGGGCGCACAATTCTTGGCTGGCCCCGGGCGCTGACAACCCACGCTACACCACTGCAAAGCGCTCCCTGTATTCTGCCGTCTCCATAGCAGCTGTATTGTAGCAGTAATCTATTTGAACTTTTTGTTACAGTGAGGTTTAGGGCTGCTATGTGCAGTTGGTTTTATGTCTCTCAAGGCTGCCTGGAGAGACATAAAACAAGGATTCCATTTCTCCACAGGGTAGATACTAATTTTGTTTAAAAAAGGCGTGAATATTGTCTTTTGATATGCTAATGAGTGTTTTTCAATGCATTACAATGCAAAATCGAGATAACTCGTAGATAGTCCACCTGTTTTAATTTAAACTTTAATCATCTCTCATGGTTGGGGAATGTGGGGTGGAAGGACGGTATTCTGTAAATTATTTCCCTAAGGCCCCACATTCTTTAAGGCAGATGATGGAGGTCATGAGTTTGGCAGCCCACTAATTCTGATTTAACCCCTTACCAACAAGCCATCACTCGCTTAGCATCTCTCTTTGTTGTGATGTGCTTCATGCATTAAACATATGTAACCATTTTGTGCACTCAAAGAAGCATAGTGTTAACAATTAGTTCAATTACATTATTAGTCTGGTTATATCAGTGAGTGAAATCTAACGACTAATTATATGATCACAGTTTGCACAAGTGCAACAATTATCACGTTAGCCATAATTAGCAGGACCGCTTGTCATTTGTTGTGATATTATGCGAGTCTTGAATTTTTCTCCTAATGTGGATAATTTTAAAAATAAATGTGATTGAAGACAAGTAGGGTGAAGGTTTGCATAAAGATACAGTATGTGTTTTACTAAATGACACTTAATAGTATATCATAAAGATCTAAAAACAGACAGTGTAAAAACAGGGAGGTAGGGGTAGGTCTTAAATATTATCCTCTCCTGACTCCCTTCCAATCTTTCAACCCTATGTATGACATAAAATATTCCATTAATACCTCTCTCTTTCATTGTACTTCTTTCCATACTGAATCGAATTTTGCTGCAGCTAGCATGAGACCGTAAGGGGCTGAACACTCACTGAAGCATCTAGCAAATCCAATGGTTCTCAATGTCAGAAAATCAAGAGCAATTGGCTGATCAGAAGTGGCCTGAGCTGTACATTTCTAGCCTACAATATATAAAGAAGGGTGATCAATTGCTAGTTTTTCAGGAAAGAGTCTTCAATGAACACCCACCTGGAGAGAAGGGTGCTTGTGTTAAAAAATTACCTTTCAAATTACATCAAATGATCATGATGCCAAGAATGTCCCTTTAAAGCAGTGTTTCCCAAACCTGTCCTAAGGACCGGCTGACAGGTATGGTTTGCCAGATATCTGAAGCGCTGCTCAGTGATTGCAGTATTCAGTCTGCTTTTCCCTAAGGTAATCTGCAAAATCTGACCTGGTTGAGGGTCCAGAGGACAGGTTTGGGAAACACTGCTTTAAAGTAACGTCATTAAAAAAAAATCTGGTATTATAGTGTGGTAAAATAACATGATCTGATGGTTCTCAGGTTTCCATTAGACTTGTGTACAGCAAAAAAAATGTAGCAAATCCAAATCAATTTGGACAACATATCTTTTTTTTCCCCATAAGATCCAAATTTTGTTCATATACTGTAGCAGCTCGACATTTCCAAATTTTGTTCATACGGGCACCTACACAGATTATTTCATTTTTGCATTTTAAGAAATGTGGAGGAGTTTTTCCTTAATTGTGCTGCCTCTGTCTGCAATATTTAATATATAAACACTATTTCTTATGTACTTGATTCATATTTTAATTTATGGAGTAAAATCAATTTTTTTTATATAGCTGCTTAGTGAATGAGTTAATGTTTTTTGTGACGTACTACTGATACTTATACTACTGTTATTATAATACTGTTACGTTATCTATTACCTAAAATAAATAATACATTTACATTTATAGATTTCTTGCCACAACTTTTTTTCCCCTCTATTGGCCAGTTTCCATGTGAAAAAAAAAAATCACCATTTACTGCTGGTTATGTGAGTGCAGCCATTCTTGTTTTGTTCCTAAGCATCTATTTCTACCGGCAGATTGGACACGGGATACAGGGCATATCATTAACCCCTTAGTGACCGGGCGGTTTTACACAAATCCGTCCTTTAGTGACCGCTGCTGTTTTTATGTTTCTGCGCTGTTAGTGTTTAGGTCAAATTTTCCTCTTACTCGTTTATTCAACCCACACATATTATACACCCTTTTTCCCGCCATTAAATGGACTTTCTAGAAATACCATTATTTCCATCATATCCAATAATTTACTATAAAAAAAATATGAAATATGATGAAAAAATGGTAAAAACACACTTTTTTGGAATTTAATCCCCAAAATCTACAACCACCAATAAAGACCCTGGCTAAATAGTTTAAAAATTTTGTCCCGAGAATAGAAATACCCAATTTTTACATGTTTTTGCTTTTTAACACTTTCACTGCTGAGCCAGTTCACCTATGTGCGCTGCGCTCATTCTGACCATTTTGTGCTAACTACTTTGAGATGAAAGCCTAGGTCCTATTTAATTAAACCCCCCCAGACAAAAAAAACTTTTAAAAAAACCCATTTTTTTATTTTATTTATTATTTTTCTTATTTATTAATTTTTTTCATTAGTTTTTTAAACCAAACCTGGTCATGTTTGGTATCATTGGAAAGGCCATGATCAGGCCTTTCAAATGAAGTCAAATATGACCATCTAGCTGCCATGGATCGGGAAATAGGGGGATCCTTAGGATCCCCTTATCTCTACATGGCAGCTAGATGGTTAACTGGCTCACTGACATCCTCACACATATGGTGAGGTTGTCAGTGGGTGGGGGGACCTGGAGGCTTGGCTGACATCCAAGATGTCAGCCCCCCTCCAGTTTCGAATCACGTTTTGGCGCCAATTAGCGGCGAAAGGGTTAATGCCATACACCGCTGAAAAGGGGAGACTCTCCCCTTTTCAGTGGTGCAAAAAGCATCTCCCTAGCTTCAATGGTTGGGGAGATAGAGGGCTCTGAAGGAGCCCCCCTCCCCTCCATTGATTTGCATGGGGATGCCTGCTGATGACGTCACCACGCAGCGTGGCGACGTCATCAACCTCGCCTGCCCATATAAATCACATGAGCAGGCTTCCTCCCTGCCAGATTGCCAAGGGATCCAGCGAGGGAGGTAAGTATCGGGCAGGAGGGGGGTTAGGCACCGCTGACGTACCCTGTACGTCCGCGGGTCTAAGGGAGACCCGTGGACAGGACGTACAGGGTACGTCAGCGGTCCTTAAGGGGTTAAACAATCCTCTTATACATCATTGTATAGGAATTAAGCAATTTCTCCTTCCACTGTCCTATTTTGGTGCCAGGATCAAAGGGGAACCACTGGCCTAGAATTTGTCCATCATGCAGTTTGTTATACTTTCATTTCATCAACGAGGTCGTTCATTACGTTTTGATTAAAACAAAATAACGAATTGCCCAATACATGAATGAATCCGATACATTTGAAAATGAAGCACAAGTTTACTCTAATTAAGATTTTTTCATCAAGGAAGTTCTTGTTTATAAAATATTATATTTTGCTTTGTTTAATGCATTTGGTTAAAATGATATATCAATTAGAGATGTGCATTCGCTTCGGAAAAATTTGGAATTTGGAACGAAATTTGATAATTCGTATTCGGAAGTACTTCCGAATAACGAATCCATACGATACGAATACGAAACGAAATGGTATATAACGAATTTATTTTGTTTTACACTGTGTCATCATAAAAGAAAAATTTGAATAACTGATATCAACTATTGAATTTGAAATGAACTTTCAAATTGATATCAGCTATCGAATTTGAAATGAACTATCGAATTTGAAATGAACTATCAAATTGATATCAACTATCAAATTTGAAATGAACTATCAAATACATATCAACTATCGAATTTGAAATGAACTATCAAATTGATATCAACTATCGAATTGATCTTAACTTACAATGCAAGTAATAGTCAGCAAAGGACTTTATGAAACAAATTAATTTTGTTTCACTGTTTAATTTGACTCAAATGCGAAATCTGTGACGCAGCTTAAAATGTAACCCTAGCTTTTGTTTTAACAGCAAAATTTGATTAAATGGGGTTTTACCTAGTGATCCAAAATACGAATTGATATCAACTATCGAATTGATATACGAAATTCGAATCGATTCTAAATTTCAAATCGATCCAAAACGAAATTAGTTACGAAATTCCGAAAACGAAATGATTTAAAAACGTAAAGAAACGAAACTAAATTAAACAAATTTTTCAGCCATGCACATCCCTAATATCAATTAGGATTATTTATTTTTAAGCATGAACATAATGATACAAACTATTTGCTGATAAAAAAGAATAAGTTTGAAATATAAACTTGGCTCTTGAAATAAATATATATTCTCCGAAGTTTTAATTATAAGGTCATATCATTTTTTTTCTCTGTTTAAAATGGAAAACTGCCAGGAACATGCTACTATAAATAATCTAGCCAAATTAAGGTGTAGGGAGATTTACGCAGACAGTTATAATGCATTTTAACTACCAAAATTAGTAAATATCTAAGCTTATAAAATGCAAAGAACTATGGAATTGTAGCACATCTGCGAATAAATTCACGTACACACTGCTAATGTTTCACACACAACTAGAAAAGGCTAGGAAAATGAAAAAAAACATATTATTGTCTCTCTTGATACACACAGGGTTATTCAGAGAAAGGTGGAACTCTGGAGAACTTTTGGAGATGTAAAAATTCTAGGTTAAAAGAGCTGATTTGGAAAGTGAGATTAATGGGAGAATTTTTCTGGTTTGGCTATATTGACCTCGAATTTTCACTTCTCCAAAAGCTCTTCAAAGTTTCACCTTTCTCTGAGTAACCCTGATAGTGTTTCCATGGGGTGCGTAGGTCTAAGAAGGTAGAGACTAAAATGCATTGACCTAAAGGCAATGGGTTCCATGCAGGGAGTTTTATTTAGGCAGGGCACAGGATAAAAACACAGCAGGAGAGAAACTTTGCTGGAATGAGGGCAGGAAACCGTTTACTGGAGACATGGACAAGGAAGGACTCTAGGTGGACACGGAACGACAGGAATGCAGCTGGACACAGGGACACAGCAGGAACATATCTAGATGCGAGCAAGGAAGGAATATGGCTTGACACAGGCAAAGAAGGAATATGACTTGACGTAGGCAAGGCAGGAAAGTGGGTGGACATGTGTGAGGAAACCTTAGGGACTCGATTAAAACAGGTCTGAGGAGTCTCTGGACTCGCAGCATGAAGCAGGGCTAAGATTCAGGGAGACCAGGCATCAGGGCACACCTTAGGCAACGTAAAAACTTGGACACAGCCGGTAGAAAGTTATCCAGGCTTCAGGTCACGGCTGGACCAGTGTGGGCACAGGCTTTCCTGTATGCCTGTTTGTGCCCTGTGCCCGGTTTCTGACAAGTTTCTCCAGTAGCAGACATAAGCCAGGATTGCCCTCAACCTTGTGGGAATGGAGTCTAGGGTGGTCAGTGGCATTGAACATAAAGTCTCGTGCAAGTGTTCCGCTTGGAAGGAATTGATTTTTCTCTATGCTCGTCCAATGGATCAGTGCTCAAAGATGTGGAAATTGAAATCCTGTGCAATGAACATATATTTTTCTGGTGCTTCAAGTATCTTTATTCTGTTTGCTAAACTGTATATACAGTAATTTTTAGAGGACGTAGCATTGATTAATTTAGTAGTAAAGGACAAACGATGTGTTATGCATGACAAAACCAATTGCAAAATAAATTGATAGTCATCAATTCTACTGATTACAATGCAACAATATGTAGAAAACTATCAAGAGGCAAACTAGACTGATAAATTGTGCAATATTTAACATAGAACACTGCAAGTTAACCACATTTAATCTTAATTTTGATCTAGAGCTGGCATTTGGAGAAATTTTAAACAATGCCTATGGAGAAACTATCCTAGTATGTTTAATTGTAGACAGATAAATAAACTTTTCTTTTCTTACTTTTCCTTTTGTGCCGGCTGGGTGGAGTAGAGATAACATCACTGCTCTGCGTGGAGAGAGCCTGTGGAGACATGGGTTCGATCCCAACGAGCACCTCTCCAGTAAGTGTCGGTGGGCAAGACACCTAACGGTACATACTCGCCACCCAGGACATATTTGAAAACGAGAGAAATCTCAATGTATCCTTCCTGATAAAATACTTTCTCAAAAAATTAATGCTTTAAATGAACAGTGCCCAATAATTTCTTGGAAAAGTAGTATCTTGTCAGACTGTCCCCTAACTTCTCTTCCTTCAAACGCTCCCTTAAAACATTCCTATTTAGGGAAGCCTACCACCCAACTCACTGACGCAACCATCAATCACTCTCACCTTACAGTCCTCTCCTCCTGTTTCCAACCCCAACCCTCCCAGATTGTGAGTTCCTACGGGAATAGGGCCCTCATCTCCTCCTGTACTGTTTGTCAAATGTTGTTCAATGTATTGTAACCCTGTCTATACTGTGCTTATTGTACAGCGCTGCGGAATATGCTGGCGCTTTATAAATAAAGAATAATAATAATAATATCTTCCTTATTCATTTGGTGACCCTAAAGTTTGTTGTGCTTCCAGGATCACTCCTTTAGTGTTCAATACGGCTAACAATGATTTCCATCTGTGTCATGTTACCTGTACCCTGGTCTCATTCTGATCCATTGACATCTTTTATTGATGAGACTCCCTCACTGCCCATTGCCCCACCTGCCAATATTTTGATGCTAGCCGCTACAGTTTTGATGCTGTGCATCATTATGTCATTATGTTATCATCACTATAATGCGTTTTGGCTTACTGATTTGACATCATCTAAGGGGGAACAAACTTTAGACTATTTAAACCTGACCCTCGCTCAGATCAGTGCCCTGTCGTGAGTGCACTACTTGTCATCCTGGCGATTTTTGTGTACTGACTTCTTTTTGACTACTTTGATCCTGTGGTTCCCCTAGTATTTGGCTTGCAATGCATGACGACAATCTGTGATATTCCATGGTGCCTTTATAGCTACCCCCTCTGCGTCTGACCTCGTATATCCCTTTGACTATGATTTATGATGTAAGGAATAAACAATGAGTTGATCACTGTTTTCCACTCTGAATAATGCTTTTACTTACAGCCTTTTAAAAGTGGAGACGGCTGTAATCATAATTACTTAATCCCTCTCTTCCCTGGTAAATATAGCTGTAACTAAAGTGGGTTAGTGCAGAGTAATGAGAGAACACTATGGGTCCGAATGCAAGCAAGCCGTGATGTATAATGGCTCCTACTGTTAACTATACTACACTCCAAGGAGTCCTATGGACTCCAGGAGCTGATACACTGCTGGTATCAAGGGTTGGCTCCCAAATATGCAGACTCAAGATTTTAACAGAGTGGCTCATTCAGAATAGGAGTTTTAATAGCGTGCTGTAAATGGATATAGCTTGTACACAATTTATTCATTTGTGAGTCACAATTAATGATTTAGTTGGATCTGGCCCTAGGTCTTTGACCCTCACTCATATGAAAGGTATAAGGATTAGGCTGTAGCTAAATACTAAAAATGACACATGCTGTTGCTTCTTTTTCACCATTATAAACTAGATATGCATTTAATCTGTACACATACTGGTGCAAGTGTATCTTAAATCATGGATTCCTAAACTGTCATGAAAAAGAAATTGACTCAATGAAGATTTATTTACGTTTTACCAGTGGTGGGCTCTATTACATTCATCGGGCAAAAATGCTCGCGCAGCGCAATTTTTTTGCATGCAGCGTTAAACGTTAACGCCTGTAAATTAATGCTGGTATTACAATCCGAGCGCATTTTTTGATCCGTCTGAAAATATCGCGCGTAAAAAATACAAGTGAAAACTCGCGCGCGTTAACGTCGCGCGCAGAAATCGGTGGGCAGACTCTTTTTTCACGTGATTTAGCCAATCAGAATTAAGAACCACAATTGTCTCCCGTTCAGTTTTTGCACCTGTCAAAATCAATCTGAGTATATATGCTGCAGCAATAATAAAAGCACGCCCAACTTCTACATTTTATTGTTTGGGTATGTGTAGAATGTGTAACTATACTGTGCTGTATTTTTTTTTTTTGCGCTGGTGTATTTGGGTTCGGCCAGGACGTTTAGATTTGCCATTAACACCAGCTTTTAAAAGACGTTAAAATTATGCGCGCAAACGTTGTCTGTTAAAATTTGCGCTACTATTGTAATACGTTGCAAGTACCAGCGCACAAACGCATTTGCGCTCACAATGTTAAGTATGGGATGCGCGCTCGAACTTGCGTTCACGCAGGGTCACTCGCATTAGATGTTAACGCGCATTTTGTGCACGAGCGTCGTAATACGACGTTCAGTGAGAAGGGTTTTTCCCCTCGCGTTAATGCGTTTTTGCGCATGCACAAAATTGTGCGCAAAGAATGTAATAGGGCCCGGTATGTTTTTATGGGGTTACTCTAATTCAATGGCAGTCATACTGTTCTCGGGGATACTCTTGTCTCTGAACCGTTAATATGTCAATTATCTTAGTAAAGTACCTGCTTAGAGAGTTTGCAAGCTACCAAAAGTTTTAAACACGCACATGAGGCAATACCTTTTAAACCATAAATCATTGAAGTAACAACCATTGAGGTATTATGCGTTGCCTTGTTCTGATTTTACAGGCTAGTATTGAAAGCACAGGTACATCATTCTCAGCCGCACCGTGGCTGAAATATTGCACTGTGAATATCACGGCCAAACAACGTGTGATAAGAATAGGAAATTTACTGTGAACATCATTGACTGCAACATTTTTAAGACTGGTACTCAGAGGTCTATAAATTGTTTGAGTCTATTACTTAAAATGCATATAATGCTATAGACATATATTATGTTGGGTTCTTGTTACAAGATCGAAAATTAAACGTTTAAATAGTTCTGATCATGTAACTTGTAGCACATGTGAGAGCATGTAATTAAACTTACAGCGTTGTAGCAATGCATACATTAATACTATTTCTTTCAAATTATTTAAAATGTTATTAAAAACTAAGGTTTAAGTGGCAAAAGAAAAATAAATGTGCATACATTCAGTAAATTTACCCGTAATTCCCTGCTCATTTTTTGCTTAAACAAAATTGATTAAATCAGATGCCATAGTATCATGATACTGGAATAAGTAATATCGTTGCCCTCTGACAGGTTTCCAACATGGCATGTATCTCCTTTTTTACACAACCAAGTATGCCATGGCCCATAGACATTATTCTGCTCAGAACATATCACTGTACCTATTGCTTCACCACTGGATCTTGGTAAGGAAACACAGGCTAACCTTTAGGCTACAGCTGTTAACTTTACTCTGGATCTAATCTCCCAATCCTTCATTTTAAATCCTAGCCCTGTAGCTGAATGCATTTATGGGGGATTGTCGTACATCATGTCCCCAGACACTCTGGCTAATCTCCCCTTAGCATCCCCATTTTACCTGCAGATTGAGGGGCAGACCCTGAGTCCAGCAGGATGCCTCGTAGCGGCTGCTAGGCTTCAGGATGCTCGGGGCAGCACTAAAGCACTGTCGCAAGCATCCACTCCATGGTGGCTTCTCCTGCAGGGTCATGTGGGGACTTTTTTATGGAAGGTACATTACAAGTGAGCTCAACATGATCACAACAAACATGTTGGGCCTTAAGGTGAAAATTTGCACTCACATATCTCCCCTTAGCATCCCTGTTTACAGTGGATTACAGGGCAGGCGCTGAAACCAGCAGCCAACCCTGTAACAGCCGCTAGGCTCCAGGATTCTCGGGGCAGCACTAACTCCATGGAGACTTCACTGTGGAGGACTCCGTGGAGGTTTCTCCTGCAGGGTCACATGACTGGCAGGATGTTGCCTCTCGCCGTCAGGGGAGTGATCGCGGAGGGAGACTGAGGACTTTTTTCCCCCTGTTTCACTCAGCTCCTGGTGGTCAGAAGCATCAAATCGGGCTGCCGTTCTTTCTGTGGGATGAGAGGTGAGTATTTGATTTTTTGGGAGTATACAGCTGCAGCTAACTGATTCTGCAGAAGCGAAATCAGTTAGCATCAGCTCTAAGTTGTATGAAACCTTTTTACTTGGCGACAGCTGTGATTAATTAGTGTTAGGACTATGTGATCATCACGAGTATAGCAGTACGTAGTGATACCTTTTTTATTGGACTAACATTACATTTAAAAGACAAGCTTTTGAGAGTATATCCTCTCTTCCTCAGGTCTGGACACTTACTGATCAGTTCCTAGAATTGAACATTAGGACATTAAGGGTCACATGGGTGGGGGTATTAGATGTCGTAAAAAGTGAGAGTCAAATGGTATGTTCAAAATGGGAAAATAAATATATGAGGGATCTTGGGCCCGTAATAAAACAACAGAGATAAGATCATACAACCTAGAATGAAAAAAGGGAAAAAGAAAAAAACCAAAAACACAAAACAGTGAAGGTTGAAAGAGACATGAAAAAAAAAGAGGAAAAAGAAAGGAAACCTAGAAAAAACAAAACATCAGCCAGAATTTAGAATGTTATGTGACGCTATGATAATGGGTTAAAAACCCAGAATCGACATTGAGTTCAGCATTTATAGTGTTAAAATATGTGATCATTTTCATTTCATATGTTTTCCGTTCACGGTGGTCTTTAAAATGTCCTTTGAGGATTTTAATTTTGAGGTTTTGGACGGAGTGGCCTGTTAGATTGAAGTGATCCTAACGCTAATTACTCTCTGCTTACTCTTTGTACTCCCCATGTTAAGCATAGGGAAAGCAAAGTACAGTAAGCTTAGGTGAAAAGGCACCAATACAGACTCACAAACTGATTTTTAACTCATATTACAAATACCTAATCAGATACCTGTATAAATACCCTAAGGATGATATATTATATAAAATATTACTGCTTTTTATTCCTTCATACTTTTAGTAAATAGCATGTCACAAATTCCCTTGCACGTAAAACAACGTACTTCTCCCTGGTTTTAGAACCGGTTAAGAACTGTATGACAAGGAATATATTGTAGTCATACTGCTATCTATTTTTCAAGGAATGAACAAAATAAAAATATTGAATATTTATAGGGGAAATCAACCTCACTCTACAGAGGAAATGGCCATTTGACTTGTTTAGACTCCTAACAATGTTTGAAATAAATGTTACACTTAATTATTTGTAGTGGAGTGGGAATAACATAGTGCCTTGGTTTATTGCACATGTTATGACTCTGCATACCAAATTTTGAATATATTAATATATATGAAGCAAGTAATTCCATCTTTCACCGGTCTTTATTTGAAAATACAAAAAACAGTACACATCTTCCTTGCTGAAAACAGAAATGCCTTCATTTAAGAATATAAAGAATGTCCTTGTGATATTTTTAGAGCTACGTGCATAAATCATCTCCAGTAAGTTCTTGGTGCTCACCTTGCTTATATTCTAAAAAGGATAATTATAAGGCATTGTATACAAAACACAATTTGCTCATAAATAAAATCTTCATTTCATTAATCATTTTTTGCCCATCTATGACTCCTATTTGAAAGCCATCATCATTTTTATGAACTGTTTTACAAATCGCTGCGCTATATTCAAGGTGATATGCTATAAACAGATTATAAATGGAAATCTTTTATTCTGATAAGGCGCTCCAATCTCATATATATAAAATACAGCGCGCTCAACCCATCCATACATCTAAAGCAGTTAAAAACACCTATCTTGGGGGTCAACTTAATATGATTGGATGATTTTTTGGAAAGAATAATCATCTTGCGGTCGATATTTTTTCAATTGAAAAATTCAGTCAGAGACGATATTTGAAAAATGCCAGTGGTAGAGATTTGTGACTTTAAATATGACTATCACAAATATCCAATATTTAAAAACAGATTTTTTTTTTATAATTCCCGCTATTTCCCTGCACGAATGCTCATTTATCAACGCCATCATACAGCAGATCCCTGTCTATGCAAACCGAAAGCCTGCGCTTATAAGATTAACTCACTTACCAGGGACATTCTCATCATGAGTATAAGATACACATGTCCTGGCTTATTGCTGTCCTTTGGTTGTGTATATGTACTGTATGTGTGTGTATGTGTATATAATAAAAATTCACGAGGGAGCACTCGAGAGTTTCATAAGTAAAAATATAACTTTATTCCAAAACGATAAGAAATCCAATGTTTCAGGTCCTCAGAGTCTTTTTAAAGGTTAAAAAAAAATATTTCATGGGCATTTAAATAGAGAAAATGATCACTCACTGACCCATGCTGCTGTGCGATGCTTGGGAGCAAACCACGTGAACATGAAGCCGGAGCATCCATGATGATGTCACGTGGGTCATATGAGCATGAGGACATCATGACCTGAGACCAGGTGAAGCATCGACATGGAAACCCATAAACTAATCAAAGTTTTATTCTCTAAAATGATCTCCAAAAAACCCCTGTATCTCCTCCATAGGAAACAGGGAATTTCCTGCCTGGCAGGGGTCCAGCATCTGACGTCATCACGCCCATGCATGTGAGTGGGGATAGGTCCTGCAGGTGGGGCTGACAACCAAGATTACAGTCCCCTGCGGGAGAAGTCCGCGATCAGCGCCAGGCTGGTGCCGATCAGTGGAACTTCTACCATGGGCTTCAGACGTCCTCCGCATCCCAGCAGAGGAACGTCTGTCCTGCTGGTAGGTGCCGTTACTGTGTACCAGCAGAAAAAAAGCTATATATATATATATCTTTAAATATAAATATATATGTAACTAACTGCTTTCCAATTAATGATCATACATAATCTTTCACAAATTGTTTTCAGCTTTTAAAAAGAGCTTGCTATGATTACATGAGTATGGTAAAACTTGAAGTCCATTTGGTGCCTTATATAAAGGCTCTACATGGGCCAGAACATTGCTATCAATATCCTTGCCAAAAGAGGTTCCCAAGTACCTGTTCCCTTTCTTTCTACTAGTGCTTCCAGCCAGTGCCTCTCTTATGTATGCCTACCAGGATGGAATTTATGTTAATGCTACTAGCCTCTTGTAGCTGGGGAGAGATGGAGTCAAATTGAACTCCTGGCCTGGATTCCTTATCTTTGCATCTCAGTTGTGTAGAAGATGTAGAGTAGGGCGGAGCACTGGACCAAATTCTTTTGGTTTTGCACAAAGTGCATTTCACCTAGAGTCAGATATCATGCCCCAATCCCAAAACAAAGGTGAAAAATAAACATCATAATATTGTAAACTGTTCCATGCCCCTTATAGCAATATTTACAGTATATACAGTCAGGTCCAGAAATATTGGGACATCGACACAATTCTAACATCTTTGGCTCTATACACCACCACAATGGAGTTGGAATGAAACAAACACAATGTGCTTTAACTGCAGACTGTCAGCTTTAATTTGAGGGTATGTACATCCAAATCAGGATGTAGGACTTACAGCAGGGTGTAGGACTTACAGCAGTTTGCAGATGTGCCTCCCACTTGTTAGGGACCAAAAGTAATGGGACAGAATAATAATGATAAATCAAACTTTCCCTTCTTAATACTTTGTTGCAAATCCTTTGCAATCAATCACAGCCTGAAGTCTGGAACGCATGGACATCACCAGACGCTGGGTTTCATCCCTGGTGATGCTCTGCCAGGCCTCTACTGCAACTGTCTTCAGTTCCTGTTTGTTCTTGGGGCATTTCCCTTCAGTTTTGTCTTCAACAAGTGAAATGCATGCTCAATGGGATTTAGGTCAGGTGATTGACTTGGCCATTGCATAACATTCCACTTCTGTCCCTTCAAAACCTCTTTGGTTGCTTTTGCAGTATGCTTTGAGTCATTGTCCATCTGCACTGTGAAGCGCCGTCCAATGAGTTCTGCAGCATTTGTCTGAATGTGAGCAGATAATATTGCCCGAAACACTTCAGAATTCATCCTGCTGCTTTTGTCAGCAGTCACATCATCAATAAATACAAGAGAACCAGTTCCATTGGCAGCCATACATGCCCACGCCATGACACTACCACCACCATGCTTCACTGATGAGGTGGTATGCTTAGGATCATGAGCAGTTCCTTTCCTTCTCCATACTCTTCTCTTCCCATCACTCTGGTACAAGTTGATCTTGGTCTCATCTGTCCATAGGATCTTTTTCCAGAACTGTGAAGGCTTTGTTAGGTGTTGTTTGGCAAATTCTAATCTGGCCTTCCTGTTTTTGAGGCTCACCAATGGTTTACATCTTGTGGTGAACCCTCTGTATTCACTCTGGTGAAGTCTTCTCTTGATTGTTGACTTTGATACACA
Organism: Leptobrachium leishanense; assembly: GCA_009667805.1. NCBI lineage: Eukaryota > Metazoa > Chordata > Amphibia > Anura > Megophryidae > Leptobrachium > Leptobrachium leishanense. The sequence goes on along the minus strand of CM019071.1, from coordinate 33,144,539 downwards.
TACACCTACCTCCTGGAGAGTGTTCTTGATCTGGCCAACTGTTGTGAAGGGTGTTTTCTTCACCAGGGAAAGAATTCTTCATTCATCCACCACAGTTGTTTTCCATGGTCTCCCGGGTCTTTTGGTGTTGCTGAGCTCACCGGTGCGTTCCTTCTTTTTGAGAATGTTCCAAACAGTTGTTTTGGCCACGCCTAATGTTCTTGCTATCTCTCTGATGGGTTTGTTTTGTTTCTTCAGCCTAATGATGGCTTGCTTCACTGATAGTGACAGCTCTTTGGATCTCATCTTGAGAGTTGACAGCAACAGATTCCAAATGCAAATAGCACACTTGAAATGAACTCTGGGCCTTTTATCTGCACATTGTAATTGGGGTAATGAGGGAATATCACACACCTGGTGTCACGGATCCCTCTGATTACAAAAGTGTGGTCCCTTTACGCAGACCGCTCTCTACCCTTCCGATCCTTGAATGGTCGGCGAAACTAGAAAGACAATTAACCAGACAATAGATAGACAAGGGGTAACACCAGACAGAGGTATGGAATAGAGTATCGTCACGAATCCTTCTGACTACCAAGATATATATCTCTTTCTGTAGCTCCCTTTCTACTCTTCCGATCCTTGAATGGTCGGCAAAGCTATGTAGACAATGAAGCAGGTAACAGATAAAGAAAGGGAAATACCAGACAGGGGTACAGAACAGATCACAAGTCCTCCCTAGGACTTTAGTAATAGCAGAGGTAATCTGATGCGTGCTTAGGGTGCCACATAGACTGACCTCGGTACCAACGTTAAGGGCAGAACCTAGAGCAGAGTAAATGCCAATACCAGGGGTCATACACAGGAGGGTTCGTTTGCCAATACCAGGAGTCATACACAGGAGGGTTCGTTTGCCAATGCCAAGGGTCATACACAGGAGGGTTCGTTTGCCAATGCCAAGGGTCACACACAGGAGGGTTCGTTTGCCAATGCCAAGGGTCATACACAGGAGGGTTCGTTTGCCAATGCCAGGGGTCATACACAGGAGGATTCGTTTGCCAATGCCAAGGGTTATACACAAGAGGATTCGTTTGCCAATGCCAAGGATCATACACAGGAGATAGCCAAAAATCACAAGAGCTCTGCGGGAGGTGAATACCACGTCAGGGCACCGGCGTAGGGGAGAGACTGGGCTTTAAACCCGGCGGGTCCGCGTCACAGCGCCAGGCCCCGCCCCTCGGCGTCCCACGTGAGCGGGCCCGGAAGCGCTTACATTCGGCGCCTGGCCAGCGAGCAGCGAGGAAGCTGCTGCCAGGCGCCCCATCCCCTGAGCCACCGTGACAGAACCCCCCCCTCCAGGGGCGGCCACTGGACGACCCCCAGGGGCACGGGGATGCGCTAAATAGAAGGCCTTCACTAGCCTAGGAGCATGGACTTCCGCAGCCGGTACCCAAGAACGATCCTCCGGACCGTACCCCACCCAATCGACCAAATACTGCAAGGACCCCCTAGACAGCCTGGCACCCAGAATGGCCTGAACTTCGAATTCCTCCTCGCCCTCCACAGAGACAGGAGGCGGTGGAGCATGGACTTTGGTGTACCGGTTACATAACAGCGGCTTCAAAAGGTTTACATGGAATACATTGTGTATTTTAAAATGGGGGGGTAACGCCAAAGCATAGGAGACAGGGTTGAGTCGCCGTAGTATCTTATAGGGACCGATATACCTAGGAGCCAACTTCATGGAAGGCACTAAGAGCTTGATGTTACGTGAAGACAGCCAAACCCTGTCCCCAACTTGATACACTGGTGCCTGCCTCCTGTGTCTGTCGGCCTTAGTTTTCTGGATGGCACTGCTTTCCTCCAGTGCCCGTCTCACTCTCCCCCAAGTCTCTTTCAATGATGCCAGTTGTTTATCTAAAGCAGGAATCGTGGAATCAGGAAACGTGGCGGGGAGCACGGGAGGATCAAAGCCATAAACAGTGAAGAAAGGAGAATGACCTGTGGATTCACTTACTGCGCTGTTAATAGCATATTCTGCCCACGGTAGCAGATCTGACCAGTTATCTTGTTGTTCTGAGATGAAGCACCTGAGATATTTCTCTACGTTTTGGTTGGCTCGTTCTGCTGCTCCGTTGGTCTGGGGGTGATAGGCCGAAGAGAAAGAGAGGTCTATCCCCACGTTCTTACAAAACCCTCTCCAGAATCCTGAGATGAATTGGGTCCCCCTATCAGAGACTATCTCCCGAGGGACACCGTGAATGCGGACCACATTGGCAATGAATATGGGCACCAGTTCAGCTGCCGAAGGTAGTTTCTGAAGAGGAACATAGTGACCCATCTTGGAAAATCGATCTATGATCGTAAGTATCACTGTATTCCCTCTTGACTCAGGTAACTCTACGATAAAATCCATGGCTACATGTGACCAGGGTCGTTCGGGGATCGGCAAAGGCTGGAGTAAGCCAATGGGTGCTGTTTGGGACTTTTCTGCCTTGTGCACACTTCGCACACGGCAATGTAATCTTTGACATCTCGGCGCAATGTGGGCCACCAGAGGAGTTTACTGATACTAGACACAGTCTTGGTGATACCCATATGCCCGGAAGTTTTATTGTCATGATAGATGTTAAGTACCTCTTCTCTTTCGTTCTCAGGTACAAAGAGTTTCGCAGGAGGTTTTCCCCCAGGAGCTGCGCCCTGGACGGTCTGCAACCTTTTCATTAGAGGAGACGAAACACTAATCGTGGTAGCGGCTATAATCCTCTCCTGGGGTACAATGGGATGCTGATCTTGGATATTATGTTCATAAGACTCATACTGTCTCGACAATGCGTCTGCTTTGATGTTTCTGGACCCAGGTCTATAGGTAAGTACGAAATTAAAACTTGAAAGAAACAATGACCATCTCGCTTGTCTGGAGTTTAAACGTTTGGCATCTCCAATGTACGTGAGATTCTTATGGTCGGTTATGATAACAATGGGGTCCTTAGACCCTTCTAATAAGTATCTCCATTCGGCCAAGGCCGCGATGACTGCTAACAATTCTCTATTTCCAATGTCATAGTTCTTCTCTGCCGGGGACAACTTCCGAGAATAGAAGCCGCATGGATGCAAGGGTTTGTCAGGAGCCTCCCTTTGGGACAAGACTGCACCAAGACCTAGTTCGGAGGCGTCAACTTCTAATTGGAAAGGCAGAGCCGGATCTGGATGCCGGAGAACAGAGGCAGTAGTAAAGGCTTGCTTTAGTGCCTTAAAGGCTTGAGTGGCTTGAGGTGTCCATTTCTGATTTCCCACCCCTTTCTTTGTCATAGCCGTGAGGGGGGCCACCAAGGCCGAAAAATCTTTAATGAACCTTCGGTAATAGTTCGTAAACCCAGAAACCTCTGAATGGCTTTAAGTCCTTGGGGTAGAGGCCAGTCAAGAATAGCTGAGAGCTTCTTAGGATCCATTTGAAAACCCCGGAGTTATAATATAACCAAGGAATTGCACAGTTACTATGTCGAATAGACATTTTTCTAGCTTACAGTACAATCCAGCCTTCAATAATTTTTTCAACACTTGTTTCACGTGGACATGATGAGTGTCCACATCAGGAGAGTATATCAGGATATCATCCAGATATACTATGACGAATTCTTGCAGAAAGTCCCTTAGAGTGTCATTTATAAGGTCCTGAAAGACGGCTGGCGCATTACACAACCCAAAAGGCATCACCAGGTATTCGTAATGCCCTCTACGTGTATTAAAGCCGTTTTCCATTCGTCTCCTTTTTAACCCTGACCAGGTTGTACGCTCCGCGTAAATCAAGCTTCGTATAGACACGAGCCCCTTTAATCGGTCAAACAATTCTGTTATGAGAGGTATGGGATATGCATTTCTTATAGTGATCCTATTTAAACCCCTATAGTCGATGCAAGGTCGCAGATCTCCCTCTTTCTTGGAAACAAAAAAGAAACCTGCTCCTGCTGGAGAGGAGGACCGTCTAATGAATCCTCGTTCCAGATTCTCCCTTATATATTCCTCCATAATGTCGTTCTCCCTTTGTGACAAAGGGTATACGTGACCCCTAGGAGGCATCGTACCGGGGAGCAAGTCAATGGCACAGTCATATGGACGATGTGGTGGTAGGACCTCAGTCCTGGCTTTAGAGAACACCTCCTTTAATGCCAGGTAACATTCCGGAACCTCCGTGGACAAAGGAGGGGCTGTGGCAATATTGAGGCTACCAATCACATTAACTGTGCCTAGGCACTTAGACTGACAACTCTGACCCCAACATTTTATGTCTCTCTGGACCCAATCGACTACTGGGTTGTGCTCTGTTAGCCATGGAAACCCAAGGACGACAGGACATGAGGGTGATTCAATGATTTGAAATCTTATTGTCTCCTGGTGTAACACTCCTACTTTCATACATACATCGACTGTATCGTGAGTGATATGTGGACATGCCAGGGGGTTACCATCTATGGCCTCCACCCTTAGAGGTCTTTCCCTGAGAACCAGTGGTATGAGGTTTTTGGCAGCAAAATTCTTATCCATAAAATTGCCTGAGGCCCCAGAGTCCAAAAACGCCTCAGTCTTGAGGTGAACCCCCTCCCAGGTTAGGGAGACCGGTAACAGAATCCTGGATTTTTTCTTTTCATTATCCACAAAGGAGGCACACAGAGAACCGACACCTGGGTGTCTCCTGTTCTGAATCCCACTCTGCTATGTTCAGCCCTGCCAACCCTGGGTCTCTGAGGACATTGAAGGCGGAAGTGATCTGCCCCTGCACAATAAAAGCAGAGCCCCTTTTCTCTTCTGTGAGCTTTTTCTGCTTCTGAAATACCTGTCTTCCCTATTTGCATGGGTTCAACGACCGGTAAATCTGTTTTTACATTCTCCGAACCACCTGATGTACTGGGGTGTCTGGGTAACGAGGGTAAAGGAGGCAAGACCCTTCTGGGTCTATCTCTGGGATGTCTCCTTTCCCTGATTTGATCGTCCATGGCTATACAGAAATCTATTAGGTGGTCCAGACTTTCTGGTAATTTTAAGGGAGCCAGTTCAAACATAAAAGCCTCGTTCAAGCCTTCGGTAAAGGCTAAGGTTAAAACGTCGTTCGGCCAAAGTACTTCAGAAACCAAAGTCTTAAACTCTATGGCATAATCGGCGACCCTCTTATTACCTTGTTTGATGTGAAACAAGGACCTACCCGCATTGGTAGCCCTTCTAGAGGGATCAAAGGTACGTTTTAACTCAGAGGTAAAACCCTCATAGTCATAAATGATGGGTTTCTTATTTTCCCACAACGGCGTAGCCCACAATAAAGCTTTTTCTGTTAAATGATTAATCAGATATCCTACTTTGGCTTTATCAGACATACAAGAACCTGGATTGTTCTCAAACAAAATCTCGAGTTGAGTCAAAAACCCCCGACATAGGCTTGGTGTACCATCATAGCATAGGGGTGCCTTCATACTAAGCCTATGTCCTTCAGGGGGGACGGGACTGACCCTAGGTAACACTGGATCTGGAGGGTTTGTGATACCTGTATTGGACCGATTTAACAGGGTTTGCAGAGCGAGAGAAATCTGGTCCATCCTATGGTCTTGTTCCTCTTGTCTGGCTGCGATACGTGCCAGCTGGTTAGAGAGGTCTGCGGGATCCATGGCCCTGACGTAATGTCACGGATCCCTCTGATTACCAAAAGTGTGGTCCCTTTACGCAGACCGCTCTCTACCCTTCCGATCCTTGAATGGTCGGCGAAACTAGAAAGACAATTAACCAGACAATAGATAGACAAGGGGTAACACCAGACAGAGGTATGGAATAGAGTATCGTCACGAATCCTTCTGACTACCAAGATATATATCTCTTTCTGTAGCTCCCTTTCTACTCTTCCGATCCTTGAATGGTCGGCAAAGCTATGTAGACAATGAAGCAGGTAACAGATAAAGAAAGGGAAATACCAGACAGGGGTACAGAACAGATCACAAGTCCTCCCTAGGACTTTAGTAATAGCAGAGGTAATCTGATGCGTGCTTAGGGTGCCACATAGACTGACCTCGGTACCAACGTTAAGGGCAGAACCTAGAGCAGAGTAAATGCCAATACCAGGGGTCATACACAGGAGGGTTCGTTTGCCAATACCAGGAGTCATACACAGGAGGGTTCGTTTGCCAATGCCAAGGGTCATACACAGGAGGGTTCGTTTGCCAATGCCAAGGGTCACACACAGGAGGGTTCGTTTGCCAATGCCAAGGGTCATACACAGGAGGGTTCGTTTGCCAATGCCAGGGGTCATACACAGGAGGATTCGTTTGCCAATGCCAAGGGTTATACACAAGAGGATTCGTTTGCCAATGCCAAGGATCATACACAGGAGATAGCCAAAAATCACAAGAGCTCTGCGGGAGGTGAATACCACGTCAGGGCACCGGCGTATGGGAGAGACTGGGCTTTAAACCCGGCGGGTCCGCGTCACAGCGCCAGGCCCCGCCCCTCGGCGTCCCACGTGAGCGGGCCCGGAAGCGCTTACATTCGGCGCCTGGCCAGCGAGCAGCGAGGAAGCTGCTGCCAGGCGCCCCATCCCCTGAGCCACCGTGACACCTGGCCATGGAACAGCTGAGAAGCCAATTGTCCCATTACTTTTGGTCCCTTAACAAGTGGGAGGCACATCTGCAAACTGCTGTAAGTCCTACACCGTTCACCTGAGTTGGATGTACATACCCTCAATTTAAAGCTGACAGTCTGCAGTTAAAGCACATTGTGTTTGTTTCATTCCAAAGATGTTAGAATTGGCCAAAGATGTTAGAATTGTGTCGATGTCCCAATATTTCTGGACCTGACTGTATATGTTGTATGTATGTGTTAGTGTCTATTTGCTTGTATTTTAATGTCGTCGCTCATGGACAAGTGGTTTATTCTAAGTTCTATTTCCAAATAATAGATGCCATATTTAGTTCATTCCATAAGTGACACGCTGCCTGTTCCCTTTTCTAAGGTTGTCACACACAATAATTATTATTTTATAAAGGCAAGCTGTTGTTTTCGATTATTGGATTATGTGCAGTGACAAAGCTGAATTAGTTACAACATACACATTACAAACTGAAAAAGCAATAGTTAAAAGACAAAATAGTTTTAGTTTTTGCAAACTTTGTCTATATGTCTTTTTCATAATTCAAGTTTTTTCAGATTTTGAGGGATGAAAACGTGAAGGGTTAATGCATACCAAAGCAATATAAATAAACAAGAGGAAATAAACAGTACAAGAAGTTTCAGGTGAAATCCAGTGTAAGATGTATACATAAGGGACAAACCAACTGAAGGAAAAGGTACATTGAATGCCAGGACATGGATTGTACAACATGTAAAGGAGCTTCTACAAGAGTCCGGAACCACATCTGAGAATAGAAAAAGAGTAAAATCTCAGTGGAATAAATACAGCCTTGTACTCTAATGGAGAGTGTCAATCAAAAATGGAGAAAGCCATCATAGACACTACCATGGAAGTAACAGTAGAACACCAGACTAGTGAATAAAAATATAGGCAACATTCCTCAAATCAATAGCTAATTGCATTGACCCAGGAGAATATCAGTCAACCAATATCCACTATGCAACTCCCTCTATCACATGCACGGAGGCCAACCCCTATCACATGCACAGGAGGCTTGATCCCAGTAGGCAGTCAATACAAAGGCTTTGACTGTAGCTGAAGAAAACCAAGGGTTTTTTTGAACATAGGACAAGGCATAAACAATAGAACGCAGGTGCTGGGGTTACAAGGAATGGGAGAGGAATAAGGCCTATGCACTGAGGATGGACAGGGAAAGAATAGGGCTGGACACAGAGGTTGGACGGACCAGGAATAGTGCTGGATAAAGAGGGCACAAGAAGACGGAAGGAGCAGGACACAGAGTCACAGGGAACTCAGAAGAGGTCTGGGGAGAATAAGAGATGAGTTGGGAAGGACTGCTAGACAGTAGACAGTGAGACAGGGAACTTGTCTCACAAGAGAGTTGGTGCTGGCTTGGAAGCCCAGGAGACTGGGTGCAGGTTTGGAGGCACCAGAAGGAACAGGACTTGGCTGAGATGGTCGCAGGAACTTGGAATTTGGGAGTGGGAATTCTGGGTAGGGAAAAGGGTATCCGGGTCACAGACTCAGAGGAGATAGCAAGGAACAGGCTACAGGGTGCAGAAAGACTGTGGACAAACATACTCAATGTAGAAGCTACGAGGAAAGAGCGTATCTGCCCAATAAAGGAAATCCATCAGACTTACTCGGTGCACATGATCAGCAAAAAACAGTAGTACATTAATACCTGGCATGCAGCATATAGGGCATGAATGTAACTGCCAGGGATTCAAGTGATAATGGAAATGGCTCAGGAATGGGTCCTCCTATGTGCCCTTGAGCTTTGTCCCTAACATCCTCTTAGCTTCAGATACTTTCCCCTTCCCTGTACCAGTCCCTGATGGATGTCTCTTATTAGAGAAATAGCCACTGATTTCTTCAAAAACTAATTTAAAAAAGCACTCTCAAACCCAAAAAGGAAAGTCGCCAAAATATGTTTTTGAGTTATTTTATTGTGTAGAGTAGACCGTCTTCATTTTGTGGTCTGATTGGGAGCATTTATTAATTTTAACATATTGACACAATACACCTAATATCTTAAGGTGAATAATTATATTGAATTACATTAGTAATGACTCAAAGAAAAACTATAGGAGCAATGCAAGCTAATTTAATTTGAAGAGGTTATCCTGTCAATGCACATGTGCTTGGAATTTATACACCATTCCATAATTCAATTATAGTTTTTTAGTTCTCAGGTGCTTTGGCCTTATTCCAGGAGGTGGGGAACTGCTTTAAACACTCAACAAACGGAAACACTAACTGCATCAATTAAAATAAAAACACCATAATGATGCTTATTGATTTTCGTTCACCTCATTCTATTTCTTTATTTATACAAACAGCACTTGTACTGGTTATTACTTAGAAAATGGTTTTCTACTCTAGGGCTTTATTTTACATTTTACTTGAGAGTTACTACATGGAACCTAATGCCTTCTCTTTCACCAGATGGGGCTCTCTCTTTTCTGTTCTCATTGTATATCCAATATTTTTCTGTTTGTTTGGTCAGAAATAAACGTTGCTCTGGAATCACAAAACATGCGATGAAAGCGTGTATGCACGAGGAGTGATAAATTGTTACTTTTTTTTGTTTAAATAACCTTACAATGACAAATTTGATGACTTTTCTTACTTTTAGCAACCATTCTTAACTCTTTCATTAGGAAGTAGAGATGTGCAATTTGTTTCTTTCCGAATCGAAATTAGTGCGAAATTCACCATTTTTGCATTTCAGGAGCATTTCCGAAAACAAAATATCGACCATCCGAAAATTTCGGATTGATCCGAAATCTCGGCACGATTCAGATCAGTGATTCAGATCGATTCGTTGATTCGATTCGGGTGATTCGGATCAGTTGGTTTTTCATTGTTTAGGAGTTTTTTCATTTTTTTATTGCTTATTTAACCCTTTCGCTGCTGAGGCTTTTCCCGCCCCTGTGCTGAGGTCATTTTTTACCTGTTTTGCGCATCATGTTTAAACGTGTTTTAAAGGCTTATTTTAGTATATGACACCGACATATTATATATCGTTCTTTCCGTCAGACTCGGTAGATTCATAATATGTCATTATTATATGTATACGTTATGTCATGTTTGTATATTATAACAAAAAATGCAATAAAATATGTATTTTCAATAATTTACAATGTGTAAAGTGTTTTTTTCCACATTTTAACATGCGAGCAATTGCGGTTATATTTTGTATGGGGTGCGCTTGTTAAAAAAATTAGAGATGGGGTCTCGTTACATTTTTTTTTGGGGAAAATGACACCATTTTTAACAAACGCACCGCATACAAAAATCGTTAATGCAGCATCATTGTTCACATTATAATTGAAATGGGAACAATATTGCTGCATTAACAAACCAAAAAAAAAAAAAAAAAAGTGTTTATTTTTTTTTTTTTATTTTTTTTTTTATTTTTTTTTTTTATTTATTTATTTATTTATTTTTTTTTACAAATTTTTTTACTTTCATGTTTGGTATCGTTGGAACGGCCATGCTCTGGCCGATCCAACCATATCAAAATTTAACCCCTAACTGCCACGGATCGGGAGATAGGCAGTTCATTGGAACTCCCTATCTCCACAGTTCGTGGCAGTTAGGGGTTAACTGTAGGACTGGCGTCATCGTGCTGCGCACGATGACGCCAGTCCTCTGGGGGAGTTCCCGGAAGCTTGGCCGACATCCAAGATGTCGGCCAGCTCCCGGGAAGGATCGCGAATCGGCGCTTTTCAGCGCCGATTTGCGATCCAGCTCCCCAGGGGTTAATGTCAGGCATCATTTGGAAGGGCAGGCTGTGCCCTTCCAAATGATGCCTGGGTTAAGCCCCTGTGTGCCGCCGATCGGGAGGGAGAGAGGTCCGAAGGACCTCCCCCCCTCCCTTTCAGGCGCCTCCTCCGCACATGCGGGGGGGGCGCCTGAATTAGGTGTCATCGCGGGGGCGCGATGACACCTAATAATGGCGGCCGCTGCTCCGGATGCCGGGCTGACATCCAGGATGTCAGCCCGCACCGGAGGGGCCAGCGATCGGCCGGAACCCGGCCGAACGCTGACCCCAATGCGAGGACGCGCTCAGCGCGTCCTCCGCATACCAGCGGTAATGCTGAGGACGCGCTGAGCGCGTCCTTAGCATTGAACTGGTTAAAAATGGGAAGTAGATTACTACCAATAGAATGAAAGTGTCACATTTCCCCATTCCAGCCCTGTCCCACTGCCCTCTGTATTCTTTATGCCTGTGTTTCCCTTATGGTTCTATGTGTTGCTTTCCCTGCATTGTAGCTCAGGAGTTAAGTGGCTTACTCGTTAGCTCTCCTGCTGGTGATGTGGGCTGATCACCTCCCTATATATTGCAATGGACCCTTATCCCATTGCTCTTGCATTTGGTTCACTTTCAGTTCCTGATTCCTGCTGAGTGTTTGTTCCTGAGAGCTCCCTACTGTTTATTCTGTTCAAGTTTGTGTTTTCTTGTTTACCTTATTTCTTTGGTCTTGTCTCCTTATCTGTCTGCTGTTTGTTTAGTTAGTCCAGGTTCTAGTTCATGTCCAGTCATTCCTGTGTATATAGTTCTTGTGTTTCTCTAGTGTCTGGTTATGTTATATGTCTGACCGATTATCTGGTTCTGACACTTTTGCCTGGCCGACTCTCTACTGGTTCTGGATCCCTGGCTTCTGTATAAGGTATACGTTCTGTTTTTTGACTCCTGGCTTTTTCTTGACTTTTCTATTTGGATGCTCCTTGTCTGTAGCATTGATATATGTACTTATGCATATTCCTGTCTCGTCTGTAGGTCCTTAGACTCTGCACGGCACTGCTGTATTATTTTCCTTAGAGACAGATCCGGCTAACACTAACGACTGTTTTTTCAGAGTAGGACTGCTGTTTACCATGCAGGGTCTCTGGCCTAGGTTGTCTACTCAGTATTGTCTGCATATTGGGGCTTTCCTATCTACCAGGGCCTCACCTTGGTGAGTGAAAGGTGCCCTATTTGTGACTGTGACAGAAAGTTTCTTTACTTATTTATTCTTTTAGGATTTTTTAGACATTTTTTGGGTGAAATTTTAGGTTTCCTAACTTTTAACTTCCCAGCAGTGTGTGGATTAATATGCTGCATTGAAACCTATGGGTTAAAAAGCCTGGTTTCTTTAAAATAAAGTTAGGAAACTTAAAATTTCATCCAAAAAATGGCTAAAAAATCCTAAAAAAATCAATAAGTAAAGAAACCTTCATTCTATTGGTAGTAATCTACTTCCCATTCTTAAATAAGCGATAAAAAACGAAATAACTCATAAAAAAACGGAAAAACCAACTGATCCAAATCACCCGAATCGATCCGAATCACCTGAATCGACCTAAATTGATCCAAATCGCCAAACCGAACCGAAGCAAAACAAAAAACTGTCCAAAATGACCCGAAACAAAAAAAGACCTGAAAAAAACCTGAAGCGAAATGAAAAAAAAGTCATGCACATCCCTATTAGCAAGGGCTTTTAATAAAAATTATCAGAACATGTAATTGAAAAATTACAGTAGTGAGCGATCCCAGAGCTCTCCCTTTAATTTGCCTATACCTGGCTTTTGTAACGCAGCAATAACGTTGGATGTTACAGTGAAGGTGAGGGCTGCTTCTTGTAACTTTTTTGCATTAATTCAGGGTGAAAGGAGTACGTTTTCACAGAGAATTTGATCTTATTTTTAAAAGCTCACTGATCTTATATTTAAAAATAATACAAATACAGGGTTATCCAAAGAGATTCGAATTGCTTGAGAAAGGTAACCGAACGCTGAAAATCAGCGTTCGGGTACCTTTCCTGGCCATTCGGCTATCCAGAGAGCAGGCAATTCGCCAAATCCTGGCGAATTGCCTGCACATACGGTGCCTGTTCGGTCCCTGTTCGAGGGCAGTGAAATCCCCATGAAAAAGCACTGCTTCGGCTATTCAGAGAACACAACCAGCAGTGAAAGGTTCCCGAAATGCCCTGCCATTCGGTGGTTTAATTCGGCAAATTTATTCAGGAGAATCCCAAAGGCTTCAATGTTAAAAATATTCCCGTTTTAATTCAATATCTAATAAACCGTTCATTATAAAATTCTGCAGCAAAAAGTCTCTTTATTTATAGATTTTTTAGGATACTTTAAGCATTTTTCTGAATTTTTTAAAAAAAAATTAAAAGTCCGATTTTTTTTTTTTTTTTTTTTTTTCAGTTTCCTGTTTTCTTTGTAACAGCCCTCTTTATTATCATTCCCTGGACCTCCTGTGAAAATTTCAGACATTTTCGCTCAGTAGTTTCTTTGCAAACAGCGTTTCTTTTTCCCAGATTCATACAAATGGTTTTGCTAATTTATTCACTGCCTCCTCTACGTCACAGCTGCTTTGGCTCTGTGTGATTCGGCTCCTGTTCGTCTCCTGTTCGGCTCCTGTTCGGCTTTTTCAAAGGTTAATCCAGATGTTTTTGCTTGTTTTCAGCGTGCATTCGGTTAGTTTTCGTCAGGTTTGCGGCAGCTTTTCCCTGCAATTCGGGGACCCTGTGCTGTTTGCTGAATACACCGCAGGGTCACCGAAATGCAATCGGCAAAAGGAACCGAATTGAAGAGAACGAAAAGTCACCGAACGTGCGGTGGCTTTTCGAATCTCTTTGGATAACCCTGATAGTGTTTTATTTGCTAATTTGGGGTTTTCATTGTAGTACAATGCATTCTCTAGTGTGCACATTTTTGGTAGTTGTAGGGTTAAAAAAAAAAAAAAAAATTATCATTGCGCAGGGAGTATTTAATTCTATTTCCCAATCATACTTTGCTACTTTTACTGTATTCTTTAAATGACACAAAGCTTTTTTTCCCCATCATTTCTATGGATGTCTTACACAAAAATTCTCATTTCATAGTTGCAAGCTGTTTCTTTCAGTTTGAGGAGAATTGCAGTGAGGAAGCTCTATCAAAAGCTGAACTGGATATAATATGCGCTTGACAAACTGAAAAAAGGAAGAGGACAAAAGTCAAGACAGTTCTTTTTTTCCACATACATTTTCTCTGCACCTTCCTTGTCTTCTTTTCTTTACCCATATCATCCACTTTTGACCTTGAGTTTCCTGGCCCTTTTTCAAATCTTCATGTTTTTTGAAGTTACTTCAGAATCATAATAATACTATAAAAAAAAATCCTGGATCTGTACTGTGGTACATTTAATGGGCTTGAAGTGGCCTTGACAATGCCCGAGCATGAAATGAAAACGTACGCAATTCAATAAAAGTGCTCAGGCAAGGATGTTGTATTTCTTTGTGCCCTGCTTTACATTATTTGCTTGAATATCCTTACAATAGTTTTCCTACTGACTTCAACTGGTGCTTGACTAGTTGGCACGGGAATATTATAGTTTATATTATTTTTATTATATATCTTAAAACATGAAGAAATTGCTTCACCACCACAACATTAAAGGTATGTCTCATTGAAATCTAGTGACCTATTACACATGCAAAAACGCACGCAGAATGCGTAATTTTTTGCGCACAGCGTTAAACGTTAACGCGCGTAAGACAACGCTGGTATTACAATGCTCCCGCATTTTTACTTCCGGCAAAAAATAACGCGCGTAAAACGGACGCGCAAAAACGCGTGCAGCAACATTGCGCGCAGAAATCAGTGTGCGGACTGTTTTTTCACGCGATTCAGCCAATCAGAATTAAGAACCACAAATGTCTCCCGTTAAGTTTTTGCGCCTGTCAAAGTCAATCTGCGCATTTATGCTGCATCAATAAAAAAACACTCACAACTTCTCAATTTTATTGTTTGGGTATGCGTAGAATGTGTAAATATACATTGCTGTATTGTTATTTTTGGGCTGGTGTATTTGGGTTCGGCCAGGACGCTCAGATTTGCCGTTACCACCAGCTTTTCAAAGACGTTAAAACTATGCGCGCAAACGCTGTGCGCTAAATTTTGTGCATAGATTGTAATACCATCCGCATACCAGCGCACAAACGCATTTGCTCTCACAATGTTAAGTATAGGACGCACACAGTACAGTACGCTCACGCAGCGTTCGCGCAGGTTCACCCCCGGTAGACGTTAACGTGCATTTTTTTGCGCAGACATTGTAATACGACGTTCAGCGCAATGGGTTTTGCCCCTCGCGTTAATGTGTTTTTGCGCACACTTTAACGTTTGCACGAAGGATGTAATAGAGCCCTAAATTTTGCTTATAAGATAACGTAATTTCAATTTGAATATACACATCCAAATATTTAACTAAAATATATATTGGATAACTAAAGCAAACAATTCAAATTTTAAATCTTTATGATAAAATTGTGCAAGACAGGGCATAAAGATCTTCCTGATCCCTGGGATTTTTGCCATTTGATCTGGACCACTGGAAACCTCTGGGAGTCCTTTTTTGTGTATGAAAATAGGCTGATGGGTGAGCCTTTCTAGAACCCATAGGCGAATACCTGTGAACCTTCAGGCTCTTCAAAGTCTGAATGTGACTAATTGAAGTACTTCACATTACATCGGTGTCACAGAACTTCACTATATATACGCGTTTTATTTCCTGTCTTTGAGGTTGTCAATTGACGTATACCTGTGATTGACCAGAACTGTATCCAGATAGGGAATATAAGATGTTATTTTGAACTACTTGTTAGCTCACGGCACTTAGACAAGGATCACCCTAATATAATTCCACAAAGCAACACATAAAAGAGCATGACTGTCAGAGTTGTTGTAACCCCAAGGTGTCTGGTTGTAGGTAATTGTTGTGGAAATTCTCTACCTGTGGGTAACATCACTAACATGTAACATCAAGATGACTACATGTTGTGTCAGATAATCTGGGATGAAGAATTGATAAATAAAGTAATGGTATGGGTATGCTGCTCCGACCAGACAGAGCACTGGCCTTTTCCTGTTACATTCATTGATTTCATTTGCACAAAATGATTTTTACACTAAAAGCTATCAATACTCTTCAGACCCTATCACCTCCTTAATGCTAGCGCTCACATAAATGAGCATTAGCGCTAGATTAATTGAGGTGATACCGTGCGCACAGATCACCTCCCGATCGCTAACAGGTTAATAGAAAAATTAGCTAATTTTTTAATATTATTATTATTATCCTTTATCTATATAGCACCACATATTCCGCAGCGCTTTACAAGATCAGTGTACAAGGGGTTGATACATTGGAATACCACACATGGATGATGACCTGATTCAGGGGGACCCTGTTCCCACGGGAACATACAATCTATGAGATGTACAAATATTTTGTGAGGTAGGCGCATCCATATCGTTAGGTGTCTTGCCCAAGGACACTTGCTGGTGGTGTCTTCTGAGTGGGATTGAGTCGTCTTTCCATGATTGTAGCGATGATCAGTGACCTGGTGGTTAGGTTGAACCTGCAAAGTAGAGACTTTTCCACAGTTGTACCGGAGGGATGTGCCGAATGGACCTTGAGTTGCTTCTCCACGGTTGCAGGGTAGAGACGTCTCCACTGGACTCCTCAGCCGATATTGTGTGGTAGGCAGTGATGTACCGTTAGGTGTCTTGCCCAAGG
Source organism: Leptobrachium leishanense (assembly GCA_009667805.1). NCBI lineage: Eukaryota > Metazoa > Chordata > Amphibia > Anura > Megophryidae > Leptobrachium > Leptobrachium leishanense. Next base: position 33,128,370 of record CM019071.1, on the reverse strand, counting down.
ACACTTACTGGAGAGCTGCTCTGGCCAGGATTCAAACATGGGACTCCACGGTTATAGAGCAGTGATGTTACCTCTACTCCATCCAGCCGGTACTAGCGCTTCTTATTGCGCGCTTACTGTACTTTGCTCTCCCTATGCTTAACATGGGGAGTGCAAAGCGCAAGCAAACCAGTAATTAGCGTTAGGATCACAAAGTCCTAATGCTAATTAAGAACCACTGCCCCTAACTGAAAAAAGTTTGCTACCGCTTAGAGCTGTAGCAAACTGATTCCGCATCTGCCATCTATTGCATTAGAAGAATTCTTGGAATTGTAGGCAGCCAACATCTGGGGGCCGGCACTAACCCCTGCATATTCCAACGTCTCTAAATGTTGGGCAGAAATAATACACTCTATGCCTCAATATACTGTACTTTGCCTCGCCAGCAGTATGAATGATCAAATGTCAGGTACATAGTGATATATCAAAATGCTGGAGAAATGGTCAGACAGGATCTGCCACAAGAGGGTAAAAATAACTAACAGGTCTATTCAATAAAGGAGAATGACTGGAGAAGTGAAAAATCCAGGTCAAAATAGCCAAACCAGAAAAATTCTCCCATTTATCTCACTTTTCAAAACGGCTATTTGGTCTAGATTGTTTTATTCTTCTGTCAATCCTCCTGAGTTTCACCTTTTAAGTGAATAGTCCTGTATATTTTTATATGATGTTTTCACTTGATAAATTGACCACATGCCTGCTGGGCTTTACTGACCTGTAAGAACTTCTCTAACCATGATTACGAATGTGTGTAAAGCATTGACGTGCATTTTTATATGGACAATAATTCAATGACAACTAAAGAGCATTTTACTCTGAATTACACATTGTAGTATATTAAAAGGCTTTTAAGTTTATCTCAACAGAAAATCACGACTATTCCTCGGTGTTGTTGAACTTGCAATTCTTTTCTAGCCCAACTATATTATTTACAAACCATTCATTTGTCTGGTCCTTTCTATATTTCTGTCCCAGAAGTTTAACTGTGCTGCCTTTTGTACAATATTCAGAAGCCATCAAAGTGTTTTCCTTTTATCTCCGACTGCCCAATATTTCTTTTTTTAGCATAACATGTTCTTTCAGATTAAGTTGTTCCCCTACTGTACATTCAGTTACACATAAGCCTATATTTTATTTAAAACATATACTTTCCAATCTCCCTTAATTTGAATAAAATCTGGTGTTAATGTATTTTCTCTCATTATTTTAACCACTAGGTCAGACACAACAAACACGATCTACCTAAAGCAATACTGGCTACATAAAATGAGTATTATTATCTCACGCGCCAGTTATAAAACCTTTCTGCTGATATTATGAGTGGAGCAGTAACTTGTGAGCAATACGTTTCAGAATTGATCTGGAGGTTGCTCGCTACTGCTAGCTAGAGGTGTGCACAATTGTAAAATTTGTTTTGTTTCGTTTCATTTGAAAATAACTTCGTCTGAAACAGAATTCGTTTGAATACTGATTTGTTTTATTTCGTAATTTTGTTTAGGAATTTCGTTTGTAAATTAGGATCGATTCGAATCCGATTCCAAATTGATTCGGATCACTAAAAAATAAACCACTGACACTAAATCAAATTCTGCTCAGTTACTGTTACATTAGGGTTAAACATGAGGGTTAAAAGGCAAGCTAGGTTTAAATATAGAGCTGTCTATTGGCCTGTGGTGATGCTGACTACAACAGATTCAGCACCACAGCCAGTTGACAGGGATTGTGAAACAGTAAAACAAAACCGATTTGTTTTCATAATTTTCTTTGTAATTTGGGATCGATTTGATACCGATTCGAAATCAATTTGGATTACTAAAAAAAAATCAATCAATGGTTCTCTTGTGAAACAGTATAACAAATCAATTTAGTTATATACTGCTTCATTTCAATGCAGATGAAACCAATCCGTTATTTCGGAAGTATTTCTGAAATACGACTTTTAAAACGTATTGAATTTCCACTTCTCCAAAAGTTCTCCAGAGTTTCGCCTTTCTCTGAACAACCCTGTTTGTATGTTTTTACTGTGTGGCTAATGAACGGTGATTTTTCATAAAACCACTGGGTCCTGCCATGAATTTTATGGAATATCACTTGGTAGTGAAGGAGTTAAAGGTAAGCTTTGCATTCAAACAGTATGTGGAACAAACAGTACATATGCAGAGTTCTCATGTTTCTGTCATGCTAGGTTTTGTTATATCCTATAATGTATCCAGTCTATATACCTCAACAGCACATTATAAATACATTGTAATAAGTAATCTATTTATACAGCACTTTACTTTGGTGTCATTAGAAACATGAAATCCATATTTTGCTCCTGTTGAGTTTAGTAAATTTCTATTCATGATTGCTACACACTAGGGATTATTGCAAAGTACTTTCTGAGAATAAAAAGTAGAATAATGACTCTGTATGACATCTGTGGAAACTCTTATAAGAATGGGTGTTATGTCGATCTTACATGCCTTTGAAATCAATGTCATTTTTCCTTATTCCATTTCTGTTTTAAACTACCTCCTGATGGGCTTATACTGTTAGTTTGTGCTTTGTGGGTAGATAAAATCGAACTATAGAACTGCTTAAGCAGGGATCAAAATATCTGAAAAGTGTGCAAACAATAGATTGTAAAAGTTTGATCCAGACTCCATAACAATGTGTTTTTAAGATATACAAGTCCTAATTTATTTTAGATAATGATGAAAATTGTAAATACACATTTTAAAGTTAATATACGCTATAAATAAACAATATGTTTAACCCCTTTGCTACTGTGATCGTCTATACGCGCTCAGTGGTAGCATGCACGGCATCCCGACATTGTTTTAACACGATGTAGGGCTATGCTGTATGATTGCAAACAAATTTTGTTGCTCTTGGGCTCATGAAGGTGCCACTAAAGTTTTAGCCCTGTTAGCATAATGTGAAAAAATGGGGGGATCCAAGTGGCGCAATCTCTTCTGAGAGAAATCTATATATGGTGGGGTAGTCAAGGAGTGTACACACTTCACACCAGAGCCGGTACAAGAGGCTCTAGACATTGTAAGTGTCCCCTTGTCTTTGGGCACTTAACCCATTTCCAATCAATATTGCACCATCTCTTCTTCTTTTTGTTTCCCTTCTCCCCCTTCTCCCCAATTTTTTGGGAACTGGGAGCCTTATAGGACCTAGGTGAGGACCGGACCTTAGGACTTCACTCGAAACCTCCAGATTACCCCAGTAGACACCTTCATCGTGAAACATACGGTCCGAACTATATATTTTTTCGTCTCTCACAAACGGATTGGATAACGAGACTCTTCTTATCTTTGCACGTGCACTTTTATATGCACTTTTCTGCAGTTTTGCATCGGCACTTTATATGTACTTTTATGCACTTTATGCATTTCTGATTGTATGAGGACAGTCACCACTGTAACAGGACATTATCTGTTTTACTTTTAACCCTATATTTATATTTTATATTTTTATATCCTGTATCACTACTACTGTACCTAGTTTTTACTTTACTACAGCACCTTAATAGGTCTTTTCGACCAGTACACTCCTTGACTACCCCACCATATATAGATTTCTCTCAGAAGAGATTGCGCCACTTGGATCCCCCCATTTTTTCGCTTTATTCTATCTTGCACATTTCTGTCGAGGTTTTGTGCTACAATCCTTGTCGGCTGCACCACTCAATTTTATATACTACATTAGCGCCTTCACTGAACTCCTCTGTTAGCATAATGCCATAAATTTAAAACTGGTTAAAATCAGCCAAGGAATTATCGGATGTTCCAGAGCTGACAAGGCATGCTGCAATTCTAACTGCAGTAACACCATTTGGCCAGTAGATGGCACCATCTGCCTGCCAAACAGGTTATTATGGTAAGAAATACATTTTGGTTATTGCCAAATATTTCTTACAAGCAGGTCTATTCAAAGAAAGAAAGAAACAGTGAAGCGCCTTCAGGAAGAAGGATTAAACGTACACGCTACACATTGAATGTGGGGGTTCTCCTAAAAACCTGGAAACATATATTGTGGATAGTCAATGGAGCGCCAGCGAACTGGATGTACGATCAATCATTACACATGTCCAATAAACGTCTTCTAATCCGTTCAGAAGAAACTCCTATTCCAGATAAGAAGAAATTGCTGCAAAGAAGAGGAGGCAAGATAGCGCAGTATGTCGATTCACCATAAAAGGAAAGCAAAGCGGTTGTAGTCCTACTCACATTCTGTTGAGCCCAACCTTGGCTCTAGGATGGATAACGATTATGGGTCTTCAAAGGATATTCAGGTGCCCATATACCCGCAACAAGGTTCTTCAATCGCTTTCCCCTGCAGTGGATCAAATAAATACCAACGCACTACCTAGTGCAATATCGTTTAAATGTAATGGTAAAGTTGGTACTTATATATGGTTACACTCACATGTTAATGAGCCGCATTGGCTCCAAGATGTCGCATGGGAATATTAAGGTAATTCCAAAACCTTCTCTAAATCACGTTACAGGAAGCAGCAGTGGTTAAAATAAAAACAAATTTATTAATACATAAATTATATTACCAGAACGCGTTTCGCTCCTCAGAGCTTCTTCAGCTGGTATCACTGGTCTTATGTCTGCTGCTTCCTTATATACTATTAGACTGTCCCATTTAATCATTCACAGTTCACATCGAATCACAATCATTGAAACAATTAACACAATTTAAAAAGCCAATTAAAAACACTTGAAACAAATTAAAAACAATTTAAAAACAATTGGGATCACATGTAACCTTTTATCTATCAATCTCATTAATGCCTGTGCTTCTAAGGCTGCCTCTAGGGGTGGAACGCTAGGTTATTAGCCTTAATTAGATGGGAGAATTACTTTTTTTTTTTTATTTATTTATTTATTTATTTTTATTTATTTTTTTATTTATTTTTTTAATCTTTTTTACTATATGGCGTTTAAACAGCGGGGCGCACATCACTGCGCATGCGCAAGTATCCAACGTATCAAATGGCTTCATTGAGCGCAGCTCTAACTGCGCATCTTGCGCACAACATCTAATGCGCATAGGTCACAAACTAATGGAGCCCCGCATCGGTATATATATCGCCCCATACTAATTAACACTTTCAGATGGAAATTTACCACCACAAATCAAGCGGATCACATCACTGGGGGCCAAAACTTGACCTGGTGAATGACCCTGCGCAACCCGCACCAAACATCCCGCGCGCACCGCCCACCGCGCACAAGACCGGCGCACACACTCTGCATCAGCATATACGTCGCCACCAATGGCACCCGACGCCATCAAAAAGGTGATGGCAACACTATCTCAGCCACATCAGCTCATATGACACCCCAATATGTGAAATGGAGCGAAACCACCACTCCCACAACTGGGAGGCACAAGGGCTCCACACACACACATCCCAAAGGTGCAAAATTAAAGTGACTAAGCTTCTATAAAACCATATTCACTATGTAATCTACACACAATCTGCATAAGTAAGGCCATATTGGCTAAAGTGTTGTTTTAAAACCATATTAAAGTGCTAGGACAATAACAAATGACAATTAGCATATCATTACACAAATTACCATATTTTAGTGCTAAGTGGCTAATATACCTATAAGATGTAATTAAAGTGCTATTTTTATAAAGTGCTATTTATATAATGTGCTATATTCATTAAGTGGGCTTAAATATAAATCCCCACCAAAAATATTTTTAGTAACTATATAAGCTAAGGTGCTATTTTTTTTTTTTTTTTCCTCCCACATAGCCATGATTGGTTAAATCATATTCACTATGTGATCTAACACATAATGCATAGGTAAAGCCATATTGGCTAAATATATTAATATATAAAGTGCTAAGTGACAAATAACGCATAATGTTACGTATATTAACATATTTTAAAGCTAAGTGACAAATATACCTGTAGGATGTAATTAAAGTGCTATTTTTATAAAATTACATATAAAGTGTGCTATATTCACTGGATAGGCTTAAATACAAATCCCCACTAAAATCATTTATATACTAGTAACTATATAAACTAGGAGGCCTAGTAATATTATTTATAACAGGCTAAAATCACTATATGGACCATGGGTGTCAATATCTAAATGTCTATATTTATAGATAAAGTGGCGGTATAAAATTAAAGGAAATGAACCAACTCAAAATCATTATTGAGACCATTGGGAGCCATAGTTCCCAATTCAAATATGGATTTCATCTCTTCCCTCCCTAGGACGGTGGTCTCACTCATGCCCTTGTTAATAGATCTAACCCTTTTGATGGCTCTAAATTTCAGACCCTTTGGGCAGCTATTATGTACGTGTTTAAAATGATAAGGTACCGAATGTTTTTCATATTGATTTTTTATATTCCTCACATGTTCGGACATCCTTACATTTAGGGCACGGCTGGTTCGTCCTATGTACTGTAATCCACATGGACATTCTAATAAATATATGACGTTTTTTGTGCAGCAAGTTAAAATACCCTTAATCCTCACCTCTTTATCAGTTTTCTTATTATAATAATTTTCTAAAAAGGCCTTAGCATTACCCGTTGACCTACAGGCGAGACATTGGCCACACTGATAAAATCCCTCTCTTAGATTAAAATGGTTGGGAATTTCTCTTTTTCCCTCAAACTTACTCCTCACCAATTTTGTCTTGATATTTTTTGCTCCTCTAAACAATATCCTTGGTTTTTCCCCCAATATCTTATCAAGATCTTTATCTTTTTTTAGGATGTGCCAATGTTTCTTAAATATTCTTTTAATTAATTGATCTTCATTATTAAATTCGCAAATAAAAGGGACTTCTTTCGTGACATCTTTCTGTTTTTTGTATATTATAAGGCTTTCCTGATCTACCTCCTTCAATTCTTTTATAAGATCCTCTAATTCTTCTTTATTATACCCTTTTTCCATAAAATCAGCCTTGAGGGATTCTGCCTGTTCTTCAAATATACTAACTTCTGTGCAGTTCCTCCTTAGTCTTGTTAATTGACCCTTTGGGATTCCCTTTAGCCAGATGTTATTATGGCAACTTGTTCTGTCAATGTAAGTATTGACATCAACATCCTTGAAAAAGGTCTTAGTGTGCAACTTGTTTTCTTTTATATAAATCTCTAGATCGAGGAATGCTATTGTATCTCTACTCCATTTCTTATCGAGTTTAATCCCCCAATCTGGGCTATCTAGCTGGTCTAAGAATGCTATAAGGTCTCTCTCCTCTCCTCTCCATACAAAAAATAAATCATCAATATACCTTTTATATATGGGCACTCTTCCTTGCGCCCAGTCACGCGAACCGTAGACGAAGTTGGTTTCCCAACCTGCCATATATAGGTTCGCGTAACTGGGCGCGAATCGAGTGCCCATAGTAGTCCCTCTAGTCTGAAGGTAAAATTTCTCATCAAATTGAAAATAATTATTATCCAGTATAAACTGAATGCCCTCCATAACAAAGTCGACTTGTTCATCACTTAGATCACTTGACAAATTTAATTGTTCTTTTACTATTCTACTCCTTTAATATGCGGGATATTACTGTAAAGTGCATTTACGTCGCAGACCACTAAAAAACAATCAACTTCCCAGTTGACTTCTCTTAGTGTCTGAAGCATATCCATAGTATCTTGTTGTATAGGACACCATCTTTTTGACTACAGGCTGTAGAATTTTGTCCACATATTGGGACAAATTACTCGTAATGGAGTTAATCCCAGCTACTATAGGGCGTCCTGGAGGTTCTATTGGGTTTTTGTGGATTTTTGGAAGTATATAAAATGAAGGTGTCTTAGGGTAAAGATTCTGAAGGTATTGATATTCCTTTTCCAGCAATATTCCTACTTCTTTCCCTTTATCAAGATAAACTTTCAAGGATCTTTTGATTGAATCAATCGGATTTTCCTTAATCTTTTTATATGTGACCCCGTCATTGAGAATCCTCATTACCTCTGTCACATAGTTGTCCTTCTTTAAGATAACTAACCCCCCCCCTTTATCAGCCGGCTTAATCACAATTGATTCATCTCGCTCTAGATCCCTGATAGCTGTATTTTCTTCTTTAGACAAATTGAATTTCATTTTCTTATTTTTTGTATTTTTCTCCAAATCTGTCATTACCAACATTTCAAACATTTTCATTTCATCTGAAATATGGTTACGTGGGAAAAAAGTGGAATTGGGCTTAAGAGTGGTATGTACATACTGATCATTGGAAACAATATTCCTCTCTAGGGGAGTTTTAAGAAAGAATTTTTTTAAACATAAATTTCTTTTAAATTTTTGTAAATTGACAAATACATAAAATTTATTGATCCTATTAGTTGGTGCAAATTTTAGGCCTTTTTGTAACACCTTAATCTCTGTTGATGTTAAAATCTTATCACTAAGATTAAAAATACCCTCTGTATTTATCTTCTTTCTCTTTTTTCTCTGTTGGACCAATCTTCCTGCTCTAGTTCCCCTTCTGATCTTTCCCATCTTCTTTTCCTGTCCCCTTCTCTTAATCTTGTATCCGTGTCCATGGGGTTTCTGGGGTCTCTGTTCTTTTCCCTCTCTCCTGGTCGATCCCATAAAAAAACCTGATCGTCTTGATAGTCTGCCAGGGCATGAAATCTGTTCTTTAAAGGGATAGGGTCTTCTCTATTTTTAGCCTGTTATAAATAATATTACTAGGCCTCCTAGTTTATATAGTTACTAGTATATAAATGATTTTAGTGGGGATTTGTATTTAAGCCTATCCAGTGAATATAGCACACTTTATATGTAATTTTATAAAATAGCACTTTAATTACATCCTACAGGTATATTTGTCACTTAGCTTTAAAATATGTTAATATACGTAACATTATGCGTTATTTGTCACTTAGCACTTTATATATTAATATATTTAGCCAATATGGCTTTACCTATGCATTATGTGTTAGATCACATAGTGAATATGATTTAACCAATCATGGCTATGTGGGAGGAAAAAAAAAAAAAAAATAGCACCTTAGCTTATATAGTTACTAAAAATATTTTTGGTGGGGATTTATATTTAAGCCCACTTAATGAATATAGCACATTATATAAATAGCACTTTATAAAATAGCACTTTAATTACATCTTATAGGTATATTAGCCACTTAGCACTAAAATATGGTAATTTGTGTAATGATATGCTAATTGTCATTTGTTATTGTCCTAGCACTTTAATATGGTTTTAAAACAACACTTTAGCCAATATGGCCTTACTTATGCAGATTGTGTGTAGATTACATAGTGAATATGGTTTTATAGAAGCTTAGTCACTTTAATTTTGCACCTTTGGGATGTGTGTGTGTGGAGCCCTTGCGCCTCCCAGTTGTGGGAGTGGTGGTTTCGCTCCATTTCACATATTGGGGTGTCATATGAGCTGATGTGGCTGAGATAGTGTTGCCATCACCTTTTTGATGGCGTCGGGTGCCATTGGTGGCGACGTATATGCTGATGCAGAGTGTGTGCGCCGGTCTTGTGCGCGGTGGGCGGTGCGCGCGGGATGTTTGGTGCGGGTTGCGCAGGGTCATTCACCAGGTCAAGTTTTGGCCCCCAGTGATGTGATCGCTTGATTTGTGGTGGTAAATTTCCATCTGAAAGTGTTAATTAGTATGGGGCGATATATATACCGATGCGGGGCTCCATTAGTTTGTGACCTATGCGCATTAGATGTTGTGCGCAAGATGCGCAGTTAGAGCTGCGCTCAATGAAGCCATTTGATACGTTGGATACTTGCGCATGCGCAGTGATGTGCGCCCCGCTGTTTAAACGCCATATAGTAAAAAAGATTAACCACTTCAATGCTAAGGACGCGCTCAGCGCGTCCTCAGCATTGCCCCTGGTATGCGGAGGACGCGCTGAGCGCGTCCTCGCATTGGGGTCAGCGTTCGGCCGGGTTCCGGCCGATCGCTGGCCCCTCCGGTGCGGGCTGACATCCTGGATGTCAGCCCGGCATCCGGAGCAGTGGCCGCCATTATTATGTGTCATCGCGCCCCCGCGATGACACATAATTCAGGCGCCCCCCCCGCATGTGCGGAGGAGGCGCCTGAAAGGGAGGGGGGGGAGGTCCTTCGGACCTCTCTCCCTCCGATCGGCGGCTCACAGGGGCTTAACCCAGGCATCATTTGGAAGGGCACAGCCTGCCCTTCCAAATGATGCCTGGCATTAACCCCTGGGGAGCTGGATCGCAAATCGGCGCTGAAAAGCGCCGATTTGCGATCCTTCCCGGGAGCTGGCCGACATCTTGGATGTCGGCCAAGCTTCCGGGAACTCCCCCAGAGGACTGGCGTCATCGTGCGCAGCACGATGACGCCAGTCCTAGCATTAACCCCTAACTGCCACGAACTGTGGAGATAGGGAGTTCCAATGAACTCCCTATCTCCCGATCCGTGGCAGTTAGGGGTTAAATTTTGATATTGTTGGATCGGCCAGAGCATGGCCGTTCCAACGATACCAAACATGAAAGTAAAAAAAAATGTAAAAAAAAATAAAAAATAAAAAATAAAAAAAAAAAAAAAATAAACACTTTTTTTTTATTTTTTTGTTTTGTTAATGCAGCAATATTGTTCCCATTTCAATTATAATGTGAACAATGATGCTGCATTAACGATTTTTGTATGCGGTGCGTTTGTTAAAAATGGTGTCATTTTCCCCAAAAAAAAATGTAACGAGACCCCATCTCTAATTTTTTTAACAAGCGCACCCCATACAAAATATAACCGCAATTGCTCGCATGTTAAAATGTGGAAAAAAAACACTTTACACGCTGTAAATTATTGAAAATACATATTTTATTGCATTTTTTGTTATAATATACAAACATGACATAACGTATACATATAATAATGACATATTATGAATCTACCGAGTCTGACGGAAAGAACGATATATAATATGTCGATGTCATATACTAAAATAAGCCTTCAAAACAGGTTTAAACATGATGCGCAAAACAGGTAAAAAATGACCTCAGCACAGGGGCGGGAAAAGCCTCAGCAGCGAAAGGGTTAAAAAAAAAAAAAAATAAATAAATAAATAATAAATAAATAAATAAAAAAAAAAAAAAAAAAAAAAAAGTAATTCTCCCATCTAATTAAGGCTAATAACCTAGCGTTCCACCCCTAGAGGCAGCCTTAGAAGCACAGGCATTAATGAGATTGATAGATAAAAGGTTACATGTGATCCCAATTGTTTTTAAATTGTTTTTAATTTGTTTCAAGTGTTTTTAATTGGCTTTTTAAATTGTGATAATTGTTTCAATGATTGTGATTCGATGTGAACTGTGAATGATTAAATGGGACAGTCTAATAGTATATAAGGAAGCAGCAGACATAAGACCAGTGATACCAGCTGAAGAAGCTCTGAGGAGCGAAACGCGTTCTGGTAAAATAATTTATGTATTAATAAATTTGTTTTTATTTTAACCACTGCTGCTTCCGGTAACGTGATTTAGAGAAGGTTTTGGAATTACCTTAATATTCCCATGCGACATCTTGGAGCCAATGCGGCTCATTAACATGTGAGTGTAACCATATATAAGTACCAACTTTACCATTACATTTAAACGATATTGCACTAGGTAGTGCGTTGGTATTTATTTGATCCACTGCAGGGGAAAGCGATTGAAGAACCTTGTTGCGGGTATATGGGCACCTGAATATCCTTTGAAGACCCATAATCGTTATCCATCCTAGAGCCAAGGTTGGCTCAACAGAATGTGAGTAGGACTACAACCGCTTTGCTTTCCTTTTATGGTGAATCGACATACTGCGCTATCTTGCCTCCTCTTCTTTGCAGCAATTTCTTCTTATCTGGAATAGGAGTTTCTTCTGAACGGATTAGAAGACGTTTATTGGACATGTGTAATGATTGACCGTACATCCAGTTCGCTGGCGCTCCATTGACTATCCACAACACTATTCAAAGAAAGGTAAACCTCAGGAGAATGACTGGAGAAGTGAAAATTCTAGGTCAAAATAGCCAAACCCAAAAAATTCTCCCACTTACCTCACTTTCCAAATCGGCTATTTGTTTGGTCTAGATTGTTCTCTTCTCCTGCCGGTTCTCCTGGTTTTCACCTTTCTCCGAATAACCCTGTATATAATTAATTAAAAATGATTTTCCAAAAACGATTTGTTCTTGACGGTGAATTTTTTGAGAATCATTTGGGAGTGAAAGGGCTAATAAGACATCAAGTGCGTCCATAACATAAATATATATAAGCTATTTACTTTTAACATGAAATCCATATTTCATTGTCTCTTCAAACATTATTCAAACTGAATATTTTATGAACATATACTTTGGTAACATAGATTTTTTTGGAAACTGGCACTGTTATATAAAACATTCTAAAAGCTATTGACATAGTATATAAAGTATGTTATGGTTTTAAAAAATACAATAAAGAATACTGAATCTGAATGAGAAGGGGAACGTTCCTCAAGGAATTCAAGATGAAAAACTGCCTATGCAGTAAAAGCATAAAACATGTTCAAGAACAGAATATAAAAGAAACCTTAGGATAAGAGTGACTCTTAAGTTGCTCTGAAATTAGCATAATGCATGTTTTTCCGCTGTTCTGTTCTGATTACTAATACTTAAAGTCAATAGAAAAGTGGATTAATAAATAGCATCTAAAGAACATGTACATTTCAGAAAATAACAAACTCAAGGGAAGAATCCATCAGAAATGATATGTATAACAAAGCAATGATTGATTTATGATCGACAGTATTCACTGCTCAATGAATTGCTTCTGCTTTTGACATTGTAGGTTGCCATGACACACTTTTAGTGCTTGTTTTTTTCATATATGTATATGATATATAGAATATGAAAATTAACAGTTTCTAATTATTTAGTGCTGTTTGTAAGTCATAATAATATTTCCGTGCACCCTAAAATATGGGCCGCACACACCAATGATGTTCAAGATAAAATTTTACACAATGTGAACATGGAATCTCTCTGTTAAGTGAGTCTTTAGGTCTAGATGCTGCTATTGCGGTGCAGACACAGTTTGGAATGTACGATGTAGAGAGCCAGGGGTTCTATTTTTCAAGGATTTGCTTTCATTTAACAATCTAGCAGTTGGGAATTGGCACTTGATAAATGAAATAATGATGAGGATTTAAAGGTAAGTGCAAAATAACAATTTAGAGTCGCTGAATACAGTTATTTCCCAGCTTGATCTGGCAGTCCCCTGTTAAGCCTTAAATCTTCTGTTGTTTTCAGAGGTCTTTCTACCAGAGTTCAGTAAAGCTCATCACTGGCCAGGGGTGGACTGACCATTAGAGCAACAGGGCACTGTTCTAGGAGTGGGTCCCGTGAGGGTTCCCCGCAATGTTTTGCCAGGTCTGCCCTTTCAGCAGGGCCCCATTCCACGACGGGTTAAAATCATCTGTGTGTCCCGGCAAGCAGGACCAGATTTATAACTAGGCAGAGTAGTTATAATGGTTTACAATCCTTTAGATCGCTGTATCGATGGAGCCCCGAGGGCTAGGAGGACATATGAGGTATCATTGGAAAGGCCAGATTATGGTCTTTTCATTGATACCAAATATAATAGGCTAGATTTATGTAAAAATAACAAATAAAACAATATTTTTCTCTTTTTTTCTATAGCAACGCTATAATTCAGTTTACAATTATAAAGTGAACAGTGATGCTGCGCTAACTCACTTTCTCATTTCCCACACTACCAGCAAGTGTGGAGCTGATGATCCAATGCATTGTTTCATCGACAACCTAGACTGTCGCACTGCAGTGAGGAGAGATGGGGGGACTTAGGAACCTGCATCTCTGAATTGTACACCGCACAAGGTTAAGTGAGATGTCATTGGAAAGTGCAGAGTCTGGTCTTTACAGTGATACCAAACATGGCCAAGCAATGTGTAAAAATAAAAAAAATTAAAATAAGTAAGTGCAAAATGTATTTTTTATCTTAGTGCCTGTCAATATCCTTGCTTTATTCAGGGAGTGTCCCTGTGTTCCTGTCAGTGTTTGTGTCTTTGCCATATTCTAATTCTGAAAATGGAGTGGAGACATAAATTCTGTAATACAGCAATGCACAAAAGGGTGGTGCTTGTACTTGGATATGGCTTGCATGGAGTCAGGCAGAATGGAGGGCCCTATTATCTCCTATTGCTCAGGGTCTTCAAGAGTTGTCAGTCCACCCCTGCCCCGAATGCATATTAGCCAGTTTTGTAAATAATGGTGGAACAATACTGAATGGCGAATACTCAAAGATTACTTATGTTAGGGAAGACTAAAGCTGATAATATTGTTTGACAATGTTCACCTCTGCCTAAAGCAAGCTTGCCTGCTGCTGCTAAATTTTGCATTTCTAGATAACGAAGTTCACCGTAGTAACAATAAAAGGTGATTTTTACTATTGTCTGCAACAACATAGCATTGGAGAGTTTGTGATTAACCCCTCAAATGTTCCATATTTCCGTTAAGCAATTGTAAAACTATTCACACATTCGATTCAGTCTTTAGACTGAACCTGTTTTTGCTTTAAATTTGAATTTCATTTCAAACTCATTAGTCGTTTTTGAGAAAGTAAACCGAGGTATGTGCTGGAGACATCATTTTTGGAATTATTTATTGTTTTATTAATCTGTCAAATTCTCCTATTTTTACTTCAAATATAAGTCTGTTGTGGGTTTTCTTTTCTTTCTCACTTTCTTCTTGCCTTCCAGCAAAATGTTATTTGACAAGTTTTTGGTGGAATGATAAATTTCCTGACAGGCTCAAAATATCTCTGGTGTAATTCTCTCACCGTAAGAATTTTAATGATAATCTTAAAGATTTTAGGATCATTCAATCATTAAGCATGGGAAAGAAATGATGCACATGGAGGGAAAAGCTGACAGGGTGAGGGTTTTTTCTTTTTATTAGCATAAAATACAAATTAATTAAAGTGCCTTTCTACAGTCATTTAAATGGAGACTAGGAAGACGGGTTAGAGATGACAACTATGAAGGCAACCAAAACAGGAAAGGGAAATAATGGCTTTGACAGTAGCAAGAAAGTTGGATCAATATTTAGAAAGTGACAGAACTTGATGTTTTAATCGGAATGAAATGGTATAGGGAACTAAAACGCAAAATGTTATATACAGTTGCAAGAAAAAGTATGTGAACCCTTTAGGATTACGTGGAGTTTTGCAGGAATTGGTCATAAAATGTGCTCTGTTCTTCATCTAAGTCACAACAATTTGAAAAACACAGTCTGCTTAAAATAATACAACACAAACATCATATGTTTTCATGTGTTTATTGAACATAACATGTAAACATTCACAGTGCAGGGTGGAAAAAGTATGTGAACCTCTAGCCTAATGACTTCTTCAAGAGCTAATTGGAGCCAGGAGTGAGCCAACCATGAGTCCAATCAGTGTGATATTATTGGATGTGTTGCTGAAAGCTGTCCTGCCCTTTAAAAACAAACAAAAAACAAAAAGAAAAAACAAAGTTTTGGGTTTACTGGTTTCAAGAAGCACTGCCTGATGTGAACCATGCCTCGCAGAAAAGAGCTCTCAGAAGACCTACGATCAAGAATTGTTGACTTGCATGAAGCTGGAAAGGGTTACAAAAGTATCTCCAAAAGCCTTAATGTTCATGTGTCCACGGTAAGACAGACTGTCTACAAATGGAGAAAGTTCCGCACTGTTGCTACTCTCCCTAGGCGTGGTCGTCCTGTAAAGATGACTGCAAGAGCACAGCGCAGAATGCTTAATGAGGTAAAGAAGAATCCTAGAGTGTCAGCTAAAGACTTACAGAAATCTCTGGCACATGCTAACATTTTTGTTGACACATCTACAATAAGGAAAACATTAAACAAGAATGGAGTACATGGGAGGACACCATGGAGGAAGCCATTGATGTCCAAAAAGAATATTGCAGCACGTTTGAAGTATGCAAAAGAGCACCTGGATGTTCCACAGCACTACTGGCAAAATATTCTGTGGACAGATGAAACCAAAATTGAGTTGTCTGGAAAAAACACACAACACAATGTGTGGAGAAAAAAAGGCACAGCACACCAACATCAAAACCTCATCCCCACTGTAAAGCATGGCGGAGGGAGCATCATGGTTTGGGGCTGCTTTGCTGCCTCAGGGCCTGGACGGATTGTTGTCATTGATGGAAAAATGAATTCCAGAGTTTATCAAGACATTTTGCAGGAAAACGTAAGACCATCTGTCTGCCAACTGAAGCTCAGCAGAGGATGGGTGATGCAACAGGACAATGACCCAAAGCATACAAGTAATTCAACAAAAGAATGGCTTCAACAAAACAAAATACGCCTTCTGGAGTGGCCCAGTCAGAGTCCTGACCTCAACCCGATTGAAATGTTGTGGCATGACCTTAAGAGAGCGATTCACACCAGGCATCCCAAGAATATTGCTAGACTGAAACAGTTTTGTGAAGAGGAGTGGTCCAAAATTACTCCAGATCGTTGTGCAGGTCTGATCTGCAACTACAGGAAACATTTGGTTGAGGTTATTGCTGCCAAAGGAGGGTCAACCAGTTATTAAGGCAAAAGGTTCACATACTTTTTCCACCCTGCACTGTGAATGTTTACATGTTATGTTCAATAAACACATCTATACTATAAAAGAGTAAGCTAAAAACTGTCCGTCGCCAAAACCCTACTGCGCATGCGCGACGGACATTTGAAAGCGGCCGTTAAAACACACAGGTAGCTGCGCGTGCCGGCCGCGTGAAAAAAAAAAAAAAAAAAAACGGCACGAGCCGCGCGCAGCTACCCGTGTGTTTACACGGCCAGATGCCCCGATCCTCCAGCGGTGACCGTCCTCCGGCTGCCGCTGGCTGATCGGCGGGCCTCTAGGCTTAGGTGAGCCCCCGGCTCGGTTTGGGCCTACAGGCCAGCCAAGCCGGGGACTCGCCTAAGCCTAGAGGCCCGCCGAGCACCCAGCGGCAGCCGGAGGTGGTCACCGCTGGAGGATCGGGGCCAAAGTTCCCAAAACATAGTCCCCTAAATCGGCCCTGAGCTCCAGCGGTGACCTCCTCCGGCTGCCGCTGGCTGCTCGGCGGGCTCTAGGCTTAGGCGAGCCCCCGGCTCGGTTTGGGCCTACAGGCCCAGCCGAGCCGGGGACTCGCCTAAGCCTAGAGGCCCGCCGAGCACCCAGCGGCAGCCGGAGGTGGTCACCGCTGGAGGATCGGGGCCAAAGTTCCCAAAACATAGTCCCCTAAATCGGCCCTGAGCTCCAGCGGTGACCTCCTCCGGCTGCCGCTGGCTGCTCGGCGGGCCTCTAGGCTTAGGCGAGCCCCCGGCTCGGTTTGGGCCTACAGGCCCAGCCGAGCCGGGGACTCGCCTAAGCCTAGAGGCCCGCCGAGCACCCAGCGGCAGCCGGAGGTGGTCACCGCTGGAGGATCGGGGCCGAAGTTCCAAAACATACTCCCATAACTCGGCCCTGAGCTCCAGCGGTGACCTCCTCCGGCTGCCGCTGGCTGCTCGGCGGGCCTCTAGGCTTTGGCGAGCCCCCGGCTCGGTTTGGCCTACAGGCCCAGCCGAGCCGGGGACTCGCCTAAGCCTAGAGGCCCGCCGAGCACCCAGCGGCAGCTGGAGGAGGTCACCGCTGGAGGATCGGGGCCGAAGTTCCAAAACATACTCCCCTAACTCGGCCCTGAGCTCCAGCGGTGACCTCCTCCGGCTGCCGCTGGCTGCTCGGCGGCCTCTAGGCTTTGGCGAGCCCCCGGCTCGGTTTGGGCCTACAGGCCCAGCCGAGCCGGGGACTCGCCTAAGCCTAGAGGCCCGCCGAGCACCCAGCGGCAGCCGGAGGTGGTCACCGCTGGAGGATCGGGGCCGAAGTTCCAAAACATACTCCCCTAACTCGGCCCTGAGCTCCAGCAGTGACCTCCTCCGGCTGCCGCTGGCTGCTCGGCGCGCCTCTAGGCTTTGGCAAGCCCCCGGCTCGGTTTGGGCCTACAGGCCCAGCCGAGCCGGGGACTCGCCTAAGCCTAGAGGCCCGCCGAGCACCCAGCGGCAGCCGGAGGAGGTCACCGCTGGAGGATCGGGGCCGAAGTTCCAAAACATACTCCCCTAACTCGGCCCTGAGCTCCAGCGGTGACCTCCTCCGGCTGCCGCTGGCTGCTCGGCGGGCCTCTAGGCTTTGGCGAGCCCCCGGCTCGGTTTGGGCCTACAGGCCCAGCCGAGCCGGGGACTCGCCTAAGCCTAGAGGCCCGCCGAGCACCCAGCGGTAGCCGGAGGAGGTCACCGCAGGAGGATCGGGGCCGAAGTTCCCAAAACATACATAACCCCATAAGTCGGCCCTGAGCTCCAGCGGAGACCTCCTCCGGCTGCCGCTGGCTGCTCGGCGGGCCTCTAGGCTTAGGCGAGCCCCCGGCTCGGTTTGGGCCTACAGGCCCAGCCGAGCCGGGGACTCGCCTAAGCCTAGAGGCCGCCGAGCACCCAGCGGCAGACGGAGAAGGTCACCGCTGGAGGATCGGGGCCGAAGTTCCCAAAACATACATAACCCCATAAGTCGGCCCTGAGCTCCAGCGGAGACCTCCTCCGGCTGCCGCTGGCTGCTCGCCGGGCCTCTAGGCTTAGGCGAGCCCCCGGCTCGGTTTGGGCCTACAGGCCCAGCCGAGCCGGGGACTCGCCTAAGCCTAGAGGCCCGCCGAGCTGCCAGCGGCAGCCGGAGGAGGTCACCGCTGGGGATCAGTGCCGAGGTTCCCAAAACATACTCACCGACATCGGCCCTCCTGCGATGGCGGTCCCGCTTGCAGCATCCTCTCTCTCTCCGTTGTTCGCCGGAATGACGTCACGAAAGCCTTTGACCCCGGGGGTCAAAGGCTTCCGTGACGTCATCCCGGCGACCAACGGAGAGAGAGAGAGGACGCTGGAAGCGGGACCGCCATCGCAGGAGGGCCGATGTAGGTGAGTATATCCACGAGCGGGGGGGGGCCAATATCCACGAGCTGGGGGGCCAATATCCACGAGCTGGGGCAGTATCCACGTGCTGGGGCGATATCCACGAGCTGGGGCAGTATCCACGTGCTGGGGCAGTATCCACGTGCTGGGGCGATATCCACGTGCTGGGGCAGTATCCACATGCTGGGGCGATATCCACGAGCTGGGGCAGTATCCACGAGCTGGGGCAGTATCCACGTGCTGGGGCGATATCCACGAGCTGGGGCAGTATCCACGAGCTGGGGCAGTATCCACGTGCTGGGGCGATATCCACATGCTGGGGCAGTATCCACGTGCTGGGGCGATATCCACGAGCTGGGGCAGTATCCACGTGCTGGGGCAGTATCCACGTGCTGGGGCAATATCCACGAGCTGGGGGCAGTATCCACGAGCTGGGGCAGTATCCACGTGCTGGGGTAATATCCACGAGCTGGGGCAGTATCCACGAGCTGGGGCAGTATCCACGAGCTGGGGCAGTATCCACGAGCTGGGGCGATATCCACGAGCTGGGGCAGTATCCACGTGCTGGGGCAATATCCACGTGCTGGGGCATATATCCACGAGCTGGGGCAGTATCCACGAGCTGGGGCAATATCCACGAGCTGGGGCAATATCCACGTGCTGGGGCAATATCCACATGCTGGGGCAATATCCACGTGCTGGGGCAGTATCCACGAGCTGGGGCAGTATCCACGAGCTGGGGCAGTATCCACGTGCTTGGGCAGTATCCACGTGCTGGGGCAATATCCACGAGCTTGGGCAGTATCCACGAGCTGGGGCAGTATCCACGTGCTGGGGCAGTATCCACGTGCTGGGGCAGTATCGACGTGCTGGGGCAGTATCCATCCACGTGCTGGGGCAATATCCATCCACGTGCTGGGGCAATATCCACGTGCTGGGCAGTATCCACGTGTTGGGGCAATATCCACGACCTGGGGCAGTATCCACGAGCTGGGGCAGTATCCACGAGCTGGGGCAATATCCACGTGCTGGGGCAATATCCACGTGCTGGGGCAGTATCCACGTGCTGGGGCAGTATCCACGTGCTGGGGCAATATCCACGTGCTGGGGCAATATCCACGTGCTGGGGCAGTATCCACGTGCTGGGGCAATATCCAGGAGCTGGGGCAGTATCCAGGAGCTGGGGCAGTATCCACGAGCTGGGGCAGTATCCACGAGCTGGGGCAGTATCCACGTGCTGGGGCAATATCCACGTGCTGGGGCAATATCCACGTGCTGGGGCAGTATCATCCACGTGCTGGGGCAATATCCACGTGCTAGGGCAGTATCCACGAGCTGGGGCAGTATCCACGAGCTGGGGCAATATCCACGTGCTGCGGCAATATCCACGTGCTGGGGCAATATCCACGTGCTGGGGCAATATCCACGTGCTGGGGCAGTATCCACGTTCTGGGGCAATATCCACGTGCTGGGGCAGTATCCACGAGCTGGGGCAATATCCACGTGCTGGGGCAGTATCCACGAGCTGGGGCAGTATCCATGAGCAGGGGCAGTATATCCACAATAGACTGCCCTCTGGGCAGGCTTTACAACTAGTGAAAACATATAATGTTTGTGTTGTATTATTTTAAGCAGACTGTGTTTTTCAAATTGTTGTGACTTAGATGAAGATCAGAGCACATTTTATGACCAATTCCTGCAAAACTCCACGTAATCCCAAAGGGTTCACATACTTTTCTTGCAACTGTACATTTAAGGTACAACTTTAAGAGGCGCTGACCTTTTACTGCAGAGGAGCAAAGATTGATCACGAGACAGCAAGGATGGCTGGAGGAGGGAGGCTTCAGAAGATGAAGTTGTTTTCATGTCTTGAATTGCCGATTGTTGGGGAATGGTAAATAGTTACTGGGTAAAACACCTTCTCGACCTCCTATGTATAAGAGCTTGCACTCGAAAAGTGTAAGTTTAAAAGTTTGTGACAGATTCCATTGCTTAAAATCCAGACTAAAATATGTAAAGTTTATCCGAAGGGAAAGTAAAGTTTTGAAAGAAGAATCCACATTGAGGATCTGGATCTGCAAGCCGGAGCCACTTGCAAGTCCTTTGCAATGTTCTGTGAATGTCAATAGATTGTCCTTTACATTGAGGAAAATCCAAACACTCCCTTACAACAGCGAACCACAACCCCATCCAAGTCCAATGATTCTTCGCAAAAACAATTTAATTGAACACTAATGATCTATTCAAATATTAACTTTTACACAAGATTTTTTTTCATTCTAACTGTTTTCTTTTTAGAAAGAGCAAAAAAGTGTTGATTCTAAAATAAAACGTAACTTTTAATGAGTAAATACATAAGAATGTAAATAGATAAAAAAATCTCAATGCAACAAAAAAAAGTAAATTAATGGATTAGGTAAAGCACTGAGTGCATCGGTGTAAAGGTCTCGCCGAATCCCTAGAAAATAGGTAATCAATACAGCACCCTCTAGGAGTTATAAGAGGATAGTAATTAACTGATAGAGTAGGAATCGGGTCTTCATGGGTCCGAGCGAATAGGACAGGTAAGAAAACACATTCTGAAGGGTGCTGAATGTAACTGAGTGAAAGGAACTCACGTGAGACAGAAGAAACCAAATCAATTGGAAACACAATTTCTTTTTTCTGTCTCCGCTGAAGTTCCTGCACGATACAGGAATAGGGCTCCACCTAGTCTGCACAGTGCCTTAGGATGAGCTCTTAATGGAAGAATTGGAGGGTAAAGTGATAGCCAAATAACCATTATTGTGAAAAAAGTAATTAAAAGTGCCATGATACCGATGGTAGTATTAGGATATACTCAAAGGCTTGCAAGTGGCTGGTGGTTAAAAGGAAATACACCATGCCACTATGTATTTCAATGTGTATCGCTGTCCGGATACTGGGTTCTGAGACCGCTTCATCAGGCATGCGTCCTATGTCAAAAATGGTTTTCTGTTTAACATTAATTCATCTCAAACTCAATCTCACAAGCTACCTACTGTAGGTATAATTAAGTTAAACCAAATAACAAACACTGTCTTATTAATCCATCAATAGTGGCACACTTTTCACTCTGTGTGTTGTTCTGTCTTAATAATAAAATAGAAGCAGCACATTTTAAGATACCAAATTGACACGTGATTTAAGTTTAGGACATCATTACAGTAGACGGCTACCAGTGTGTTATGCAGTTACTGCCCCCTTGAGAAGTTCTCAGGTCATACAGCAAGATGAATAATGCGAAGTCCCTCGCTTCATTGTTGGCATATTTTAGCAATCATACTGTATATTAAATCTCATTCAGTAACTCTGGCAAAAATGTCCCATTTTGGGTATGTCCAAATCACTCTGTCATATCACTGATGAGGTCTGCCTAGCTGATTCAGCATCAAATGAAAATACATTGTAATGATAAAATAGAAGCATTTTGAAAGTAGGTTTTATATCACAGTAGTCCACTCTATGGGGTTTTATAATAAGCCTTTTAAAATAAGTCATATGACACACTTAACCCCTTTACCACTAAGTTATTTTTCCATAAAACTATTGGAAGGACTTGATAGTTTTATAGAAAATCACTTTCACCTTTCACACAGTAAAAAATACAAAAGCATCTCTACTCAAAAGTATATTTTTACTGCCAACAAGCCCTGTTTTACAGCAGGCAAAGTCTTCGAAATACAAATTGACTTCTAAATAAAAGGTTATTACAGGAGACTAATTCTAGATCTTTAGCCTGTTCACTGCCATGGTCAAGACTACTCAATGTTCAAAAGTTCCTACATCACATAACCATGATCTGGTCATATTCTGGAGCAATGCTAAGCAATTTTGTCTACTTCAAAAGAAATTCAATTGCATATGGACTCCAGAATATGCTACCAAATTTTCTGCACCATGGCTATTTCAGCCAAGGTGCTGAAACTGTTTAAACAGCCTAGAGATCCATTTTTCTTTACAGAAAGACCTAAGCTCCAGCTGTATTATTATGCATGTAGTAGCACTTTTTTGGCCAGCCCTCTGCCTGTCGAATAGGCTTACTGTCTCTAAAAAGTATCTAAAATGATTTTTTTTTTGACGGTACATTAATTTTTACACTTTCTGGAAAGAAATATTGTTTGCCATAAATCCTTCCAGTGGTTTTTATAGGTAAAAGGAGCTGGATAATCACTACCAACAAAAAAACTCTTAAAATTTAAATAATAACAATTCGATGCTGCTCTATCTTTAATCCCTTCAGTACTGAGATTGAGATATCTCGAGCTTCAAAGGCACAATCTGGTTCCTCCGATATTGAGATATCTCGATCTGTTGCTCTGCAGCCCAAAAGCAAATAAAATTTGTTTGCTGCACACAAATTTCATTAGTTTTTGGGCTGCAGAAGGTGCCCCTAATGTTGTAGCCCTGTGGGCATAATGACCAAAGAGCTAAAACTGTAAAATCATCTGCTGAATGCTCTGAAATATCAGGCTTTCAGCAGCCGATGCAGGGAAAACAACATAGACCTGCTGCTCAAACCTCTGTAGCTCAATTTAGAAGTAGGTGGTGCCATTTACTGGCCAAATAGGTTATTTACAGTAATAGCTATTTAGTACCGTAAAATTAATTTAAAATGATTTTACAAAACAAACACTGGTTTCTAACAATTATTTTTTTTAATCACTTGGTAGTGAATGGGGTTAAAATGCAAACTAAAGTATCAGCCTGTAATGACACTTTTTTTCTGGCACTTTTGCGGACAATAACTATCTCTTCTTATATTATTGATTTATTAAGGTAGAACTTGACAATCTCATTGAAGTTCATTTGAGGCCAAAACATGTCAGCTAATGGCCTACAATTATTCATTGCTTTCTATTAGTCCGTTAATGTCATGCAAGTGTACAGGTATCACAGAGTTTCACACTTTGTGTCAAAAAATGCATGTATAAGAATTATTAAACCATACGAATGACATCATATCTGTGCAATTTAAAACTGTTTCCACAGAGATGCACGCCAAGCATTACTAATTAAAATGTATTCAGGTTTCAGAATTACAAAGTGACATAATATAGAAGCTCTGTCCACAATGTGAATATAATTTCCCTCATTCATTACAGGAATATTACCAAAGTAATTGACCCTGTCATGAAATAAAGAAACACGAAAGAACAACTCTATCATTTTGCTGGAGTGATATCTTTTCCACTAGAATTCTGAATATAAAACCAAGCCACTGATTAAACAATTAAAACTAATTCCAGTTCAGACTATTCCATGTACTATTCTTTAAAAAAAAATATAGAGCGTACAACTCCAAATAAAAGGGACAAATTAATTTTATTTACTAATGTATATACTCCTACAAATATATTTTCCATGTAAGGTGGCTATTTAAAAGAAGAATATTTCATCGTAATATTGGTGAATAGAGAAATATTTAATAATCTGAAGTATGGGATTTTCTACTGTTCATAAAAATGAATTATCTGTGCTCTTTCTTCAAGAAACGGGAACTATGCATATTCCATTGCGTTGGAACCATAGGGTGTGTTCTAAAGGGGTAACCTTTCATGAATAATCCATTACTTAATTTATGTTAATGCATATTTTATGCCATTCCAGTTTGCATTGTTAGAGCAGCAATAATAACTGTTTGTTGGCACAAATTATACAGTTTTCCCTATGAATGTGTTCTTTTATTTCATAGCATGTATTTGTTCAAATGAATCTAATTTCTGCTTCTACATCCCTGTAAATATTTGTATGTTTTGTGTTAATTGAATTATTGAATCTTACAGGACCCCTTAATGTATCAGGATTCATTCCCAAATGATTATTTTCAAGAGGACACTCTTTGCCTTATTACGACTTATGCTATTAAAGAGTTTGTGGTGCAAACCAGTGGTGTATTTAGGTTTTGTGCTGCCCTAGGCCTGACTAAACTCGTGCACCCCTAATTTAAATTTGAGACACCCCTTCCTGTCAAGGGCACACCTCTTCCTGGTTAATCCCCACCCTTCCTCTAAGCTCCACCTTTTCCTCATAGAGCGCCGCCTTTTCCTCTCTTTATATTAAAAGTGGATACCAAGTGCCTACTTGTATATTTTGGATACCATTTCAAATGTATCTACTGAGATAAATAAAATTATGAAATGTTTAAATGCAATCATTTTTACAAAGAACAGCCACGCATTTCAAGTATACTGGATCACAGCCACTCTAATTGGTTGAACAATAAAATCTACAGAAACGTGCACTGCATATGAGTGTATCACAGAGCTGCACAGCAATAAAACCCACAGAAATGGGCACTGTGTATGAGCATATTAGAACTGCACAGCAATAAAACTCACGGTAATGTGCAGTGTGTATGAGCGTATCCCAGAGCTCCAGGGCAATAAAACTCACAGTAATATGCAGTGTGTATCATAGAATCCACAGCAATAAAACTCCCAGCAATGCAATGTGCAGTGTGTATGAGTGTATCAGAATCCACAGCAATAAAACTCCCAGCAATGCAATGTGCGGTGTGTGTGTCAGCGTATCAGAATTCACAGCAATAAAACTCACAGCAATGCAATGTGTGGTGTGTGTCAGCATATCAGAATCCACAGCAATAAAATTACCAGCAATGCAATGTGCGGTGTGTATGAGTGCATCAGAATCCACTGCAATAAGACTCCCAGCAAACCGAGTGAATATGAGCACACAGCAATTATTTATTCTATATTTACCAGCCGCCGTCCATGGTAGGGTTGTGTGCAGAGTCAGCAGGGACTGTGTACGGACTCAGCAGGAGGTCCCTCCAGGCCAAGTTAGGATCGCGGCTGTGCCTGTGCGTGGAGCCATCTTGTCAGCAGTGGGGTGCCACTGCCAGAGGGTGCACCGTGGCTTTGATTCCCTTCCTGGTGGGTGTTCAGTCCAGAATAGAGTGAGAGTCCGTGTTAACGAAAGGGCGGGCAGCTGCGTGCATGTCACGTGGTTCAGCCAGTCAGGTGGTACTGAGACTCAGTAACACCTGACTGGCCGGACCGCGTGACCTGCATGCATGCAGCCTCACCAGGAGCCAGGCAGCTCAATGACAAATTTCTATCACTGCAGTGCTGGTTAAGGAAAGGTCCACTTTAAACAGCAGTAAGTAGACAGGGCTTCATATTCTGCTGATACCCCCCTTTACCTGCCATTTACTGTCATCTTTTCTCTCTGCAAACAAATCACATCCCCCCTCCCCTCTCCTAGAGCTGCTGTGGGGCAGGGGAGGAGCTATGGAGGGAGGAGAGGGGGATTTTTATTCTATTCGATTTTATTCTGTATGCAAACACCCTGCTCCGCTGCTCGTTGTTTGAGAACACAGCTCAAAGTTGACACACAGTGACAGTGGCACCTCCTAGTACCCCCTAATGACACCCAAATAATCACTGGTACCTGGGGCGGCCCGCCCTCCGCCACTCCCCTGAGTACACCACTGCTCTGTGATATGCTCACACACGTTTGGCAAACTGCCAGCAAGTACGGTGCTGTTTGAAGGCATTGCAAATCCCCATAGAGAAGTAATGGTTAATCTATTCTCGAGAACACCAAACAGCAGAGAAATGGCAGTGAAATGCCCTGATGTTCGATGGTTTCAATCAGTAGGTTTATTCAGGCGAACCCCATAGGTTTCAATGTTAAAAATATTCCCGTTTTTATGCAATATTTAATAAACCATTTATTATTTTAATCTGCAGTAAAAAGTCTTTATTGATTTTTTTTGTACCTTTTAGTAATTTTTCAGCAAAATTTCCCCCCCCCTTTTTTTTTAATAGCGGTTTTTCTTTTTTCTGTAACATAACTTTTTATTATCAATCATAGGATCTTATATGTGAATTCCAGACATTTTCGTTCAGTAGTTCTTTTGAAAACAGCTGGCCACGAGTTTGCGGTGGCAGCATTCAGCGGCCGACTCCATGCACTTTGGGGACCCTGCGGTGAATGGTGAATTCACTGCAGGGTGGGGAAATTTTATTCCCCGAAGTGCAGGGAACTACAGAACACCAAAACGTTGGCGTCATTTCGGTGCTCTGTGAGTAACCCATTTAGGCTAGGGTCAAACGAAAGCATTTTTACACGCGAACGTAAAAAAGTGCGTCCGAACGGATTGATGTATTTTTTTCACGGAATATGCGAAAACGGTCATACGATGCGCATTTTCGTGCGTGATGATTTACGAATCCAAACCAGGAAACTTTTTGCGTCTGGACGTTATGTTGGCCGGACACGAGCAGGGTCTGACGTCTCCAAATCACACACACACACCGCTATGTGGACGCAGCTCACTCTGTACGTCCGTACTAGAGGTTCTGCGTTCTCGAAAAAATGCGTTCATTTTCTACTTGCGTTGCGCGGCCGGACTTTCGTGCGACCGTACTTCGTATATTGGCTTTCATTGCCCGTCATTTGCTGCTAGTGCAGCCGTGATTAAGTGCGCCAGAACGCACGTTAAAAATGCGCTGGTCTGACCCCAGCCTTAGTGGTGAGGTTTTTTGCTGCCCCCTGGAAAGTGAAAGCCTAGGCCTTGCCTACCCAGGACATACTTGAAAATTAGTGAAATCTCAATGTATCCTTCCTGGCAAAATACTTTGCAAAAGTAAAAAAATTACATTTACATTTCCTAGCTTTCATTCCATAAAGGTTAATTGTTATGTTCATACGGGGTGCCGGACAAAATCCCTACAGCCAGGTTTCAGACAGGACAAGTGCCAGACATCCCAACTTCCCTACACGGCCAACTTCCAGACATCCATAATTCCAGCGGCTAACCCTAAAACTAACACCCTAACCCTAGGTTTAGGGGGTTAGGGCTAGGTTTAGGGGGGTTAGGGCTAGATTTAGGGGGTTAGGGCTAGATTTAGGGTTTTAGGGTTAGATTTAAAGGGGTTAGGGTTAGCGGTAGGTTTAGGGGGTTAGGGCTAGATTTAGGGGGTTAGGGTTAGGGCTAGATTTAGGGGAATTAGGGCTAGGTTTAGGGGGGTTAGGGCTAGGTTTAGGGGGTTAGGGTTAGGGCTAGGTTTAGGGGGGTTAGGGAGTACGGTTCGGGTTAGCCGCTGGGATTTTGGATGTCTGAAAGTTGGCCATCAGGGAGTTGTCTGTGTAGGGAAGTTGGCCATCGGGATTTTGGCATAAGGGAACCTGGTTGTAGGGATTTTGACCCAAACCCGTTCATACGTTGTGATACCTGCAGGCTCTTCCAAAAAAGAGAACATTCCACCCTATATGTAACTAAAATAATGTTATTTCCACTTTAACTGGTAAGAGTCAATGGTTTTAAGGGAAACCTATTTACATTACCACTTAACCCTTTCTCCAGTACACACACAAACCTACACACACTGTCTAAATAGACTGTGATATGATCCCAATGCATGTACAGACTGCATGCATTGACAGTGAAGGGGTTAATTCAAGGCAATATTACTAATTTTTTTGTACGCCTCCCTAACTGTTACATTCTTCAATATATCTACCGCATATGGTACATACAGGGTTATTGAGAGAGTGTGAAAAGCAGGAGAATGACTGGAGAATGACTGGAGAATGAAAAATTCTAGGTCAAAATAGCCGATTTGGAAAGTGAGATGAAAGGGAGAATTTTTCTGGATCGGCTATTTTGACCTAGAATTTTTCATTCTCCAGTCATTCTCCAGTCATTCTCCTGCTTTTCACGCTCTCTGAATAACCCTGGTAGTGTAAGGTATGTTGTGCTTTATTTATTGATAGTCAAAAAACAATATTAATAATTCAAATACTGTTCCCATATTAATATTGCCGGAATATGAATCAATTTCTAGCAAAAAGCCAAAAGCCTCAAACGGTAAATATGTTTTTATCATTAAGCTAATTTTATATGACGGCTTACCATTATTTAGCACATCGTACCCTTTTCCTAAAGGAAAGCTAACCATAGTCTGTACAATCATAACTAAAGCATAAGTGTTGGATTTTTCAATCGTTCTATCATTACAACATTTTACCTATTGACATGAAATGTCTTTAAATGAAAAACATTCATTTATTATTTTATGTGTTCTGTCCTTGTGAATGCGACTGCTGGTGATATTTTGATCAGAGTGAATGTGTGAGCCCAGCATCCAGTTATAGCCTGGTATAATGATGTGATACACTGGATTCAGTTCACTCTTTTAGAGAAGAGAAGAATGGTCATTAGTCTAAATAAAGCTACATCCTTGGCAGAAGAAATGAAGATGTGAAATGAGATGATGCAAACTGTGATAAGTATATTCTTTATAAAATTATACATGAGGCAGCTGTGTGTGGGTTGACATTGGATTCCTCATACAAGAGCACACTGAGAACCAAGGAAAAATATTCTACTATCACAATGCCTTTTAACAGGAATTAGATATGAACGTCAGCTGGATTTTCTTTTCTGGGCAAATCATAAAGATTTCTGAGATACATCTGTGGTTCTGATTTCGGGGAAAAAAAACATGTAGTTTTGACTATTTTATTATCACAAGAATTATCAAGGTCTCAAAAAGATAACCAATGTTTTGAAAAAGGCCACTAGAATGGTGTGAGGGAAGTTTATATGTAATAATTTTTTTAAAAAAATTGGAAGATCTATAAATCAACAGTTCTAGCAGAGAAGGGACAGAGGTGCAATGATAAAGTTATAAATATCTCAAGAGATTCAGCTGAAACATGTTTTCTTTTTCAGTAGAAATTGGGTAGCAGAAAAAGGTGTATTTACCCTTACAGTAGCTCGATAGTAGAAACTATGTTTATATTGTAGAAAGAAGTAATAAAAACAACTGTATATAACATAATAAGAAATTGCGAGGCATAAAGCTATAACCATTACTGCAAATTGTAATTAGATCATGACAAATTATATAATGTAAAAGATATAATCTAGTCAAATTGATAACTAAACTTTCTAATTCCACATATTACAACTATGGGTTATTCACAAATTGACAGTGTTTCCCGCATTTACAAACAACGTCGACAAATGCCAGTGTTTCAGAAAGAGAAATTTAAACGCTGGCAGCAGAAACCTCTAAAGTGCAAATTCCCTTAGCAAAACAATGGCCTACATTCACTATTTGCCATTATGGTCATGATGGGACTATTCCATATCGCAAGCAAAAACTCCAAATTAACTCTGCATCCCCTATGGCGAATGAGTGATCTGATCGCTGATGGGCATAACTGCCAAAATAAGGCAGCAGACAACGCTCTGCATCATGGGACCAACAGCGACTAAAGAGTTTTTTTAATGTCCTTTTGTTTTTGTTAACGCAAAATCTCCTAACACCAGATTCCTGCAGCCAGGGTGAGAATAGTGAGTGACCTTGGAATCACTTGTTATTCTTTGGTTGCTTCAGCGATGCTTCCGCGTGCTTCTGTAACAAAGTACATGGGACAGAAGTACCGTAGTTATCATTAACAATTTAGACCATTATACTAAATAGCTCAAGCCAAATGCAAAGCCAAATGCAAACTTTCAGGGTCCTCATGGGTCCAGGGATGGATAATGAAACCAGGTACTCCAATTCTGGGTATTTAATCTGGAGAATGGAGTAACATTTTGGCTGACAATGAAAAACACAAGCCCAGAGACACAAAAGGTGAAGTCAGCACCGCACACTGGGCTCTACACTCCTATACAATATAAAAATGGTATACAACCAGCACATGTAAAGTCCTCAGTATGCTCCTCCAGGGCATACACAATCAAATTAAAAAAAACAGATAATAAACCGAGGCACTACAAATAAAAATAAAAACATAAATAGCGTAACTCTGTAAAACATGGATACTCTCCACCAAATTATGCATATAATCTGTGCACCAAATAAAAGATATATACTGGCTTATTTGACAGTAGTCTTCCGCTGGATCATTCCTAGCCCTCTTGCTTCATCAAACTTTGGAAAGTTTTTTTTTTCCAGGTTCCAGTCAGCATTGTTTCCGCAAGTGGGCCACACTACACATTCACCCGGCCGGACTTTTAAATCACTGTAAGGTTTATATTCCTCGTTAAAAAGAAGGACTTTTATTATGAACCAAGAAATAAATAGCATATACATTTATTTATTTTATTTATTTATAAAGGATTTTGCCAGGAAGGATACATTGAGATTTCTATCATTTTCAAGTATGTCCTGGGTTCAAGAACATTGAATTGTTACAGAAATACAAAGTATAAATGATAATCATGACTGTGAAACAGCATGAGCATATGTGGTTGCTTAGAAAGCAGCTCTTGATTTCATTAAGTAGGACTCACCTGACCAGAAGTGCCGTGACGTGGCAGATGAGCTTACACTTTAATGGTCATTCGAGTAAACTAAAACGTTATGTTTTATATATAAAGTAGGCGTGATATTACTGGTCTACACAGTCACCCTGTTAGGAAATAGGCACAAAACTATTTTTTCTGCACATATATAAATGATAAAGTCCCAACGCATTTCATCCTTAAATCAATCGTCCAGGACTTCCTCAGGGATCTATCAATTGACTACACTCTTCAGCATCCTTATAGATGCAAATTATACCCCAAGAAACTCAAAGGCTCCCGTGTTCTCCACTTTCCTCTGTCTCTTTCTCTCCATGCATGCGCCGCTTCCATCTTTGCTCCTTCATGCATTCCACCGATAATTCCGGATGTCACTTCCCGTCGCCATCTTGGACACACGCTGATATCAATCGGCTTGTATCCCACTGGACTTCTTCCTGTTTGCATTCCACCACTTGTATTTTAAACTGCGCGATTCAGTCCTTTCACACAAAGAGTCCATAGATATATCCAAACATCAAGCGGTATAAAAACCATGACGGACATAATAAAAGTCTGATAAATATCCATTGCTATAACAAAAAACATGATAATAATAAATAAGAAAAAATAGTATTGAAAAGTAAAAAAAACAAAACATTTTGTCTGCCTTCACATCTTCGGAAAGATAAATTGACAAAGGTTGTTAAGGCAGCCGAAACATTGCACCATTCTCCATATTAAATACCCAAAGTTGGAGTTTCAAGTCTCTGTGTCATTTTTTGGGATACTGATAGACACACTCACAAATGGATTAAACTACAATAAAAATTCTCGCCCTTTATTCTACAAGCCAAAATCACGGGGGCGTCATAAGCAGAATCCCAGCATGCACAAGAGCTCCCATCACCAGGCAGGTTGCTTTGCTAAATAAATAAGAACTGTAGCAGTCCATTTCCATTCTTGGTAGCATATAATTATTAATATTTTATTAGTTGCTCCTCAGTCTGCATTTTAAAATAGTCACTTTTGAGCAATATTTCTATTGAAATTGTCACAATGCATTGCTACTCAAAATACCACCAATCCTTTGCGTTATTGTTGCTTTGTTAATAAAGCTAACAATAAGATCTATAACTCGCTTTGAAATATTTACCATTTTTTTAAAACATTATATGTGATGAAAGCCTTGATTTTTTTTTTTATTATTAAAAAAAATGTATGGTGACTTTTACTTTTTGATATTCTCATTAAACCCCTTTTTCTGCCTTTCAGCAAATGAAATCATTTTAATCATACAATCTCATGGCTTCTATGACTCCATAATGGAGAGAAATGATTTGTGCTGCGTCGGTTCTTAATATTTAATGGTTTGTCTGCTATATCTGGCCTAAGGTTTTCAGGTAGGGAAGCAATTCAATAGAGTTTGTATATTAAAAAAAAAGAAAAAAAAATACACTTTTCTTTATTATACAATGAAGTTCCCATCTCAGATATTGTATATTAAAAATGCCTTTGAAGTGCTGTTTTCATATCTCACATATTCATTTTTACTGGTTATATGCATTTTGGGTTCATTTTAAAAGCGCTGAAGACAAGCTGATAGCAGGATCATATCATAAGATAATTAGGAAAGATTAAGTCATTACATTTTATGTAGCTTCTCTCAATGCCATCAAGTGATTTCATGGCTAGAATTTATGACCTTTTCAAAACAATACTCTTGGTGATCTTTTAGAGCCAAAGCCTTTGCTCATTTTACTTCTACAGAGTTAAACTTAGAAAAAATATAAGGACAAATAATATATATATTCATCATTTTTACTTGATAATACCAAAATTGCTGGATTTTGGGCACATGGATTTCACATTTAATTATGCCCTGGAAGGAGGCCAGCGTCGGGGTACTTCATTGGTTTTCTGACATCCTCTTCTCCTTTGGTCGGTCTGCACATTGTAGACCGCCTATGTACTTCATAATGATTATAGGACTGATATAGTGGATCTATTGTTATTATCGGCCCATTATAAGCACCAGAGAACAGCTTAACTTGGGCTTTTATCATATGTAGCTATTATGCTGAAGGCCTTATTTCCTGTATATATATATAGTCTAAAGAGTGGCCACACTCAATGTTGCAATTTTGTAAGTGCTGGAAGGAGTTTCTGGTATCCTGTATAGTGTACACATTTTTTTATTTATTTATTTCTTTTTTTTGAGAAAGTATTTTACCAGGAAGGATACATTGAGATTTCTCTCGTTTTCAAGTATGTCCTGGGTGGCGAGTATGTATATATGTCGCCAAGAAGCCCCGCACTCCAGTTTATCCCATACGTTACTTGCTCCGGTGCACAGTCTGACTGCAGTAATATAAGTTCCCAAAGGTTCAGACACACACGGAGACTGGCTTAGATGAGAATAAGAAAGTATTTATTTTGAAAAACATCAACTTTTCAGTTCCCAATGGAACTTTCTTCAGGATGATGGTCATCCTGAAGCATGTTCCATTGGGAACTGAAACGCTGATGTTTTTCTAAATAAATACTTTTTTATTTTCATCTAAGCCAGTCTCCGTGTGTGTCTGAATCTTTGGGAACATATATAAATATTTATATATACACTATATTGCCAAAAGTATTCGCTCACCTTCCTTGACTCGCATATGGATGGGTGAGCGAATACTTTTGGCAATATAGTGTATATATATATTTGCTAATTTTTGTCTGCCTGTATAAAACTTCGGATAATCGTTGTGATAATTTGCCAGTTTGTTATGAAATGTGTGTATAAATATTAATACAAGTATGTCCTTATTTTTGCTTTTTTTTAAACTGGATATAATAAAACTGTTACTTTTTGTTGATTATTTTTTCTGTGTGTGTTTTTTTTTTCACTTTCACATTCAATTAACCTTACAAATTAGTCTGAAATCTAAACGTAAATTAGACCAAAGAGGTCCAGATTGATATAATGGTGGCTGTCGCTGATGATTCTGAATGGTTAACAATGTGTCTAGATACTTGCATTTACAGTATATGTATCTTCTCTTCTGCATTCAAATTCTAAACACTGATACCAGTAAGACATGATTGCATTGATCTTTAACCATTTTAACCTAGCAAGAATATTTTCACATCTGTTTTATTTGTGAATAGTCAGGCAGGAGCATTTCACATAATATTTGCTCCTTTACCTGACTGAGAAGAATAAATCCAAATGCCCATTAGTATAATCAAATTCATAGTGCTATATCAATGAGAGTCAGTCAATTAGCCCAAGTGCTTCCCAGAGGCAAAATATTATTGAAACATTCGACCACAAGCGAGGTATTTAAGATCCAAATAGCTCAATGTCACGAGATGACTTTTTCTCTGTACCTCTGGGTTCTTTAGTTCTTTATTTATATAAAAATAATGTAAAACAGAATGTCAATATCTTCCCATGCTTATTGCTTTTCTTTTCTCGCTGCTATATAGGGAATGAGCCAAAATACATTTCCATGTGTTTAATTAGATATTTTATGTATGAGCGTATATGAAAATGAGATGCTTTATTTTGTTCAAACTTCGATTTTTCGCCATAATCTTTTATTATTGTTATTATTTATTTTACTACAAGGGGCTTTAACTATAACCAGGGGTTAAGTCCTTAAAAATGAAACGCAGGAACTCATCACAATTTCCCACACGTCCTCACATAACATGTTCCTGTATACAAATAAAAAAAACAATTTTAATACAAACATGCGTACATACTGCATATATGGACACATACTGTACAGTTTACACACATTGTGCACACACATACATGCAGTGTACATACATCACACACATACAGTATATGCACACAGTATACATACACACATACAGAATGCTACACCTGCAATACACACATAAGGTCAGCAGCAAATGACGTCCAATGACGGCCAATATACGAAGTACGGCCGCACGAAAGTTCTGCCGCGCAACGCAAGCGACAAACGAACGCATTTTTTCGAGAATGTAGAACCGCTAGTACTGACTCACAGAGTGCGCTGCGTCGGCATAGCGGTGTGTGTGCGTGACTAGGAGACGTCAGACGCTGCTCATGTCCGGCCAACATAACGTCCAGACACCCAAAGTTTCCTGGTATGGATCCGTATGAAATCACGTCCGACATTGCGCGTCATATGACCACTATTGCGTATTCCGTGAAAAAGTACGTCCATGAGATCGGACGCACTTTTTTACGGACAATGCGAAAAATGTGTTCGTCTGACCCTAGCCTAAAAGTGAGAAATCTTGCTTTAAAAATTCTGTTTCTGTTACTTTAGCGTAATATGTATTGCTTCATGCGCAGAGAACGTTGTAACAGTTGTAATTACATTTTCGCGTTCTGATTTCCCGAGCACAAAATGCCATTTCAACTCAATTTTGAGTAATCTAAGTCATACCAGTTTTTTAAACTAGTATATTTTTGCACTGTACAAAAAGTAAATTCAATGGGATGCACACAGCACTACTCGCGGCAGTGTTTGCAATAAACACATAAACAGAATGGCACCATATGATTCCATTAAGAGTTTGATTTATATCGAAGCAAGAACTGACATGCACGTTGGCTAGCAGGGAGAATCTAGAGAAAAGACGCTCTGCAGGAGATGTTTCAGACAGCTGAGCAGACAGACAGAAGGAAAGCCTCAGGCTCATATGAAATTAAATTACTGCTGGCACGCACGAAGATAAGCGACCTGTGATACAATGTGTAAAGAAAATTAAATATTTTATTATGTCTAATAGATTGGGCAATATATCACCCCAAACTTTGAGCTGTCTGTGAACAACACGCTTCCAAAATTTAAACGTAAGCACTAACTTTGGCGTCGCTCTAACATTTAGCTTTTTTTTAATTCCCTTCGGTACGCACACTATTTAAAAAAAGTTGTCTTTAACCTGCGGATTTCATACAACATCCTTTTTAACTTTTTCTTGTTCTTTTTCATATTCTCTGGGCACTATCGGGTGTCCCTCTCTAAAACCAGGAAAAATTAGTGATCGCAAATTTCCCCTTTGCGTCCCGGTTTCACTATCCGATCCTAAAAATTCAATAAATATAGAGACTTTTTACTGCAGATTAAAATAATAAACTGTTTATTAGATATTGGATAAAAACGAGAATATGTTTAACATTGAAGCCTATGGGGTTCGCCTGAAT
Organism: Leptobrachium leishanense; assembly: GCA_009667805.1. NCBI lineage: Eukaryota > Metazoa > Chordata > Amphibia > Anura > Megophryidae > Leptobrachium > Leptobrachium leishanense. The sequence continues at coordinate 33,091,908 of CM019071.1, read as the reverse complement.
AAACCTGCCGAATGAAACCACTGAACATCAGGGCAGTTCAGCAAGTTGTCGCTGCTGTTCGGTGTTCTCTGAATAGATTAACCAATGCTTCTCTATGGGAATTTCACTGCCCTCGAACAGGCACTTTGGCAAAATTTGTCAAACTGTCTGCTTTCTGAATAGCCGAATGGCCTCGAAATGCCACCGTAAGGGGAAATTCACTGTTCGGTGACATTTCGGGACCAGATTGGCTGTTTCTGAATACCCCCTCTTGTGCTCCTAACGCTAGTTACTCTGTGCTTGTACTTTGCGCTCCCCATGTTAAGTATAGGGAGCGCAAAGTACAGTAAATTTGTGTATAAAAACACCCCTACTGATTTGCTAGCGTTTTTTTTAACTGTTTAGAGAATCCGAGGTATCACCTCAATTAAGATAAAGCTCACGCTAGCGTCAGCTTGAGGTAGGTGATAGGGCCTCTGTGATTTATTGTGTGCAATTTTATCATTTATATTCATGCCAGCATCAGGTTTGCCTTTGTATCCTAATGTGACGTGCGTCCCTTTGAACTTGGGGTACATGGACCTAGAGATGTATTTGGAAGGTGCAGGCCTGTTCCATATTATTTCCCTGCTATATCTTATATTGAAATCACTCAGTGTCTATAGGGTGCAGGGTGTTTGTGTAATCTGTGTTATGCATGAGTAATGTAATTGTCTGTCTATCATTATGGTCTATGCAGGGGCGGACTGACAACTCATGGGGCCCCCGGGCAATAGGAAATCATAGGGTCCCTTGTGCTACACCCACCCACAAACCACACCCATATTAAGCTCCACACGCATATTTGCGTTATGGAATTTATTTCTCTACACCACAGCAATAGAACGCACAGTAATGTGCAGTGTGTATGCAGGGGCGGATCCAGACACAGGTTTTGGGGGGGGCATTCTACCAGTTTTGGCTAAGAGCTGGTGTTGGGTTCACAGTGACAGGCAGAGACACGCCTAATCGCAAGCTGTGCTCGTTACACTCTCCCCAGAACATTGCGCAGGGTCTGTTCTCATGTGGCTCATGAGCTCTGCGAACCATTTCCATATGAGGGGCCCAGGGTACCCCCCCTCCCAGCACATACTCCTTGAAGCTATGCAGTGTAGGGTAACCCAGGTGTGGGCTGCCCAATGCACCCTTTCCATGCGGGCAGTACACACGTGGCACCCCATCTGTGCAGCCCTGCGAACCCTTTCTGTACCATGGGCCCAGGGTACCCCCCCAGATCACATGTAATATATTGCCCCCAGCTCACACATGGATATATTTGCCCCCAGCTCACATGGATATATTTGCCCCCAGCTCACATGGATATATATTTCCCCCAGCTCAAATGGATATATTTGCCCCTAGCTCACATGGATATATTTGCCCCTAGCTCACATGGATATATTTGCCCCCAGCTCGCATGGATAGATTTGCCCCCAGCTCGCTCACTTGGATATATTTGCCCCCCGGCTCTCACCTCCTCTGCTGTCAGGCCCCCCGCTCCTGCCTCCGAGTACCCGTTGGCCATTTTTCTCCCTACGAGCGGCCGCCGGCATGCAGCTTGGCCGCTCGCCTGGGAACCACCTGACCAGCGCACGAGATCGCACAGTTCACGTGAACTCCGCAATCTCATGCGCTGGTCAGGTGGTACACAGGCAAGCAGCCAAGCTGCATGCAGGCGGCCACATGTAGGGAGAATAACGTCCGGCGGTGGCAATTTTCTCGGGGGAGGGGGAAATTGCCCTGTTGCCCCCCCGGATCCGCCCCTATGTGTGAGCGTATCACAGAACTCCACAGCAATAAATCGCACAGTAATGTGTGGTGTGTATGAGCATATCACAGAATCCACAGCAATAAAGCTCACTGTAATGTTGTAACCCCCCCAACATCAGGTTTATAAATATGCTTATGTGCCTTTGCATTTTGGCAGAAAGAATTGAATAGCTAGCGGTTAGCTCATTAATGCTATTACCCCTTTTACTACCAAAAATGTGTAAACTCAATTTTGCATATAAAATAAAAACAAAAATTAACATATAAAACCCTATTTGCCTAAGATTTTTCATGCCAGACTTATGTGCCACCTGGGGAGATACAAAGGTAGTGACTTTCACTGCTGTCACCCTGTGTTACTGTAAAGATGCTACGTGGAGCATCCTCCACCCTCACTGCATAAAAACATTCAACAAACATTACTGCTGTATTTAAACAGCAAGGGAAAGGGCAGAATGCAGGGAGAGCTCTGGGATCAATTAATACTGTGAAGTGATAAGATTAAGAGAGTTATAATGGCTGAAAATCCATGTACAGTACAGATATAAGGTGTTACTGTAATTTCCATTTACAGGCATTATTTTATATATTCAACTAATAGTTTTATGGAAGATGTCGTTCTAATAAACTCAAAGTTACATAGGCCGGAAAAAAGATATTGGTCCATCGAGTTCAGCCTTTCGCACATCACCGACAGTGGTTGATCAAAAAGAAGGCAAAAAACCTAGTCTTAGGCTGTGGTCACATGAGTGCACTTTTCACATACAGCACGTCTGTTGAAATGGATGCACTTTATAACGGATGAGATTGTGGTTGCATTGTATCAGTTAGTTATGACTGACGTTGAGAAAAAAAGAAACTGTATAGCAGGAGGTAGTTTTGACTGACGTTGAGAAAAAGAATTGCTGTATTTTATCAGTTTCGATGGACATTGAGAAAAAGAAAAAAATGTCTGTATGCAGGGGTTTCTCTAAGTCCGTTGTAGCTATTTCACATCAATGCCATTTTGGCGTCCATTGTAACAGGCGTTGCCCCTGCATAAAAAAGCGTGCACTTGCTTTGTGTGTTGTTCTCTATTGAGTCCATTGAAAAGCTATGTGCAGTCAGACGGATGTGAAAAGTGCGCTCGTCTGACCGCCGCCTGAAGTGCTCACAAAAACTACAAATACTAATAAGCACGATATCTGACCTTTTTTTCCCTTTATCACATTTACTGGATTTGGCCAAAAGGGCAGACCTGGTTTGAAATTATGCTAGACAAGGGAAAAGTCAATTTTTTTAATTTTAAATTTTTTTATTTCTTTTTTCTGTAACAATTTTTATTATTATTCATAGGACCTTATATATTGATTTCAGGAATTTTTGTGCAGTAGTTTTTTTGCAAACAGCTTTTAAAGTTTTTGTATTATTCCTTTATTCGTTTGTCAGCTTTTTCCAGCAGCTGGACGGCTTTTGTTGGATGCGTTAGTCAGTTTTGCGCTGGATCATCGGCCCACGTTCGGCGGTTTTGCGGTGGCTTATCGGATCGATCCGATGATTTTTCAGAGGTTTTGTTGATCGATTCGGTGGTTTTACGGCAGTTTTTCTGTTCGATTTGGCGTTTTTGCGGGGGCTTTTCGGATGCATTTGGCAGCTTGTTTCCTGCACTTTGGGGGACCCTGCGGTGAATGCTCAATTTACAGCAGGGTTGATGAATGGAACTGTGTTGGAATTTCGGTGCTATATCCTGTATATCAATCTCTTAATGAACGCAAAATGGCAATCTCAGTGCACAATTGCTTTTTGACTCTATATTACATTATAAACTAAACATACTGGGCCGGGGCCCTACTACATTCTCAATGCAAAAACGCACGCTAAACGCGTGTTTTTTTGCACGAAGCGGTAAAAGTTAACGCACGAAAATCACCGCTGGAATTACATTCCTCGCGCATTTTTTCATCCGTTGGGAAATTGCACTCGTAAAACCGATGCGCAAAGTACCATTGCGTGCAGAGATCAGTGAGCGCAATCGAATTTTTAACGCGAGTCTGTCATTTTGTGCGGACTGCGCACAACAGACGTACGTTCTGATGGAAGACAAGGTAGTGGCCGTCATTTTTGACGGATCTAGTAAAAAAAACGTGCACATTGACGTTCTCCATTGTGAATCTGCAGTTTGGTACGGTCAGGTTGTTACAATTTGCTGTTACCACCAGCTTTTCAAAGACGTTAAAATTATGCGCGCAAACGTTGTCCGTTAAATTTTGCGCTAAGATTGTAGTACCATACGCGCACCAGCGCAAAAACGCATTTGCGCTCACGATGTTAAGTATAGGATGCGCGCACTAAATTGCGCTCGCAAAGGGTTCGCACAGGGTCACTCGCGTTAGACGTTAACACGCATTTTGTTTGCGAATGTCGGAATATGACGTTCAGCGCAAAGGGTTTTGCCCCTCGCGTTAATGCATTTTTGTGCCCACGCACAATTGTGCGCGAAGAATGTAATGGGGCACACCATGTTTCAAACAAATGTTATAATACATTTTTCAACAAAAAATATTTGTTAACAAAAGAGTTAATTCTTTTTCTTGTTCTGTGCAAAAGGATGTGTAATACTACAGCAATCGCTAACACAGGCTTCTGCACAGCATGGAATAGTAATTCAAAGTGGTAATAATTGCTATAGACAAAATGATAATAATTCTAATAATGGTGCCTTACATAACATAATCAATACCACTTACTTGGAATGACATCAATACTATTAAGACATTCAGACCTGATACACTGTCAGATGATAATAAAGGTGTTGGATTGCCAGTACTGATACAATGTTCCCCTATGCAAGTAGCATATGTGCATATGAAGGCATTTTAAGTAGTTTAGTTCAACTCTCTGCAATGTGAGCTGCAGAACATACAAGTAGCGAATGCAAACAGAACCATATCAAATGGCTCTTTGAGAATAGTGATGGGCCAAACACCCCCGTGTTCGGTTCGCATTCGAACTCGAAAAAATCTGAAAAAGTTCGACCGCGAACTCGAACACAATTCGAACACAATGCAAGTCAATAGGGCTCGAAAGTTTGAAAATTAAGGTCCCCTCCAGAGGGCGTATATGCAAGATATTGGTCATAAAAGGTGTATGGGGGTCCGGGTACTGCCCTGGGGAACAGGAAACAATGGAAATTAAAAAAAAAACGTTTTTAACCCTTTCACTGCTGAGTGCTGAGCCATTTCACCGCTGTGCACTGAGCTAATTTTTACTGCGTTTGCTCATGTTTAAACACGATTTGAAGCCATGAGAAATGTTTGAGCAACAAGGTGTGGGAAATGTTTGAGCAACAAGGTGTGAGAAATGTTTATGAATCCCTTAGGCTTCAATGTTAAAAAATATTCCAGTTTTAACTCAATATCTAATAAACCGTTTATTATTATATTCTGCAGTAAAGAGTCTCTTTATTTTTAGATTTTTTTAGGATCTTTTAAGCATTTTTTGAAACCTTTTTTTTCCCGCAAACTTTTTTTAAACGTCCCGAAAAGTTTGCAAACTTTTGTTCAAATCGAACATCGAACCGATTCGAAACGGCAGCTCATCCCTATTTGAGAACTGTACTGGGTAGTCATTTAAATTCTAAATTATTATACACTAATTCATTTCACCCCAAAAAAATATCCAGGCCAACGTAGAGAAGAAATTTATTGCTGTGTAAAGGGCTATTGTTCATGTTCACTGACATCTTGAATCATTCATTGAATTTAAGGTATTGTGTTGTGACTGCTCTGTATATTCATTATATTGCTTTACGTAGATTATAAAAGCTGTTCTAGTATGTTTTTATATTAAGAAACTACTTTTGAGCCGCAAAGTAGATAAGGTTATTCTTTCCATAGCTCCTTTAACCCTACGATGCCAAGCTATAAAGGAATATTAAGAAGGCAGTGTCAGCTTCTACACCCGAGAATTCTCTATTGAAATAAAAAATGGGGGAAAAAAAATCTATGTTAACCTGTTACAATAATAAAGGAGATTCTGTTCATTTTCTGAAACCTTTTGGGTAAAATAAAATCATTTATTAACTTCCCAGTGTTTGAGGATTGCTGCTAGAACTAAGCACTATAAAGACATATAGGTGATGCTTCCGGCGATGTCACTGCTTTCTAGACCACATTTGTTTATAGTTACATTGTGAGCATGGTAATGTGCTTGCTTGTAAACAAAACAATTTTCAAGGTATGTTTAAATAAGTAACATAAGTATGGTGAATATTATTATATAGCTTGGTTATACTATAAGAGCATACCTGTGTATTTGTGTGACTATCCTTTTGCTGCCCCTCTCCCAAAAAGCTGGCATATGTATGTATGTGTGTGTTTGAGCAGGCTGGCAGTGAAATGAGTGTGTGCGAGCTATGTTTGTGTGAGCTGGCAGTTACTGATGTGAGTGTGTGAGCTGGCGGCGAGTGATATGATGTGAGTGATGTGAGGGGTGGGCGTGAGCTGGCAGTGTGTTAGCTGACTGTGAGTCATGTGAGAAGTGTGCGCGTGCTGTCTGTGAGTGTTTACTGCCCCCTCCCTGTGGGTCAGTGTGTGCAGGAGGAGTGTGTGGAGGAGAGGTCACATCACTGCTCTGCGTGGAGAGAGCCTGTGAAGACACGGGTTCAATCCCGGCAAGAACACCTCTCGTCTCCAGTAAGTGTCCTTGGGCAAGACACCTAATGGTACATACTCGCCACCCAGGACATACTTGAAAATGAAAGAAATCTCAATGTATCCTTCCTGGGAAAACAGTTTCTCAAAAAAAAATTACTTGGCAGGGGCAGCACACAGGGTATAGACCCCGTGCGTTAACTGATGTGCTCAGTGTCCGGGTAGCACATGTCCAGCTTACTGCCCAGTGATGTAACATCCAGCAGTGAGAGAGGCAGACTTTGGAGCTTCACCCCTCCTGTACACTAACCCCTCCTTGACGCTCTCCCTGCTCTAAGAGTCTAAACTCTGCCTTCCCCGCATACCTCCACACAGTGTCTCTTTTTTCACATATCCCCCCACATACACATCAGCTGGCTGTCCTTAGCCAGGCGTACAAGTTTGAAACACCTTTTGTGATCTCTGCAAGACGTGTTTCAAACTTGTGGGTGGCCAAAAATGCCAGTAATTTCCCCCTCAAGCTGTAGCGACCTCAGGCAGTAACCTGACCTGCCTTACGGGTAGTCGGCTCTGACCTTACTCAATGTTATCCATTTAAACTTTAATGCTTAAAAATAGCCAACATTATTTGGATATTTGTTGGTCTTTGTTTCTTAGGATGATTAATGAACACTATGCATTTGTTGATTTTAGCCCCTTCACTATCAAGATTGTGTATACCCACTTTTACAAAGCACCTGCTTGGGCCCCAATATTGTGCATGCTCTATTTGATCTAATTATAGAGCAATGCAAAGGAATTTTGTTTATTGCAAATGAAATTCATTTGCAAATAGTCTTCAGAATGTGTCCCCAAAGTTTTAGCACCTCAGACTTATCTGCCAAAGTGTCAAAACAGTTTAAACAGCTTGGAATCCATGATGTATCATGGAGTTGTAGAAGAACAGTTTGGCAGGTAGATGTAGCAATCTCCCTGTCACTGCATACCGTTTGAAAATGTGTTTTTGAGATCATCAGGCACATTTTCACCATATGTCTACTACAAATTCGTTTGCAATAAATCAACTTGTTAGTAAAGGGGTTAATCATGCAGCATAACCATATATAGGGAGGCAGAGAGTCTCTAGTGGCAGTTATGGGCACGATGGGAGCTGTACATTAAATTCTCAAAATAATGACAAAAAGCCATCACTGAACTTGATTCCAGATTATAAATTAATTATATCAAGCCAAGAAATGCTTGAATCAATAGTTTAATACAAAAATTATTGCATGTCAGAGTGTCTGATCAACTGTGACTCATGCACAAAATTAATGTTCACATTACGATTTCTTAAAAATGTAGTTAAATCATATTTAAGGTAAAAAAAAATATATTAATGGAGGAAGAATTACCATAATTTTAAATTTCATTAAATGCATTGTGTATTGTTCAGATTCATGCTCAATTTTAATTAGTCTTAGTTATGAAGAGCATTCTCGATCTTAAAATTGGAAACTACATACCCATGGATCAGCGCAACACACTAAGGTTGCTTGTGGTAATTAACAATCCATCGTATATTTATGATAGCACCACGCAGTGTATCCTGTGCATTCAAAATATTCACAATGTTTTCGCCATGTGTTTGTGAATGTAAACCATGCATATATCACAGATGCACATGGTCGAAGCATTGTGAATATTGTGAAGTGCAATGCACTGAACCACAGGTACATATTTGCCATTTGTTGGATTTGTGACGTGTAAGGGATTCACACCGTGATTCCATGGCCAGTAGGAAAGTTCTGAATCGGTACCATAGATAGCAGCCCCGCGCGGCTCCGGAGCTCTCCATGGTTCTGAAACATTGTATTCATTAAATACAATGTTTCAGGACCATAGACAAGGCTGCGGAGCTATCTTTGGTGCTGAAACATGGTACAATTGATTGCCAAAACAGCCTTGTTGCTTTAAAATTAACTAGAAAACTTAAAATTTAACCCAAAAAATCCTGAAAAATGCCTAAAAAATCCTAAAAATTAAATAGATTTTTTGCTGCAAGTGAAAAAAATAAATGGTTGATGGCTGGTATTTTCATTTTATTGGTAGTAATCTGTTTCAAATTCTGAAATAATTAATAAAAAACAAAATAACTCATAAAAACGAGACAAAAATCAACCCAAAATATGAAATAACCCATAAAAACGAAAAACAAAGCGACCCAATAAACAAAATAACCCATAAAAAATAAAAGACACGAAAGACAAAATATTCTATAAAAATGAAAAACGAAGTGATCCAAAAACGATAACCGGCGGTCCAAAACTAAACTAAACGACCCGAAAGGAAGAAAAAAACAGGACAAAAAAATGTGAAATGAAAAAAGCGACCGTGCACATGTCTATTTAGAATTTCCCAACTGCTACACACCATATGGATTGCTAGTGACATCAGCATGCAGTAGCTTCGGTCACAGAGAGGCAGCTGGTGAGTCAGATCAGCGCATACATACGCAACTCTGATCCATCGCTATGTGCAGAAGACACCTGCGCAGTACAGTTCAGAAGTCTAGTATTGATGCAGAATTTGGACGGCTGGTTATCGTTTCCAGAATGCGTAGGTAACAGCAGCCGTGCTGCGTCGGTGCAGCAGGCTTTCCCGTTAAAGCACTAGGACGCGCGTTGACGGGGCTGCAAAGTGCGATCCTCCTTAGAAGGATTGAGCCTTGCAGCGCTGAGTGCACTAACTGTGCTCAGCAAGGCAGCCGGACAGGCGTCAGACGTGCATCGAGTGGAAGGAACGTCCACTCTTACGGACGTTCCTTCCACTCTTACTACCGCCTGTCTGACCCCAGCCTTAATAGTAACATCTGTAGATAAATGATCTTGAAGTTTTCTTTCAGATTGAATAAGAATTTTTCAAATTATTACAAAGGAATTAAATCGAATCCAATGACAAGTACAGGTTCGTTGGTGAAAATTTTAGTTGCCATTGTTTTAATTTCCCTCTCTGGATCACCAAAGTTTATCATGGTTGCAACAATGGTGACTGCCCCAACTTGGTGTTATAGCAAACTGAAAATTAGTGAATAATCCCCTAGGTATTTTTAAAGTGCTTTGGTGATGACGACTCACAGTTATCGGTAAATCACAATTTTCAGCAATTTATCATGCTGAGAGGTGAAGGATGATCAGCTTTTGATATTTGATAAAAAACTAATTCTGCATGACGTTACAAATTGGAAACATACTCTAAAGATGGCACTTCAGGAGTAATGTGTGAAAATGTCTTCTTGGCTAATAATAAAAGCCTACATCTCTGCTAAGATTAGACAGAACACAGTTGTTTTCTTGTAAAAACAACTGTCAAGTATATTTTATTCTTGAAATTATGAATAGATTTTAAAAGAAATGTGCAATGAATAACTTGTCGTTTTGATCTCTGCGTTTCAAGTTGTCACAAAATGCAATAAATGATACATTATACAAGATGTATTTAAAAAAATAAAAACATGTTTTTGAATACAATGTGTTGTTTTGCGTATAGCTGTTGTCAGCAGACTTTTTGAATGGAAATAGACCTTACCTGTGGGAATGAAACAAACCGCAAGCCTTCCTAAATTCACAATCTCTTTGGAGCTCTCTATAAAAACCAGATTGCCATCGGGTAACTTTGTTTATCTTTTGCTACACATATCAATGATTTGGACAACACAGAGGTAACCGAATATCTTAAATATAAACAGAAAAAAATGTGACTAAGATCTGTCTCTTTAATATTTTATTACTTCATATTTTTTTATGCTGGGTTGACTTGTTTTTGTTCTCTTTATTTTGTCCATTTTCAGAAGTCGCTTTTCTTTGTTGAAGTATTAACCAGCTCAGGGAACCACAGAATTTTAAAAAAGGGTGTTTGTCCAGGAATGTAATTAAATTACATAAATAGTTTGTTAATTTCTGCCAGTTGATTTTTTTTTTTCATTCAGAAAAATAAACGGTTCTTTTCAGAATTTAATTACACCAGTACAGCCTCTTACATCCAGTTATAGTTACAAGTATTTATAAAGTGCCAACAACTTCTGTAGCACTGCACAATGGGTGAGACATAAGACAAATATACAAGTTAAACACACAGAACAATAGGAGAGAGGACCTTGCTCGAGAGCTTACAATCGAAGAGGAGAGGGGCGACACATTAGGTGAGGGTGAATAGAGTATGTGAAGTAGCGGGGTGTAGGTGAAATGTGTGGGAAACATGGAGCAAGACATGTGCAGTGGGGGATTATGGAGTGAGCCGATAGGCTTCTCTAAAGTAATGTGTTTACAGAGACTTCTTGAAGGACTGGAAATACAAGGAGAGTCTACTGTTATGGGGAGGGAGTTTCATAAAAATGGGGCAGCTCAGAAGAAGTCCCGAAGGTGAGAGTTGGGGTGCGGGTACGAGAAGATAACATCAAGAGAGTCATGAAAAGCAGCATGAGCATATGCGGTTGCTTAAAAAGCAGCTTGGTTTCATTAGGTACTCACCTGACCAAAGGTGCCGTGAAATGGCAGGTGGGCTTACACTTTAATGGCCATTCAAGTAAACTAAAACCTCTGTGTTTTCTTTCGCATGGAGCCACAGGAGTGAGCGCATTTTGCTTCTTTTCTTGCTATGTTTTATACATGGACAGGCTGAATAAAGGCTGAATACTTCTGGTCCACGGCGCTGTCCTGATAGGGAATAGGCACAAAACCGTTTTTCTGTACATAGTGCATGAAAATGCCTGGAAATAATATATAAGGTCCCATGAATATTAATAAAAAGATCTTTTACAGAATAATGAAAAAAAGCCACGTAAAAAAATAAATCGGAATTAATAATTTTGCCAAAAAATCCTAAAAAATAAATGAGACTTTTTGTTGCAAATAAAAAGAATAAACATTTGAATAAATATTTAAAACACATGTGGATTTTTTCTTACATTGAATCCTATAGGATTTGCCTGCTTAAACTGTCAAATGAAACCACAGAAAATCAAACCATGTCACGGTCCTCACCGCCACCGGCGAAAGAAAGGCAGATCTGGTGCTGCACCACCTTGATCTCCCCAGGCAGCACCCTTCACGCCCTGTCATGCTGGACTTTTCCCTGAAACACAATCTGGCAGCATCAGCAGGTGCAACCAATAAGCCCCTGCATCGACTATTTAGCCCAGTTGCCTCATCCACAGTTTGTCTTCCAGTCTGTCTAAAAGCCTTGCTGCTCAGCCTGATCTTTATGTACCGGACCCCTGGCTATTCCCCTGGAGTCTGAATTTGGATCAACCATTCTGGTACTGTGCCTCAAGACCCTCTGTTATTGTTCCTATCCAAGACCCCCTGCTGTTGCTGTCCATGCCCTCAAGATCCTGCACAAGGATCATCCCCTTTCCTGCCTCGCCCCTCCTGTGTTTCCTATCTGGTTTTCACTATACCAAGTGTCTCCAACTGTATCACTGCATCGTGGGCTCGCAACCTCACCCCCGTGGCAACACACGTGACAGGACATTTCACTGACATGTCACTGCTGTTCAGTGTTCTCTGAATAGATTAACCTTTACTTCTCTATGGGGATTTCACTGCCATCGAAGATCACTGTATTTCTCTGGCAATTCGCCAATATTGGCGTATCGCCAGCTTTTTGAATAGCCGAATGGCCATGAAATTGGCAGAATGCTTGGTTGTGTAGGGAGAGGTATTAGCAGTAGGAAAAGGGAAGTGCTCATGCCACTGTACAGAGCACTGGTGAGACCTCACTTGGAGTACTGTGTGCAGTACTGGAGACCGTATCTCCAGAAGGATATAGACATCTTAGAGAGAGTTCAGAGAAGGGCTACTAAAATGGTGTACGGCTTGAAGGAGAAAAGTTACCAGGAAAGGCTTAATGATCTTAACATGTACAGCTTGGAAAAAAGACGAGACAGAGGAGATATGATAGAAACATTTAAATACGTAAAGGGAATCCACAAGGTAGAGGAAGGGAGTATATTTAAAAGGAAACAAAGTAGCAAAACAAGAGGACATAGTCTTAGATTAGAGGGGCAAAGGTTTAAAGTAACATCAGGAAGCATTATTTTACTGAGAGGGTGGTGGATACATGGAACATTCTTCCAGTTGAAGTGGTAGAGGCCAAAACAGTAATTGAATTTAAGCAGGCATGGGATAGGCATAAGGCTATCCTAAACAAAAGATAAATCCAGGTAAAGTATCCATGTAATTAGGGCAGACTAGATGGGCCGAAAGGTTCTTATCTGCCGACATTTTTTTATGTTTCTATGTTTCTAAATTGCACCATATGGGGAAATGAACTCGTCGGTGCAATTTTGGGGTCAGTTCGGCTCTCTCTGAATAACCATGCAAATATAGAAGTAATTTCCTTATAAAAGCGGAAAGGGCTAAGAATGTGTGGGAAGGGGGTAAGTGATGGTAGATGCCTTATGACACACGTTCGGTGCAATTCCTTGGCCAATTCAGTGTTCTTTGAAAAAACCCTTTGGTTACGTGACTTTAACATTAGGGGCAGACATCAAGTTAAGGGTTAAAACTTAACTTAATATAATGAACATCACTATTTCAATCCCCCGTGCTAGTTATTCTTTCATGATTTCATGATGTTACATCAACTCTTAGCATCTACCTCTTGCAAGCTACGACCTTCCTTATAGTTTTGGAAAACAGGGGTTTGTGAGGGTCCTGAGTTTACAGGGTCATCCAGACGTGGACCCCTTGCTTGATGTGCCTAGATGGGTGTCAGCTATACTCTCCTGACGAGGCCTAACAAGGCCGAAACGGTCGACGGGGGTTGCTGCACCTCTCGTGCAGGGATGACGTCCTTGGCAGTCAGTACTGGCCACCCTCATTGGGTGAGAGCAGACTGATTTGCATATGGAGCATTCATCCCTGTAATGGCACAAGCAAGCTAAAACCTTGTGAGACCTGAGCGGGCACCCACGTAGAGCAGGCCACTAGTGCTGTTGCTTGTCCTCAGGATCCTCACACCCCTCCTTTCTTTCCTTATAGTTTTTCCTCATTCTTCAAGATTCTATAAAAATGAGAATATGATGACAATATTTTTTTATTGTGTACAAATTAATTTTAAAACGTAAAAAGGGTAAAGGTTATACACAGGAGTATATTTTTGCATTAAAATAGAAAAAAAAATGCTTCTTTAGGTCTTCCCGGATAAATTATGCCGTTCCATATTTCTTATGCTAATGTTGCATACTATTATCGCATATTGAAAAGAGTCCAAAACTTAGTAAAAGGGCACTACCTGACAGAGGACCGTCTCTTGAAAATATTGATACACATTTTTAAAGGTCAAATGAAGAATAACAGGATAGGTCCATAAATAACAATGTAAGAGTTTAGTACGCAGTAAAAAAATTACCATAACATTTCACACAGTGAAATACGGCTCCCAGATAAAACAAAGGACTGCTTAGTGAAGAAATAGAGAAACGTTATTTATTTGCACATGTGCTGTTAATGTAGAAGTACTGAACCATAGGAAAAGTTGATGTTGCTGACTTACTGCATTTTCCTATCTAGTTTCATTCTGTAAAAAATTAAAAAAGGATCACTTGATTGTGCTGTTCTATTCTCTGCTTTTAATGATCCATATGTTAATTTCAAGAACAATATCTTGAGAAGAAACAGATGTTTTATTTGTTTTTGTTTGCTGTTTTATTGTTGAGCAAATTATATAAAGTTCTAATGGCAATTGCTGACGCACCCTTCGATAAAACCTAAAAATCTTATAAATGTTTTCTTCATCTCTTAACCCTCTCGCTGCAGAGTCATTTCACCGTCGTATGCTGAGCTCGTTTCGATCATTTTTGCTTATCATGTTCACTTGAACAGGAAATATTGTAGGACCCAGACGAATTACTGTAGATACTCAAGTATACCGCTAGATTTTGGTGCCAAAAATTGAACATAAAATTGGAGGGGTCGTGTTATATTCGAGACATCTGCATTGCGTAAGAAGAAAACAAAACTTGCCTTGCTCTGGATCCCAAGTCCCAAATAATAGTCTCACTGAAGTGAATGCGGGGTCCCTGAAGCTTGCAAACACTTCAGGAACTCCCAGATTCGGGAGAGGTGGGATCCATCACGGCCAGAGGGCACGCTCGGTTTAAGCCAATCATTGACCTCGCTCACATCTAATTGCTAGTAAAGAAGACGGGTGGCTGGTGGCTTTATACTTAGTAACAACTGCAATCATTCTAGAGCAGAACACCCTGGCCTGAGGGGTAGCCTGACAGTGATAAGAGAACCTATAAGGATTTTAATTATTTATCGGTAAGGTAAAATTTTGCTCCTTGCGTTATATTAGAGTCTTGAGTATTCTCTCATTTCTATAATAAACCTCTATCCATCGTGGTATATTCGGGTCACGCTATACTCGGGTATCTACGGAACAGATTTTGTTTTTAAAGCACACTCAGCAGATTCTAAATATATCATTACTATGTCTATATTGTTTCTGGGTCAAGATAAGGGGAATATGGGCACTCCAACAGGGGTACAAGTGCAGCTTTTAATGGATGAAAAAATTAATGGAAAAAAAAAATAACTGGGACATAACAATACCGGGGTACTCTTTATATAGAAAAGACAGAGAAGGTAGGAAGGGGAGGAGGAGTGGCCCTGTATGTGAAAAACAACATAAAAACGAACCAAATAAAAGTGAGCGAGGTGAACATAGAGTCAGTTTGGGTTACGCTAACATTTGGCAATCATACAGTAGCTCGTGTAGGTGTGATCTATAGACCCCCTGGACAAGTAGAAGAGCTAGATAATCTGCTGTTTGAGGAAATAGCCAAAATGGCAATGAAG
This sequence comes from Leptobrachium leishanense, assembly GCA_009667805.1. Lineage (NCBI taxonomy): Eukaryota > Metazoa > Chordata > Amphibia > Anura > Megophryidae > Leptobrachium > Leptobrachium leishanense. The sequence continues at coordinate 33,076,646 of CM019071.1, read as the reverse complement.
GGGGAAGTTATTATCATGGGGACTTTAATATTCCCGATGTGAACTGGAAAACCAAAACAGCTGGGTGCACCAGGAGTACAAATATTCTAAACTCGCTACTGGGATTATCTCTAACACAAGTAGTTGAGAAGCCGACCCGTAAAGAGGCCATATTGGATTTAATACTCACGAATGGAAGTTTGGTATCAGACGTTGTTGTAGGTGAAAATTTGGGATCTAGTGATCACCAGTCAGTGTGGTTTAATATAAGAACAGGGATGGAGCCGCACCACACAAACACGAAAGTTTTAGGCTAGGGACAGATGAGCGCATTTTCTGCGGCCACCGTAAAAATGTACGTCGATGCGTGCGCACGCATTTTTTCACGGAATACGCTTAAGTGGTCAGACGATGCGCAATTCTGGACGTATTTCATGACGGTGGGGTAAAAAAAAGAGAAAAATCAGATGAATCTAATCAATTGAGAAATGAAAAAATAAGGGCAAGGGTTATAAAAAGCCGTTTTGGGGATGGTGGCGTTTTTCAAAGATGGATCCTGCACATGTCTTTGTGTTTGGTGCGATGGGGTACCTGTACCTTAAGAGGAAGAGAAAGCGGCGAACCTGGGTTCATGAAATCAACGCTGCCAGACCCACGCATGGACACTTCGTGACGCTGTACAGGCCACTGCGAGAGAGGGACCCCGTGAAGTTCTTCAACTACATGCGGATGTCCATCGCCTCCTTTGATGAACTGTTGTCGCGGGTACGGGAGCCGCTGACCAAGAGGGACACCAACATGCGGCCCGCCATACCACCGGAGGAGATGATAGTCATCACTTTGAGGTACGTACTGTCACACACCTGCATACATGACATCGCTGCCAGTCACCTGACATGAGTGCATCATGTCTGTAGTCACATGCCCACTGTTACATGCACACACACACACGGGCATCACATCACACGTACATAATCATAAATGACTCCGACAACAATGTAGAAAAATAATAATATAATATGAAATAAAACAGTAATATATTCTGGACATATATTACAACTCGTTAAGAAGGTCAGGATATATAAAACATCAAAACAAATAACACATAACAAAAACAAAACTAAATATATTTATGACATGCATCACAGTTGCTGATACCGCGGAGCATCTGGGTCATGAGGGCCGGTGGTGTGGCTACAGCTGGACCCCGACTCCGTGTGTGGCCTGGCTCCAGGGGGCATGGCTGGGCGGGTGGACAGCACCTCACTGGAGACGGAAGATCCACTGGCGGATTGTGGCACAGCATGGTAGGCGGCTGCGTGATGGGGACGGGAAAGGATGTCCTCCAATATTTCCAGGGATCTGTGCCGGTACTCCATCTTCTCTGCCTCGCTCATCCTGTTGAGGAGGAGCATACATGCATTGAAGAAGGACATGTCCACAGAGTCCGCAAGCATGCAGCGTTGGTGTGCATGGGTGGTCTGAGCCTCCATGAACGTGACCATGGCCTGCTCCAGGTCTGCAGCTTGTGCCCTCCTCTTCTGGCCAGGTCTGGTGCTGACCGTGGTTGCGGTACCTGCCACCTGTGGTGTCTCCGAATCCTCCTCCATTTGCGACTCAGCACCACCCCGGTTCTCCTCCTCCTGGCAGCTGGCAGAACCTCCTGGCACCATTTGTTGTACCTGTGTGCCAGAGGTCGATGGCTGGTCCATGCTGCTGACACTCCTGCGCGGCTCCTGGGTCCTGCGGAGGAACGATAGTTGGTCGGCATATATGTACCCCCGGACCTTTTTCGCACCAGCTCCAGAGCGCGCAGCCATGGCCTGCTTCTTCTGGACGCGCATGTAGTTGTCGCGTACTGTGCGCCATTTGTTCATCGCCTCTTGTGCTGAAAAACATGATGAGAGTGACATTAGCTTGTGTTCATGGTATGTGATCATATTCAAACATTTTATGTTTTGTCTTCTAGGTATCTCGCTAGTGGGTGCAGTTTGAAGGATCTGCATTATAGCTTCCGCGTTGGCAGATCAACAGCTGGTGAGATCGTCCGCAAGGTGTGCCAAACCATATGGGAGACCATGAAGGGCGAATGTTTGCCAAGACCGACACATACGGCATGTCTAGAAATTGCAGCAGGATTCTGGGAGAGAGCCAACTTTCCAAACTGCCTTGGAGCCGTGGATGGCAAACATGTCCGCATAGTGAAGCCACCGCACAGTGGCTCACTGTATCAGAATTATAAACATTACTTTTCTATAGGCCTACTGGCGGTGTCAGATGCCAACTATAATTTTTTGTATGTGGATGTCGGTTCATACGGCAAAGACTCTGACTCCACACTGTTCAGGAACTCCACACTGTGGAATGAAATTGAGAGTGGGACCCTGAACATCCCCAGACCCGCACCATTGCCTGGCAGTGACGTGGCAGTCCCCTATGCCTACGTGGGTGATGAAGCATTCGGCCTATCCACACACCTCCTACGGCCCTACTCAGGGACACACCTGACTGTGAAGAAGCGGGTGTTTAATTATAGGCTGTCGCGGGCGAGACGGTATGTGGAGTGTACCTTTGGCATACTGACCAACAAGTGGAGGATTCTACATAGACCGCTGGATGCGAATGTGGACTTCTGTGTGGACATAGTGAAATGCTGTTGCATGCTACATAATTATGTGCGGGCCAGGGATGGTTTTAATTTTGACGATACCCTCACAGTTGTCGGTCTTGTGGATTATGTGAACTATGACATCATAGCTGTGAATAGATACAGCAACAGGTATCGCGATGCTCTATCTAATTATTTCATCAGTGATGCAGGTGAGGTGCCCTGGCAGCTGGGGAGCATTTGAGTTTCACATCAATGATTACATTTGTTTGTTTATTATTATTATTGTGATTTACATTTATGGGATTATGAATAAAATAATATTATACTCACTCTGTATGTGCTGCTCTTTCTCGGACCACATATCATAATCCGGGTACACCTGACGGGACACCTCGACCCATGCGCTCGCCTTCTTCCCCTTGTCCTTATACCTCTCGCAGGCCGTATCCCAGATCCCTGGATGCTCCCCCACAGCGCTGATGAGCCTCTCGACGTCCATCTCTGGTCCAGACATCCTTCACAGTCGCAGGTACTCACCAACGCAATTCTGGGGAATTCCGGCTGTTTGAGCGTTATGTAGGCCGCACACTAGCAGCGTCTGACGTCTCCTAATCACGCACACACGCTGCCATGCGGCCGCCGCGCACTTTGTACGTCAGTAGCAGCGGTTTCACGTTCTGATAAAAATGCGTTCATTTGCCGGTTGCGTGGTGTCGGCGCACTTTTGTACGCACGTACTGCGTATATTGGCCGTCATTGGCCGTTATGTGCTGCTACTGCCGCCGTGATTTAGTGCGCCTGCACGCGCGTTCCGACTGCCCCACTCTGACCCTAGCCTTAGACTTTAAAAAAAATGATTTTTCTAAAATGAGATTTTGTGTGAATGAGTCATTATCAGACTGGAGGAGTTTAAAGGGAGTCCAGGAGAAATGGGATTATTTAAAGGAGACATTATTGAAGGCCACAGGCAATTGCATTCGGCTTGTTAGCGAAAACAAAAAAGGGAAGAAACCACTGTGGTACTCTGCAGAAGTGGCCAAAATAGTGAAGAACAAAAAGATAGCATTCAATGATTATAAAAAAACTCTGAGTGAAGAAGATAGGCAAACCTATAAGATTAGGCAGAAAGAGGCAAAGCAATTTATAAGAGATTCCAAAGCACACACAGAAGAGAAAATAGCTCTGTCAGTAGAAAAAGGGGGACAAAACATTTTTTAGATACATAAAAGAGAAAAGAAAAGTAAAACAAGGATTAGTTAGATTAAAAACAAAGGAAGGAAGGTATGTAGAAGAGGATAAAAGTCTCGCTGACTGCCTCAATGAATATTTTTGTTCAGTCTTTGCAGAAGAAAAGGAAGGAAAGGGACCGCAGTTAGGAGGAAACACTAACGAGACATTTACATATGAGTTTACAGAGGAGGAGGTTCTACAGCAGCTGTCTAAAGTAAAGACAAATAAGTCAATGGGCCCTGATGGGATCCACCCTAAGTTATTAAAAGAGCTCAGTGGTGTAATAGCAAAACCGTTAACAGATTTATTTAACCAATCCTTGTTAACGGGAGTCGTCCCAGAAGACTGGAAATAAGCAAATGTTGTGCCCATTTACAAGAAGAGTAGTAGGGAGGAATCGGGAAACTATAGGCCAGTTACTCTTACGTCAGTAGTGGGGAAATTTATGGGAACCATGTTAAAGGAAAGGATTGTTGAACATCTAAAAACACATAGATTACAGGATCAGAAACAACATGGGTTTACCTCAGGGAGATCATGCCAAACTAATCTTATTGATTTTTTTGATTGGGTAACAAAAATAATAGACAAAGGTGGTGCAGTAGACATTGCTTATTTAGATTTCAGTAAGGCTTTTGATACTGTTCCGCATGGAAGGCTTATCAATAAATTGCAATCTTTGAGCTTGGATTCCAATATTGTAGAATGGATTATGCAGTGGCTGAGTGACAGGCAACAGAGGGTTGTGGTAAATGGAGTTTATTTGGCACAAGGTCTTGTTACCAGTGGGGTACCTTAGGGGTCAGTACTTGGACCCATTCTCTTTAATATTTTTATTAGTGATATTGCAAAAGGTATTAATGGTAAAGTATGTCTTTTTGCTGATGACACAAAGATTTGCAACAGGGTTGACGTTCCTGGAGGGATCAGCCAAATGACAAATGATTTAGGTAAACTAAAAAATGGTCGGAGCTGTGGCAATTGAGTTTTAATGTGGATAAGTGCAAGATAATGCACCTGGGACGTAAAAACCCAAGGGCTGAATATAGAATATTTGATACAGTCCTAACCTCAACATCTGAGGAAAGGGATTTAGGGGTTATTATTTCAGAGGATCTAAGGGTAAGTAGTCAATGTAATAGAGCAGCAGGAAATGCTAGCATAATGCTTGGTTGTGTAGGGAGAGGTATTAGCAGTAGGAAAAGGGATGTGCTCATGCCACTGTACAGAGCACTGGCGAGACCTCACTTGGAGTACTGTGTGCAGTACTGGAGACCGTATCTCCAGAAGGATATAGACATCTTAGAGAGAGTTCAGAGAAGGGCTACTAAAATGGTGTATGGCTTGAAGGAGAAACGTTACCAGGAAAGGCTTAATGATCTTAACATGTACAGCTTGGAAAAAAGACGAGACAGAGGAGATATGATAGAAACATTTAAATACGTAAAGGGAATCCACAAGGTAGAGGAATGGAGTATATTTAAAAGGAAACAATTAGCAAAACAAGAGGACAGAGGGGCAAAGGTTTAAAAGTAACATCAGGGAGCATTATTTTACTGAGAGGGTGGTGGATACATGGAACAGCCTTCCAGTAGAAGTGGTAGAGGCCAAAACAGTAATTGAATTTAAGCAAGCATGGGATAGGCATAAGGCTATCCTAAATAAAAGATAAATCCAGGTAAAGTATCCATGTAATTGGGCAGACTAGATGGGCCGAAAGGTTCTTATCTGCCGACATTTTCTATTTTTCTATGTTTCTATGTTTCTATGAACATTTGTGGCAGTGGCAACATTTCGGTCGAGAAGGGCCTTTGTCAAGCCGCTTGTGAGTATATGTCATGTCACGTCAGATTTCCATAACAAAAAATTTCAAAAGTGTAAATTTATACTTGTATTACAATCCTTTACAACATTTAAATTTATTTTTCCACATTTTACCTCCCAAACCGTTGTGGTTATATATTCTGTGGGTGACTTTTTTCAATCGGAAATGCCGGACATGTTACTTCATTTTACTTTAAAAAATACTCAATTTAAACAAAAATTGCAAAAATATAAATTGTTCTCCTTGCTTTTGGTGCATCGTATTTTATTAAGAATAAGACTATTTATAAAACACTGTCTGTGCTTCTTGTATTGTAAATGTGAGTAGTGGCAGTGGATAAGCGGAAAGGTGTGTCTACCAGATGACATCCTCCCTACACAGCGGGGAAGCCCAAAGACCTCTCCCACATGTCATCCACAGCAAAAGGTTTAAATAACCTATAAAGATAACAATGTTTATTGTGTGCTGCAAGAACTGTTAACATGAATCAGACATGTAGAGTAAATAAAGGATTTGAAGAAAATGCTAAAGATCTCCCTGAGTAAGACTGATGAACATAAACATGATGGACATCACTGAATATGGCTGAATGATGAACCTCACTTTAAAAGTCTGAATTATGAACCTGATGAACTTCACTGAATAAGGCTGAATTCTGAACATGATGAAGTGCTAGGAGAGTTTCAGAGGCCTATGTTGTTCTGTTCTGATCGTATAGACCAAACCCTACTTCTGGACTTACACTTGTATCTGGCGGTTATTGGCAGCCCATCTGTTCTTATCAGTCCTTTGAGTGTGTTTTTTGACTAGTATTACTGAATACTGAAAATACTAAATTCATGCCAAAAGTCCTTTAAATATTGCAGAGAGCACAGTTGAAACAAAGGCAAGTATAAGATGAATATAGCCCAAAATCTGTAAGATATGCAACAAAAGATGAAAGATGTTGTACACTTGTTGCACAGTTTCTGCAAGCAACAGAGATGTAAGCAAAGGGAAGCATTAAGATGTTTGTTTAGATTTTTGTGTTTATAAATGAAAAGTCAAATAATGTTACGCTAAGCTCTGAAAAAGTAAAATACAGTATAGACTAGAAACTAACTATATGGATCGGTATGATGAACCATGAAAATGTTGGACTGCACCATGGTCAAAAAGAGAAGTGTCAATGTTATAAAGAGGGATTACCTATGAAAGTGTGGGAGCATGAACTACATTATGAACTGAAGAGCAGGTTTAGTCTCTTGTAAGAAGGGGTTTAAAGTAAGACTATATGGATTCTACAAAATATTTCTTTATGTTGGAGATCTCCAGATAGTCCATGCAAAAAAACTCTAGGACGTTTCTCATGGAATAATGGAAGTGGAGGTGGAAATGGCTGGTTCAAAACATCTAGTCTAATACTTATATATGTTGTGCAGGGACATTTTTCGAATGTTCTACCTCAGGGCTCAAAATTTCAAGTCCCAAGCTATTAGCCAGGCCTTAAGAGTTACTCGCCACTAGTTGCCCCACCTAACCCCTATCCTGCCCTGCCTGCGTTTGCATTCCCACTCGCCCTCATGTAACTTCCACTTGCAAATGTGAGCAGGCGAGTGGAAATTTTGAGGCCTGTTCTACCTGATACACAACTTCTGGGCATATTTCCTACGAACCTAGGCTAGGTCCTATACTTTGTGAGTATACTTTGTATATTTATTCTCATCTACATTACTACGGTCTGTGCTATGGTCCTTGCCTTTTATATTTAAGGTATCAAAGGATGTAAAGATTGCATGGGCATCTGGGTGGCCGGTCAACTACCCTAAAGGTTTTTCACCTTGAACCAGGAGGGTTCTACATCATGTGAGTGCTACCTTTTTATGCATATACCAGTATGTTTATATGGGTTGCACTATGATACATTTCTTTGCTTCATCTGAGGTTGTATAAAGAAGAAAGCCTGAATATACTATTGGAAACTGTGCCCCTCACCCTTTAACAGGAACATTGTGATCGCTACACCACTTCCATTTCGTTGTCTTCCTTTTGATGGTTGCATGACAAGGACCATCCAAGCGTGTTTCAGCGATTTGCACCAGGACATTTTTTAGTGCTACCAGATTTTGCCATTTTGTAAATATTTCTTTATGTTGGAGATCTCCAGTCAGTCCATGTGAAAAACTCTAGGACATTTCTTATGGAATAATGGAAGTGGAGGTGGAAATGGCTGGTTCCAAACATCTAGTCTAATATTTATATATGTTGTGCAGGGACAATGCTGAAAAGAGCACAGTCAGATGTCTGGAAATTACAGAGGTATGGTGGGGGATCAAAACCATCTTTAGTTCCTCTCAGAAGGAGTGGACACTAGGGTAAATCCACAGGCAGTGTACCATATCCTCAGATGTATAGAAACATTTCAAGCACATTGATCATCTATTAAGTCCTGTTAAAAATTGCCAATGAAAGTCTAGTGGAGGAGGTTATAGGTCTTTACCTGGTATCAGTTTACATTCAGGACACAGTGCTTTTAAGATGATTTTAGATGAAGCAATCTTTGTAAAGATGGCAGTAATATTTCTTTATAAACTACATTGAGGGTTGAGATCCTCTGCGGTAATGTACCCTGGGACTGGAGTATTTTGTAAAATGATTTTTCCCATTCTTCTGGTAAACGGGCAGATAATATAATGTTAACATAATGTCTGAATTGGAAATATGTGTATGTTGGGGGGTGAAGGGTTAGAATATTTTTGGCACAGGTTTTGGTAATGTTTATATCCAGGGAACCTTATAATTTGTATTTGTTTTTCCCAACCTTCTAATAGGTAATTATGACAGCCATATTGGAATAAAAAGGGAGAGTGTGTCTGCATAATTAAGGTGTCAGTGTAAGGGCAGGCGATTCCCTGATACTATTTCTTCCCAGTCTCACTCTGCTCCTGACGACAAGAAGTGACGGATGGTGCCATCATTCTCGCCGCGGGATGAGAGAGGTGAGTATGTGATTTATTGGTGGGAGGGAGTTAGGAGTAATAAACCATTTTGCAAATGCAGAATCATTTAGCACTAGCTTTTTGGAGTAGCTAAAATTTTGCCTTTTGCATCCCTGCAGTAATTAATGCTGGCACTTTGTAATACCTTGCTTATCCTAACGCTAATTAAAGATTGCGCTCCCCATGTTAAGAATATGACGCGCAAAGTACAGTAAGTTCGTTGAAGCTAGCGCAAATACCAATGTGTTACGTGATTTCTTACAGGTTTAGCTTTAGGAAGGTGACATGGAGGTCATGTGTTAAAGTCATTTATCCTGGCAGTAATGCTTACATATCCAAACGCTAACTTTAGCGCATTCAAGGGAGAGTGCCCTACGAAATCGAATACTGTATATATGTGTTTAATGCTATTCTATCCTATAACAATTATTCTGTTGGTATGCAGATGACAAACTATAAGGAAATTTGGTTTATTTGTAGCCAAAAAGCATTTCTTTACTTACATAAAAAATCCACACACTATTTAGGCTTGTCATCATAAAATCAATTGCTTTAAAACTATCATAGCTTTTGGACAGTCTCAAGAATGATAATGATGCTAAGCATTCCTTACTTTGCATTGCCCTCTACAGACAAAATTGATTACGGCTGTAGGTCTAAACAATACATCTGGGTTGTGTATTTTCTGGTTCAGGAACTTCATGCATTTTAAAAATATATACGCACACAGATACTATAAAGATGAATTAAATGTTAGTCTGCTTTATTAACAATAATTATAATAGTATAAATGAAAGACTTTCATTATTTAGTATTTTGAACACTTTCAACAAAAGTTAAATACACAGACTTAGTAATGGAATAAAAGAAAGTAAATCCAGTTTTACAATAACAAAATAGTTGCATTTAGTAAAGTTGAAGTTGAATAGTTTTTGAAAAAAAAATGTAAAGAATGATAATGGTTAAATGGAACTGACCTTTTATCATATTTTGTTTAGAGGATACATTTTTACAGTGTTGGTTACAGTCAATCTTTCATTATCAAATCATTAAAAAAGCTCTGTCATGAACGAGTGTTTTGTTTTTTTATATCATTTTTAATTATACAGTAAGAAATATTTGGGAATATTCCCAATTTATTTCTTCATGTAATATCCCATTTGGGAAATACCGCCATCTGCTGTGCTAATGGAGTTTCTACACTTCCGAGCTTTGTGTAGTACCATCTGGGGAAAAGTCCAACAGAGGCATTCCCCAGCTGCTTTTAAAAAATGATAACACCTCAGACATCATAACAAAGGTTCTAAAACCTTGGGGGCAACTTCTGGAGCCAAAATACAATGGAATTCATTTGCAACAAATAAATTTAATTTGTATTGATACAGTATATTCTCAGATTGCGTCAACACCATTCAGGCTGCTGTGTCTGCTACGGCTGATCGTTGATACACAATCACATTAATGAAGGGGTTAAAGATGTCCAAATACTGATATACGGGAATTTGGAAAAAAAAATAATACAATACAGTATTGGTTGTCATGGGAAAAATCATGTATATATATCCCCCATGAATTTTTCATTGTTTCCCTTTACTAAGCAGAATGCAAAGCAAGGTATTTCTCTCCTGTATAAGGCTAAGGTCAGACGAAAGCAGTTTTAACGTGCGTTTAACCACACTAAATCACGGCCGTGCTAGCAGCAAATGACGTCCAATGCCGGGCTGCATATGAAGAACGGCCGCACAAAAGTGCGGCCGCGCAACGCAAGTGGCAAACGAACGCATTTTTTCGAGAACGTCAAACCGCTAGTACTGACGTACAGAGTGCGCTGCGTCCGCATAGCGGCGTGTTTGCGAGATTGGGAGACATCAGACGCTGCTAGTGTATGGCCAACATAACGTCCAGACACAAAAAGTGTTTTATTGATGATCCGTACAAAATCACAGACGGAAATGCGCATCGTATGACCACTATCGCGTATTCCGTGAAAAAATGCGTCCATTCATTCGATCGCACTTTTTCACGGACAACGCGAAAGATGCGTTAGTCTGACCCTAGCCTAAAAGATACAAAAACAAACGCTGTAAGGTACATGCTATAGAATGCGTATTTAAAGGTTCATTTGGTTGTAGTGAAATTATTCATTAGAGAATTAATTAAGCAAATATAGAGACAAAGGTTAATCAAACAAAAATAACTGATAGTTTCAGATATTTATATCACAGGTTGTTATGACACCAATTAATGTGTTCTAATGCCTCCAAAAGTCACTTGATTAATTAGTAATTATTGTGTAATTGTAGTGTAATTTTTTGTCACATGATCTAAAAATTACTTTTTTTGAAGGTCCATGTTTATAATAAAGCATACAGTGCCTTCCACTTGGCATGTTGGTAAATATGAGCAAAAAGGCTGTAAAAAAGTATCTTTATTGTTTTACCTTTTGATCGTTTGTTTAAATAATACACAAATGATTATGCTCTTATGGATATCAAAGAACTGATAAAACAACATAAATTCATCAGAAAAATAAATCTTTGCTAAATATATATGTGGTTGGCACCCTTTTAGTCAATACTTTATGCTACCTCCCTTTGCAATGATAGCAGCTCCAAGTAAAGTAGGAGAAAACATGGTGAGAGATCTGAGACCATTCCTCCATACAGTATCTTCAGAGTCTTCATATTTCAAGGTTGACACTTGATGGTCTCTCAGCTTCAATCACTCCTTAGAATTTCTATGGGATTCAAGACTGGGGGCTGTGATGAAAGCTTGTCTATCTCCCTCACACTGATGAGAAAGAGCTATGCTGCATTACATAGGATTGCATTTGGCTTGCAGGGCCATGCAGAGCAGGGGATTTGGACCTGCTGACATGTGTCTGGAGATGCAACTTCATTAACCTCCAACTTAATGCAGCCCTGAGTGTTGTTGAACTGCTCAGAATCAAGGACAACATGCACAGTTACATACAGGTTAGGTCTAGAGTTATACCGTGGTTGAGTTGTCAGACACCTGTAACCTGCTTGCACAATAATAACCTCAAATGCAAAGTGATTTTCTTCTAAAATCAGAACAAAAACTCCTTCAACGAGTCAGTCAAAGCCCAGGTTTAAACAGACTAAGCATACAGTGACCACACCAGCACATTGGCACTCACTTGTACCATTGGAATCCTATAAGTATAAGGTCTCCTGGTGTGCAAGCTACAAATATAAACACAAATATAGAGAGCACTAGGGATGGGCTGCCAGTTTGAATTGGTTCGAAGTTCGATTTGAACATATTCGCGAACTTCAAACTTTTCGGGACGTTCGCGGAAAGTTTGAGGGAATTTTTCTTTTAAAAAAATGCTTAAAAGATCCTAAAAAATCTAAAAATAAAGAGACTATTTACTGCAGACTATAATAATGAACAGTTTATTAGATATTGAATTAAAACGGGAATATTTTTAACATTGAAGCCTATGGGACATAAACATTTCCCACTCCTTGTTGGTCAAACATTTCCCACTCCTTGTTGCTCAAACATTTCACACTTCTTGTTGCTCAAACATTTCCCACTCATTGTTGCTCAAACATTTCCCACTCATTGTTGCTCAAACATTTCCCACTCGTTGTTGCTCAAACATTTCCCACTCCTTGTTGCTCAATCATTTCCTACTCATTGTTAGTCAAACATTTCCCACTCCTTGTTGCTCAAACATTTCCCACTCCTTGTTGCTCAAACATTTCCCATGGCTTCAAATTGCGTTTAAACATGAGCAAAAGCGGCAAAAATTAGCTCAGCGCACAGCGGTGAAATGGCTCAGCAGTGAAAGGGTTAAAAACGGGGATTTTTTTTCCCTTTTCATTGTTTCCTGTCCCCCAGGGCAGTACCCGGACCCCCCATACACATCATACACCTTTTATGGCCAATATCTTGCATATATGCCCTCTTGGAGGGGACCTTAATTTTCGAACGTTCGAGCCCCATTGACTTGCATGGTGTTCGAATTGAATTCGAGTTCACAGTCAAACTTTTTCGTGTGTTTGAGTTTGAATGCGAACTGAACAAGAGGGTGTTCTGCCCATCACTAGAGAGCACATCATAGTGTAAAATTTTACAAAATTTAATTCCAATGATAAAAGATAAATGGAACCACTCACAAATCAAGTGGCACATCATATACAAAATATCTGTGCTACAACAGCATAAAAGATACACATCCAGTTTTCACCAAACAGCAGAACCCGATATCCTGGATACCCTCCGTCCTCGAGTGGAAGCCAAACACAGCCCGAACTTCAGACCTTCGGTATCTCCAGACAGGTAAATCCAGCAAGGTAGCTCTGCCCCAATAGAAACAAGGCAGAACCCAACCAGCTGTTTCATCTAACAACTTTCACTAGAGCCACCGTTTGCTCTGTGGGATGAAAGATGAGTATCTGTTTTTTTTTTGGGGGGGGTGTTCCAGCTGGTGATAACTGATTCTGCAGAAGCAGAGCCACAGCGGTGAGTAGTTAGCATTAGGACTTTGTGAACCTAACGCTATTTACTCTTTGCGCTCCCCATGTTAAGTATAGGGAGCACAACGTACAGTAAGCTCGTGCTAGAAACCGCAATTACTGATGCGCTAATGGATTTTTTAACCCATTAACGATCGGGATCTGAGCCTTCCAGGCTGCGGTATCCTCTTTTAATCTAACGCTCACATATATGTGAACGCTAGTTCTAGTGTTGAGGTGATGGGGCCCTAAATATTTTAGAAAACCTATTGAGGATAAATTACCCTAAAATATCACAGCAACAATGCTCACGGTCTCACACATTATCAAGCATAGAAATTCAACATGGCACCAATAAAATAACTTAGAAAAGATATTTAATTTTTCATGATATACAGTTGTGTTCAAAATTATTCAACCCCCAATGCTGTAAAGGGTTTTAGGGAATTAAGTGTACATTTGTAATTGTATTCAGAATGAAATCCTACAAGGACTTTTTAAAGAACCATGTGCAACTAAAATGACATCAATTGGTTTTGTAATACAGTAGTAAATGTTTCTTTTGTGAATTCTTCGTTGACACAATTATTCAACCCCTTAAAGACTACCACTCTGAAGAACAGAGGTTCATTCAAGTGTTTTCAATCAGGTATTGAAAACACCTGTGGATGTCACGGAGCAGCAATAAAGCATAATAAGCACCAATTAGGCAGCTTTAAAATGACTGTGATACTCAGCTCCTTCTAGACATTTACTGGTGTGGTTACAAACATGGTGAAGTCAAGAGAATGGTCCAGGAAGACAAGAGAAGAGGTGATTACTCTTATATACCAAGAGAGACCATAGGAAGCATCATTCGCAAATTCAAGGCAAAGGGCACTGTTGAAACGCTACCTGGTCGTGGCAGAAAGAAGATGCTGACTTCAACTGCTGTGCGCTACCTGAAGCGTAGAGTGGAGAAAAGTCCCCGTGTGACTGCTGAGAAACTGAGAAAAGATTTGTCAGATGTGGGTACTGAAGTTTCAGCTCAGACAATACGGTGCACACTGCGTAATGAAGGCTTCCATGCCAGAACTCCCAGGCACACCCCCTTGCTGTCTCCAAAGAATAAGAAGAGTCGACTGCAGTATGCCAAAAGTCATGTGGACAAACCACAGAAGTTTTGGAATAGTGTTCTGTGGACTGATGAAACAAAATTAGAACTGTTTGGGCCCATGGATCAACGCTATGTTTGGAGGAGGAAGAACAAGGCCTATGATGAAAAGAACACCTTGCCTACTGTGAAGCATGGCGGGGGGTCAATCATGCTTTGGGGCTGTTTTGCTTCTGCAGGTACAGGGAAGCTTCAGCGTGTGCAAGGTACCATGAATTCTCTTCAGTACCAGGAGATATTGGATGACAATGTGATGCAGTCCGTCACAAACCTGAGGCTTGGGAGACGTTGGACCTTTCAACAGGACAATGATCCCAAGCATACCTCCAAGTCCACTAGAGCATGGTTGCAGATTAAAGGCTGGAACATTTTGGAGTGGCCATCGCAGTCACCTGACTTAAATCCGATTGAGAACCTCTGGTGGGACTTAAAGAAAGCAGTTGCAGTGCGCAAGCCTAAGAATGTGACTGAACTGGAGGCTTTTGCCCATGACGAATGGGCGAAGATACCCGTAGATCGCTGCAAGACACTTGTGTCAAGCTATGCTTCACGTTTAAAAGCTGTTATAACTGTAAAAGGATGTTGTACTAAGTACTAAGATTGAATGTCACTTGGGGGTTGAATAAAACTGATAATGATGTGAGCACAGAAAAGACCTTTGTGGTTATTTCATTATAAATGTTATGTTATATTTGTCTGACCTACACGTGCCTCTTTGATTTAATTGTAAGCAAGATGACTGAATGATCAAAATCAATGTCAAACTGGCCAAAACACTCAATTTCAGTGGGGGTTGATTAATTTTGAACACAACTGTATTAACTAGTTATGTATGGATTGGCTTTTTAAAGGGACAAAGAGTCAGCTTGACTGTATTTCTTCCTTAGTATTTGTATCTAAGCATTTAGTTTATTATGAGGATGAGTATATTCTTTGTTTCATTAGAAACTACAGGGGATTTCAATTGAATAATATTGATTTCTAGATCTTTCTTTGTTGGTTGCATTTTCCGTAGGAAATGTGAAATGTCATGTGAAGAACAGGACACAATCAATGCTGAAATATCAGAATGTAGGATTGTAACTACTAGAGCTAGAACACAAATGCCTGCCATTTCTACTCCTCGGTATTATTAACATCTGTACTGCATATCCATTCCATTCCATTGGATTTCTTGTTCGACACAAACATATGTTTTTTTCGTGTAGAACACAATTTATTTTTTTCAAAGATGTTTAAGAATTCCCCAAACAGGAGGACAATCCCAATCCAGCTGTTAACGACATTTCAAACTGAAGTGTACTTCAAAGAATAAAAAGGCTCACCAAACTATTCCTCTGGGTCTGTTAACTTGCTGTTAGCAGGAATTGGAAATTCTAGTGTGGGTTGAAGTAAGTTTTAGCAATTTAAGTGTGAAAAAGTAAATATTTTTGCACAATTGAAGATATGTACTTATTTTCTGCCTATAATGTGTTAATCTTATTTCTTTAGCAGCCCTAATTGTTTCCAAAACCGTGAAATTGAACTGTGATCTTACAATCCATGTTAACCGCTGGGAAATGGAGTTTCTACTGTTATGTTCATTGAGTAGAATGGGGTAGAAGATTAATATAAAGTTGCAGAGGGTTATGGGAAAAGAGATGGCATCAAAAAAAGGAAGCCTCTGCTCTGATAATCAACCATATGGTAACACTGTTATAACTGGAAAGTCCTTTCGGTGGTTTAGAGTCACTGTTAGTTTGGTAGTATATAAACCATGTTTTAGGTTCAATTGAAATCTACAAAAATATCCTGCATCTGGGCTGTAATGGTGGCAAGGTGAGCAGTCTTAGGTATGCCTTTTCAATCCCAAAATTAGCCAAGGAACCTGTGAGCAATTTCTAGGCTACCCATTATTATTACACAAATGACACTTGATTGAGTGGGAAAAGTGTTCTCATTTATTTTGGAGAGAACGCTGTAAAAAATGTAATTACATCAACTTTGATGTTACTCAATGTTGATTCACATTGGTGATTCCCAAGAGGGAAACTCCAGCAATGGTAGGAGAAGCTTTATCAATAAATCTTCTCCAGCCTTTGTTTGAGTTTCCCTCTTTGGATCGCCAATGTTTTCATCTTTGATACCACGGTAAACTAAGGTGGATAGTGAATAGCACCATTCCCCACAATCTCTTGGGTTAGCGGTAAGCTCTGTAAAGACAGTGAACTGCAGTAATTGAAGGTCTCTTAAATTTTCTTTCCTCCTAGCCTTGCAGTACAATCTTCAAGCTCAGTCTAAAACTGGAAGCAACTCTGCCCTGTTTGTATAAATGTCCAAGGTATTGTCCTTTTACAATGGAGACGTGCCCAGAAAAGTTCATATCATAATTATCCACATCCACTCCATTCACTAAAGAAATGCAGCATCAATGTAATTGTCCAATGTAGCTTACACTGCCACATGGGAGACGGTAGTTCAGGGTGAAATACAAATGCAAAATCATTTGACAGTCTCTAAACCCCCCCCACCTTTGAGGCTTGGGTCAGGTGAACACAGTGTTAACGTCCGTGTAGCCACACTTTAGTACGCTGTGGTAGCAGATAATCATGACCAATAAAGGCCCACACACGAAGTACAGTGCGGACGCACTACGGACGCGGCAAATGGACACAGGTTCGCAAGAATGTCAAACAGCTAGGACGGACGTGCGGTGTGTGCCCCGTCTGCATAGCTTTGTGTGTAAGTAATGGAATGTGGTCAGATGGACTGCATTTATACGTCTAGCATTTTTGACGGACAAAATGTTTTTTCATTGTAATTTATTTTCCCTCCTACATCCGTCAAAAATAACGTCAGTCACAAAAACAGACTTTGTGGCCACTACTGTGTCTTCCGTCAAAAAGTGCGTCCAGACTGCACAGTCGTAGAAAGTGTGCTCGTCTGACCCTAGCCTAAATCCCATACTCGCCTCTCATCCCATGGTGAAAAGGGCTCCGCAATCTGACAATTTTCTCGCTGGGAGTAGAGTGAGACTGAAAACAAATATTTCCTATTCTTCCTCTGTGATCACTCCGCAGCTCTGTGCGATCTCGTGGCCAGGACTCGCAAAGCTCCATGGAGTCCTATTGACTCCATGAGCTGATATTCGTGGTGGCACGGAGCACCGCTGCTGGTATTCAACAGCTTTGTGATGCGTTCTGAGGGGGAGTGCTAAGATAACACCTGCCACAGCATACGACAGTAAAATGGAGATGATAAGAGAAAATCTGCAAGTGCAAGAGTTTCTAGTAATGAACTCTAATTCAGATAGAAAAAAGAATAATAAGCTAAAATGATTTATGTTTCTACGCATGTCTTCCCTTTGAATGATTTTTTGAAGTTTCACAAAATTACATTTTCCTTTAGGAAGGAGACGCACTTGCCGGTGTTTTTGTTTTTTTTCCCAATTTTGTACAAACTAAGGCTAATGTCAGACGAACGCAGTCTGAGCGCACTCTGCATGCATGCATGCATAATGGACGGACGTACTGACAGAAGATACTGTAGACACCACACGTTCCTTTTTTGTTGACGGACATACAAAAAGGGAATTATGGAAATAAAAATAATATGAAAAATGATAAAGATATGGAAAGCCATTTTGTGCGTCAAGGTGCTGGACGTCACAAATGCACTGCGTCTGACATCTCCTCACTCACACAGAACGCTAGGAGGACATGGCACACTCTGCGCGTCCGTCTAACGGTTGTACATTCTTACCTAACTTGCGTCTGTTTGCCACGTGCGTTGTACGTGCACAGTTTGGTGCGCACGTATGTCGTGTGTGGGTCTCTATTGATCATGATTCTATGCTACGACAGACGTTAAACTGTGCGCCGACACGGACGTGATCACTGCGTTCATCTGACGCCGGCCTTATTTGTTAATTGTTGAGTTTTGTATATATATATATATATATGTATATGTGAAGATACATATACTGTATGTAATTACATCTATCTCGAACTCTCCTTTTCTTATACATATGATGGCAAGATCAATGGATTTTTCATTTAAATCTTTTATTCCTTAGCAATTTTTAGATTGTGAGATGTGAGTCATCAAAGTAAAAGAATGACATGATGTGACTACTTAAAAACGTCAAACCTTCTGTAATGCAAATGTTCCTATTCATAATAGTCAGTAAAGGGACACAGTCTTGACAGCTTATATTCAACTATAGCAAAAGAAATACAGCTAATGCATACTTTTTAATAGAAGTTAAGCTCATATCTAAACTAATAATTTTTAAAATAAACAAGATGCTATGTATGACTCTCCCCCTATGAAATGTAGATTATATTCCATTATTTAAGGTAAGATTTTGTTTATTGATGCCATTCAATAAGCGCCACGTTGGTGCTGACAAATGCAACACATCACTAATCAAGAAGTATTTATAGAGATGAGGGTAAAAGCCCACATTCATATATCACAGTTCTCAGAAATCAAGCTTTTAAATGAAATTATTCACTTTTGTTCATTGACCTTTAATATATAAGTGCATAGATCCGGGTTCTGAAGCAAGTTGTATAACTTTTTTTTATTGAAAAATATGTCATGAAATCCTTTTGAGAATAGGTTAGTAGCTGATTTGATTCAATCTTCTTTCAATTTTAAGCATGTAATTGTGACATTTACTATGATTTATCAAGTCAGTTGAGAATGCTGTGATATACACTTTAAGCTGAGCATAAATATCGAAAAATAAACTTTTTCTTAAATGATATTTAACAACACTGAACTATAATTTCCTCTGAATTTAAATCAACATAAAACAATACACAACAAAGAAAAAAATGTCATCTGCGCTTACTCCAATTATACCGTGTGAAACTAAACACAATTAGAGGTTTGGTTTCTTATCAATGGCCATTATAAGACTAGCTCGCCCGCCAACGTCAAGGCACCTCTATAAGGGCGAGTCCAAACCAAAATGAAACCAAAGGCTGCTACATAGCAAACCATACCTGCTCATGCTGCTTGTCAAACATGAGGTAGACTGGTGGGCCTTTATTTATGCTCCCCCAGAAACAAAATCCACTTTGGGATCAAAACAAAGACACGGAGCGGAGTCTTGCTGCAGGGATGACCTGGCTGGAAGTACATCCCTGCAGGAAGGTCATCCCTGCAGCAAAACTCTGCTCCGTGTCTTTGTTTTGATCCCAAAGTGGATTTTGTTTCTGGGGGAGCATAAATAAAGGCCCACCAGTCTACCTCATGTTTGACAAGCACTATGAGCAGTTATGGTTTGCTATGTAGCAGCCTGTGGTTTCATTTTGGTTAGGACTCGCCCTCATAGAGGTTCCTTGACGTTGGCGGGCGAGCTAGTCTTATATTGGCCATTGATAAGAAACCAAACCTCTAATTGTGTTTAGTTTCACACGGTATAATTGGAGTAAGCGCAGATGACATTTTTTTCTTTGTTATGTTCTACGCATGTTGTTGGGCTGGATGCATTTGGTGGTTGCAGCCAACCCTTCGGGGAATAGGCGCGACCCCACCCCTCCTGCACTATAAAACAAAACACATTATGGTCTTACAAGACAATTATATGATTTTAGGCTAGGGTCAGAGTGGGGCAGTCGGAACGCGCGTGCAGGCGCACTAAATCACGGCGGCAGTACCAGCACATAACGGCCAATGACGGCCAATATACGCAGTACGTGCGTACAAAAGTGCGCCGACACCACGCAACCGGCAAATGAACGCATTTTTCTCAGAACGTGAAACCGCTGCTACAGACGTACAGAGTGCGCTGCGGCCACATGGCAGCGTGTGTGCGTGATTAGGAGACGTCAGACGCTGCTAGTGTGCGGCCTAGATAACGCTCAAACAGCCGGATTTCCCTAGAATTGCGTTGGTGAGTACCTGCGACTGTGCGACTGTGGTCGTCTGACCACTTAAGCGTATTCCGTGAAAAAATGCGTGCGCACGCATCGACGTACATTTTGACGGTGGCCGCAGAAAATGCGCTCATCTGTCCCTAGCCTTATATTTGAAGCATCTTTACAAGTACACTCACTGGCCACTTTATTGGTTACATCTTGCTTATATTGGGTTGGACTTTAGAGTTGCCTTAATTCTTTGTGGCATAGATTCAACAAGGTGTTGAAAACATTCCTCAGAGATTTTGCTCCATATTGACAAGATAGCATCAAAAAATTGCTGAAGATTTGTCGACTGCACATCCATGATGCGTATCTCCCATTACACCACATCCCAATGGTGCTCTAATGGATTTAGCGCTGGTGCCTGTAGAGGACATTGGAGTATAGTGAGCTCATTGTCATGTTCAAGAAACCAGTTTGAGATGATTTGAGCTTTGTGACATGGTGCATTATCCTGCTGGAAGTAGACATCAAAATATACAGGGTACAATGTGGTCAAAGGCATGGACATGCTCAGCAACAATATTCAGGCCATGACTTTTAACCCTTTCGCTGCTGAGGCATTTCACACCTCTGTGCTGAGGTCAGTTTTACCGGTCTCTCTCATGATGTTTAACTGCGTTTTGAAGCCTTATTTTAATATATGACCCAGACATATTATATATCGTTCTTTCCGGCAGACTCGGCAGATTCATAATATGTCATTATTATATGTATACGTCATGTCCTGTCTGTATATTATAACAAAAAATGCAATAATATTTGAATTTTCAATAATTTACAATGTGTAAAGTGTTTTTTTTTCACATTTTAACATGCGAGCATTTGCGGTTATATTTTCTATGGGGTGCGCTTGTTAAAAAAATTAGAAATGGGGACTCGTTACATTTTGTTTGGGGTAAAATTTTGCTATTTTTAACAAACGCACCACATACAAAAATCGTTAGTGCAGCATCATTGTTCACATTATAATTGAAATGGGAACAATATTGCTGCATTAACAAAACAAAAAAACACCTTGTTTATTTTTTTTTATGAATTTTTTTAAAATATTTTTTTAATTTTCTTTTTAATTTTTTTACATGGTCAAGTTTGGTATCGTTGGAAAGGCCATGCTCTGGCCGATCCAACAATATCAAACATTAACCCCTAGCTGGATCGGGAGATAGGGGGTTCATTGGAACCCCCTATCTCCACCATTGGTGGCAGCTAGGAGTTAACTCCAGGACTGGCATCATCGTGCTATGCACAATGATGCCAGTCCTCAGGGGGAGTTCCCGGAGGCTTGGCTGACATCCAAGATGTCGGCCAGCTTCGGGAGAGGATCACGATCGGCGCTTTTCAGTGCCAAATCGCGATCCGGCTCCCCAGGGGTTAAGGTCAGCCACCGTTTGGAAGGGCAAGCTGTGCCATTCCAAATGGTACCTGCCTTAACTTTGTGCCCCCCGGCGATCGGGAGGGAGAGAGGTCCGAAGGACCTCCCCCCTCCCTTTCAGTCGCCTCCTCCGCACACTTGGGGGGGCACCTGAATTAGATGTCATCGCGCCGCCGCGATGACATCTAATGGCCCTGGAGTGTTGGGCTGACATCTCGGAATCCGGCCGATTGCTGCCTCCTGTGCATGGACGCGCTCAGCGCGTCCATAGCACAGGAGAACCACTTGGCTGGACGCCCTGAGTGCGTCCATAGCAGCCAAGAGGTTAAACGATGCTCAATTGGTACCAATCGGCATGGATCCATCGTGCCTTGTATCAATGGTTCAGGCTGGTGATGGTGGTATAATGGTGTGGGGGATATTTTCTTGGCACACTTTGGACTTTTGTGAAATTTCAAAAAAATCATTCAGAGGGAAGACATGAGTTGAAACATAACAAAAACAATTATAAACTAAAATGATTTATCTAGTCTAAATGAGAGTTCATGACTAGGTCACCCACCTCAGATTTTCTCTTACCATCTCTATTTTACTGTTGTATTCTGTGGTAGGTGTTATCTTAGCTCTCCGCCTCAGAATGCAGTGCAAAGCTGCCAAATACCAGCAGCAGTGCCAAGTGTGCAGCAGTGCCAGTGAGTGTGCCAAGAAAATATCCCCCACACCATTACACCACCACCACCAGCCTGAACCATTTATACAAGGCACGATGGATCCAAGCCGTTTGGTGTCTTGCCTAAGGATATTTACTGGAGAGGAGCTCTGGTCGGGTTTCGAACCTGGGTCTCTACAGTTATAGAGCAGTGATGTTACCTCTACTCCATCTAGCCGGTACATATATGGGTAATATGTTCTTAAATGGACAGTATGTTCTCTGGATACATTTGTTTTGGACAGCGGGACCCTGCTTGTTAAGATGCTGTCCGTTTATTGAGTAGTACAAATATACAAAGCAATTTTATTTAATTTATAATTTTATTTAATTTATATGAAAGGGAATTTTTGTTATCTTTTTCTTTCTTACACAATATATAGTAAAATTGATATTTTTGCTCATGTTAACTATATATAATCTGCTTATGTGTATGGGATGCAATTCTAAACCTTTTCTTTACAGATAAAGCCTACAATAGTAAAAGAGTTAATCGGCTGTGTGGTTATGGCACATGTAAACTGTAATTTTGTGCAGCAGGTGCGGTTGTGAGCCCAAGATGCAGTGATAGGCAGGTTGCGGGGTAAATAGAGTTTATTTAAAGTAAACACAGGAACTAACAGGAGATCAGAACTAGACAATGGAGGAGACTGAGCACGATGGGGATGAGAATTAGGGAAGGAGAGGAGATGCAGGAAAAGGAAGTGGAATCAAGAGGGATGGCTGAGAGTAATGGGAAGGGAGGTTAAGGAGAACTGAATATGGGAGCGGTTAGGAAGCCGGAGAAATAAAGGATAGCAAGATGGGGATAAGATACTAGAGAAGTGAGAGCAGAAATAGACACAAGAGGAATCTACTAATACAAAGGGGCAGACAATGTATAAGGAATAACAGTAAACAATAATACAGATAACACAGATAACAGATATTAGAATCAATGGTCTCAGGCAAGGGGCAGGCAATAGAATGGTCGAGAGTCCAAGCAATGGTTCTGGTGCACGAGGATCCTAGATGGGGGGGCAGAAGGGAGCAGGATGGGGGGTACCGGTATGAAGGTGAAATGTCCAATGTGCAATGGAGGGTTCAGCAAAGTGGATACACGGAATAGTTTGGAATTCAGGAGGTTCTCAGAATACAGCTCTGCTCAGGACACAGTCTGCAACTTAAATGTGGAAGTTCAGCTTTGAGGGCGTAGCTTCATTATGTGCAGAGCTAATCAGGACAAGGTGAGCTCAGGTGGGGCTCCAGGGCTAGGATGTCAGGTGCATACAGAAAGTCCAGGAACCTGTATAACCCATTATTGCAGGATTAACGGGGGTGCCCGGGGCAAGAGCGCGGTGACAGGTTATGAAAGTTGTGAATAAACACGCAGACTCAAACACACACTTCAATTGTAAATATTTTATTTAACCCCTTTATTATGCACAATAAAATAATTCTGATAAACAGCTAAGTTGATTTGTTTTGGAAAACTGACATGTGGCAGTATGTGGTCAGGTGCACTTGTGTGTGCTACATTCAGTAGAAGGGCTATTGAGGAAATTGATTGAGGAAAAAGCGGGCTATTACTGCATATTGCCATCTGCTATTGCCATTGCAAATAACACTGGGATATGGATTGGTATTGCCATTCAAGATAACAATGGGATATTGATTGTGATCAATGCTTGCTTTTAAAGTAGGGACTAAGGTAAAGAGAATCCAGTTCATACTTGGAATTGCTGTGTTTTCACTGGTGTTTAGAAAATTGTTCATGATTGTGGTTGTTCTTATATATATGTTGTATATATATATTTTTTCTCAAAAGATTACAGTATTGAAACATTTTGATAGGAGGTTAGTTTTAACATGTGAGTGTCATAGAGAATGGGCTCTATATATGACACATGACCAGTGCTCTGCTGTGGACATTCAGTTTTCCACTAATGTGATCACAACAATCTAACTAATGCATTAAAATGGCTTAAAGAGATATTTTTCATGGAAAATAACATGCTCTTTTTCACTAATGCATGTAATTTTAGACTGAATGACTTCAGGAAGCTTCTGTGATGACACCAAAAGAGGTGTTGAAAATGCTTATACTTTGACTCTATTTGTCGCATATTTGCTTGATTTGGACATATAAAAAAACAACAAGATGTGATTGACTGGCACATTGATTGGGTGGGTGCCAAATTCCAACCAGTTTGCAGGTTTTAATGGTGATGCCTATCGATATAGAGCAATTTTAGCACAATAATTGTGGGAGGGATTAATTACAATGACACTTTAATTCCAGCATTTTATTATTAACCCCTTCACTACCAAGTGATTTTTTTTAAAAAAAACATTGTCAGAAACCAGTGTTTTTTTTAAGAAAAATAATTTTTAATTAATTATACAGTAATACATATCTATTTCTGTAAATAACCTCTTTGGCCAGTAGATGGCGCTATCTACTGCCAAATCGAGTTACAGAGGTTTAAACAGCAGATTTTTTTTTTTCTCCTGCATCGGCTCCTGACAGCTTCCGAAAGCCTGATATTTCAGAGCATTCTTCAGCCGATTTTACAGTTTTAGCTCTTTGGGCACCTTCTGCAGCCCAGACGGAAACAAAATTTGTTTGTAGCAAACAAATTTCATTTGCTTTTGGGCAGATCAGTATATCTCGATATGGGGTCACCAGATGGTGCCTTTTGAAGCCCAATATCTAGATAAATAGAAATATTAAACATTATTGTTAATATGATAAATCTACCAATGTATTATGACAGAACAGGTAAAATATGTCCTGTTATAACCTAAATATCGTTTCAATATAAAACCAGCAATTGGATTATAATAATGCTGCATCTGTTAAGATCATATATTCTAGTGTGGAGAATGTTGACATCTAGTGTAGAAGCTCCATACGCTTAATAAAAGTCCTGCAGGATCTCACTAGTAATAGTACGGCATATTACATTTGCTCTACGCAACAGTCCACAAATAACAGATAGCTTTCATTATTAAAACATTATAGAGACCGTATATCAACAACATAATAATATAAAACGGATGGTATAATGATACATGTAGCGTAATTTCATCTTCCATATACTCAACCAAGCATGGTCTGTATATGTTTCATATGCTGCTGGATAACAGCTGAAATCCAGAAAGGGCTTTCAATGGCAACTATATGCATAGAGAAAACCGTGACTAATATTATTTCGACTTTTTCAGTACCGAGCAAAGCAATACAGTTTAATTAATTATGCACAGAGCATTGCGTTAAGGTATCCACCCATGGAAGATTTTACTAAATGAAAACTTGTGTTTGCAAGATTTTACACAAAATGCACATTTTTCATTAGAAATCACAAGCCTTTAATCAGAGATAGTCAGTTTTATGTTATTCATCATGAACCAGGTAAGAGACATCTAAAATGTCAATGTAAGAGATGAAAGATGAAGGAGGACCTCTTCACCCAACATTAGGGTGTGCCTGGGCACACCAGGCACACCCCCTGTGCACGCCTATGTCCGTAACACACACCGTCAGGGTTATTCAAAGAGATCTGATTTGTGGCTGAAAGGTAACCGAACAGTGAAATTCAAGGTAAGGTTAACTTTCCTGGCCATTTGACTATTCAGAGATCAGGCAGCTCGCCAGATGTTGGCGAATTGCCTGCACATACGGTGCCTGTTTGAGGGCAGTGAAATCCCCATAGAGAAGCAAGGCTTCGTCTATTCAGAGAACACAAAACAGCAGGGAAAAGTTGCCGAATTGTCCTGCTGTTTCAGGGTGGTTTCATTCGGCAGTTTTATTCAGGAGATTCCCATAGGTTTCAATGTTAAAAATATTCCCATTTTAATTCAATATCCAATAAACTGTTTATTCTTTTATCCTGCTGTAAAGAGTCTCATTATTTTTAGATTTTTTAGGATCTTTTAGGCATTTTTCTGGATTTTTTTGTGAAAATATTTTTTCCGTTCTTTTCATTGTTTTTTCTTTTTTCTGTAACAGCCCTTTTTATTATCATTCATTGGGTCTTATATGTAAATTTCAGACATTTTCGTTCTGTAGTTTCTTTACAAACAGCGTTTCACTTTTCAAACATTCAAGCAAACAGTTTTTTTTTTTCACTCCATTCGTCTGTGGTGCTGGGTTTTTCCAGCGGCTGCTCTGCGCTGTGATCGGCGGATGCTCTGGTTTCTCCGGCGTGTTTAATCCAGATGTTTTTGCGGTTTTTAGAGAGTGTTCGGCGGGTTTTGCGGTGAGTGTCCACCGGAATTGGGGCGGCTTTTCCCTGCCCTACGACGGCCCTGTGGTGCTTGCTGAATACACCGCAGGGTCGCCGAAATTGCCAAATCGCACCGAATTGAAGAGAATGAAAAGTCGTTGAATGTGCGGTGACTTTTCGATTCTCTTTGAATAACCCTGTTTGTGTTCAGTGGTCTCAGAAGCATAATTTTTTTAAAAAAAAATACTTTTTCCAAGCATTCTGGGAAAGGGATAGTTAATATCTGTACAGTCATGGCCGAAATTGTTGGCACCCCAGAAATTTTTCCAGAAAATCAAGTATTTCTCACAGAAAAGTATTGCAGTAACACATGTTTTGCTATACACATGTTTATTCCCTTTGTGCGTATTGGAACAAAACAAAAAAAGGAGGAAAAAAAGCAAATTGGACATAATGTCACACAAAACTCCAAAAATGGGCTGGAAAAAACTCTTGGCACCCTTTCAAAAGTACCTACAATGAAATATGGTGGAGGTTCAACGATGTTTTGGGGTTGTTTTGCTGCCTCTGGCACTGGGTGCCTTGAATGTGTGCAAGGCATCATGAAATCTGATGATTACCAAAGGATTTTGGGTTGCACTGTAGAGCCCAGTGTCAGAAATCTGGGATTGCGTCCGAGATCTTGGGTCTTCCAGCAGGACAATGACCCCAAACATACGTCAAAAAGCATACAGAAATGGATGGCAACAAAGAGAGACCTGGAGCAGTTAGCAAAGGAAGAGTGGTCCAAAATTCTGGAGAGAGGTGTAAGAAGCTTATTGATGGTTATAGGAAGCGACTGATTTCAGTTATTTTTTCCAAAGGGTGTGCAACCAAATATTAAGTTAAGGGTGCCAAGAATTTTGTCCAGCCCATTTTTGGAGTTTTGTGTGACATTATGCCCAATTTGCTTTTTTTCCTCCCTTTTTTTGTTTTGTTCCAATACATTTTGTTCCAATGTCTGGGGTGCCAACAATTTTGGCCACGACTGTATGTGTTTGTATATGATGTGTGTGTGTGTGTATGTACAGTCAGGTCCAGAAATATTGGGACATCAACACAATTCTAACATCTTTGGCTCTATACACCACCACAATGGAGTTGGAATGAAACAAACACAATGTGCTTTAACTGCAGACTGTCAGCTTTAATTTGAGGGTATGTACATCCAACTCAGGTGAACGGTGTAGGACTTACAGCAGTTTGCAGATGTGCCTCCCACTTGTTAAGGGACCAAAAGTAATGGGACAGAATAATAATCATAAATCAAACTTTCCCTTCTTAATACTTGGTTGCAAATCCTTTGCAGTCAATCACAGCCTGAAGTCTGGAACGCATAGACATCACCAGACGCTGGGTTTCATCCCTGGTGATGCTCTGCCAGGCCTCTACTGCAACTGTCTTCAGTTCCTGCTTGTTCTCGGGGCATTTTCCCTTCAGTTTTGTCTTCCGCAAGTGAAATGCATGCTCAATGGGATTCAGGTCAGGTGATTGACTTGGCCATTGCATAACATTCCACTTCTGTCCCTTCAAAAATTCTTTGGTTGCTTTTGCAGTATGCTTTGAGTCATTGTCCATCTGCACTGTGAAGCGCCGTCCAATAGACATGTGCACAGCACAAAATTTCGTTTTGAACTAATGGATTAGTCCTAAAATGCAATTTATTTAGTTGCTAAAGAAATTCGTTTTCAGTTCTTTAGTATGAAAACTAATTTCATTCATCCGAAAACCAATGGATACAATTACTATTGTAGTGGCTCCTCAGAGGGCTGAGATCGCTGCTTGTTACAGTATCTCTCACTCTCAGCACAATGTGGGCCATATTACATAGTTGGTGCTAACTTAACCAGAGCTGTTGTAAACTTCTCAGAGCCATAGTAGCCTATGGAGGTTTTCAGTTTACAACAGCTCTGGTTAAGTTAGCACCAACATTGTAATACTGCCCCGTGTCAGGCAAAGCTGTTACAGTAACTGACTGCTGCTCATCACAGCGCTCAGAGTTTCAGTAAAACTAGTAAATAATATTTTTATTTATAAGACGTTAGAACAATATTATTTCCTTGTTATACTGAAACTCTGAGCGCTGTTAGTCAGTTACTGTAACAGCTGAGCCTGATACATTGTACTGAGATAATGTAACAAGCAGCCGATCTCTGCGCTCACAGCCACTGGATTTAAAGGGCTTTAAAAAAAAGGATCCTCTCTGTATAATGTTTAGAACATCCTCCTGCATTAATTAATACCCCTCTCTGTATAATGTATACAACATCCACCTGCATTAATTAATACCCCTCTCTGTATAATATATAGAACATCCTCCTGAATTAATTAATGTCCCTCTCTGTATAGAACATCCTCCTCAATTTATACCTTTCTCTGTATAATGTATATAACATCTTCCTGCATTAATACCCCTCTCTGTATAATATATAGAACATCATCCTGCATTAATTAATGCCCCTCTCTGTATAGAACATCCTACAGCATTGGCATGTGGAGGGTGCAGAACTTCGGATGTTGCGCTCTTCATTGCTGGTCTCCTTCACTCATCAATGTAATATCACAAAAAGGACTGAAACTAAAATGTAGTGCATTTTATTTTAGTTTCTTTCGTTTTTTGGACTGAGCAGTTTCGTTTCTCTTGAGTCATACTAAAACTAAATTATCCCAAAATTCGGACTAAATCGTTTTAGTACTAAAACGAATGCACATGTCTACCGTCCAATGAGTTCTGCAGAATTTGGCTGAATGTGAGCAGATAATATTGCCCGAAACACTTCAGAATTCATCCTGCTGCTTTTGTCAGAAGTCGCATGATCAATAAATACAAGAGAACCAGTTCCATTGGCAGCCATACATGCCCACGCCATGACACTACCAACACCATGCTTCACTGATGAGGTGGTATGCTTAGGATCATGAGCAGTTCCTTTCCTTCTCCATACGCTTCTCTTCCCATCACTCTGGTACAAGTTGATCTTGGTCTCATCTGTCCATAGGATCTTGTTCCAGAACTGTGAAGGCTTTGTTAGGTATTGTCTGGCAAACTCTAATCTGGCCTTCCTGTTTTTGAGGCTCACCAATGGTTTACATCTTGTGGTGAACCCTCTGTATTTACTCTAGTGAAGTCTTCTCTTGATTTTTGACTTTGACACACATACACCTACGTCCTGGAGAGTGTTCTTGATCTGGTCAACTGTTGTGAAGGGTGTTTTCTTCAACAGGGAAAGAAAGAATTCTTCATTCATCCACCACAGTTGTTTTCCGTGGTCTCCCGGGTCTTTTGGTGTTGCTGAGCTCACCGGTGCGTTCCTTCTTTTTGAGAATGTTCCAAACAGTTGTTTTGGCCATGCCTAATGTTCTTGCTATCTCTTTGATGGGTTTGTTTTGTTTCTTCAGCCTAATGATGGCTTGCTTCACTGATAGTGAAGGCTCTTTGGATCTCATCTTGAGAATTGACAGCAACAGATTCCAAATGCAAATAGCACATTTGAAATGAACTCTGGGCCTTTTGAGTAAATATAACACACCTGGCCATGGAACAGCTGAAAAGCCAATTGTCCCATTACTTTCGGTCCCTTAACAAGTGGGAGGCACATCTGCAAACTGCTGTAAGTCCTACACCGTTCACCTGAGTTGGATGTACATACCCTCAAATTAAAGCTGACAGTCTGCAGTTAAAGCACATTGTGTTTGTTTCATTCCAACTCCATTGTGGTGGTGTATAGAGCCAAAGATGTTAGAATTGTGTTGATGTCCCAATATTTCTGGACCTGACTGTATATGTATGTATTTGATAAAACCATTGACCTGCACTCTCCTTGCAGCAGCCTTATTAAAAAAAGTTTAGATATTGCTCGTTGCCCCGTCCCAAATATCCTGTAACAAAAATTATGGTGGATTTAACTGAGAGCATAACAAAAAATTATAAAAACAACAAATTTATTGTAGCATGGTTAAAAATGAACAACTGCCGTTTTGCCTCTTGCTGAGCCATTAACCTTGATAGTTTATTTGCATAACAGTTTACATTTTTTTCAGCTGTTTATAGGATGTGGAAAAAAGCTACATGTAATTGTTTATCTATATAATAATATTTTTTTGATTATCCG
This sequence comes from Leptobrachium leishanense, assembly GCA_009667805.1. NCBI lineage: Eukaryota > Metazoa > Chordata > Amphibia > Anura > Megophryidae > Leptobrachium > Leptobrachium leishanense. The sequence goes on along the minus strand of CM019071.1, from coordinate 33,046,028 downwards.
ATATATATATATATAAACAAAATATATTGTGTTCAAGGCAACATAATAAAGATTGATGGGACATGGAATAGATGTTTTGGATGAATTATATATTAATCTATTAAAAAAGTAAAAAACATTCATGATTTTTTAAAAACACATTGCATTTTGCAATAGTCAAAAAAAAATCAATAAATTATGAAACAAATGCTATAAAATAGCTGATATTTGCATATCTACTTGTCATTTTTATATGCTCTGAATTTTCCTGCCTATAATTCTATTATTCAGACGGTGTGGACATTGTAGATAGGAAACAGTAATGTTTACTGAAGAAAGACTGTGGAATTTTAAAAGGATTATTAATGTGAATCTGACATAGCAATGGCTCCCTCTAGTGTTTAATGATAACACAACATAAATTAAAACCTAGTTCTCTATCATTTTAAATTACTTATCTAAGATTTTAATCTTTAGAACGGAAACACTTTGGAAGTGGGAGCTAAAAACAGTTCAAGTTACAGCTGCAATGAACTAAATCGCGCATCTAAATGGGCATAATTTATTATGAAAGCAAAAACAAAAGAAAACAAATCTTAAGACATTTTCACTTAATCAGGAGGAAGAAATCAAAACATTTAGTAGAACATGTATAATAATAAAAACGTATAACAAGTTTAGGATCACAGTAGTTCATCTGAACTAATTTAAGAGCTAGTGTTTTGTTAACGTTTTGTTTTTAATATCTTGCATTGTACTACTTTGTTTTTCTGTAACGACTAACAATTCAATGTTCTTGAACCCAGGACATACTTGAAAACGAGAGAAATCTCAATGTATCCTTCCTGGTAAAATCCTTTATAAATAAATATATAAGTAAATAAGAGCTGGAGAAATGGCAAACTGAGCTATTCAATATTTCTTCAATGGGCTCATAAACATTTTTAACACTGTCTGTGATTGCATGTCCAATAATAATGATATGTGCCTGCAAGTGGACAAGGGTGCAGCATGCTACACCTACAGCTCTGCAGAACTACGGCTTCTGCGCATATCAGGGGCGTAACTACCAGGGGTTCAAAGGGTGCCACCACACCCGGGCCCTTGAGTCCAGGGGGCCCACACTCACCTGTCTGGGCCTGCCTAATATATATATAAAATTCTTTTTTTAAATTTATTTTATACTTATTTGTGAGTTTTAATTTGGAGCTCTGTGATTCATTCATATACACTGCACATTGCTGTGGAGCTCTATGATCCGCTCATACACATCACACATTGCTATGAGTTTTCTTGCTGTGGAGCGCTGTGATATGTTCATACACAGTGCACATTACTGTGAGAATTATTGCTGTGGAGCTCTGTGAGATACACATCGTGCACAGACATTACATTAAAATGGGATGGACTGAAGAGGTCATAGTGAACCTGGAAAAAAACAGGACGCTGTCTGGAGTCAACATTGTGGATTTGGAGGGGATCCATGCATGTTGACGGGAGGGGGGGAAAAATATGTTTTTGCCTAGGATGGGGGGGCCCATCATGGCTCCTGCACCTGGGCCCTGAGGTATCAAAGTTATGCCTCTGTGTGTAGCTCATATACACTGCGCATTACTGTGAGCTTCATTGCTGTGGAGCTCATACACTCTGCGCATTATTGTGAGATTCATTGCTGTGAAGCAGCTGCGTAACTACCAGGGGTGCAAAGGGTGCCACCGCAACTGGGCCCTTGAGTCCGGGGGGGCACACAATCGCCTGCCTGGACCTACCTATATTTTATAGATACAATATGTATAAAATAAATGTAAAAAATCATTTTTCGTGTGAGTTTTGGTTTGAAGCTCTGTGTAACACTCATACACACCACATATTACTGTGAGTTTTGTTGCTGTGGAATTACTGAGAGGTTTATTGCTGTGGAGCTCTGTGAGATACACATAGTGCACATTACATTGAAAATGGGATGGACTCGAGGTCATAGTGGACCTGGAAAATATGGGACATTGATTGTCTGGAGTCATCATTGTGGACCTGGAGGGGACCAATGCATGTTGACGGGAGGGGTGACAAAATATGTTTTTGCATAGGTTGGGGGTGGGGGGGGGTCCGTCATGGTTCCTGCACCTGGGCCCTGAGGTTTCTAGTTATGTCTTTGGCACATATAAAGAAGGAAAGACAAGGACACACGGTTGTTTGGGTGTACAGTAATAAAACAAGGGTGATGTAAAAGCTGGGGAGAGTTCAAGACATTCAGGGAGACAATGGGCCTTACTAAAAGTTGGTGCTAACTTAACCCTTTCACTGCTGAGGCATTTCCCGCCTCTGTGCTGAGGTCATTTTTACCGGTTTTGCTCATCATGTTTAAACGTGTTTTGAAGGCTTATTTTAGTATATGACCCAGACATATTATATATCGTTCTTTCCGTCAGACTTGGCAGATTCATAATATGTCATTATTATATGTATACGTCATAACCTGTCTGTATATTATAACAAAAAATGCAATAAAAATGAATTTTCAATAATTTACAACGTGTTTTTTTTTCACATTTTAACATGCGAGCAATTGCGGTTATATTTTGTATGGGGTGCGCTTGTTAAAAAAATTAGAGATGGGGTCTCGTTACATTTCTTTTGGGGGGAAATTACGTGATTTTTAACAAACGCACCGCATACAAAAATCGTTAATGCAGCATCATTGTTCACATTATAATTGAAATGGGAACAATATTGCTGCATTAACGAACCAAAAAAAACCCCACCTTTTTTCAATATCGTTGGAACGGCCGTGCTCTGACCGATCCAACAATATCAAACTTTAACCCCTAACTGCCACGGATTGGAGATAAGGGGGTTCATTGGAACCCCCTATCTCCACCATTGGTGGCAGTTAGGGGTTAACTCCAGGACTGGCGTCATCGTGCTATGCACGATGACGCCAGTCCTCAGGGGGCATTCCCGGAAGCTTGGCCGGCATCCAAGATGTCGGCCAGCTCTGGGAAAGGATCACGAACCGGCGCTTTTCGGCACCGATTCCGGCCCCCATGGGGTTAATTCCAGGTACCATTAGGAAGGGCAGGCTGTGCCTTTCCAAACGGTGCCTGGTATAACCCCCTGCACGCCGGCAATCAGGAGGGAGAGAGGTCCCCCCTCCCTTTCAGGCGCCTCCTCCGCACATGCGGGGGGGCGCCTGAATTAGATGTCATCATTGTTCACATTATAATTGAAATGGGAACAATATTGCTGCATTAACGAACCAAAAAAAACCCCACTTTTTTCATACTCATGTTTGGTATCGTTGGAACGGCCGTGCTCTGACCGATCCAACAATATCAAACTTTAACCCCTAACTGCCACGGATTGGGAGATAAGGGGGTTCATTGGAACCCCCTATCTCCACCATTGGTGGCAGTTAGGGGTTAACTCCAGGACTGGCGTCATCGTGCTATGCACGATGACGCCAGTCCTCAGGGGGCATTCCCGAAGCTTGGCCGGCATCCAAGATGTCGCCAGCTCTGGAAAGGATCACGAACCGGCGCTTTTCGGCACCGATTCCGGCCCCCATGGGGTTAATTCCAGGTACCATTAGGAAGGGCAGGCTGTGCCTTTCCAAACGGTGCCTGGTATAACCCCCTGCACGCCGGCAATCAGGAGGGAGAGAGGTCCCCCCTCCCTTTCAGGCGCCTCCTCCGCACATGCGGGGGGGGCGCCTGAATTAGATGTCATCGCGCCGCCGCGATGACATCTAATTGTGCCGGCGGCGGTTCCGGGTGCTGGGCTGACATGGAGGATGTCAGCCCGCACTGGGGGGCACAGTGATCGGCCGGAACCCGGCCGATCGCTGGCCCCAAAGGGAGGACGCGCTCTGCGCGTCCTCCACAAGGAACGCTACCTGCGGGTGGACGCGCTCAGCGCGTCCTCCACAGCGAAAGGGTTAAACAGTGCTATTGTAAACTTATCAGAGCTATGGAATTGTTAAGTTAGCACCAACTTTGTAATATAGCCCAATGGTTTTAAACTGCATTTTTTTTTTTTTTTTTGGAGAAATTATTTTACCAGGAAGGATACATTGAGATTTCTATCATTTTCAAGTATGTTCTGGGTGGTGAGTATGTACTGTTAGGTGTCTTGCCCAAGGACACTTACTGGAGAGGTGCTCTTGCCGGGGATCGAACCTGTGTCTCCACGGTCATAGAGCAGTGATGTTACCTCTACTCCATCCAGCTGGCACATTTGATAATCAGTCTAGATATGCACCTTATATAAGATGGATACAGGCTCAGGGATTTGTCAAATCAACTGAACTGGGGTATCTGCTTGTAAGGGTGCTAATTTCTGCATTATGAATTTGGGATTTCTCCTCGAAACATGGACCACTACATCCACCCCATTATAACCACTGAAGAACATAGACCTATGTCTATATTCAATATTGTCCTTTTTTCAATGTGATTTTAGGAAGTTACAGTGTATACTAACTACTACATCATCTATCTACATGATCTGTCTGTGTCCCATGGCATTCTAGAGAGGAAGGTTCTTCACAGGTGAGACTTACATTGCACAGCACCTCAAATCCCCCTAAAATCCTAATATCATAACACTTAATGTAGCCGCCTTTAAAAAAAATATTTATAAATCACACAGAACTTGAACTCAAATCCCCCCTAACCCAAAATACTCCTGAAAATAGGGTACATTTTGCATCTTGATTCATTATCAAATTGGTTATAAGTCAAATATATTGAATATAATAACTGATCATTTCATTTTTAATATTCTGCAGTTTTGATTGAGGGCTGTGTCACACCATTGTGGGTTTGTTCTCTGCTGACCTGCTTTTGGAGACCAGCATGAGTATACCATTGGAATGGGTAGTAGAGCTGTTGCCCTTGCCATGTGTGCAGACACACCAAGCTGACTCAACTATTATGTAACTATTATAATGTATCTCTTGCCTGGTATAACCTCGAGGGGGCAATGTTCCTTCTCTTGCCTCCATCCAGTCCTCTGTCTGGAGCAGGATTACACGTTGGTAGTACAGACTAAAACAGAAGAAAAATCCCCATAGCACATGAAATATGCTATGAATAGGCACAAACCAAATAAACACTTATATAAATATTGGTGAGTAAGCCTCTCAGAACATGTACACATCCCACATGAGTTTAAAAGAGCCACCAATGAGTCCAGAGGGCAGATGCTCCACTTGTTATTGGCATCTGTCTCCTTGCATCATCAGTTTCAAGCACTTCCTTGTTGACGTCCACTTGAGAATCTCAATCTGTTACATGTTTCGTCATCCCACAGGAGCTTCTTCCTGGAGTGACTTAATATTATTATTCAGTGACGTTCTTCATTCTGTGCACTGAAAGGCTAAATTTTATTATATTGTTGAAGTGTGTCAGCTGTAAACCTTAACGAGTGATCACTCTTTAACCTGCCATATACTGTATGTATATGGACTTATCCAACCCCGACTCCAAATCATGATCTCAACCATTTTCAGAATACTGCGAGCATAGAACTTAAATAACTCACAACACTAAGGCCCCGTTCACACTTGGGCATTTTACAGCGCGTTCCTGTGCGCTGTAAAACGCCTAAACAGGGAAATCCCATGATTTCCTATGGGCCCGTTCACACCTGGGCGTTTTACAGTGCGTAGAAACGCGCTGTAAAACGGCCTACGCCCAAAGAAGTACAGGAGCTTTTTTGGGGCATATTGCAGCGCGTTCATAGCCATAGACTGCAGTGTGAACGCGCTGTGATGCGCATTCGCTTTTTTCACGTTTGTGCGATACACGTGCCAAAAAACGCGTGTATTATGCACATATGAAAAGCGTTTAGGTGTGAACCCAGCCTTAGTGCAGGTTAGAATTCTATTGAAGGGCTACAATCAGATACAAAGAATTTGTAGCAAGCAGATTACACGCCACACCGTGGCACATATCAGCAAATCCTAGACAAACAGCTCACAGGAGGCAGCTATCATAATACAGATGAAATTACATACTAGGCAATCGTGAATATACAATAAAGATCACATCACAGAATTCCCAGAAATGAGGTAACATCCAGTATATGAAACTTGACCAGCAACTAGAGTTTCACACAAATATCTCTGAGGTGGGCTCATTTTTGGATATAGGTGTGAATAATTAAGTTAGCCATGCCAACTATAAATCCCAGCCAAGTTCTCTGTCCACATCCTACATAGATAAGAGACAAAGGCAAACTAACCCCTTTCCTATATCAGTATTAATATTATGACATTGAAATGTTGACCTGCACTACATAAAAATGAAATACACAAGAGAAATGTCTGAAAGACAGATTCCAGTCAGAATAAGATTGGCAGCACAAGCTCTTCAAAAGAATAAATTACATATGGTCCAGTGATTCACTTTGCCGCATGCTGAGCATGTGTGTCCATGTGGTTTTGTCAAGACATATGTTGACACTGAATTTTTTATTTTCCTTTTACTTACTCTATCATTGAAAATCGATTTTTCTTTTAATAGAAGAGAGAAAAATACTTCAGATGTTTGTCCATTGATCATCCTTGACGAATTGCCATATTACGCTGATATTCTTCCTATATCACATATATTCATAATATAATAATAATTTATTAATAAAAAACACTGCGTTAAAAGCTTACTGTTAATTTTTTAAAACTCCAGAATACTGTACTATAGTGGCTAATTTTGTGGGACAGTCCAAATTTTAGGCCACTATACCTTTGTCCCTAGAATCAGGAGCACAATCACATCAAATGTGCACTTTCTGTACAGGTCTGAAAAAGGTTACTCCCAGGCAAAATGTTGCAGGCTCCTAAATATAGTTTGCCTTTCTTAACTGCTTATTGAAGTGACTAAATCCTCAGGTTTTCGTTTCAATGTGTTAAACATAAGAAGAAAGGTTGTCATTTGTGCTTACCACTGTGGCTCCATGCAAAACAAAACACAGAGGTTTCAGTTTACTTGAATGCCCATTGAAGTACTAAGCCCACCTGCCACGTCAAGGCACCGCTAGTTAGGTGGGTTCTAGCCTAATGAAACCAAGCGCTGCTTTCTAAGCAACCACGTATCCTCATGCTGCTTCTCAGTCAAGAGACAGACTAGTTGGTTTATATTTATAGTCTCACAAGGAACATTTCCACTTTGGGATTAAAAAAGAAAACACGGAAAGAGGCAGCAGCAAATTGACCTGGCTGGGGATACAACAAAATATACCTATATACAGAAAAGACTATTCTCTACCAGGCCGGCTACATAGACCAGAAATATCCAGGAAACCTGTGGTCTATGCAGCCGCCCTAGTAGGGAATAGGAGCGAAACCGTTTTTTCTGCATATATATTTCTTTCCAATGTGTCTACAAGGATTACATCCATCCTGGATTCCATGAGCACCACGCAGGTTGCCCCCTTATAAGTGCAGCTTTGGTGTGCACCTCCTTTTTCGCTGATACCTTTCTGCACATGGTAACCCAGTGGAGAGTTTTGGAATCTGCATACCTATTTTTATTCTGTAACGAATCCTAGCCTAGGTAGTTTAATTTCTAAGGGTAATTTAGTATATACCGTATATACTCGGGTATAAACCGACCCGTGTATAAGCCGACCCCCCTACTTTTTCCCAAACAACCTGTGAAAACTTATTGACTCGCGTATAAGCCTAAGTGAGAAATGCAGCAGCCACTGGTAAATTGGGAAACTCAAGAAGGAGCTCGACCACGACGATGGTCACCTGAATTTAGACGACACAGCCAAACTCTTGCACGAGTTTCACGATGCGCACGCGGAGACGATGGGTTCTAGACTGTCCTCTAACATCATTTCCCTGTCTGGCAACTCGGATCGAGACCATCATCACCACCACCACCACCACCATCTGGGAAGCCCTCAGCTCAGCATTGGGGAGCAGCAAGATATCCCTGATCCTTATGAGTTCCTCGAGTCTCCAGACCCTGACAGCACCAACTAAACTGACCAAATTAAATATTAAATGTTTTATTTAACAGAAGGAATTTCTCTAGGTTTGTTGAAATCTTTTTGCTCCTCACGAGGATATTTGATGACCCATTAATTTGGGAAGGGTCTCTGCGTCCAAGATAAACCTGGTGATTTAAAAAAATAACCATTAAAAAAAGAAATAAAAAACGTAAATCATCCCGCCAGTCTCAAATGACAGCAGCGCCTGGAGCGGAAGATGCGCATTTCTGGCTCCTCCGCTACGGGGTGCTGCTGTCATCGAAGGAGCAGGCCGGCGCGGGCCGGGTGTCCGTGAAATTATCACGGACACCGGCGGGCCTTAATTCTACGGCCGGCGGGCCGGGTACGGCCCGCGGGCCGTAGGTTGCCGATTGCTGCGCTCCTTGACTCGCGTATAAGCCGAATCGCGTTTTTTTGACTCAAAATCTGAGTCAAAAAACTCGGCTTATACGCGAGTATATACGGTAGATAGTTTATTAATTGGTTTATTAATTTGAAAATAATGATTGAACTGAATTTCTGTGGTTGCCTTCAATAACACAAAACCTTCTCTGGTCATAAATCAGTGGACAGAGCAATAAATGCAGTTCTTTGAGCTTAGTAAAGTTCCTGATAAATGTTCCCCATTACATGAAATGGATAATGTTTTAAAATCCTGAGGTTATTTCTATATAGTAATTTCAGCTAAATTCATTATAACTTGATTAGTTGAATATGCTATATATCTTTTGGGAATGTTGTGCGAAAATGATTAATGTAAAGACATTTTATCATGACAGGTCTTCTTTAATTAGTCTCCGCAAACGTTCTGATTACAAGAAGTGTTGAATCATATTCTACTTGATTATTTACCAACAGTCATAGGGGAAAAACTCAACAATATTCTTCAAACTCTGAAACATTTACTAACAACAATTAAAGAGATGAGTCCACGTAACTTTTTTGAATAAATGCATTTTCCCTCTTGTCTTAGTTCCTTAGAGAGCATAGCCTCTTAACCCTACTGTCTCTGCCTGCTTGTGTCTTGTTTAACTTTATTGTAACTCCTATACCACACTGTAGCATATGGTGGTAAAATACAAATAAATAATAATACATATCGGGCTATATTACGGAGTCTCCGCTAAAGCAGGGATGCTAAGGCGGAAAATCTGCGCCTGCAGGTTTCCCCTTAGCGTCCCCATTTTAGCATCATATTACAAGGCAGGTGCTGATTCAGCTAATGCGCCGCCACGAGTATTCCCTCCTGGAGTCGATAGAACTCCGTGGAGACTTGTGCTGCCAGGTCAGCTGACCTGCAGAATCTAGCGCTCGCGAGATCCTGCAGGTCCATTGAGTGATCGCGGAGGGGACTTTTTTTCCCCGTCCTTGACACTCCTTTTATTGCTGCAGTGATGTTGGAGTTAAAGACTGAGAAAGTAATCTGTACCATCTACCCTTATAGAGTGCCTTTTTTTTACTTTTAAACTGCAAATAAACTCATAATGAAAGGAAATAAAAAAAAGCTTATTATTGCATAAGGGGCCGTTTTCAGGGTCCAGACATTAGGACATGAGATTATTTCAGCAATGCATAAAGTACACGTTTTTATTTGTCTTTGTGATAACTTGCAATCTTAGAGAAGATCTATATGCGTAGATAAGGTAAAATCTTTATGAATCCTTCAGGCCACCCCCATATATGTTAGCACCCGCCCCTGTGTGAGAATATACATTCTCCACTTAGACTTCAGACAGCGTAGCTTTATTGTTGAATTATCAACGGTTGGCCATTACATTGCCTTTCTCAAATTTTGCATATACTCTGCTAGTTTGCCTCTAAAAAAAGGTCCCATTGGGCTTGATTTGCTCTCCTAGGATGTGTCTTGCTGCCGTTGCCTCTAAGCAGCAGCATTCCACGTGACCATATTGAAGCAGCAATTCAATGGCTCTCAGAGCCGAGATTATGGACAGCCATTGGTTGGGGCTGGTTCCCAAAGGTTCTGTTGACCAAAAATTTGAGCCTAGCACTCAATGATTTCATGAGCTCATGTTCTGGGTGGGACTAAGCCCCTATGCTCAGAGGGCTGAATCAGCCCTCCATGTGCCCCCCTAATGGACTGAGGATGGTCAAGGCACTGTGGTAACTCAGTTTATAGTAAAACTTTATACATTTTATTGTATTTTCCTTGTTGAAGATATTTATGTCAGTGACATTGGAGGAAGCACTGACTCAGTTTAAGTTGAGCTGTAAAACATACTTTATAGAAAAAAATCTTAAAATATGGAAAACAAAATTGAACATCTTGCTTATTTGCCTGGTTTTCCCAGCAGTGAGTTTTTGCCTAGTGATCATTAAGAAAATGTTTGAGAAACATTCAAACTGCAGCTGTAATGGAATATGTCATGATGATTTTCATAGCCCACACATTTCATAAATGTTTAAATGATCAGGCGCTACAATTAATACAATTTCATCAAAGTTGTGTCATTTTTTTTTGCTTAGCTTTTGAGAGCATGAAACACAATAAACAAAAATTGAAAGTGAAAACAAAAAATTGAACGTAAGATTTTATCAGTGTCAAAGCGTGACACATTGCAGGAATAAACTTGTCAGAATTATTATAAAATGTCAGAATTATAAAATGTCAAAATTATTTAGATGGAAATTCTGACATTCTCTGATTTATTTACAAATTTTAAGTCTCTTCAAAAGTTACGATAAACACTGCACATATTTTTAAACATACATAGAAAGTATATCCTATATACTACATACATACATACAAAAATCTGCATTAATGCAATATGTTTACTTTTTTAATTAAGGTTAAAAAGATAGGAAATTCCTAACTTACTATTCCTACAATCCATCAATCAGGGCTGATGAATAAGAAGTCTAGTCTTAAAGCTGTGTCTTACACATTCCATGAATCTGGGAATGGTCAAGCAAAGTGTTTACCAGTGGTCTAGTTCTAAAAAGTAAGTTTGGGAACTCTAAGTTTTCTGCTCCCAATTAACCATTGAAATGCCCCTTACCCAACCATCCCATATTCAAATATGATAATGGTTATAAAGGGCTAGGGCTTAGTGATCATTATGATAATTGTAATACATTGTAATAAAAATACAGTATATTTCTGATAGCTCAACAAAATAACATATGAATCATTCTAAGAAAACTTTACAGTAAGTGTAAACATTAAAAAAAAATAGTTGAACTATGTTCCCAAACTTTCCTGCTAAACTTAACATCTAAGGCCCTATTATAATGTTAACGCTAACGTTAGCTCTCACCTGTGTGAGCTTTAATGTTAGCAATGGTGGCCCTAGCGTGGGCGCACCATATTACAATCCGAACGCTAACGGTTAAAAATCACATTAGCGATTCGGATCTTGTGCTTAACATGGGAAGCGCAAAGTGTTAATTAGCGTTAGGATTACAAAGTCCCTCCATTTCTGTTTTCCCACCATGCTTCTGCTTCCCCTCCCCACCTCCTCCTCCACCTCCTCCCCCCCTTGCATCTCATTACCTAACCGCTCTGCCTTTCCTTCATTCAGCTCATCACACACAGCCACAACTACAGACTCTGCACTCTGCAGTGCCACCCACCCGCCCCATGCACCCTCCCACCCAGTTCTAGGCCCAAACTCATTCATTCCCCTCCACCTGCTGCCACTTTAATCAACCTGTAGCTTGCTATTTTATCTCTAGCCACCAGATCCACACTCCCCAGCTCCCCTTCGGTTTCACTTACCCCTGTCCTTTAGATTGTACGCTCATGGGATGTCTGGCTGAGCACTTGTGTAAAGTGCTGTATCAGTAGGACAATTATCCTAAGGGCAGGGCCATCTGTTCCTTATGTGTTTTAGCAGGTCTCATGTCTGCACTCCCCCATTGTACAGCGCTGCGGAATATGCTGGCGCTTTATAAATACAGAATAATAATAATAATAATAATAACGCTAATTACAGTCCGGCTGCAGTTAACTCAAAAGTTACCCACAGCTAGGATGTGGTGCTAACTGATTCCGCTTCTGCAGAACCAGTTATCACCAGCTAAAAAACCCTTGAAAAAATCACATACTCACCTTCCATCCCGTGGTGAGAACGGCAGCTCCATCCGCCTCTTCTGGCCGCCAGGAGCAGAGCGAGGCTGGGGAAAAAAAGTCCTCCAGTCTCCCTCTGTAGATCACTACACTGACCTGCCAGATCTCGTGATCGTGATCGTTCTTGCTGCATTTTCTGACCTAATATGATATGCTCAGTTTCTGACCATAATGCCTCAAATTCAGATGTCAATCTTTAAATGATTTCTCAGCTTGAGAAATGGTGTAAAGGGCCTTTTTTTTCTAACATTTAGTGCAACCCCATATAGCAAATACTAGACATATGTACAACAAACAAATGTCAGTTTGCTTTGGATTTAGATATTTCTAAATGATGAAATGACTATGAAACTTGCAAAATCTTCACATCAGGTCAGAATATTAGGACGATTCACATTCAGAAAATAGGACTAATGTTAGGGTTACGTTTGGGGTTGGGGTTACTGTTTCTGCTTGTTTGATTAAGGTTAAGGTTGCTTTTATGGTTAGGGTTCAGGTCTGGGTCACTGTTTCTCCTTTTGTGATTAGAGGTTCTGTTTCTTCTTGTTTTATGATTAAAGTTTGTGTTACTTTTAGGGTTAGGGTTACTGTTTCTGCTTGTTTTATGGTGACTGTTTGGGGGTTAGGGTACTGTTTATGTTTGTTTTAGGATTAGGATTACTATTTCCGCATTTCACACTGAATGCAACCGTTTTCAATTATCTTAGTCAATCCAGTTATATTTGGGTCATTTTGGATCGATTCATAAAATTAATTTTGAACCGATTCAGTTTAGCAGCACGTCGATTCAGTGTTCTGGTGCTTCCAAATCACTGAAATCGCTGATAATCTACCAAATTTGTGTTCGGTCCGAATTATACAAGTCTAGGAAATACAGACAGACAACAATGCATCGGAATACATTGTGCACCACTCACCAAGTCATCTGTATTCCTAAAATCCTCTGCTTTTATAATAATGGATGACTTCCACTGACAAGTTTGCTCCCTCAAAACCAGACACAGCTGTTTTCTGGCTACTTAGTGTATACCAAATTAACAGTCACTGAGTATTATCCACTTGTAGGATATGTGTCTTATATTTTTTTTGTTTGGGAGGGGAGCATCACTCAAAAGTCTATCAATATTGTTAAGAAATACTTTTGATGTTATGCATTTTAATACAACTTAAATAGATTGCTTTCTTTAAGTCCATCTTTGTGACACCCCCAACTTAATAATTCTTTATCATTCTGCACTTTAGCTCTTTTAAAATTTTATTTTGTTATTTCTGAAATGTAAAATTATATTATAATCAAGTTAACTATATTCGCACAGCTTAATGCTACATACACAGAAGAAGAGGTCTTATTTTCTATGTTAAACGATGAAATTGTTCCATTTCAGTACAAAGCTGTGTGGGATTAGGCATCCCTATAGAAATAATAAAATAAGTAAATTCAATCATAAATATTTTTAGTTTAATGATTACTGCGTCACATAGATTAACATCAATTATTAAGATTATAAAGTCAACTGAGCTATTTTTAACAAAACACAACATGCACTGTGTTACACTTTTATTTTTAACAGTTAATTATTTTCTGTGGTCTTGTAATAATGTATTGCATGGCTGGTGACTAACCTTTCAGTGATTTTGAGGATATGTTTAGATTCTGGCATTTAAGTATCAACAGTAAATGTTGTCGGCACTTGCGTTATGTGTATATTAAATGTATACAGGTTGGGCACCACCTATTCGGAATACACGGGTCTCCAAGCATTCCAGAATTTGGATTCTTTTGGATTGCAGAACCTGGGTGAATCGATATTTTAGAGGAAGGAGCTCACAACATGAGAGCCACAATTCCCTTCGTGCTGCAGCCCCAGCGTGTTCACATTCTGAGAGCGATTTGTGGGGCTACTCTGCAGTCGTGTTCTACAGAGTCAACGTGACTCTAAGCAGCATGTCGCATGGGGCTGTCCAGAGGCTCCCAGGGTGTGCCCGCTGTCTGCTGCAGCGCTAGGGAGCCAGGTTCCCCAGCCCTAATACTAAAATCCGGATGGCTCCAAAATACCGTTTTTCAGAGTCTTCTGGATTTTAGAGTTCTAGGTAAGAGGTGCACAACCTGTATATTATAACTAGATACAGTAGCAATGCAAATGTGTATTCATCTATCACATTGAAGGTGCATACTATTATTATTTTATTTTTGATTATTATTACTTTAAATTTAACACTGTCACAAAATTACATTTCCTAGCTAACACACCAACTTGGTCCAAAGTTCATGGTATAGTTGAACAGTCCATCACATTTGTGAGTATTTTAAGGTGTGTGTGTTTTATTCCTTTGTTTAAATTTGTGTGAATGTGATATACAGTACATGTAATTTCACTGATATAAGTGTTTCTCATTTTAGTGTTTTTCTAAAAGCACTGTAATATATGCATTTGATGATTGTGAAAGGTGCTGTCCTATAGTATGTAGAATCTATAAACTACAAGTAGGAAATCAAAGAACTAATCATGGAGAGTCCACATGAATTTTTTTTTTGGAGAAAGTATTTTACCAGGAAGGATACATTGAGTTTTCTCTCGTTTTCAAGTATGTCCTGGGTGGCGAGTATGTACCGCTAGGTGTCTTGTCCAAGGACACTTACTGGGGAGGTGCTCTTGCCAGGATTCAAACCTGTGTCTACACAGTTATAGAGCAGTGATGTTACCTCTACTCCACCCAGCTGGTACAGCCGTTAATTGCTTGAAAAGCTAATTTCCTTCCTTCTCACAATGTCTACAAACAGATAAATGGTGCAATGTATCAGGGTTATAGATTAATGTGTGGGTGTAAAATATGTCAGTTTGGTAAATATTTTTGAGATTAGTCCAGTTGTGTTTTTTGTGTATATCTCCTTTATAAGTCCTCATTGTTTATATTTTAGAAGCAATTGATTGGTGGTGGTGGTGATGGGTTATATCTTTAAAGTGTTTTCCTTTTAAATTATTTTTGGACAATTATTTAAATCCAAAAAATATACGATATTCAGTTTTTATGATATCATCTTAAAGCTGGCTTGGAAAACATAAGCATAATTTTGCTTAAAGGGTTCTTTTAGGTGAACATGTTATGTTTAATTCTATCACGAAATAGACAAATACAATTAATATTGCATGCATGAAGATAATAAAGAAAACTGTTGGATCATTATGAGCCTCACAACTGGTAACTGCAGAGGACAAGCTTTAAATGACAACATAAATGAATTGTTCATGAAATGCTCAACATGATACCAATATACATAGCACGATTTTATTTTGGCGACTACAATATGAAGAATATGAGGCTTAATTAGATCTTTCAAGGGGATAACTCTATTGAGTGCTTTGGGTTAAGGACACCTGTTTAAATTAAATGACAGACTTTATGTTGTGTAGATTTGTTATACTATCAAGGGGACTTAATTCATTAAAGAACTAATGACCTTATTTGTTTGTAGTGCACAAGTCATTTATGGTGGTATCTTGTGGGAGTCATGTAATTACATCCAATCAAATTATTAAAAAGAAATATAAAAGTTTTGTAAGATAATTCAAAGTGACTCAGAATGTTTAATTAAATACATATGCTAAACAACGTCTTTTATTTCACGTTATCAAAAAAGGAGAGTTTAAGTAAAGAAGCCATACCATAGTATAGTGTAGGTCGTAGATCATTGTTTTCCAAATTACATTATTTTATTTGTGTCTCATATTTATATATATATATATAAACACAAAGGCTGTACACCTCCTTAATAAACATTCTTCAAAAACCATTAAATATATACTGAACGCAGCTCTCCACTTTATTCTGGCTTTAGTGTGTTTTTTTTAAAGCTGATTTATGCAAAACAATGGAGGTTAAGTTACAAGATAAGATACAATTGTATATTGAATAAACCTGCCATATTGTCAATGTTTCCCATTTGGGAATGTCCTACGTTAATGCATCTTATTGACTGCTCTAGAGTGTTTAAATAATTTAAACATTAATTAAATGCATTTCAATTACAGTTTTGCTCTACATGACAGCAGACAAGTAGTTTGATGACGCTGGGAAAAAAACGGTGACATTTTTCAGTTTTGCAAGAGGTCAGAAAAGCTTAGGAAAGTGATTTGGATCACCCTGATAACTAATACGCGGTACATTTTCAGAGAGGTAGAACTGACAACTCAGGGTTTTGATTTAGAAAACCTATTTAGTGTATGAAGTTAATTCCATATAAATTTCTTTTTACTGAAAAGAGTGTTGTTTTACTTTGAAAAATGCTTGTTATGCTGACCTAATTAACCCGCTTGTGGCTTCATATGTGTATCGATTTAAAGTATGTTGTAGCTCCTTTACAGATGTTAAAGAACAACATTAAGGGTTGATTTTGCTTAAATTATTCAGAAATAAGTGCTGCTGCATATGAGAAAAAGTGAGTGGTTTAATGAATATTACTTGCATCGTCTGCTCTCGGGTGAGACCTGTTTATCTTCTTGGATCAAGGTAGTGATTCTACCCAGGAGTCAGGTCTTAAAAGGTACTGCAGGAATTCATACATAAACAAACGAACACTCTGTCGCTCTCTACAAGATGAGCACCCCTTACCCGGAATGCTCAGCACATTGCAGATCTAGAATTCTTTCAGAATCCAGGAGGATCTGATGTCTGAGAAAAAGGAGATCAATGCAGAAGAGTGGTGTTCCCTTTCTTGCTGAAGCAACCAGTACGACAAATGCTGGGAGCGCTATACAGGGTTTCTCTGTAGACATTCTCCTCAGAGGCAGCGTGATTCGGAGCAACATGTTACATATTGGGGCTGCCCAGAGGCTCCTTGCATGTGACGCGGTCTGGAGCAGTGCTAGAGAGCTGGGTTCCTGAACAACAGGACACGTCTGGAGCATCTTAACCCTTTCGCTGCTGAGGCTTTTCCCGCCTCTGTGCTGAGCTCATTTTTACCGGTTTTGCTCATCATGTTTAAACGTGTTTTGAAGGCTTATTTTAGTATATGACCCAGACATATTATATATCGTTCTTTCCGTCAGACTCGGCAGATTCATAATATGTCATTATTATATGTATACGTCATGTCCTGTCTGTATATTATAACAAAAATGCAATAAAATATGAATTTTCAATAATTTACAACGTGTAAAGTGTTTTTTTTCACATTTGCATGATGCTATTTGCTATGCATGATGCCGCCAGTCCTCAGGGGGCATTCCCGGAAGCTTGGCCGACATCCAAGATGTCGGCCAGCTCCGGGAAAGGATCACGAACCGGCGCTTTTCGTCGCCGATTCGTGATCCGGCACCCATGGGGTTAATGCCAGGTACCATTAGGAAGGGCAGGCTGTGCCCTTCCAAATGGTGCCTGGGTTAACCCCCGCAACACCGCCGATCGGGAGGGAGACAGGTCCGAAGGACCTCCCCCCCCTCCCTTTCAGGCGCCTCCTCCGCACATGCAGGGGGGGGGCGCCTGAATTAGGTGTCATCGCGCCGCCGCGATGACACCTAATTACTCTGGCGGCGGTTCCGGGTGCTGGGCTGACTTTACAACGTGTAAAGTGGTTTTTTTTCACATTTTAACATGCGAGCAATTGCAGTTATATTTTGTATGGGGTGCGCTTGTTAAAAAAATTAGAGATGGGGTCTCGTTACATTTTTTTTGGGGAAAATTATGCGATTTTTAACAAACGCACCGCATACAAAAATCGTTAGTGCAGCATCATTGTTCACATTATAATTGAAATGGGAACAATATTGCTGCATTAACGAACCAAAAAAAAGAAAAAAAACTTGTTTATTTTTTTTTATAATTTTTTTTAAATATTTTTTTATTTTTATTTTTATTTTTTTTATATTTTTAAAAACTTTTTTATACTCATGTTTGGTATTGTTGGAACGGCCATGCTCTGGCCGATCCAACAATACCAAACATTAACCCCTAACTGCCACGGATCGGGAGATAGGGGGTTCATTGGAACCCCCTATCTCCACCATTGGTGGCAGTTAGCGGTTAACTCCAAGACTGGCGTCATCGTGCTATGCATGATGACGCCAGTCCTCAGGGGCATTCCGGAAGCTTGGCTGACATCCAAGATGTCGGCCAGCTCCGGGAAAGGATCACGAACCGGCGCTTTTCGGTGCCGATTCGTGATCCGGCACCCATGGGGTTAATGCCAGGTACCATTAGGAAGGGCAGGCTGTAAGGGTTAATCTGGAAATACTAAAACCTATAAGGCTTGGAAAATTCCGGGTTTTGTTTTCTTCTGGATTTTAGAATTCCAAATTAGGGGGAGCCTGACCTATTCATACATACTCTTACACATAAATAAATATATATTGTATACACTCACTGGCCATTTTATTAATTACACCTATTAAATTGCTTGTTAGCACAAATTGCTAATCAGCCAATCACATGACAGCAACTGAATGCACTTAGGCATCTAGACATGGTGACGATGACTTGCTGAAGTTCAAACTGAGCATCAGAATGGGGATGAAAGGAGATTTAAGTGACTATGTATGTGGCGTGGTTGTTGGTGCCAGATGGGCTGGTCTGGGTAATTCAAAAACTGCTGGTTTACTGGGATTTTCATGCACAACCATCTCTAGGATTTACAGAGAATGGTCCGAAAAAAGAGAAAATATCCAGTGAGTGGCAGTTGAGTGGAAGAAAATGCCTTTTTTTATGTCACAGGACAGAGGAGAATGGGCAGACTGGTTCCAGATGATAGAAAGGCAACAGTAACTCAAATAATAACCACCCATTACAACAAAGGTATACAGAATACCATCTGTGAACGCACAACACTTCGAACCTTGAAGCAGATGGGCTAAAGCGGCAGCAGACCACACCGGGTGCCACTCATATCAGCTAAGAACAGGAAACTGAGGCTACAATTCACACAGGCTCACCAGAATTACACAATAGAAGATTGGAAAAACATTGCCTGGTCTGATGAGTCACGATTTCAGCTGCAACATTCAGATGGTAGGGTCAGAATTTTGTGTAAACAACATGAAAGCATGGATCCATCCTGCCTTGTATCAACATTTCAGGCTGGCGGTGTTGGTGTAATGGTGTGGGGGATATTTTCTTGGCACACTTTGGGCCCCTTAGTACCAACTGAGCATCATTTAAACGTCATGGCCTAACTGAGTATTGTTGCTGACTATGACCATCCCTTTATGACCACAGTGTACCCATCTTCTGATGGCTGCTTCCAACAGGATAATGCACCATGATGTCACAAAGCTCAAATCATCTCAAACTGTTTTCTTGAACATGACAATGAGTGGTGTTGGTGTAATGGTGTGGGGGATATTTTCTTGGCACACTTTGGGCCCCTTAGTACCAACTGAGCATCATTTAAACGTCATGGCCTAACTGAGTATTGTTGCTGACTATGATCATCCCTTTATGACCACAGTGTACCCATCTTCTGATGGCTGCTTCCAACAGGATAATGCACCATGATGTCACAAAGCTCAAATCATCTCAAACTGTTTTCTTGAACATGACAATGAGTTCACTGTACTCCAATGGCCTCCAAAGTGACCAGATCTCAAAACAATAGAGCAGGGGTCAGCAATCTTGACCCTCTGCAGAGGCTTTGGAACTACATTTCCTTGGAGTCTCTACCAACTTAATGAGTGGCTGGGCATCAAAGGAGATGTAGTTCCAAAACTACCTGAGAGCCAAGGTTGCTGACCCCTGCAATAGAGCACTTTTGGGATTTGGTGGAACGAGAGATTTGCATCATGGATGTGCATCCGACAATTCTTCAGCTTCATGCTATCATGTCAATATGGACCAAAATCTTTGAGGAATGTTTCCAACACCTTGTTGAAGCTATGTTACGAAGAATTAAGGCAGTTCTGAAGGCAAAAGGGGATTCAACCCGGTACTAGCAAGGTGTACCTAATAAAGTGGCCGGTGTGTGTATATATATATATATATTTAATTCACACATGTGTTCATTTACACATAGCCATACAGCAGAATGGCCTCTCACTAAAAAATAGTGTAGAGAGGTCAATCTCACAAATTTGGACTTGATACCCATTTCTACCCTAAAATATAAAAAGAAAAGAGTTTTTTCAAAAACAATATCCCTTCATAGGTAAGTAATATAATTGCTATCCCTATTACCAATGATTTTTTTTAATTTAAAATGTTTGTGTGTGCCTATACATAAATTGTATTTTTTTTATTTTTTTTTAACAAAGAAATTATCAGAGAAAGGTGAAACTCTGGAGAACTTTTGGAGAAGTGAAAATTCTAGGTCAAAATAGCCGAATTGGAAAGTGAGATAAATGGGAGAATTTTTCTGGTTTGGCTATTTTGAGCTAGAATTTTCACTTCTCCAAAAGTTCTCCAGAGTTTCACCTTTCTCTGAATAACCCTATCAGGGTTATTCAGAGAAAGGTGAAAACCATGAGAATGACTGGTGAAGTGAAAATTCTAGATCAAAATAGCCTATTTGGAAAGTGTGATAAATGGGAGAGTTATTCTGGTTTGGTTATTTTGACCTAGAATTTTCACTTCTCCAGTCATTCTCCTGGTTTTCACCTCTCTCTGAATAACCCTGTATATATTTTATTTTCCAATTTGTTCATTCCCAGGACAAATTTTATGCTGCATAAAAGGCAAGTGGGAGATAAACATCGGAAGTGCTTATGAGATTATCTCTGCTACATTGCTACAAAGAATTGCTTCGTCACGCTTTTTCTGCCTACCATAACCTTATTGTACCTCTAAAAAGGAAAAGAGAGATTCTCCTTGCTAGCCACAGGGATTCTAAACTTAAATCAACTCTTTCTATCAGAGGTGTAAAATACTGTCTGAAGAAAGTATATATTTGATGACTGCACAATGAATCATAAAGTAGACAAAAGAACAGCTGTGGTATCGTTTTAACGAAGCCTATAAAAGAAGCTAAATGACGCCTGTCTCTTAAAAACCAAATCTTTAAATCCTTTTCTAACATTAACAGATAAGAGAATGTAAACTTTCTATCTATATATACACCCTTGATATTCAATTGAAAGATATAAACGGACTCTTTGTAGACCTGAGGAGCATCAAAAAGATCTATAAAATGAAACACTGAAAGAAAATATTGTACCACATAATGTAAAAGATGAAACATTGTGTGCTAAATTTACCTCTACTATGACGCTCTTCTTCAAAGGAGGAACGGTAATAAAAGATATAAGGGAATTGGAAACTAGCCTTACTAGGTGTGTGTGTGTGTGTGTGTATTGATATATGGTGTACATGATCCAGTGCACGGCCTTTAACAAGGGCTGCTATTTTGGTGAAACTGGCCACCCTTGAACTGAATCTCTTTTCCTTTATGGGCACACTCAGTGATGCACATCATGATGCTTATCTATGTTGTTTTGTGGGTTTATGATTTGTACTCTGTTTGTTTAGAATTCTACTATTATTATTTACAACACCCATCTTAACCCCCCCTTCAGTATAGCTTACAGACCTGAAAAAGAGAGGTACACTCTCGAAAGCTTGTCTTTTAAATGTAACGTTATTTCAATAAAAAAGGTATCACTATGTACTGCTACACTCTAGTGATATATATATATATACATACAGTATATTATTACCATTCTTGTGTTTTTTTCTGGTTTAAAGGGGTTAAAGAAAGCTATATAAATTGACATCTTGGATGACAGTTATTTTTTTTTTCCACATTTTCAATGCAAAACCTTGTGTATAGGATTTTTGGTCCTGAAAGGGTTCATCTTCCTATCTACATTTTACTTCCTAATTCATCATTAGAACGTTATTTGTTTATATGGCTTATTACATTCATCTCAATGTCTCCTTTTAACATTGACTTAATGGAGATTGCAAATTTTTCTCTTAGGCGTTGTCATTTAAGCATGTCATATCTGTCATGAATGTGAACATGCAGCATGTCAGGTAGGATTGGACATCGGCTGCCTAAAAGGAACATAAACCTCATACATGCCCTTGTAGCTCTATGATTTATTATGAGCCAAGCTATTGTTAGCGAGTACTATTTCATAATATAGTAATATGAATTATTTTAATGTGAAGCTGTACAATGAATAAGTAAGATTCTTCATTAAATAAAGGGCTATACAACCAGAAGTAGATATTTATTAACCCCATAGTGACTAGGCTGTTACCATTGTCTGTCCAAAAGTACCCACTGCTGTTTTTACATTTCTGCGCTGTTTGTGCTTAGCTCTAATTTTCTTCTTACCCATTTATGGAACCCATAAATAATATGACTGTATAAAACAGTGACCTTGCGTGGGATCCGGTTCCCGGATCCCACCACGCAGCCCTTAAAGCCCAACACTCCACAGAGCCAAAAAGCTACCAACAGAGTAGCCGTAGAACAATCCCTAACTGTCTGGTCCTTAAAAATTGGCCAGGTATAAGTATACTAGCTAGACAGAAAGGGTTAATCAAAGACAATGTCGTAAAACAAAACCAGGTCAGCAACACGGGGGTAGTCAGACGAGCCAGAGTCAGGAATACAGAGAATAGAATAGTCAAATGGAATAGCCGGGTCGATATCAGTGCAGTAGCGTAGTACAAGGAAAATAGTCTAGGGCAACGGAAGGCAGAATAGTCAGTAAACAAGCAGAGGTCAAAAACAGGTTAAATCACGAGAGAATTCAGGTACAAGAAGCTCAGGTATGGATAACCACGATCTGGCACTGCTGGGAAGGAACTGTGGGTTTTTAAAGACCTTCACCAGACCGCGCCCCCCTCTCAAGCCGCGCCCCATGCAGCCACCTCCCTGCCTGTCTCTATTTAAACCGGGTGTTGGTCAGCGAGCAGCATCAGACATGCTGCCTTCAAGCACACTGGAGAGGCTGGAAGCCCCCAATGTTACAGTACCCCCCCTCTCCACGGGAGGCCAACGGATGACCAACAGGACAAGTGGCAGGACGACCACCGGGGCGAGTGGCAGGACGACCACCAGGGCGAGTGGCAGGACGACAACCAGGGCGATCGGGGTGCGAGGCATGGAACGCCCTGACCAACCTAGAGGCAGACATGTTGGAAGCCGGAATCCAGGACCGGTCCTCCGGACCATAACCCACCCAATCGACCAAATACTGCAGAGCACCCCTGAACAGCCTAGAATCCAGAACTTTCCTAACCTCATACTCTGTCTCCCCATCAACCTGAACAGGTGGAGGAGGAGGAACGACCCGCGTGTACCTGTTACACAACAAAGGCTTCAGTAGGGAGGTGTGGAAGACGTTGTGCAAGCAAAGATGTTTGAGAAGGGCAAGAGCATAAGCCACAGGGTTAACGCGGTGAATGATCTTGTATGGACCTATAAACCAAGGTACCATTTTCATAGAAGGCACCCGCAACTTCACATTCCTAGTGGACAACCAAACTCTATCCCCCATGTTATAGGAAGGAGCTTGTAACCTATGCCTGTCAGCCTTGCGTTTCTGGACAGCAACATTGCGCTCCATGTTTTCGCGAATCTGTCTCCAAATCTCTTGTAGTTGTGTGAGATGTTCATCGAGAGCTGAGATGGCCTGTTCAGCAAACTGAAGCGGTAGAGCCGGAGGGAAAAAACCATAGATGGCAGAAAAAGGAGAGCGGCCAGTAGTCTCATTAACGGCGTTATTACGTGCATAATCAGCCCAGGGCAACAACTCCAACCAATTGTCTTGTTGTTGTGTGGTAAAGCAACGTATGTACTGCTCGAGACCCTGATTTGCCCTCTCTGCTGCCCCATTGGTTTGTGGATGGTATGCTGAAGAGAAGGCCAATCTCACCCCAATCTCCGCACAGAAATCCCTCCAGAAACGAGAGACGAACTGAGCTCCTCTGTCAGAGACTATTTCAGACGGAACCCCATGTATTCGTACAATCTCTCTAGCAATGACAACCACCAGTTCTTTGGCTGTAGGAAGCTTAGGTAAAGGAACAAAATGAGCCATTTTGGAGAAGCCAAATCACAGTATGAACCTTGGACTTCGGCAAGTCCACAATAAAATCCATAGATAGATGAAACTAAGGCCTCTTAGGCGTGGGTAAAGGCTGCAATAGACCGACAGGCAAGGTTTTACTGGTTTTGCTTCTTGCACAGACTTGACAAGCCAAAACAAACAGACATACGTCCTTTCGCATGGTGGGCCACCAGAACTGTTTGGAGATACTGGTAAGAGTCTTAGTAATACCAGGATGACCTGCTGGTTTAGAATCATGAAACATTATGAGTAATTCTTGTCTTTCCTTTTCAGGCACAAACAACATATCTGGAGGCTTGTTAAGGGGAGCCCCCATTTGAGCTGCTTGGAGGCGTTCCAGGAAAGGCGAGGAAACTGACAAGACCGTGGAAGCCACAATACGTTCAGGAGGAACTATAGGATTGTGGTCTTGTGGATTTGATTCATACGGGCCATATTGACGAGATAAGGCGTCAGCCTTTACATTGCGGTCACCTGGTCTGTAAGTCAACACAAAATTAAACCGAGACAGTAGTAATGACCACCTGGCCTGTCTCGAGTTCAAACTTTTAGCATCCCCGATGTACGTAAGGTTCTTATGATCAGTGATTATCAACAAAGGGTCAAGAGTACCCTCCAACAAATGTCTCCACTCTGACAGGGCAGACACAATAGCAAGCAATTCTCTGTTACCGATATCATAATTGCGTTCTGCTGGTGATAATTTTCTTGAAAAGAACCCACAAGGATGTAGAGGCTTCCCTGGAGACTCTCTTTGAGATAGGACAGCCCCAATGCCTATCTCGGAAGCATCAACCTCAAGGACAAATGGAATTCTGGGATCAGGATGCCGTAACACGGGAGCGGAAGCGAAAGCCTGCTTAAGAGCTTCGAATGCCTGTTTGGATTGTGAAGTCCAGACCTGATTCTTCAGACCTTTACGTGTCATATTAATGATAGGAGAGGCTACAGTGGAATAATTCTTGATAAATCTCCTATAATAGTTGGAAAACCCCAGAAACCTCTGTATGGCTTTGAGGCCTTGAGGGAGAGGCCATTCTGAGATGGCCGTGAGTTTGGAAGGATCCATCTCAAAACCTTCTGGCGTGATAATGTACCCAAGAAATTTCACAGTGGTAATGTCGAATAAACACTTCTCCAGTTTACAATAAAGACCGTTGTCTAGTAATTTTGCTAATACCTGTCTGACATGTTCATGGTGGGTTTTCAGATCGGGAGAGTAAATCGGTATATCGTCTAGGTATACTATAACAAAGGATTGCAAAAAATCTCTGAGCACATCATTAATAAAATCTTGGAATACAGCTGGAGCATTACAAAGACCGAAAGGCATGACCAGATATTCATAATGCCCACTCCTGGTGTTAAATGCTGTTTTCCACTCATGCCCTTCTTTTATACGTATCAGGTTGTAAGCACCTCTTAAATCGAGTTTTGTGTATACTGCTGATCCCCTTAACCTGTCGAACAGTTCTGATATAAGAGGGATAGGGTACACATTCTTGATGGTGATCTTGTTAAGCCCCCTATAATCAATACACGGGCATAAATCTCCTATTTTAGACACAAAAAAGAACCCAGCCCCTGCTGGAGAAGAGGAACGTCTGATAAAACCTCTCTCCAAATTCTCTTTTATGTACTCCTCCATGATTTGGTTCTCTTTTATTGATAGAGGATATACTTTTCCTCGAGGAGGCATGGTACCTGGATGAATATCTATGGCTCAATCATACAGTCTATGTGGAGGTAGTTTCTCTGCCTCTCTTTTATCAAATACAGCTCTGAGGTCGGCATACTGGTCAGGAACCTCTGTAGACAATGGGGGAGCTGTAGGTGTGTTCAGGGCACCAATATGTTGAATGGGTATTAAACAAGTCCCAAAACAAGTAGGTCTCCAAGATAGTATCTCTCCCTTAGCCCAATCAATAACAGGATTATGTTCCACCAACCAAGGGAAACCAAGCACAACAGGATTGGAAGGTGAACAGATAACCTGAAATATGATCTCTTCTTTATGTAAGAGACCAGTGGTAAGAACCACTGTAACCATATCGTTAGTAATCCTAGGGCAGGATAACGGCCTACCGTCTATGGCTTCAACGGCTAAGGATGTCTCTCTTACAACCAGAGGGAGAGAAATGGAAGAAGCGTATTCAACATCGATAAAATTACCAGCAGCCCCAGAATCAACAAAAGCAGTAGTATGCGTGGTCTTGGTCTCCCAAGCCACGGATACTGGTAACAAAAGTTTAGTGTCTTTGACAGGAGACATGCACGTCACACCCAAGGCCTGTCTCCTCAGCTGCCTTAGGTGCGGTAGTTTTCCGATTTATCATGCATTCTAGGGCAAGTGGGACATTGAAGTCGTAAATGTCCTTTTAAACCACAATACAGGCATAATCCCTCACGAAGACGCCTCTCTCTTCCTCTGTAAGCCTAGTATGGCCTAGTTGCATGGGCTCAGAGGGAGGAGATAACTCTCTGGGTGGTGCCTGAAAGACAGGAGCCAACCTTGGTAATGGTCTCTTAGGTTTCTCTCTTGGAGTTCTTCTGTCCCTTATCTGATCATCCAGGTCTATACAATAATCAATGAGTTCACTCAATACCTCAGGTAATTTACGAGGAGCCAAATTCATGCATCAATGACTCTGATAACCCCTCCATAAAAGCCAGAACCAGAGCCTCATCAGTCCAGTTCATGTCAGAAACCAACGTTTTAAATTCTACGGCATAATCAGACACAGTCCTGTTCCCTTGACGTATGCGGAACAAGGATTTGCCAGCTACCTTGGCCTTTCTGGTAGGATTAAATGTACATTTTAACTCGGCTATGAATTCTTTATAGTTCCGTACGATAGGCTTCTCTGCCTCCCATAAAGGATTCGTCCATGTCAACGCTCTGCCAGACAGATGGTTAATAATGAACCCCACTTTGGCTATGTCAGTGATAAACATTTGTGGATTTAATTTAAAATGAATATCCACATGGACCAAAAATCCCCGGCACTCCAAGGGAGTACCGTCAAACCTCATAGGAACGGTCATGTGTACCTAGGATGTCTGAACGACAGGGGACACAGGAATAGCAGGCGGAGGTGCAACCCCAGCTGGTTCCAGGTGAGCCATACGAGTCAGCATAGTTTGTAAGGCAAGAGCAAACTGATCCATCCTATGGTCCTGCTCGTCCTGTCTGGATACAAAGTTACTCAAATGTTGTGTTAAGTCTGCAGGATTCATTTTGGCCAGATTGTAATGTCACGGTTCCCGGATCCCACCACGCAGTCCTTAAAGCCCAACACTCCACAGAGCCAAAAAGCTACCAACAGAGTAGCCGTAGAACAGTCCCTAACTGTCTGGTCCTTAAAAATTGGCCAGGTATAAGTATACTAGCTAGACAGAAAGGGTTAATCAAAGACAATGTCGTAATACAAAACCAGGTCAGCAACACGGGGGTAGTCAGATGAGCCAAAGTCAGGAATACAGAGAATAGAATAGTCAAATGGAATAGCCGGGTCGATATCAGTGCAGTAGCGTAGTACAAGGAAAATAGTCTAGGGCAACGGAAGGCAGAATAGTCAGTAAACAAGCAGAGATCAATAACAGGTTAAATCACGAGAGAATTCAGGTACAAGAAGCTCAGGTATGTATAACCACGATCTGGCACTGCTGGGAAGGAACTGTGAATTTTTAAAGACCTTCACCAGACCGTGCCCCCCTCTCAAGCCGTGCCCCATGCAGCCACCTCCCTGCCTGTCTCTATTTAAACCGGGTGTTGGTCAGCGAGCAGCATCAGACATGCTGCCTTCAAGCACACTGGAGAGGCTGGAAGCCCCCAACGTTACAGCGTACTAACACTTTTTCAAACTCCTGTGGTTGATACTACTAAAGTATATGACACTATTGATGCGCCATCCAACTCGTTGATTAGTATTACTAACACTTTGCTACATCACCTTCATATTTGGTCCTCGAATGGAAAATGAGAGGTTGAGTTGTTGCCATTGTTTGCTTTATAAGTAAAAGCACATTATACCACTGCCTCAGAAATGATTGAAAAAGAGTAAAGTTTGCATTGTTTCTTTCTTTTTTCTCTTTTTACACATTACATCATCATGTTTGGTGTCTTTGGAAAGGCCAGACTCTGACCTTTCCAATGACACCTACTGTAACTTGATCCTGTAGATTGTAAAAATCAGAGACTCAGGGTCCCAAAGCCTCCCTGTCGCTCCTTGCTGCAGTGCTGCGGTTTAGCTTTTCAATGAACCAATGTGTAGTAATGCAATACACCATCACCTCCACATTTTCTGGCATCATGGGAAATGAGAAGAGGACTTAATGCAGCATCATTGTTCACTTTGATATTGAAAGTGAGTAGTGCCGCATTATAATAAACAAAGAAAAACCATCATATTTTTTTTTTTTTTTTACAGAAAGCCTGCTCATGTTAGGTATCATTGGAAAGGCCATGATCCTGTATCTGTTCCATAGGGAATGACATCTGTGGCTGGAGGGAGGTCCCAAGGTGTGGTCTGGCTTTCATGAAGTCAGACCTCTATGGGATCCCCCCCCAGAACATTATAGATCTACCTCGAGGCTGCTTTTAAGTAATGGTGTGAGGGGGACGTCCTCCTCCTGTTGTGGTGAAACCCTAGAACATCCCCTGCATGTCATCCACAGCCAAGGGGAAAAGTGAGTTGCCCTCTACAGGATTTCCTTGACTTCCCAGTTCATTATGTAACCTGGACTTTGTTTTTCATGCCTGTCTACTATCAAAGCCTTGCCCTGTCCGTGTTATCATACCTAGTTCCTGTGTTTCCCATCGTGATTCCTGTCTGTGTTACCTACCTAACATGAGTTCCTATCATCCCCATCTGTTCCTGCCTTTTTTTGTATCCTATACCTTCCTGCTAGGTATTTTATGAATTAACCATGGGATCTGATCTGCAACCCCCTACCATGCAGGTGACAACTAATAATTCTAGCCAAATCTCAGTTTTGGTTTGAAGAGCTTCTGTAGTATGCACTTTAAATTGTATTACACAATTGTTTGGTGCGTTTGGTAAACATATAAATAAATGAAACCGGCATAGTTATACAAATGAAGTAATGATACATTGATCAAAACTAGCAATCACAAAATAAAACATCAACCCGAGCTTAATTAGAAGACCCTAAAGTTGAAAAATGAGATTGGACATGTTCCCGACAAATCCTTGTGTTAATGTTTTTGTGTCGAGTGAAAATAAAATAAAGAATAAGCAGAAAATAATGTTCACCTGCTGGTATAGTTAGATGAATCATACTGAAGTGTGTCCCAAAATGACCCAAAGAGTCGCTGACTTCTGAAAGCATATTGCAGGGAAGAGGGAGTGCATTAAAAAAAAAGAATTTTCAAGCTGGTAGAAAAGTTTTGTTGAATTAAGGGGCATACTCTGCACTGGGTGTGATCCAAGTTAGTAACAAATTACCGCTTGACATTTGGATTGTTCTTGAGTTTTGGTTACATTATTCTAATCGTATCCTGCTCTCCTGTTTTTTTTTGCTAAGCAGATGTTCAGTCAAACACTAGGCATCAATGTAATCGTATTGCAGCGCTTCAGACCATTTTTAGCTGTAGCAAAAATGGAAACAATTTTATACTTCGTATGAAATCAAATTTTTTTTTAAAGGAATACTCTATTAAAAAATAGTGTTTCCTTTTTCTTCCCTTAAATAATAGGCTGCCGGCAACCTCTCTCCAATTATTATTTTTATTTTTTTCCACTTTTCCTGTGATTTTAGGAATCTTTTCACACTCACTGTACACAGCTCCTCCCCTCCAGCTCAGAGAGACTTCAAAACCAGGAAGTCTCCAAGCTTTTCTGTGCACTTTGCACCCCTTAGGCAACTTATATAACCTAACGGGCATAAATTGTGCACCGCTTACGGGTCTACACTCTTGACGTACGCAAGTTCTGTAGCGCTAGCGCACAATGATGGATCGGGGCTGTGCGCACACGCAGATGCGATCCATTGGCTTTTGCCCTGATTAACACTTTAACCATTTCCCACTGCAAGGCGTACCATGCCGTCCCTGCGGCAGGTGGACTTAGAAGACGCGAGGAGTACTAGTACACCCCATTGACTTCTTTGGGCTGCCTTGGCTCCTCCCCGCAGCCAGGGCGTACTGTCTGCGTTTAGTTGCTGCGAGACAGCCTGAACTCAGGCCATCCCCTGCAGCCAATGACACATGTCACTGCGTGGGCGGGCCAAAACAGAGGCCGTACCAGAACTCCCCATTTGTGTTAACCCCATCTGGGTGGGCAACACCCGTCTGTCCTTAAGGTGTTAATAATACTCTTATAATATTGTGCTTTGAGTGTTTGTTATTGTGCTCTGTATAGGATTGCACTTGATTGGATATTTTTTTTCACTTCAAGTCAGTTCGTCCTTGATTCATACATTGCTCTCATTTTTGTATTTTTTCCAGCTACATTATTCATTACCACTTTTTTATTGAGCTAACAAGATGTTTCTATTTATAATTATTATTATATTTTCTATAAGTAGTAAATTATGAAAAAACTATATTAACCCTTTCGCTGCGGAGGACGCGCTCAGCGCGTCCACCCGCAGGTAACGTTCCTTGCGGTGGACACGCTGAGCGTGTCCTCCCTTTGGGGCCAGCGTTCGGCCGGGTTCCGGCCGATCGCTGGCCCCCCTGGTGCGGGCTGACATCCTCGATGTCAGCCCAGCACCCGGAACCGCCGCCGGCCTAATTAGGTGTCATCGCGGTGGCGCGATGACACCTAATTCAGGCGCCCCCCCCCGCATGTGCGGAGTAAGCGCCTGAAAGGGAGGGGGGGAGGTCCTTCGGACCTCTCTCCCTCCCGATCGCCGGTGTTGCGGGGGTTAAACCAGGCACCGTTTGGAAGGGCACAGCCTGCCCTTCCTAACGGTACCTGGAATTAACCCCATGGGGGCTGGATCACGAATCGGCGCCGAAAAGCGCCGGTTCGTGATCCTTTCCCGGAGCTGGCCGACATCTTGGATGTCGGCCAAGCTTCCGGGAATGCCCTCTGAGGCCTGGCGTCATCGTGCATAGCACGATGACGCCAGTCCTGGAGTTAACCCCTAACTGCCACCAATGGTGGAGATAGGGGGTTCCAATGAACCCCCTATCTCCTGATCCGTGGCAGTTAGGGGTTAATGTATGATATTGTTGGATCGGCCAGAGCATGGCCGTTCCAACAATACCAAACTTGACTATGAAAAAAGTTTTTTAAAAAAAAATTAAGGATAAATAAATAAAAAAATATTTAAAAAAAAATTATAAAAAAAAAAATAAACAAGTTTTTTTTTCTTTTTTTTGGTTCGTTGATGCAGCAATATTGTTCCCATTTCAATTATAATGTGAACAATGATGCTGCACTAACGATTTTTGTATGCGGTGCGTTTGTTAAAAATCGCGTAATTTTCCCCAAAAAAAAATGTAACGAGACCCCATCTCTAATTTTTTTAACAAGCGCACCCCATAAAAAATATAACTGCAATTGCTCGCATGTTAAAATGGGAAAAAAAAACACTTTACACGTTGTAAATTATTGAAAATTCATATTTTAGTGCATTTTTTGTTATAATATACAGACAGGTCATGATGTATACATATAATAATGACATATTATGAATCTGCCGAGTCTGACGGAAAGAACGATATATAATATGTCTGGGTCATATACTAAAATAAGCCTTCAAAACACGTTTAAACATGATGAGCAAAATCGGTAAAAATGACCTCAGCACAGATGCGGGAAAAGGCTCAGCAGCGAAAGGGTTAAGGTATTTAGAATGTTAAATTTTTTAGAACAATATACAAAGTAGGTTTTCACACTGGCTGCTCTGAACACATCAGAATGTGAATTTTATCAGGGTTATTCAGAGAGAGGGGAAAAGCAGGAGAATGATTGGAGAATGGAAAATTCTAGGTCAAAATAGCCAAACCAGAAAAATTATCCCATTCATCTCACTTTCCAAATCGGCTATTTTGACCTAGAATTTTTCATTCTCCAATCATTCTCCTGCTTTTCACTGCTCTCTGAATAACCCTGTATGTCTTAGTTGCTTTTGTGAACCTTAACAAGGTCCCAGTGGACTTGTTCCCTAATTTAAAAAAAACCCAACCTTAAATACCCATTCTAATATACAGTGGGATCTTTTCAATGCAACGTTATGTTTCCATATTATCTCTTTTTGTATTACCCGCTTCTCTACACTCATTAAATACACTCACTGATAAATGAGACAAATACTACATGCCAATCATTCTAATTGCTTTGCGCAGCAAAGACACACGGGTCATTTTCTATGGTAACTGAAAGTACTGTTCAATGATTTAGATAAGTTGCGCTTCATTCACACATTTAAATTATTTTTTATAGATAAACAAGAAAAGAAAATTATTCACAATTATTCAATTATGCTCAAAGCCACAGTTTATCAAATGCCGCTCTAAAATGTCCTTATATCTGCATATTGTAAAAGTAGCAGAAATATTTCATTTATTTATTTTGTTTTGTAAGTTTCTCAAGCTAGTAAAACAAAGACATTGTTACTATAGTGGTCACTGAGCCCTGAATGCCTTTGGCCCCTCCCCCTCCAGCAAAGGGTCTCAGAGGACTAATGCAGCTCTCTGAGTGCAGGGGCTTGGTTGGTCCCGCCCAGAATCTGAGCGATGAGCCTATGGGACCTAGGTAGAACCAATGTGCTCAGCATTGAGAGTCATTGAATTGACTGCTTTCCCAAGGTCATGTAACATGCTACACCGTGCAGTAGTGTTTTCCCAAACCTGTCTTCAGGACCAGCCGACAGGCCAGGTTTGCAGATATGTGAAGCACAGCACAGGTGATATGATTTGCTGCTCAGTGATTGCAGGATTCAGTCTGCATTTCCCCAAGGTGATCCTAAGGCTAGGGTCAGACGAAAGCATTTTTCCCCGCGAACGTGAAAAAGTGCGTCCGAACACATTGACGTATTTTTTCACAGAATGCGCAAAAACGGTTAGACGACGCGCATTTTCGGGCGTGATTTTGTACGGATCGTCAATAAAACTCTTTTTGCGTCTGGACGTTATGTAGGCTGGACATTAGCAGCGTCTGACATCTCCTAATCACGCACACACGCCGCTATGCCGCAGCTGCGCACTCAGTACGTCAGTACTAGCGGTTCAGCGTTCTCAGTAAAATGCGTTCAAATTCCACTTGCGTTGCACGGCCGGACTTTTGTGCGGCCGTACATCGTATATTGGCCGTCATTGCCCGTCATCTGCTGCTAGTGCGGCTGTAATTATGTGCGCCAGAACGCACGTTAAAAGTGCGCTGGTCTGACCCCAGCCTTAAATCCTGGCCTGTTAGTGCGTCCTGAGCGTAGGTTTGAGAAACTCTGCCTTACAGGTATTTTTCACCTTCCATTGTAAACCTAGAGCATCTCTTTAAATGTTTTGCTTTGGGAGGTGGGAATTTTTCTCCAATATTATTTTGTTACAATGTAAATAAAAAAAAAATCCAGAGTAAGAAATAAAATGATTTATTGTAGAAAGTGTTTAATTTCTACCTGCATTCTCCGCAAAGCTGGGTATTCACTCCAGACACTTGACATGACGATCTCCCCATTGAGGCTGCCATCAGAAATCATGGGGCTCCTTAACGGAAGACTGGTTGGGTCCCCCTCTCCAAACATGAACGTATGATAGTGTATCACAGAGTTTCACAGCAAAAAAACTCAGAGTCGTTCCATATTTGATGCAGACATCTACGGCTAATTTGTATCTGGAGTTTGGTGGAGTTGCAACTCCAAAACCTGGTTGTGGGAAAAAAAAAAGCATTTACTGCAAGTGTAATATAAAAAATAAAGTATTTTATTTTTTTTAGGCTAAGGGTGTGTGAAGGTTGAGCCCTGGCTGTACACAGAAGAGCAAAGATGCAAAGGGTTAAATGCCATCTCTCAACTTAACCCACAGCATTCCTGTACTGCTGTCTGCAGCCAGGGCTCACCAGCCTTCACATGGACCCTTTCATTTAACCCCTGTATTCCTGCTTCCAGAACTGAAAAGGTTTCCTGTTTAAGCCATCCCTCTTCTTTCATGTAAAAGCTGGCATTCCCTACAGAGCGAAAACAGCAGTACAAGGATGCAAGGGGTTAAATGACAGACAGGTTGGCTCAGGGTCTATGTGAATGCTGGTGAGCCCTGACAGCAGCAATAGGATGCAGGGGTTAAATGATAGGAGTGATGGCTCAGGGTTCATGTGAAGGCTGAACCCTGCAGATGCACAGATACAGGGTTAAATTAAATGTCCGAGGTGGGATGGTAAAGGGGTGGGTCTGAGTCAGCCAAATTTCCCACTCCCTTCCCAGCATTCTCGCTTACCCATGGAGCTCAGCCTCCCCTCTCTCCCATGACAGAGCTGCAACTGTGCGGGCTGGCCAGCCGGGTGCATGTGCAGAGAGGCATGGAAGTGGCACACTATGGAAGTGGCACACTAGGGGGGCGGGGCTTACTCCTACAGGGCCCGGGATGCCCTTCATTTTTTTCAGGAAGTCGATCCCGGGCCCTGCATGATATACATGACCAGTGGGCATTGGGAGACATGAGGAGAGGGAGTTATTTTCCTCATTTTATGGGCACCCCCTGAGGGCCCGGGCCCATGACTCCAGCAATGGCTGCAATGCCCTGATGGCGGCCCTGCCGCCCATAACTATAAATTCACCTAAAGGTGACTTTATACAGCAAACGTTTATAACATTACTATTGCACAGTCAACAGTTAAAATTTTAACCTGTTTATTTTAACACGGAAAGCAGAAACTGCCTATATAAATGCATTTACTTGAAAACGAGAGAAATCTCAATGTATCCTTCCTGGTAAAATACTTTGCAAATAAATAAATAAATGCATTTAATCTCTTGCACAGGAACAAAATCTAGTGAAACTAAAAGACTATTTCAAATTACCAGTATTGTAATAGAAGCAAAGAATCAATTCTCTATTTATATTTCACTTGCCTGCATCTGACATTTTAGAGAGGTTAGCATTTGAAATGCAATTTTGTTGTATAGTGGAATGAATATAAACGTGCTTGTTCGTACCTGTTATACATAAGGCTGTGCACCTGGTGGCAGTAAGGACTGCATTTTAAATGAATAGCAATTCAGTGATATCTGAGAAACAGTGTGCTTGTTTATCGATCTTTTTTTTAATAATTTCATAAACGTGTTGGGATTATCAAGCTCGTATTTTAGTCCATACTTTAATAAAACTTTTCTCTTGCTGCAAATCAGAATTTATATTGCTGGAGTCAAGAGGGACTCGTATCAAAACATTTCTCCTTCTCTCAATAGACTGCTAATACCCAAAGCTGTTATCTTATTAGTGTATTTTTATAAGATGATATAATCCTTTTTATTATAACACAAAATTCAATAAATAGCAACATGTGCACTTCTTAATGCCAAGCATACAGAAACTTAAGCAAATATGTGAAATGTCTGAAGAAATACAGTTAGGAATAAGAAGGAAATTGACATTAACGCATAACAAACAACATTAAAAGGGATGACACTGTAACATTCTATTTCGGTTCCATGGATATACTGCATCAGCAGTTTTCACAGACAATTATTTCTTTCTAATGACATTTTAGAAAACTTTTCCTCAACGCCAATTTACTAATTGCTTCTTAGAAACCATTTCTTGTTGATGTGGGGCAGATTAAGTTTTGGGGATAAAAAAATAGATCTACAAATCATGAAGCCTCGTACTCTAAAATAAAATGAGAACTGGAAGAAGAGAATGATAATAGCAGTAGGAAAAGGGAAGTGCTCATGCCACTGTACAGAGCACTGGTGAGACCTCACTTGGAGTACTGTGTGCAGTACTGGAGACCGTATCTCCAAAAGGATATAGACACCTTAGAGAGAGTTCAGAGAAGGGCTACTAAAATGGTGTACGGCTTGAAGGAGAAAAGTTACCAGGAAAGGCTTAATGATCTTAACATGTACAGCTTGGAAAAAAGACGAGACAGAGGAGATATGATAGAAACATTTAAATACGTAAAGGGAATCCACAAGGTAGAGGAAGGGAGTATATTTAAAAGGAAACAAAGTAGCAAAACAAGAGGACATAGTCTTAGATTAGAGGGGCAAAGGTTTAAAAGTAACATCAGGAAGCATTATTTTACTGAGAGGGTGGTGGATACATGGAACAGCCTTCCAGTTGAAGTGGTAGAGGCCAAAACAGTAATTGAATTTAAGCAGGCATGGGATAGGCATAAGGCTATCCTAAACAAAAGATAAATCCAGGTAAAGTATCCATGTAATTGGGTAGACTAGATGGGCCGAAAGAAAATGTCGGCAGATAAGAACCTATGTTTCTATAATGACTAAATGATTAAAAATGCTATATTATGAAATATATATATTCGGAGTGTAAACAATAGGTAAAATATATGCAGCGCCTCTTACAGTATAAGTAGAAAGTATAAACAATATATAGAGTATGTAGGTATGATAAAATAGAGTAAAAAATAATAAATAAGGAACTCTGCTGCCTAAAAGTAGGATTGGGGTGAAGGGTCCTAGGACATCACCTAAAGATTTTTCAGAAAGTGAAAAATGCACATAAGATAAATAATAGATGATTCCATGGTTCAGATTGAAACCAATACATATAAAATACTTATATATTATATGATTAAAATTTGTGTCAATCATGCTATAAAGTCATCGTGCATAGGTTGGAAACAGTATATATATACAGAAATATAGCAGAATAAAGTGTTTATGCACATTGGGCTGAAATATATGATCTTCACTATGAAGTGTTAAAATGCAATATATGCAATATAAAGTGCTAATACTTATGAAGCAAGTTTAAGATGCAGGTCAACATAACACGTGAAGCGTGTTGTACAGTATGAAGTGCTTGACAATATAAAGTGCATTTAGAGAGTACTTATGTGGCAAATATAGGATGCACATCAACATAACACGTGAAACATGCTGGAAATCATTATTTTTTCATGTACGTATTTAGAAATACAAATGGTCCTCTGACATGGGTTCTCACATATAATTATAGAAATAGAAATATACATTAGTGCAAATATTGTTTCAAACAGAGGGTTTTGTGAATAAGGTAAACCTTAGAACTCACATATTTCTGAGCCTGTAAAATAATGGCTTGGTATGATGGACAACATCCCAAACTTCAAGGGGGTGGTACCGCTCTTCTTATGGATGCAAATACCCCTCAAGGGAAAAAGAAACAAAAAGAATTCTTCATGCGGTAGTATATACTGCTTCTGGTATCATGTGTGTGAATAAATTAAACCACTCACCTCTCATCGAGCCTAAATATAATCCAGCCTAAGATTGTGTCGCTTTTGACACTTTTTAGTAGTGTCCCAATTTACTCCATAGGCTGTATAGAATGATGGAAACTTCAGCTCTCGCAGGAATAGGTATGGAAATAGGTGCAGTGTATAATAAAAACAAAGAAGGTGGTGGATATATTAGAAATATATCCTTTATTAGGTATATATAGTAAATATAATAGCTATTCAAAAAACAAAAAATAAAATAAAGGGAAAGGTGGGCTTGTATTAAATACAGTTCTCCTGATGTAGCATAGGGGTGGGGGGATGGACAGAGACGCATTTCGCCAGTTACTACACTGGCTTCATAGCGTGTGTATATATATATATTATATATATATATATATATAGAATGGCAAGAATGCAAGCACTCATAGGGTTTTCCAAAGTAATCTTCCTTTAATGAATCCAAAAGTCAACGTTTCGGCTCAACACTGAGCCTTCATCAGGACAAACATATTTAAAAGCAAAACTTGTGTCTGTTTAAATACACACCCTAATTAAACAATAATCACAAGTCCCCCCACAGAAGTACCCCACTGACCAATGGGACAGAACAGCTATCATTTGCACATGAGGATCAGCATCAGGCACCATCTGATGACATCAGCCCGGTTAACCCTGTAGCCATGGCAACCTTGCAGGGTATTACTTGAGGGCATCACCAAAGCGATACTAGCCCCCACCACCCCATGTTGGCAAAGTTAATGAAAGTTTAAGAAAAGAGCCGATCTCCAAACGTCTGCAATCATGATAGGATTCGAGAGTGTGTATTAGCGCTGTGCGCCGTATATTGGCGTCTCTCCGGTTGTCAAGGCAACCATGACGCATGGCCTGAGGTCGGACCAAAATACTGCTTGCCTGGTCCCGCCCCTCACTCTCTCGTGGTCAAAACGGGACCATCTGCGGGAAAACAAAAACACACTACCCCCTTTATTTTTAAAACCAAAGATAAGTATACAAATAACAACCGGTGTAACTACACCGATCGGCGCCGCCAGGCAAAAACTAAGATCTTATTAAGCCTCCCTATTTGCATCTATTAATTGCTGGTATTCGAATTTACAAAAAATTCCAAAAATTTCAAAAAAAATTTTTTCCAAAAAAACCCTTTTCAAAAATTTTTTTTCCAAAAAATTTTTTCTTTCAAAAATTTTTTTCAAAAATTTTTTCTTCAAAAATTCTTTCAAAAATTACACAGAATTACAGGAAAGCAGAAAAAACATTCCTCTCATTTAATCCCCGTGGAAAAACAGTGTCCAATCTATGGATCCACTGTGCCTCTCTTTGTAAAAGGATTAAGGCTCTGTCACCCCCTCTCCTTGGGGGAGGGACATGGTCTATCGCCAGAAACTTTAATGAGGACAAAGGGTGGCCGCATTGAAGAAAATGCCGAGCCACTGGCTTGTCCGACCTGCCATCCCTATACGCAATCCTGATGTTAGATCTATGGTTGCGTATTCTCTCACAGAGCTGGGTTGTGGTCTTGCCCACATAGGCAAGGCCACAAGGGCATAAGATTTTATAGACCACAAACTCAGTTCTGCAAGTAATAAGGTGTCTTATGAAGTATCGCTTCCCTGTATGGGGATGTCTGAACTCTTTTGAGGGGATCATATGGCCGCAGGTAACGCAGCCTAAACACCTTTTACATCCTAAGTTTTTAAATTGATTTTGGTTTTGATCATAACTTTTAATGGGATCCGCCTTTACCAAAAAATCTTTCAAACTGCGGTTTTTGCGATAACAGAACATCGGTTTGTGTCTAAAAGTCTCGGGCAGATTTTGATCCTTTTCCAGGACCGACCAGTTCCTCCTCACCACTGAGGTGATTTTATTGGAACCTGTATCGAAGGTGAGGGGAAATTTGAATCTATCCAACCCACTTTTTTCTTTCCTGGGGGCTCTCGCTCTCTCCAGGGCAGCTGTAAGTACTGTTTCAGAGTAACCCCGAGAGGAAAACTTCCGACACATGTCGGAAATCTGTTCCTCCCTAGTGGTCACATCGCTATTATTCCTTATAACCCTCAAAAGTTGAGAATAAGGTAGCGATCGCTTCAAATGCTCTGGGTGTGCACTTTGCTCATGGAGCAAAGTGTTGCGGTCTGTAGGCTTGGAAAACAAGGAATATTGTAAGCAGTTGTCTTTTTTAAATACCCTTACATCCAAAAAATTGATGGAATGTTCATTCACTGTACTGGTGACCTTAATAGGTGTATCCAAATTGTTTATGCACTGCTCAATTTCCCTTGCTTCATTTACCGTACCCCGCCACAATATAAAGATGTCGTCAATGAAACGTACATATTCAACGATTTTATCTGGAAATTGGGTTAAGATATTATCAATCTCAAATTTGTACATGTAGGCATTGGCGTACATGGGGGCCATAGCGGCCCCCATGGACGTCCCAGTGCGCTGCAGGTACCACTTGTCCTCAAACCTGAAGTAATTATTTTCCAATGCCAACGCCAACAACTCCAAAACAAACTCCACACATGGACCATCATAGTTTACAGAATTAGATAGCAACCACCTCATGGCCTCGAGCCCTCCCCCATGCGGAATCACCGTGTATAAACTTTTCACATCTAACGTCATGAAAACCACTTCGTCACAGTTTACCACAACCGATTTGAGTCTCTGCAAAAAATCATTAGTATCTTTAATACACGTGGGGATACACTGTACCGGTGCTTTAAATAAAAAGTCGAGCCATTTGGCTGTTGGCTCAATGACTCCCCCTGTGGCTGAGACAATTGGGCGTAGTGGTGGAGCTACTGGATCTTTGTGGATCTTTGGTATTCCGTACACAACAGGTGTCCTCGGATGAGGTTTAAGTAGATACTGAAACAAATCCTCATTGATGTGACCAGCTGATAGTCCTCTTTGTATGCTTTTTTCAAATTTAGCCATGATTTCTGATGTTGGATCACATGGTAACAGGGAATAGGTAACTCCATCTAAAAGCTGGGAATACATTTCTCTAGCATAGTAAGTGTAATTCAGGATGGTGATGGCCCCTCCCTTATCTGCCTGCCTTATGATTATAGTGGCATCATCGGATAGATTCTTAATTGCTTCACGTTCTTGTCTGGAGATGTTGCTATGTTTAGGTGCGTGTTGTTTCATGAGTATGTTGACGTCAGATTTCACTTGACGTAAAAACGTTTTAATAGATGGCTGGTTAGGAAGGGGATCAAATCGACTTTTTTGTCGAAATAAAGTTGCATCACTAGTAGACTCGTTCTTGAAAAAATCCGCCAAACGCAAAGTGCGTCCAAATTTGAAAAGTTCCACATTCCATTGGAAGTCATCAGGTCTAGAGGATGGGACAAAGGATAGTCCCCTGCTGAGGATACCAACCTCCACATCAGTTAGAATCCTATCAGAAAGGTTAAATACAGGATTTATTTCTTCAAGGGTGGTTTGTTTTTGACGCCACTTGGACTTCCCTTGTTGCCCCCTCCTGATGACTCGCCTTCCTCTATGGTTTTCCCGCGGCTGCGTGTAACTGTG
The DNA here is from genome assembly GCA_009667805.1 of Leptobrachium leishanense. Lineage (NCBI taxonomy): Eukaryota > Metazoa > Chordata > Amphibia > Anura > Megophryidae > Leptobrachium > Leptobrachium leishanense. The sequence goes on along the minus strand of CM019071.1, from coordinate 33,005,031 downwards.
CCGCCAGGGTTCAAGGTGTCCGGGACCCCTAGAAAATCCTTTGGGGGTACCTGAGAATCTGTGGAAGGTTCATTTTCAGATGCAGACTCACCCGAGGTGACATCGATGGTCTGCACTCTAGGTTTGCGTATGCGATTCTTTTGGTTTCTGTAGGGTCTTCTATTTGGTTCTCCACTTAACCAACGATACACACGATGTTGCAGGTAATCTTGTTTAACCTTTTCAAACTTTTCTTTTTTAAAACGAATTAGTTCATTTTTGTACTTTGTTACTTCTTGTTCAATTTTCCTTAAGGTCGTCACTCCTTCCACTGACTCCATCCAGGCCACATGTTCCTTTTCAAAGTCCACAATCTTGACCTTAATTTCCTCTAATTCATCCTTAACCTCTTTGATGGCCACCAACATAAGGTCTAAGGAGCATTTGTTGAGTACACTGGTCCAATCCTTGCACACCTGTGCTTTGGACCGTCCTAATGTTGGAACATTATAAATTCTGAACCCCCTAGGGATTCGTTTTGCCCTGTGGTAGTCTGACAGAAAGAGGCCATGTAGGTCCAAATCCACTTCTTTTTTCTTTAATTTAACTAATTCAAAGAACAAGTCCTTAGAAGATCGTAAACATTGTAACTCAGTGCTGGATGCTGACCACAAAATAGCATTTGCCTCATCATCGCTGAACTGCAATGTCTGAGCTTGTTCAGCATGGGCGCCGGCTTGCTGCAAAAACATATCCATTGTAATTGCTTCAATTGCGTGCAATACTTATACAAAAAAAGAGTAATGTCCTTGATGATTGTTCAAAGTATCATATAACTGTGCCGGTGCATTAACCAGGGATTGCGCCAAATCCCAATAAATATAAAATGTACACGAAGGTTTTGCACTCACGGTTCACTGCAGGGTTCCACTCTCACCCGGTGCTTAAGCAAAGGCTAGAATCAATGTAGAATGGCAAGAATGCAAGCACTCATAGGGTTTTCCAAAGTAATCTTCCTTTAATGAATCCAAAAGTCAACGTTTCGGCTCAACACTGAGCCTTCATCAGGACAAACATATTTAAAAGCAAAACTTGTGTCTGTTTAAATACACACCCTAATTAAACAATAATCACAAGTCCCCCCACAGAAGTACCCCACTGACCAATGGGACAGAACAGCTATCATTTGCACATGAGGATCAGCATCAGGCACCATCTGATGACATCAGCCCGGTTAACCCTGTAGCCATGGCAACCTTGCAGGGTATTACTTGAGGGCATCACCAAAGCGATACTAGCCCCCACCACCCCATGTTGGCAAAGTTAATGAAAGTTTAAGAAAAGAGCCGATCTCCAAACGTCTGCAATCATGATAGGATTCGAGAGTGTGTATTAGCGCTGTGCGCCGTATATTGGCGTCTCTCCGGTTGTCAAGGCAACCATGACGCATGGCCTGAGGTCGGACCAAAATACTGCTTGCCTGGTCCCGCCCCTCACTCTCTCGTGGTCAAAACGGGACCATCTGCGGGAAAACAAAAACACACTACCCCCTTTATTTTTAAAACCAAAGATAAGTATACAAATAACAACCGGTGTAACTACACCGATCGGCGCCGCCAGGCAGAGTTCAGACATCCCCATACAGGGAAGCGATACTTCATAAGACACCTTATTACTTGCAGAACTGAGTTTGTGGTCTATAAAATCTTATGCCCTTGTGGCCTTGCCTATGTGGGCAAGACCACAACCCAGCTCTGTGAGAGAATACGCAACCATAGATCTAACATCAGGATTGCGTATAGGGATGGCAGGTCGGACAAGCCAGTGGCTCGGCATTTTCTTCAATGCGGCCACCCTTTGTCCTCATTAAAGTTTCTGGCGATAGACCATGTCCCTCCCCCAAGGAGAGGGGGTGACAGAGCCTTAATCCTTTTACAAAGAGAGGCACAGTGGATCCATAGATTGGACACTGTTTTTCCACGGGGATTAAATGAGAGGAATGTTTTTTCTGCTTTCCTGTAATTCTGTGTAATTTTTGAAAGAATTTTTGAAGAAAAAATTTTTGAAAAAAATTTTTGAAAGAAAAAATTTTTTGGAAAAAAAATTTTTGAAAAGGGTTTTTTTGGAAAAATTTTTTTTGAAATTTTTGGAATTTTTTGTAAATTCGAATACCAGCAATTAATAGATGCAAATAGGGAGGCTTAATAAGATCTTAGTTTTTGCCTGGCGGCGCCGATCGGTGTAGTTACACCGGTTGTTATTTGTATACTTATCTTTGGTTTTAAAAATAAAGGGGGTAGTGTGTTTTTGTTTTCCCGCAGATGGTCCCGTTTTGACCACGAGAGAGTGAGGGGCGGGACCAGGCAAGCAGTATTTTGGTCCGACCTCAGGCCATGCGTCATGGTTGCCTTGACAACCGGAGAGACGCCAATATACGGCGCACAGCGCTAATACACACTCTCGAATCCTATCATGATTGCAGACGTTTGGAGATCGGCTCTTTTCTTAAACTTTCATTAACTTTGCCAACATGGGGTGGTGGGGGCTAGTATCGCTTTGGTGATGCCCTCAAGTAATACCCTGCAAGGTTGCCATGGCTACAGGGTTAACCGGGCTGATGTCATCAGATGGTGCCTGATGCTGATCCTCATGTGCAAATGATAGCTGTTCTGTCCCATTGGTCAGTGGGGTACTTCTGTGGGGGGACTTGTGATTATTGTTTAATTAGGGTGTGTATTTAAACAGACACAAGTTTTGCTTTTAAATATGTTTGTCCTGATGAAGGCTCAGTGTTGAGCCGAAACGTTGACTTTTGGATTCATTAAAGGAAGATTACTTTGGAAAACCCTATGAGTGCTTGCATTCTTGCCATTCTACATTGATTCTAGCCTTTGCTTAAGCACCGGGTGAGAGTGGAACCCTGCAGTGAACCGTGAGTGCAAAACCTTCGTGTACATTTTATATATATATATATATATATATATATATATATATAAAAAATTTACCTGACTAGTCACATAGGTATTTAAAAAGGACAATTTAACAACCTCAACCACCATTTCTATGATCATGTTAACAAGAGCATGTTGTCATCCCTTTATTCTCCTGTCACCCCAGTCCTTGGGTGGTTTAATATTCCCCTTGTGGAAGCCTCCCCTCCACTTGGAGTGCAGGCAATTTGTGGATGCCTTTTGAGATAGTCTATTAAAAAAGGTTATTAAAAGGAATTGGTTCAACCAGTCAACTCCATAATGCCTTTCACTGTAGAAACATCTGATTGACTGTGTGCACTCTAGCCACTCACATGCACTGATTAGTTTGGTGCTTGAGTCCAGGCTGAGTTTTTACATTTTAGGCAAAGTATTAGGAAAATGAAAATGGGGTTGTTAGTCAACAGAAGGAAATACATATGATTTTGGTTCTCTTTTTCACCCCATTTCTGTTATTTATACCAAAAATGATATGCCTTTTTCGGATAAACAATTTGAATTTGCCTCTAGGGCATATTCATTTGGCTCGTCAGCAAGAACAAATGTACATTTCTACCACAGGTAAAATTTTTACAAAGAATGCCATATGTCTATGGGACTGCAACCTATAGGTGGCTTCTCAGGCACAACGAAATGTATTTCCTTAAGGTGCAAATAAACACATCAAGGGATTCTATAACTCTTTGTAGAAGTCAGTTAAAACCAGATCTTGACTCACAAAAAGGACAAGGCTTTGTCGTGATTATTAGACTGACACCTAGATACAGTTGCTGTCACAGATATGCATGTGAAAAGATAGAAAAAATTACTGCGGACAGGTTCTATGTCATGACATATAGGATAGCTGTAGCATGTTTCATTTAGCTGCAACAATATTTCCTCAGTAGCAAGGGGTTACATTTCTGATGGATTAGGCTCGTGTCAGATGAGTGCAGTATTCACGTCCGTGTTGCCGCACATTTTAGCGTCCGTGGTAGCATACATTTATGATCAATAGAGACCCACACACAAAGTGCGGACGCACCATGGACGTGGCAAACGGACGCAATTTAGGCAAGAACATAAAACCGCTAGAGCGGACGTGCGGAGTGCGCCACGTCCGCAACGTCCGCATAGCTTTGTGTGTGAGTGATGGAACGTAGTCAGACGGACTGCTGATGTCCAGCATTTTTGACGGACAAAATGCTTTTTGATATTAATTTTATTTCCCATCTACATCAGTCAAAAAAAAGTCAGTCACAAAAATGGACCGTGTGGCCACTACCTTGTCGTCAGTCAGAAGGTCCGTCCGTTGTGCATGGATACACAGTCTGCACAGAATGCGTTCGTCTGACCCTAGCCTTAGGCTGGGTTCACACCTCAGCGTTTTTTACGCTCGTAAACGGCAATACGCGTGCAAACGTAAAAAATGCGTGAATGCGCATTGCAGTGCTTTCACGGCCATAGACTGCAGCAGTGAACGCACTGCAATACGCCCCAAAGAAGCTCCCGTACTTCTTTGGGCATCAGATGTTTTACAGCGTGTTCCTACGCGCTGTAAAACGTCCAGATGTGAACCAGCCCCATAGGAAATCATGTGATTTACAGGGTTGAGCGTTTTACAGCGCGCAGGAACGCGCTGTAAAATGCTGAGGTGTGAACCCAGCCTCAGAGTTGTAACTAGAAAGCTGCAACAATCTCTCCAAGGACGTATTTGTCTCTCTTCCTGTGAGGTGTGTATGGTGTGCTTGACAAACACTGAGAGACAGCTGAAAGACACAACGTTATATAGAAATCTTTCCTTTTTTGCATGAAAAGTCTTTAAGACATCACTGGGCTCTTTGGCAGGATTTGAGAGACTTTGTTCTATCTCTAAAAGTAAAATGTGGCCTGCATTTTGAGCCAGGTCCAACGTGCCAAGTTGTGCTTTCAGAAAGAAGTTGCTTCCCTGCACGGCACTATTGGTTTCTTGCTGCAAAGTTGCAGCTTGAAATAGCACTTTTAGAAGCTGCTCCATAGAGGCAATGAAACAATTACTCTTTTTATTTGTTCACTCTTATCTTTTCTCTGGGGACAATCCAGGCAAAGTTTTCAGTACACCAACCCACTTCTGACACCACTTGAAGAGATACAAGAGTGTTTGGATCATAATCCCCAAAAGACTTCTTTTATTCAAAATAAGTAATGCTTTATTCAGCATGCAGGACTTTCCACAAGCTTTAAGAGACAACAAACATAGCAAAAGAACAATGCAAACAAAGTCCTACTCCACTCTGGGGACTAACTCTTTCTAGCAATCCCTATCGTACTGAGCAACTAAGCTGTATGTAGTAAATCAAAACAAACTCTTCCAAAACAACATTTTGTTTTTCAGCTTCACAGTCTGTTTGTCCTACACCCCACTCCTCAGAGGAGCAAAAACAAGGGTCCGTCTTCCAAGGATGAAGATAAGATAACTTCTGAAGTTATACATATCAAGACATTATCTCATCTCCTGGAATTGTTATTCCACTCTTTGTGAACTAGTTTATTGGTCATGCAGGTACTGAAATATAAACTCCAACAGGACATATAATAGCCACTACTATATCCAAAGTATATAAAATGAAGAAATAATAATTATAATGACAACAAATCAAGAGAGCTGTGGTATGTTTCTATGTGCAAGGAAGAGGAGACCGGTAAAGTAGAGTGGAAAAAGGCATTAAAAAGAGAAGCCCTACAAGGAGATACAGAAGGTCAAAACCCTGTGTCACGAGGCGTGTGCGGTTCTGGTATGAGCCCAGCAGGCGGCGACACAGAGGGGAGGCCAGACAGGAATCACGCAAAGTAGATTCTTTAATAAAACATAAAAAGAGACAGGGTGCTGTCGAGCTTTGGCACTTGGAGTTCGCTTAGACATTGATGGCAAGGACTCAGCAGGTAATGTCTTTGCAGCACTTTAAGCAACATAGAGTCCAGTTGCTGCAGGAAGTTCTCCAAAGCCATTTTCATGGATGCCACCACCGCCTGTATCACGCAGACTCGTAATAAGATGGGGTCTGCATTCTGTCACGAGGCATGTGCGGTTCTGGTATGAGCCCAGCAGGCGGCGACACAAAGGGGAGGCCAGACAGGAATCACGCAAAGCAGATTCTTTAATAAAACATAAATGGTCCTTAACTGCAGGCAAAAGAACAAAGGGAATAGCAATAAAGTCCAGGGAGAGTTCTTGGAGAGTTAGTGGATTGTGGGTAATGCAGTCCTAGACTGCAGACAGGGCCCACCAAGGATAAGTCTAGACAGCGGTACCTTGATCAAAAGGACAGACGGTGAGAACAACTGTAATCCACAGGTAGACAGATGGGTACTGGATACGTAGGATAAGCTGGTACAGGAAGAGCAGGTTTGCACATAACCAAGTGACCTCAGTCAGGGAGAACAATGCAGACCCACTGCTGGCTGGGTCTCTCTGCCTTTTAAGGAGGCTTAAACACAGATAGGCGTCAGCTGGAAGTCCAGGGCTAGAAAGGAAAGACCCAGGCTGGATCTCCAGGAGTCTGGTCCAGGTGCAGAGCCTGGGTAAAACCTGGAACGGAATCCAAGAAAAGGAGGATACAAGGTAAAGTTCTAAGATCCAGGTGTGCCAGACAGGTACACGGGGTGGACCGTGACACCCTGGATGACAATGGAATTTTGTGATCTACTTGAAAAATAGGATATTATATTAGCACACAATTAAGCCAAATGCCAGTGTGTGTATATATATATATATATACACACATATACAAATCAGGAGGAGAGCACACCAAATATAAAGAGAACAACAGCCTTATACCTTATGCTCTGTATAAAAATGGTGGAAGTTTAGTTTGCAATTGATGGCCATGGATTGCTTAAGCCTGCCAACAGCAACACCTGGCAGGTACCTATTTTGTAGGTACTTATTTTGTATATATGTGCTTTGGTCATGCAACCCTCCTTGTCACAGGTGCTCCATCCTCAGGTTCTATTTAAACCATGAACTGCAGGGACCTCCAGATAGGACTTAGTCCTCGGTAAGTGAGTTGATACCATAAATGCAGTCATTAGGTTGGCAGAATAGGTACCTGCCAGGGGTGGAATACATTGTTGCTGTTGGCAGGTTTAAGCAATCCATGGCCATCAATTGAGAACTAAACTTCCACTATTTTTATACAGAGCTTAATTTATAAGGCTGCTGTGATTCTCTTTATATTTGGTGTGCTCTCCTCCTGATTTTTTGTATTTTTTTTGCTTGAGATGCACCCACACTGAATGCTTAGCTGAGGTTGAGTGCTGCCCTCTCCCCATGTATTTTTTATACATATATATATATATATATATATATATATATATATATATATAAAATACACAAGAGGGGCAGCACTCCACCTTAACTACGCTTTCAGTGCGGGTGCATCTCAAGACAATATGATACAACAAACCAGAAAGAGAGCACACCAAACAACATATTCAAACAGTACAAAGGAAATCACAACAGCAGCTAAATTCATTTAAACATAGAGGGCTATATTACATAGGTCCAGAAATATTGGGACATCGACACAATTCTAACATCTTTGGCTCTATACACCACCAGAATGGAGTTGGAATGAAACAAACACATTGTGCTTTAACTGCAGACTGTCAGCTTTAATTAGAGGGTATGTACATCCAACTCAGATGAACGGTGTAGGACTTACAGCAGTTTGCAGATGTGCCTCCCACTTGTTAAGGGACCAAAAGTAATGGGACAATTGGCTTCTCAGCTGTTCCATGGCCAGGGTGTGTGATATTCCCTCATTACCTCAGTTACTGTACAATGTGCAGATAAAAGGCCCAGAGTTCATTTTAAGTGTGCTATTTGCATTTGGAATCTGGTGCTGTCAACTCTCAAGATGAGATCCAAAGAGCCTCCACTATCAGTGAGGCAAGCCATCATTAGGCTGAAGAAACAAAACAAACCCATCAGAGAGATATCAAGAACATTAGGCGTGGCCAAAACAACTGTTTGGAACATTCTCAAAAAGAAGGAAAGCACCGGTGAGCTCAGCAACACCCAAAGACCCGGGAGACCATGGAAAACAACTGTGGTGGTTAAATGAAGAATTATTTCCCTGGTGAAGAAAACACCCTTCACAACAGTTGGCCAGATCAAGAACACTCTCCAGGAGGTAGGTGTATGTGTGTCAAAGTCAAAAATCAAGAGAAGACTTCACCAGAGTAAATACAGAGGGTTCACCACAAGATGTAAACCATTGGTGAGCCTCAAAAACAGGAAGGCCATCTTAGAGTTTGCCAAACAACACCTAACAAAGCCTTCACAGTTCTGGAACAATATCCTATGGACAGATGAGACCAAGATCAACTTGTACCAGAGTGATGGGAAGAGAAGAGTATGGAGAAGGAAAGGAACTGCTCATGATCCTAAGCATACCACCTCATCAGTGAAGCATGGTGGTGGTAGAGTCATGGCGTGGGCATGTATGGCTGCCAATGGAACTGGTTCTCTTGTATTTATTGATGATGTGACTGCTGACAAAAGCAGCAGGATGAATTCTGAAGTGTTTCGGGCAATATTATCTGCTCACATTCAGTCAAATGCCGCAGAACTCATTGGACGGCGCTTCACAGTGCAGATGGACAATGACCCAAAGCATACTGCAAAAGCAACCAAAGAGTTTTTGAAGGGACAGAAGTGGAATGTTATGCAATGGCCAAGTCAATCGCCTGACCTGAATCCCATTGTGCATGCATTTCACTTGCTGAAGACAAAACTGAAGGAAAATGCCCCAAGAACAAGCAGGAACTGAAGACAGTTGCAGTAGAGGCCTGGCAGAGCATCACCAGGGATGAAACCCAGCGTCTGGTGATGTCTATGCGTTCCAGACTTCAGGCTGTGATTGACTGCAAAGAATTTGCAACCAAATATTAAGAAGGGAAAGTTTGATTTATGATTATTATTCTGTCCCATTACTTTTGGTCCCTTAACAAGTGGGAGGCACATCTGCAAACTGCTGTAGGTCCTACACCGTTCACCTGAGTTGGATGTACATACCCTCAAACTAAAGCTGACAGTCTGCAGTTAAAGCACATTGTGTTTGTTTCATTCCAACTCCATTGTGGTGGTGTATAGAGCCAAAGATGTTAGAATTGTGTCAATGTCCCAATATTTCTGGACCTGACTGTAGTTGGTGCTAACTTAACCAGAGCTGTTGTAAACTTACCAGAGCCATTATAGTCTATGGGGTTGTTAAGTTTACAGCAGCTCTGGTTAAGTTAGCCCAGAGATTTTATCAGATTTAACCTTTTAAATGTTTACAAACAATTCTTATCCCCTTCAAAATCACTACAGTTCCTAACCCTTTAATATTGAGCTCTGTTGAAAAAATGGTGGAAGTTTAGTTTGCAATGGATGGCCATGGATTGTGTAAGCCTGCCAGCAGCAACAATGTATTCCGCCCCTGGCAGGTCCTATCATACCAACCTAATGACTGCTCTTATGGGATAAACTTACTTATTGAGGACTCAGTCCTTTCTGAAGCTCCCTGCAGATCAAGGTTAATATATATACATATATTATTTTGGAGCTGTCAAAAGGTGGAAGACATTGGCGATGTTGCCAGGCTCGAGCAATTTATGGCCATATATTGTGAACTAAATTTCCATCATTTTCCAACAGAGCTAAGGGTTAAAAATCTAGTAAGAAGTCTTGAATGGGTTAAGAACTGTTGTAATCCTCAAAGGGGTAAGAATTGTGGAAAGGTTAAAGTTTGGTAAAATCGAATGTGTGTATAGGCTACAGTTGAATTCTTCGAATGTGTCAACAAGAGTGCTCTCTTTTTGATTTGTTGTATTTTATTGTTTTGAGAAGCACCCATTCTCTTTGCTTTGTGAAGGTTAAGTGCTACCCACCCTGTGTATTCTATATATGTAAAATGTTGTGATTCTTTGCCTTTATAATTATAGTAAATCTTCCCTGTGGTGTCCTTTAAAAGTATATTGCATTCCAATCTAAATATTGACATGAAATAAGCAAGGTTACATTATCACCTGATGTGAGGTAATAACTAAACATGTCCCGCTTACGCAAATGGACATTGTATTAATGAATTTGTTCTTTGAGTGTGAAGGACGCTACGTCTGAAGTTCTGTGTCAAAGTGATATATTTATGATAGGAACATGTAAAAATAATAGTTCCTGTTTTACATTTCGGCGTTATTTAACCGAGACAAGATGACATTAGGCTGCGTGTAAATCTTATAATGGCTGTTAGTGCTAAAATATTTATACTAGCAGCTGTTGTCATAGGGAAGACATCTGAATCAGCACAGGTGGAGAAAAACAAACTGCCACCTTGTCTGCCAACCCGATTCTATCAATTCAGCCTACTTGTCCTGCACCTGCGAATACCTTCTGCCTTATGGGGGATATTTAGTCAAATTACACAAAGGCACGAAGACAATGCTGTTTAGAATGTAAAATTAAAGCATCACTCTAAGTGTGTTCCTGTTTCCTTCCTTTGTTTATATAGTGTGAAGTAGCTAATTTGTTTTAGAGGAACAGTGAACACATTGTCTTCTGATATCTTTTAATTAAAGCATAGGATGCTAGGGGTGAATGTGATAATCATGATTTACTTAACTGTAGAGAACAGAAGCAGCAACACAACATGCATGCTTTTAGGCTGCAATTTAACACAAAGATAGATAAATCAATAGACAGAGGAATAGATAAATAGAGGGATAAATGGATAGACAGATATTCCGACACACAGATATTATGTGCAATTACAAATAATACTGTGTATGATAAACACCAGTTTAGATCATTTTGTGCATTTGCACATTCTGAGTCTTAATATAGAATTGTTTTTATATGGCATACTTTCCAAACAATAGATCAAGAATGCGTCTCTAATTACACCTTTGTTAGAAAACAGATGATTGTTTGTGACTCATTTGCTGTCATGTACCAGCTAATCATACTTAACCAAGTAGTTTTGCCAAGCTTTGTGCAACAACCTTGATTCAGTACGTGACGTGACCTTTATGCGTCGGAATATACATTTTCAGAGGAAGGTAAAATAAGTATTAATTTTAAACAAAATAAAAATCTAACGTGACAATTAGAAATGAATCAATTTCGGAGACATTTTCGCACATTACTATAATTACACCAAATCGAAGTCTTTGATGTTGGAATGAGAAAGATGTCTTTGATGCCAACTTGTTTGCCTGCAAGGAAATAAAATGTGGCGTCTTCAGGCTCAGAAAGTAAACTTGTTTGAGAGTTCGTATTCCCTTCTCATTGCATTTAATTGCGATTATAATACGGTTCTTCCAAGTCTTTGGACAGCACGTTTACCTGCTGCTCAAAATATTTAAAAAAATGTTTAATAAACAATGTTATGTTCGAAAGATCAGTTTTGATGTATTAATTAATCCCAAAAACTTAATCTGTGACTGTTAATATGTTTATAAAAGCAACTAAAACTGTCACTCCCAGATAAATACATACAGGGTTATTCAGAGAGAGCCGATCTGGCCCCGAAATGTAACCTAACAGTGAATTTCCCCGTACGGTGACATTTCCTGGCCATTTGGCTATTCAGAGAGCAGGCAAACTTTCAGCAAGTACGGTGCTTGTGCGAAGGCAGTGAAATCCCCATAGAGAAGCAAAAGTTAATCTGTTCAGAGAACACCGAACAGCAGAGAAAAGTTACTGAAGTGCACTGCTGTTCGGTGTTTTCATTCCGCAAGTTTATTTAGGCGAATCCCATAGGCTTCAATGTTAAAAATATTCCCATTTTTGTTCAATATCTAATAAACCATTTATTATTTGAATCTGCAGTAAAAAGTCTCTTTTTTAGGATCTTTTACCCATTTTTCGGGATTTTTTTGTCAATTTTTTTTTCTTTTTTCTGTATCAGACCTTTTTGTTAATATTCATAGGATCTTATATGTAGATTCCAGGCATCGTTTTGCAAACAGCGTTTCAATTTTCAAGCTTTCAAATCTTTTTTTTTTTTTTTACCCTGTTCATCAGCTTGTCAGCTTTTCCGACGGCTGCTCAGCGATGTGTTCAATGACTCGTCGGCTTTTTCCAATGTGTTCGGCGTGTATTTTGCAGCGATTATGGTGGGAGTTCGGCGGTTTTTCGACATGTTTTCCCTGCACTCCGGGGACACTGCGGTGAATGTTGAATTCACCGCAGGGTGGGGAACTTTGATTCCCCGAAGTGCGGAGAACGAGAGAGCACCATAATGACGGCGATATTTCGGTGCTCTCTGAATAACCCCTATAGTATAGCTGTTGAAAAAGGGATGTTGTAGTAAATTATTGTTGTTGGTTTTTTATGCTACAGAAAGTTCTTTCAAAGAAATAAACTGTAAGAAGCATGCTGAAGGGAACTTAAAAAAGGTAATAACGAGGCCACTGAATTACCAGCTGTACAATCTTTGCAATAATACTTTTCTTATCATTGTTCAGTGTAACTCACCAAAAGGCCTGAATATGTAAGTACAACCTGTCAAGTGCCTTGAAGATCACATACAGCAAAAGTTCTTTCCCGTTTCAACTCACATCTTTCATAGTTACCATAAATTTACCTTAATATTATTCTGCCGTGATAAAAGTATTAAATAATCCAAATTATTATTCACTTCATACTAAGAGGTAAAGCATTTCAATTCAGACATTGATGCGGTTCATCTACAATGGCAAAAAAACAATGACAGGTTAATTTCCTGATATAGTTATACAGGGGAATTTATAAATATGTTGGTATAAGATAAAAATGTCTTAAAATACAGAAGAAAATAGTATGTGGGGACGGCAGAAGTGAAATAATTAAGAAAATGGTTTAATATGAGCACAAAGGGAATTATTATAACCTAATAATACGAAATGTCTAGATAGATTTAATGCCGGTTTGAATCAAGGATTCACAAAGACAACTTAAAAGTTCTTACAAAATCCTTAAATTCAAAACCAGTAATTCTTTTTGTGAATGAGGAAGACGAATAAGAGATTTGTTATGATAACAAAATGTGCAGAAACCGTCAAAATGGGCAAAAAAGTCCAAAATAATATTTCTAGCATCAGTTTAAATTTGTCATGTTAAGGCTAATGTCAGACGAGTGCATTCGGAGCACACTCTGCGTGCGTGCAGAACGGACAGACATCCTGACGGATGATACTGCAGACACCACACAATCCGTTTTTCGTGACGGACGTGGGGAAAAAAAGGGAATTATGGGAAACAAAATTAATATGAAAATTGATACATGATATGAAAAGTTATAGTGTGCGTCAAGGTGCTGGACGTCGCAAATTTGGTCCGTCTGACTTCGTTCCATCACACACAACGCTACGCGGATGTGGCGCACTCTGCGCGTCCGTTCTAGCGGTTTTACGTTCTTGCCTAACTTGCGTCCGTTTGCCACGTGCGTTGTGCATGCGCAGTTCGGTGCAGACGTACTTCGTGTGTGGGTCTCTAATGCTCATGATTCTATGCTACAACGGACGTTAAACTGTGCGGCAACACAGACGTGATCACTGCGCTCGTCTGACACGGGCCTTAGACTTTAGGAAACAACGAATACAAGATAGATGTAGCTGGTAATGTGGGCAGAGCATTAGACCTATACATTGTAAGTTCATTCGGCAACAGAGTCATACAATCCTACTGTATCATCTTTGTTAAGTTTTGTGTTGTTCAAGTCTACATATGTTGTGATGTATCATCCACTTGTCCACATGCCTTGTACAGCACTGTGGTATTTGCTGGCGCTACATAAATAGAGTCTAATTATTATAATAATTAGACATGTAGAAGACTTAAAATTTCCCTGCAGGTGATATGGACGGGGGCTTGCGGTGGTTGCAGGTGTCATGTGGACAAAATTGCATACTGCAAGTGATGACGAGAAAACACTGGTTATGCATTGTTTGAGACATTCTAAAGTGTTGTCAATGTTGAAAAAAAAGATATAATCCGTTCCAGTTCTAATTCACGAAGAATTATTTTCTTAAAAGAGAGAACGCTATTGCTGCTGAATAGAAGCTCAGTGTTAGTCCCACCAATACGATACGTAGACTATATTTAAAGGATTTTCACTAAATAAGCAATATTTATCAGACATTCTTATGATAATAATAATTAATAGTTAAATGTAGTTGTGAAACTAGTTTGCTTATATGCTATAGTGGTGTCATGGTTACTGCCATCATGTTACATTTGCAGTTATTTATATCCAGTAACAAAGTGACCCAATATTACCATCTAGTGGTAGAAGTATGGAATGATAAATGAAAGCATAGATAAGGAGGATTATATATTATAAATTCTTTTACAGGGTTATTCAGAGAAAGGTGAAAATCAGGAGAATCGGCAGGAGAAGAGAACAATCTATACCAAATAGCCGATTTGGAAAGTGAGATAAATGGGAGAATTTTTCTGGTTTGGCTATTTTGACCTAGAATTTCACTTTTCCAGCCATTCACCTGAGGTTCACCTTTCTTTGAATAGACCCGTTAGACAATTTCTTGTTTAAAGATATAACAGTGCGCTTTAATTGCATATACCTGTATATTAATGGCATGCTTGCTTTTCTGGTTAATCATAAGGCTGTGTACTGTCATTCATGAGTCTTTCTATTACGACCTATAGGAAACTCAAACGTTATGGGAGCTGAAAAATAAACTAACTTCAAATACTCAGTATATATACCATAAAAATATTAACTTTATTAATAAATCATACAAAAAAGAGAAAATAATAAAAATCACACACGGATGAGTCATATCTTTATCATATATACTGTACTGGACAGAAAGATCATTTCTGCCTGTATAATGCAGACCACCTTTTGAAATTGTTCAAATAAGGGATGTTGTCTACAACATTAGTCCACATGCTTAACATTTGTAACCACATTTCCCATGAGTCACTGCCAAAATAGTGAATGGTTGGGCATTGTGGGAGATACAGTTCCAATACAGCTGGAAGGTTTATGTTGCTGACTCCGTCTCAAGAATGTAGAAACTTTCATCCCAGCTATATCTCAGAACAAGAACGTTTGTTCAAAATTGCTGCGTTAACCTACATGCATGTTTTAGCTATGCATGCTTCAAATGAATTCTATGATAATACTTATTTTTAACAACAAGTGCTTGGTAGTGAAAGGGTTAAAGAAAAATTATTCTAAAGAGAATAATGCTCCTTTAAATATTAAATATTTTTTTCCTGAAACCAATTGAGTTCGACTGCGCATTTTATACCTTTCCTTAAGTTACATTGAATATCAAAGAATTTGTCTAGCATGAGTATCAAATATTATCGAGCCCAAGGGATCATCAAACTCCCAGCTCTAATCATTGCTTACATATTCATTAGTTCTAATCACTAACTGTATATGCACTCATTTATTAGGATTTGCCATATTCTACTTCTATACTTAATATTGCAATTCCTAATTTACAAATACGTGCATATGCATATTTCCTTACAGTTGAAAATTAAAAAATAAAACAAAAAATTGATTTGTTTTTGCTTTATTTATCAAGCATTCGTAGTGGAAGAATTTCTGCCGACCACTGATAGGACATGTGTCTATGGCTATACATATAGACTGATATATTAGGTTTGTCATGTTATCTTATAGGACAGTGGTTCCCAACCCTGGTCTTTAATTACCCCTAACAGGCCAGGTTTTCCAGATGTGTGTAGCACAGCACCGGTGATATGATTTGCTGCTCAGTAATTGCAGGATTCAGTCTGCATTTCCCCAAAGTAAATCCTTAACCCCTTTATTATTATTATACTTTATTTATATAGCGCCAGCATATTCTGCAGCGCTGAACAATGGGCACTATATAGACAGGGTTACAATACATTGAGACTGAACAACATTTGATAAACCAGTACAGGAGGAAACAAGGGCCCTATTCCTGTGGGAACTCACAATCTCAAAGGGTTGGGGGTGAAAACAGGAGGAGAGGACTGCAAGGTGAGAGTGATGGACTGCAAGGTGAGAATGATGGATTGGTTGCGTCAGTGAGGCAGGTGGTAGGCTTCCCTAAATAGGAATGTCTTATGGGAGTGTTTGAAGGAAGGGAAACTAGGGGAAAGTCTGACAGTATGAGGGAGAGTGTTCCAGAGGATGGGAGCTGCACGTAAGAAATCCTGTAGTCTATCATGACCCCTTCACTACTGATAGAGATATCTCGATATGCAGATATGGCAGCCCAAAAGCAAATGAAATTAGTGTGCTGCAAACTAATTTAATTTGCTTTTGTGCTGCAGAAGGTGCTCCCAAAGTTACAGCCCTGTGGGCATAGTGCCCAAAGAGCGGAAACTGTAAAATCAGCTGCTCAAAGCTCTGAAATATTCAGGCTTTCAGCAGCCGATGCAGGGAGAAATATAAGAAAATAGATCAGCCGCTCAAACCTCTAACTCAATATGGCAGTAGATGGTGCCATCTACTGCCCCGAAATATGTTATTTACAGTAAGAAATACAATAGGTATAAGCTCAAATATTTCTTACTGTATAATTAATTAAAAATTATTTTTCAAAAAAACACTGACAATTACAATTTCTGATAGTTTCTGACAATGTTTTTTTTTTAAATCCCTTGGTAGTGAAGGGGTTAAAATCAAGCCTGTTAGGCTAGGGACAGATGAGCGCATTTTCTGCGGCCACCGTCAAAATGTACGTCGATGCGTGCGCACGCATTTTTTCACGGAATACGCTTAAGTGGTCAGACGACCACAGTCGCACAGTCGCAGGTACTCACCAACGCAATTCTAGGGAAATCCGGCTGTTTGAACGTTATGTAGGCCGCACACTAGCAGCGTCTGACGTCTCCTAATCACGCACACACGCTGCCATGCGGCCGCAGCGCACTCTGTACGTCTGTAGCAGCGGTTTCACGTTCTGAGAAAAATGCGTTCATTTGCCGGTTGCGTGGTGTCGGCGCACTTTTGTACGCACGTACTGCGTATATTGGCCGTCATTGGCCGTTATGTGCTGCTACTGCCGCCGTGATTTAGTGCGCCTGCACGCGCGTTCCGACTGCCCCACTCTGACCCTAGCCTTAGGGGAACTTGAGGACCAGGGTTGGGAACCACTGTCCTATCATACATCATTGTTACAATGTAATTTTTATTATTTATTGTGCACCTTTTGATATATCTAGTACAGCCAGGGTTAATATGTGTTTGACGGCTATTAGCATACAGATTTCTTAATTTCCCACAAGACATTGCAATATACAATTTCATGCATTTTTTATTGTTTTAAACACGTTTTTTTAATAATAGAGTTTTGTTTTATATATTTTTTTACCAGTTCAGCGGCTGATCGGCTTTATTTGGCAGTGTGTGGCAGTCTTTTTGGTTGGTGTTCGGTGGATCGTCAGCTATTTTCAGTGGCATTCGGCAGTCAATTTGGTGGATCGCTAGCAATTTTCAGCAGCGTTCACCGGTCTGTTTGTTGGTCAGCAGCGGCATTTAGCAGGCTGACCGGCAGTCTTCGGTGGATCTTCATCGGCATATTTTGGGGACCCTGTGGTGAATACTGAATTCACCACAGGATCGGCAAACTGAAATTGCTGAAGCGCACCGAAATTTTGCAGAGATTACAGAGCTCTCTGAATAACCCCTAATGTGATAAATCCAAAAATCATTCTACTTGTAGCATGGATCTAAAAGATGACTCGCAGCGTGTATTTAACTGGTAGACTGTACTGACCGACGAAAAAAGTTGTCCTTATCTCATACATTCTAATGTTTGTATCTAAAAGGTCAGAAGTGTGTGTACAGTGTGATAGTGTATAGATACAATGAGAAATGTCTACGGAACTCCTAAGTCCTACCTATCAGTGGCTCAAAGAGGAAAGCGATCCCGCATCTGCAAAATAGAACAAAAGACTAGAGTAAGAAAAATGGATTTTATCAAAACCGACAGGTTTGTCTCAAACAAGATAACCACACTGGCAATGTCACGTTTCAACAGGCAAGTTACCAAACGCATGGAAAAAATGTCTTTGAGAACATACAAGTGATTTTAACAATAAGGAATTTGAGTACTAATGGATTCATGGTCATGAGATTGATATGATATGTCTTGCATTGTGAACCTGGAGAGTCTCCTCGAACTGTGGCTCCCATCCCATTACGGCCATAAAGACGCATAGCGAATGTGGGCCAGTGACATGTTGGTTTGTTGCTAGAAGCTTGTGTCTAACATGCTTCAGAATAATTTTTTATTGGTGGGGGGGGGGGTTAACAGGTGAAAGGTATTGATGCCTACATTCCAGGATGCAGTTATTTTCTTTTCATTTGCTAAAGTGTGATCAGACAGGATGGGATTGTCAAATGTGCTAATCTTCATTTATGGTATACGGTTTTTTGAATGATATTATATGGAATTCCTTTAATATGCGTGTAATTAACTGGATTGTGAGTGCCTGCATTCAAAGCTAGGTGTCAGGTGTGACACTGTGACTATACGTAGTGTATCAAAAGCAATATATATATATATATAATAAAACAAATACACAATAATTCCATAGAATACATATTATATATTTTCTATGCTCTTAACCACTTCACAAGCAAGATCCCAAAATCGAGTATAGTCGATCTTAAATTGAGTATAGTCAATGTGGTCTAATTCTGGAGAAATAAAATGAGATTACAATCATTGCAAACGTGTTTTTGGGAAAATGAGCCCCTGAACATGCCCCTAAAATTACAACGCATTGGACATGACAGCTCATGTGTCGAAATAGTTTGAAAAGCATTGAGATTCGATTTTCCTGCATGGAACCACAAACCTCAAGCTCAAATGCAAATGTAGTAGTGCTTTTTGGCCAGCAGAGGGAGCCATCCCCTTAATAAAAAGGGCTTGCCTTCAGTGAACATAAACATAGGGACAACTCTGTATATACTTATTATGTGTTGATTATGGAAAGCCATTTTCTGTAAACCACTGGATCGTACCAGTGGTACTGTGTAAAAGAAAAAACTCTTGGTAGTGAAACGGATAACTCCACCTAGTAAATATAGTGCAAGAGAAAGGGTACCAGATGATCTATTCCCAAAGAGTTTTAGGAGTTAATTAGACACGCGTCCTAGGTTAGTCCATGTTTCACTCTAACTATAAGATCAGGTTCAGACTTTGGAAAAATCAATGGTCTTTGTAAAACGTCCGGCTGGGTAATGAACATAAACTTATTTATCTGACACTCGCAAAGGGATATTCCTTGTTCTAGATATCATGTCACTTTGGATGTTTGCTACTTTGCTAAGTCTTTTTTTTTTTTCCCCGCTGGTAATTGGCGTCGCAACATTGATCATAATGATAAAGAAATCAAAATATACTGATCACAGGGGCAGACAAAAAAGAGAGCCAAACCGTGTAATTGTGTGCAGTTGAGAATGGAATTGGCAGATAACGATTATACAGATACGAGGAAGATTACAAATGTAACATACTCACTTATTGCAGCAGAATGTGTCCTTTAATGTCTTGACATAATTAGCAAACACAGGGGTTTTAGGAGGCTGAAAAGAACAGACAAATAAAGAGTACGGTCCGCCAACTGTTGTTTTAAGTAACATCAGCCTTTGTCACAGCATGTCACAGCAAATTGTCAGATTTGAACTTAATTCGCTGGCTGCGCCATGAAGTTTCATATGGAACACACAAACTGAGCCAAGAGTCTTTTGGTCTAAATTTACTGATTTGTGGGAAAAAAATATTTTTTTAAATGCTCGTCCTCACATTTTGTTTGAATTCTGAAAGCAAGTTCTATTGACATATTTACAGGGTTATTCAGAGAAAGGTGAAAACCAGGAGAGTTGGCAGAAGAAGAGAACAATCTAGACCAAATAGCAGATTTGGAAAGTGAGATAAATGGGTGAATTTTTCTGGTTTGGCTATTTTGACCTAGAATTGTCACTTCTCCAGTCATTCTTCTGAATTTCACCTTTCTCTGAATAACCCGGTTAGAATATAATTTAGTTGCTAATATGAAACAATCACCAATGTATGTACACCGTTTTATCCAAGCGTCTCCTGACATTTGCACTGCTCTTAAGAGTGTAACCCCTTCACTGTTAACCCCTTCACTACAGAGATCGAGATAACTCTGGACATCAAAGGCACCATCAGGTACTGATAGCAAGTTATCTCGATCTGCAGCTCTGAAGGACAAAAGCAAATTAGTTTGCTGCAAACTAACTTGATTTGCTTTTGGGCTGCAGAAGGTGTCCCTAATGTTTTAGCCCTGTGAGCATAATGCTGAGGTGCTAAGGCTAGGGTCAGACCAGCGCACTTTAAACGTGCGTTCTGGCGCACTTAATTACGGCCGCACTAGCAGCAAATGACGGGCAATGACGGCCAATATACGAAGTACGGTCGCACGAAAGTCCGGCCGCGCAACGCAAGTGGCAAACGAACGCATTTTGTTGAGAACGTCAAACCGCTAGTACGGTCGTACAGAGTGCGCTGCGGCCGCATAGCGGCGTGTGTGCGTGATTTTGAGATGTCAGACACTGCTAATGTCCGGCCAACATAACGTCCAGATGCAAAAAGTGTTTTATTGATGATCCGTACAAAATCACGAACGCAAATGCGCATCGTATGACCGCTATCGCGTACTCCGTGAAAAAATGCGTCCATTCGTTCGAACGCACTTTTTCACAGACAACGCGAAAATGCGTTCGTCTGACCCTAGCCTTAAACTGTCTAAAATCAGCTAACTGAATGTCCCATTCAGACTTTCAGCAGCCGATGCAGGGAACCAAGAGCTGCAGCTCGAACGACTGTAACTCCATTTGGCCAGTAGATGGCGACATCTGCCTAACAAATAGATGATTACAGTAGGGAATACACTGGGAATAATCCCAAATATTTCTTACAGTATATTGAATTGAAATGGTTTTCCAAAAAACACTGGTCCCTGACAATGTTTTTTTTGGAAAATCACTTGGTAGTGATGGAGTTAAGTGAATTACCATTACCCACGCAGTAGATATTTACAGGTGTCCCACTGCATATGTTCACTGTGAGCTCTGTTAGACAGAGGGATCCATCTGCAGGACAAAAAGTGCTACTACATTTCCAATATAGTATGGTCTCTGTTTTTGCATGAAGAAAAATGACCTGCAAGTGTTTTGAATAATTTCAACATGCCGGCTGTCATGTCTGATGTGTTGATATGTTCGTGGCAGGGTCTGGAGCAGGAAATTAAATTTGCATTGCTCTAGAATCAGACGAGACTGAGTATGTTTGATTTCTGGATACCTACAGGTGTTTTTCAAAATTGTGTATACTATAATGGCAGTGAAGGGGATAAATCACTAGATATGCAATGCATGATCTTCTTGAAAGTATCCTCTCACCTCAATGCTTTGCCAAATGCATAGTGATATATATTTATAAAGTATTTAACCAGCAAGGATACATTGAGATTTCTCTCATTTTCAATTATGTCCTGGTTTTATATGTGTGCATTTTTTAACCAGGTTAACCTTAGGAAGTGGAATTTGCTGGCCTTGAAGATATGCATACAATAGCAAGTGTCCCCTCAATAAGTATGCATTTACAGGTTGGCTGCAGCTCCCTTGTTCTATTTATTATATGGGGAATTGACCACCTTCCATGGTTTTGCTCCCCTCTCTGACACTTCATATCAAAAAAATACAGAGCACTCAAAAGAGGATGAACGTCACATGTAAATGGGTTAATCTCATAAAAAGTGGTATTTAAGGTGGTACTACATTGAGTATCTGATGAGAATCTGGTCTGATTCTGTAGCAATGCACAGGGATTTCATTAATTGCAACATGAAAATCACAGAAACACAGTCCTCAACTTTTCAATGTTCTTGAACCCAGGACATACCTGAAAAGGAGAGAAATCTCAATGTATCCTTCCTGGTAAAATCCTTTATAAATAAATAAATAAATAAAGTAAATGTAGTAGCTTTTTGGCCAGCACAGAGACATCTGCCTATCAATAGGTTGTACCTCCAGTGAAAATATACATTGTCATACCTCTGTATATATATTTACTGTGTGGATAATGCAAAGTCATTTTCCATAAAACCACTGGGCCCTGACAGTGGTTTTATGGAAAATCCCTTGGTAGTGAAGGGATTCATATTTTATTACTTCTCACTCCCACCCTCTAAATTTCTTTTTTGTTATATGTTTGGCAATAATCTATATAGCAGCAATGGTAAGGGAAAAAAAGGGCCAGCATATATATTATTGTGCCCCTCATATGTGGTTTTAGCAGAACAAATTTACTTTCATTTGGACAGATACAGTTGATTTCACATTTCTTTCCATTTTGTATGCATATTTTTAACCACTTGGCTGCTATGGACGCGCTCAGCGCACCCAGCCAAGTGGTTCTCCTGCGCTATGGATGCGCTGGGCGCGTCCATGCACAGGAGGCAGCAATCCCCCGGATTCCGGCAGATTGCTGCGCCCCCCCGGTGCGGGCTGACATCTTGGATGTCAGCCCAGCACTCGGGACCCCAGCGGAGCAATTAGATGTCATTGCGGCGGCGCGATGACATCTAATTCAGGCGCCCCCGCATGTGCGGAGGAGGCGCCTGAAAGGGAGGGGGGAGGTCCTTCGGACCTCTCTCCCTCCCGATCGCCAGGGAGCAGGGGGTTAATCCAGGCACCGTTTGGAAGGGCACAGCCTGCCCTTCCAAACGGTGGCTGTCATTAACCCCCGGGGAGCCGGATCACGAATAGGCGCTGAAAAGCGCCGGTTCGTGATCCTTTCCCGGAGCTGGCCGACATCTTGGATGTCTGCCAAGCCTCCGGGAACTCCCCCTGAGGACTGGCGTCATCGTGCATCCTGGAGTTAACCCCTAGCTGCCACCAATGGTGGAGATAGGGGGTTTCAATGAACCCCCTATATCCTGATCCGTGGCAGCTAGGGGTTAATGTTTGATATTGTTGGATCGGCCAGAGCATGGCCTTTCGAACAATATCAAACATGATAATGAAAAAAGTTCTTTAAAAAAAAATTAAAATTAAAAATAAAAAAATATATATTTAAAAAAAATATTGTTCCCATTTCAATTATAATCTGAACAATAATGCTGCACTAACGATTTTTGTATGCGGTGCGTTTGTTAAAAATAGTGACATTTTCCCCCCAAAAAATGTAACGGGTCCCCATTTCTAATTTTTTTAACAAGCGCACCCCATACAAAATATAACCGCAAACGATCGCATGTTAAAATGTGAAAAACACTTTACACATAATAAATTATTGAAAATTCTAATTTTATTGCATTTTTTGTTATAATATACAGACATGACATAACGTATACATATAATAATGACATATTATGAATCTGTGGAGTCTGCCGGAAAGAACGATATATAATATGTCTGGGTCATATATCAAAATATGGCTACAAAACGCGGTTAAACATGATGAGCGAAACCAGTAAAAATGACCTCAGCACAGAGGTGTGAAAAGCCTCAGCAGCGAAAGGGTTAAAGTGAACATTTTACATTGAGTGACTCGATTCATGCTAGAGTTAAATGGGTGGTGCCATTGTTGACTTGGGAAAAAAATTGAATTAAAAAAAAAAACAAGACATACTCAGGATTATTCAAAGAGATCCGAATTGCTTGAGAAAGGTAACTGAACGCTGAAAATCAGCATACGATTACCTTTCTTGGCCCTACGGCTATCCAGAGAGCAGGCGATTAGCAAATCCTGGCGATTTGCCTGCACATATGGTGCCTGTTCGGTGCCTGTTCGAGGGCAGTGAAATCCCCATGAAAAGCACTGCTTTGGCTATTCAGAGAACACAAACCAGCAGTGAAAGGTTCCCCTTATGCCCTGCCATTCCGTGGTTTCATGCGACAGGTTTATTCAGGAGAATCCCATAGGCTTCAATGTTAAAAATATTCCCGTTTTAATTCAATATCTAATAAACCGTTCATTATAAAATTCTGCAGTAAAGAGTCTCTTTATTTATAGATTTTTTAGGTTATTTTAAGCATTTTTCTGGATTTTTTTGTTAAAAAGTCTGAATTTTTTTTTAAACTTTACTTCTTTTTTCTGTGACAGCCCTTTTTATTATCATTCCCTGGACCTCATATGTAAATTTCAGACATTTTCGCTCAGTAGTCTCTTTGCAAACAGTGTTTCACTTTTCAAACATTCAAGCAAACTGTTTTCCTAATTTATTCACTTAATTCGTCTGCGGTGTCGGCTTTTTCCGGCGGCTGTGCTGCGTGTGATCGGCTCCTGCTCGGGTTTTTCCGTGGTTTTCGGCGGGTTAATCCAGATGTTTTTGCGGGTTTTCGGCTTGCATTCGCCGGGTTTTGCGGTGAGTTTTCGGCGGGTTTGCGGCAGCCTTTCCCTGCAATTCGGGGACCCTGTGGTGCTTGCTGAATACACCACAGGGTCACCGAAATGGGATCTGCAAAACGAACCGAATTGAAGAGAACGAAAAGTCACCGAACGTGCGGTGACTTTTCGAATCTCTTTGAATTACCCTGACTGTATCTGGCACGTATATGATTAATAATTTGAATTCCTCTGTAAATATTTTCCTATGAAATCTCTGTGCAGAAAAAATGATCTTGCTATCCAATGATTCCTGTCTGCAAATGTTTGCCTTTAACTAGAAAATATAACAAAAAAAATTAAGTAATTGCCTTGGTAGCAATTGATATGAGAAATGATGTTTTGTTAGAAATTGTTTTTCTACTATTGGAGCTTCTGAGCCCATGGTTTGAACAGGAGTTCTGTATAAATGAAAGGATCTAAAGGGAATTGTTTGCTGGGCAAACACCAGTCAATCAAGGGTTGAACCTTGATCTTCTAATAGCTACTTTGTCAGGTCTTGCACTTGGAACACACGCAATGAAACGTTATAAAAGAATTGCAGCCTAGCCCTGGCATTGGTAAGTTGGTCAAGGATAACATATAGAAACATGTTTAGAATTCAAAAGAATACAATGGGCACTTTGTGGGTCATTCAAATACCACTAGTGTTTGCCAAAAGTGCTGAGAATTATCGGATATGCAGTGGCGTCCAAAGCTGGCATTTCACAGAATGGAAATCTTTACAGTGGCAGGGAGAGCTTCCTTGTGAAGTTTCTCCGGGGGCTGTTTGGATTTCTCTTCTGTGAATCACCAGTGTTTGCAACTGTTGCAATGACTTTCCCAAGTGTTTGCAACTTTGCCAGACGTCTGCAGCCTTTGATTAACTGCCTTTAAATCAGTGTACATATATTAGCATAAATGATGGTGTCCAAGGTGTCCCTTTAATATATAATGGGATTAAAATACTTTAGGGGTTATTCAGAGAGCACCGAAATGTTGCCGATATTTCGGTGTTCTCTCTTACCCAACGTTTCCCTGCACTTTGGAAATCAACGTTCCCCATCCTGCGGAGTATTCAGCATTCACCACAGGGTCCCTGGAGTGCAGGGAAAATCCCATGAACATTCCTTGAACACCTGCCGAAAACCCACCGAAACCACTGCAAAAACCATGCCGAACACACCAGAAAAAGCTGCCGAGCTGCCGATCACAGCGCAGACCAGTCGCTGGAAAAAGCCGACAAGCTGACCAACGGGGTAAAAGAAAATACAGTACGCTTGAAAGTTTCAAAATTGAAACACTGTTTCCAAAAAAAAATACAGAACGAAAATGTCTCTAATTTACATATAAGGTCCTATGAATGATCATAAAAAGGTCTGTTACAGAAAAAGAAAAAAGATATTAAAAAATGCGGATTTTTTTTGCCGAAAAATCACAAAAAATGCCTAAAACATCAAAAAAAATCTATAAATAAAAAGACTTTTTTACTGCAGAATAAAATAATAAACAGTTTATTAGACATTGACTAAAAATGGGAATATTTTTAACATTGAAGCCTATGGGATAAATAAACCTGCCGAATGAAAACACTGAACAGCAGGACAATTCGGCAACTTTTCACTGCTGTTCGGTGTTCTCTGAATAGATTAACCATTGCTTCTCTATGTGGGATTTCACTGCCATCGGACAGCACCGTACGTGCAGGCAATTTGTCAAAATCTGGCAAACTGCCTGCTCTCTGAATAGCCGAATAGCCACGAAATGGCACCTTCCACTGAATTTCGATGTCCGGTTACATTTGGGGCAGATTGGCTCTCTCTGAATAACCCCTTTTATCTATGATCAACTGGATTTTGCGCTATATCATTTTAATCTTACATCCATGTTTCTTCCTCAGTGTTTACCACTAATAATTTTACACCATTGTCAATAGATTTTATAAACTGAATCAGATTAATCTTGGCAGTCCTCATATTGACTCATAGTGACTGTGAAAATATCGCTTCAGAAAGCATTCAATCCCTGGTTTGATAATTATTTTGATTAATTGGCTTGGCTGATGTGCTGAGCTTTATTGCCAAAAAACAGTAGGCATTAAATAAAAGACTCGTCATTAATTATCATTACAAACAAGTAACCTGAAATAAATGTAAAAATTCATATGTTATTCTTTGCTTTGATATGCTGAGCAGTTAGAAAGGTTTTTTAGCTTAAAAGAAAGTTAAAATGACAGAACTCAATCCAAATATTATTTCCCAATTCAAATTGACTTCCCATCAATTTACTAGCATAAATTAAACATGTAAAGAGTCATTGAGCAATGCATGGGTAAATGTTCTATTCTCAAAATATAAAACAAATCTATTTATTCTGAGTAAAAACACATAAATGATTTATTTCGAGCTTTTGATGAATTGTCTATAAAAGCAATTTCATACACAGGAGAAGACAGATATGGGTAGAGATAGATATAGATAGACAGACAGATACAGGTAGAGATAGCTAGACACTGAAATAGATAGATAGATAGATAGATAGATAGATAGATAGATAGATAGATAGATAGATAGATAGATAGATAGATAGATAGATAGATAGATAGATAGATACCTATGGGTAGACATTGCTAGATATGGTGATTGATAGATAGATACATAGATACCCATGGGTAGAGATAGCCAGATATAGGGATAGAAAGATACATAGGTACCTAAGGGTAGAGCTAGCTAGGTATGGGGATAGATAGATATATAGGTACCTATGGGTAGAGATAGCCAGATATGGGGATAGATAGATAGATAGATAGGTACCCAATGAGGATAGATACATAGGTACCTATGTATAGAGATAGCTAGATATGGGGATATATAGATAGATACATAGGTACCTATGGGGATATATATATGGTGATATATAGATACATAGCTAGATATGGGGATATATAGATAGATACATAGGTACCTATTGGGATATATATATATATATATATATATGGGGATATATAGATACATAGCTAGATATGGGGATATATAGATACATATGTACCTATGGGTAGAGATAGCTAGATATGGGGATAGATAAATGCATAGGCACCTATGGGTAGAGATAGCTAGATATGGGGATAGATAGCCAGATATAGGGATATAAGGATACATAGGTACCTATGGGTAGAGATAGCTAGACATGGGGATAGATAGATACATAGGTACCTATGGGTAGAGATAGCTAGACATGGGGATAGATAGATACATATGTACCTATGGGTAGAGATAGCTAGACATGGGGATAGATAGATAGATAGATAGATAGATAGATAGATAGATAGATAGATACATAGATACATAGATACATAGATACATAGATACATAGATACATAGATAGATACATAGGTACCTATGGGGATATATAGATATGGGGATATATAGATACATAGCTAGATATGGGGATATATAGATACATATGTACCTATGGGTAGAGATAGCTAGATATGGGGATAGATAAATACATAGGCAACTATGGGTAGAGATGGATAGATAGATACATAGGTACCTATGGGTAGAGATGGATAGATATGGGGATATATACATACGGAGGTAGATTTGAGTAGTGATAGCTAGATATTTATTTGTAAAGTATTTTTACCAGGAAGGATACATTGAGATTTCTCTCATTTTCAAGTATGTCCTGGGTTCAAGAATATTTAATTTTTACAGTAAGGTACAGAAATACATAGTAATAAATGCAAGATATTATAAACAAAAAACAAGTATACATATTAACACAGAATTGATATGCCCATAGACAGACACATAGGTACATATGGGTAGAGATAGCTAGCTATGGGGATAGACAGATACATAGGTACGTTTGAGTAGAGCGAGCTTGACATGTGAATGGATAGATATGCGTAGGAATAGATAAATATGGGGACATAGTGATAGATACAGTAGCTATGGGTAGAAATAGCAAGATATCAGGTAAGATACATAAATAGATATGGGTAGCAAAAGATAGATATGCGTAGAGAAAGGTGGGTATGGGTAGAGCTAGCTAGATAATGGGATGGATAGATCGAAAATAGATATGTGTGGGGGATAGCTAGATATTGGGATGGATAGATCAAAAGATAGATATGTGTGGGGATAGCTAGATATGGGGATGGATAGATCAAAAGATAGATATGTGTGGGGATAGCTAGATATGGGGATGGATAGATCGAAAGATGTGTGGGGATAGCTATATATGGGAATAGAGCAATAGATGGATAGATAGATATGGGTAGAGATACCTAGACATGGGGATGGATAGATATGGGTAGAGAGAGCTAGATATGGGATAGATGGATACATATAGATAGATACTACAGTACATATAGATAGATGGATTGATATGGGTAGAGATGGATAGATATAGGTAAATATGGATACATATGGGATGGGGATAGCTAGATAGATTAATAGATATCGGTAGTGATGGGTAGACAGATATTGCTAAGGGATACCATTTAGTGATTATGTTTTAATTTTATGCAGTGATCTTGACAATCTAAAAGCCAACTGGCCCGTGCAATTACCAATATCTTGTCAATGTTTCCATTCCCATCATGTACTTTGCTTCCGGTTTTAAACACACTGCTAAAATGGCCATTTTATTCCCCAAGAGTCCGATTTAACCCTTTCGCTTCTGAGGCTTTTCACACCTCTGTGCTGAGGTAATTTTTACCGGTTTTGCTCATCATGTTTAAACGCGTTTTGAAGGCTTATTTTAGTATATGACCCAGACATATTATATATCGTTCTTTCCGTCAGACTCGGTATATTCATAATATGTCATTATTATATGTATACGTTATGTCATGTCTGTATATTATAACAAAAAATGCAATAAAATATGTATTTTCAATAATTTACAACGTGTAAAGTGTTTTTTTTCACATTTTTTTAACATGCGAGCAATTGCGGTTATATTTTGTATGGGGTGCGCTTGTTAAAATAATTAGAGATGGGGTCTCGTTACATTTTTTTTGGGGACAATTACACGATTTTTAACAAACGCACCGCATACAAAAATCACTAGTGCAGCATCATTGTTCACATTATAATTGAAATGGGAACAATATTGCTGCATTAACGAACCAAAAAAAAGAAAAAATAAATGTTTATTTTTTTTTATAATTTTTTTTTTAAATAGATTTTTATTTTTATTTTTAATTTTTATTTTTTTAAAAAAACTTTTTTCACTTTCGTGTTTGATATCGTTGGAACGGCCATGCTCTGGCCGATCCAACCATACCAAACTTTAACCCCTAGCTGCCACGGATTGGGAGATAGGGAGTTCATTGGAACTCCCTATCTCCACCGTTGGTGGCAGTTAGGGGTTAACTCTAGAACTGGCATCATCGTGCTATGCACGATGACGCCAGTCCTCAGGGGGAGTTCCCGGAGGCTTGGCCGACATCCAAGATGTCGGCCAGCTCCGGGAAAGGATCACGAACCGGCGCTTTTCAGCGCCGATTCGCGATCCAGCTCCCCAGGGGTTAATGCCAGGCACCATTTGGAAGGGCAGGCTGTGCCCTTCCAAATGGTGCCTGGGTTAACCCCCGCAACGCCGCCGATCAGGAGGGGGAGAGGTCCGAAGGACCTCCCCCCTCGCTTTCAGGCGCCTCCTCCGCACATGCGGGGGGGGGCGCCTGAATTAGGTGTCATCGCGCTGCCGCGATGACACCTAATTTCAGCAGCGGCGGTTCCAGATGCTGGGCTGACATCGAGGATGTCAGCCCGCACCGGGGGGGCCAGCGATCGGCCGGAACTCGGCCGAACGCTGACCCCAAATTGAGGACGCGCTCAGCGCATCCTCAGCACACCAGCAGCCATGCGGAGGACTCGCTGAGCGCGTCCTCCGCATCGAAGTGGTTAATTGCTAATTCTAAGACATCCAGGGCCGTTGCAAACATTTTTGGCATCCTAGGCAAAAACCTATTTTGGCGCGCCCCCCCCCCAGCCAATTCCATTTTCACACCGTGCGGTGAGAGAGAAAAAGAGAAAGAGGGGAAGGGAGAGAGAGAGAGAGAGAGAGGGGAAAGGGAGAGAGGGGGAAAGGGGAAGAGAGAGAGAGAGGGGGAAAGGGAGAGAGAGAGGGGAAAGGGAGAGAGAGGGGGAAGGGAGAGAGAGAGAGGGGGAAAGGGAGAGAGAGAGAGGGGAAAGGGAGAGAGAGAGAGGGGGAAGGGAGAGAGAGAGGGGGAAAGGGAGAGAGAGAGAGGGGGGAAAGGAGAGAGGGGGAAGGAGAGAGAGAGGGGGAGGGAGAGCGAAAGAGAGGGGAAGGGAGAGAGAGAGAGAAAGAGAAAGGGGGGAAGGGAGGGAGAGAGGGGGAAGGGAGAGAGGAGAGGGGGAAAGGGAGAGAGAGGGGGGAAAGGAGAGAGAGAGAGAGGGGGAAAGGGAGAGAGGGGGAAAGGGAGAGAGAGAGAGAGGGGGAAGGGAGAGGGGGAAAGGGAGAGAGGAGAGGGGGAAAGGGAGAGAGAGGGGGAAAGGGGAGAGAGAGAGGGGGAAGGGAGAGAGAGAGAGGGGGAAAGGGAGAGAGAGAGAGGGGGAAAGAGAGAGAGAGATAGGGGGAAAGGGGAGAGAGAGGGGGAAGGGAGAGAGATAGAGAGGGAAGAGAGAGAGAGAGAGAGAGGGGGGAAAGGAGAGAGAGAGAGGGGAAGGGAGAGAGAGAGAGAGGGAGAAAAAGAGAGAGAGGGGAAAGGGAGAGAGAGGGGGAAAGGGAGAGAGAGGGGGAAAGGGAGAGAGAGAGGGGAAAGGGAGAGGGGAAGGAGAGAGAGGGGGAAGAGGGAGAGAGAGAAGGGGAAAGGGAGAGAGAGAGGGGGAAAGAGAGAGAGGGGAAGGGGAATAGAGGAAGAGAGAGGGGAAAGTGAGAGAGAGGGGGAGGGGAATAGAGGAAGAGAGAGGGGTCGGAGGGAGAGAGAGAGAGGGGTCAGAGGGAGAGAGAAAGGGGTCAGAGGGAGGAGAGAAAGGGGATCAGAGGGGGAGAGAGGGGTCAGAGGGGTCAGAGGCGGAGAGAGAAAAGGGGAGAGAGGGTGTGGGGGTCAGACTGGGGAAGAAGGAGAGGGAAGACAGAGTCCTGCAGATGGGTCTTTAGAATTCAGAGGATGCCAGCCTCTCACCTTGGGCTGCGTCTGCCTCACAATGCTATTATACAGGAGACTACCATCTTCACAGCATGCACAGCCACTCCCATGTAGCACAGGGCACCAGATGTCCACCTGCACTACAATTCTGTGTGATGGAGACTGCAAGTGAAGTGGGGAGGAATGGATCAGCAGCTGCTCCTTGCAAGTAATCTAGGAGACGAGTCTGCCCAGCTGCCTCTCCCAATTAAGCGTGTGGTCCTGAAGTGAGCGGGAGCAAGTGGCTGATGGGAGGGGGCAGAGACATGAGGAGAGGAAGAGAGGTCATCACAGTGCACTCCCCACACTGTCTGGCAGAGCGTCTCTCACTCGCACGCAGCCAGCGTGTGAGTGAAATTTCAAGAAGCCACCTGCAAACAGGCAGCACAGCACACAAGCGTACATGCAGCATGAGCCAGGCCAGAACAGATTGCGGTAACATTCTTGTCTGTTTAGAAATCAGTGACCAGAAGGTGGATTTTTGCGCCCTCTAGCACTAGCAGCAGGACAGCACCCTTAGGCGGCCGCCTGTGCCGCCTTACATTTGCGCCGGCCCTGAAGACATCTTCTTAGCCATACTTCTGATATAAAACAGCATTATTCTGCATTCCATCTATACTAATTACATTCCATCTTGGTCCCATCCAACCACAAAATGACCTATTTCCTATGTGCTTCACTGGGCCAGTTCTATAGAAGTTGTAGCAATGAATTTGCTGGTGTACACAACTCTTGTGCCAGAGCTGTGCACACCAGGGAAAACACTGCCCAGTTCTCATATTGCCAATCCACAGAAATGACAAAAGCAAATTAAACTGTATATCCATGTGAACTGTGTGCCCATAGGTGTCAGGAGACACGTCGCCTCCATCGCAATAAGACCCGAAATGTGACCATTCCAGCCTGACAGTCCTGGCAGCCCTTTTCATGTTATGACTGCAATTCCTCAGACAACCACTGCAGCAGTCACAGATGCTCAAATCGATGTCCTGTCATCCATCCACTCATCCCTACTTAAGGGTCAACCTCACATGATGCAATGCTGCTGCATTAACAGGCACTCCCAAGCCCTGCTCTCCACTGACAAGCCCTTGCTGGAAGTTCCCCCTGTATCCTGCTCCAAGCTGTATCCTGTGTCAAGACCCTCCAAGCAGTGTCCTGTATTCCCCCAGTATCCTGTTCCAAACCTGTGTCAGGATCTTCCAAGCCGTGTCATGTATCAAGTAGGGATGTGCATGGCTGAAAAATTTGTTTGGTTTAGTTTCGTTTCGTTATGTTTTTAAATAATTTTGTTTTCGGAATTTCGTAACTAATTTTGTTTTGTATTTCGTTTCGCTAAATTTTGGATCGATTTTGAAATTTTCGAATCGATTTGAAATTTCGGATCGATTTGAATTTTATATATCAAGTCGATAGTTGATATCAATTCGAAATTTGAATTGCTAAATAAAACCCCAATTGATCAAATTTTGCTGTTAAAAGAAAAGCTAGGGTTAAATTTTAAGCTGTGTCACAGATTTAGTATTTGAGTTAAATTAAACAGTGAAACAAAATTAATTTGTTTCATAAAGTCCTTTGCTGACTATTACTTGTATTTTAAGTTAAGATCAATTCGATTGTTGATATCAATTTGATAGTTCATTTCAAATTCGATAGTTGATATGTATTTGATAGTTCATTTCAAATTCGATAGTTGATATCAATTATTCAAATTTTTCTTTTATGATTATGACACAGTGTAAAACGAAATAAATTCGTTAAATACCGTTTTGTTTTGAATTCGTATCGTATCGATTGGCTATTCGGAAGTACTTCCGAATGACGAATTAGCAAATTTCGTTCTAAATTCCGAATTTTTCTGAAATGAATGCACATCTCTAGTATCAAGACCCTTCAATAATGTTCTGTGTCAAGTCCTGTGTGCTGTATACTCCAAAACCTCTGCTAAAGACTCCTGCAATACCAGAAACTCCATACCTTTTATATCCGGTCAGCCCTCTTCCTGTGTCCCAGTCCAGCCTCCGCGGTCCGTGTCCCTTGTATACATCCTGCCTGTTCTATTGATAATCCACATTATATCATGGAACCTGTCTGTTTGCCTTTATATCAATACATAGTGGGCTCATCTCTTCACCCACCAGTTCAGATCCCTGACAATAGGAGGGTTGATTTTCTCAGAACTGGGACCTCCAAAGGCACGAGACATAGACACTTTAAGGACAACCTTGTACAATTATGAATCCATTCGTGAAGTATTTTAATTTTTTTGTCACAAAAACCTAGGTAGGAATTTAATTACAGCCTACAGGAGTTTTAATTAGAACATCAAAATACTCTGAGTTTGTGCTTAATTAATACCTTGATCTGCAGAATTTTTCTTAGTTAATATGATCTTGCCACCTGTTTTCACAAGAGTTTCCTCGGGAGTCTACATTATAAAAAAAAACAGTGGAAACAACATATTTTTTAATTACACTAACTATTACAAATGTGATCTTATAGAAATGGTGGAATTCTATAAAAACTCTCCTGTGTTCTGACTAAAGTAATGACTCACAACTTCTGCTTGCATTGTCGGAGAATAGCTTAATTGGTTAAAGCAAAAACGTTTGTATGATAAGATGCAATATACATCTAGGGAGTTATCTGGACAGACTTAAATTAGTCAATTTCAAGAGACGGGGGGGGGGCACAAGAGACATTATACTCCACCAGCCAAGGTTCCAGCAGTTCCAGTGTCACCAACCATAAGATACTGTATTTCTCCAAAGGAACAGACGGACCAGTCACTCAAGCCTTGGTATGAAAAGGAGCTTTATTGTGGAGCTGCAACATTTTGCTCTCGTACAAAAGACGTTTCTCAGGGGATTGAAAAAAGTTTTCAGACGGGTGCGCTGCCAGATCAGCATCCATTACTCACACCTCCGGTGTGGTACTGCAACCAGCATCCACTCCAGGGGTGATGTTGCGGGCCACGGATATCCATCTCACAGAGCAGTTCCCTACTGGTGCCTGAGGTCCGCGGTGGATGTGTTAGACCACTGGGTAAGCGGTGGCTTGTTGTCAGCGCAATGGGAGGGGTAGTGCTAGGAATCACTGCCTGACTGCGGGAGGAGGTGAGGTGACAGAGGAGTGGATGGTGTGTGGTCACACCTGGGCACCCTATTCGATCCCGTGCCCCAACATGAGAGTGCTCAGACATTCTGTGCTTCCCAGTGAACACTTCCTGCTAATTCTTGGACTTCTCTCTTGATTGCTGACCCTTTGCTTGGATTCTGGTCTACTCTTGTCTGCCGCCCGCCTTGTCTTTTGGACTGATATTCAGACTTCTCTTACAGATCACCCTTTGGACACCTTGTCTTTGTATACTCCACCTGCCCCGCCTATGAGCACTATCGCATTGCCCTTGCTAAAACCGGGATGCTAAGGGGAAAAATTAGCGTTCGCTAATTTACCTTTGGCATCCCAGTTTCCCCAGCAGATCGCGGGGCAGGTGCCGAGTCTGGCAGTCTACCCCTTAGTGATCGCTAGGCTTGTGGATGCTGTGGGCAGAGCTACAATATTAATAATAATGCACCCAATATCCATTTAATTAAATAAAAATGTTTCTTGTTTGCATAGTCAATTATAATAATGTTTCACATTACCCTGAAAATTTTTATTGTCAATGTTTTTTCATTCTATGGCACAGTTATTGTTTTTGGAATCACATTTCTGATTAATTTCTCTCCTCTCTCCCCTTCCCATAGCATTATAGGTTTCACATTATGCTTTATATCCATTCTCGCTCCTGACCTCTACTAAAAGGCTTACTTCTCTGGTTCTCCTCCATCTCCACTTCTCTAGATTCTAATCTTATCTGAGCAGGGCCCTCAACACTAGGGATGAGCTGTTCGGATCGATCGGTTCAGAGTTCGATTCGAACGTTGGCCGTTCGAAAGTTCGCGAACTTCGAACTTTTTGGGACATTCGCCAAAAGTTTGAAAAAAAATAATTTGAAAAAAGTATAAAAAATGCTTAAAAAATACAAAAATATCTAGAAATAAAGAGACTCTTTACTGCAGAGTATTATAAGCAACGGTTTATTAGATATTGAATTAAAACAGGAATATTTTTAACATTGAAGCCTATGGGATAAAACATTCTTGTTACTAAAACATCAGGCAGACACGGCCCTCTAATCAGGCACTGTAGAGGGCAGCCTGCCGGGGCCTCCCAAGGATCCCCTTGAGGAGCATGCAGCCGTCGGATGACAGAGCTGCGACTTCGACTGTGTATTCCCTTCCTGTTGCTACTGGTGCGCGCCGATTCTCACCATATACAGCGGCACAGTACAAGTGCCTAAACATTGCTGACCCGGTTTTGTTATAGCTGCTGATGTAACTGATCTCTTCTGCATTACCAAAACCTCCACCACTGCACTCTTCCACAATACCTCAGAGAAGTTACGGTGTGAAGGCACTTGCTGCCACCAAAGGCAAAATATTTGGGTGCACTGACGCCTGTACCAGATTCATATCATTTTAATATTTGACCGCAGGGTCCAACCCTGCACTCTTCCACAATACCACAGAGGGGTTACGGTGTGACGGCACTGTTGCCGACACTAAAGGCCCAATTTTAAAGCACCTATTGTTACTTTCATCCAAAGCCTGCATAAGTTTCACCATAATTTAGCCAAAAAATCACTAAACTTGTTCTGCGTGTCCTAAACCGTCTCTTTTCATACAGGCTGCCGCCCCAAGCAGTTGTTTATGACTAGATTAAAGGAAAACCATTTACCATCATTTGAAACGTCATTTTTTTGTTTTTAAATGTTTCTATACATCGTACAAATCCGCCACTTCACGGGCAGGTTATGGGGACCTCCTAGGCACGATATTTGAAGGAATTTTTCGTTTTTATTCTTAACCTTTATTTCATGGAAAACTCACTGTTCCTTTAAAAACGTTTTTTTTTTTAACTTTTTGTCCTTGTTTCCTGTCCCCCAGGGCACTACCCGGACCCCCATACAGGGCCGGACTGGAGATAGAAACCAGCCCTGGAAATAATTTCATACCAGCCCCAGTAATGTGCGGTGTGTTTGAGGGTATCACAGAGCTATACAGTAATGTGCGGTGTGTTTGAGGGTATCAGAGCTATACAGTTTGTGCGGTGTGTTTGAGGGTATCAGAGCTATACAGTATTGTGCGGTGTGTTTGAGGGTATCAGAGCTATACAGTATTGTGCAGTGTGTTTGAGGGTATCAGAGCTATACAGCAATGTGCAGTGTTTTTGAGGGTATCAGAGCTATACAGTATTGTGCAGTGTGTTTGAGGGTATCAGAGCTATACAGTATTGTGCGGTGTGTTTGAGGGTATCAGAGCTATACAGTATTGTGCGATGTGTATGAGTGTATCACAGACCTATACAGTATTGTGCGGTGTTTTTTTTTAATCTTTAATTTTCTTCTGATTTTCAAATAATTTACAGACAGAGAGAAGTAATGAACAAATAAGCACACAACTTGTGTGTGCTTGTTTGTTCATAACTTCTCTCTGTCTGTAAATGACTGGCCTCTCTCGCGCCCCCTCCATCTCCTCCACCAGTCAACACCACCACCTTCCTGAGTTCCCGCTCTCACCGCTGTCTGTGATGATGAGCAGCTTGAAGAGGTGGTCGTATCCCGGGCCATGTTGGCGGCGGCCTACTGTACGGGCGGGTGGGCTGGCTCCTGGGGTCCACGCGCTCCACGAATCCACTTCCGGGACAAAACAGCCGGAAGGGACAGCCAGACCACGGCGCACAAAGCAGGCATGCACAGACCCCGACACCACCTGTGCACGAAGCAGGCCGGGCGATTTAATTTAGTAATAACCGGCTGGCGCCCGATTACCCCCCTCAGCCCTGCGTCCGGGCAGCCATGCCGGGTGCAGTGCCACCCCAGGAGCCTTCAACTGGCTGTGGCTGCCGACCTCCTCCATTGTGTGCATGCGGCCACTAGTGAGGCACGCAGGCAGCACGGGGACGTTCTCTGCGCCTGCACGTCTACATGGCCCATCACATGGTTAGTGAAGGGGGTGGCGCCAAACAGCGTACGTGCTGTTCCCAGCCTTGTGTACTGTTCAGTATTGGTGAAGCCACGTACGCTGCAGCGGCTGTCAGCCCTCCTCACTCACACAGCGGGCGGCGGCTGAATTAAAGACACTGGAGCTGACTTGCTGACCATTAACAAGTCAGCAAGGCAGTGTGTAGCCGGCCCCATCCCGCTACCAAACCGCGGCCGCTCGTTGTCAGACAATAAAACCGGCCCCAAGGTTTAAGCAGCCTACCGCGATGCCTCCCGGTATCCCGGTAGACCAGTCCGGCACTGCCCCATACACCTTTTATGGCAAATATCTTGCATATATGCCCTCTTGGAGGGCACTCTAAAAATCAAACTTTCGAGTCCCATTGACTTGCATTGACTTCGGTTCGTGTTCGCGTTCGAACTCGAACTTTTGAAATTGTTCGAGTTCGAATGCGAACCGAACACGGGGGTGTTCGGCTCATCACTACTCAACACCTTTTGTCTCGGTTTCCAATGCTTGTTTTTAGTTTTGTTAGTTTAATTTCTGAGCCTTTATATTGTATATATTCTGCAAAAGCTGTTGAGTACAAATAAGTGATGATGATAATATTAGAAATACCTCTAGGGCTGTGCTGATTTCAAAGTGCAAAATCTACAACTTTAGTGACACAATTATGTGGTTTAAATACTGGCTACATCGAACACAAGAAAACTAAACTGAGAATGCTAATGTGAGACTTACTAGGAACTACCCATGCAGCAAGCAGATGGACACAGCATCAGAAAAATAATTGTAAAAGTGTGAAAACAAGAGCCAGATTAAATTATCCCAGGGAGAAAAACACAACAATGCAAGTGTTCAGACTCCAGGGGCACTATTACATACTGTACACTAAAACAGGGGCACTAATGAGGAAAACCTGCACCTGTGGGTTTCTCTTTAGTGCCCCCATTTTATCTCCATATTATGGGGCAGGTGCTGATTCAGCAGCCTGCCCATAATGCAGCGCTAACGCGCCACCGCGAGTATCCCCTCCTGGAGTGCATAGGACTCCATGGAGGATTGTGCTGCCGGATCACGTGACCTACTTTTTTCCCCCAGTCTCACTCTGCTCCCGGCGGCCAGGAGCAGTGGATCGAGAGCTAAGTATGTGAATTTTGGGGGGGTTTACAGCTGGTGCCGCAGAAGCTGTATCAGCACTAGCTTCTAGTGGTGCGGTAATTAGCATTGGAATTACAAAGTACAGTATACAGAAGCAGGTGCAATCCTCGATGCACTAGCAGATTTTTTAACCAGTAAGCAATCAGATTGTAATGTGGGGGTCATGCGGTAGGGTCACGTAACCTAGCGTTAACGCTCACATATCTGAGCACTAATGCTAGTGTTAAGATTGTAATATTGCCCTAAGTCAAGGGTTTATGGACTTGACTGCTGCTTGTAGATCATTGGTTCCCAACCTTGGTCCTCAAGTACCCCAAACAAACCAGGTTATCCAGATATCGGATTCACAGCACGGATGATTATAATTTGCTGCTCAGTGATTGCACTATTCAGTCTGCATATCCACAAAGTTATCCCTACAACCTGGCCTGTTAGGGGTACTTGAGGACTAGGGCTGTGAACCGATGTTGTAGACCAGTGGTTCCCAACTGCGGTCCTCAAGTACCCCCTAACAGGCCAGATTTTGTAGATCACCTTGGGGAAATGCAGAATGAATCCTGCA
The DNA here is from genome assembly GCA_009667805.1 of Leptobrachium leishanense. Lineage (NCBI taxonomy): Eukaryota > Metazoa > Chordata > Amphibia > Anura > Megophryidae > Leptobrachium > Leptobrachium leishanense. Next base: position 32,965,764 of record CM019071.1, on the reverse strand, counting down.
ATCACTGAGCAGCAAATCATATCACCTGTGCTGTTCCTGAGCTATCTGGAAAACATGACCTGTTGGGGGTACTCGTGGACCGCGTTTGGTAACCACCTTTGTAAACGATAGATACGAGTATGTTACACTACACTTACCCTGGTGGGCAAACACCATCTAGCTCTATATCCATTTGAATATAACACTCCACTAACCCTCCCACAGCCCCTGACCTTCAGATTCCAAAAGCCATTTGTATATTTTGACCAGATTAGGAATGTCTCCTATAGATTACAAATTATCACATTTCCACTGAAAACAATGAGAACCCCAAACTTATCTCTGCATATGGTGCCACATAGGGATGGAATGTAAGACCCTTACTAAATATAGTAACACAGTGAAGATAATAAGTCTTATGGCCTGCATTACTTTGAAGAAAATATATGAAAAATACTGTTTAATATCCATTTGAAAGACTATTCATTCACTTTAAAAATATGTGTTGTTTCTTTTATGTTTGTTTTCTGCAAAGAATCCTTGTCCCCATCCTCAAAGGAGTTAATTAGTAGCTGACATCATGTTTTTTTCTTTCTTTTGCTTGGAGCATACAACTTACATCATGAAATTGCTAGCTCAAGGGATCTGCCCCAGCTATATTTTGCTTTTTTGAACGTTAAAAAGTCATTGCAATAACATGGCATATCACTCTATACTTTTCAAGTATTTTCTCAAAATGTATATTCATTGCAATGGTAGTTTTTATATTCTGATTATTTCTGTAATTAGTAAATAGTGAAGTTGATAATATTCAGAAGATACATTGCAGAATAGTATTAAACCAATGTAGCTTTAGTTGTAGTGACTTTTTTTATTCAAAAGGTAAAAAATAACTATATTCTAAATCAAAAGAAAAAAGTGTCACCTCCACTCATCCCTATAACACTGTGTAAAACAAAACACAATTAGATGTTTTTGTTTACTCGAATGGCCATTGGAGTTTAAGCTCACCTGCCAAAGTCAAGGCACCTCTGGTAAAGGTGAGTCCTAAGCAATGAAACCACAGTCTGCTGTGTAGCAAACCACATACGCTCATGCTGCTTTTCAATCATGGGAAAAACTGGGGGACTTTCACGTATACCCTCCCAGAAACAAAACCACCATGGGATCAAAAAACAAAACCACGGAAAACTAGTTTCTGGGAAGGGTATAAATGAAAGCCCACCAGCCTTCCTCATGACTGAAAAGCAGCATGAGCATATGTGGTTTGCTACAAAACAACTTGTGGTTTCGTTGCTTAGGACTCACCTTTACCAGAGGTGCCTTGACACTTTTTTAAAAAATGTTTTATACATGTTGCTGGGCTGGATGCATCTGGTGGTTGTAACCGCCCCAGTGGGGATCAGGCGCGACACAGCCTTTTCTGTATATTGTATATTTTGCTGTATTTCCAGCCATTTGCATGGTTTAGTATTGTTTTGTTTACTGTTCTGTGACTGTGCTTTGATTGTGACTGTACTGTGTCATACCCATGCTATATCCTGGTTAGGTAGGATCAATACTGTTAAGTCTTATGTATTGCCTAAGTTAACATATATATTAAGATTGATATCCATGAAGTTACCATTGAGCTGGTGTCAAATGATTCAATCTGCAATTTCAAAGTTTTTTCTGGGAGAGAAAGCCCCCTAGAATAAAACAAGCCTTGCTTTGCAGAAAAAGGTAAAAAGGAGGGCTAGGGGTCCCAATTATCAGGGACTATGCCCATTCATATCTTCTTTTTCACGCTTGTTATTCTATGGCTCTTGAGTCAAGAAGTGAAAGGTGGTACGACCTGGAACTCACTAAAATTACCCCTTATAGGGATTTGCTTCTATTTTTTAGCTTAAGGAACCAGAGTTTAGAGTATTGATTAGAAAAATGGAAGCTATATAAAATATATATTACCCTTTTGGTACGCATTTAAAAAAAAATTCTAAACTAGGAAACAGGGTCCTTCCTATTGTCTCCATGAATGTGCATGAACGATCTTATAGATTCATTTTCAGCTAATAATTGGGTTATTATGGGAATTGTATACATAGATAATTTATTAGACAAAAACAAAATGAAAAACTTTCAAGTGTTAAGAGACAAATACGGAATACCCAATAGTGAAATTTTTAAAGGAACACTCTAATCAAAAATCCCCCCCCCCGTTTTTTTACATTAAACTATACCTATCCCCTCACTAACTAAGTAGGGATTTCTTTTTTTTTTTTAACTGTAATACTTACCCTAAAATCCACTTGTTTCCAACGGCGTCTTTTTTTTTATACTCACCTCCCTCCTCTTCCGCTCCCATCCTTGTTAGTTTCACTTGGCTAATGGTTTCCGTGAGAAGTGCGCATGCGCGCCTCTCACGTAATCCAGCCAATCGGCAGGCTTCCTCCCGGCTCCATATTCTTAGATTAGTGTTGCGCAAGAGGATGCGCGCAACACTAATCTTCAGCCGCTGCCGCCAGCTACTGCCGCGAGTTGGAGACGTCATCGCGCTGAAAGCGCGATGACGTCTCCTACTCGGCAATAATCGGCAGAAGCGGGAAATATGAATCCCGCTCTGCTAAAATGACAGCTGGGAGGGCGGAGTAAACTCCTCCGCGTCTCAGCTGTTTTCAGCTTTTTCAGCCGATCGGCTGAGGGGAGGGAGGGGGTAAGGCAAGGGCATACTCAGGGCATCATGACCACCTAAAAAAGCTTATTTAAGATTAAGATCGTTTGTGAATAAACATACTACCAGTATAAAAAATAATAAAAGAGCAGATTCAATAGAGAGGTTGTTAAAATATGCGAAGGCAAAATGACTGGCTGCAAAGTGCCGTAAAACTATTGTGGAATGTAGTAAAGAGACCATACCGACTGCATTAACTTCCCTGGCGGTCTAATTTTTGTGAAAAACGCATCTAAAAGAGGTCTATTTTTTTTTGCCCCCCTAGCGGTATTCCCGAGTGTGGCTCGGGGTTAAATTCCTATGTTGGAAGCGGTAACCCCGAGCAACACACGGGATGCCGCTGGATACATCACCTATCTGTGAGCTCCCTCGATGTCCCCAGCTGCCTCCTCCGGTGACCGCGACCTTATACTTCCTGGTTCCTTCCTCGCGAGAAGGAATCCAGGAAGCAAAACGTTGCGATCGCTGGAGGAGACTGCAGAGATCATGGAGGGAGCGCACGGAGAGGTGATGTATACAGCCCGAGTGTGTCTCGGGGTTACCACTCTCAGCGGTGAAATTTAACCCCACACTCAGGAACACCGCCAGGGAGGTTAAACAAGTGTGAAAAATAATTAGATATCATATCAATATAAGCAAATGGTATCGCTCATCAGTAGAGGTGTTTCAGTATATCCGTTGCTTGAATATACACTATATAGCCAAAAGTATTCGCTCACCTGCCTTGACTCGCATATGGATAGGTGAGCGAATACTTTTGGCAATATAGTGTATGTCAACTTCACTATAAATTACTGAATAGATGGTATTTAGTCCCAAAAAAACTTGCTAAGATGTATGGTAACGCGCAGGAAAATTGTTGGAGATGTGGCGAGGATAACGCAGATTTTCAGCATATATGGTGGTCTTGTCCAGTGATACAGCCTGTCTGGCTTAATTGTATCCTCAATTTGAATACTCTTGTGGGCATTACAATCAAAATTACACCCACTGCCGCCCTTCTGCATATCAATCTTCCTAATGTTCCCATCCGGACAAGAAAATTTCTAATTCACTATCTAACGGCCGTAAAACTAGCAATTGCTAGAAATTGGAAATCGGTGAACACTCCTAATTGGTATCATATAAAAACACAATTATTATTTCAATGTAAAATGGAGAGAGGTATTAATGCACAATACGAATCTAACCATAGAGACATAGCTTATTGGAAAGAGTGGATTGACATAGTGGAAAATAAAGCTTTAATATCTTTTTAAATCCAAGGCTGGAGGTATAAATATTATTGAAAATAGCACACTGTATCACTATTAGATTCATGTATTTTTGGGAACAGGGGTGCAGGTGTTTACTGATATGCTCATAAATATTTAAGTATTTTCTTATTTTATTTATTTTTTAATCCTTTTTATGGCAATAAAGCTGGTATACACCTTGAGACAAATATGGATGGTTAGGTCTGGTATTAGGGAAGGGAGAAACCTGGGGAGAATGGAATTTTTAAGTTGAGAGGTTGATAATGTAGTAGAATGACTTTAGGGAGAAATGGGGGAAAAAATGCTAAAGTCTGGGAATATCAGGAAGAGATAACAGTTTTACGTACCATAGTTAGTGTGTAAGGTGTATACTGTATATGTTTTTTGTTTTATATAATTGAAGCTGAAGAAACTGATAATAGTGGCGGAAACTAGGTAATAATGTGTAATTTGCATATTCTCTAATTGTATATGTTTTATGTTTGTATACCATTTTGAAAATTTCTAATTAAAAAAACAACAAAAAAAACAAAGCCACGGAAAATTTGTTTCTGAAAGCTGACCAGCCTTCCTCATGACTGAAAAGCAGCATGAGCATATGTGGTTTGCTACAAAACAGCTTGTGGTTTCGTTGCTTAGGACTCACCTTTACCAGAGGTGCCTTGACACTTTTTTTTTTCTTATGTTTTATACATGTTGCTGGGCTGGATGCATCTGCTGGTTGTAACCACCCCAGTGGGGATCAGGCGCGACACAAATTTTTCTGTATATTATTGTATATTTTGTTGTATCTCCAGCCATTTTCATTATTCATTCATTTTTGCATGGTTTAGTATTGTTTTGTTTACTGTTCTGTGACTGTGCTTTGATTGTGACTGTACTGTGTCATATTGTTTATATAACTGTTTCATGTTTATAATTTTTTTTCCTGTAATGTGTTTTGTTCGTTACTGTAAAATGTGTTATAAACTGTTAACGTAAATTTCCAAGAATATTGTCAATTCATATTAAACCTGTGTGTTTTTCCTTACACATATTCGACCGTAATACCCAAAAGAAACAAAAATATTAGTGTTGCAACTTAGGGTTTTAATTATTGCATATTATTTTCATTAAAGGGACACTCCTTTAAATATGACCACCTAAGCTATTTTAGGTGGTCATGATGCCCGGAGTATCCTGCCCTCTGTCCCCCTTCCCTCCGCTCAGCGGTTCAGCTGTAAATGCTGAAAACAGCTGAGAGAGGCGGAGAACTTTACTCTGCCCTCCCAGCTGTCAGTCAGCAGAGCGGGAATCATATTTCCCGCTTCTGCCGACTTTTGCCGAGTAGGAGACGTCATTGCGCTTTCAGCGTGATGACGTCTCCAACTCACCGCAGAAGCTGGCGGCTCCCTCTGAGGGTTAGTGTTGCACGCATCCTCTTGCGCGCAACACTAATCCTCAGAGGGAGCCGGGAGGAAGCCTGCCGATTGGCTGGCTTACGTGAGAGGCGCGCATGCGCGCTTCTCACGTAAACCAGAAGGCAAGTCGGATAGAAGAAGGACGGGAGCGGAAGAGGAGGGAGGTGAGTATATAAAAAAAAAAACAGCGCTGGAAACAAGAGGATTTTAGGGTAAGTATTACAGTTACAAAAAATAACAATTCATTAAGGGAATAGGGATAGGTTAGGATTAAAAAACGGGGGGGGGTGATTTTTTGTTAGAGTGTCCCTTTAATGTTAGACTTAATGTCTAAATGAAACACATGTCCAGAAACGTTTCTTTTTAGAGGAATATTTTATAAAGATATACACAGCCGGGAGAAACATAGAAAAATGTCGGCAGATAAGAACCTTTCGCCCCATCTAGTCTGCCCAATTACATGGATACTTTACCTGGATTTATCTTTTGTTTAGGATAGCCTTATGCCTATCCCATGCTTGCTTAAATTCAATTACTGTTTTGGCCTCTACCACTTCAACTGGAAGGCTGTTCCATGTATCCTCCACCCTCTCAGTAAAATAATGCTTCCTGATGTTACTTTTAAACCTTTGCCCCTCTAATCTAAGACTATGTCCTCTTGTTTTGCTACTTTGTTTCCTTTTAAATATACTCCCTTCACCTACCTTGTGGAATCCCTTTACGTATTTAAATGTTTCTGTCATATCTCCTCTGTCTCGTCTTTTTTCCAAGCTATACATGTTAAAATCATTAAGCCTTTCCTGGTAACTTTTCTCCTTCAAGCCGTACACCATTTTAGTAGCCCTTCTCTGAACTCTCTCTCTAAGATGTCTATATCCTTCTGGAGATACGGTCTCCAGTACTGCACACAGTACTCCAAGTGAGGTCTCACCAGTGCTCTGTACAGTGGCATGAGCACTTCCCTTTTCCTACTGCTAATACCTCTCCCTACACAACCAAGCATTCTGCTAGCATTTCCTGCTGCTCTATTACATTGACTACTTACCCTTAGATCCTCTGAAATAATAACCCCTAAATCTCTTTCCTCAGATGTATCAAATATTCTATATTCAGCCCTTGGGTTTTTACGTCCCAGGTGCATTATCTTGCACTTATCCACGTTAAAACTCAATTGCCACAACTCCGACCATTTTTTTAGTTTACCTAAATCATTTGTCATTTGGCTGATCCCTCCAGGAACGTCAACCCTGTTGCAAATCTTTGTGTCATCAGCAAAACGACATACTTTTCCATTAATACCTTCTGCAATATCACTAATAAAAATATTAAAGAGAATGGGTCCAAGTACTGACCCCTGAGGTACCCCACTGGTAACAAGACCTTACGCCGAATAAACTCCATTTACCACAACCCTCTGTTGCCTGTCACTCAGCCACTGCCTAATCCATTCAACAATATTGGAATCCAAGCTCAAAGATTGCAATTTATTGATAAGCCTTCCATGCGGAACAGTATCAAAAGCCTTACTGAAATCTAAATAAGCAATGTCTACTGCACCACCTGTGTCTATTATTTTTGTTACCCAAAGAGCTGGTGGAACGAGACTTGTTATTCCATGGTACGCATCGGACGTTGTGTTTTTTAAATCCACCAGCAGGTAACCGTAAGGTTCATGCATGGCATCTTCAAAAGCCTCCTTAAAAGAATCGTAATCTACCCGTATATATTTTCCGTGCCAAAGTTGTAACTGGTAATTTCTCGCGGGTTTTTAAAAAAAGTACCATGTATTTTGTGTTTAAATTGATGGTTCTCCTTTTTTTACCTGACAAAAACCATTTGTACCAGGGTCAGATTTGTGGGAGGGGTTTGGGCAGAGTATGGGGTGGTGCTTGGAAGGAACTGGGTGGGGATATCGGTGGGCCTGATGGTGAATGGGTGGGGCACTTATCAAAATGAGTTTGATGTTGGATCCTTTTCTATACTACTAACATGGACTATAATCCTTTGAGCATCTGTTTCCATCCAAAGAATGAAGGTTTCAGGCTGTTCTTGTGGCAAAAGAGGATTCTTCCTTGAAGAGAATACTTTATCAAATGGCCACAAATAAATTTGCATCCATAGTTGTCGCATGGCTTTGTATAGTTTCTTATTATAGACAATGCTTAATAAGATATTTATGTATTAGGGCAGGACCCAAAGGGTGATGTCCTGGCTAATAAGACTGTACTTCTGGCTATATTAGTCCTTCTACTTCCATTGTTCTATGCCCTGTCATGGTTCATTGCCCTTCAACGCCTATCTGTTTGTTCTTTTTATTTACATAATTGTACTTTATATACCCTTCTACCAATTATTTTAAGTGCAAAACCTTTAAAAAGAATGAATCAATTAATGAACAGTCACAATACTCTATCATCCCAGACAAGGGTAAACACAAACAAAGAACAAGGGTCAAATTTTAATCATATTATATATACAGTATATCATGAATTCAGGCAAGCGAACATTTTTTGTGGATACAGTTGCTGGGTTTAACCCTTCACTTTTATTATTATTATTATTATTCTGTATTTATAAAGCGCCAGCATATTCCGCAGCGCTGTACAATGGGGGAGTGCAGACATGAGACATACTAAAACACGTAAGGAACAGATGGCCCTGCCCTTAGGATAATTGTCCTACTGATACAGGACTTTACGCAAGTGCTCAGCTAGACATCCCATGAGCTTACAATCTAAAGGACAGGGGTAAGTGAAACAGAAGGGGAGCTGGGGAGTGTGGATTTGGTGGCCAGAGAGAGAGTAGCAAGGTTGATTAGAATAAAGTGGCTACAGGTGGAGGGGAATGAATAAGTTTGGGCCTAGGACTGGGTGGGCGGGTGGCAGTGCAGAGTCTGGAGTGGTGGTGCCTCTTTAGAAGCACAGGTAAAAATAAATAAAATGACATCCCCACGCATCCTTGTTACATGATTTATGGGTTAAGTGTTGGCATTTTCCTTTCTTAAAATGGCAATATGCTGCAGATAAATCAGTCGAACGTTAAAAAAAAGGGTTTTCTAATTAGCCTCAGTGGTGTTCATGTTGCAGTGAATATATTGCAAATTGAGCGAGAAGGATAAAGAAGGAATTATTGACAGATTGCGTCCAGACTGTCCATATGGATGAGTGAAACTATGCTGTAAATCATTGTAAACTCTAGTAAAACCTCAAAAGTACAAAGACATTAAGATGCTGTAAAACATAAAACTTGTTTACTAGGTGCACCCATTCCTGATAAAGAGACATTTTTATGGAAAAGAAATTGCACATATATAGAATTCACCGTGTCGCCATGCGGCCGATCTCAATTGACGTGATTAATCCTTCAGCGACTCTTGCAGCCTAATGATTCATGAATCTGTTCCAAATTTTTATAACAACAAGTTGTGCTAATTTTCGAAGAAAATGTGTATTTCAATTAATTGGCACAACTCGAAATAAATTGACATTTATCCTGAACAGTCGTGGTGGCAAATTTAAATCAATTATACATCATATAAAGTATTAATAGATTTGTAATCAGTAGCACAATTATTACAAAAGTCCTAATCACTCTTTAATTGCATCGCTAGCTGGCTTTTACTGTAACATAATAAACAGCATTCATCTAAATCATAGAATTCTACGGTCACATATAAAAGTAGGATTAAATGGAAATATTGGGTGTGTAGATTGCTATTCATGAATTACAAAGATGTAAATTCACACCATGGGCTCTATTCTAAGAGTATTTGTGATTTCTGAGAACTCCTGTGACCCTATTAATCAATACAAATGGTTCAGCTGTTATTTTAAATCAAGGTAACTTGTGTCGCACCTGAATATGAGATTCCCAGTGAACCACTGTTATCCAAGTCACAATTAAAAATAAAGAAGAAAGGTCCAGGCACTCCAGAACCGGATTGAAAATATGTAATGGCGCATCAAGGCAACGGTTTGGCTGCTAAACAGCGTTAAATAATCGGCTTCAAAAAGGCTGTATAGCAGCCGAGACGTCGCCTTGATGATCCAATAAAGATTTTTGAATCGGATGTGGAGTGCCTCGACCCTCATGGCTTCAACTTTTACCTGGACTCTGAAAGTCTATTTGTTTTTGTAGCTGTGTGCATGTTTTTAGCTGGTTTTAAAATTAAAAATCTGAAATAAACAATAGTAAACTGGGTACCAATGTCTGGTTTTTGTTAAAAAAAAAGGTAAAAGATAGTAGAACAAAATGCATACATATAAATAGTTTAAAGAGATGATAGGTATCATAATGTATCATAGTATCATCAGAAATGACTTAGAGCTAAATTACAATGTTCGCGCAAACGTTTGCTCCGGCGCAAAAAACTTTAACGCGAGGGGTAAAACCCTTTGCGCCGAAAGCCGTATTACATAGTCAGCTCAACAAATGCAGGTAATCGTCTACCGTGGGTGAACCTGCGTGAACCCTTTGCGAGCTTACTGTACTGCGCGCGTCCTATACTTAACATTGGGAGCGCAAACGTGAATGAGCGCTGGTACGCGGATGATATTACAATCTATGCGCAGGATTTATCGCATAGCCGTTGCGCACATAATTTTAGCAACTCCTAAAAGCTGGTGTTAATGGCAAATCTGAACAACCTGGCCGAACCCAAATACACCAGCCCATAAAAAAAAATACAGCAAAGTATAGTTACACATTCTACTCATACCAAACCAATAAAATGGAGAAGTTGTGTGTGCATTTATTATTGCTGCAGCATATATGCTCAGATTGACTTTGGCAGGCGCAAAACCTTAACGTGAGATAATTGTGGTTCTTAATTCTGATTGGCTGAATCGCGAGACAAAAAGTGGGCACACTAATTTCTGCGCGCAACGGTACTGCGCAAGCATTTGTGCGCGTCCGGATTACGCACATTATTGCTCGACGGATGAAAAAACGAGTGAGGATTGTAATTCCAGTGGTAATTTGTGCACGTAAACGTTTAACGCTTGGCGCACAAATTCACGCATTGCGCGTGTGTTTTTGTGTGAAGAATATAATATAGCCCTTATTCTTTAGTGCATTGGTTGAGGGATGTGCATCAGTCTATGCATATGTCTGACATTTATAATTATAATAATTATTTATGAAGTACCAATATATCCTGCACTGTTGTACAATGGGTGGGACAAAACAAATCTAAAAATAAAAAATCTGTTTGACACAATGAGTATGATAGAATAAGAGGACTTTGCTCAAGTGTGTTTACAATCTAAGAGGAGATGGTGACACACAGAGGTGAGGGTAAATAGCAGACTTTAGGAAGTAAAAGGATGCATGGAGGCTGTGTGAGAGATAGATCAGGATGGGTGCAGTGGGGGGGATTATGGAATGAGCTGAGAGGCTCACTCTATAATATATTTTTAGAGATGGCTTGGAAATAACTATTTTGAAAGCAGATAGTTTGATGTACTTTTGATTCCCCAAAACCATAAAGCCTTTTCTTTTGGTTTTGTTTTCTGCTGCTACATTAAAAGAAAAGGAAGTGGAACCACATGAGAAACATTTAAGATTAAATGTCTTTCTTTTAATTGAAATGTAGCCATATAATTGACCATCTGTTATTTTATATGTAAATTGAAACTAAGTAGTATTTAAAAACTGCAACGTTAAGAACAAAAAATGCATTTTAGTTTGTTTTCCGGCAAAGGTGCACTTGAATCCGTAATGTTATTAGACACCATGGTAATTCTCATCAGATTAAATTCAAATAAAACCGAACAGTATAACTTGGTTTACAAACGAAACAAGTACCAATGTGTTCGATTCTACTCTGAAGTGGCAAGATTCCAGGTAATATAATTTAAAGTTTCACCCTTGCAAACCTGTGCTCCCAAGCTTTTCAGTGGATAACCTTATGTATAGAATGGAATTGTGAGACAAACGGTCAGACATAATATCCTGATGGCTTTTACAGAAGGTCACCCAAGGATTGCCAATTCACCAAGAAGAAAACAATCTAGAATATGCTCGACTATTTTCTTTTGTATTTAAAATATAGTGCCCTTCAAAAGTAGAAGTAAATCTCTCATACAAGAGGACATGCATTTACTGCCGTTACCTATATAATTAAAATAAAGCAAGAAGCCCTTTACAGTGCAAATCAAATGTAGCGCTTGCCAGAGAATAATAGGCAATGCTCAAGTGTATAGGGAAAAATAGTTATCAGCACTAAAAAGCTGAAAAATCATCTATCACCACCAAAAAATAAACAAAACTAAAATGTATCTATGGCCCCTTGTTGAAGGCAGAGGAGGGTGTGATCCAGCACTACTGCTTGCCATAAAAGGTAGACTAGGATTCTTTATGGTTTGTCATGATCATGATGGGAGCTGTCCATGGTGCCAGGTGAAACCAAAAGTCACAATACATTGTATATCCCTAACATGTAAACCAATAGTTAATGGGCAAAACTGTCTACAGAAAAGCTTGCCATGATGGCTGCACTAGACACTCACAGTACGAGCTTGGATTCCTGCACGTGCTATCTCTTTATTATTCATGTTAGCTTTATGTTAAATCAACTTGTATGTTCCAACAGACATTTTATTTTGTGACCGTGATAATCTGGGTGTTGAAAAATGACATTTACTGCCGGTATAGTTTGCTCAGGATGCATAAGCAGTTTTGCTTTGAGTCTCTCAAATGAGATCACTGTCTTCGTTGATAAGCTGGTGGGCAGAACGCAAAATATGACAAAGGGTAGAAACCATGCACGGAGCAATCTCATAAAATGCTTGTAATTCAACCTTAATACTGGGGGCTTATGGGACACAGAGTAGCCACAACACCACAGGACATCCATAATAAAATAAAAGGTCTTAAGCAGAACTCAGTGTCAGCCAGAAATTAAAAAATACAGCCATACAATTACATCGCAATATTAAAAAAAGTCTGAAGTATAGTGGTGGACAACATGTTAAATTCTGGATACCTTACTACTTCTTTCAGGTTGCAGAATGGAATAATGGAGTTTAGCCTGAGTGTGTGGATGACACCGATGCCTAGAATGATTCATAAGTGCCCAAATGATGCACAAACAACGCATAAGCTTTAAAAATGATGAACAGAATGCATATGCGTCGTTTGTGCATCATTTGGGCACTTATGAATCATTCTAGGCATCGGTGTCATTGTTGTGAAGCACAGAATGGAGCATATGCTTCAAAAATGATGCACAGGATAGAGCATATGCTTTAAATGATGCAAAGGATGCAGCATATGGTCCCAAAAGGATGGACAGAATGAAGCATATGCTCCAATATGACTAGGAATGGAGCATATGCTTCAATAAATTAAGCACATAATGACACAAGGGCATCAATAAAACTGTGAAACATTCCAAATTATTCCAAATATATATTCAGTTCTGGCCGATTTATAATCGGATCAATTCGTTTTTTTTTATTCCGAGACCAATTCTGTTCGGATTTCGGCAATTTGGATAAATCTGAATCGTCGAATTGTAGTTTATTCGACCAAATACTGAATTGATGCAAATCAAATCGCTCATGTCTAGATTAAATAACATGTGAAGTAATCCTTATGTTTTATTTAAAATGTAGACTTTTAAAGCTTACTTGATAGATCATTGATCTGTTTATACATAGTGTGCATACATTCTACTGTGAATTTTGTACATCATTAAATAGTTTTCAGCGCACAAGACCAAAATGCTAATTATGTTAAAATCCTTGCATAATGCGTTTGAAAATATCTCAAAAGTGCATTATTGTAATCCCATTAAAGTTCGAAATATGCATCTTGCAATACTTTGCTATTATCTGGAAGCAAGTTCTTCTTCGGCAGAATAAAATTGTTTTACAATAATTGTCTCATTTTGTAATAATTTGATTTCAGATACCAATAAGAGCTCTCAAAATAACATCAGCCGTCTTGTGATCAGAAACTGTTTTGACGATATGATCCTCTTTTTTATTTTTCTAACATCTCAAAGATAAGAATTTAAATTAACTTGTAAGTTTATCTACCCTAGGGGGGTTTCTACATATCTTTTTTCATTTTCTACTTATCAGATTTTGGAGTTAGTACATGCTGTTCGACTGTGTGTCTGCATTCCTAATTTTGCTTTTATTAGAATCTATTTAACTACTGAAATGTATCTTATTTCTACTGATAAAAACATCTTATGAATATTTGGTAAATATGCAGATTAACCCTATGTACATTTCTGTTAATTATTGCAGAAAACACATGTATCAAAATCGTTCGCTGGTTTTAACCACTTAAAGGCTCATGTAGACACAACTGTGACCTTTACATTAGTGCATTTGCATTAAATATCCTTCTTTCATCACTCAGTCTCATCAGAGCTTCTACTTGTAATATCGCAGATTGGTTAAAGGTTCCTCCAGGCTAGAAATGACCCATTTTTAATGCATTAAATAGATATTGCATTAAACGAATGCAGAAAGATAGTAAATACAAATAAAATATTATGTACTGTAGTTGCAATAACTATAAGTAAAGTCAGAGCAGTTGCAACAGAAGCCCATCATTCACTGGAAATGCAGGACCTCATCAGGTAGCGGTTCCACCAATCAGGAAACATTCACTCATGTACATGTTGAACACTAGGGATGAGCTGTTCGGTTCGATCAGTTCGGAGTTCGATTCGAACTTTGGCTGTTCGCAAGTTCGCGAACTTCGAACTTTTTGGCGTGTTCGGTTTGAGTTCGGAATTTTTTTTTTTTTTAAAAAGTATAAAAAATCCTTAAAAAATACAAAAAAATCTAGAAATAAATAGACTCTTTACTGCAGAATATTATAAGCAACGGTTTATTAGATATTGAATTAAAAACTAATGTGTACGTGCAAAGATTCTCACCTCTAAATGACCTGTGTTCACAAACGGGCATAAACACCCGTCTGTTCTAATGAATTTGATACATTGTATGTATGTAGAGTATACTGAGGGTGTGGTGTCTGCTTCTGAGAAGTGTTAATTTCTCTCCTCTAATATGCTGCATATCACTGCTGTGTGCTCAGCTCATTTTTACCACTTTCGCTCATCATGTTTAAACGCGATTTGAAGCCTTATTTTATTAAATAATCCAGACATATTATATATCGTTCTTTCCAGCAGACTCCGCAGATTCATAATATATCATTTTTATATGTATACGTCATGTCCTGCCTTTATATTATGACAAAAAATGCAATAAAAATTGAATTTCTAATCATCTGCAGTGTGTACAGTGCTTTTTTTTTCAAATTTTAGCACATGAGCGTTTGCGGTTATGTTTTCTATTGGGGGCGCATGTACAAAAATTAGAAATGGGGACTTGTTACATTTTGTGGGGGGAATTACGTGATTTATAGCAAACGTACCCCATAGAAAAAAATCATTAGTGCATCATCGTTCACATTATAATTGAAATGTGAACAATATTGCTGCATTAATAAAAATAACACACACAAAAAAATACATGTTTTTATTTTCTTTTTTCTTTTTTTTTACTTTATACCTGGTCATGTTGGGTATCATTCGAAACCGGCTACCGGACATACCCCTGCAGTATAAGCAGAATGTACCGGACCCTGCAGTATAAGCACAATGTACCGGGGATACCCCTGCAGTATAAGCACAATGTACCGGGGATACCCCTGCAGTATAAGCACAATGTACCGGGGATACCCCTGCAGTACAAGCACAATGTATCGTGGATACCCCTGCAGTATAAGCAGAATGTACCGGAGATACCTGCAGTATAAGCAGAATGTACCGGGGATACCCATGCAGTATAAGCACAATGTACCGGAGATACCCATGCAGTATAAGCAGAATGTACCGGAGATACCCCTGCAGTATAAGCAGAATGTACCCGGGATACCCCTGCAGTATAAGCAGAATGTACCGGAGATACCCCTGCAGTATAAGCAGAATGTACCGGGGATACCCCTGCAGTATAAGCAGAATGTACTGGGGATACCCCGGTCTCCTCTTTTCATACAGGCTGCCGCCCCAAGCAGTTGTTTATGAATAGATTAAAGGAAAAGCATTTACCGTCATTTAAAACGTCATTTTTTTGTTTTTAAATGTTTCTATACATCCTAGAAATCCGCCACTTCACGGGCAGGTTATGGGGACCTACTAGGCACGATATCTGAAGGAATTTTTCATTTTTATTTTAACCCTTATTTCATGGAAAACTCACTGTCCCTTTAAAAACGTTTTTTTTTTAAACTTTTTGTCCTTGTTTCCTGTCCCCCAGGGCACTACCCGGACCCCCATACACCTTTTATGGCAAATATCTAGCATATATGCCCTCCTGGAGGGCACTCTAAAAATAGAATTTTGAGTCCCATTGACTTGTATTGAGCTCGAGTTCGAGTTTGAATTCGAACATTTGAAAAGTTCGAGTTCGATTGCGAACCGAACTCAGGGGTGTTCGGCTCATCCCTATTGAACACATCTCATCCACTACTATACAGCACAAGATGGAAACATTTTTAGTTTGGTTCCCTCTGCAATAATTTCAATTTATCAATAATGGAATAACAGAGTAAACTGAGGGAAGCAAGTCAATTTTCTCGGCAAATCAGAGCCTTGACAGGAACTCTGCTGAGAGTACATCCCTGATAGGTGTTACTTTATGAAGTCTTGACTCAGCTGTGAACCATTCAGCACTCACTTATTAAACACATCCCATACTGAACTCAGTATGCTCATGCTGAGCAAAGTATGATTTGATATTATAAATAAATATATATATACAGAGTGTCCCAGCTAAAAGTAGCATGGTCTGGGACCCTATGCTACTTTTAGCTGGAACACTGTGCATGTGTGTATATATATACCGTGTATATATGTATATAAATTCGATATGATTTTGGCATCTGGACTACCACGGCCTGAGTATAGCAGTACGTAGTGATACCTTTTTAATTGGACTAGCGTTACATTTAAAAGACTAGCTTTCGGGAGTGTACCTCTCTTCCTCAGGTCTGGAAGCTTACTAATCAGTTCCTAGAATTGAACATTATATGTATATACACACACATTTATATGAAATTTACCTTTCTAGTTACC
The DNA here is from genome assembly GCA_009667805.1 of Leptobrachium leishanense. Classification (NCBI taxonomy): domain Eukaryota; kingdom Metazoa; phylum Chordata; class Amphibia; order Anura; family Megophryidae; genus Leptobrachium; species Leptobrachium leishanense. The sequence goes on along the minus strand of CM019071.1, from coordinate 32,949,315 downwards.
CTTGTTATGTGGGACATTCATTATTTTTGGCCCAAGTTAACCTCCTTTTCCCTCTTTCCTATTTGTACCGGCTGGATTGGGTAGAGGTAACATCACTGCTCTATAACCCTGGAGACCCAGGTTCGATTCCCAGCCAGAGCACCTCTCCAGTAAGTGTCCTTGGACAAGACACCTAACGGTACATACCTGTATACCACACAATATAGGCTGTGGATTCCAGTGGTAATATCTCTGCCCTTCGATCATGGAGGAGCAAGTCAAAATCCCATTCAGCACATCCCTCCAATACAACTATCAAGGTTATTCAGAGAGAGGTGAAAACCAGGAGAATGACAGGAGAAGTGAAAGTTCTAGGTCAAAATAGCCAAACCAGAAAAATTATCCTTTTATCGCACTTTCCAAATCGGCTAATTTGACCTAGAATTTTCACTTATCCAGCCATTCTCCTGGGTTTCACCTCTCTCGGAATAACCCTGTATGAAGCAAGTCTCAACGCTGATCTACAATCGTGGAAAGCCGACTCGATCCCACTCAGAAGTCGCCACCAGCAAGTTTCGTTGGGCAAGACCTGTAGCGATATGGATGCGCCTACCCGACAAAAATACTTGTACTTCTCATAGATTGTAAGTTCCCTTGGGCACAGGGTCCCCCGAATCAGGCCGTATCATCTATGTGTGGTATTCCAATGTATCAACCCCTTGTACACTGATCTTGTAAAGCAACGCGGAATATGTGGTACTATATAAATAAAGGATAATAATAATAATAAACTTCTGTTTCTCTCGATTCTAAGTATCCTATGTACATGATGTGTATGGGAGCAAAATGGAAAGACAAATCTTTACCATAGGAAGGATTTAGTCTACCTAATGTAGGAATCTCAAACTGCAGATAGACTACGATTTCTGGAATTCTTTACAATGCAAAACATAGAGAATCATGGGAGTTGTAGTTTGGAAATATCTGTGGAAGGCAGACTTTGAGATCCCTGATTTAAGACATTAGCAATGCTGTTATTAATCACTTGGAGTAAATAACTTATGTTGCCTTTGAAAGAACCAGTGTATGCGGCGCCGTCTAGGGGTCCCGTGTGGACAATGAAGGGTGTATGTGACCAAATAGCCAGGCTAATTCACCTCACCCGTCGCTCTGTCTCTGCCGCTCCCCTCTGCGAGTCCCTTCACTGGCTCCCCATCCACTGCAGAATTAAGTTCAAAATCCTTATCCTTACCTACAAAAGCCTCACTAACTCAGCTCCCCACTACCTGTCTTCACTAATCACCAAATACACCCCAGCCCGCTCCCTAAGGTCAAACAGTGACCTGCGCCTAGCTTCTCCCCGCATCACCTCTTCCCATGATAGACTGCAGGATTTCTCACGCGCAGCCCCCACTCTCTGGAACGCTCTCCCTCGTACTGTCAGACTTTCCCCTAACTTCTCTTCCTTCAAACGCTCCCTGAAAACATTCCTATTTAGGGAAGCCTACCACCCAACTCACTGACGCAACCATCAATCACTCTCACCTTACAGTCCTCTCCTCCTGTTTCCAACCCCAACCCTCCCAGATTGTGAGTTCCTACGGGAATAGGGCCCTCTTCTCCTCCTGTACTGTTTGTCAAATGTTGTTCAATGTATTGTAACCCTGTCTATACTGTGCTTATTGTACAGCGCTGCGGAATATGCTGGCGCTTTATAAATAAATAATAATAATAATAATAATAAAAATATATGTTGTAGTGAGTGTGTTGTGATGCCACCCAGTAGTGATTTTCAGATAAAATGTGTAGTCTCTATAAAATACGTGCAATCACAAATAACTATATGCATTCACAATAGACAAAATAAAATGTTGCCTTTGTTCTTAATTACATTTTTCTTTATAGAAATGGCTGAGACAGGTCATGTAAAATCCCAAATTACTCTGCTCTCCTTGTGAGGGGTTTTGAGTGCTCTTATATTCCTACCACACAGATTTTAAAGCTTTACTTTGATAATAAAGTAATCTAGTCTTTAATTAAAATTAAATATAAAGTAAAGATCAGTTTAACCACTTCACTGCTGAGCCATTTCACCTCTGTGTGCTGAGCTCACTTTCACTGCTTTGTGCTCATCATGTTTAAACGCGATTTAAAGTCACGTTTTATTATACGACCCAAATTATATATCCTTTTTATCGGCAGATTCATAATAATATTATATGTATATGTCATGTCCTGTCAGAATGTTATAACAAACAATGTTAAAAAATGCGAATTACCATTAAAATTTCAATCATCTACAGCGTGTAAAGTATTTTTTTTTACATTTTATCATCTGAGCCTTTGCGGTTATATATTCTATAAGGTACGCTTGTCAAAATTAGAAATGGGAACACGTTACTGTAGTTTTCTGAGAAATTGCGTGATTTTAGCTAAAAATAAAAAATCGTTAGTGCAGCATTATTGTTCACATTATAATTGAAATGTGAAAAATAGGGCTGCAATAATAATAAAAAAACCTTGTTTTTATTTTTTTATTATTATTTTTATTTCGTACTATTTTTTTTTATACGTTTAACGTAATCATGTCCGGGATCATTGGAAAGGCCAGGCTCTCTTTCCGCAGTGAAGTGGTTAAGGAAAATAAAATGAATATGATTCACTGGGTCAAATTCAAAAACAAATCAGACATATTCTTGGTGGTTAAATATTCTTGTTGTTATGTTTTTGAAACTGGTGTCATGTTGCATATTAAATAATTAGCCCTTTAGCTTTTAAGATTGTATAATTGCCCTTTTAAAATGCATCAGTGACCTTCTTATTTGAGAGCGTAACATAAATTCTTCAATAACTATGCCATATTAAATGACAAAGGAGTACACAAATGAGTACAAGCCACAATTTTCAATTTTTCACATCATAAGTTAACACGCAAAGGCAATTACGCGTGATAGATAAATGAATTGTTAATTGGGTGTCTAAGTGCTTTTGTGTAGTTACCCTTGGATATTTACGGTGATATAGAAAACAGATAAGACAGATAAAAATGTAAAAGACAGAGGAGTATAAATTATCACTACTCTTAATTATCATACTGGTGTTCCTACGACAATACTTCTGATAGTCCAGAACTGTAAGTCTGGCCAAGTTCCCTCTCTGGAGACCTTTGTGACCTTTCTGGAAAGGTCAAGGGAGTATGAACGACTGACTACTGAATTATTAGATATTATACCTCCAAAGCAAGACCCATGGGAATTGTGGGATTTGGTTAAGCAGTGTACCGGAGAGGTGTCAAAGTGCCCGATAGGCCACATGATGGTGCGTATGAGTCTCTGGGCAATACAAGGGGGGGGGGGTTGTTTCTGAGACTATTGTAGTTTGTCTTTGATGCTTAGCACATATATTTCTATGGTATGTGTTGTGAGCATACACATCATTGTTTGTTGTATGTTTTGTGTGTTTTGTTCCCCCTCCCTTCCTTATTTTTGTATCCCTGCTTAAAATTTAATAAAATTTTCAATTTTCAAAAATAATAATAGGAATGAATAAAAATGTGTTTTTAATCTGAAAGCTATTTTTTATAAGAGGCAGTGGGTATCTATTTTAAAAAAGAAGGAAAAAAACCACAAAACCTGCTAAGCTTTTTTACAATCCTTGGATGCTGGCAGCAGTATGTGTGATGACGTCAGAGGGTGGGAAGGAAGACAGGAAGTCAGCCACCTCCAGTTGCCTCAGGGGTTAAAGAGAGGCAGTGCTGCAAAGGGCAGACTCTGCCATTTTGAGCAGTGCCTCTCTTTATCTTGTATCTCCTCCTGTTTGGGAGGGAGAGAAGTTCGAATGGACCCCTCTCCTTTCAGGCACTCTTCCGGCTTTGTCAAGGGGGTGCCTGAATCTGAAGTCACAATGACGTCGGTGCGCCGGGAGGGGGGTATAAAGCAGGGTCTGACTTCCATGAAGTCAGATCGCCGCGGGAGCCTGGAGGAGAGAGGTAAGTCTCTGGAGGAGAGCCCACTTAGAGGAAGACGTGTGGGGAATGTCCTCTGCATATAGTCCCATGACATTCCCCACACGTCTTCCGCAGGGAAGGGGTAAATACCAACTTTTGGAAGGTGATATTATTTTCATCCTTAATTTATCATCTGCAACACATAAATTTTTAAGTATACACTGGCTCCAACCAGTTTATTACTTTTTAACATCCTATACTTGTAAAATGAATAAATAAAATAGCCCTATTATTGTTAAGTACAAAAGCACAAAATACCTGGCTTAACTTGACAAGCGACAATATTATTGTGACCTTCTATATAGTGGAATAATACACTTTTATAGTGACATTATTAAACTATATTCATATATATATATGAATAGTTTAATATTGTCACTATAAAAGTGTGCTATTCTACTATATACAAGGTCACAATAATATTTTCATTTGTCAAGGTGCGCCAGGGATTTCACACTTTTATATTTTCTATCTGGTGCCATTTGAGGATTGTGAGCACATTTTCCTTACTACACCAGCTCTATTTAACATATTCTGTTGTTCACATATTAAGCGCTTGTATCACATATTCACTTAGAGAACGTTACTATTATTATTAATGTACAGATTCAGGTTGCTGATATATGGTATCAAAGAGAAGGAAATTTATTATGAACCCTACAATTTTGACTTTAAATTTCAGCAACAAGAACATTTGCAGATTTTGAACTGAGATATTATTTTTATTGCAGGTTATTCTGAAAATGATTATGCACCTTCGATTGACATATATCACAATGCAATAAATGTGATGCAATTAGGTGTGAAAATAAATTGCGAGAACTTAGGTTACATCTGTTCATTATTTCCTTTATGTCACAGTATATGAATTTTTCAAATATACGTCTGTTGTGTTAATGATTATTAACATAAAAAGAAAGCTATTAACATAATGCATTAAAATTTCGGCTTCTGCTAAAACATATTTTGGATGCATTATTAACCCCAAAGCATAAATCTAACTAGGCATAAACACTGCAAATTAAATTATAGTTTTGTAGCAGAGGAAAATTATTAGGAGACCAGTAATGTATGATGCTAATAGTGGAATGTTCCTAAAACACAATATTATAAATTGAGTTTTTAAATATCTATATTTGTTTAAATTTGTCCACTGCATTCACTATATTATAAAACAAAATTATACTATTAGGAAAAATCATACAGCACTATTCAACAAATTACAAATGCAGCTATTAGCCATATTGTGAAAAATCACATTTGTGTAATACAATTTAGTATGCAAATGTATGTTATAATTTCTGTTCAATAAAAAAATATAGCAAACCATTTTTTTATAATCTGCACTTCAATTTACATTAAAATTAGAATATGAACAGCAGCAATATAACTATATGTAGTAAGTTGTTTCATGGTATTTGAAATAAACAAACAATATATATATATATATATATATTAGGGATGCACCGATACTGGTATATATACACTATATTGCCAAAGGTGTTCGCTCACCCATCCAAATAATCAGAATCAGGTGTTCCAATCACTTACATGGCCACAGGTATATAAAATCAAGCACCTAGGCATGCAGACTGTTTTTACAAACATTTGTGAAAGAATGGGTCGCTCTCAGGAGCACAGTGAATTCCAGCATGGAACTGTGATAGGATGCCACCTGTGCAACAAATCCAGTCGTGAAATTTCCTCGCTCCTAAATATTCCACAGTCAACTGTCAGCTGTATTATAGGATCGTGGAAGTGTTTAGGAACGACAGCAACTCAGCCTCAAAGTGGTAGGCCACGTAAACTGACGGAGCGGGGTCAGCGGATGCTGAGGCGCATAGTGCGAAGAGGTTGCTAACTTTCTGCAGAGTCAATCGCTACAGACCTCCAAACTTCATGTGGCCTTCAGATTAGCTCAAGAACAGTGCGCAGAGAGCTTCATGGAATGGGTTTCCATTGACGAGCAGCTGCATCCATGCCATACATCACCAAGTGCAATGCAAAGCGTCGGATGCAGTGGTGTAAAGCACGCCGCCACTGGACTCTAGAGCAGTGGAGACGCATTCTCTGGAGTGACGAATCGCGCTTCTCCATCTGGCAATCTGATGGATGAGGCTGGGTTTGGCGGTTGCCAGGAGAACGGTACTTGTCTGACTGCATTGTGCCAAGTGTAAAGTTTGGTGGAGGGGGGATTATGGTGTGGGGTTGTTTTTCATGAGCTGGGCTTGGCCCCTTAGTTCCAGTGAAAGGAACTCTGAATGGTTCAGCATACCAAGACATTTTGGACAATTCCATGCTCCCAACTTTGTGGGAACAGTTTGGAGCTGGCCCCTTCCTCTTCCAACATGACTGTGCACCAGTGCACAAAGCAAGGTCCATAAAGACATTAATGACAGAGTCTGGTGTGGATGAACTTGACTGGCCTGCACAGAGTCCTGACCTCAACCCGATAGAACACCTTTGGGATGAATTAGAGCGGAGACTGAGAGCCAGGCCTTCTCGTCCAACATCAGTGTGTGACCTCACAAATGCGCTTCTGGAAGAATGGTCAAAAATTCCCATAAATACACTCCTAAACCTTGTGGACAGCCTTCCCAGAAGAGTTGAAGCTGTTATACAGTAGCTGCAAAGGGTAGACCGACGTCATGTTGAACCCTATGGATTAGGAATGGGATGTCACTTAAATTCATATGCGAGTCAAGGCAGGTGAGCGAATACTTTTTGCAATATAGTGTATATGGTCTGAAGTCTATAGGGATTATTCAGAGAGCACCGAAATGTCACCGATATTTCGGTGCTTTCGCATTCGCCTCACTTTGAGAAATCAAAATCCTTGACCCTGCGGTGAATTCTGTATTCACCGCAGGGTCCAGGAGTGCAGGGAGCTCACCTGAAAATCCAACACAAAATTGCCGAAAATCTTCCAAAAAAATAGGCGAATAATCGGCGGAAAAGGGCTCCAATACAATCCGAAATTTCGGATTGATCCAAACCCACTGTTAAAATCTCAAATGCACCCGAAATCCTCTGACAAACTGCCAAACAGCCGCCGCAAACCCGCCGGACAGCCACCAAACGCAGCCATTGAGCTGCTGATTATGGCGCCGACCAGCTGCAGGAGAAAAGCTGACAAGCTGCCAGACGGGTAAAAAAAAAGAAAAAACGATTGAAAATGCCAAATTCGAAACACGGTTTGCAAAAAAACTACTGGCCCAAAATGTCTGGATAAAGAATAAACGGTTTATTAGATATTGAGTAAAAACGGGAATATTTTTAACGTTGAAGCCTATGGGATTCGCCTTATTAAACCTGCCGAATGCAACCACCGAACATCAGGGTATTTCTCTGACATTTCACTGCTGTTCAGTGTCTCTGCATAGATTAACCATTGCTTCTCTATAGAGATTTCACTGCCATCGAACGGCACTGTGTTTTGCCTGCAATTCGCCAAAATTTGGTGAACTGCCTGCTTTCTGAATAGCTGAATGGCCATGAAATTTTTCCATATGCAGAAATTCACTGTTCGGTGCCATTTTGGGGCCAGATCGTCTCTCTCTGAATAATGCTGGTTAGGTGTGGTCAGGGTGTGTGCAGACTGTGCAGTAGGTAAATGGCGTGTCTGGCCATACATTACAATATCAACATAAATTAGACAGGCTTTCAACAAAATCCTAAATAATAATAATTTATTGGAAAGTGGTCACATGACTTTAAATAAAAGTATCGGTAACCGGTATCAGTGAGTACCTGAAAAAAGTATCCTGTACTGCGGCTGAAACTACTGTAAACACACCAATTTTTTATGCCATGCCCATGTCTACTGGAGATATGTTTTGGACAGCAGATGACTCTACAAGCCTTTCATATTGATGCTTACAGTATGAAAACATGCTTTTGAATTTTTCAAGCACATTTTTACTATATGGCTACTGCAAATTTGCTTTCCATTAGCCCACTGGGTCCTTGCTGTGGTGTTTATGGAAAACAACTTGGAAGGGAATGGGGTTTAATTACTGTGGCTCATGACTGAAGACTGTGATGCAGTTCAAGGTGGCCACACTGTGATTACATCACCAACGTTACTATAGTTTAGATAGGGGGAAAAAAACTGTCAACTTTTGTTATGGATTTAAAATAATTTATGTACAGGAAATGACAAGTGACCATGGAAACAGAAGAAAAAGTGAAATTGGCACTTCAGAACTGAAATACATTGCGTACTGAAATAAAGTTTAAAGGCTAATAAATCCATAGGTGTCAGTTTAGCAAATAATGAATAGTAGTACCTTATTAACCTTAGGTCAAACTAGTCTGATTAAAAAGTACTCCCCTCACTCCTACATTATGTGACCCCACGCCACACTGTTTAATGACCTCATGAATAAATATGAATGTGAGACAAATATAAAATGTTAAAGATTTAAGGTTTTCCCTCTGCATTTTTTCTGAAGGAATATGTTGTGTAGCAAGAGCGCTAATAATTTAAAAAGAGGACAAAAGAAAGCAAAAGCTAATTGGCAAATTGCTGTGTAGAGCTTGCTGCTCTGAAGATAATCACTGTATACCTGCCTAGAGAAGACAAGGTCAACAAAGTGTCCCATGTGCGCCAGGACTATGCCCCGCATTAAAAAAATGAATTGAAACTACTGTATGGTTTGTTTCCCTGACTGACTAATGTTCGAGGAAGTTTTTTGAAAAACAATTGTACATCATCTGCTGAGTTTATATCTGCTATGCACTTGCATTTGTGGTCACGATGGAAGCTGTGATAGTGAAAGCCATTTTTAATGAGGTGGGAGTTGTTCTGAGAGACAAAATGTAACGGGTGCTGTGAAAGTGTATGTGGGACTGAAGGTACTCGATCATTTTGTGTGTGTGTGAAGCACATGAATAAAAGTCTTAGAGGCCTTGTGAGTGTGCTTGTGTGTGAGGGCATAATGTATTTTTAAATTTTACACCTTATAGGGTAGGGGCATCACTGACGGTGCACCTTCCCCACTGAATGACTGAAAGAAGCAGAAAAATAAGCTTTATTCACTGTGAAATCCCACCACCAGGACCTTCTTTACAACCAAGTAAGCCTTTCTCACTACCACATCCACACCACAGGACCTTCTCTGCAGCCAACAATTGTAGACCAAAGCTACAGTAAAGCATCTATTTCTCTGCCTTTCTGCATATGTTATATCATGTTATCTCAGTTTAATATGAATTACTGTTACTCATAAACTCTGTTTATGCATTTATTAATATGACTAATATGCATATGTTATGCATATATTAATATGACTTCCTTGAAGTCAGACCATTCCATGTGACCCCACCAGGCACACAGACGTTATTTCGATGATGTCATTTTCAGGCGCTGGAACAGTGTCTGAAGGGAGAGGGGAGTTTGTGAGGGTCCTGAGGACAAGCAGCAGCACTAGTGGCCTGCGTTACGGTGGGTGCCCGATCAGGGCTCGCAAGATTTTAGCTTACTTGTGCCATTACAGGGATGAATGCTCCATATGAAAATCAGCCCGCTCTCACCCAAAAAGGGTGGCCAGTACTGATTGCCAAGGACATCATCCCTGCACAAGAGTTGCAGCCTGAAGGGAGGGGGAGTCTTTTGGGCACAATGATGTCAGAAAGGGAATCCCCCCAGCTGGTCCTGGAATTCTCTATGGAAATCTTTATGTTGTCAGCTAAAGGGTCAAGTCTGGTGTCGTCGGAAAGGCCAGTGCATGGCCTTTCCCATGATACCAAACATGACCAGGTTGTGCGTAAAATAAAAAATGATGCACTAATGTTAACTTTTCAATTATAACATGAACAATGATGCTGCACTAACTCACCTTCTCATTTCCAATGATTCCAGCAAGTTTGAAGGCGATGTGCTAATACGCATTGGTTCATTGAAAACCTAAACCGCAGTACTGCTGCGAGTAGAGCAGGGGGTACTTGAGAACCCGGTGTCTCTGACTTTTACAAAGAATAAGGTCAAGAGGGGTGTTATTGGAAAGGTCAGAGTATGGCCTTTCCAACAATACCAAATATGACCTCGTAATGTGTAAAAATCGAAAAAAAAAATAATACATGTAAAATTTTACTTTTATTTTTCATGTCTCATTTCTAAGGTGGTGGCATTATGTGCTTTTACTTGTAAAGAAAACAATGCCACTGCTTTAACTCCCCTTCCCATATCCCATGCCGAGATCAAATGTGATGGGGATGGAGCACAGCGTTATTACGTATTAGTCCATCTAAACCACAAGCCACCGGAACTAGGAAAGGGGAGTTGGGGGACTTTGGACCACTGTATTTACATTCTTTACACCCCATAAAGTCATGTTAGGTGTCATTGGACAGGTTTGAGTCTGGCCTTTCTAATGATACCAAATATCACCATGTAAAACGTAAAAGAAAAAAACACCCCACAAACAAACAGAATTTTTATTTTATATTTATTTAATATTATTTTTGTTCCAAAGCAATGGCCTGGACCATATGACAAATACAAAATGAGCAATACTACTGTCGCTACTCACCTTCTGATTTCCCGTGCCGCTAGAAAGGTCAGTGTTTTATCCATACAGGTTTATTCAGAAAAAGGTGAAAATCAGGAGAAGTGGCTAGAGGAGAGAACAATCTAGACCAAATTGCCGATTTGGAAGGTAAAATAAATGGGAGATTTTTTCTGGTTTGGCTATTTTGACTTTTCCAGTCATTCTCCTGAGTTTCAGCTTTCTCTGAATAACCCTGATAGTCATTTTATTCATAAAACACAATGCTCCAAAATACAAGCAAGACATTTACAGGGTTATTCAGAGATCGTGAAAAGCAGGAGAATGACTGGAGAATGAAAAATTCTAGGTCAAAATAGCCAAACCAGAAAAATTCTCCCTTTCATCTCACTTTCCAAATTGGCTATTTTGACCTAGAATTTTTCATTCTCCAGTCATTCTCCTGCTTTTCACGCTCTCTGAATAACCCTGTTAGTTTTTTCAGTATTAGTTAAAAATTGTGTATTTTCTCAGAAAAATGTGGTAAACGGTTCCCATTTCTATTTTTTTTTAATAAGAATGCCCCATAGACTACAGTATATAACCACAAAAGTTTGGATGATAAAATGTGAATACAATTATTTTACACCTTGTAAATGTTTGAAATATGAATAGAAATACCCATTTTTATCCATTTTTTGTTATATTATTCTGAGAGGACAAGACGTATGCATATAATAATGATATATTTTGAATCTTCTCAGTCTTCTGAAAAGAAGGATATATAATATGTCTGGGTCCTACAATAAACCATGACTTCAAATCGTGTTTAAACATGAATACAAAATGGTCAAAATGAGCTCAGCACAGAGGGGTGAAATGGCTCATTAGCCCTTTCACTGCTGAGGACGTGTGGGGAAAGTCCTCATTGACTCCTAAGGAAAGATAGGGGTGGAGATAGGGGGTTCCTTTGAACCACGATATCTCCCCACTGTTGGCAGATAGAGGGTCATGTTTGTTATCAGTAGAAAGGCCAGAGCATGGCCTTTCCAATGATACCAAACATGACCATGTTTAAAGTAAAGAAGAAAAATTAGACCCGAAATGGCTCAGCAGTGAAGGGGTTAGTGAAGGGGTTAAAATATTTCTTGCCTTGACTTTGATTCAATAGAAGATGAAAAAATATTGCATCTTTGCCAGCTTTTAAATGGATCATTGTCAAGGTGAATCACTACGCAGCCGTACACAAACTGTAATAAATTCTACAAAGGTTGTGAGAAATGCTACAAGAATGCCGATGTAAAGCCCACCTCCGATACTGCACAACTGGCACTGAAGACCACAACAACAAGCTTGTTGGAGGTCACAGACACAAATATGTTTGGCAATGTATCTGTTATTCTCAAAAAGCATTCAGGAGCTGCCTTTATCTTGTAAAACCCTAACACTTGTGGAAGTTGTTGAACCTTACTCTTCTGGTAGCTCTGAATTGTTCATGGTATCAACTGTGAGATTAAGGATATGAATAACGAAGCAGATTTTTATTAATTTCAATTAATACCCAATCTTCATGATAAAAGATCATGTTTGCTAACAAGCTGTATTGATCATGGTCATTTGTCAATTTAATTTAATCAAACTATTCTTAAAAATGTGAGAATGTTGAAAGTGTCCATATTGAAGAAATATTTTCTAAATATTTAAACGTTCATTTCAACAATTTGGCCTAGCATTGATTCCAATAATTATAAGGATTGCAGTGATCAGCGTGTATGTTATATGAAATGCATCCACTAAAATAAGGTGTCACCAGCAAGGCGACCTGATGTTACCAAGCAACAACTCCAATTTACTGTGGGAGAAAGTGAGATTAAGATCAAATGGGATTATTTTTAGAACAGTTGTGTTGATGCAGAACGTAGTTATGGAGAAAATCTATCTTACTACTGGTTTTGATTTTTTTTTTCCCCGCAAAATGACTCACTAAATCCATGATGCAGAACTTTAAACTAAAATATATATTAATTTAATTTGATAAAAAATAAAAATCCAAGATATTAAATTAATTTTGTAAAATATACTGAATCTATTTACTTATGTAATACTTGGATTACAGAGGCCAGCACTTGTCAACATTCAGATGTTATAGAACTAGATTTTCTTTGGGTCTCAGACAATCTAATGCTCGGGCAGTCAAACTCCAGCCCCTCGGATGTTGATGGCCTACAAATCCCAGAATTCTTTGAATGCAACATAGGGCCAGGGAATCATGGGAGTTGTAGACTGAGGAGTTTGACATCCTTGATCTAATGAATACCTAATAATAATATCATGGGAGATGTAGTTTCAAAATATCTGGATGGTCAAGGTTGCTGACCCCTGGCTTTGAAACATTTATTCCTATTTTTTAGCAGGCTTCAGCTCTATGCTCCTTTATTCCTTCCCTCTGCTGTAAAGAAGGAAGATGACTGTCTTGTGTGCAGGGTGTAGAAGGGAGCTAAGCTTTAGACCAGTGTCACGTTTGGGACCTACAGGGTTATCCAAAGAGATTCGGTGACTTTTCACGTTCGGTGACTTTTCGTTCTCTTCAATTCGGTTCCTTTTGCCGATTGCATTTCGGTGACCCTGCGGTGTATTCAGCAAAGAGCACAGGGTCCCCGAATTGCAGGGAAAAGCTGCCGAAAACCTGACGAAAACTAACCGAATGCACGCTGAAAACAAGCAAAAACATCTGGATTAACCTTCGAAAAAACCGAACATGAGCCGAACAGGAGCCGAACAGGAGCCGAAAAGGAGCCGAATCACACAGAGCCGAAGCAGCTGTGACGTAGAGGAGGCAGTGAATAAATTAGAAAAACCATTTGTATGAATCTGGGAAAAAGAAACGCTGTTTGCAAAGAAACTACTGAGCGAAAATGTCTGAAATTTTCACAGGAGGTCCAGGGAATGATAATAAAGAGGGCTGTTAAAAAAAAATAAGTAAACTGAAAAAAAAAAAAAAAAAAAATCGGACTTTTTAAAAAAAATAAAAAAATCTGAAAAATGCTTAAAGTATCCTAAAAAATCTATAAATAAAGAGACTTTTTGCTGCAGAATTTTATAATGAACGGTTTATTAGATATTGAATTAAAACGGGAATATTTTTAACATTGAAGTCTATGGGATTCTCCTGAATAAATTTGCCGAATGAAACCACCGAATGGCAGGACATTAGGGGAACCTTTCACTGCTGGTTTGTGTTCTCTGAATAGCCGAAGCAGTGCTTCTCTATGGGGATTTCACTGCCCTCGAACAGGGACCGAACAGGCACCGTATGTGCAGGCAATTCGCCAGGATTTGGTGTATTGCCTGCTCTCTGGATAGCCGAATGGCCAGGAAAGGTAACCGAATGCTGATTTTCAGCATTCGGTTACCTTTCTCAAGCAATTCGGATCTCTTTGGATAACCCTGCTAGCCTTGAGTGCTGGACCGTTGGGTGTGAGCCTAATTTGCAATGAGACATTCTCTAGACAGATTCTCTAGACGGAGTTGTGGCAATTGAGTTTTAATGTGGATAAGTGCAAGATAATGCACCTGGGACATAAAAACCCAAGGGCTGAATATAGAATATTTGATACAGTCCTAACCTCAACATCTGAGGAAAGGGATTTAGGGGTCATTATTTCAGAGGATCTAAGGGTAAGTAGTCAATGTAATAGAGGAGCAGGAAATGCTAGCAGAATGCTTGGTTGTGTAGGGAGAGGTATTAGCAGTAGGAAAAGGGAAGTGCTCATGTCACTGTACAGAGCACTGGTGAGACCTCACTTGGAGTACTGTGTGCAGTACTGGAGACCGTATCTCCAGAAGGATATAGACATCTTAGAGAGAGTTCAGAGAAGGGCTACTAAAATGGTGTACGGCTTGAAGGAGAAAAGTTACCAGGAAAGGCTTAATGATCTTAACATGTACAGCTTGGAAAAAAGACGAGACAGAGGAGATATGATAGAAACATTTAAATACGTAAAGGGAATCCACCCGGTAGAGGAAGGGAGTATATTTAAAAGGAAACAAAATAGCAAAACAAGAGGACATAGTCTTAGATTAGAGGGGCAAAGGTTTAAAAGTAACATCAGGAAGCATTATTTTACTGAGAGGGTGGTGGATACATGGAACAGTCTTCCAGTAGAAGTGGTAGAGGCCAAAACAGTAATTGAATTTAAGCAAGCATGGGATAGGCATAAGGCTATCCTAAACAAAAGATAAATCCAGGTAAAGTATCCATGTAATTGGGGAGACTAGATGGGCCGAAAGGTTCTTATCTGCCGACATTTTTCTATGTTTCTATGTTTCTATTACAGGGTTAGCCAGACAGGGTTTATTCAATTAAGCAAGATATAACCAGACAAGACTAGAACCAAACTAAAAGCACAGAGACAGAATGTAAACAAACCAGAACTAAGCACTACGGTACACACACAAGATATTTTCTAATATACATATACAGACATACAAGAGCAGATGAAGAACACGGAAAGGCTAGAGTAACAGGAGTGGGGACTGATTTAGGAGTGGCAAAGAGACAAGATGAATGGAGTAGCGAGAAGGGGCAAGAGAAACAATAAACGAAGAAGAAAACCTTACAATATACAGAACAGGCAATACTAAAATAAACTAGAACATAACTAACAGGTAATCCAGGCAAAAGTACAATATAGGTTCAGGCAATAAGAATAGTCATAACAAGAGCATAGGGTCTAAGCAGGTCACAAGCAAGCAGAATTGTCAGAATACAAGGCAAGAGGTCTGATACACTAAATATCCAAGAAAACTGTGTAGAGGGGACACAGGGGACAAGGAGGGTACCGGTGCTATGAAATAACTACAAACCAGAATAAAGCAGAGGGTAATCGTGGAAATAAGAAGAAAACCTTGAGGGTTACAGGTCAGAGCTCAAAGGAGACAGACTGCACTCAACTAAGACCAGGACTTCAATGAAAACGAGGAAGCAACTTCCTTTGGGTGTTGCTTCCTTATAAGCAAAGTTCATTAGGGACAAGAGAGTTCAGGTGTGGCTCTTGAACATGAATACAAAATGCTTGGTAGGCAGAAGGTCCAGGAATCAGGATAATCTCTATTGTGAACGCCACAATTAAGTCGTGGCTGGCAATAGGACCACAGGGGGCGCCAGGGCTCAGAATGTGTCAGGACCGTACCTGCCCCTTCCTGTGACATTACCTGCAAGAGACGGCTGCATGAAAGGTGCTGCCCTTCTGCACAGCACCAGTATCAAGCAGTTAAAATCACATAACACACACACACCTCTGGTCACGTGATTCACCCATGTGCCCAATCAATAAAGGCACCACACGCCCTCTGATCCTGGCTTCATTGTTGTCTCCTGTTCCTGTGAACAAGACCAGCAATTAAAGCTCAGAGAAACCTGATTTCCCCTATCAACCCACCGTGCTCTCCCAGGAGCAACTACCCCTCAAGACCCTGTGTGTTTCCTCCCTATCCCACCGTGCTCTCCCAGGAGCAACTACCGTTCCCACTGTGCTCTCCCAGGAGCAACTACCCTTGCACCTGGACTCAAGGACTACTTTCCCCATCACCCTCAGCCAACCTGTGAGTTTCAGTGAGCCCTGTCCCACAGCCCTCCTGTGTTGTTCTCCTCTCCCACGAAGTGTGTGCATCCCCGAGACCTGCATATCGGCCTCATCACCTGAAAGGCAAGGACCTGCAAGGTATTGAACCTGACAGAATGTCTAGATCCAAAGGGCTACCATGGGGGTGCGAAGGGGTCAAATAGTCCAGAACGTCACAACCAGGGAACAGAAGGAAAGCGAAACATAGAATCTGACATCAACTGAAATGGTTGAAAGTAATCACAATGCAGTTTGACAGTATACACAAGAAAAATGCAAGCAGTCAATGCTCAGCTACAAATAGGTCCGTTTCCCAGAAACCCTATGTAATTCAGACCAAGCGGCATTGAAAATCAGATGTTTCAGGATCAAAGTTGCTTTATCAACCCATATATACAGTGCACACGTACCCCAAAAAAGTGATATACACACATATGCACAAAACTGATATATCTCCTGTACCAATGAGTCCATGCATTCTGAAGGTTGAGCGTACTTCCTACAGTCCAAAGATGGCATCCGTGAATACTCTCGATATCTTAATATCACTTCCAGAAAAACAATGATGCAACTCCAGGACCATGGAAACCAAGCTGATGGCACATGGTGACCATCAGAGTCATCAGAAAACTCCAATCAACAAACAATATGAAAACATGTCTACGTGATAGGAATACAACTACCATTTGTAAATAAAATAAATGTCCCCCGTTTCTTACCACCCCATCCAGCGCACCCACAGGTGGAGAGTGACTAGGGCAGACAAGTGAGTGTCCCCTCCCACCCTCCTTGTTTCTTACTAGTGGATTGTATACGGCAGTGGTTCCCAACCACGGTCCTCAAGTACCCCTAACAGGTCAAGTTTTCCATGTATCCGACGCACAGCACAGGTGATATGATTTGCTGCTCAGTGATTGCAGGATTCAGTCTGCATTTCCCCAAGGTGAGCTGTAAAACTTGGCCTGTTGGGGGTACTTGAGGTCCGCGGTTGGGAACCACTGGTATATGGGAAGCCAGAACCACGAAATCTGGCAAGGTGTCTTTTATTAATGTACCATAGCAGACACGCTCACAGCAACATTTCAGCCCAAAAAGGACTTTCTCAAGCTTGCTGCTGCTACGGCTCATTAATAGACATATTACTGAATTCTTGTGGTCCTGGCTTCTCATACACATTCCACAAATTCCCTTGAGAGAGAAGCAAACTCTTAGCCCTTGCACCATGGGACAATGCGGCCCCCCAGTAGATGTGAGTACTGTCCTCTTTTTATTTTTTCTATTGCTGTTTATTACTAGTGACAGGGAAGCAATAGCTTAATATTTAACCATGGTAGTGCTGGGATAGTAGCAACTGATTTGCCCAATCTGCAAAATTTGGGGCGGGGACAGGGTGTTATGAGGGTGATAATTGCATGTGTTTGCCTTAATCCGAATAGATATTCTGGTTGATATAAAATTGTGGCTCAGAAATGTAAAGATGCTACCCTTAGGCTAGGGTCAGACGAACGCATATTTCGCGTCGTCCGTGAAAAAGTGCGTTCGAACGAATGGACGTATTTTTTCACAGAATACGCTATAGCGGTCATACGATGCGCATTTTCGTCCGTTATTTTTTACGTATCATCAATAAAACACTTTTTGCGTCTGGACATTATGTTGGCGGGACATGAGCAGCGTCTGACGTCTGCTAATCACGCAAACACGCCGGTAGCGGACACTGTGTACTCTGTACATCAGTACTAGCGGTTTGACGTTCTCAAAAAAATGCGTTCGTTTCCCACTTGCGTTACGCGGACGGACGTTCTGCGGCCGTTCTTCGTATGTTGCCCGGCATTGGACGTCATTTGCTGCTAGCACGGCCGTGATTAAGTGCGGCTAAACGCACTTTAAAACTGCGTTCGTCTGACCCTAGCCTTAGCAGAGGTATTCCTGAATTCTCTGGTGACACCTTCTCTTCTGTTTATGAATCAAAATTTTCTTCACATAACCCAGTTTATTTTTTCTTAATTTTTAATATGAACAGACATGCAAGGAGTAAATTGACATCAAAATGTATGCATCTCAGATCTTGACATTATAATAACTAAGATTTATTTTCTTCTTATCCAGAGTTTAAAATTTTAATCTTTAAGCATGCTTAGAAAGCAACATTTCGAAGAAACGACTTGAGACGTTATCCACTTACCTCCAAATTGGCCCCGAATTGCATCAGACAGTGAATTTTGCTGTATGGTGCAATTTCGGGCCAATTTGCCTTATCACTAAGCTGTCAATACCTCAAATACTGGCAAATTGACAGCAAAATATGGTGCAATATGGTGGTGTTCAGCAGCACCGAACTTGCCCCGTAGAAGACTATCATATTTTCTAGTCACAGAACACTGAATTACACCAAAAATCCAGGGACATGCCTTGATTTTCAGTGTTTCAATGCAACAGGTTTAACCCTTTCACTGCTTAGGCATTTCAC
Source organism: Leptobrachium leishanense (assembly GCA_009667805.1). Taxonomy (NCBI): domain Eukaryota; kingdom Metazoa; phylum Chordata; class Amphibia; order Anura; family Megophryidae; genus Leptobrachium; species Leptobrachium leishanense. The sequence continues at coordinate 32,930,748 of CM019071.1, read as the reverse complement.
CGCTGTGTGCTGAGCTCATTTTTACCACTTTCGCTCATCATGTTTAAACGCGATTTGAAGCCACGTTTTATTACATGACCCAGACATATTATATATCGTTCATTCCGGCAGACTCGGCAGATTCATAATATATAATTTTTATATGTAAACGTCATGTCCTGCCTGTATATTATAACAAAAAATGCAATAAAATTTGAATTTTAAATCATCTGCTGCGTGTAAAGTGTTTTTTTTACCTTTCATCACATGAACATTTGCGGTTATATTTTCTATGAGGTGGACTTGTACAAAAATTAGGAATGGGGACTCGTTATATTTTTTGGGGGGAATTACGTGGTTTTTAGCAAACGCACCACATATAAATAAATCATTAGTGCAGCATCATTGTTCACATTATAATTGAAATGTGAACAATATTGCTGCATTAATAAAAACAACACACAAAAAAATACATGTTTTTAATTTTTTATTATTATTATTTTTATTATTTTATTTTATTTGATTTTGACTTTATACCTAGTCATGTTGGGTATCATGGGCCATGCTCAGGGCTTTCGAAAGACACCCTCCATGACCCCCTAGCTGCCACGGTTCTGGAGATATCAGGGTTCAAGCATGGCGCGATGACGTCGTTGACGTCGGGAGGGTCTTAACTTCAGCATCTGAGGACGCTGAAGTCAGACCGCCATGGGAGTAACTGAGGACGTGTCCCACACATCGTCAGCAGTGAAGGGGTTAAACAGGCGAATCCCATAGATTTCATTGTAAAAAAGTAATATATATTTATTTTTTTAAATGAAGACCGTTTCTTCTTTTCATTTTTTACCCTTTTTACTTTTTATTTTTTAGACCGCCTTTTTGTTTTTTTTGTATTTTTTAGATGACATTTTTGCTCTTATTTTTTTAAAAGCCTTTTTTTTATTCTGTAACAGACCATTTTATTCTTTTTTAAAGGACCTTTTCATTATTTGGACATATGTTCTTTTTGCAGTTTGATGGAATTTGACGATGCTAATTCCGTGCAATTCAGTGGTTATCTGCTTAATTTGCCGGTTTTTCTGATGTCTGATCAATGCTTCGGCGACTCCAATTTTTGCAAATTACGATGACCGTTCACTAAATAGTGAATTCGCCATATTTTTGTCAAAATGGAATCTCAGAAATGTGGCAAATTGCAGTGAAACACAAAGCACCAAAATTATACGCAACTTTGGTGCTTTGTAAATAGACCCTTTAATTTCAAAGATGGTGGATTGCTGGTTAGTATAAAGGTGGACTGGACTGTTCCAGACAGAAATAAATATTATTGATATATCCCTTTCTAACGGTAACTGAATTACAGTTCAATTTAAAGAAAATGTAAAACATCAACAGTCACAACCTGGTTGATCGGGACCTTCTGGAAGAGGTATGTGAACTGTTTGAAGAAAATAAAAATAAAATAATAAAAAAAAAGTGGGTTTTGTTTTAAAAAAAATTTGACTGGGGATTATAAGATAGGAATTCAATTGACGTTTAAACATGATGGGCATACAACGATCAAAATGAGCTCAGAGCACAGAGGTGAAATGGCTCATCAGTGAAGGGATTAAAAAGCAAAAAATAAAAACGAGGTATTTCTGATCCCAGGACAAAATGACGAAACTATTTAGCTGGGGTCTTTTTTGGCAGTTGTAGATTTTGGGGATTAAATTTTAAAAAAGTGTGTTTTTTAAATTTTTTCATTATATTTCATCCTTTTTCCATAGTAAAGTGTATGATGGAAATAATGGTATCTTTAGAAAGTCCATTTAATCGGAAAAAAAGGTTTATAATATGTGTGGGTTCCATAAATGAGTAAGAGGAAAATTAGACCTAAACACAAACAGCGCAGTAAGGTATAAACAGCTGAGCAGTGGGCACTTTTGGACTGACAATCGTAAAACTGCCTGGTCACTAAGTGGTTAAATGTCCTAGGCTTATTGGCACATAATGGGAGAAAAGGCATGTTAATATCTTAATAGCTTTCAGTAATAAAGTGCAAATTAACATTATTATGTTTCAAGTGTAACACATATAGCTATATAGTCTAGTAATAACACAAAAATAAGAATTATATGCACCCAGCACAGACCCACCAGAAATATATGTACCCAGCACAGGCCCCCAGAATTATATGTATCCAGCAAAGCCCCCCTCATAAATATATGTATCCAGCAAAGGCCCCCCCAGAAATATATGTATCCAGCACAGGCCCCCCATAATTATATGTATCCCCACAGACCCCTCAGAAATATATGTATGCAGCACAGCTCCCCCCCCGAAATATATATGTACCCAACAAAGACCCCCAGAATTATACTTACCCAGCACAGACCTCAGGATCAGGTGAACCGTGTGTTCCTCCGAGCGCTGGCAATCTCCACGCGGCCGCCGGCTTCTGAAAGCTGTGACGTGCTCTCGCATGATCTCACCTGTAGGCCGCGTCACAGCCTTCATAGGATGGAGCAGCTCGAGGGAGCAAGCTGGCGCTCGCAAGAAGACATGGCTGGTCGAGGGGGCTGCTAGCGGAATGCTGTTGATGCATTCTGCTAGCAGGGGCGGCGGTTGTCCATGGTTTACACGAGCCCAGGGGGCAGCTACTTTGGGCCCCTGAACAAAGACTGGGCCCGGGGAAAATGCCCCTTTTGCCCTGCGTTAAAGACGGCCCTGATCAAACTTGCTTTAGTGTGCTGGCAACATAAAATGTGAAAAAATACATTATGATCTCTAAGGAGGGTCAAATTGAAAAAGAAAGTTGCTTATTCTTGGAAGATGAAGCTCCATGTCATACTGCAAGATTGACAAAAGAATGGGAGAACTAGAATACTATCAAATGACTTTTTCTGGCATTTTAACGGCACCTCTTTTTTCACATAATTTTTAGAATTGCAGCTGTGACTGAAATTTTTCAACTGAATCAGCAAAATTCCAAAATAAATTTTATTTGAAACTTGACAAATAATTCTTTCAAAAACCTATCTGAAAGAATTAAATTGAGGTTCAGGCTGGGACAGAAATACCTCAAGCTGCGATTCGGAACTTATTACTTCTATGCCTTGGCGATTTGCTACTCTTAAAAGTTGATAAAGAAAAGTCAACAAAGCAATAATAAAGTTAATAGAATAACCTCAGCTGTTCAACAATGTAATTTGTACTTATTAAAATAAAGTTTAAACTTCCCATATATAGGGCACACGAAGACAATGAGATTGATGAACTGGTAGTAACTCTCCTCCCTACTAGCTGTTAAATATAATTGATGTATCTGCCGAGTAAATTACTCTGTTCCTTTTTCGCTGATATTATGTGATTATTCAATACAGATTGGGAGATATCTTCAAATACTGAAGACACCCTATTGACAGGGATATCTTTTTAATGATGTGATTCACGGAAACAGAGGTTAGAAAACCACACTACAAGATGAAGTGGTTTCTAGTTGCGGACTATATTACGTTATTGATTTTATGTTACATGTATTTAGCATGCACTGCTAATTAATGGTAATTTTAACCAATTCTGTGCTAGAGGACTGGTCAGCAGCTGGTGAAACAATCTTAGCTCTTTACTTAGTTATTGAAAATCTTACTGAGCAGTGACTATTTAAATGTGAAAGTAGGTTTGCTAATGTATGTCAGTGGTACCTATACTAAAAACAGTGGAGGGATATCACAGATTCACAGGTCGATTCACTAAAGAGTGAAGTCAGGAGAATTGGCAGAAGAGAACAATCTAGACCAAATACTGTAGCTGATTTGGAAAGTGAGACAAATGGGAGAGTGTTTCTGGTTTGGCTATTTTTACCTAGATTGTTCGCTTCTCCTGCCAATTCTTCTGACTTCATCCTTTAGTGAATACACCTTTAGGCCCCATTCACACTGAGCGACATGAAAATCGCACGTTTTTCCGCGTGATTTTCATATACGCGACATTGAGCGTTAATATCGCACAATATCACCGTTATGCACGATATTGCGCGACATTATTGATGTCTAGGGCGGCAAATCGCAGAAAAAAGGGTTAGGTACCAGTGACAAGCTACAGCGACGAGCTACAGGTGACATTGAGCTGTGAACAGCTCCATTGAAATGCATTAGAGAAGCTACATAGAGCGATATTGTGTGGAAATATGCACGATATCGCAGCAAAAGCCGCGCGATAAATTGATTAGTGTGAATGGGGCCTAAGGCTAGGGTCAGACGAACGCATTTTTCACGTTGTCCGTGAAAAAGTGCATTCGAACGAATGGACGTATTTTTTCACGGAATACGCGATAGCGGTCATACGATGCGCATTTTCGTCCATGATTTTGTACGGATCATCAATAAAACACTTTTTGTGTCTGGACGTTATGTTGGCCGGACGTGTGCAGCGTCTGACGTCTCACAATCACGCAAACACGCCGCTATGCGGCCGCAGCACACTCTGTACGTCAGTAGTAGCGGTTTGACGTCCTCAAAAAAATGCGTTCGTTTGCCACTTGCGTTGCACGGACGAACTTTCGAGCGGCCGTTCGTCGTATGTTCCCTGGCATTGGACGTCATTTGCTGCTAGCACGGCCGTGATTTCGTGCGGCTAAACGCACGTTAAAACTGCTTTCGTCTGACCTTAGCCTTAAGCCTCGAAAAGATATTTATGCGAGAGCTGCAAGTTCCTTGATTAATTAATTAGCCCTTTCTCAAACCCTACATGCCACATCCCCTTTATTTGCATTTTCCTCTCACTAAGTACTTTATGTCTGCGCTTGCTATTTTTATCTCTTCCTACTGATGATACTATTTCCAAATTTCACTTACAATGTTTCATATATTTCCCATTCACTATATACAAAATCCTTTTCTTTTTATATGTGCATGTTTCACAATTATTATATCCCTAAATAATAATAATAATTATAATACATGAAATACAAATTGGAATAGCAAAATAAAGGAAGAAACAAAAACAAATAAATGAAAAGATAAAAGGAAAAAATAACGAAAACAAAAACAAATTTAAAAAAACTAAAGGAAAAAATAAAAAATATTACAATAAAGTGAATGAAAAAGGTAACTAAAAAAGTGAAAAAAAAATTTTCCTTTATTTTATTCAGATTTTTTTTTTTAGTTTGCTATTCCAATTTTTATCAGATGTATTAGCATATTACATTATATATTTTGATCCCTTTCGTTCTAATTTTTATATATATACAGTTGTGTTCAAAATTATTCAACCCCCACTGAAATTGAGTGTTTTGGCCAGTTTGACATTGATTTTGATCATTCTTAATTAATTGCTTACAATTAAATCAAAGAGGCACGTGTAGGTCAGACAAATATAACATAACATTTATAATGAAATAACCACAAATGTCTTTTCTGTGCTCACATCATTATCAGTTTTATTCAACCCCAAGTGACATTCAATCTTAGTACTTAGTACAACATCCTTTCACAGTTATAACAGCTTTTAAACGTGAAGCATAGCTTGACACAAGTGTCTTGCAGCGATCTACGGGTATCTTCGCCCATTCGTCATGGGCAAAAGCCTCCAGTTCAGTCACATTCTTAGGCTTGCGCACTGCAACTGCTTTCTTTAAGTCCCACCAGAGGTTCTCAATCGGATTTAAGTCAGGTGACTGCAATGGCCACTCCAAAATGTTCCAGCCTTTAATCTGAAACCATGCTCTAGTGGACTTGGAGGTATGCTTGGGATCATTGTCCTGTTGAAAGGTCCAACGTATCCCAAGCCTCAGGTTTGTGATGGACTGCATCACATTGTCATCCAATATCTCTTGGTACTGAAGAGAATTCATGGTACCTTGCACACGCTGAAGCTTCCCTGTACCTGCAGAAGCAAAACAGCCCCAAAGCATGATTGACCCCCCCCCCACCATGCTTCACAGTAGGCAAGGTGTTCTTTTCTTCATAGGCCTTGTTCTTCCTCCTCCAAACATAGCATTGATCCATGGGCCCAAACAGTTCTAATTTTGTTTCATCAGTCCACAGAACACTATCCCAAAACTTCTGTGGTTTGTCCACATGACTTTTGGCATACTGCAGTCGACTCTTCTTATTCTTTGGAGACAGCAAGGGGGTGCGCCTGGGAGTTCTGGCATGGAGGCCTTCATTACGCAGTGTGCGCCGTATTGTCTGAGCTGAAACTTCAGTACCCACATCTGACAAATCTTTTCTCAGTTCCTCAGCAGTCACACGGGGACTTTTCTCCACTCTACGCTTCAGGTAGCGCACAGCAGTCGAAGTCAGCATCTTCTTTCTGCCACGACCAGGTAGCGTTTCAACAGTGCCCTTTGCCTTGAATTTGCGAATGATGCTTCCTATGGTCTCTCTTGGTATGTTTAACATCTTTGCAATCTTCTTATAGCCATTGCCCTTCCTGTGAAGAGTAATCACCTCTTCTCTTGTCTTCCTGGACCATTCTCTTGACTTCACCATGTTTGTAACCACACCAGTAAATGTCTAGAAGGAGCTGAGTATCAGTCCTTTTAAAGCTGCCTAATTGGTGCTTATTATGCTTTATTGCTGCTCCGTGACATCCACAGGTGTTTTCAATACCTGATTGAAAACACTTGAATGAACCTCTGCTCTTCAGAGTGGTAGTCTTTAAGGGGTTGAATAATTGTGTCAATGAAGAATTCACAAAAGAAACATTTACTACTGTATTACAAAACCAATTGATGTCATTTTAGTTGCATATGGCTCTTTAAAAAGTCCTTGTAGGATTTCATTCTGAATACAATTACAAATGTGCACTAAATTCCCTAAAACCCTTTACAGCATTGGGGGTTGAATAATTTTGAACACAACTATATATATATATATACTGTTATATATTTTAGTGTCATTTTCTTATTAATGTATATCCTCCATTAGTTTTTATGACATAGTATTATTAGAATATTTTCCTTTATGACGTGTTTTCGGCTTTTCTTTTTCTCTTTTTAACCACTTGGCTGCTATGGACGCGCTCAGCGCGTCCAGCCAAGTGGTTCTCCTGTGCTACGGACACGCTCAGCGCGTCCGAGCACAGGTGGCGGCAATCCGCCGGATTCCAGCGGATTGCTGCGCCCCCCCGGTGCGGGCTGACATCTTGGATGTCAGCCCAGCACTCGGGAGCCCGGCGGGGACATTAGATGTCATCGCGGCGATGCGATGACATCTAATTCAGGCGCCCCCCCTGCATGTGCGGAGGAGGCGCCTGAAAGGGAGGGGGGGAGGTCCTTCGGACCTCTCTCCCTCCCGATCGGTGGCGTTGCGGGGGTTAACCCAGGCACCATTTGGAAGGGCACAGCCTGCCCTTCCAAATGGTTCCTGGCATTAACCCCTGGGGTGCCGGATCACGAATCGGCGCTGAAAAGCGCTGGTTCGTGATCCTTTCCCGGAGCTGGCCGACATCTTGGATGTCGGCCAAGCCTCCGGGAACTCCCCCTTTGGACTGGCGTCATCGTGCATAGCACGATGACGCCAGTCCTGGAGTTAACCCCTAGCTGCCACCAACGGTGGAGATAGGGAGTTCATTGGAACCCCCTATCTCCCGATCCGTGGCAGCTAGGGGTTAAAGTTTGGTACTGTTGGATCGGCCAGAACGGACCGGCAGATCGGCAAACACGACTGTGAAAATGTTTGTAAAAAAAAAAAAAATGAAAAATAAAAATAAAAAAAACAATTAAAAAACAAATTATAAAAAAAAAATAAACATTTTTTTTTTCTTTTTTTTGGTTTGTTAGTGTAGCAATATTGTTCCCATTTCAATTATAATGTGAACAATGATGCTGCACTAACGATTTTTGTATGCGGTGCGTTTGTTAAAAATCGTGTAATTTTCCCCCAAAAAAAATGTAACGAGACCCCATCTCTAATTTTTTTAACAAGCGCACCCCATACAAAATATAACCGCAATTGCTCGCATGTTGAAATGTGAAAAAAAAACACTTTACACATTGTAAATTTTTGAAAATACATATTTTATTGCATTTTTTGTTATAATATACAGACAGGTCATGATGTATACATATAATAATGACATATTATGAATCTACTGAGTCTGACGGAAAGAACGATATATAATATGTCTGGGTCATATACTAAAATAAGCCTTCAAAACACGTTTAAACATGATGAGCAAAACCAGTAAAAATGACCTCAGCACAGAGGTGTGAAAAGCCTCAGCAGCGAAAGGGTTAAATATCCAGTTTTGGTTCTCTTGTATTATATTTTTTTGCCCCTTTATTACTTTTGATCCCTCTTGTAAGCTGTTGTCTTTTGTTGTTCGTTTCACTTTCCAAACTTCTGTCCTTTATTGCTCTTTTGTGATTCCCATGCTTTCTTTTCAAATTAATATTTATTAAAAGTTGTCATTTTTTTTCTTTGTTTCCAAAAAAAATATTCACAACAAAAGCAGTCAACTAATTTAGGATACAGAAAGACAGAAAATCAGAAGAAAGGGAGAGAGGACGAATAATTCCATCCATCTCATACTAAACATGTTTAAAATATAATATTCAAACAGTACAACAATGAGTACAAATAAGTACACAGTGACATTAAGCATTGTAGTTAGTTCCATAAGTACACACATAAACTAAAAAGGTCAAATTAAACACGTAAAACATGGCCGTTGACATTACCTCCCCATATTATCTTCCCATATGTATTATCTTCTCATAAGTATTATCATCCCATATGTTCCAAAAACATTTCGACTTTGTGGTAAACGGAGATGGTTGTCTTAATGTCTCCCTGCTTTCTTACATATATATATGAGGGTTGGAGAGACCACCACAAGTTTGGGGAGATATAAATTAAAAAAATTGAGGAATAAATATTACATTGATTTAGCTTGAGGAAGGGAACATCGTGCCTTGGCATTTACGATGACGCGCCTGGTGCCCACCTGACCAGGAGGAGCTGGAAAAACTTCAGACAAGCACGGCTTGAATGCAAGACACCGCGATAGACGCTCTGGGATGGCGGAATAATGCTGAAATGGGGCATGTGACCACAGGTATGGTGAGCAATATCCCACGTCAGTGGCCAGGACTTATAAAAGAACGCTTGAGAAACAAGCTTTTTTACACGCTTTCATTTTCATTTTAAAGCCAACATTTGATTTTCTGACTGAAGAAGGCATATAGCCGTAACGTGTATCAGTAACACAGTGAAATTGTACCCAATTTTTTATCTGGTTAAAGAAATACTATTTTATTTATTTTTAACCGTTTTGTGGCCAAGCTTATTTATTTATTTCATGTGAAGATAATTTTTTTAGCCATTGCAAAGAACATCAGACAGAGTGGGGAGTTACAGAGATCTGGCACTCACCTAGCAAAGTTCTGCAGGCACTGTGGTTCAGCCTGAACACAGAAGGGTTCCCCTACTGGTGAGTGTGATTTTATTACAATCCATTTACTGGTGTTAATAACTTTTTACGCTATAGGACCACAGCCTCTCTGTGCTTGTATTCTATCGAGGTGATCCACACTGTAAAAGAATGGGTGTGCCACTGTCTATTTAGCCAAAGACACTATTACCCAGAGCCGGGATTTGTGAGGCTCTGGAAGATATGAGTTTTTTTCTTGTTTTTATAATAATTGTCTTTTTGATGTGGTTCTGCACCATTTGTATTGTTTTTTCTTCTGTTCTCTATAGATACACAAGGAAAACGGAGGACACATTCATCATTGCTTATACAGGTATCTTTGATTTTTTTATTACTTTTACATCTCACGATTGTAACACTGTTGTTTTATTCACTTGCGTATGGATATATTGCATATACACTATAGTGCCAAAAGTATTCGCTCACCTGCCTTGACTCGCATATGAACTTAAGTGTCATCCCATTCCTAATCCATAGGGTTCAATATGACGTTGGTCCACCCTTTGCAGCTATAACAGCTTCAACTCTTCTGTGAAGGCTGTCCACAAGGTTTAGGAGTGTGTTTATGGGGATTTTTGACCATTCTTCCAGAAGTGCATTTGTGAGGTCACACACTGATGTTGGACGAGAAGGCCTGGCTCTCAGTCTCCGCTGTAATTCATCCCAAAGGTGTTCTATCAGGTTGAGGTCAGGACTCTGTGCAGGCCAGTCACCAGACTCTGCCATCCATGTCTTTATGGACCTTGCTTTGTGCACTGGTGCATAGTCATGTTGGAAGAGGAAGGGGCCAGCTCCAAACTGTTCCCACGAAGTTGGGAGCATAGAATTGTCCAAAATGTTTTGGTATGCTGAAGCATTCAGAGTTCCTTTCACTGGAACTAAGGTGCCAAACCCAGCTCCTGGAAAACAACCCCACACCATAATCCCCCCTCCACCAAACTTTACACTTGGCACAATGCAGTCAGACAAGTACCGTTCTCCTGGCAACCGCCAAACCCAGACTTGTCCATCAGATTGCCAGATGGAGAAGCACGATTCTTCGCTCCAGAGAATGCGTCTCCACTGCTCTAGAGTCCAGTGGCAGCGTGCTTTACACCACTGCATCCGATGCTTTGCATTGCACTTGGTGATGTATGGCTTGGATACAGCTACTCGACCATGGAAACCCTTTCCATGAAGCTCTCTGCGCACTGTTCTTGAGCTAATCTGAAGGCCACATGAAGTTTGGAGGTCTGTAGTGATTGACTATGCAGAAAGTTGGTGACCTCTTTGCACTATGCGCCTCAGCATTCGCTGACCCTGCTCGGTCAGTTTAAGTGGCCTACCACTTTGTGGCTAAGTTGCTATCGTTCCCAAACAATTCCACGTTCTTATAATACAGAGGACAGTTGACTGGAATATTTAGGAGCGAGGAAATTTCACGACTGGATTTGCTGCACAGGTGGCATCCTATCACAGTTCCACGCTGGAATTCACTGAGCTCCTGAGAGCAACCCATTCTTTCACAAATGTTTGTAAAAACAGTCTGCATGCCTAGGTGCTTGATTTTATATACCTGTGGCCATGGAAGTGATTGGAACACCCGATTCTGATTATTTGGATGGGTGAGCGAATACTTTTGGCAATATAGTGTATATATATATATATATATATATGCATATATTTCACTGTAAAAATGAAGATTATATATTTATACTTTATTTGCGCCAAATGTATAATATAATTATAATATAATTGAACAAAATAAGTACTAATATGTCCCTTACCTAGTTGATACTTATTACAATTGTATCACAATACTAAGAATCATCTGAATAAAATGCAGAAAATGGTTATTTGTAAAAATCCATGATTTGTTCAATTGTACTAATAGTATATTGTATTCACAAATTTCCAAGGTTTGCAATAGTCCCTGTATCTTTCTACAAGCTCAGAGTGTGACCTATGTGTCAAATCCAGAATATAATTCATTGGTCCTTTGAAATGGAGTTTCATAGCGTTTAATAAATAATGCAACATGTATTTGTTGCCCTCTAAGAATGGATGTCATGGCTAACTCAGTTTTGAGTTCTTATCCTGGTTGTTCTCCTGGGCTCGTAAATACGGGTTTACTTTTCATTATGAAATGTTGAATTTCTTGTGACCCTTCTTCATCTGCGTCACTTACTCCTTACATGCAATAAAATGTAAGTTTGCCTCTACCAGCTAATATCTGAGTTTAAAAGCCTGCATCACCTAGATTTTGCACACCTGGAATTTGAATGATCCTGCTAAATCTTGTCCATAGTTCGATTCTGGTTGTTCTGTATCTAATCTTGTTTATTATACTATTACTACCTCCCTAATGAATTTTATATTCTTTGTGTTGTCAAATAGTACCTAAACTCATTGATATTGCAGTTACAAATTTGGACTTTAGGAATTCAACTTAAAATAAAATAATTCAGAAAAACTTTGAGAAATCGAAGCAAAAAATGGGGAAGGACAGGGGACACTAGCAGGGTTATTCAAAGAGAGACAAACTGGCCCCGAAATTGCACCGAGCAGTGAATTTCCCTGTATGGTGCAATTTCGTGGACATTCAGCTACTCAAAAGCTTGCAATTCGCCAAATATTGGCGAACTGCAAGCAAAATATGGTGATCTTCGGCAGCTAGAGACATGTGTTTCATTTCATACGGAATCAAATTTCGGATGAAATTGACCTGGTTTGTAAACCGGTCTGTAAATACGAATCTCGGTAACAACGAAAAAACCGAAATGCAATTGATCTGAAATGAAATAAAGAAAGAAAAATCAATGCAATGCAAAACAAAGCACTGGGTTAATGGCATCTCTCAGGGCACAGCATAACCCAGTCAGGGGTTAATGAACAAGTCACAGGGCACAGTATAACCCAGTCAGGGGTTAATGGGCAACTCACAGGGCACAGTATAACCCAGTCAGGGGTTAATGGGCAACTCACAGGGCACAGTAAAATATAAAAAAAAAAACAGATGGGGGACCCTTTCCTTGCAGCTGAAACCTGTTCAGCACCATGGAGAGCAGCTGCTTCAGCTGCAAGGAAAGGGTCCCTCGTATCTCTTCTTTTATTTCACTTTTTTTTGTTTGTTTTAGGCATTATAAAACAAAAAATAAGAAGGAAATAGGTAATAAAAGCGAAATATGAATTGATCTGAAAAACAAAATACCGATCGTCCGAATTATCAAATCAATCAGAAATACGAATCGCAGTAACATAACAAAACAAAACGAAAAATTTGGTCGTGTACATGTCTAGTCGGCGCTCTGTTCGGCAGATAGTCAGATTTTTTTCAGATGCATTTGGCGGTTTTGCGGCAGATCGTCAGGTGCGTTCACCTTTTTTTCGGTGGTTTTGCGCGGTTTTTCCATTCAATGCGTCTTTTTTGCAAAGGTCTTTTGGATGCGTTCAGCGGATCTTCCCTGCACTTCGGGGACCCTGCAGTGAATGCTGAATTCACTGCAGGGTCGGGGGAATTTGATTCCCCAAAGTGCAGCGAATGAAAGAGCTCTTTGAATAACCCTGTAAGGGCTTTATTCTACTATACCATTAAACGTAACGACCCACTTGCTAACGTCTGAAGTTAGAAATGATAATGTGTTTTAATTTTTTAGTGTTATCTAGCTCATATCTGGTCCCATAATGTAGAGGAAAGTGTGATCTGTTGCTTCTTCTTGCCAGAAGCGAAAGGACACAGAGAACAAATAGTTCCCAATGTCCTTCTGCTGACCCTCTCTAATCACACTTACAAGAGCTGGTGCAAGGCTCAATCTTGTCTCCATTGAGTCCTATGGATGCAAAACAGGCAAAAATACCAGCTACAACCTCATTGCCTGTATCCATTAGCACCTCCATCATATTATGAGCGGCGCCACAAACATAACCGCTTACTCCTAATTTAGATGGTAATGGGAGCTGCTAATGGTTGTTGACCTGAGTCGTATTTTGCAATCAGCAGCTCCCTATTACCAGCTCAGCTTGAGTAGAGCTCCAAAGTTATAGTCTACTGGCAGTACCGGCTAGGTGGAGTACAGGTAACATCACTGCTCTGCGTGGAGAGAGCCTGTGGAGACATGGGGTTGATCCTGGCAAGAGCACCTCTCCAGTAAGTGTCCTTGGGCAAGACACCTAACGGTACATACTCGCCACCCAGGACATACTTGAAAACGAGAGAAATCTCAATGTATTCTTCCTGGTAAAATTCTTTCTCAAAAAAAATAAATCTGTAAATTCTTCCAGTAAAATGGATATAATTTTTTTTCCTTTGTATGTTTTTGAGTTATTTTAGGATCCCAACTGACAATTAAATTGCCTTCTCTAGCACATAGCGGTCTTCCCTATATGCTTCTTCAACCCCACCTATGTCTTCTAAATTCCACCATTTCTAAACCAAACAATAACTATCCCCTCATCAATCAGTAACTGCAGCAAGACGAGAGTTAGTTTGCCTTTGGACAATAAATGTGCACATATTGCTTTTTTGTTATTCATAAAATAGACTTTTAATTCAATGATGTGAAACATGCAAATATTTATTTCTGGAAAGTCATTTTTATAGCAAGGTTTTTTGTTTGGGCCAGCAAAACGAAGTTACAGACATGACAGATGGTTACATGAATGATGAGCCACAACCAGAAGAATATTTGTATATTTAATAAAGCACAATATACACTGAACAGGTTTTCATATCCCTTTGTTGTTAGCGCAAGGGTGAAAATTTATATAGTATAAAATATGTCGTTTCAAGATGGAAAAATAAGTAATAAAAAAAGAGTATTCATTTTTTTATGTTTCTAATATATATATATATGCCAAGAACAAAGTACAAGAACAAAGTGTTAATTTTAGTTAACTGGAAACTTGTTCATTTAACCCCTTAACAAACACTAGACTCTATTATGACGTCACACAGTGCAGGGATTTGATGCCCAGCATTGGTTCCACACAGTTCCAGGCTGCAAAACACTGTACCTGGGTGGATGATCACTGGGTGATAGCAACTTATCACATCAATTGCCATGCCCAGAACCTTTAAATATTCACTTTGTATCTTTGTCTGCCTCTCCCTCTGTCTGTGTCCTCACTAGAGACAAAAAGTCAGAGAAAGATCTAATAGGGGCTCCTAGTGCCACAAAGTTCATAAAATCCGCCCTCACCTATTGCCCGTTACAATGCTCTATGGTAATGTCATTGAGGACATTGTGGGAGTTAATCACCTTTAAAACTTTTTTTATGCCCACATTTTAAAAACCGGTACTTTTAAAGATTTTGGCTAAGAGATTTAAATAGTAAGTCCTTATATATAAAGTTTAGAAAAATGTTAGCATTAAAACAGTAATGCACCTCTTGTCATATATGGAGTGTGAAAATAATACATTTACAGGCATTCATAATATGTAAGGTATTCTCACATTCAGTACAAATTTTTGCATTTATCAAGAATTACTTTTACATATCCAGTAATCATCTAGCACTCATGGGTCCACAATTTCATGCCAGGTGCAACGCCAAGCCATACAAATAGTTCAGAAATCAGCTGTACTCTAGGTCTTCCTAAGGCTGGGGTAAGACGAGCGTAGTGTTCATGTCCGTGATTGCGCCTAAAAGTACGTCCGTGATAGCATGACAGAAAGCCCATTGGAGCCTGACACATGAAGTACGTCCGCACTGAACTGCGGACGCACAACGGCCGCGGCCCACGGATGCAAGACAGGCAAGAACGTACAACTCCTAGAACGGCCGCACAAAGTGCGCTGCGTCTGCAAGTCCGCATAGCTTTATGTGTGAGTGATGGAACGTGGTCAGACAGACTGCATTTATACGTCCAGCATTTTTCACAGACAAAATGGTTTTGCTTTTTAATTTATTTTTCCTCCTACATCCGTCAAAAAATAAACGTCAGTGAAACAAACGGACTGTGTGACCACTACTGCGTCTTCCGTACTATCGTCCGTCCGTACTGCACGGACGCACAGTCTGTAGAAAATGCGCTCGTCTGACCCTAGCCTAAGAGATAATACTTTATTGTTTAAACCGTCAACGTTTCAGCTCGCTCACCGCAAGCTTTCCTCAGGTCCTGCGGTGAGCGAGCTTAAACGTTGACGGTTTGAACAATAAAGTATTATCTTTTTGAGAAGACCCAGAGTGTCACCGATTTCTGAACTCTATATACTGTATATTACAGTTTATTATTTCAGAAGTCATTTACACATCCCAACAATTCAAAGAACTGCATCACAGAGCTCATGTGCTACATTCCCCACATATATAATATTTGTGCTTGGCAGAATGGTATATATCATGAGTGGGTGCATTAAATAGCAAATTCACAGTAAGGCTAAAAGAGCCTTTGTGATCCAGACGTTAAGTCCATAACTGTTTACAGAATACATCTTAAGAGATTTCACAACCCTCCTGGTTCTAAAACTGTGATCATTTCATGATTGGGTCGTTTTGTTTATACAATAGCATTCAGAGGCAATAATATTTTGTTTTGGGGTAAATTCCCTCACAAAGATTGTTTGGCATAACAAACGAGCTGAACGCTTTATTTGTGGTTGGAATGTTGCGGTTCCTTTAAATCAAGGATCTAAACCTCTTCCCACCCACAGATGTTTTTGAACTAGAACTCCCACAATTCTCTGACCGTCCATAGAATTTAAAGAATTCTGGGAATGGTAAGCAATCATCATCCAGAGGACCAGAGTTTGAGACCCCTGATGTAAACTAAGCTTCCTATACTCACTTATGGGAGGTGTTAATTTGTGAATAGCCAGAGAAGAATGAGCTATCCCATAGTTGGTGATAGTGTAGCATCTCGATATGTGATCGTTAGCGCTAGCATTAGTACGTTTAGCATCTGGCATCAATATTCCGATCTTGACGCTAAACTGGGTTGAAAAAGTTTTGCGCCTCGCAGTTTGAGCGTGCTTAATGTACATCTCCTATATCTAATATGGGGAGCGCAAACATTTTATAGCGTCTCGACAAGTGAGGTATTACAAAGTGCAATATATAGCTCGTAGCTTGCAGAAATGCACATCGAGCCAAGAACAACAAAGAACACCTGCTGAGAATCTCTGGTGTTAAGTGATATAGCTTTTGCAGGATTATAATGCTTAACATAAAGTCTACAAGTTACCATCGACAAATGATCTTTTGAAAACATGATGAGCAGAGCATGTTTGTTACATTTCAAAACGTGGATCTCCGAGTCAAATTTCTTTAGGCTTCAGACTTAGAGAATTTACCCCAAACAAACACTAAAAATATTCAATTCTTCAAGGACTTTATCTTAAAGTCAAGGACTGTCAGTTCCTCTGAGGCGCACCCAACAAACAATTTGCCCATAACAAATGGCACATGAGCGACTTTGTCTACACACCTCTCAGATCCCAGATGAGTTGCACACACCTCATGGTCAATTACCTTGGCTGGTAAATTGCTAAGAGCAGCCAAGTCCTAGAAGACTTTGTCGTGCCCTAGTTATGCAATCTACAGGTGTTTTTCTTTAAAAAGAGTTTATGACATTAAACACAGAAAGGGTTAAAATCTACAGAAAGAAAAATCCAGTCACCTGTCAAGAAGTAAGTGGCTATTACTGAGAGCATTTAATTCGACATAACACAGATCTTACAAACAGGAGCTGAAGTAACATTCTGTAAAAGCATGACAACCTGTATGTTTATACCCTTTTTATTGTTCCTGTATATGGGGATATTTGCTGCTGTGGCCTCTCTTCTTAGATTGTAAACTCTCAAGCAGGGTCCTCTCTCCTACAGTTCTGTGTGTTTAACTTGTATGTATATTTGTTATTCTGTCTCCTTCATTGTACAGCGTTTCGGAACTTGTTAACGCTTTATAAATACTTGTAACTGTAACAATAAGAGCGCATTATATTTCTGTGTGCAGTATGTAAACCATAAGAAATATAAAGACAATTCCGAGATGTTAACTGTTTGTGTACTGTCCCTGCTGCTAAGGCCCACTCTGATAGACCCCTTAACATATCAAGTCATATTTCTTGCAGATGAGCGATTTGATTTTATTCCTTATATTTTATATTTTTTTCAGCCTTTCACATTTTTGCTAGACTTCCTCACAGTTTCACATTCTTCCTCGCCGTTTAAACAGACAGTGTGAGAGTCATTTGTGTGACTGTGAACGTGAATGTCAAAGTATTGAGCCCCCTCACACAGGAAAGAAACTAACCATCCCTTTTCGAACCCCTTCAATACCAGTGGTTTTATGGAAAACCACTTTAAATTACACTTATCCCTATCACCACACACACACTTTGAATGCACTAAAAGAACTAGAATACATTTAAAGACTTTTTGCAACACAAGTTTAGGATCCCATATATGGGAATTCTAAAATCTGGAAGACTCTAAAATCCAGAATTTTCAGAGCCTTTCATATTTTAGATATACTTACCTCCTAGTTGCTCCAGACAGGTCCTGCTGCAATGCGGCACATGTTGGGAGGCTCTGTGTAACATGCTGTAGAGAGACATGCTAGCTCTGTGCAGCATATCCCACAAAAAGTTGCTGCACTACTCTCCTAATGTGTGTACACGCTGGTGTGCAGCAGGAAGGGGATGCAGCTCCCCTGCCGCATCTATCAGACATTGGGATGTCCCAGGTTCTGAAACCCAGAAGAATCGAAATCCAGAATGCTTGGGGTCCTGGATAAAGGATGCTCAACCTGTATTTGAAACAGCTGCTGGTCAATCACAGTAATGCATTTCCATTCAGTGTCTGTTCTGAACACTCAAAGTTCATCATCTGCTATGTACCGCAACAGTATGGTAACAGATCACGATAACTAAGATTTTTGCTGTATTAATGTCTCAAGTCGTAACAGCAGGGGAGTGCGAGCAAGACTCCATGGAGAGTGCAAGCTAGCTCCGAGGCAGTGGACAGACACTGTGTAGTATGTGTTCCGTGTTTAACTGCACACGGTCAGAGTAGACAGTGGATCTTGCCAACCTTCGCACTATAATGGGACCAGAGGTATGTACATGATTTTTTAAAAGTCTGTGTTTTTTATGGAAAACTCACTTAACACCAGCATCTTTGAGGCTCAAGCTGAGAATAATGAGCTACCATGGACAAGATCTCTATTCCCTGGCTGGAGATAGGTGGAGTCCTGATACTGTTCCATTGAATTGTACCGTTTGATTATTCTTATAATAAAGGTTTTTTTTTTCCTCCAATAAATGGAGATAAATATAGCAGATAAATCACTGACACCTCAAGTGTTTGAGAAAAGGTGAGCTAAATCTCACCTGTTCAGGGTTGTGATTATTTTTAAGATGGAACCTGGAACACACAGAACTCACCAAGGTTTTGCTTGTTAAAGAATTTTGTTTTTCTTTATTTTTTTTCTAGCAAAGCTGTAACATTCTTGTAATGTTTGTTCTCAACTTCTAAGGGCTTTCATCAATATCATTGCTGGAGATTTTGTACATTAGGTGATGTTGCCTTGATAAAACACAAGTGTGCATGCCTGAGGTAAACTTTTTCTGTCATTTACACTTTAAAGACATAACATTGAGTTGGAATATCAGAAAATGCACACAATAATAAAACAGCAGTTATTGTCCAGAAGAAAATCCCATAACCCAAAGAATTACATACATCAAAGGCATACACGTCTATAAACATGGAAAAATATTTTTATAATGCTGAACCCCATTATTTTTTAACTATTTTACTATGTGTTTTATTAAAAACTACTGCATACCAAGATGAACCAAGGGTGTTATTCTCCCAGGGTTCCGGATCATGACGTCGCCGACATGGCAAGAAGGCGGTACTGCACCCTCCTGACTGGGCCTGTGCAGCATCCTTCCTGCTACGCCACCCTGTTCTTTCCCTCAAGCTGTGTGCTAACATGAGGTGCTGCCAATCATGAGGCCTGTGGTTCCCTTCATAAGGATGGAACACCTATGGGGCATTGCTCCATTGTCCAGACTTACCTGGTAGCCCTTCATCTGTGACCCTCTCCCTTCCTTTTCATTTGGATTACTTGTGTACCGACCATTGCTTAGATTTAGACTACGATTGCCAGCTGCCTGCCATGACCTATTGCATGGATTTAGTAGGAGTATTGCCTGCCACTGGATCCATGTCGCCAGTGCTCTCTGCTTCCAAGTCTCCAGTGCCCTCTGCATCCAAGTCTCCAGTGCCCTCTGCATCCAAGTCTCCAGTGCCCTCTGCATCCACGTCTCCAGTGCCCTCTGCTTCCACGTCTCCAGTGCCCTCTGCTTCCACGTCTCCAGTGCCCTCTGCTTCCACGTCTCCAGTGCCCTCTGCCTTCAAGTCCCATTGCAGTGCACAATTTTCCAATGCTACGCAATTAGCGCAGGGAGCACAAATGGCGCAGAAAACACTCAGGGACTTCCAGATTCGGGAGTCCCTGAGCCAAAGAGGAGGAGCTGTGCATGTCATGTGGGACAAAATGTGAGTGAATTCACCCGAAAATAAATAAAAAATATTTGGAAAGAGGCTGTCAGCAATCTCTACCCAATTATTTAAGGACAAACAAAAAGGACACTCTACTTTTCAGTAAGTTTCCTTGGCCAAGACACCTAACGGTACATACTTGCCTACTGTCATGCGGGCAGATGCCCGTGAAGGCCCTTTCTAAGGTTCTTTCGTAAGCCCTTGAGGCAGGTTTGCGGTTTGTTGCATTATGCCAGATCCAGCCCACATAGTGCAGTAGACAGACACAAGGGGGAGTCCTGTACTGGGTATGATTTCTTAACTAAAGCAGGTTACAGGGCTAAGAGTAAACACAAGAACGTACAGAATAACTGCACAGAAATCAACCAAAATCCCTAAGCCCTGAACTGAGATCCTTTCTAGTTGGCCTCTACAACCACAATACTTTACTGCTGTGTAAGTGCAACATAAACCATAACAGAAGACATACACAGATATACACAAATACAGATTTCAGGGAACAGACAGGAGAATATCTAGAGCGAAGCCAAAGTCACACACGGGTGATTTGCAGAAATACAGATACAGGGGAAAGACAAAATAGTAACCTGAAACAGAAACAAATCATACGCATGGAATTGTAGAAATACAGACTCAGGGTACAGACAAGAGAATAATCCAGGAAGCCAAGCCAGGTCATACACGGGTAATTACAGAAATACAACTTCAGGGAACAGACCAGAGAATAAACCAGGAACCAAAGCCAGGGGTTCATACACAGATAAAAGAAACATAATAACAATCCTAGGTGCAGGTTCTCAATAGGTGAAGACCTATCCTGACCCAGGGAGCAATTGCACTGCTGGCCCTATATATAGGACTGAGCCGGTCATGTGACCGCAGACTATCACTGATATAAACACTGATATAAACCAGGAAGTGAAAATCATGGAGCAATGAACTGTGAGAGCATTGCTCTTTAATAGGGAGGAGATCAAGACAAATGACAGACAGGTGTGCTGAGAGAGCAGAAACAATTAACCCCTGGGCTGCAGCACAGGAAAGGCAACATAAAAACAAGACCTGAACAGATTATAACGAATACAGGGGACAGGCCTGGAAACGTGGAACATGACAGTTCCCTTGGAACATGGTCCCCCTGAATCAGGTCATCATCCATGTGTGGTATTCTAATGTATGAACTCCTTGTACACTGATCTTGAAAAATTGCTGCGGAATTTGTGGTGCTATATAATTAAAGGATAATAATAATAACTTAAAGGCTAAATTGTTATGTTAACATCTTTCTACCACTGGCTATTAAAGTGTTAACAAAATAAAACTTGCTACGTAAGACATATCTATACTTAGCAATGCTTAGCTATAACATCAAGCATCACTGTATGCTTGAAACTTCATTGTTGACATTTTTAAGTAAATCAAATAAGAATGTTCAGGTAAAACCTTGCATGGCTAGCTTGATTAATGATAATGTGTCACTCTTTACATTATTCTATTTGTGCTTGATCAACCCTTGCTGCAGCTGTTGTCGGCAAAATGTAATAACATAAAATGGATAATTGTGTACCATAATGCTTGATATGATTCATCTTTTGTTTGTTGCACATTTTAAAGATATGTTTTACCTGTGTGTGTGTGTTAATTTTTATCTTTTTTCTCCTGTTTTTATTATTTACATGAGGCGGAATTTTATAATAATTGGGTAAACGCAATGTCGTTGATAAAGCAAAATAAATCGATACATATTTGCAAACTGAACTGAAACACCACATCCAATCAATTTTACAAATGATTTATGTTTTTCATTTTATATTCATGTAAAGCATACATTATTCTGCTTCTACAACAATAAATTAGCAAGTCTTAGTTTATGGGGTGGATTCAATAACTCTAATCAAGCAACAGAGGAGACAGTAAAATATAATTACCATCTGGTTTCCTATTAAAATACACGCACCATGATAGTGTTACATGAAAAACAATAATGCCTTCCAGCAAGGAAACCCCTTATAGAAAGCAATAAAACATTTTTTGTTGTTAATTCCCTATGGCAAGCATTATATTGGGAGGAAAATTAACCTGAAGAAGCCCAATGCTGTTAATATGTAAAGCTGAAGGAAACTGAGCCTCTGCATATAACATATTACAGTTTAATGGCAGGGGTAAACTCCTACTACTAGTTAACCCCTTCACTACCAATTGATTAAAAAAAAAAACAACACTATCAGGAACCAGTGTTTTTCTTGGGTAAAACATTTTGAATTAATAATACAGTAAGAAATATTTGGGAATATTCCCAATGAATTTCTTAATCACCAATTTGACAGGCAGCTGTCACTATCTGCTGGCCAAATGGAGTTACAGCAGTTCAGAGGTCCGTGCAGGTTCGGCAGGGGAACTGTCTGTTGTTAGACACATTCCCCAGTTACTTTTAAAAAGTGGTAGCACTTTGGACATCATGCCCAGGGTTATAAAACTTATAACCCAAATGCAAACAAAATTAATTTGCAATTACAAATTTTGTTTGTAATGATACAGCATAGCCCCCAGATAGTGTTAGCACAATCTCAGGCTGATGTGTCTGCTGATGATCATGTAAACCTGTTCACGGTAGTGAAGTGGAAGCATTTTTTTACAACTAAATCAATAAAAATGCCATTCTAGGAGCTTACCATTCTAGGCTCTCTACTTGAAAGCAAATTATGATTATAAAGAGTGGATTTATTTCAACTTGATCCCTTCCTCATTCGGAATAAAAATTATATATTAAATTAAAGCCTACTATTGAGCGTTCTCAGGAAGACCAATAACTGTGGTATTTAATACATGCTAAGTAAATACAGAATTAATAAAATAGGTGCCCCCAAATCCCTTGCAAACCAATGTGTTCCCAAGCAACAACTGAAAACTCGTCTGCCCTGTTTGTGAAGGGTGGAGGAGGAACAAACCTGAGCAGGTGTTTTGATGACCTCCTCACATTGAAAATGCTGTCTTTGACCAAGGTCCATGTTTATTAGGGGGCAAATAAAATAAAAATGTCACATAATGACCTTGATCCTTCTTTCAATCGAAGGTGTATTAAATTAGTAGTGGTTTTGATAGACCAGTGGACAACGTATATACACTAGACCCTATAGGGTCTCAACAGTGATTTGGCGCAGAGAAAAAAAAGGAAAAAAAAAGTTTCTTATTGATATCTAAAAATACACTTAGGACAAAAAGTCCTCACGGAAGAGCACACTGTAATAGTGATAATAGTGAGACACTATAACTTATCTCAGTGTCACACGTGTCAACGAGCAAAATCGGCCTCTCCTCAGCCCAATAATAGAGTCAATCCATTGTACATGAAATATAAGAAAAGAAAATACACAATGGTACAGTATTGTTAAGTCCACACAATTGATCAATAAGCATATAGATGGATACACTCACAAAGCTGGAGCCTAATATATTTTCAAACCTGTGGCCACTTGAGTAGGGGGGCCTCTCCCACGTAACCGAATTGATGTTCTCTTGAGTGCACTTCAATCTTACAAGCTCGCTTCCAGCCTCAACTGAAGAGAAAAAATGCCAATAGCATAGACCTGCATGTAATATTCACTGATATGACTGTAGTTATACTCACATAATCTGAGCCTCTTTGAATAAGTGGCTCAGTATAGGCACATGTGACCAATAAGGGGGATCACGCCATCTCTGGCATTCTTCCAGCTCCACTGGAACACTTCTATGTCACCAGGACCCCCAAAGGAGGGAAGCAGACCATCAGGAAAATTTTCAGAAAATATAATTCATTACTAATAATTTATTACATAAAATCTTTAAAAACATTAAAAAAAATATAGCCGTATAGTAACAGATACGCGTTTCACCTGCTATTCTGCTGGCTTCCTCAGTCTGTTACAGTATATAGTATTGTATAGTATATGCCTCCACATGTGTCTGCGTGCGTTCCAGCATATACTTCCAGTTTGCGTTCCAGCACTTACTTCCAGTTTGCATTCCAACACCTACTTCCGGTTTGCGGGCCAGCACCTACTTCCAGTTTGCATTCCAGCACCTACTTCCGGTTTGCGGGCCAGCACCTACTTCCGGTTTGCATTCCAGCACCTACTTCCGGTTTGCGGGCCAGCACCTACTTCCGGTTTGCGGGCCAGCACATACTTCCGGTTTGGGGGCCAGCACATACTTCCGGTTTGCGTTCCAGCTCTACAATCTGGTGTGTCTGCTGGTAACATTACTCTGTGAAGCCATCTGCCACCCGCAATCTTTATATGTCTTGATAAACTTTTCACTCACTACAAAACATTCAGTGTGCATAAAACAACTCTCTTTAGATTGTCCCCTGCTTATACTGACATTAAGATCATAATCTCAATGTGAGGTTTTCATACCAATTATTATAACTGATATATAGCATATGTATTACTATCACTCAGTTATTTCATTCCAAACATTAACCCCATATTTAACCATGATTAATTTTCACAACCTTTTACATATATAACCTATTCCATCATATTCATTATCCGATATTCAACGGAACTTTTATTTTTATTTTTAAAAGGGCAATATGCTAGATGGTGGCACAAATAAGCCCTAATCTTTCAAAGTGCTAAACCAGAATAAATAACATGTCTTATAATCAGAACAGTGGAAAATGTAGCTTTAAAACACACAGCTAAATGAATAATGAAATGTAAGAAAACAAATTGTGTTTATCCAGTGATAGAAGTCTTCACTGGAAATGTAAATAATAAATTGATATGTCCTTGTCCATTGCCAGCCAGCTGGCTAAATATATCTAAATCTTTAGGTAACTAAGGGGCAGGTGTATCATAAATGGATGGCAACAAGTGCTTCCTGATTCCCACATATGGTATAATAATAAATAGGTTTAATATAGTAATTTGCCACATTTTGGACACTGCTGTAAATGACTGGACAAAAAAGTAATGGATAGAAAAAGTTTCCTAACTTTCCAATGTAAGTAATGTCATTTTTTTTGTAAAAAAAAGACACACTTGCATGTTTTTTGTGGGGGGGGGGGGGTTGTGCCATTTTACCGACGTAACTAGGGTGCAAAATCAATGCTAGTGTAAACTTTAGAGTTAACTTTATGCCTAGCCCTAACGAACTGATTCTGCTCCATTTTTAGGTAATGGTTATGCTCCTTCTTCCTTCGATGCTTGTATGCTCATGTCAAGAATCTGTTGCCTAAAAATGGAGCAGAATCTGTTAGGGTTAGTCTTAACCCTAAAAGTAACCCTAACCCTAAAACACAAGGAATGCTCCTTATATCCTTGTCTGCTTCCAAACCATAGAAAAGGCATAGCAATGTGCAGTGAACTCTGCAGTATTACACTTTTCTGTATTAAACCACAGGTACATTGTGTGTTTTTCGTGCAGGTGAGCGGTGAAACGAAATTATATTATTTTCCCCTAAAGCACCTGATAATGTATTCACTCAAACTTATAAACGTGGCTTGAAGAAGGAGTCTGAGGTTTCACCAATGCCTTCTTCCTCACTCGTTTACTTTGTACACAGCAAAAAATTTGATTTTATCTTTGAATATCCAAGTTTAAACTCCCAGAACTTGACAAAATATTCTTATATATTGGGTCGCAAGTTATGATCTGGCTATTGGTAATCAAGCAATCCGATGCATCATGTAAGTAAATGCATTTGTAACGCGTCCGTCGCCATAGTCGGCTGTGCGCTCACCCATTACAGCTGCTCACTGAGCCCTCCCTCTCGGCAGTTAGAAAAACTCCCCCGCCGACAAGTGGATACTGCCCCCTTCTAAACAAGCTTTCAGTTATTGTCTTTGCAGCCCAGTTTGTAATCTCCCATAGCCCCCCATAACTATCCCCTCAGCAAAAACTAACCTCCCCCGTAATAAATACCCCCACCCCCGCTATAAATATCCCCTCAGTAAAAACAAACTCTCCCTCCACAATAAATACCCCCAAACCCCCCGGCAATAAATATCCCAGCAGGAAAAATGAATCCACCCAAAATACACTTCCTGGCAATAAATACATGTGGTGATTTACATACCAGTGCTCTTTTGCATCTTGCCCATGAGTGGAAACAGCCCCCTTCTAAACAATAGACCGCCCTCCGGGCAGGCTTAACACCTAGTTTCACATGTTGTTAATTTGTAGCTCCAACATAAATAGTACCAGATTATGAAATTCTAAGCATCAATTGTCAGATTTTGCATATTACTATTTTTGGGTAAATGCCTAAATTAGTCACTTTTAAACTAGTTCAGTTATAACACATTTAAAATGTAGTGCAAATCCAAACATATTTGCTGCATTCATATATCTGTTGAGGACAAGGTCTGAAGTAACAAAATGTCGCGTCTTTCCATAAGATTCTGGAGTTTTAAAAGTAAAACTTTACTTTGTTATAGTCTTTAAATTAGCTTTGCTCCATTTAGACATGTCGTTTAGTTATGAGACTTAATAATGTAAGGCGCCACACACCTTGTGCTATTCAGAACTAAGAAAATCTTTCCTTACCTTGACATGTTGTTTGAAATTACCATTACATTAACCGGGGGAACCAATTTTCCTTTATACACTTCACCCCGCTGTGCTTCACAGCACCCTCTTGCTTATGATCATCCAGGGGCAGCACAATTTTATATTTCTGAAAAGGAAAATTGCTTCCTGTGGCTTTTGGAAAAATTGTAGTGAGGTTGCAAACATTTAAAAAGTTTCACATTGAATAGGGAAAAAATGATAACATTCTATGAGGAGCTTGCATGAAAAGCTTCTTTCAATATGAAACTCCTGGTAACGGATTCTGTGTCAGCAAAAACACTTAACACAAAAACAAAAGCAGTAAAAGATCCTTCCTGAGCTCTGGTCTCAAAGTGCTTTGGACTGCGGGGTCCAACGCCTCCTCTCACAACAAACAGGACACTTAGAACAAACAATCACACATACACAAGCTCGTGAAGGGCTCACACACGTTTTCATGATTCCATTGGACTACAGGATAGGGATACGAGTACATGCATCAGCACCGACATTATTCTTTATCCCCTTCCTAATATTACTCTTTCACAGTAGTTCACTCATAACAGACCCAGTAATAGAGAGTTGATAAATGTTACAGACTCTCGACAAATGTTTCCCATTAGTGACTTTGTGTTACCGGCTCAGCTGGAATAGAGCCCTTGAGTTTAGTAAGTGTTCTTATTCCGGCTTTAGGAAAATCGAAGACTGCTGCTCCTGAACATTTACTTTTTGAGCTAACAAGTCTTATGAGTTTACAGACTCTGAGGATTATCCTGTGTTTTTGCTTTTCAAAAAAGAAAGTAAAATCCATTAAAAAGAGACACAATGTAAACAAATGTAGGGTGACTAAGCGAAGAGAGCCGGACACGGGGTCAGGAGCTTCCAAGGCCCCAAGTGGAAAAGACTGGGGGCACAAAGCAGAGTAGCAGCCCCCGAATGCATTCCACCCCATCACTATTATATCCCCTAAAGTTGTTTATATTGTGTTGTGGGATCTTTTAGGGTGGTTAATAATCTTTTCTTTTTTGTTCAAAAAGAGACACAGGACTGTATCCTACACCATAAGTGTTCCCGTGGAGTAAAACAAAAGGTGTTAGTGAGAATTGAGAGCTACATAAGCTTAAAGAGGTTATGTGGGAGACAAGGGGTTACAAAAGGACCGGTATTAGGTCATAAGGAGGGCACAGTCCTATGGTAGCATAAGAAGAGACAACATGGAGAGAAACATAATGTGAAGGATTCACGGGGAGACAAACATAGAGCTTGATTCCATAGTTGGTGCTATTGTAGCATCTCAATATGTAAGCATTAGCGCAAGGAGTAGTAACTTTAGTGGCTGACATTAATATTCCAATCTTGACTCTAAACAGGGTAGAAATCTGTTGGTGCCTCGCAGCTTGTGCGAGCTTACTGTACTTTGAATCTCCTCTACTTAACATGGGGAGCGCAATATATTTTTACCATCTCGATAAGTGAGGCATTGCAAGGTACTGACGCAAATTACTGTTGGGGCGTGAAATGAAGAATTTTACCAACTCCTAAAAGCTGTTGTTAAATGATTCTGCAAATGCAAAATCATTTAACGCGCTCTAAAACCCCTCTAAAAATCTCATACTCGCCTCTCATCCTGCAGTGAAAAGGGTGGCCCAATCCGCCGCTTCTTCTCGTCAGGAGCAGAGTGAGATTGGGAACAAATAGTTACTAGTTTCCTTCTGCGATCACTCCGTGGCACTGCGTCATCTCACGAGAGCGAGCTCAAGCAGAGCACGTGACCAGAAAGCGCACGGCTCCATGGAGTCCTATGGACTCCAGCAGCTGATACTCATAATGGTGCAGAAGTGAAACTGAGGGTATCAGGGAAATTATCGCTGCGTTCCAGGTCAAGGTGCTGAGATAGCACCTTCTCTGGAATATGATGTTAATATGGAGACGGTAAGGGAGAATCTGCAAGCGCACATTATCCTGCTTACTGACAGAGATGGTGGTAGGAATGACAGAGAATTGTTGGAGAGGGGAAAAATAAAGACAGATAATTAGGAGTACGATGAAAAGATAATGACACAATATTAAGGGGAGGTTGACACACAGCAATAGGAAGGAATTGGTTACTTGCATGGGTAAGAAAGACTAACAGGACAGAGGTTGAGTGCTGACAGACTCAGTGTGAGGGGCGTTGGAAAAAATATTAATTGTGTCAAGCAGATAAGGTACAAAAAGTAGTGAAAGAAGAGATGTGTATTTCGGCGCCACCTAGTGGTTTAACTGAGTGAGCTTAGATTGAATAATGGGTGTCTTAAAAAGTTAAGCAACTTAAAGCCTATATAGAGTAGGCATGCCAATGATTAGGGAAAGTGCTAAATGCAATACTTCACAGTGTAATGGCTAAAGTCGAAATGAGTGGCTAGGTGTGGTTAAGTGGTACAAGGACTAATAAGTTAAAGTGCAAAAGTGAATAAGAGCCAGCTTCTACATACTGTAGCAAAAAAGTGGCAGTGCAATCTAATGCTTGACATTCAATTGATAACAATGTGTAGCTAAGTGATGCATATACTGGTGAGCAAAGATATGTGCAAATAACAATTATATTGCAGAAGCATATAAATCACAAACCTACTGATGAAGCTCCTGTGAGCGAAACGCTTTTGAGGTGTACTACATGCCAGTTTTATTTCTTTTATTGTATATCCTGAATAAATTATTTTACTTTTATCACCGCTACCTGGTTTAATTTGGAGGAACCATCTACCACCACTACATTGCCCCTGTGGACCCCCAAATAGGAGAGGGGATCCGGTGCCCCTTTATTTTCAGCGGCTGACTTATGTTTGGTGCCTTTTGGATTAAGTAGGCACCAAAAAATGTGAGTATTACTCTATATACTCTAGTGTTTAACGTGTGTCTAGACAGTCTGCAAATTGTTGTATTTTCTTGCTCTTTCCAAGGGCCTTTTCAAAGAAACTTCAAGTACTGAGGTAAAGGAGAACTTACCTCTGAAGACCTAACACCATCTGTACTTGCGCTGGTATCCATACTCTCCACAGATAAGGTACAAAGGCCAGGGGATAATTACGCTACTAAAACGTGAATAGCTGCACACATACCTACTATACACATGTACCATATATAGTGTTGTGAAGAGTTGAGTAACCTTGGCCCACCACATGTTTTGGAAATACACTTCTCATTAGACTCGGACAACCTAAAACCCATCTGAGCATCAAGGGAGATGTACTTACTCTGGAGTGGCTGACTTTTGTAACGCATTTTTTTTTCGAAGAACACATTGAATTAAGCTTGTGAGGTTATCCTTTAGTGAACTTAGAGGATAATGTAAAATGGCTTATAGCTGTTGTAGCCGCCGCACTGCTTTGCTTTCACCCCCTTTTAAAATCTCCTATCACCAACTGAACACGTTTTCTCTTGAATGTCATTATGTTTTCACATGGAGTACCAATATGATCAGTTACAATACATAGCTACTCAAGTATACATATGAACATATCTTCTTGGATGCCAAATACATAAGTACCCCCCCCCCACACACACACTCAAAATTACACATGTGCAGACATTAATAACCTGGATAATCTAAAGAGAAAGGAGCTGACAAATGCATTTTTTAAGTAACGTATGTGTTGCAGAGCAATCCAGTAAAACCATAATAAATTATATACTAATGTTACAAAAAATACCATCCAACAAAATAATGATCCCAATCCTAATGCACCTTATTGTGAAATAAAATACAAAATTGTCAAGGTAGTAATCCTATCTTTAATTAAAAAGGCAGAAAATCTTTCATATTAATAAGATGAGTTCATGTTATGTCAGATGTCATCTAATGTCAGATGTCTATTTAAAATAAGGAAAGAGATGATTGAAAATGGGAACAAATCTCCATATATTAAGATACGGCTTATTAACATATTCCATTTCTTAAAATATAGTTGTTTAATTCTCTTCCCCACATGAGAATAATCTGAGTTATAGAATACAGCTCAAAAAAGCATGTCTTGTCAATAGAAATTTTGAGTCTTGGAACTAATCTATTATATTCTTTATTAAGTGAGTAGGTGCGGGCAGCATAATTCTCTGAAGAAATTCATGCCTCCATTGGGGGAATTAAACCATAAGCCCAAGAAAAGTGGAGTACCCAGAGGCGTTTGGATACTTTGCAGTTTTCTCAGATAAAGTCCGATGTTTCATTGCACATCACACTTTATCCAGCAACACTAGGGTAATGTGCGTTTTACCTGGGTAAAATACAGCAGAAAACCGGAGTACCCAGAGGCCTCTGGATACTTTGCAGATTACCCGGATAAAGTCCGAAATTTCATTTCACTTCAGACTTTTGCTAATGACGCCTGGGTAATAGCAGGATTACCTGGGTAATCCTAAAGTTAAAGGGATACTCTAGGCAACATGACCACCTAAGCTTTTTTAGGTGGTCATGATGCCCTGAGTATGCCCTTGTCTCCCCCCCCCCTCCGCTTAGCCGATCGGCTAAAACAGCTGAGAGACGCAGAGGACTTTACTCCGCCCTCCCAGCTGTCAGTCAGCAGAGCGGGATTCATATTTCCCGCTTCTGCCGACTATTGCCGAGTAGGAGACATGTTCGCGCTGTCTCCAACTCGCCGCAGTAGCTGGCGGGAGCGAGCCGCCAGCATAGTCTGCGGCTGCGATTAGTGTTGCGCGCATCCTCTTGCGCGTAACACTAATCAAAGAAGAAGAGGAAGCCTGCTGATTGGCTGGTTTACGTGAGAGGCGCGCTTCTCACGTAAACCATTAGCCAAATTCAAGATTTTTCAGGACGGGAGCGGAACAGGCGGGAGGTGAGTATAAAAAAATAAAAAAAAGTGTTTTTTAGGGTATTACATTAAAAAATATATATATGCACAATAACTAGGTAGGGAATAGGTATATTTTAATATAAAAAAAGGCGGGGGATTTTTAGCATAGAGTGTTCCTTTAACCACTTCGCTGCTGAGGACGCGCTGAGCGCGTCCTCAGCATTCCCGCTCGTGTGCTGAGGACGCGCTGAGCGCGTCCTCCCATTGGGGTCAGCGTTCGGCCGCGTTCCGGCCGATCGCTGGCCCCTCCGGTGCGGGCTGACATCCTGGATGTCAGCCTGGCATCCGGAACAGCAGCCGCCAGAATTAGGTGTCATCGCGGGGGCGCGATGACACCTAATTCAGGCGCCCCCCCCCCCGCATGTGCGGAGGAGGCGCCTGAAAGGGAGGGGGGAGGTCCTTCGGACCTCTCTCCCTCCGATCGGCAGCTCTGCGGGGGTTAACCCAGGCATCATTGGAAGGGCACAGCCTGCCCTTCCAAATGATGCCTGGCATTAACCCCTGGGGAGCTGGATCGCGAATCGGCGCTGAAAAGCGCCGGTTCGCGATCCTTTCCCGGAGCTGGCCGACATCTTGGATGTCGGCCAAGCCTCCGGGAACTCCCCCTGAGGACTGGCGTCATCGTGCGTAGCACGATGACGCCAGTCCTGGACTTAACCCTTGACTGCCACCAACGGTGGAGATAGGGAGTTCCAATGAACTCCCTATCTCCCGATCCGTGGCAGCTAGGGGTTAAACCAGAGCATGGCCGTTCCAACGATACCAAACATGAAAGTGAAAAATTTTGTAAAAAAAAAAAAAAAATTAAAAATAAAAATAAATAAAAATTAAAAAAAAAAATTAAAAAAAAAAAATAAACACTTTTTTTTTTTTGGTTTGTTAATGCAGCAATATTGTTCCCATTTCAATTATAATGTGAACAATGATGCTGCACTAACGATTTTTGTATGCGGTGCGTTTGTTAAAAATAGTGTCATTTTCCCCAAAAAAAATGTAACGAGACCCCATCTCTAATTTTTTTAACAAGCGCACCCCATACAAAATATAACCGCAATTGCTCGCATGTTAAAATGTGGAAAAAAACACTTTACACATTGTAAATTATTGAAAATACATATTTTATTGCATTGTTTGTTATAATATACAGACATGACATAACGTATACATATAATAATGACATATTATGAATCTACCGAGTCTGACGGAAAGAACGATATATAATATGTCTGGGTCATATACTAAAATAAGCCTTCAAAACACGTTTAAACATGATGCGCAAAACAGGTAAAAATGACCTCAGCACAGGGGCGGGAAAAGCCTCAGCAGCGAAAGGGTTAACTGCACTTTGGACTTTAATCGTAACATATACATATAATAAACCAGGAAGAGAGCACTCCCGCCAACACATTCAAAAACCGGCAACAACAGCTTCATGCATATAAAATTGAACCAGAGTTTGCCTTTTGCAAGGTACTGATATCTAAGCTTTGTTGAAAAATAGTGGAAATTTGGTTTGCAATGGATGGCTATGAATTATGTAAGCCTGCCAACAACATCAATGTAAACCACCTTCTTGCAGGTCCTAATTAGGGATGAGCTGTTCGGTTCGGACGGTTCGGAGTTCGCATTGAACATAGCCTGTTTGTTTGTTCGCAAACTCCGAACATTTCCGGGTGTTCGCCGCGTGTTCGGCCACAATGCACCACAATGGACCACAATGCACTTTCCCACTGGCCTGAATCTCGTAATTGGCTACAGCCTTGCACCTGACCACAGGTCTGGTGCAAGACAGGTTCAACACTATGCCAATCACGGATCAGAGACCTGATTGGGCAAATTTTGCCCAATCATGGGCTCACAGAGCTAAATCCCGCAGCACACTAGATAAGGTTTCCACGCAGCGCTTCTGCACACATTTGAGAGGAGATTTCAGAGGAGATAGTTGTTCTGTGTTCTTACCGCCGGTCTGTCACGCTACTGGGGGGGTCTGGGGGGGTCTCATTTCTACCAAATATCTGGGAATTGAGGTGATCTGTCTCTTGTCACTGCCAGCAAGTCTTTTTGGGGTCACAAATTTCTACAAAATATTTGGGAATTGAGGTGATCTGTGTCTTGTGACTCACTGCCAGTACCACGCAGTATTTTGGGGGATCTCAAATTTTTACAAAATATCTGGGAATTGAGGTGATCTGTCTCTTGTCACTGCCACGCAGTATTTTGGGGGTCACAAATTTCTACAAAATATTTGGGAATTGAGGTGATCTGTGTCTTGTCACTGCCAGTAGGGATGAGCTGTTCGGGTTCGGACGGTTCGGGGTTTGACCCGAACTTAGCCTGTTCAAGCAGATCACGAACCCCGAACATTTCCGGGTGTTCGCCGCATGTTCGACCACAATGGACCACAATGCATTTTCCCACTGCCTGAAGCTCGTAATTGGCTACAGCCTTGCACATGACCACAGGTCTGGTGCAAGACTGGTTGAACACTATGCCAATCACCGCTCAGAGTCCTGATTGGGCAAATTTTGCCCAATCATAAGCTCACAGAGCTAAGTCCCGCAGCACACTATATAAGGTTTCAACGCGCCGATTCTGCACGCATTTCAGAGGAGATTTCAAAGAAGATAGTTGTGTGTGTTGTTACTGCCGGTCTGCCACGCTACTGGGGGGGTCTGGGGGGTCTCATTTCGACCAAATATCAGGGAATTTTGGTGATGTGTGTCTTGTCACTGTGCCAGCAAATTTTTTGGGGGTTTACAACTTTATTTAAAACATTTGTGTATTGAGGTGATTTTCTGGGTCTTGTCACACTGTGCCAGCAAGTCTTTTTGGGTCTCATTTATACCAAATATCAGGGAATTTAGGTGATGAGTGTCTTGTCACTGTGCCAGCAAGTTTTTTTGGGGTTTACAACTTTATTTAAAACATTTGTGAATTGAGGTTATTTTCTGGGTCTTGTCACTGTGCCAGCAAGTCTTTTTGGGTCTCATTTATACCAAATATCATTGAATTTAGGTGATGTGTGTCTTGTCACTGTGCCAGCAAGTTTTTTTGGGGTTTACAACTTTATTTAAAACATTTGTGAATTGAGGTGATTTTCTGGGTCTTGTCACTGTGCCAGCAAATCTTTTTGGGGCTCACTAATTTCTTTAAAACACTTGGGAATTAAGGTGATCTGTGTCTCGTCATACAAAAAGTACCACGCTGTATTTTGGGGCTCACTAATTTCTTTAAAACACTTGGGAATTAAGGTGATCTTCTGTGTCTTGTCACACAGCCAGCAATTTTTTTTGGGGCTCACTAATTTCTTTAAAACACTTGGGAATTAAGGTGATCTTCTGTGTCTCGTCACACAGCCAGCAATTTTTTTTGGGGCTCACTAATTTCTTTAAAACACTTGGGAATTAAGGTGATTTGTGTCTCGTCATACAAAAAGTACCACGCTGTATTTTGGGGCTCACTAATTTCTTTAAAACACTTGGGAATTAAGGTGATCTGTGTCTCGTCATACAAAAAGTACCACGCTGTATTTTGGGGCTCACTAATTTCTTTAAAACACTTGGGAATTAAGGTGATCTTCTGTGTCTCGTCACACAGCCAGCAATTTTTTTGGGGCTCACTAATTTCTTTAAAACACTTGGGAATTAAGGTGATCTGTGTCTCGTCATACAAAAAGTACCACGCTGTATTTTGGGGCTCACTAATTTCTTTAAAACACTTGGGAATTAAGGTGAAAGGTGTCTCGTCATACAAAAAGTACCACGCTGTATTTTGGGGCTCACTAATTTCTTTAAAACACTTGGGAATTAAGGTGATCTTCTGTGTCTCGTCACACAGCCAGCAATTTTTTTTGGGGCTCACTAATTTCTTTAAACACTTGGGAATTAAGGTGATCTGTGTCTCGTCATACGAAAAGTACCACGCTGTATTTTGGGGCTCACTAATTTCTTTAAAACACTTGGGAATTAAGGTGATCTTCTGTGTCTCGTCACACAGCCAGCAATTTTTTTTGGGGCTCACTAATTTCTTTAAAACACTTGGGAATTAAGGTGATCTTCTGTGTCTCGTCACACAGCCAGCAATTTTTTTTGGGGCTCACTAATTTCTTTAAAACACTTGGGAATTAAGGTGATCTGTGTCGCGTCATACAAAAAGTACCACGCTGTATTTTGGGGCTCACTAATTTCTTTAACCCTTTCACTGCTGAGGACGTGTGGGGAACGTCCTCATTGACTCCTAAGGAAAGATAGGGGTGGAGATCAGGGTTCCTTTGAACCCAGATATCTCCCGACTGTTTTCAGATAGCAGGGTCATGTTTGGTATCATTAGAAAGGCCAGAACATGGCCTTTCCAATGATACCAAACATAACAATGTTTAAAGTAAATAAAAAAAATAATAACAATAATAATACAGAAAAGTGTTTTTTAAGACGTGAAATGGCTCAGCAGTGAAGGGGTTAAAACATTTGTGAATTGAGGTGATCTGTCTCTTGTCACTGGCTGCCAGCTATCAGTGTATCTCACTGAGTTATACCAGAGTTATTTAAATCTTTATACCAGAGTTGAATCAGAGTTCTGTATTTATTAATCTATATATCACTCACCATGTCTGAAAGAACAAAAAGGACAGGCAGACGCTCCCAGCCACAGATAAGAGAGCAAGCAGCCCCTGTGTCGGGAGGCTGTGTCTCTGGTCGTGGTGGACGTAGTGCATCCTCTGCAGGGGCACGCTTGTCCTTTCTAACTGGTGCTGGCCGTCTTCTTAAGCAGCAGCAACATACAGAGGATTTGGTGGATTGGCTAACCAGGCCATCCGAGTCCTCCGAGTCCTCTGCCAGCCAGGCTTCTAGTGCTTTACAGTCCACCTCAGCTACCAAAGCATCTAATGCAGCCTCCATGTCCACAGCTACTCCTGCCGTAGCCTCGCTATCACACACGGAGGAGTCAGCTGAATTGTTTGACTACAATGAGAGTGACATGCTGCTTGAGGATGCGCAGCAAGTACAGTGCTCTGATTCAATCTCTGAGGTTGAGCAAGGGAGTATAATCAACCTAGAGGAAGGGGGTGCCAGTGATGACACACAAATAACTGGCACTCATGTTGCCCCAGCAGCTGCAGCATACTGCCAAGTTGGCTCCAGTGACGAGGAGATAGGGGTGAAGATGACATTGATGATGATGAGGTCACTGACTACACCTGGGTGCCAGATCGAACTGAGGAATCAAGTGAGGAGGGGAGGAGGAGGAGGAGGCACAGAAAAAACGAGGCACAACATCCTCTGTGACCAACTGTAGCACTAGCCAGTCCAAGGCATCACATGTCAGAGCTGCTCCGGTGCAGAGCGCTGTTGTCTCAAAGAACACATGCAGGAACTCTGCTGTCTGGGAGTTCTTTAAGAAATGTGCAGCAGACCCCACCGATGCTATTTGTAATCTATGTCAGAGGAGGCTGAAGCGTGGGATAAACACCGGACACTTGGGTACCACGTGCTTGAGGCGGCATATGAACAAGTGCCACACATTCCGTTGGGGCAAAACTTTGCATACGTCCTCCTCCTTCTTATCTGTCTCTACCCACACTGTATGTCCTGCCATGCAATTGCCTACAACCTCCACAGACAGGGATGATGCTACAGTACTGGATGTACCAGCAGGTCCTTCCTCACAATGTGACATCATCCCAGTAGCTGAAGATTTACGCAGTCAGATTACGTTGCCGCAGCTGCTGCAGCGAAAGAAAAAATATAGTCCCAACCATCCCCAAGCACAGCGTCTAAATGCCAGCTTAGCAAAATTACTAGCATTGCAGCTGCTGCCTTTCCAGCTGGTGGACTCTGCTCCCTTCCGTGAATTTGCTGAATGCGCTGTATCACAGTGGCAGGTTCCAAAATGCCATTACTTTTCACGCAAGGCCATTCCAGCACTATACCAGCACGTGGAAGACAATGTTATCCAGTCATTGGGAAAGGCAGTCAGCAGCAAGGTGCATGTCACTTTAGACACCTGGTCCAGCAAGCATGGACAGGGTCGTTACATTTCCTTCACGGCACACTGGGTAACTCTGATTGCAGCTGGGAGGGATCCAAGACGGGGCTCTGTGCTGGAGCTTGTTCATCCACCACGCCTCCAGAAAGCTGCTTGTATGAGGTCTGTCTGCTCCACCACCTCTTCCTCCTCCTCCTTCTCTGTCTCTGGCAAAGTGGCAGTTAAACCGACGCCTGACAGGGTCTACGCAACGGCTCAAGCAAAAAGATGCCATACTGTGCTTGAGCTGGTTTGTTTAGGGGACAGGAGCCACACCGGGTCAGAAATTTTGTCAGCTCTGCAGGGGCAGGAGGAAGTGCACGATACGGTCATCCTCATTGACCAGGAAGACTCGGCAGCTAATGCCACCTCCAACCTACGCTGCATGGGCTCCCTAATGATGCAAAGCCTGCTAAAGGACCCCAGGATTCGTGCTATCAAGGAGAGGGATCATTACTGGTTGGCAACCCTTCTTGATCCACGATACAAGGGGAAAGTTGCAGAGCTCATCCTGCCCGCACAGAGGGAGCACAGGATGACAAAATTTGAGGACGCTCTAAAGCGAAACTTGTGTAACACCTTTCCAGGCACTGGTAGATTACCAAGTGCTGACACGTGCTTCTGAGGCTGCAGGTGATCAGAGGAATAGCAGTGAAGGCCAGGGCCGCTTGACTGATGCATTTTTAAATTTTTTTAGTCCTCGACGCCCAGGGACGTCAAATGTAGGCACCCATTGCCAGCATCTTCACCATATGGTGCAGGACTACCTAGGGGCAAGGGCAGAACTGGATACGTTTCCAGCAGATGATCCACTGGCTTACTGGGTGTTCAGATTGGATCACTGGCCAGAACTTAGCCAATATGCTATGCAGCTACTAGGTTGCCCTTCATCTAGCGTGCTTTCCGAAAGGACGTTCAGTGCCGCTGGAGGTTTTGTCACAGACAAAAGAGTGCGTCTGTCCACCGACTCTGTAGACCGGCTGACATTTATAAAAATGAATCAGTCCTGGATCAGCAGCTATCAATCCCCTGATGCTGAAGTAATGGAATAGATAGGGGATGTCCTCTTCTGCATTCACAAAACCTCCAGCACTGAACTCTTCCACAATATCACAAAAGGGTTACGGTGTGAAGGCACTTGCTGCCATGAAAGGCACAATATTTGGCTGCACTGACGCCTGTGCCAGATTTTTATCATTTTAAGTTTTTTGAATCGCAGGGTTCAACCCTGCACTCTTCCACAATACCACAGAGGGGTTACTGTATGATGATATTTGCTGGCCTGGCATTAAAGGTACAATATCTGGGAGCACTGACGCCCATTAACAGATAAAAAAAATGGTCCACCCACATGGTCCACCCCTGCACTCTTCCACAATACCATAGAGGGGTTAGGCTAGGGTCAGATGAGTGCATTTTCTACGGACTGTGCGTCCGTACAGTACGGACATACTTACTGACTGACGACAAGGTAGTGGCCACACACAGTTGGTTTTTTTCACTGACGTATTTTTTGACTGATGTAGCAGGGAAAATAAATTACAATGAAAGAACATTCTGTCCGTCAAAAATGCTGGATGTATAAATGCAGTCCGTCTGACCTTGTTGCATCACTCACACACAAAGCTATGCGGATGTTGTGGACGTGGCGCACTCTGCACGTCCGTTCTAGCAGTATTACGTTCTTACCTAACCTGCGTCCATTTGCAGCGTCCGTCAGCCCCCGCACTTCTGTGCGGACGTACTTCGTGTGTGGGGCTCCATTTAACACAATTGTATGCTATCACGGACGTACTTATGTGCGGGCAACACGGACGTTAACACTGCATTCGTCTGACCCCAGCCTTACTGTATGATGATACTTGATGGCCTGGCACCAAAGGCACAATATCTGGGTGCACTGACGCCCATTAACAGATAAAAAACTTTTCAATATAGGACCACATGGTCCACCCCTGCACTCTTCCACCATAACACAGAGGGGTTACTGTATGATGATACTTGCTGGCCTGGCACCAAAGGCACAATATCTGGGTGCGCTGACGCCTTGACCAGAATCATATCTTTTCAATATAGGACCACATGGTCCACCCCTGCATTCTTCCACAATACTACAGAGGGGTTACTGTATGATGATACTTGCTGGCCTGGCACCAAAGGCACAATATCTGGGTGCACTGACGCCTTGACCAGAATCATATCTTTTCAATATAGGACCACATGGTCCACCCCTGCATTCTTCCACAATACTACAGAAGGGTTACTGTATGATGATACTTGCTGGCCTGGCACCAAAGGCACAATATCTGGGTGCACTGATGCCTTTACCAGAATCATATCTTTTCAATATAGGACCACATGGTCCACCCCTGCATTCTTCCACAATACTACAGAGGGGTTACTGTATGATGATACTTGCTGGCCTGGCACCAAAGGCACAATATCTGGGTGCACTGACGCCCATTAACAGATAAAAAACTTTTCAATATAGGACCACATGGTCCACCCCTGCACTCTTCCACCATAACACAGAGGGGTTACTATATGATGATACTTGATGGCCAGGCATTAAAGTCACAATATCTGGGTGCACTGACGCCCATTACCACCAGATCAAAAACTTTTCAATATAGGACCACATGGTCCACCCCTGCACTCTTCCACAATACCACAGAGGGGTTACTGTATGATGATACTTGATGGCCTGGCATTAAAGGCACAATATCTGGGTGCACTGACGCCCATTACCACCAGATCAAAAACTTTTCAACTCGGGGAGTGTTCGGCTCATCCCTAACTGCCAGCAAGTATTTTGGGGGTCACAAATTTCTACAAAACATTTTTGAATTGAGGTGATCTGTCTCTTGTCACTGCCACGTAGTATTTTGGGGGGTCACAAATTTCTACAAAATATTTGGGAATTGAGGTGATCTGTGTCTTGTGACTCACTGCCAGTACCACACAGTATTTTGGGGTCACTAATTTTTACAAAAAATCTGGGAATTGAGGTGATCTGTCTCTTGTCACTGCCATGCAGTATTTTGGGGGTTACAAATTTCTACAAAATATTTGGGAATTGAGATGATCTGTCTCTTGTCACACAGCCAGTGCCACGCCGTATTTTGGGGGTCACAAATTTCTACAAAATATTTGGGAATTGAGTTGATCTGTCTCTTGTCACACAGCCAGTACCACGCAGTATTTTGTGGGGTTCACTAATTTTTACAAAATATCTGGGAATTGAGGTGATCTGTCTGTTGTCACTGCCAGCAAGTATTTTGGGGGTCACTAATTTCTACAAAACATTTGGGAAATGAGGTGATCTGTGTCTTGTCACTGCCAGCAAGTATTTTGGGGTCACAAATTTCTACAAAACATTTGGGAAATGAGGTGATCTGTGTCTTGTCACTGCCAGCAAGTATTTTGGGGGTCACAAATTTCTACAAAATATTTGGGATTTGAGGTGATCTGTGTCTTGTCAGCAAGTATTTTGGTGGGGTCGCAAATTTCTACAAAAACATTTGGCAATTGAGGTGATCTGTGTCTTGTCACACAGCCAGCACCACGCAGTATTTTGGGGGGTCACTAATTTTTACAAAATATCTGGGAATTGAGGTGATCTGTCTCTTGTCACTGCCAGCAAGTATTTTGGGAGTCACTAATTTCTACAAAGCATTTGGGAATTGAGGTGATCTGTATCTTGTCACACAGCCATTGCCACGCAGTATTTTCGAGGTCACAAATTTCTACAAAATATTTGGGAATTGAGGTGATCTGTGTCTTGTCACTGCCAGCAAGTATTTTGGGGGTCACTAATTTTTACAAAATATTTGGGAATTGAGGTGATCTGTCTCTTGTCACACAGCCAGTGCCACTCAGTATTTTGGGGGTCACAAATTTCTACAAAATATTTGGGAATTGAGTTGATCTGTCTCTTGTCACACAGCCAGTACCACGCAGTATTTTGGGGGTTACTAATTTTTACAAAATATCTGGGAATTGAGGTGATCTGTGTCTTGTCACTGTCAGCAAGTATTTTGGGGGTCACAAATTTCTACAAAATATTTGGGATTTGAGGTGATCTGTGTCTTGTCACACAGCCAGTACCACACAGTATTTGGGGGTCACAAATTTCTACAAAATTTTTGGGAAATTGAGGTGATCTGTCTCTTGTCACACAGCCAGTACCACGCAGTATTTTGGGGGGTCACTAATTTTTACAAAATATCTGGGAATTGAGGTGATCTGTCTCTTGTCACTGCCAGCAAGTATTTTGGGAGTCACTAATTTCTACAAAGCATTTGGGAATTGAGGTGATCTGTATCTTGTCACACAGCCATTGCCACGCAGTATTTTCGGGGTCACAAATTTCTACAAAATATTTGGGAATTGAGGTGATCTGTCTCTTGTCACACAGCCAGTACAATGCAGTATTTTGGGGGGGTCACTAATTTTTACAAAATATCTGGGAATTGAGGTGATCTGTCTCTTGTCACTGCCAGCAAGTACTTGGGGGGTCACTAATTTCTACAAAATATTTGGGAATTGTTATAATCTGTGTGTTCTCACTGGCTGCCACCCATCGGGGGTCACACTGATTTATAGGAGGTTTCTGAGAATTGTAATCTGTGGCTTCTCACTGCCACTCATCAGGGGATCATACTGATTTATAGAAGGTTTCTGAGACTTGTAATCTGTGGCTTCTCACTGCCACCCATCAGGGGGTCACACTGATTTATAGGAGGTTTCTGAGACTTGTAATCTGTGGCTTCTCACTGCCACCCATCAGGGGGTCACACTGATTTATAGGAGGTTTCTGAAATTTGTAATCTGTGGCTTCTCACTGCCACCCATCAGAGGGTCCCACATACTTCTAGCAGATTTATGCGAATTGTAATTTGTGTCTTCTCACTGCCACCATCAGGGGGTCCCACATACTTCTAGCAGATTTATGCAAATTGTAATCTGTGGCTTCTCACTGCCACCCATCAGGGGGTCACACTGATTTATAGGAGGTTTCTGAAACTTGTAATCTGTGGCTTCTCACTGCCACCCATCAGATGGTCCCACATACTTCTAGCAGATTTATGCGATTTATAATTTGTGTCACCTCACTGCCACCCATCAGGGGCTCCCACATACTTCTTGCAGATTTATGCGAATTGTAATCTGTGGCTTCTCACTGCCACCCATCATCGGGTCCCACATACGTCTAGCAGATTTATGCGAATTGTAATCTGTGGCTTCTCACTGCCACCCATCAGGGGGTCACGCTGATTTATAGGAGGGAATTGTAATCTGTGTCTTGTCACTGGCTGCCAGCTATCAGGGTGTCTCACTGAGTTATACCAGAGTTCTGTAAATCTTTAATCTTTACAACAGAGTTGAATCAGAGTTCTGTATATATTTAATCTATATATCACTCACCATGTCTGAAAGAACAAAAAGGACAGGCAGACGCTCCGAGACACAGATAAGAGGGAAAGCAGCCCCTGTGTCGGGAGGCTGTGCTTCTGGTCATGGTGGACGTGGTGCATCCTCTGCAGGGGCACGCTTGTCCTTTCTAACTGGTGCTGGCCGTCTTAAGCAGCAGCAACATACAGAGGATTTGGTGGATTGGCTAACCAGGCCATCCTCATCCTCTGAGTCCTCTGCCAGCCAGGCTTCTAGTGGTTTACAGTACACCTCAGCTGCCGAAGCATCTAATGCAGACTCCATGTCCACAGCTACTCCTGCTGTAGCCTCGCTATCACACACAGAGGAGTCAGCTGAATTATTTGACTACAATGAGAGTGACATGCTGCTTGAGGATGCGCAGCAAGTACAGTGCTCCGATTCAATCTCTGAGGTTGAGGAAGGGAGTATAATCAACCTAGAGGAAGGGGTGCCAGTGATGATGACACACAAATAACTGGCACTCATGTTGCCCCAGCAGCTGCAGCATACTGCCAAGTTGGCTCCAGTGACGAGGAGATAGGGGGTGATGACGATGATGAGGTCACTGACTCTACCTGGGTGCATAATCAAACAGAGGAATCAAGTGAGGAGGGGGAGGAGGAGGAGGAGGCACAGCAAACTCAAGGCACAACATCCTCTATGACCAACCATAGCACTAGCCAGTCCAAGGCATCAGATGTCAGAGCTGCTCAGGTGCAGAGCGCTGTTGTCTGAGAGCACACATGCAGGAACTCTGCTGTCTGGGAGTTCTTTAAGAAATGTGCAGCAGAGCGCACCGTTGCTATTTGTAATCTATGTCAGATGAGGCTCAAGCGTGGGAAAGACAACGGACGCTTGGGTACCACGTGCTTGAGGCGACATATGAACCCCTGCCACACATCCCGTTGGCGCAAAACTTTGCGT
Organism: Leptobrachium leishanense; assembly: GCA_009667805.1. Lineage (NCBI taxonomy): Eukaryota > Metazoa > Chordata > Amphibia > Anura > Megophryidae > Leptobrachium > Leptobrachium leishanense. Next base: position 32,887,088 of record CM019071.1, on the reverse strand, counting down.
AGGTCCTCCTCCTTCTCATCTGTCTCTACCCCCAATGTATGTCCTGCCATGTCATTGCCTACAACCTCCACTGACAGGGATGATGCTACAGTAATGGATGTACCAGGTCCTTCCTCACAATGTGACATCATTCCTTCAGTTGAAGATTTACGCAGTCAGATTACGTTGCCACAGCTGCTGCAGCGTAAGAAAAAATATAGTCCCAACCATCCCCAAGCACAGCGTCTAAATGCCAGCTTAGCAAAATTACTCGCATTGCAGCTGCTGCCTTTCCAGCTGGTGGACTCTGCTCCCTTCCGTGAATTTACTAAATGTGCTATACCACAGTGGCAGGTTCCAAAACGCCATTACTTTTCACGCAAGGCCATTCCAGCACTATACCAGCACGTGGAAGACAATATTACCGAGTCATTGGGAAAGGCAGTCAGCAGCAAGGTGCATGTGACTTTAGACACGTGGTCCAGCAAGCATGGACAGGGTCATTACATTTCCTTCACGGCACACTGGGTAACTCTGATTGCAGCTGGGAGGGATCCAAGCAGCTTTCTGGAGGCGTGGTGGATGAACAAGCTCTCTGTGCTGGAGCTTGTTCATCCATCACGCCTCCAGAAAGCTGATTGTATGAGGTCTGTCTGCTCCACCACCACCACCTCTCCCTCCTCCTCCTTCTGTGTCTCTGGCGAAGTGGCAGTTAAACCGATGCCTGACAGGGTCTACTCAATGACTCAAGTGAAAAGAAGCCATACTGTTTTGTTTAGGAGTTTGTTTAGGGGACAGGAGCCAAACCGGGCCAGAAATTCTGTCAGCTCTGCAGGGCCAGGTGCAGATAGGGTTAACACCATGCCAGCTTCAGCTGGGAATGATCGTCTGTGATAATGGCAGCAACCTTCTCTCCACCCTACGCAAGGGTAAATTGACGCATTTACCATGCCTAGCACACGTCCTAAATCTAGTGGTACCGCATTTCCTAACCAAGTACCCAGGGCTGGCAGAGCTTCTCAGCCAGGCCAGAAAAGTCTGCAGCCACTTCAGATGGTCATTCCCAGCAAGCGTTCACCTGACAGAAATTCAAAGAGAATTCCACCTTCCCACAAACCGTCTGATTTGTGACATGCCCACCAGGTGGAAATCGACATTAGCAATGCTGCAGCATCTGCACAAGCAGCAGAGGGCCATCAACGAGTACCTGTGTGAGTATGGCACAAGGACAGGTTCAGGTCAACTTGGTTCCCCCCCCCGCAGTGGCTGATGATTAAGTATGCATGCACTGTACTGTCACCATTTGAGGAGGCAACGAGGATGGTGAGCAGGGACAGTGCATGCATCAGTGACATAATTTCTTTAGTGTTCCTGCTGGAGCACACTCTGCGGGGAATTATAGATGTGGCTCTAGAGGCAGAGCAGCGGGAGGAAGAGGAGGCCTTCCCTAGCTCTCAAGGCCCCAGTCTTTCCGCAGACAGCATTCCAGCGGGTCCTACTCAGATCAGACAGGAGGAGGATGAGGAGGAGGAGGAGGAGGAATATTTAAGTAGTGGGGGCATTGAAGGTGGGGATTCCTCAAGGGAGGGTTTCGTGTGCCCAGAAACAGAAGGGCTAGAGCGTGGCTGGGAGGAGAAAGTGCACGATGGGCTCATCCTCATTGACCAGGAAGACTCGGAAGCTAATGCCACCTCCAACCTACGCTGCATGGACTCCCTTATAGTGCAAAGCCTGCTAAAGGACCCCAGGATTCGTGCTATCAAGGAGAGGGATCATTACTGGTTGGCAACCCTTCTAGATCCACGATACAAGGGTAAAGTTGCAGAGCTCATCCTGCCCGCACAGAGGGAGCACAGGATGAATAAACTTGAGGACGCTCTAAAGCGACACTTGTGTAACACCTTTCCAGGCACTGGTAGGTTACCAAGTGATGACACACGTGCTTCTGAGGCTGTGGATGATCAGAGGAATAGCGGTGAAGGCCAGGGCCGCTTGACTGATGCATTTTTTAATTTTTTTAGTCCGCGACGCCCAGGGACGTCAAATGTAGGCACCCATTGCCAGCGTCTTCACCATATGGTGCAGGACTACCTAGGGGCAAGGGCAGACCTGGATACCTTTCCAGCAGATGATCCACTGGCTTACTGGGTATTGAGATTGGATCACTGGCCAGAACTTAGCCAATATGCTATGCAGCTACTAGGTTGCCCTTCATCTAGCGTGCTTTCTGAATGGACGTTCAGTGCCGCTGGAGGTTTTGTCATAGACAAAAGAGTGCGTCTGTCCACCGACTCTGTAGACCGGCTGACATTTATAAAAATGAATAAGTCCTGGATCAGCAGCTATCAATCCCCTGATGCTGAAGTAACGGAATAGATCGGGGATGTCTTCTGCATTCACAAAACCTCCAGCACTGAACTCTTCCACAATACCACAAAAGGGTTACGGTGTGAAGGCACTTGCTGCCATGAAAGGCACAATATTTGGCTGCAATGACGCCTGTGCCACATCTAATATCATTTTAATTTTTTGAACCGCAGGGTCCAACCCTGCTCTCTTCCACAATACTACAGAGGGGTTACTGTATGATAGTACCTGCTGGCCTGGCAGTCTGGCACCAAAAGCACAATATCTGGGTGCACTGACGCCCATTACCAGATTCATATCTTTTTAATATAGGACCACATGGGCCACCCCTGCATTCTTCCACAATACCACAGAGGGGTTACTGTATGAATGCACTTGCTGGCCTGGCACCAAAAGCACAATATCTGGGTGCACTGACGCCTTTACCAGATGCATCTCTTTTTAATATAGGACCACATGGTCCACCCCTGCATTCTTCCACAATACTACAGAGGGGTTACTGTATGATAGTACTTTCTGGCCTGGCACCAAAAGCACAATATTTGGGTTCACTGATGCCTTTACCAGATGCATATGTTTTTAATATAGGACCGCAAGGTCCACCCCTGCATTCTTCCACAATATTACAGAGGGGTTACTGTATGATAGTACTTGCTGGCCTGGCACCAAAAGCACAATATCTGGGTGCACTGACACCCATTACCAGATGCATATCATTTTAATATAGGACCGCAAGGTCCACCCCTGCATTCTTCCACATTACTACAGAGGGGTTACTGTATGATAGTACTTGCTGACCTGGCACCAAAAGCACAATATCTGGGTGCACTGACGCCCATTACCAGATTCATATCTTTTTAATATAACACCGCAAGGTCCACCCCTGCATTCTTTCACAATACTACAGAGGGGTTACTGTATGATAGTACTTGCTGGCCTGGCACCAAAAGCACAATATCTGGGTGCACTGACGCCCATTACCAGATGCATATTTTTTTAATATAGGACTGCAAGGTCCACCCCTGCATTCTTCCACAATACTACAGAGGGGTTACTGTATGATAGTACTTGCTGGCCTGGCAGTCTGGCACCAAAAGCACAATATCTGGGTGCACTGATGCCCATTACCAGATTCATATCTTTTTAATATAGGACCACATGGTCCACCCCAGCTTTCTTCCACAATACCACAGAGGGGTTACTGTATGAATGCACTTGCTGGCCTGGCACCAAAAGCACAATATCTGGGAGCAATAATGCCTTTAACAGATGCATATCTTTTTAATATAGGACCGCAAGGTCCACCCCTGCATTCTTCTACAATACTACAGAGGGGTTACTGTATGAAAGTACTTGCAAGCCTGGCACCAAAAGCACAATATTTGGGTGCACTGCCACTGACGCCTGTATCAGATTCATATCCTCAGATGGGTTACGGTGTGACGGCACTGTTGCCGATGCTAAAGGCCCAATTTTAAAGCACCTATTGTTACTTTCATCCACAGCCTGCATAAGTTTCACAATAATTTAGCCAAAAAATCACTAAACTTTTTCTACGTGTCCGAAAATGGCTCCTCTTTTCATACAGACTGCCGCCCCAAGCAGTTGTTTATGGATAGATTAAAAGAAAAGCATTTACCATCTTTTGAAACGTAATTTTTTTGTTTTTAAGTGTTTCTATACATCCTATAAATCCGCCACTTCATGGGCAGGTTATGGGGACCTCCTAGGCACGATATTTGAAGGAATTTTTCCTTTTTATCTTTAACCCTTATTTCATGGAAAACTCACTATCCCTTTAAAAACGTTTTTTTTTTAAACTTTTTGTCCTTGTTTCCTTTCCCCCAGGGCACTACCCGGACCCCCATACACCTTTTATGGCAAATATCTAGCATATATGCCCTCTTGGAGGGCACTCTAAAAATCGAATTTTCAGCCCCATTGACTTGTATTGAGTTTGAGTTCGAGTTCGGATTCGAACATTTGGAAAGTTCGAATACGAACCGATCTCGGGGGTGTTCGACTCATCCCTAGTCCTAATTTGCTAACCTAATGACTGCTCTTATGGGATCAACTCACTTACCGAGGACCAAGTCCATTCTGGAGCTCCCCGCAGCTCAAAGTTAAATAAAAACTGTAGGTGGAGTACCTGTGGCAAGCATCAAACAGCAGGGCACTTCGGCAACTTTTCACTGCTGTTCATTGTTCTCAGAATAGATTAACCATTGCTTCTCTATGAGGGAATTCACTGCCCTCGAGCAGGCACCTTACATGCAGGCAATTCGCCAAAATTTGGCAAACTGCCTGCTCTCTGAACAGCGAATGGCCCTGAAATGTCACAGTACGCTGAATTTCAGTATCTGGTTACATTTTGGGGCCAAATCGGCTTTCTCTGAATAACCCCGTATTTAAAAATCAATTTATCTCAATATTCAACTGTGAATTCAGTTTTAATAATTATATCAGATTTTGTAAATATTAACTACTAGTTTTTGCCCACAGCTTCGCTCGCGTGGATTTTAGGATTTGTTAAAATTGTTTTTTAAAAGAAACTTGGTTTTTTGGTAGAACCCCCCTTTCCCCCCCTACTTGGGATTTTTGGAAAATTGTAAAACATGTGTTTTTTTATTTTTCAAAAAGAATGTAAGTGCCAAATTTCAGATCTGTAACATCTTTGGTTTTTGAAATATAGGTATACTGATAAACGTATTCACATCCCTTTCCCCCACCCCCATTAACTGGAATTTCGGAAAATGGTAAAACAATTTTTTTTTGCACGAAGATTGTAAATATCGAATTTCACACCTGTAACATCATTGGTTTTTGAAATATAGGTATAGTGATAAAGGTATTCATCCCCCTCTTTGCCCCCCCCCACTGTATTTTTGGAAAATGATAAAATACATGTTTTTTTTATTTTCAAGACGAATCTAAATACCAATTTTCACGTCTGTAACATCTTCTGTTTTTGAGATATAGGTATCCTGTTGAAAAGTATTCACCCCCCTTTTTTCACCCACCACGTGGGATTCTTGGAAAATGGTAAAACATGTGGTTTTTTATTTTTCAAGAAGATTGTAAGTGCCAGATTTCACACCTGTACCATCTTTGGTTTTTGGAAATATAGGTATACTGATAAAAGTATTCAACCCCCTTTTTCCCCCTCCCACTGGATTTTTGGAAAATGGTAAAATAGGTGTTTTTTTGTTTCTCAAGACAAATCTAAATACCAATTTTCACATCTTCAACATCTTCTTTTTTTGAGATGTAGGAATCCTGTTTAAAAATATTCACCCCGCTTTTTTTTCCCCCCCACTTGGATTTTTGGAAAATGGTAAAACACGTGTTTCTTTATTTTCAAAAGATTGTAATTACCAAACTTCACACCTGTAACATCTTGGTTTTTGAACTATAGATATACTGATAAACGTATTCAGACCCCTTTCCCTCGACCCCCCCCCTTATTTGAATTTGTGGAAAATGGCAAAACACGTTTGGTTTTTTTCACGAAGATTGTAAATACCAAATTTCACACCTGTAACATCTTTGGTTTTTGAAATATAGGTATACTGATAAAAGTATTCAACCCCCCTTTTTGCCCCCCTCCCACTGAATTTTTGGAAAATGGTAAAATAGGTGTTTTTTGTTTCTCATGACGAATCTAAATACCACTTTTCACGTATGTAACATCTTCTGTTTTTTGAGATATAGGTATCCTGTTTAAAAGTAATCAGCCCCCCTTTTTTTCATCCCCCAGTTGGGATTTTTGGAAAATGGTAAAACACCTGTTTTTTTTTTCAAGAAGATTGTAAGATTGAAGATTGAAAATTTCACGTCTGTAACATCTTTGGTTTTTGAAATATAGGTATAATGATAAAAAATATTCAGACCCCTTTTCCCCGACCCCCCCAATTGGATTTGTGGAAAATGGCAAAAAACATGTTTGGTTTTTTTCACGAAGATTGTAAATACCAAATTTCACACCCGTAACATCTTTGGTTTATGAAATATAGGTATACTGATAAAGGTAATCAACCCCCGTTTTTGCCCCCCCCAAGGAATTTTCAGAACATGGTAAAATACGTGTTGTTTTATTTTTTAAATTCCAATTTTCAGGACTGTAACATCGTCTGTTTTGGAGATACAGGTATCCTGTTTAAAATATTTAAAATATTCAACCCCCTTTTTGCGCCCCCCACTTGGATTTTTGAAAAACGGTAAAATACTTGTTTTTTATTTTTCAAGATGAATCTAAATACCGATTTTCACATCTGTAGCATCTTCTGTTTTTGAGCTATAGGTATCCTGTTTAAAATATTCAACCCCCTTTTTCACCCCCTTATGGGTGGGTTTTCCAAAAATCCTTCCTTAGTGGGCACTGGGCACCTAAATCAAAAAACAGTGCACTTTCAAAATTTCACATTCCTAGGTTAAACGGTTTCAGTTGGGCGTTGATGAGTCAGTCAGTGAGTCAGGACTTTCGCGTTTATATATATATATATAGATGTATTTAACCCTCATTTTGGCCCCCCCATGGAATTTTCAGAAAATGGTAAAATACGTGTTTTTTTATTTTTCAAGACGAATCTAAATACAGATTTTCACATCTGTAACATCTTCTGATTTTGAGCTATAGGTATCCTGTTTAAAATATTCAACCCCTTTTTTTGCCCCCCAGTTGAATTTTTGAAAAACTGTAAAATAGGTGTTTTTTTATTTTTCAAGAAGAATCTAAATACCGATTTTCATGTCTGTAACATCATCTGTTTTTAAGATATAGGTATCCTGTTTAAAATATTTAAAATATTCAACCCCCTTTTTTCACCCCCCCAGTTGAATTTTTGAAAAAAGTTAAAATACGTGTTTTTCTATTTTTCAAAAATAATCTAAATACTGATTTTCACATCTGTAACATCTTCTGTTTTTGAGCTATAGGTTTCATGTTTAAAATATTCAACCCCCTTTTCACCCCTTAGGGGCGGAGTTTCCAAAAATCCTTCCTTAGTGGGCACCTAAATCAAAAAACAGTACACTTTCAAAATTTCACATTCCTAGGTTAAACGGTTTCAGCTGGGCGTTGATGAGTTAGTCAGTGAGTCAGGACTTTCGCGTTTATGATAAAAGTATTCAACCCCCCTTTTTGCCCCCCAAGGAATTTTCTGAAAATGGTAAAATACGTGTTTTTTTATTTGTCAAGATGAATCTAAATACCGATTTTCCCATCTGTACCATCTTCTGTTTTTAAGATATAGGTATCCTGTTGAAAATATTTAAAATATTCAACCCCCTTTTTTCATCCCCAGTTGAATTTTTGAAAAACGTTAAAATACGTGTTTTTTTTTTTTCAAGAAGAATCGAAATACCGATTTTCACGTCTGTAACATCGTCTGTTTTTAAGATATAGGTATCCTGTTTAAAATATTTAAAATATTCAACCCCCTTTTTTCGCCCCCCCCCAGTAGAATTTTTGAGAAACGGTAAATTAATTTTTGTTTTTATTTTTCAAGAAGAATCTAAATACCGATTTTCACATCTGTAACTTCTTCTGTTTTTAAGCTATAGGTATCGTGTTTAAAATATTCAACCCCCTTTTTCACCCCCTTAGGGGCGGAGTTTCCAAAAATCCTTCCTTAGTGGGTGTGCCCACATCATAAAAACAGTGCACCTTCAAAATTTCACATTCCTAGGTTAAACGGTTTCAGCTGGGCGTTGATGAGTCAATCAGTCAGGACTTTCGCGTTTATGATAAAAGTATTCTACCCCCCTTTTTGCCCCCCCAAGGAATTTTCAGAAAATGGTAAAATACGTGTTTTTATTTGTCAAGATGAATCTAAATACCGATTTTCACCTCTGTACCATCTTCTGTTTTTAAGATATAGGTATGCTGTTTAAAATATTTAAAACATTCAACCCCCCTTTTTTTGCCCCAGTTGAATTTTTGAAAAACGGTAAAATAGTTTTTTTATTTTTCAAGAGGAATCTAAATATCGATTTTCACGTCTGTAACATCTTCTGTTTTTAAGATATAGGTATCTTGTTTAAAATATTTAAAATATTCAACCCCCTTTTTTCGCCCCCCAGTCGAATTTTTGAAAAACTGTAAAATATATTTTTCAAGACGAATCTAAATACCGATTATCACATCTGTAGCATCTTCTGTTTTTGAGCTATAGGTATCCTGTTTAAAATATTCAACCCCCTTTTTCACCGCCTTATAGGCTTGTGCACCGATTTTTTTTTTCGGTTCGATTCGGTTCGATTTTTCGGATTTTTAAACTTTTTTGAATCGGCTCGTTTCGACCGATTTCTGTTTCGATTCGGTTCGGCTCGATTTGTTTTTCGTGTACTTTTTTTCTCGGAATATCGACCATTTTTTGTATTTTCGTGTCACTTAGCTCGTTTTTTGTATGGACTTTTCGTGATTTCGGAAATTTTCGTTTTTCGGAATTGTACATGTTTTCGGAATTTCGACCATTTTTCGTATTTTCGTGTCACTTTGCTCGGTTTTTGTATCGACTTTTCGTAAGTTCGGACATTTTCGTTTTTCGGAACGTCTGTTCTCCTCGTTTCAAAGCAATAAATTTCGATTTGACACATTTCAAGTCCATTCGAAAATTCCGAAAATATTTCGTTTCGGCTCGGAAAACTTTTCGGATCTGCCATTTTCGGATCTAAAAATTTTCGGAAATTCGGCCGCATCCGAAAACACGAATCGGGAAATTTCGTGAAAATTCCGAAATTCCGAAACCCGAAACGCACATCCCTACCGCCTTAGGGGCAGAGTTTCCAAAAATCCTTCCTTAGTGGGTGCCTACATCATAAAAACAGTGCACCTTCAAAATTTCACGTTCCTAGGTTAAACGGTTTCAGCTGGGCATTGATGAGTCAGTCAGTCAGTCAATCAGTCAGTCAGTCAGTCAGGACTTTCGCGTTTATATATATATAGATAAGTGCAATGCCACCATTTTTATCAGAATAACAGTTTAACACAATGTTATAAGTCCAAAGAAAACAACAAAAAGAAAAACTTTTCTTAAGCCCTTTTATATGTTGTCGTAAATTGAAGAAAGAATCATTTCATGACATTAAAGATTGGATGTGTTCTCAAGGCATGCACTTGCATATAATTAAGTTCCAACTGCTGTAGAAGCATCAGCATAAAATATCCTCCCAAGATGCAAGTTTATTTATTTTATTTTTTTCCCCAAACTTCTGACAGGTATACTGAAGGTAACGTGTAAATCACTGGAAAGAAAAACTGTGTTTGTAGGAATTCTATAATTTGCACTTGTTTTGGCCAACGATATGATATTATACTTTGACAACCAAGTCTGCATCTATAAAATGCTGTACTACAGATACGGAACTTCAGCTGACAATGTTGGGCGTGTTTAGCATCTCATACTGACATTTTCCAGCATTTATAGTTCCAGGTTATTATGCGTTTTAGTTTGAGTCAGACCTTCTCATAATTGGAAAACTGTTACAATGCTAATGTACTTACTCGTGCCAGACAAGATTACCAGTGTTTTAAAAAGTGGAAATATTATTATTGTACTAATGTGTCAGCATATAAAATCAGCTAACTTAGCATTAAAATAGTACAGCCGTGTAAATATTGTCCTAGTTTCTTATTGAACTGAGAGTCGAGTAAAATGTTTGTAAACATCAACCCCTCCGTACCCCTCCATAGCTCTCCTCCCACTGGAACCCATTATTTCTAAACTCACCAGCAATGGGCTCCCTTGGCACTGGTCCACTCTATGTGACTTGCTGCCACTTCTTGTAAGCTGCAGCATGTCACATGACTGTGGGGGAGGGATCCAAAGAGTTCATGTTATATCATTTTTGTATGCTATTCCATTGCTTCGTATTGTTTATTTTTTGTGGGAGGTGTTTGAGATGTCCCCGGTTTGTTTTGGTTTTCTTCATCTGCACTTTCGGAGGGGATAAGAATATATATAATTAGGAGTAAGCCACATTTTCAGCAGGTCTGGAAGTTGAAACCTAGTTATATATATATTTAACCAGGTTTTTATACCTAAAACTGTTGTGAATTTGCTCTCTGTATAATAATATATTTTTAATAAGTAAATATCTTTATTTTCCAAGTTTGACTTCACTGTTCCAATGGTAATTAATAAAATATAAAAAGTGACACTAACCAAGCACTGTAAGAAACTAAACTTGTGGGTCTTTCAGTTCTTGTGACGCAGTCTTGACTTTCCAAGGGTCATCTACTTCTGACAGTTTACAGTCAAAATAATCCATAAAGTCTGCAGCCATCAGACTGAGTAGACCTGATGATCTGCCAGGGTCAGCAATAGATGCCTGGGGATGTGGAAATACCCATTGGATATGCTTTAGTTACAGTATACATTCTCTCAGTGTATTATAGTTTTGTGTATACTTGGGAAAAATGACAATGGTAAGGGTCAATTACTTGATGGGAGTAATTGAAAAATTGAGGACATACTTAAAAAAACAAGAGAAATCTCAGTGTATCCTTCCTGGAAAAATACTTTAAACTAAAAAAATATAAAAATAAAAACTGGGCATTACATAGATTGCTCGCTAGCCAAATTCACCATGTAAAGGACTAAATTGTCCCTCTAAGAGATACTCTAACTGGCTACTCTCTTCCATTATGTAGTTTACTGGTATTTTGTGAATATGTACCTATTATAGAATAAAATAATCATATACGTTGAAATTATTATGTATATAATGCATTTGTTCCAGCCTGTTGTGTCTCTTTGGAGTTCTGTTTTCAAGAACATTATGTCAAGGTTGAAAACCACCGTGTATCTTGAAACAAGCAATTCTAAAGTCTTCAATATCTAGCAATTCGATTCACATAGCGCCCATTAGGCTGTTGTATTATGGCTTCTGTAATTAACAAGTTGTTTTAAAGCAGTGATACACGTTTCATAGCTTACATAGCAGTACTTAGACTATCTTGTTCAGAATATATCAGTTGGCCATGTTTTATCCAATTTCCAAAAGTCGCCAACATTTTGGTGCTCTCTCGTTCCCTGCACTTCCCTGCACTTCTGGGAATCAAATTTCTCCACCCTGTGGTTAATTCACCATTCATTGCAGGGTCCCCGAAGTGCAGGGAACGGCTACAGAATGCCGCCACCAACCGGGTATAAACCTGGCGGCCGCCAGCGCAGACCTGTCGCCGTCAAGTCGCTCTACATCTGCCATAAACACACAGCCAACAAGTCGCCAAGCACAGCGCTGACCAGCTGCAGGAGAAAGCCGACAAGCCGCCGGATAGGTAAAAAAACAAAAAACAAAACCATGGCAAAATTGAAACGCTGTTTGTAAAAAATACTACTAAATGAAAATGCCTGGAATTTACATACAGTATAAGATCCTATGAATGATAATAAAAAGGTCTGTTACTGAAAAAAGAAAAACGCTTTTAGAAAAAAAACCTGAAAAAAAATTCCTGAAAAAAATCGAGAAAAATGCCTAAAAGAGCCTAAAAAATCTATAAATAAAGAGACTTTTTGCTGCAGATTAAAATAATGAATGGTTTATTAGATATTGAGTTAATACAGGAATATTTTTAACATTGAAGCCTACGGGATTCGCCTGAATAAACTGAACCAAATACTGAAGGGGAATATGAATAAAGCAAAGTGTGCAAGTGAGGTCCATAACATGTTACGTTTCTGCATGTAAGTCTGGTATACCACGAAGAAGACACGAAAAAGAAATGAAAGAACACTAGACCCTACTCTATTTGAAGTACAAATCCGTGGGGTCTATTCACAAAGCATCGAAATTGAATGGTGCTTTGCATTTTGGGCCATTTTGCCTCAGCTTGGTGATTCCATTTTTGTCGAATATTTGGTGAATTCACTATTTATCAAATGGTCACCATATTTTGCCGAAATTGGAGTATCAGAATATTGGAGTATCAGAAGTGTTCTGATACTGTTATTATGCATCGCTTGTTTCATCCCCCCCCCTTTTTTCTTTCTGTAATCCCCCTATTGAAAATGCTCAATAAATATTATTTAAAAAAAAAAAAAAAAAAAAAAAGTGTAGTAAAAATGTGTTCAACATAAAAAAGTCTTTTAAAAAATAAAAAATATCTTTTAAGAATACAATAAGCACTTTTAGAAAATTTCAAAAATAAAGTTTTTTGTTAAAAAATATATGGTCTTGAAATGTTTTTTTAAAAAAAATATTTTATTACAGTGAAACTTACTGGATTCACCTGTTTAAACCAGTCAAATTGAAACACACACAGGGTTATTCAAAAAGATTCGAAAAGTCACCGCACGTTCGGTGACTTTTCGTTCTCTTCAATTCGGTTCCAAGCACCACAGGGTCCCCAAGTTGCAGGGAAAAGCTGCCGTAAACCCACCGAAAACTAACTGCAAAACCCAGCGAATGCACGCCGAAAACCCCAAAAAACATCTGGATTAACCTGCGAAAACCACGGAAAAAGCCCGAGCAGGAGCCGATCGCACACAGCCGAAACAGCCGAAGCAGCCGAAGCAGCTGAGACCGCAGACGAGGGAGTCTTAAATTATCTTAAATTAGCAAAACCGTTTGTATGAATCTGTGAAAATGAAACGCTGTTTGCAAAGAAACTACTGAGCGAAAATGTCTGAAATTTGCATATGAGGTCCAGGGAATGATAATAAAGAGGGCTGTTACAGAAAAAATAAGTAAACTTAAAAAAAAAATTAAAAAAATCGGACTTTTAAAAAAAAATAAAAAAAAAATGCTTAAAGTATACTAAAAAATCTATAAATAAAGAGACTTTTTGCTGCAGAATTTTATAATGAACGGTTTATTAGATATTGAATTAAAACGGGAATATTTTTAACATTGAAGCCTATGGGATTCTCCTGAATAAATTTGCTGAATTAAACCACCGAATGGCAGGGAATTTCAGGAACCTTTCACTGCTGGTTTGTGTTCTCTGAATAGCCGAAGCAGTGCTTTTTCATGGGGATTTCACTGCCCTCGAACAGGCACCGAACAGGCACCATATGTTCAGGCAATTTGCCAGGATTTGGCGAATTACCTGCTCTCTGGATAGCCGAATGGCCAGGAAAGGTAACCGAACGCTGATTTTCAGCGTTCGGTTACCTTTCTCAAGCAATTTGGATCTCTTTGGATAACCCTGCAAATATCCGATTATTTCACCGATATATCGGTGCAATTCGGCGGTCTGTGAACGAATCAAAAATGTCCAATGGGACAATGTTGGTGCCACCGACCGCAGCCAAAATGTGGCAAATTGCACCGTATTTCACTGTCAATTCACCAATATTTGGTGAATTGACAGCTTTCTGAAAAGCTATACTGCCATGATATTGCACCGTGTGGTGAAATTCGTTGTTTGGTGCAATTTGGTGGTAAATTCAGAGGCTAGTGAATAACCCCTTATGTTAGTAGAAGTATTCACTACAGTTATGATGGGATCCACTCACAAGTCAGACACACCTAAGGCCATAGCACAGTGGTTCCCAACCGTGGTCCTCAAGTACCCCCAACAGGTCAGGTTTGCCAGATATCTGAAGCACAGCACAGGTGAGATGATTTGCTGCTCAGTGATTGCAGGATTCAGTCTGCATTTCCCCAAGGTGATCCTTAAAACCTGGCCTAGGTTAGGGGTACTTGAGGACCGCGGTTGGGAACTACTGCCATAGCAGATGGCTTCATGCTTAGGACGGGGTGGTATTATCGAAAAATCATTCTTGAAGCGTTTTTAAAAGCTGTTACTAATCAGCAAGTGATAAGCCTGTGATTGCCGCAGTGTTATGTTGCTTTTGTTGTTAATATCAACCAAAAAAATTAAATTATGGGGAGGTCATAAATGATGGACATTTACACCGTGTCAGCTGTTTTGTTTTTGTTTGCCATCAGAACACGGGGTTAGATTACTAATTGCTGCAGAGCAATGCTGATATACCGTATGTATTTCCTCACTGGTCATTTTCCTGACGCGTTTGAAACAGATGTGTCAGTGAACTCTGTCAGAATTGCCAGGTACATGCATTAAAGTTCCTGACAATACCAGCTCTAACAAAGTCTTACAAGATTTGCGATGTTCATTTTTCCATTACGATGTGTCTTTCTGTGCTTAATCAATCAGACTGACAGCTGTCTCTTTCTTTATGAAGACATACGGATCCGTTTCTCTAAGACTGTGAACATTTATAATTAATGCTTGTACCCTTGCCTTGTTAAAATGAATCTGTTCCGTTTTACACTGGAACTTGCACTGATGTAATTCTGAAAATCATTTAAGAGAATATGTTCTTAAATTAGGCATGGATCCCAAATTGGCAGCGAGTTTGTATCAGACATAGTTCGTTAGGATGACAAGGTCAGAGGTTTATTGTTCAAGCTTTTGAATCGAAGCACTACTCATGCTAGCAATAATGAAGCATAATTAAAATGCATCTAATATGTCATACTTTTCTACGGGCCATATTACATACTTGGTGCTAACTTAACCAGAGCTGTTGTTAACTTAACAGCTCCATAGGCTATAATGTCTCTGGTAAGTTTACAACAGCTCTGGTTAAGTTAGCACCAACTATGTAATATGGTCCTATGTGTGGTAATTGTGATATCCTACTGAAAGGCCACTGCCATAAGAAAACACCATTGCCTTGAAGGGGTTTATATGGTCTGTATCAATCTCTAGATAGGTGCTTCGTTCTATAGTAATATCCATATGACCCAAGGTTTGAAAGCAAAACATTATCCTGAGCAGAATACTGTCTCCACTGACTTGCGTTTTCCCCATAGCGCATCCTCCAGCCATCTCTTTCCCAGGTAAACAACATACATGCACCAGGTCATCCACCTGATCTAAAAGAAGCTGTGATTCATCAGACTAGGCAACCTTCTTCCATGGTCCAGTCCTGACACTCACATTGAAGGTGCTTTGCGGCATTGGAAATGGGACATCATAGATACCCTGAACGGTCTATGGCTGTGCAGCCCCATACACAGCAAATTCCAATGCACTGTGTGTTCTGCCACCGTTCTATCATGGGTAGCAGTAAGTACAACATCAATCTGAGCTACAGTAGCTCTTCTCTGTGATCAGACCAAATAGGATAGCTTTCGCTCCCCATGTTCATCAAAAAGGCTTGGACGCCCACGACCCTGACACTGGTTCACTGGTTGTTATTACTTGCACCACCTTTTTAAGCAGTAACCACTGCATACTGGAACACACCACACGACTTGCTGTTTACTGATTCTCTAGTCATCTAGCCTTCACTATTTGGCCCTTGTCGAAGTCTCTCAGACCAGTGCTAGATTTAGGGAAAACTAACAGGGTTATTCAGAGAGCGTGAAAAGCAGGAGAATGACTGGAGAATGAAAAATTCTAGGTCAAAATAGCCGATTTGGAAAGTGAGATGAAAGGGAGAATTTTTCTGGTTTGGCTATTTTGACCTAGAATTTTTCATTCTCCAGCCATTCACCAGTCATTCTCCTGCTTTTCACGCTCTCTGAATAACCCTGTAACATATTATAACAGAAACTAAAGGGTTACAACAGGAAACGGGTGTCAGGACCCTAAATCGGGTGTGCAGAGGAAGGACACAGGAAAACTCCTGCCCGCACCACCTTTGCTGTAACTTGAGGTTCAGTAGCACCTTTCCTGCAACAGACTCCTTGGATCCACGCTAGGTCTTTCATGCTGCCCCACCTGAGGGACGTCACAGGAGCTCCTCAATTATAGTTGAACTTGCAACATTATGAAATCACACTCCCGCATCAGTGCGCATGTCTTGGTGTGCCCATGTACCTGTGTATTCTGATGCTGTATGTCTTACCTGTGTTTGCATTTACCGTGTCTTCAAGCTGCCTTTCTCCTTCTGTAATCCCTTTTGTAAATAAACCCCTTTGTCTTCACCACAACAATGTAGTCATGCTTAACATTTAAGTAAACATGCATTGGCGAGATATCACACCTTTTTGTGGTCCAATTTTTCGAACGCCTATTATAGCTATGCATACTTCATGCAGTTTTTTTCTCTTCTTTAAATCTGTACTTTGGTCTTTCTATTGCACTTATAAAAGTAGAGTATGACGATAGGAATATATTTTTTTATTACAATATATTCAGAAAACATTGTATTTCAACTACATGAATGCATAGCTTGTCTTTTAAATGTAATGTTAGCCCAATAAAAAAGGTATCACTACGTACTGCTATACTCGTGATTTATAAATATATATATATATATATATATAATTTATTTTTCAATATATACATTTAATGACCCTGAATTATACAGGGAATAAAGCAGCTTAGTTGTTGCAAGTGGTTTTGTTACTGTTGCTACCAGTGTCAGCAATGAGCTTCACATTCAACCGCTCTCATGCTGTTCAAATGATACAGATGTATCTTTTTTTTGAAAACTTGAAGGGGGAAATCCACAAGGAGGAGTAGGAGGACACAAGTGCTGATAGAAATTATATTGCTGAATCACTGCAACCAGCTGTAGCACAGACTTATACTGCTACAAGAATAAACTGTCTGGTCTTTTTTTAGCAACTTCTGCGATAGAACACAATATCACAAATATGTGTTAAAAAATGTTCAAGGAAATACGTTTGGAATTACATGATATACTTATTAGTAGGAGTCAATTCCAACAAAAAGATGTATTGCCTATTTCCCTCCTGAAGAATCCCAGGGTTATTCAGAGAGCGTGAAAAGCAGGAGAATGACTGGAGAATGAAAAATTCTAGGTCAAAATAGCCGATTTGGAAAGTGAGATGAATGGGAGAATTTTTCTGGTTTGGCTATCTTGACCTAGAATTTTTCATTCTCCAGTCATTCTTCTGCTTTTCACACTCTCTGAGTAACCCTTTCCATGCTTAACGTGCTTTTAGCCCGCACTAACACATAACATTGAATTGATACTAGACTTATAGCCAGAATAAGTTAATTTACAGAGATGTGCAAGGCTAAAAATTTCGTTTCGTTTAGTTTTTCTTTCCATGTGTTTTTTTTATCGTTTTGGGTCGTTTCGGACCGTTTTCGTTTCGCTTCGATTTGAAATTTCAGATCGAGTCGAAATTTTTGGATCGATTCAAATTGATAAAAAATAATGTTTTTTTTTTAAATGCTCAAAAGATCCTAAAAGGAGATTCTTTACTGCAGAATATTATAAGCAACGGTTTATTAGATATTTAATTAAAACGGGAATATTTTTAACATTGAAGCCGATGGGATAAAATATTTCCCACACCTTTAACATTGAAGCCTATTGGGTTAAACATTTTCCACACCATTTTTAACTTTGAAGCATATGGGGTAAAACAATTCCCACACTTTTAACATTGAAGCCTATGGGGTAAAACATTTTCCACACCATTTTTAACATTGAAGCATTTGGGGAAAAACATTTTCCACACCTTTAACATTGAAGCCTATGGGCTAAAACATTTTCCACACCATTTTTAACATTGAAGCCTATGGGGTAAAACATTTCCCACACCTTTAGCATTGAAGCCTATGGGGTAAAACATTTCCCACACCTTTTTTTAACATTGAAGCCTATGGGGTAAAGCATTTCCCACACCTCTTTTAACATTGAAGCTTATGGGATGCAACATTTCCCAAACTTTTTTTAACATAAAAGCCAATGTGGTAAAACATTTCCCACACCTTTTTTAACATTTGAAATGAACTAGCAAATGGATATCCATGTGATAGTTCATTTCAAATTCGATAGTTAGTCGATATCAAAATCGGTGCACATTTCTTTATTTAAAAAAAAAAAAAAAAAAATTCTACTTTATTATCATTGTTTCCTGTCCCCCAGGGCAGTACCCGGACCCCCATACACCTTTTATGGCCAATATCTTGCATGTATGCCCTCTTGGAGGGCACTTTAAAATTCAAACTTTCGATCCCCATAGACTTGCATTGAGTTCGAATC
This sequence comes from Leptobrachium leishanense, assembly GCA_009667805.1. Classification (NCBI taxonomy): domain Eukaryota; kingdom Metazoa; phylum Chordata; class Amphibia; order Anura; family Megophryidae; genus Leptobrachium; species Leptobrachium leishanense. The sequence goes on along the minus strand of CM019071.1, from coordinate 32,868,795 downwards.
GTGTTCTCGTTCGAATTCAAACTTTTTCAAAAGTTCGAGTTCGAATGCGAGCCGAACACGGGGGTGTTCCGCCCATCACTACTATAGAGGTGCTGCCCGACCGTGTGAGGATTCACATGCTGCATTAATTATACTATAGAAGTGCTGCCCGGAAGTGTGCGGAATCATATGCTGCATTATTATACTGTAGAGGTGCTGCCCGGCAGTGTGCGGAATCATATGCTGCATTAATTATACTGTAGAGGTGCTGCCCGGCAGTGTCCGGAATCATATGCTGCATTATTATACTATAGAGGTGCTGCCCAGCAGTGTGCGGAGCCATATGCTGCATTAATTATACTGTAGATGTGCTGCCCGGCAGTGTGCGGAATCATATGCTGCATTAATTATACTGTAGATGTGCTGCCCGGCAGTGTGCGGAATCATATGCTGCATTAATTATACTGTAGAGGTGCTGCCCGGCATGTGCGGAACCATATGCTGCATTAATTATACTGTAGATGTGCTGCCCGGCAGTGTGCGGAATCATATGCTGCATTATTATACTGTAGAGGTGCTGCCCGGCAGTGTGCAGAATCATATGCTGCATTATTATACTGTAGAGGTGCTGCCCGGCAGTGTGCGGAATCATATGCTGCATTAATTATACTGTAGAGGTGCTGCCCGGCAGTGTGCGGAATCATATGTTACATTAATTATACTGTAGAGATGCTGCCCGACAGTGTGCGGATTCATATGCTGCATTATTATACTGTAGAGTTGCTGCCCGGCAGTATGAGGATTCATATGCTGCAACTATCAAACTTGAAATGAACTATCAAATGGATCAACTATCGAATTTGAAATGAATTATCAAATGGATATCAAGTAATTATCGAATTTGATCGAAACATTACGAAATTACGGACTCAGCAATGGAACCGAAAAATACGATGTCCGAAATGACCGAAATGGAACTGAAAACATGAATGGAACGAAAATGACTTGCGATTTTACCAATTTCCCGTTCATATGAAATAACGAAATTATTTTGTTTCGGATCGGAAATTTTTCGCATGCTGTGTATTTGGGTGCCGATCCAATTCGGAACATCGAACGAATCCAAAGCGCCCAATTGGCCCGATTTGTGAAAAAAAACGAATCGGTCCGAATCGAAACGCACATCCCTATTAAATATTAAACTGTGTCACGGATTTTGTACTTGAGTCAAATTAAACAGTGAAATTAAATTAATTTGTTTCATAAAGTCCTTTGCTGACTATTACTTGTATTGTAAATTAAAATCAATTTGATAGTTGATATCAATTTGAAATTTGATTTCAAATTCGATAGTTGATATCAAATTCGATAGTGTGGGAAATGTTGTATCCCATAGGCTTCAATGTTAAAAATATTCCAGTTTTAATTCAATGTCTAATAAACCGTTGCTTATAATATTCTTCAGTAAAAGTCTCTTAATTTTTAGATTTTTTAGGATCTTTTAAGCATTTTTTAAAAAAAAAATTTTTTTTTTATCAATTCGAAATTTGGCTCAAAATTTTGAATCGATCCGAAAATTTCGAATCGATCCGAAAATTTCAAATCGAAACTTCGAATCGATCTGAAATTTCGTGTGGTCGAAATTTCAGATTCGGAATGCCCTCAGAAGCACGAAAATGGTAAGTTTCGTAGGAAAAACGAATCTGTACGAAACGAATTGCACAGCCCTAATTTACAACTACAGCTCTGGTTAACTATATCCCAGGTTTGGAATCTAACTCCAAATATTTACTGTAATGTAAAGTTAAAATTCTAACTGAAACAGTAAAAGAAGAAAAAGTTTTTCTGCTTGTGGGTCAAATAGGAGCTTAGTTTCCCTTATAAAAGTAGTGTATTAACTACTTTCCCGATCAACCTGTCCCCAGTTAGTGAGCATTGCAACTTGTAATTGAATTGGTTTTTATTTTTGGTGTTTTTGTTTTAAAAAAATCCACTGAGAGCCTCGTCTAGGGGAAAACCTTACCAGGTAAGCTGCTTTCCACACATAGGGTGACACATGTTGACGTAAGCAGGGAACTCACTCTAAACTGTATATTTTGCAGCCAGGGATACCATAAGAAAAACAAAACTTGTATCTACAATTGTAGCAAAGTGATAACTTTTAATGGTAACCGTGCATCAACGACGATTATTTAAAAAGTGCCTGCGCATTACACAGCTTTCCAATGGGTCAGAGGAAACAAATATAAAATTAATATAGAAATAGAAAAAGAAGACTCGAGAGTACACTTCAAGAGTGGGGTAACACCCAGAGGTGAGGGTAAATTGTGTGCATAGGATGACAAATATTGACATATTTAAGGGATAATTATTACATCTTATTAAAGGGGTCAAGCTGCGTGGAGTGCCCATCCACTCCCTCCAGCCCTGTTTGGCCGAAATTGCTGTGTTAAGCAGAGGAGTTTCCTTCACTCACAGAGCTGTCACTAAGCAGACAGGAAATCCCATGTGCCAGGGACCTACTCGGGGGGCCAATGATGGTGGCACGCTCTAATGATGACATCATCCTTTCAGAGTGCTCACAGCATCGAGCGTTCGGGGAGAAAGCAGATATGGGCTGGTACTGCGTGCACACTCGCATATCTTGCATGCAAAAAGTACACAAGTCACGCACCAGAGACTTATGCATTTCAGAAGAGGAGCCAAGACAAGCCCAGTGCCTTGGGAGAAAAGGTAAATATTTACACCCCATCTTAAAATAAATATTTAAAAAATAAATGTCTGCCCAGTTATTTAAGGGGAAAAGAGAGAAGGGGAGGGTATATATTCCATAGTGGGTTTTTTAAGGTTGGGCGAGTATATAAGACTCAGCATGTATATGTTTGGGGTCTTTTGTTAAAATAGGAAGCAAGCATGTGTCTGCTGACGACTCCACACCATATAAAGTGACCAAGATAGAATGTGTAGAAGTCATAGGAACGTGTTGCTATCTAATAAAACAAAGGTGTACTTTAATACTAGGAAGATTGATCCTCCATTTAGGTCCCCATCTCCAATTGTTGGATCTGGTTCAAGATAGGTGTCTGTATTAATGGTTATTGCAAAGGGAAACTGTTTATTATTCTGAATTGTCAAAAGAATACATTTGTATTTAATTCATTTTCCATTGGTGCAGCCTCTGTTAAACCGGAGAGCTCACGCCAGTGGTTTTACGTACTATTTTAGTCAAGTGCTATTTCCCTGAGCACTAGCTTAACATGGTTTTACTTTAATATTGCAAGGACCCCTAAACATCTCCATTCATCTTCTTTCTAAAAGTGTTACTAATCTAATATGAAGTGCAGTTTCTATACCAAGTGCAGTAATACTGCAAGCCAAGAGATTTTGTCCTCAGGCAAAAAAAATGGAAAAAATAACAACGTTGAGCAACTGATGTCCCCTTTGAGCAATTGTAATGAATTACAGACAAAGCAAATGAATTGGGAAAGATTAGGTTGCTATAAAGAGGCAAGAGTGGGAACAGAATCCACAAGTGTATCATAGCGAAGCATCCTCATCTAGGTTAAAGAAAAGCCAAGTATTTCAGAATGTAAATTTCAACGTTTGGGAAAGGCACTGTATATTTTGACTTATTTTATATTTATAGTGTTATTCAGAGAAAGGTGAAAATCAGGAGAATTGGCAGGAGATAACGATCTAGACAAAATAGCTGATTTGGAAAGTGAGATAAATTGGAGAATTTTTCTGGTTTGGCTATTTTGATCTGGATTTTTACACTTCTCCAGTCAATTCTCCTGAGTTTCACCTTTATTGAATAGACCTGATAGTGTGATAATAACATATAGAAAAACCAATGCATTGATTTAAAAACTACTGCCCTGATGAACGCTTTGTGTATAGATTCTATAAAAAACATCAAACATCTCTAAACCAATTAAGGCTGGGGTCAGACCAGCGCACTTTTAACGTGCGTTCTGGCGCACATAATTACGGCCGCACTAGCAGCAGATGACGGGCAATGATGGCCAATATACGATGTACGGCCGCACAAACGTCCGGCCGTGCAACGCAAGTGGAATTTGAACGCATTTTTCTGAGAACGCTGAACCGCTAGTACTGACGTACTGAGTGCGCAGCTGCGGCATAGCGGCGTGTTTGCGTGATTAGGAGATGTCAGACGCTGCTAATGTCCAGCCTACATAACGTCCAGACGCAAAAAGAGTTTTATTGTCGATCCGTACAAAATCACGCCCGAAAATGCGCGTCGTCTGACTGTTTTTGCGCATTCCGTGAAAAAATACGTCAATGCGTTCGGACGCACTTTTTCACGTTCGCGTGGAAAAATGCTTTCGTCTGACCCTAGCCTAAGAAAACATAAAAATGAGGTTGGAAAGCGATGTACCTTCGTTGTGAAAATGTATCATGTGTCATGCATGTAAATACCTCAGCATTTTCTATGTTTATATATAAAATGAAAATTAAAGATACTTCTCAACAATCGAAGAAAAAAAGAGAGAGAATGAATACTACACTACAACATAATCCCAGGGGTCTTTTTCAGTCAAGAGTTCATGCATAACCATTTATTATCACACTGCTGCACTGTAATTATACCTTTCAAGATGCACATAATCTCAGACTAAATTTAGAACAGCAATGTTTTACAAATAGAAGCTGTCTTTAGAATGCCGGGATATGTCACTGCGTAAAACATTTTTTTTTTATCTGTGTAAAAAGCAAATTATACAGAGGAGGATGACACGAAAGTATTATTACATAAAACGTAAAAATGCAAAGTGCATCTACCAGATAAACGATAACAATGTTCAAGCTTTACACGTGTGATATTACTAACCAATCAAACCTGAAACCAATGGAATAGTGAAGAAATGAAGATCATACACTTATGCTGGTCTTAATAAATGACTGGAAAATGATTTATTATAGGTTTGTCAAAGCTAGAATAATAACACTTCAGGTTGTTTCCTAATTTAAGTTGCAGAATATTTTTTTAATATAGTTACATAACTATTCTTATGGTGGTACACTGTTTCTGTGTCTTTGCAATTAACAGGGGCAGGTGCAGACATGAAATGTAATAAGTCACACAATATCAGGTTACCTACTTTCAAGACTTTGGGAATTTGAGGATGATCAAGTAAAACTCAACTAAATATGGAACTAGAATATCAGATATTTCTATACTTAGGACTTTAAGACAGTATAACAACAGTATAATCTATTTTGTATTTACCAACTGAAAACCAGCTACATCACATTCTATAGAAATCTGTCATGACTGTGACTGGAATAGTGATGAAAGGTTTTGGTAGACAAAACCCATGATTTTATTCCAAATATATGTATCACAGTGTGTGTGTGTGTCCCCTTTTGTGTTTATATACATTTGAGAATGAGATTTTAAACATTTATATTTTGTTAACCCCTTCACTAAAAAGAGTATTTTCAGAAACAAAACCTATTAGGAAACAGTGGGATTTTTGAAAAACATTTTTAATAATTTATACAGTAAGAAATATTTGGAAATATTCCAAGTTTATTTCTTACTTTAATAACCTATTTGGCAGGCAGCCATCTGCTGGCTAAAAAGAGCTACTGCAGCAGTGAGCTCTGTGCTGGACCAGTTGGAGATATATGTTTAAAACGCTTATTCACAGCTGGTTTTAAAGAGTGTTAGACCTGGGGGCATGATACCTGAAGTCTTAAGACTTTAGGAGCATTTTTTGGGGCCCAACTTTAAACACTTTTTCATTTGCAATAAATGACATTTTGTTGCATTGCTAGGGATGTGCATGGCTGAAAAATTTGTTTCGCTTAGTTTCGTTTCGTTATGTTTTTAAATAATTGAGTTTTTGGAATTTCGTACCTAATTTAGTTTCGTGTTTCGTTTCTTTTCGGATTGATTTGTATCGTATCGTATCGGATTTGCATCGTATCGAATCGAATCGAATTCGATAGTTGATATCCATTTGATAGTTCATTTCAAATTTGATAGTTGATATCCAACAGTTGGTATCCATTTGATAGTTCATTTCAATTTCTATCGTATCGGATTTGTATCGTATTGAATCGTATCGAATCAAATTGAATTCGAAATTTGATATCCATTTGATAGTTCATTTCAATTTCGATAGTTGATATCCAATAGTTGATACCCATTTGATAGTTCATTTCAAATTCTATAGTAGATATCAATTATTCAAATTTTTCTTTTATGATGATGACACAGTGTAAAACGAAATAAATTTGTTAAATACCATTTTGTTTAGTTTCATATCATATTCGTTTCGTATTTGTATCGTATCGATTCGTTATTCGGAAGTACTTCCGAAAACGAATTATCAAATTTCGTTCCGAATTCCGAATTTTTCCGAAATGAATTCCCATCTCTAATTGCTATATTGACTATACTTGGTATCGGGGCTCCAGCAGGTGCCTTGCAGATCTAGTATTGTCGATCTTGATAGTGAAGGAGTTAAGCAATTCTGACACAGGAAAAAACACAAGTCAAACCATGAAGACTTGCTGCAGTCTGATCCAAGTACTTTGTGAATGACACGGGAAGTTTTCCATCGGTACAGGCACATTGTAGCCGTACTGATGCTTAGTGGATCCCATGCAAAGAACGCTGGAGTTTTCCGAAGTTGCACCAGTGAATATAACGGCTGTTGTCACAGAGCCAAGTGCTGCTGTTTCACAATATGAAAATCCAAACAACTGCTGCAAAAGCTTCACAGTGAAGTATCTCCTGCTGTGGATAGAATTTTTCTGTTTATGGAACCATGTGTCATGCCCTCTCATTGGAGACCAGTATGTGACAATATGGTGAAAACAGGGGCTTCAAGAATATATATAAAAACGAAGTGTCCTTAGGAGAATCTGGAATTGTAGTCGTGGGGAAAGCCAAGAAGGTCGGGGCCGGTCGAGTTCTTGCAAGGTCAATGGGAAAAGCCAAGGAGTCGTATGGGAACAAGGAATAGGATAGCACTGATAAGTAAGGAATGGGAACCAGGAGGGCAGTTTGAGAAGCAGAAAACCAGGTACCTTGCCAAAGGAGGAATGGGGTTTATATAGGAGGTCTGTAAGGTGCACACCCCTGCGGGGAGGGACCACAGCCTCCAGCCATGCCTCCATAGGCCAAAGCAGTGCCTGGTTGCCATGGCTGCCCCTTCCATCTGGTTAACCAGGAGACACACCCCTCCAGGCAGTAAGCACCTTCCATGGCTTTCCCCTGCTCCTGGCGTGTGGGGACATGACCCCCCCATGCTGGGACTGCATGGTGGCAGCCATGTTCGGTACCTCATCCGGGCGCCATGAACTCCCAGCCGGCTGAGTTGGAGGGGAAGCCTGGGCCAGACACCCAGCCTGTGCCACGAACATCAGGTGCCCCGCCGGCATGTAGGGAATGCCGATCCGAGCCGTTGCACCAGACGCCAGAACGCCCAGCATGCCAGGCCCCCTGCTGGAGAGGTGAGTCCTGACACTATGGCGCTTGTTGCCATTGCAAAAGCAGAAATTTTCACCAGTGTTTGCAACTTTGGGAAACATTGACACATTTTGATTAACCCCTGCCCCTTATCCATTTTAAATAATCAATGGATTTTAAGCTGTATGAATATTTTGTATAGCAGAAACAACCTGAGCAAATAGCTAATTTTAAGTATGGGTGAAGGCATACGATCACAATGTTTATCTTTCAATAAGGGCCACCCATCCTCTGTATGTAATAAATCATGTCATGAATTATCTCATTCAGTTCAGAATTGTGAAGTCATTATGGATCGGACCATGTACTTAAATCTGAATTATAAGCTGGTACATTTGGAGAGGAGAATAGCCAAAAAAATAAATAAGCAAAAAGGTACGTAATTAAAGAGGAAAAACTGAAGGGATGCTGACTACAGATAAGAAAGTGCTGATGCTGCATGTTTAAATATATTCTGCTAGACTACAAAAAAAAAGATGCCTTCAAGGTTCTTATGCATCTAAACAGCGCTCCATTAAAGCTACTTTCAACATTCTCATTTATATATGTGTAAAAGAGTTGTAGTTAGATAAATATAAAGACAAAATGGATAATGTTCACAAGAGAATCTTATTATTATTATTATTGTTATTATTATTGTTATTCCACATCATCTGTAAAGCTCAAAGATCTTCCTCATTGTTTTACTATAAATATTTTCAGAGTATGTTTGCTTGGTTGCAAAGTGCGCCTACTTCAGGGAAAACATTTTGCAACAGTAGCAATTGTTGTGACGTTCCATAGTGTTAGAGAGTTTATTAACTATAATGAATGGCTTGGTCTTGGAGGCCTACTTTGGAGGTCGACAAACACGTGCACTCCTGTGTCACTGTGTGAAGCATTTCTCTGTATCATATGGCAGTGCCTCTCTCTGTTATGATTTCAGTCACATCAGTAAACTGTAAAATAACTTTATATTACTTTAGTTGTCAGGGTTTTTTTGTCCACCAACTGGGTTAAATGCCACCATCCTTTTTGGTGTTCCCTGATGACAATCTATAAGATATTGCAATGTTTATACCTTTGAATTCAATGCCCACATCCTCCTTTAAGATCTTTCTGAAACTCCTATGTAGTGAAGCAGAAGATGGATAAGCACTTACTAGCAAGCAAAAAATAATACACAGATGACCACTCTTGACAGGATGCTCATGGACTGCAAGGTGGCCTTTTACCAGTGATTCACAACAGGCCATAAAGGGAGCGCAGACATTCCTAATGATGGTCATGCAGCAAATTTATTGGATGACACAGTGTTTGGCTGGTGTCAGACGAGCACGCTATGTGACCCCGTACTGACGTGCTTACCAGCGTCCATCGCAGCGTTGTGACGCTGCAACAGGGCCGGTCACACGCTTGTGCGTGCTTGTGCGTGCTTGTGCGTGCGCATGAAATGCATGCGCAACAAGCATCTGTTATCCAAGCCTCTCCGTCAAAGCGCTAGGACGCGCGTTGATGGAGCAGCAAAACGCGATTCACCATAGGAGGATCACGCTTTGCAGTGCTGAGTGCGCTGAATGCACTCAGCGAGGTGGCCAGAGGGCGTCGAGTGGAAGGAACGTCCACTCTCACGGACGTTCCTTCCGCTCCCCAAAGTCGCTCGACTGACACTAGCCTTAGAAATAACTGGTGTTTCAACACAGACAAACGCTGGCGATTCAAGTAAGTAAAATTCTGAAGAGCAGGAGGAGAAGCTTCATAGTGCAGCTTCTTATTTAATTTTTCTGAATTACTTTGTGAAATACCAGTGTTTGTAGACATTGCAACACCGGCAAACACCAGCAGTTACTGAATAACCCCCTAAATTAGTGTTTCTCAAACCTGTCCTCGGGACACAATGACACACCAGGTTTGCAGATATCTGAAGCACAGCACAGGTGATATGATTTGCTGCTCAGTGATTGCAGGATTCAGTCGCAATTTCCCCAAGGTGATCTTGCAAAATCCGGCCTGTGAAGAGGTCCTGAGGACAGGTTTGGGAAACACTGCCCTAAAGGTTTTTACAATATGTGCTTACATCACAAAGTAGCTTATCGTATGCCAAATGCAGGGACTTCAGCAATGCAAATACAGGATGTGGAAGCAGCACTGCTTGGAGGAGCTCTACCAGCTAACATCAATAATAACGGAGTTCATTTATGTAGTTGTTCATTATCCTTCTTGCAGTGTTGTATTTGAATAAGTAAACAAAGGATCTTGGTAGAGAGAATAGTAGATACGGTGGCAGCAAAGGGAGAATGTGGTAACCATACATCGGCATTTAAATGCAAACTGTAATGACAGAGAGAGATTTGTCAATATGGCAGCAACACGTGAGTCAAAGAGATAAGGAACAATGCAGCAAAATATGAAAATGCGTTCTAAAGCGGGAAATGTGGCAGGAACATGTTGGCCGGGGATATTTCTGAGCAGGGTAACGCCTTGTTAATATGATGAGAATTGTAGGGTCCTATTAATACACAATTCCATGTACAGGACGGGTACCTTTTATCTGGAATTCTCGTGGACTCCAGGTATTCTGGATCTTGGATTCTTCCAGATTTCAGAATCCGGGAGATTCTGATGTTTTAGAGAAAGGAGATCATGGCAGGGGAGCTGCGATCCCATTCCTACTGCAGCCTCCAGTGTGTACACACGCTGGCAGCGCTATGCAGCCTTTCTTCACGGACATGATGCCTAGAGTCAGCCTGACTGGGGGCAGCATGTCATATAGACATGTGCATTTCATTTTCATTAATTCAAATTCGTCAGAAAATCCACCATTTTTTGTTTTCAGGAGCATTTCTGAAAAACGATACTCAGCCGTCCAAAATTTCGAATCGGTCCAAAAGAACGAATCAATAACGATTTGAAATGATCCAAAACAAAAAAAATCTATGCAATTCAAGACAAAGCAAAGGGTTAATGGACATTGGGAATCTCACAGAGCATAGCGTATGTCCCAAGCAAAGGGTTAATGGGCAATGGGCATCTCACAGGGCACAGCGTATGTCCCAGCAAAGGGTTAATCGGCATTGGGCATCTCACAGGGCACAGCATATGTCCCAAGCAAAGGGTTAATGGGCATTGGGCATCTCACAGGGCACAGTGTATGTCCCAGCAAAGTGTTAATGGGCATTGGGCATCTCACAGGGTCCTCTGTATCCTTTTTTTTTTACGCTTTTTGTTTTTAATCATTATAAAATGGAAAACAAATCGATCCGAAATTTCAAATCGATCCGACAGACTGAATCGATAATGACCCGAAACTAAAGGAAATCGATTCGAAATTAGCCGAAACGAAAACCCACAGAACGAAAAGATCCGAAACAAAAAAATACCGCCTTGCGCATGTCTAATGTCATATGCTGGGGCTGCCCAGAGGCTCTCAGCATGTGCCGAGGTCTTTTGCAGCATTTGGAATCCGAAGTGGCATTGATCATAAGGAGTGTCCCTTGTTTGGAAATGGAATCACTAAAATCTGGATAAGGGATGCCCGACCTGTAATATGCCATTTATTATTATTATTATTGTCATCATTTATATAGCGCAACAGTTTCTGCAGCGCTTTACAATAACCAAAGGGAACAAAATACATATAAACGGACATAGGATGGAAACAAGAGGTGTAGAGGGCCCTGCTCATTGGAGCTTACAGTCTAGAGGGATTGGGGTTGAAGAAGACAAGAGGAATGCACTAGATAGCAGGATCATTAGTACCAGTGGTTTGGGAATGGTGGGGCCATACAAGCGGCTTCAATCAAGTGTGAGTAGGTGAGCAGAGGGATGGGTTGCATCAGTGATGCGGTACACTAATCTGAAGAGATGGGTTTTGAGGGATTTCTTGAAGGCCTGAAGGTCAGGGGAGAGTTTGATAGGGCGAGGTAAGTCATTCCACAAGACTGGTGTTGCCCTTGAGAAGTCTTGGAGGCGAGAGTTGGCTGTGCACGTGTAGACCTATGACAGGTGGAGATCACCTGTAGATTGGAGTTGTCTAGATGGGACATGTTTGCTGAGTAACGAAGACATATACGGAGGGGTTGAGTTATTGAGTGATTTGAACGCGAGCATCAGTATTTTAAACTGTATCCTGAGCGGCATTGCTGTATAATGCACGAATACATTTCTGACGCTTTCAACTATATGTATGTCTTTTTTACATTATGAACAAAGTAAAAACGTATTCAATGGTATACTGTGTATGGCACAATCCCTTAATGATTATATGTGGCAATATATAAGGAAACATGCTGACAACACATGGAACAATATAGATGTGACATTGCGAACAAATATAGAGCAATGTATAGCACGCAATGTGATATAAGGAAAGAAAGTGACCTTATGGGGATTGTTTACATAAGAAGTGATTAGTTAAAAATAATTATACAGTATGTGGCAGTATCTTGGGATATGCATAAAACTGTGTCACAGAAAAACCTGAAGCACTGATGCAAAGCTATGAAGAATATTGCTGCGTTTCTTAATACTGCAATTTTATTTGCTATAACGTTACTTTGTTTATACAAAACAAACTCTTTCAGGGTTATCCAAAGAGATTCGAAAAGTCACCGCACGTTCGGTGACTTTTCGTTCTCTTCAATTCGGTTCCTTTTGCCGATTGCATTTCGGTGACCCTGCGGTGTATTCAGCAAACAGCACAGGGTCCCCGAATTGCAGGGAAAAGCTGCGGAAAACCTGACGAAAACTAACTGAATGCACGCTGAAAAACAAGCAAAAACATCTGGATTAACCTTCGAAGAAGCCGAACAGGAGCCGAACAGGAGCCGAACAGGAGCCGAATCACACAGAGCCGAAGCAGCTGTGACGTAGAGGAGGCAGTGAATAAATTAGCAAAACCATTTGTATGAATCTGGGAAAATGAAACGCTGTTTGCAAAGAAACTACTGAGCGAAAATGTCTGAAATTTTCACAGGAGGTCCAGGGAATGATAATAAAGAGGGCTGTTACAGAAAAATTAAGTAAACTGAAAAAAATAAATAAAAAAAATCGGACTTTTAAAAAAAAAAAAAAAAAAAAAAATGCTTAAAGTATCCTCAAAAATCTATAAATAAAGAGACTTTTTGCTGCAGAATTTTATAATGAACGGTTTATTAGATATTGAATTAAAACAGGAATATTTTTAACATTGAAGTCTATGGGATTCTCCTGAATAAATTTGCCGCATGAAACCACCGAATGGCAGGGCATTACGGGAACCTTTCACTGCTGGATTGTGTTCTCTGAATAGCCGAAGCATTGCTTCTCTATGGGGATTTCACTGCCCTCGAACAGGCACCGGACAGGCACCGTATGTTCAGGCAATTCGCCAGGATTTGGTGAATTGCCTGCTCTCTGGATAGCCGAATGGTCAGGAAAGGTAACCGAACGCTGATTTTCAGCGTTCGGTTACCTTTCTCAAGCAATTCGGATCTCTTTGGATAACCCTGTTTATAAAATTTTATTTTCTAGAATCAAACCATTTTTTTTTATTCTGTGCTGTAATTTTTCATATGCCCGCCCTAATAGAAATGTAATATAAGAAAGTAGAAACCTTTTGTTGCGAGAAAACGTGATATCTATGCATAGGAGGAAATATACCTATTACTATTATTTAGAAAAAATTATCAAAAAAATAGGTTTTGCCTTTCAAAAAAGGGTTAACATGTGCGGGGAAAAAAAGCAGAAAAAGCAGCATATGTACACTGTAGGTGATACATCGGCAAACGGTTTTGTTGTTTGATAAAATATAATATCTAAAGCTTTTTCCTACAGCTAAAATCCATGTATTCACTTCTCTACAGCCAATCAGGGTTATTCAGAGAGAGGTGAAAACCAGGAGAATGACTGCAGAAGTGAAAATTCTAGGTCAAAATAGCCAAACCAAACAAATTCTCCCATTTATTTCACTTTCCAAATTGTCTATTTTAACCTAGCCATTCTCTTGGTTTTCACCTCTCTCTGATTAACCCTGTTTGTTTTAAACACAAGGGAAAATGACACTGTTGATATGTTTAAAATGCTGCATATGCATTAAAATCGCTATTTGTAGCCATTTTCCTGTCTTCGATAAGCTTAGCTATTCTCAGCCTAAAATTAATGCAAATCTGATACATTTTATTGGTTAACTAAGTAATTGCAAGCTTCGAGGACATGTTGATAAATTTCTCAGGCATAATGCTGAAATAGAACCATTCTCGCACAAACACAGGATATTAAGCAGCGTGACAAAAGATCTTAGCAAAGGTGATATAGATTGCTCTAATTAACTCATTAACAACAATGAGTAAAAAGTCAATTACCTGGGAAAGTAGTGGATTTAGCACAGAATGAGATATTGTAGCAATATTTCTTTTTTGTAAGACAAAGATTACAAATGTGATAATGTGGTTCAGGTTCATTTAACACCAGTAGGATCCAGACTCTGTGGTTTTGAGTTTCACGGGATCACGCACCCATAGCAAAGATTAGACATGTGCACAGCACAAAATTTCGTTTTGAACTAATGGATTAGTCCTAAAATGCAATTTATTTAGTTACTAAAGAAATTCGTTTTCAGTTCTTTAGTATGAAAACTAATTTCATTCATCCGAAAACCAGTGGATACAATTACTATTGTAGTGGCTCCTCAGAGGGCTGAGATCGCTGCTTGTTACAGTATCTCTCACTCTCAGCACAATGTGGGCCATATTACATAGTTGGTGCTAACTTAACCAGAGCTGTTGTAAACTTCCCAGAGCCATTATAGCCTATGGAGGTTTTCAGTTTACAACAGCTCTGGTTAAGTTAGCACCAACATTGTAATACTACCCCGTGTCAGGCAAAGCTGTTACAGTAACTGACTGCTGCTCATCACAGCACTCAGAGTTTCAGTAAAACTAGTAAATAATATTTTTATATATAAGAGGTTAGAACAATACTATTTCCTTGTTTTACTGAAACTCTGAGAGCTGTTACAGTCAGTTACTGTAACAGCTGAGCCTTATACATTGTACTGAGAGATAATGTAACAAGCAGCCGATCTCAGCGCTCACAGCCACTGGATTTAAAGGGCTGAATAAAAGGCTCCTCTCTGTATAATGTTTAGAACATCCTCCTGCATTAATTAATACCCCTCTCTGTATAGAACATCCTCCTCAATTTATACCTTTCTCTGTATAATGTATATAACATCCTCCTGCATTAATACCCCTCTCTATATAATGTTTAGAACATCCTCCTGCATTAATTAATTCCCCTCTCTGTATAGAACATCCTACTGCATTGGCATGTAGAGGGTGCAGAACTTCGGATGTTGCGATGTTGCGCTCTTCATTGCTGGTCTCCTTCACTCAATGTAATATCACAAAAAGAACTGAAACTAAAATGTAGTGCATTTTATTTTAGTTTCTTTCGTTTTTTGTACTGAGCAGTTTCGTTTCTCTTGAGTCATACGAAAACTAAATTATCCCAAAATTCGGACTAAATCGTTCTAGTACTAAAACGAATGCACATGTCTAGCAAAGATAAGGATTCGATTCACGTGAAGGCTTTGGGGTAGGCAGTGTTGGATTTACATCTCATGTAATGTAGCCACATAATTCTAGAGAGCCTTCCCTTGCTAGAAAAAAAAAGTTCCAAAACAACTTTTTTATTTTTTTATAGGGGAAATAATTTTTTTTTATTTTTTTTTTAAAAAAAAACCTGAAAAGCTTTTTCTTGCTATGCTTATATCAAAAGAAGGAGCAGAATCAGTTTCCTTTAAGGCTAAGGTCAGACGAAAGCAGTTTTAACGTGCGTTTAGCCGCACGAAATCACGTGCTAGCAGCAAATGACGTCCAATGCCGGGGAACATACGACGAACGACCGCACGAAAGTCCGTCCGTGGCAAACGAACGCATTTTTTCGAGAACGTCAAACCGCTACTACTGACATACAGAGTGCGCTGCGGCCGCATAGCGGCGTGTTTGCGCGATTGGGAGACGTCAGACGCTGCACACGTCCGGCCAACATAACGTCCAGACGCAAAAAGTGTTTTATTGATGATCCGTACAAAATCACGGATGAAAATGCGCATCGTATGACCACTATCGTGTATTCCGTGAAAAAATACAACCATTCGTTCGAACGCACTTTTTCACGGACAACGTGAAAAATACGTTCATCTGACCCTAGCCTAAAATTAATCAAAAATGGAGCAGAGCGCAGGTTAACAGAAGCACAAATATTAACCTTACCCTATCCCTAATTTCTAAACCTAACCCTAATTTCTAATCCTAGCAGTGGAAAATAATGCTTCATTTCTGCACGGAGCACCCAAAATTCTAGGAATTAAAATACAGACGCGGCTGAGGGTCTTTTCAAGATGTGACTTTTTTACCACTTCATTTTTTGATGCTGCTTTCTTTTCTTCAATTTTTCAATAGGATATCAGTACGTGCTTTGCTTTGGAACAAAGAAAGGGGTGGTTGTGTTATTTTTCTTTTTGTTTGTTTTTGTATACATTCTACATGGTCATGTTTGGTATCGCGAGAAAGGCCAAACTTTGGCCTTTCCAATGACGCCTCACTTGACCTTGTGCAGTATATAAATCAGAGATACAGGGTTTCAAAGTACCCCTGTCTCTTCTCACTGCAGTGCAATGGTTTAGGTGAGTGGTTCCCAACCGCGTTCCTCAAGTACCCCCAAACAGGCCAGGTTTTAAAAATTGCCTTGGGGAATTGCAGACTGAATACTGCAATCATTTCACCTGTGCTGTGCTTCAGATAACTGGAAAACCTGACCTTTTGGGGGTACTTGAGGACGCGGTTGGGAACCACTGGTTTAAGTGATGGAACAATCCTTTGTGTCATCACGTCCACACTTGGTGGCAGTGTGGGAAATGAGAAGGTGGGTTAGTGCAGCATCCTTGTCCACTTTATGATTGTAAAAGGAACAATAGTGTTGCATTAGAAAAAAAGAGTATAATATTTTTACTTTTTATTTCAAGTTTACATAAACTTGGTGATGTTTGGAATAATTGAAAAGGCCATAGGCTGACCTTTCCAATTATTCTTTAGCTGCCCCTCTAGCTTATAGGCACCTACTCTGGCTAATTAGAAATCCAGCCCTGGGGGTAGGCAGAGCACTTAAGATCTGAAAAGTCCTTGCAATAATATGACAAGCACTATATAAAATTCTATTTTTTTTGCAAGTACAAATACAGCAAAATCTCCTGCACTTGATATTTTGTTGCACAAGTAAAGTAAAGTGACATGTGATATCATATCACTTTACTTGATGCATGGTGTATTATTACTGCCCTTGAGAAGGTTTGATAACAGACGAAACGCGTTGGGCTTTTATCTTTGATATTTTATTTGGAATGAAAGTTTTTACTTTTCTATATTTTATTTGCTCATCATTTTGTTCGTGGCAATTCCAGTATCATTTTTGGCTAATCAACTAGATCCAGTGGTGGTTCCAATAGACGTTGAAGTTCCCTCATCTTTTCTCATTTCTGTGTGGCGTAGTGGACCATCTCCTGGGAATACTTCAGCACTTCAATTCAGATAAGTAATATCTTCTCCTATCACCAATTGTGTGTTTCTTTCTAAAATACAACTTGAGCTTGAGAAATCTTATTACGGCTTGACTGATGGATGAACTCCTTAGACCATCCATTTCTGTTGTTCATGCCAATTATAAAGTAACCACATATCAAAGATAGTGATGTTGTCTCTAAGAAGATGTTTACCAATGTCTTTGAATTGACATTAAGCAGTTAAGTGATTCTTTAAAAAAAATCTGAGCCAAAACAGTTTTTCGACAACAATGAGAATGGGCATTGGCATTTGTGGACTGCCTTTCTGTTTCTCCTTTGCTCAGTGTCATTCTTCCAGTAGTCCTGGTGCCCATTGGTGGACTATTTATGCCAGCTTCCACCCTAATCCGGGCAGCTTCTTCCCCCTCACAGCTCCTCAAACTTCAAGCCCAGAATTTCACTCTATCTGCATTTCCCTACTACCTGTGGAGCTTGCTATTTAAAGAAGTCATGCCCTTCCCTCTATGCCCTGTCATTGAGTTTGGCAGTGCTTCATGTGCTATTCAGGTGTCATTAGGCGGAGCACTGAGTGTCCAGATATTGTGTTTGTACTAGAGCACATTTATAGTATTCTTGGTTTGTGATACCATCATGTATGGTTTAAAATCAGTCCCGTGGCACATCTAAGATGTCTTAGCAACAAATCCCTAATTACACAACCCACTTGTCTCTTTGTGTTTACATTCTGCCATCTATTTTCTTAATGCTACTTATAATGTGTAAATATGAATCTTCAATTTCCTTCTCAAGAATATTCATACAGACATGCTTAATTTCCTTTTGGGAATTGCTGAGTAGCATCAAGGTGTTTGTAGTTAAGCATGTAATACTTGCAGTGTCTCTGAAGTAACTGCTTTATTAAGTGTGAGAAAGTGTGAGATACAGATTTCACTTTCTTGCCATTTTGTTACTGGAACAACTTATATCTATCCCAAATGAACACTGCAGGGCTATCCTAGTATAGGGTAAAAAAGGATCCGGCAAGCTGAAAAGAACAAGGTCACACAACCATAGTATAATATTTGAAAAGGAACCAAGATTAGAAATACTAAAGGAGTTATTCAAAGACTGTCAAACTGGCCGCCGAATTGCACAGAACGGTGAATTTTCCCATATGGTGCAATTTCGTGGTAATTTGGCTGTTCAGAAAGCTGGCATTTCACCAAATATTGGCGAATTGTCAGCAAAATACAGTGCATTTCACCTCAGATCACCACAATTCGGCATCATTCGGCAGCAGTTAAATTCCCCATAGAGAAGTAATGGTCAATCTATTCAGAGATCGCCAAACTGCTCCGAAATGATGGCGAAATTTATTTATTTATTTATAAAGTATTTTACCAGGAAGGATACATTGAGATTTCTCTCGTTTTCAAGTATGTCCTGGGTTCAAGACCATTGAGTGGTTACAGAAATACAAAATAGTAAAATGCAAGGTATTAACACAAAAACAAATATACAGATTAACAGAAAAATAAATATGCAGGAAATAAAGTCATTATGTTACACTCCGTATTGAGGTATGTTAATAGGGAACTCTTAATGGACTTTAGACTGGGGAAAGATTTGATGGCGTCTGGGAGGTTATTGAAATGCCCACTTTCTCAGTGGTTTCATTCGACAGTTAAACAGGCGAATCCCATATCTTTCATTGTATAATAAAATTCCCGCTTTTATTAATATTTATTCAACTGTCTATTATTTTCATTCGCTGCAAAAAGTCTTTTTATTCATTTGTTTTTTGACATTTTTCTGGATTATTTTGGCAAAAATTTTTATTCCAATTTTTTTTTAATGGTGTTTTCTCCATTCTGTAGCAGACTTTTTTTTCTTAATTATAGGACCTTATTTATTATTTCTATGTGATTTTCTTCGGCAACGTTCGGCAGCTGATCGGCTGTTTTCGCCGGCTGACCGGTGACATTCGGCGGTTTGCAGCTGCTTTCGGTGGATCAACAGCTGCGTTCGGCGGTCTGTTCTGCGGTCAGCAGCTGCATTCGGTGAGTTTATCGGCGGCATTTAGAGAATCCATTCAGCTCAATCTTGGTCATTGACATTTGATACAAATATACATTTGCATTTTCTTGCATGACATTTCTATTCACCTTACATTCACATACACTTATGCTAAAAGCAGACATTGAATAGAAAACAAGCCAGGGGTAAGCCTTTTGAGGGATGTTGTTGTTGTTGATAACAGGCTACTGAGAATACGCTTTTACTCATATGGATAAAAGCAGTATGCATGTGGTCTAATTAGTGATTTGCATTATATTGAAAAATGCTATACTGCCAATTAGAAACAATCAATATAATAATCTTATGACTTACTCAAGTGTATCAGTTAAGAGAATGTATGGGTCATTAAATCAATCCGTTTATTTATAAAACAAATTGACATGTCACGCTTATAAACCTTTTCCAAAGCCTTCAAGTCCCCACCAGCAGTTTATTTACCAACAGCCGCTCCGCAGAACCCTGCTAGTGCTGAATAAATAGAACATTCATTGCCAGACTAATGTCATTAAGACCCAGATTGCAATGACAGCGTGAAGCATCATAGGTTTTTTTAAGGGTCCGCATGGATTATCCTGCGCTGTAATGCTTTTAAATAATTGCCTTACTATTTCCCTGAATATTACATTATTGCAGTAAAAATAATTGTATCATAAATAAGACTATTGTTGAGTTGCTTTGCTTTTCTCTTTGTTCAGCAGAAACGAGCTGCTGTTTCATAACTTTATGCAGAAGTAAATGGTGCAAAATCGTAAAACATGGATCTTCAAGTAAAGTACCAAAATTAAAATGTATTACATGGCATATTGTTGAGTAAAAGAGAAGATTGCTCACAATTCCGTCTTTGCCACGTCTACATTTATAATAGAAACTATTATCTAAATTCATAAAATTGCCTGTTTATATAACTGCATCCAAATACTATAATATGCTTATTTTTTAAACAAAGCATTCCTCAAAGCAAACAGAACACTTGAAAGTAGTAAACAGGAAATTAAAACACTGGTATTGTATTTGTATCAGTGAAAGGCATACTGAACTATACCAATCAGCTGATAGTATTCAGCTATGGAAGTCACAGTCAAGTGTTATTCCACAGATCTGAATTACATAAGTACAGAAAGGTATGAATTTTTTTATTATTGTGTAGCTTTTCATATCACAAAAAATAAAATGAGAACTAGGATCTATAGTGGGCAGGATAGTAATGGTTGAATAGAAAAGGAAATAGTGAAGCACCCACAGGAAGAATGAATAATCATATACGCTACACATCGTATATGGAGGTTCCTCTAAAACCCTGAGAACATATAAGAATAGACAAACAACGGAGCGCCAATCTTGGACTGGTATATATGATTAAGCACTACACATGTCCATCAGTATTTCTTCTTAATTCTTCAAGAATTCACTCCTTATAGTGGGTTAACGTCTCTACAAAAGAAGAAAAGCCACAGATTGCGCAGTACGTAGATTCAAAAATGTAGGAGGAGTAGAAAACAATTGTCCAACTCACATATTTCTGAGCCTGACCTAGGCTCTAGGGTGGATTGCTCATTGTTATCCAGACACACATGCTAGAGATGTGCATTTCGTTTTGTTCCGAATCAAAATTCGGACGAAATGATTCGGAAGCACGTCCGAAAGAAGGAATCGGTTCCATCCGAAACAGAACAAAAACTAAATGGAACAAAATGAAATACAATGTTACAACGTGTTGATTCAGTTTGTACGGCACGATTTGTTTTACCGTTTCACTTAGATTCAGCACCGTGTCCCTGTCCATTGGCCGTGGTGATGAATCTGTTGTATTCAGCACCACAGGCCATGGATAGTGCCATAGTGCCATTTGGGGCAGTTCGGCAGCAGTTAAACTCACTATAGACGAGTAATGGTTAATCTAGTCAGAGAACCCCGAACATCACTGATATGTCAGTGAAATGCCCTGATTTTCAGCAAGTTTCAGCAAGTTTAAACAGGTGAATCCCATAGGTTTCAATGTAAAATATATTCCCCATTTTTATCAAATATTTATTCAACCGTTTAGGCTATGGTCAGACGAACGCATTTTTCACGTTGTCCGTGAAAAAGTGCGTTCGAACGAATGGACGTATTTTTTCACAGAATACGCGATAGCGGTCATACGATGCGCATTTTCGTCCGTGATTTTGTACGGATCATCAATAAAACCCTTTTGCATCTGGACGTTATGTTGGCCAGACGTGTGCAGCGTCTGACGTCTCCCAATCACGCAAACACGCCGCTATGCGGCCGCAGCGCACTCTGTAGGTCAGTAGTAGTGGTTTGACGTTCTCGAAAAAATGCGTTCGTTGGCCACTTGCGTTGCACGGAAGAACTTTCGTGCGGCCGTTCGTCGTATGTTCCCCGGCATTGGACGTCATTTGCTGCTAGCACGGCCGTGATTTCGTGCAGCTAAACGCACGTGAAAAATGCATTCGTCTGACCCTAGCCTTATTCTTTTCACTTGCAGCAAAAAGTCTCTTTATCTTACTTTTTAAAGATTTTTTTAGCCATTTTCAGGATTTTTTGTGACATTTCTGGATTATTTTAAAACTAGACTTTTTTCATTGCTGAATGCAGCGGGTTTTTTTCTTTCCTTCAGTCTGGCTGCATTCGGAGGGTGCTGTCCTTGGTGCTGAAACCTATTCAGCACCATCGATAGCAGCAGCCCGGTGGGGCTCTGGAGCCCCGCAGAGCTGCTGTCCGTGGTGCTAAATAGGTTTCAGCACCATCATCCGTTTCACATTCTGAAACAACTAATAATAATTAAATAATGAATCAATCTGAAATACGAAATAACTAATAAAATCAAATACGAATCGATCCGAAATACGAATTACTAATAAAAACGAAATAACAAATCAATCCAAAATATGAATTACTGATCTCCCGAAATAATGAACTGATCCGCAATACAAATTTTAGCGTACACTGAGCTTGATGTAGGCAGTTCCTGGCCTGTTATACATTTGCTGCCTATCTGTAATGTCCTTATATTGCACTGCAATATGATGAGCCCCATCACTATGCACATTGCAGCTTTGACCAGATTTGGGCAATCTAAGCCAAATACTTAACTGACATACAATGGATATAATACTGCACTTTTCTAATGGGCTGATCAAAAACTACTTTTTTTCCAAGTGCTCCCTAACTATTTTAAAGGAAGAAACAAACATTTGGTAGTATTGTTACACCATAAGGATTCAGTGCAGACAAGTGGCCCGCACATATTTCAAATGAAAAAAATACCCATCATCCAAAGCAGGGATCCAATCTTCATTACCGGTTTTCAAATTCAATGAATTGATCAGCAATGTCTATATGAAAGAGGGGGAGAGCGAATGATAGATCAAATTAAGATGCAAATAATTTATTACACTCACAAAAGTATATTAAAACAAGCACATCAAGGTATAAAACCCGCCAACCCGTCCAGACGAACAGCAGTCCTTGACTCCTTGTGACGCTCGCCTGGTCCAGGAGTGCTGTTCATCTGGACGGTTTGGCAGGTTTCATACCTTGATGCACTTGTTTTAATATACTCTTGTGAGTGCAATAAATTATTTGCATTTTAATTTGAGCTATCATTTGCTCTCCCCCTCTTTTATATATTTTAAAAGAAGGTTGCATAAAGTACGTGATGAATATAGTTAGGTGAGTCAGAAGCATCACTAAAGCGGAACTATCACTGATGGATGGATAATATTAAATGTATCTCTTCATCATGTAACATGTATCTTCCCCTCTTTCATGTCTCACTTTTCATATTATTCACCTGCTATAATTTTCTGTAGATTCATAACAAGTCAATTAAAACAACTTGACGTAATATGAAAAATAATATCTTGCTTTGCAATGGATAAAAAGATATTTTTTTGTGATTCAGAGAAAGCGTTATTAAAGTCATTCTTTTATTTGTTCTTCTGTTTTGCATTTAAACTTGTTTCTTTTATCTTCTGTGGGACAGGAGATAATTGGGCATTCTTGCTTAAGTTACTTATGAGTATTAATGACAAAGAGTAAATGGTGACTAAGTAAATGAAAAGAGAACCCTCCCCACACACACACACACATAAAAGATGAACATATGAGTAATGCATATCAGCGCTGCGGAATATGCTGGCGCTTTATAAATAATGAATAATAATAATAATAATAATGCGGATCAAATCTTTACAAAAAGATTTATCTGCTGCAATAAGAGACTGAATCTGTTATGACCAAACCCAGTGGTCTCATCCAAGTAGAATGTATTACATTTGCATTTCCTGAAAAATGAAGCAGATTGACAGGGTTATTCAGAGAGAGTCGAACTGGTCCCGAAATTGCACTGGACGGTGAATGTCCACGTACGGTGCAATTTCGGGGCTATTTGGCTATTCAAAACTTGACAATTTGCCAAATATTAGCAACTTGCCAGGGAAATACAGTGCCTATTCGACAGCAGTGAAATCCCCACAGAGAAGCAATGGTTAGTCTATTTAGAGAACGCCGAACAGCAGTGAAATGTCAGTCAATGTCCTGATGTTCGTAGCTTCATTCGGCAGGTTTAATCAGGCGAATCCCATAGGTTTCAATGTTAAAAATATTCCTGTTTTTATGTAATATCTATTAAACAATTTATTCTTTTAATTTGCAGCAAAAAGTCTCTTATTTTTAGGATTTGCTTATGCCTTTTTCGGGATTTTTTTTTTTTACATTTAGCGGGTTTTATTTTTTCTGTGACAGACCGGCTGGGTGGAGTACCGGCTGGGTGGAGTAGAGGTAGCATCACTGCTCTGCGTGGAGAGAGCCTGTTTAGACATGGGTTCGATCCTAGCAAGAGCACCTCTCCAGTAAGTGTCCTTGGGCAAGACACCTAATGGTACATACTCGCCACCCAGGACATACTTGAAAACGAGAGAAATCTCAATGTATCCTTCCTGGTAAAATACTTTCTCAAAAAAATAAAATATTATTCATAGGACCTTATATGTTAATGCCAGACATTTTAGACCAGTAGTTTTTTTGCAAACAGTATTTGAAATTTTCAACGTTTCAGTCGTCTTTATCTCTGGCTGGCCGACCGGCGCTGTGTTCAGCTGATTGTCAAAAAATATTGTTGAAATACAATAGAAGGAACTGCAGGAATCCTCCATGGAGCCACCTGATTGATTGCTGCTGTGTTTATAATAGAAAGAGAAATCTTGCAGGGCACGCTGGTGTCTTGACAAAATATAATGTTAACACTCTGAAGGATGCAAACATTGATCCCAGGTAGGTCAACAACACCATAGACTAGTAAAGAGAATAAAAGAATCCAGCACCCCTAAGGCTTGGACCACACGGTCGCAGAATGAACATCTGTGAGAATTATTATTATTATTATTGTCATCATTTATATAGCACCAACAGTTTCCATAGCGCTTTACAATAACCAAAGGGAACGAAATACATATAAACGGACATAGGATAGAAACAAGAGGTGTAGAGGGCCCTGCTCATAGGAACTTAGAGTGAACTTCTTTCCGCACAGACACCTGTGGGACCACCTCGCTGTGCTCAGATTTGTGCGCGCAGCTCTACAAAGTATCAGCCTCCTATGGAGCCTGAAACATTATAGACCCATCTAATGTCCCCCATAGTGGTTCGACCTGGAGGTCAAAAACACACCCATTGCGCTAAAAGAATGCACGTTACATCGTGTGGTTCTCCCAGCTGATCCATTGATACACTGCGACGGATGCTGGGAGGGGGTCACAATGGATGCCCATATGGCCCCAGCCTAAGGCAGTTCAGTCAATCAATCAAGTGTATTAGAAAGGAAGCTGACATGGCCAAAATGTTTTCCAAAGCTTACATCCCAATTGACATGCTTGACTGAGCTACCATAGGGGTGCCGAATTCCTTTATTCTCTATGTATTTACAAAACATTGAAAGCATCATTGTCACCACGCACAGTAAATCATGCAACTGTCACATGATTGCTTTCTTCTATGCAATATAATGATGGCGCTCACCACTGGAACAAAGTATTAATCTTTAGGATATCACATGGAAAGCGAGCTTGTTAATGACTGGCGTACTTAAGGGGCAACAAGATTAATGATGATAAATAAAGCAGTGCCACCAATAAATAGAAACAAAAATAGTGTAATATTGGAGGAAATAAAAGTAAACAAAAATACAATCAAAAACAAAGAATCGGAAGAGCATGACTGACAAGATTTCCCAATGTCTTCACAAGTGACTGTATGCAAGGAAACATTTATTTCAGCAGTAATGGAGACAATTTATTTATTATAAAAGAAACATAAGAAAAGAAATAATGTTAAAGCAAACATCTCTAAATCATTTTGTTACAATGTGTGCATGTACAGTATAAGGAATGAAATGCATAGAAGATGTTTGCTTTTATTTTGGTGATATTTCTATCACAATGACGACTACTTAGTGCTCTCCATTCGGCGTTTGAAAGTGTATATTTGTCTCTCCGCTTATGCCATTTCCATTATAGTATTACACGATTTGTGCAATTACTGGCAACACTCCTGTTATGTTGTTGTATATTGTTATTGTTAAGATGACCTTGGGAAGCACAGCTACAGGAATTACTGACCCGCAGTACATACGTGATTTTATATTTGCGCTTTGGTTTGTTTATTCCTTATCTTTCATTCTTACTGTAAGGGGCATATTTTTATGTTATCTCATGATTGCTATATAATCTAACTGCTTTATAATAATCACCAACAATTTGGTAACAGCCTGAAGCAAGCATATATATCTGTCCTTGCATTGTGTGCTTTTGATAGGTTGGTACCTACCATATATTCTAATGACTTGTTTACGCTTACATATTTGTGGAAGGAGTTTATTTATTTAATGCTTTATGTACAAGATTAAAGAAGCAGCATGCACAGCGGAATGTATTCAAAACTCAAAATGTGTTCGACTAACTGGCTGTTCCTCTTTCAAAGGCCATCTGTTTGTCTTTTCTATATCAAATAACTTCTTTGGTTTAAAGTGTTCCTTACAAATATAGCTCGATTTTCCTTGCCAAGTGATATGACATTAACCTCCAATGTAACAGGCGCTGGCAAGACTATTTATGAGAGATGAAATGACCATCCGAATAAAGAAATTCAAAGAAAATGATCACCCTCCATTGCCTTTAGAAAAGAATTAACCCCATCAGTTTACAGGGCTTGAAATGTGTGGTAAGAATCCTAACACTCTGTGTTTAAACATATGCTTATCTCATATTGTGAATAAATTAAGAGCTATTTTTAGCAGATTTAATACCATGTAAGAGAAAAGCCTGCATAAATTACCATGTTAATTTTAATTGTTGTGACTGTCAAGCATGTGGTTAAGTAAGCATTTCTACTTCACAGGAAATATACTTCACATGAAATGCCAAAACGAAACAATAAAGTATGTCGAAGCGAATTTCAATTTGTGATTTCAACGCATAATGTAGAGTAACATCAAAGTGAACAAAATAACAAAGATGTCTTAAAAGAAAATCAATTGAAGTGGTCAGTGCATAAAATATCAATAAGTGTGTTGTTTTGACGTGGTGCAGTGGAGTATGGATTGCATAATATTGTTATTCACAGTGATTCTTGGGCAGAACATACAAAAGCTTGATTCACTAATTATCATCAACAATAGTATGATTAGTGAGTCATTAGTTCCCGTGAGGAAATTGCTGCTTGAAAAACCTGAAAGTCACAAGCTTATCATCTTTAGAAGTATAAGAAGCTGCACTTGTCAGAGAGTGCAACCTGAATTACGCGCCACCATAAATGGAATCATGGAGAAGAAGCAAAAATGAAACTAACAAGTGTGTGTTTTATGTGTCAACACTTTATTGCAATTGCAGAGAAATATAGAAACATTAAGGAAAAATACAAACGTCAACAAGGGCAGGTGAGGGATTCAAAAAGAACATCCCAGGAATAGACTCTTTATCCATGATGGAGGACACGGAGTTTGGAAAAGCAATCTGTCAGTGATGAACTTTAACAACATTCTATTTGTATAATGGGCAATTTGCAATGCAGGCTAAGAAGGCAAGGAAGGAATCAAACCCAGAAGGCAAAGGATTAATTAACAGCAGGTATATCAGCAGAGGTCCAGCAAAAGGTAGGTGGCCCAACTTACAGTATATAGGCATGAAGTGCACAGATGACAACCAATGCAGAGGTGAAAAATCATCAATACTGATATTTAGGATTCTGGATTCGCCATTTCAACTGACACAAGAGTCAAGCAAAATTTCAGCACTTCTGAATTTTTGGATCCGCACATATTTGCTTAGGTTTAGGGTTAGCATTAGGGTTAGGCTTACTATTAGGGTTAGGGTTTCTATTTGTGCTTTTTATAGTATTAACATTACTTTTATGATTAGGTTTAGAGTTGCTGTTTGCTCTTGTTTTTGAATTAATTGGAGTTAATTTTAGGATTATAGGTTGGGTTAGTTTTAGGGTCGAGATTTATATTGGGGACAGGGTTAAAATGTCTGCCTGTTTTAGGGTTGGGGATAGTATTAAGTTTGGGGTTAATATTAGGTTTAGAGTTACAGTTACTATTTCTGCTTGTTTTAGGGTTTAGGTTAAGGGTTACAATAAGGTATAAAGGATTTTGCAATGCACAGTGAGTGCAATTTTTTCCAGACATCTGAATAAAAAGTAATGTACCCATATATGGAATAACCTCCCACACACCGTCAAATCTTCCCCCAGTCTAAAGTCCCTTAAGACTTCCCTATTAACATACCTCAATACGAAATGCACCTGTAAACATGTAACATAATGACTTTATTTCCTCCATATTTATTTTTCTGTTAATCTGTATATTTGGTCTTGTTTTAATTTCTTGCATTTTACTATTTTGTATTTCTGTAACCACTCAATGTTCTCGAACCCAGGACATACTTGAAAACGAGGGAAATCTCAATGTATCCTTCCTGGTAAAATCCTTTTATAAATAAATAAAAATAAAAATATATATTTAGGTCAATACCAAATTATTCAGGGTGGCAATTAGGAAACTCGGATGCCTCCGAATTTCAAAATCACTGAATCTTACCCAAACTTCAATTAGGTCTGAATTAAAATGTACAGATCTAGTAAAGGCTGTATAATCAGATATTGAGTTCTCCCTAAGTTTTTGGACTCTTTATTACTCAGGCATCAGGTATAAACTCCTCCAAGACCAACAAATATCTGAATTTGGCAGCATGAAATCTAGATCTTCAAAACAGAGTCGTAAGGAAAATCCAGAGCCACCTGTGGTGCAGGCAATTTGTTCAAGGCACACAAAACTGGTGGAACAAGGTTCAGTTCCACAAAAAAACTGAATAACTGTTTGTTTTAGACATTTTAGATACATTTTTCGCTTTAGGGGTTATTCAGAAAGCACCGAAATTTCAGTGAACTTTTGGTACTTTCTCGTTCAGCGCACTTTGGAGATTTCAGTTTGCCGACACTGCAGTCAATTCACTATTCACCGCAGGGTCCCCAAAGTGCGCTGAACAAGGAGTCGCCAAAGATCGAACGCCGCCGAACAGACTGCCAAACGCTGATGACGACCTCCTATCAGCCCGCCCAAGACAGCTGATCAGACCACAGAACGCAGTCGAACTGAAGAGAAAAAAGGAAAATGGAACTTTGCTATATTTTAAAAGGTGTTTAAAACAATTAAAATGCATGAAAATGGGTGGAAATAATAAAAAAGTCCTATAAAAAATATTTAAAAGATCTTTTACAGAAGGAAAAGAAAATGGCATTAAAAAAATGGGAATCCAAAATTTTTCCTCAAATATCCAGAAAAATACCCCCAATTTTTTTTTAAATAAATAAATAAAAAGACTTTTGAAACTGAAAAGAACAAATGGTTGAACAAAAAATAAGTGAAAGCGATAAAATTGTTTACATTGTACCCTATGGGATTTGCCTTTTTAAACCTGTCGAACGGAATCACTGAAAATCAGGGTATTTCACCAACATTTCAGTCCAGTTCTGCGTTCTCTGAATAGATTAACTATTACTTCACTATGGGACAATTTCACTACAGCCAAAGATCGCCATATTGCGGTGTTTTGCGGCTAAAAGCTCCATATTTTGCGGTCAATTCGCCAGTATTTTTCGACTTGACAGCTTTCTGAATAGCCAAACTGTTTGGTGTAAATCGGTGGCAAGTTGAGCACTTATTGAATAACCTTTTATAAGTTGCAAATGTCTTATAAACTTGATATGGTAGTTGAAATTAATGTCTACAACACTGAATCTAAACATACTATGTGAAACCTCACTGAGTTACTCACAAGGAACTTTATTATATTAGCTCAGTATGCCTTTATATATGACTTCTGTGTTTGGCTTTTAACCTAGAACGAAAGAAAATATCTATTAGATAACCTTCAAACATTGTCACTACAGCTTACATGACATTGCATTAATTTGCTGAACATCTGAAATAGACATACAGGGTTATTCAAAGAGAATCGAAAAGTCACGCACGTTCAGTGACTTTTCGTTCTCTTCAATTCGGTGCAATTTGGCGGTGCCATTCCGGCGACCCTGCGGTGTATTCAGCAAGCACCACAGGGCCGTCGTAGTGCAGGGAAAAGCCGCCGCCAACCCGACGAAAACTCACCACAAACCCCAGCGAACGCACACCGAAACCCGCAAAAACATCTGGATTAACCCCGCCGAACACGCCGGAGAAACCCGAGCAGGAGCCGATTACAGCGCAGAGCTGCCGCCGGAAAAACCCGCCACCGCAGACGAATGGAGTGGAAAAAAAAAGTGCGCTTGAATGTTTGAAAAGTGAAACGCTGTTTGCAAAGAAACTACAGAATGAAAATGTCTGAAACTTACATATAAGATCCAATGAATGATAATAAAAAGGGCTGTTACAGAAAAAAGAAAAAATGATTTGAAAAAAAATTCCCAAAAAAATCCTGAAAAATGCCTAAAAGATCCTAAAAAATCTAAAGATAAAGAGACTTTTTACTGCAGAATAAAATAATAAACGGTTTATTACATATTGTGTTAAAACGGGAATATTTTTAACATTGAAGCCTATGGGATTCTCCTGAATAAACCTGTTGAACGAAACCACCGAATGGCAGGACATTTCGGCAACCTTTCTCAGCTGTTTTATGTTCTCTGAATAGATGAAGCATTGCTTCTCTATGGGGATTACACTGCCCTCGAACAGGCACCGTATGTGCAGGCAATTTGCCAACATTTGGCGAATTGCCTGTTCTCTGGATAGCCGAATGGCCAGCTGAATTTCAGCGTTCGGTTACCTTTCGGCCCCAATTTGGATCTCTTTGAATAACCCTGATAAAGTCTCATGTAAATAAGAAAAAAAACATGTTTTTCTTTGAGTGGAGAAAGCTTGTCAATGTGCATAAAAAAACCATTTGCAATCAGGTTGCATCCAGGTGCTGCACCACAGGTTTTTCCTGTATTGAATGCCTTTGAGGCTCTTCTATATAAGATGATCTTGGATTATCCTGCGCTGCTCAGTTTAGAACAGCAATCATGATAAAGCATACAAGAGAAAACCCCTGGGAACTCCAGTGAGTTGATAGAACTTTTACAGGAGAAATGCAAACACGAAGATGTCCTCTGAGCTTCGTAAGTGACATTATCGAACAAACAGAGCTGTTTTACGGATAAAATTTAGTATATGAAAGTGACATGTAACATGGGAACAACTCTAGAGACATTATATTCCAATAGCAGGCCGCTAGCACAAAAGTTGTCAAAACAAATATCATTCAATAAAAGAAGAAGAATGTATTCATATGGTGTTCATTCATGATCATTATTGATGTAGAAGATCAGACTGTAGCCGCTTGGTAAGTGAGGAGAGTTTTTTCTCACATTGAACTGAAAATTCAGATAATGTTCTTCCAGCTGTTAAGAAACAGCTATGAATGTATGCCAGCCATTCAATCATCGACACGTGTTTAAAATGATACCATTGTAGCCTTAAACTTTAAAATTCAGAAGCATTTCAAAGATACTCAGGGTTATGCAAAGAGATTCGAAAAGTCACCGCACGTTCGGTGACTTTTCGTTCTCTTCAATTCGGTTCCTTTTGCCGATCCCATTTCGGTGACCCTGCGGTGTATTCAGCAAACACCACAGGGTGCCTGAATTTCAGGGAAAAGCTGCCGCAAACCTGACGAAAACTAACCGCAAAACTCACCGAATGCACGACGAAAACCCCCAAAAACATCTGTATTAACCTGCGAAAACCACGGAAAAGCGCGAGCAGGAGCCGATCGCACACAGCCGAAGCAGCCGAAGCAGCCGAGACCGCAGACCAGGCAGTGAATAAATTAGCAAAACCATTTGTATGAATCTGTGAAAATGAAACGCTGTTTGCAAAGAAACTACTGAGCGAAAATGTCTGAAATTTGCACATGAGGTCCAGGGAATGATAATAAAAAGGGCTGTTATAGAAAAAAGAAGTAAACTTAAAAAAAAAAAATAAAAAAAAAATAAACCGGACTTTTAAAAAAAAAAAAATTTAAGAAAAATGCTTACAATATCCTAAAAAATCTATAAATAAAGAGACTTTTTGATGCAGAATTTTATAATGAACGGTTTATTAGATATTGAATTAAAACGGGAATATTTTTAACATTGAAGCCTATGGGATTCTCCTGAATAAATTTGCCGAATTAAACCACCGAATGGCAGGGTATTTCAGGAACCTTTCACTGCTGGTTTGTGTTCTCTGAATAGCCGAAGCAGTGCTTTTTTATGGGGTTTTCACTGCCCTCGAACAGGCACCGAACAGGCACCGTATGTGCAGGCAATTCGCCAGGATTTGGCGTATTGCCTGCTCTCTGGATAGCCGAATGGCCAGGAAAGGTAACCGAACCCTGATTTTCAGCATTCGGTTACCTTTCTCAAGCAATTCGGATCTCTTTGGATAACCCTGACTGTATTGACAAGGTACTAAAAATCTTGAAAACAAAATAAAACGTTGTTATGCATACCATAACATCCTTGTTTTTCAGCCACCTAAGAGGAGTATAACCTAGAAAGCCTATTATTTGTTTAAATTCTACTAAAATCAAAACGATTAAATTCTCTTGAAGCTTACAGCTGGATAGGAATATCGTATCTCCCCATAGTCTCACTTTTATGTTTCGGATTTCAGAAATGGATTACCTTCTGTGACAAACCACCTGGCACACCGACTGTGTACCTCTGTCAGTTTCTGGCTTTCTCCCTACTAGAACCCAGAAAATCAGCATCCGCAGCCTTAAATCGTCCCTAAAATCACCAGGCATGACCAGTGTTTGAGAGTGAAAAAACAAGACTGACTCTTTATTTTTAAAACTTCCAGCTATGAACAGCTGAGCGACAACCCCCTTCAGGAATACAACACAGATTAGATCAATTGATCAAATAACAGGACAATGGGAAGGGACCTTCAAAACAATGGACTGTTTACACAGGCAACCTTTAATTTAAACTGCCTGCTAGTTCTTGGGAGGAAGGAACGGGGGGGGGGCAGAGTATGTGAAAATAAAGGAATATATTCTTACAGCAGGTGGGTGTACACTATACAGAGAGAGGATAGGAATGCAGAGGAAAGCATGCTATACAGAGAGTGGATAGTAATACAGAGGTAAGGTACGCTATAGATATGACATGAAGCTATAGTAAACACTTAAGGAAATACTAATACACAGACACAGTCAACATAAATCCCGGATTCCCTGGGCAATCCATTTGGCAAACCCCCGATAGCACCTTGGCCCACAGTCAGTAGGAAGGAGGCTAGCCCCCAGGCTCGTCCAACTGCCCCAGAGACAGTTGAGTCTGTCACACCTTCAGTACCTCACATCATTACTGAATGCTTAGAGAACTGCACCCCAAACTTTGATGACACTCCTGTCCTTATACTGTACATGTTATTAGCACGGCCGCCATCAGGGCATTACGGCCCATGTTGCAGTAAGGGGCCTGGGGACTGGGGGGGGGCCCGCCGTCGGCAACTATGTTTACTCTAGGCCTCGGAGGAGGTTCTGCGGCCTACCTGGGCCTGGCAACCAGGGACTCCAAGATGGCAGCCGGCGGGCCCCCTCTGATGATGTCTGGATGGGGGAGGGGCCTGGTTTGGGGCCCCATCAGCATAGCCAGCTTTAGGAAGGTGCACAGACTCGGCCTTTTTCCCATTCGATCCACCCTGTGGTCATTAGCCCCGCCTCTCTGATCGCAAGCAGGGAGATCTTAAAGAAAAGTGACAGGGTCAGCGTTAAGTCTGACTCTGTCCTTAATGCTTTGAAAGGAGACTGGCAGGGCTGCAAATCAAGCATCCGGTGGACAGGACTGGAGGCAGGGGTTGCAATCAATGTTACACACCCCCATGACTCTACGCCATGCTGCTGCTCGTGGAAGAGCTGGAGGAGGCAGCCGCCTGACAAATGACTCCGCCCCTCCACATGGCAGGAAGCTGTGAGCAACCTCCACCCTGCCTGATGCTGCCAGGATCTCCGAGCAAGTAGAGAGGGGGGCTGTGGCCTGTGGGGGGTAGAGAGGAGGCTGTTGGAGGGTAGGAGAGAGGAGGGTAGGAGAGAGGAGGCTGTGGGAGGTAGGAGAGAGGAGGGTAGGAGAGAGGAGGTGTGGGGGTAGGAGAAAGGAGGCTGTGGGGGGTAGAGAGGAGGCTGTGGGAGGTAGGAGAGAGGAGGCTGTGGGAGGTAGGAGAGTGGAGGCTGTGGGGGTAGAGAGGAGGCTGTGGGGGGTAGAGAGGAGGCTGTGGGAGTTAGGAGAGTGAGGGTAGGAGAGAGGAGGCTGTGAGAGGGTAGGAGAGTGGAGGCTGGGGGGGGGGTAGGAGAGAGGAGGGTGTGGGGGTAGGAGAGAGGAGGATGTGGGGGGTAGAGAGGAGGCTGTAGGGGGGTAGAGAGGAGGCTGTGGGAGGTAGGAGAGAGGAGGCTGTGGGAGGTAGGAGAGTGGAGGCTGTGGGGGGGTAGAGAGGAGGCTGTGGGGGGTAGAGAGGAGGCTGTGGGAGTTAGGAGAGTGGAGGCTGTAGGGGGGTAGAGTGGAGGCTGTGGGAGGTAGAGAGGAGGCTGTGGGAGGTAGGAGAGTGGTGGCTGTGGAGGGGTAGAGAGGAGGCTGTGGGGGAGGCTGTGGGAGGTAGAGAGGAGGCTGTGGGAGGTAGGAGAGTGGAGGCTGTGGGAGAGAGGAGGCTGTGGGAGGTAGGAGAGAGGAGGCTGTGGGGGGTAGAGAGGAGGCTGTGGGGGGTAGAGTGGAGGCTGTGGGAGATAGGAGAGAGGAGGCTGTGGGAGGTAGGAGAGAGGAGGCTGTGGGGGGGTAGAATTGAGGCTGTGGGAGGTAGGAGAGAGGAGGCTGTGGGGGGTAGAGTGGAGGCTGTGGGAGGTAGGAGAGAGGAGGCTGTGGGGGGTAGAGTGGAGGCTGTGGGAGGTAGGAGAGAGGAGGCTGTGGGGGGGGTAGGGGGGTAGAGTGGAGGCTGTGGGAGGTAGGAGAGAGGAGGCTGTGGGGGGTAGAGTGGAGGCTGTGGGAGGTAGGAGAGAGGAGGCTGTGGGGGGTAGAGTGGAGGCTGTGGGACGTAGGAGAGAAGAGGCTGTGGGGGGGTAGGGGGGTAGAGTGGAGGCTGTGGGAGGTAGGAGAGAGGAGGCTGTGGGGAGGGGGGTAGGATAGGAAATTCAAATTCTCTCCAAACCAAAAATATGTACTCACACTATTCCCCCCCATGATCTCTCAGTCAGTCCCCAATTACTGCTTTCTAATCGTCTTAAATTAAGGTGGAATCCCCAGCCATTACCCTCAGTCTGTACAATTAGGGATAGCCTGGGCAGACACAGCACTAAGCACACAGAGTGGCATGTGCAGATACCTGTATGTGGCCCAAAACAAATCCAGAAGCATTTCCCTTAACAGGAAACTGCGTGCCCTGAACACCAAACGCCCCTTTACACACACACACACACACACACACACACACACACACACACACACACACGCACACACACACACCCTGTGCAGATTCATAGTAGGTTTGTTTTAATAAACTGTAACACCCCCTATACAGATTGATAATACAGATTATTATTTGCCCTTTATTCAGACGCCGCTCATGCCTTTATATGCTATTTATAAGTTGTGTGTCTGTATGTGATTTTTTTTTAATTCACAGCATACTGTAGATCTACACACAGATTTCTCTAATGGAACCATCAGAGAAATAACAGCTATGTCAATTTACAGGAGTTTATTTTTATAGTTTTAAAGTTTTTGCATTGCTATGAAACCGGCTGACGAGCACTTTCCCTGTGTGACCCACTTATTTTTTTTATCTAAGCATATGTGTATTAACTGTACTGTGTGTACGTTGTTATATAGGGAGCTGTTGGTCTGTGTCTGTGGTCTGACAACGCTACAGAACATGTTGGCGCTTTATAAATACATCTAACTGTAATCGTGGGGAAATGTGTGTGTGTGTTTGTGTGCATGAATATCCCTGCATATTTAAGTGTAAATGTAGGTCTAGGTTTGTTTTTTAAATACATTAATGGGATGCCGGATTTAAACATCAGGGGTTGTGTTTGTCCAAGGCCTGTCCTGCTGTTAAGCCTGAGAACCTGTGGGGCCACTGTAACGGTGTTCCATCGAATAATGCAAGTAACGCTCTGCACATGCACCGGTGCCGCTACCGGCGCTAGAATCTGTAACATATGCGAAAAACTGCCACGAGCGTCGGATTGTGCAAATCTGTCTTAAAGGGACACTCTAAGCAACATGACCACCTAAGCTATTTTAGGTGGTCATGATGGCCGGAGTATGCCGCCCTCTGTCCCCCCTCCCTCCGCTCGGCAGTTCAGCAGAAAAAGCTGAAAACAGCT
The DNA here is from genome assembly GCA_009667805.1 of Leptobrachium leishanense. Taxonomy (NCBI): domain Eukaryota; kingdom Metazoa; phylum Chordata; class Amphibia; order Anura; family Megophryidae; genus Leptobrachium; species Leptobrachium leishanense. The sequence continues at coordinate 32,832,803 of CM019071.1, read as the reverse complement.
GAGAGAGGCGGAGAACTTTACTCCGCCCTCCCAGCTGTCAGTCAGCAGAGCGGGAATCATATTTCCCGCTTCTGCCGACTTTTGCCAAGTAGGAGACGTCATCGCGCTTTCAGCGCAATGACGTCTCCAACTCGCCACAGTAGCTGGCGGCAGCGGCTGAGGGTTAGTGTTGCGCGCGTCCTCTTGGGCGCAACACTAATCCTCAGAGGGAGCCGGGAGGAAGCCTGCCGATTGGCTGGCTTATGTGAGAGATGTGCATGCGTGCTTCTCACGTAAACCAGAAGGTAAGAAGACGCAAGAAGGACGGGAGCAGAAGAGGAGGGAGGTGAGTATAAAAAAAAATAAAAAAAGCCGTTGGAAACAAGTGGCTTTTAGGGTAAGTACTACAGTTACAAGAAAAATAAAGCTTTATTAAGGGAATAGGGATAGATTAGGATAAAAAACGGGGGGTGATTTTTGAGTAGAGTGTTCCTTTAAATTATTTGAACCAGTTAGATATCTTTTTATGTTAAATGTGCTGTTGTGCGAGCAACATGTGTGATTTTAATGTATTGGGACTAACACTCTTTAATAAGACCACGATTCACAGTAAATATTGATTTCCTATGGGAAGAGGGGATTGTGTGGGGGGGCCCATTCTGAGGGTCAGTAAGGGGCCCCAAAATTTCTGATGGCTGGCCTGGTTATTAGGATGGTGCTAATGATACTATTCTATAATTCATCACCTTAAATTTGGCACCTATTTGCAAATGAAAGGAATCTTCTATTTTCATTATTTTAATTTCTATTCAACCATCATATTTTCAAAAACAAAAGCTCACCTTGATATTAATATGTTAATGCATTGTAATTAACTCTCGTCTGCTACAAAGTACATACAAAAGTTAGCATTTTATAAACAGGCAGAAGGTAAAGAAATTCAATTCTGTTTCCCTGGCTGGTTAAAAATTGCATTGAGGGCTTTATCGGGTAAATGTCACTTGGACAGAAATGTTGTTGGTGGGAAAGGAACTAGTGATTGTGTGTTATACTCTCACTGTGATTAAATGCACAGGAAAATAACAACTGGCTCTGTGTACAGTAAATTCCAAATGAAGGAAGCGTGGAATAGAAAATAATATCTCATGCTTATTAAAAGTGAAAAACATGTTTTTAGTTGAATCAGATCTGGAAGTTGATAATACAAAGGCTACTATAAACGGCCTTTATACAATTTCTGCCCTATACTACAAACTACCCAATCTGACTCTCAGTATATGAAACTGTCTGTTTCCAGATAAATTGTCCAAAACAAATAATTCACCGAAACAATACACGTGACATACATTACTTGCCAATTCTTACCTGGCCCAAGATGACAATATTTTTTTTTACTGAACCACTCCTTAATCTCAATTGTTTGTACAGTTGGATACAAAATTGCATCATCCCCAAGATTGCATTTATTAGCCATCCTGAGAATACAAAGTTTCAGCAGAACCAGTAGATGTACTTTTGAGGTCATAGTTTTGGAAAAAATTCTAAATCTGTTTATAAACTTGTCTCGTCCCTCACCAAGCTTGTCCAGGAAACTGATTACATTGCTTCATTGTGTGTCCAAAGGGTCTCATTTAAAGAATTTGCCGAACCTAGGAATTCTAGTTAGTCGTCTTGGATCTTATATGCAGACAGTGATGGAGGTGCCTGGAAAGATGAGAAGACCACACTGCTAGAATGAACATCTGCGGTAGAGCTGTGAAAAGTCAGTATTAGATTGGTGGGTAAAGAAGTAGTAGTGATTATGAAATTCAGATATTTCCTTCTGTAACCTTGTAAACATCTTTTTATAAGCCTATCAGAACAGCGCTGTAAAATAAGGGATAACATATAATCCATGCTATTTAATTAGCCCAGTGTAAAATACTTCTGCATAGTATTACTAAATGAAAGTAAGTAATTATGCAAATTTTGTAATGTCATGTTTTATGTATGTAACAATTTATGAGCACAATAATGCTAGTTGTCCTATTTTACACCCTGTATATACATCCCATGCTATAAAAAAGCACAAGCAATTTATTTTATTGAAATATTGTTGCTAATTTAAAGGTTAATAATTGTTATTCCCGCTCTTTTTTTACGCTTAACGAAAATATTGCAGAATTACTAGTAATTTTAATATATAATATACAGTATATTTAAATAGTTTGTAATATAATATATTTAAATGTGTATACAGTATATCGCCATGTATAGGTTGTGCACTGTTCACCTTTAATCTCCAAGGGTCAAGAATGTACCATGTATGTCATGATCCTCTAACCCCCCCTCCCTCTCTATACTCACCTCTTTGGCTGCGGTTCCACATTGGTTTGAGTTCCTAGGGGTCCTGGCTTTATGGGTCCTGGCCGCCGCACTGACATCATCGCCGGGCGCAATTAAGTTAATTTCAGGTGCCCAGGCACCTGCCTGGGAGTGCCTGAAATGGGGGATCCTTTGGACCCCTTTCCCTCCCGATTGGTAAAAAGTTATATAAAAAGAGAGCCACAGCTGAAAGGGCACAGTCTGCCCTTTCCAGCGGTGCCTCTCTTTAACCCCTTAGGTGCTAGATCGCGATTAGGTGATTGGATCATGGTCCTTTCCCAGAGGTGGCTGTCATCTTGGCTGTCAGCCAGGCATCTGGGGCCTCCCCCGCCCACTGAAATTGTTGCCATATGCGCAATGACGTCAGTTGGGCAGTTTTTATTATGGCATGCATTCAGAGTGGCATCATTTCGATAAGCTCGAGCAATGTCACAACATTTATTCCGGTCCAGAGTTGAATTTCTCGGCAAGATCTTGTACTGATGATGGGATAGTAGGAGCACTGTGTAAAGTCTTCTCCAGCACATCCCAAAGATTCTCAATGGGGTTAAGTACTGAACTGTGCGGTGGCCAATCTATGTTTGAAAATTATGTCTCGTGCTCCCTGAACCACTCTTGCACAATTTGATCCCAATGAATCCTAACATTGCCATCTTTCAATATGCCCACTGTGCCATCTGAGAAGATAAAATCCAATGATGGGAAAAACATGTCATTCAGTATAATCAGGGAGTCAGCTGACCTAATTTTTTGGCAGCTGAAACATATTAATGAATGCAGTAATTATCCAATGGAAGGATCCCATCTATTTGCTTAGTTAAATCCAGGTGGGGACTTTTTTTGGCCAGGCAGTTTATTTACACATATATAAATAAACTTTAGAGTATCCCATAACTGTCACTAATTATAAGCAGAATAAGAAATTGGAAAATAGCCTCTGCAAATCTTTTCAATTAAGAATATCAAGGAAACTGGGTAAATTAAAAGAGGTGATACAGACTGTCTGACTGTAAGAAAAATTGAAAAATAGATGCGCTGCTCAGTTCAATGAAAGGGCAAGCAACGCTTTATGCTTTTATAGCTGCTTCTCCTTTCACTTCATGAAAACGTACCTTTTTTTTCAAGCGCATCAAATTCAAATTCACCTGTTTGACCTTGTTGTAATGTAGAGAAATGTGCAATAGACTGTTTTGTTTCTAAGACTAGGAGTGGAGCTTTGAGACCAAGGCCGAACTAAATTTTGGCCCCATACACATAATAATAATGATCTAACTGAGTTGATTTATATTGGGGAAAAAAGTATCTTACATCAAAAGGACTAGTATGAAACTCAGAAAATAATTTCAACTTGTCGACACAACTGAGTGTCTGTACTGTCTGTGGAATATGGTTTTTGCTCGACTGCAAAAAATACGTATTACAAATATATATATATATAATTAATTAATAGTATGTTTATTGTTATATAAATATACAGTTGTGTTCAAAATTATTCAACCCCCAATGCTGTAAAGGGTTTTAGGGAATTTAGTGTACATTTGTAATTGTATTCAGAATGAAATCCTACAAGGACTTTTTAAAGAACCATATGCAACTAAAATGACATAAATTGGTTTTGTAATACAGTAGTAAATGTTTCTTTTGTGAATTCTTCTTTGACACAATTATTCAACCCCTTAAAGACTACCACTCTGAAGAACAGAGGTTCATTCAAGTGTTTTCAATCAGGTATTGAAAACACCTGTGGATGTCACGGAGCAGCAATAAAGCATAATAAGCACCAATTAGGCAGCTTTAAAATGACTGTGATACTCAGCTCCTTCTAGACATTTACTGGTGTGGTTACAAACATGGTGAAGTCAAGAGAATGGTCCAGGAAGACAAGAGAAGAGGTGATTACTCTTCACAGGAAGGGCAATGGCTATAAGAAGATTGCAAAGATGTTAAACATACCAAGAGAGACCATAGGAAGCATCATTCGCAAATTCAAGGCAAAGGGCACTGTTGAAACGCTACCTGGTCGTGGCAGAAAGAAGATGCTGACTTCGACTGCTGTGCGCTACCTGAAGCGTAGAGTGGAGAAAAGTCCCCGTGTGACTGCTGAGGAACTGAGAAAAGATTTGTCAGATGTGGGTACTGAAGTTTCAGCTCAGACAATATGGCGCACACTGCGTAATGAAGGCCTCCATGCCAGAACTCCCAGGCGCACCCCCTTGCTGTCTCCAAAGAATAAGAAGAGTCGACTGCAGTATGCCAAACGTCATGTGGACAAACCACAGAAGTTTTGGGATAGTGTTCTGTGGACTGATGAAACAAAATTAGAACTGTTTGGGCCCATGGATCAACGCTATGTTTGGAGGAGGAAGAACAAGGCGTATGAAGAAAAGAACACCTTGCCTACTGTGAAGCATGGCGGGGGGCCAATCATGCTTTGGGGCTGTTTTGCTTCTGCAGGTACAGGGAAGCTTCAGCGTGTGCAAGGTACCATGAATTCTCTTCAGTACCAGGAGATATTGGATGACAATATGATGCAGTCCGTCACAATCCTGAGGCTTGGGATATGTTGGACCTTTCAACAGGACAATGATCCCAAGCATACCTCCAAGTCCACTAGAGCATGGTTGCAGATTAAAGGCTGGAACATTTTGGAGTGGCCATCGCAGTCATCTGACTTAAATCCGATTGAGAACCTCTGGTGGGACTTAAAGAAAGCAGTTGCAGTGCGCAAGCCTAAGAATGTGACTGAACTGGAGGCTTTTGCCCATGACGAATGGGCGAAGATACCCGTAGATCGCTGCAAGACACTTGTGTCAAGCTATGCTTCACGTTTAAAAGCTGTTATAACTGTAAAAGGATGTTGTACTAAGTACTAAGATTGAATGTCACTTGGGGGTTGAATAAAACTGATAATGATGTGAGCACAGAAAAGACATTTGTGGTTATTTCATTATAAATGTTATGTTATATTTGTCTGACCTACACGTGCCTCTTTGATTTAATTGTAAGCAAGATGACTGAATGATCAAAATCAATGTCAAACGGGCCAAAACACTCAATTTCAGTGGGGGTTGAATCATTTTGAACACAACTGTATATACATAGAGACAGAGTATTTGCATTTTTTCACACCTGCCAATCTTTGCACAATATATTTCCCCGCTGTGCAAATTGTTCAGGCAAATGTGAAAAAATGCAAATCAGAATTTTTTTTTTCAATTAGCAAAGTGCATACTGAGTAGAAAAACAGTAACATAGTGGATAGTTATATAGATAGATGGCTCAACATGTTGTGTTTTGTGTTATAGCCTACTTGACAGAACTAAAAGCTACCACCACCAATGATTCCATCCATTATTCTAAACAGGTGAAACCCATAAGGTTCCTTCATCTGTGGACATTACTGAGGTTTACTGCCCATCAATTCTTCCCTGCAGCCCTATACCTGACATTTTGTCTGTGTTTACTTCACTGATCCATTAGTTAGTTATTTATGTAGTGCCAACAAATTTTGCAGCACTTTACAATGGAGAAGTACAGCCCTGAGACATAATAAATAGTGATATCCCTACTATATTCTTTCTGGTCACCAGTTTCAGCTGCCACTTGTTTCACATACCCCCGTTCCTTAGATTGTAAGCTCACAGGATGTCTGGCTGAGCACTTGGTTAAAGTGTTGTATTAGCTGGACAGCTATCCTCCAGTTGCTCAGCCAGATATCTCGTGAGTTTACAATCTAAAGGACAAAGGTATGTGAAACAATAGGGTGCAGGTGAAGTATGTAGCTGATGGTCAGAATATAGAAGACACTGCTCAGGAAAAGACCAAAGGTTGGATTTGATAAGGTTAACCAGAAAGAGAAGCTGAGGCAGCTGGAAGGGAAAGCTATAAGATTAGGACAAGGACTGGGTGGGAGGGTGGCTGCAGCAGGAGGTTCGGACTGCAAAGTGGATAAAGCAGGAGCTGAAACGGGGTGGTTGATGGTAGTGGAAGGTGGACTGTATGGGAAAGAGACACAAAGTTAGGAAACATGAGCTTTGTGTGCAAGGTATTTACAATATGGGATGAGATAGAGAAACAGGTAGAAGGAACAGTTTAAGAACAAAAAAGAAGGAAAAAATAAAAAGTCAACTAATCAGTCAGTATTTTATAAATGCAAACATGAAAACAGTAGCATTAGGACAGGCTAATTGTTGGGTAATGTGGCGGATGAAAATACTTTGAACCGCTTCCTACACTTGTCCTGTACATCCATCCTTAAGCATGTCCATGCAACCCAACACTGTCACCAGTTCTCTTTTCCTGGAACCCTTAACTTTCCCCCTCAAATTCAACCACACAGACAAGTGTTCCTTCAAATAAAGCAATAAAAGGTGTTTTTTTATTGAGGTTGTGCCAGGTGCACATTAGGGCTCCTAACTCTATTTAGGGTGACTTAGTTCAATCAAATGGGATGTTATTTTAGACGGGGTCAGAAAAGTGCACTATGTGGGCCCGTACTGACGTGCCTCCCAGCATCCGTTGCAGCGTTGTCACTCTTCGACGTGGCCGGCCACACGCTGTAGCGCGCACACAAATTACGCGTGCTACAGTGGACATGCTGCGGCCGCACTGAAAGTCTCCCCATTGAAGCAGTATGACATGCGTTCGATAGGGCTGCAAAGCACAATCCTCCATAAGAGGATCGAGCCTTGCAGCGCTAAACACACTAACTGCACTCAGCGAGGTGCCCAGATGGGCGTCAGAATGGAAGGAACATCCACTCTCACGGATGTTCCTTCCGCTCTTAAAATTGCTCTTCTAACCCCGGCCTTACTCAGGACACCTATATCTCCGTTATATGTTATCACTATTCCTTTTTTAAAAATCTGAAAGATATAGTGATAAATAAATTAGTAAAAGTAAAATTCCCATTTCTTCTAGTTATCAGTTTTAGTTAGAGATCTAAAACAGAAAATAATACAGACAAAACATATCGACTACAGATTAGGTTTCGAATTTTGTGTTTTTTTAAATTTCTCTATAAAAACAAACTGCAATTTCATCTTCAGCGTCTTGATCATTTTATGCATAAAATTAATGTGGCAAAAGAAAGAAATTCTAAATTGACTGATATTTGTTCTCTCTATGATACAGATAGGACCAGACTTCTCATCTGATATTGAGATCTTAGGACTGGCTAAAATGGGCTAGAGAAAAGATTTTAGTGACAGAAGTCATAGTTACACAGTAAAACAGATGCATTTATTATATATATTTTTTCTGCAGTGAATAAATAAATTCATAACCTTAATAAAATTATAACAAAGAAACAAATCTGCAAATATTAGCAGAAAATCATCAGATATCCAAAAGCACTGCAACATCTCCAAAGCTAAGCTAGTGATGTCCTGCACGTAATGCCTGTGCTACATATTATATGATATGAAAAGTGCATTGTGATTTTATTGTGCCTGAGAATGACTGAAACAGAACCAAGGACATCATGTGTAAATAAGCTAGGCTATATATCAGCTCAAATACCCTGAAATGAAGGAGTGTATGCATGATGCATGACTGCTGTAATCCACTCTATGACCAAGCTGCAACATATTGAACTGATCAACAAAATAACTCAATGGACAATGAATCAACTCTAGTACCAGTTCAATTTTCAGGATCACAGGTTTGATTCCCTGCTGGGCTGACTCAGTATTTTATCCTACACAACATTGATAAAACGATTGCCATTACACAATTTAATAACATCTATAGACCAAGCATACTTGAAAATAAAATTGAATTCTTGTGGGTCAACTGTGTTGCCTTTTATTATTTTGCAGAAGAAAATACAACAAATGTCTTTTCTCAATCAGTGATTTTGATGAAGACATTGGATTCAATGTTTTTTAGTTTTTTTCCTGTGATGTCTCCAGGTTGTATGGAAACACGGTGATTCCCATTTTCTCTTCACATAAGAATTTGGACTATGTGTCTGGCATGGCTAATGAATAGCAAAATGAATACAAAAAGGCAAAATAATTCTCTACATTTAGAATAAAATGTATAATCCTAATCATGTATGAAATTGTAGGTTGAGATGTATGTTATCTGCGGAGAAATGTGTCACTGTAATTAAAATTAGATGTATTTATCGCAATTGTTCTTCCCAGGGAAGCAAAATGTTGTTAAACGTACAATGAGAAATAACTGAACGCAATCAAAATTTATTGTTTCCTCATACAAACCTTGCTACAACTACATTTAAATGACACATGCCATTAAATATGATCTGGTATCATTTTACTATTCACACAATACATCCGTGCATAGCACTAGTCACATTGCTATCAATATTAAATATACACACTGACTAGCCACAACAATAAAACCAACTGCCTAATATCATGGAGACCATGGCTCAAAATTTCAAGTCCCAAGCTACTAACCAGGCCATAAGAGTTACTCGCCACTAGTTGCTCCATCTAACCCCTACCCAGCTCTTAACTCTGCCCCTAAACACACACCTCCTTAACTTATCTTATGAAATTACACTGTGAAAGGTTTTATTCAGAATAAAGTTACAAAAATAACAGTAATACCTAGACATCAGACCCCAGATACATGTATACCTAGTCATCAGAGCCCAGTATAAGCAGAGCGAGAAGGCAGGGAAGCTCCTCTCCACCCCCCTGCCAGTGACAGAGATGAGCTGGGTCAGGTTAGGCAGCTAATCCCTGCCATCGTGCAGCGTGGGGAAGGGGGGCTGCACAGTGGCACCGCTGGAATATGCAGCACAAATTAATTTATTGTGCTGCCTGTGTGTGCATTTCTGCTCGTCCTCACTTATTTTCCACTCGCCAAATGTGAGTAGGCGAGTGGAAATTTTGAGCCCTGATGTAGACACCCTCCTGCTGCCAAAATAGCTCTGATCCATCGAGTCGTGGATTACACAAGATTTATGATTGTGACATTTGTAGCACATCTCCCACATGCACCAATGAGCTATGACCCTGGTGTGGCTCACTGGTTGTCCTTCCTGGTTGTCCTTCCTTGCACCACGTTTGGTAGGTAGCAACCACTTCATACAAGACTTGTCATTTTGGAGATGGTTTGAACCAGTTGCATAGCCATCACTATTTGCCCCTTCTCAAAGTCCCTCAGATCTTTTCGCTTATCCATTTTTGCTGCTTCCAACAAACAAAAAAGATCCAAAACCTGTCAGTTCACTTAATATATCCCACTCATTGACAGGTGCCATTGTATCGATATAATCATTTTTACACACTCTGCCAGTGGTTGTAATGTTGTGGCTAATTAATTTAGTTAATAGTTACTTTGCATCAAATTGCTTTGATCTTCACAGCAAATCAGTCTGCATGCTTAACCTTGGAACTTCACATCTTTTGGATCTTCATCCATGATGATACTCAGCCACTCATTGGATCAAAACAGCCTTCTGGGAAATGTAGGTTGCACACCCATGGCATATACCATATCATGAGGCTCAAGCTACTGTAGATAAACATTTAGTGTGACAATGCTTCAGAATGACAAATAAAGGTTTGGGGTCTAAGATCTGGTTACAAAGGGATCGAGGAAGAGCGAAGGCAGCAGAATAGGTAGTGTTTGCTTTGTTTTCAACCAAAATATTTAATACATGCCATTATTTAGATAGCTTTTTAACACTTTCACGCCTGGCGGGTTGTGCCTGGCGGCAGGGCTTTAAAGCCGGTGGGGCGTACTAGTATGCAGGTTGCTGCGGCAGGCCTCTCCTCCGGCTCACTTGCGCAGCTGATGTGCGACACACATCAATGACTGCAGGGGGACAGCCGGAGTTCAGGCTTAGGAGGTACATTGAAATATATATCCTATATAGGTACAATATATAGAGTATAGGGATGTTGTGAGTGAATTACACTTTTAGCTTCTTTCCAATGTGTAGTGTTGTTACAATTCTAATAGATTTGTCTTTTTGTTTGTGTAGGTAATCCGGCAACTTGTCAAAATTATTTTATTGCCAACAACTTTCATAAAAATGCAATTTTTATACTGTAAAAAATTAGATAAATAGAATCCATGAAAATCCCTACTGAGGAATAGATGTCACATTTGCTTTTTTCTTCAAATATAAACACAATTTGATATGCAGCCAGCATCTCTAATTTTCTCAGAAGCACATAATTTTAAAGGTTAAAAGAAGCACAGAATCATCAAGAGAAAGCAATGTGCATTCTCTAAATGAATGCTTCTAATCATAACTACTTGGAAAGTTAATTGTATGAATTGTTTTTACCATATTTGAAATGCAATGCATACTATAAGCATCATTTATGAACACTGTAGCAGACTATGTGGAGAAAAAAAGTGCAATCACTTTGAACTTTAACTAATCGTGAACATAAAATAAAAAAATACATTTCACTGTGGTGGTCAGCAAATTATTGTTTTAGGAACAAAATTTAACGGAGCGTATTTTTAATTAAGAACTATAGAAATGGAAATACAACGGAAAGACAGTTAAATAAAATGCCAGCTTGTCTTGACAACCTCAACGCCTTCACTACCAAGTGATTTTCAAAAAAAGACAGTGTCAGGAATTAGAGGTTTTTTATAAAAAATCATTTTAATTATACACTAAGAAATATTTGAGAATATTCCCAGTGTATTCCTTACTGTAATACCCTAATTGGCAAGTAGAAGTTGCCATCTACTGACCAAATGGAGTTAGTGCAGTTTGAGCTGCAGCTCATGGTTCCCTGCATCAGCTGCTTAAAGTCTAAAAGGACATTCAATTAATAAATTTTAGACAGTTTCATCACCTTGGCGTTATGCGCACATGGCTGAAACTTTGGAGGTAACCTTTGCAGCCCAAAACCAAATGAAATTTGTTTATAGCAAACACATTTAATTTGTTTTTGTCCTGTACAGCTGCAGATCGAGGTAACTTGATATCGGGCACCTGCTGGTGCCTTTGAAGACCCGAGCTATCTCGATCTCAGGAGCGGAGAGGTTAAGACCAGGGGTCAGCAACATTGCTCCTCCAGAGGTTTTGGAACTACATGTCCCAGGAGACTCAGACAAAGTATTGAGTGGCTGAGTATCATGGGAGATGTAGTTCCAAAACATCTGTAGGGCCAAGGTTACTGACCCCTGCTTTAGACTAAAATATGTACGCAATTATTTTCATTTCTGTCATCCATAAAGAAAGCTGGATATCATAGACGTATATGCTTTGCATAGATGTATACACATATAATGTTTATTTGTGTAACAATATCCTTATTAACCCTTTAACTATCACAGCAGAGTTAACTCGATCTTCAATAGAACAGTCATGTGCCCATTATTGAGTTAACTCAGTCTGCACATACTCTGGAGGAATGCAAGTGCTTTTTGCAATTAAAAATTGTTTGTATTTGGACAACAGAATATATCCCTTTAGTTAAAATACATAAGGCATGGCAACCATCCCTGAACGGATACCAGTGTCCAGAACTGACACTGCATATCTCTGCATTGTTTTGCAGAAACATGTTGAAGTACTTGAAATACTGCTTAACCCTTTCGCTGCTGAGGCTTTTCCCGCCCCTATGCTGAGGTCATTTTTACCTGTTTTGCGCATCATGTTTAAACGTGTTTTGAAGGCTTATTTTAGTATATGACCCTGACATATTATATATCGTTCTTTCCGTCAGACTCAGTAGATTCATAATATGTCATTATTATATGTATACGTTATGTCATGTCTGTATATTATAACAAAAAATGCAATAAAATATGTATTTTCAATAATTTACAATGTGTAAAGTGTTTTTTTCCACATTTTAACATGCGAGCAATTGCGGTTATATTTTGTATGGGGTGCGCTTGTTAAAAAAATTAGAGATGGGGTCTCGTTACATTTTTTTTGGGGAAAATGACACTATTTTTAACAAACGCACCGCATACAAAAATCGTTAGTGCAGCATCATTGTTCACATTATAATTGAAATGGGAACAATATTGCTGCATTAACAAACCAAAAAAAATAAAAAAAAAGTGTTTATTTTTTTTTTTTAATTTTTTGTTTTTAATTTTTTTTTTCATTTTTTTTTTTTTTTTTACAAAATTTTTCACTTTCATGTTTGGTATCGTTGGAACGGCCATGCTCTGGCCGATCCAACCATACCAAAATTTAACCCCTAGCTGCCACGGATCGGGAGATAGGGAGTTCATTGGAACTCCCTATCTCCACAGTTGGTGGCAGTTAGGGGTTAAGTCTAGGACTGGCGTCATCGTGCTACGCACGATGACGCCAGTCCTCTGGGGGAGTTCCCGGAGGCTTGGCCGACATCCAAGATGTCGGCCAGCTCCGGGAAAGGATCGCGAACCGGCGCTTTTCAGCGCCGATTCGCGATCCAGCTCCCCAGGGGTTAATGCCAGGCATCATTTGGAAGGGCAGGCTGTGCCCTTCCAAATGATGCCTGGGTTAACCCCCTGTGCGCCGCCGATCGGGAGGGAGAGAGGTCCGAAGGACCTCCCCCCCTCCCTTTCAGGCGCCTCCTCCGTACATGCGGGGGGGGGGCGCCTGAATTAGGTGTCATCGCGCCCCCGCGATGACACCTAATTCTGGCGGCTGCTGGTCCGGATGCCGGGCTGACATCCAGGATGTCAGCCCGCACCGGAGGGGCCAGCGATCGGCCGGAACCCGGCCGAACGCTGACCCCGATGGGAGGACGCGCTGAGCGCGTCCTCCGCATACCAGCGGGACTGCTGAGGACGCGCTGAGCGCGTCCTCAGCAGCGAAGTGGTTAAAGTCTGTAAATGCACTGTAATACTATAAGTGTGTATTTGCACTGTGTGTGCATGTGTGTATGTGTGGTTTTGTCTATCTGTGTTTCTGGTGATAGGCTTTAGGGTCAATGTAAAGAGGTTTTCTGGTCCCCCTGAAAAGCCCACCTGGTAGTGAAGGAGTTAATAGATTCATATTTTTTAAGCTATCAATGAAAATGTTTGTGATGGGAATTATTAAGAAATATTTAATTTGATCTTTGAACGCTTTCCCTCTGTCACCTGTACATTTTTTTAAATGTATTTTAGTAAATAGGTGACATTGAAAAAAAAAACACATTTTAAATACAAAATTTCCATTTAAATAGAGTTACACATATTCTAAACTAGCTAATGGAAGTGATTTTTTTTTTCTGGCACAACAAAATATTCCTCTCCATTTCTGGCAGCCCCACGTGCCAAATCTTGCATCACTGCCGCATCACTGCTGTTGTGTTGTACATGTGTGAGAACAAAGGAAAAAATTCTAAAATCTGTCAATGATTTATGACTAACACAACTTGGAGGGCTTACATAAATAAGTTTTGACAGGAAAACTAGTAAAAGAAGACAAAAAAAATCAATTCTTTTTCATGTTTGTTTTTTATAAGAATAATCTATACAATAGGCCTTTATTTAATATCCAAATTATAGCCACTAGAATTTACAACATAAGTATACAAGAACGAAAAATAAGAGGATATATTGAAAAAGAAAATCAATATTAATGAAAAAAATGAGAGAATATATTGGAAAAAAACAAACAAACAATCAGCAGTTGGAGACACAATGGAAAGTTTGGGACTCCAACTTGAATGAAGGAAGAAATAAACTCAATCAAGACAGGAGTAAACACATGACAGAGTGAAAAACAGAGAACAAAATAGGTCAGGAGGATGGGACTCTGACCTAGGGAATCCGACCTAGCCAAATGGACAGTGGAACCTAAATCTGATAGGGTCGCTTCGGATGCTTAAGGGACCAGTCTAGCAGAAATCCAGGATACCAAGACTTTTCAAAAGGTATCACATCTCCTTTGTGACCCATGTGTATCCATGGATATAAATCGAGTGATCATCTTTGTGAGCTCTGGAGAGCTCCCTCACAATGTTATCATTGATCATAGTTGCATGTCAGAGGCATCCTTATTGTTACTAATACATACAGAAAAAACGGTGTTGTGCATGATCCCTACCAGGGCAGCGGCAATTACAAGAAGCATCCAGGCCAGTAACATGTATAACACATAAAAATAAAAAAAATTGTCATCTGCGCTTATCCCTATAGCTCCATGTGAAACCAAACACAATCAGAGGTTTTGGTTTACAATGGCCATTGACGTGTTAGCTCACCTGCCACATCATGGCACCTCTGCTCATGCTCATGTGGCCTGTTTAGAAAAGTAGCCTTTGGTTTCACTAGGTAGGACTCACCCACCATAGGTTCCGTGACGTGGCAGGTGAGCGTACACTTCAATGGCCATCTAAGTAAACCAAAACCTCTGATTGTGTTTTGTTTCACATGGAGCTATAGGGATAAGCGCAGATGACATCTTTTTTTCTTGTTATTGTTAGTAATGCCTTACAGACCAAGCTTTTTAAACCAGAGCAATTTAGCCATTTTTGCTATGTACATATGTAACAGTGAATTACAGATTACTTATTAAATGCACCCCACATATTGTATACCACTCTGTAAAAGACAGATACAACCTTTTATTCATGATCTAGAATAAACTCATTCTGGTCATATTCTGGAGCAATGCGTTTCATTTACTGCTAGCAAACTTCTTTTGCAAATTTTGCAAACATCTTTTGCTCCAGAATGTGCCCTCAAATTATCGGCACCTTCGACACGTCATCCAAGGTAAGGAAGCTCTTTCAACAGCTTGGAGATCCATTTTTTCTTTTTCAGAAAGACAGAGCGCTAGCTGTTTTATCATACATGTAGAACACGTTGGCCTTTACGGGGAGTCCTCTGCCTGTCAAAAGAGCAAATAGACTATTAAATGTATTTTCTGATGGGTACATACATTTTCACATTGTCTTCAAAGGAAAGTAGTTTTCCTTAAATCCACAGGGTCCTGGTAGTGGTTTTATTGAACAACGTGGTAGTGAAAGGATTAAGGAGTTAACATCATTGCTATTAGTCCTACCAATACCAATACATAATGTTCAGAGAATTTTAAGGCTAGTCTTCCACTGCCTCCGTATTTGAGATATGGTGCGATCATCCGTTATCGTCTGTCGTCATCCGACCAATCCCACAACATGGAGATGAATTAGCGCTCTTCCGCTGCCTCCAACTTCCATCAGATGACTTCAGACGGTATTTTACTGCTACAACATACTAGCGATCCTTCCAATTTGAAGGGGTTTTGTCAGACGAAATCTGACAATCTGGTACTAGTTACATGAAAAATAAAAAGAATTGCATAGTTAAACAGCCGTGCCATGGCAGGGAATCTGTCCCATATAAAAGAGAATCAGTTTGACAGGTGAATCCCATAGGAATCAATGTAAAACAATATTTTAATTTTTATGCCAATTTTTTTTCAACCGTTAACTCATAGAGTATTCTATTTGTATTTTTAGGCGAAATTTTTCTTTCCCAATTTTTTAAAAGACAAGGCTTTTTTTTGCCTGGCCGAACGCGGCATGTTTTTTATTTTCTTCCCTTCATGCCGACTGCTTTCAGATATTTTAGCACCCCCCTGCAGACGCCTCCAGTCCTTAGGCGACCCTGGTTGCCCGCCTACGTACTCAGTGGGCGGCCAGCCTAAGGTTTTGAAAAATCTAATTAAGCACAAATTACAGGCAACGTAAGATGAGGAGCCCCAACTTACTCATTAGAGCTTATAGTATAAATGAGTCTACGTTACATAAGACAGCAGTCCTTACTCTGCCTTTATAACTTTTTGTAAGTCTTTATTTTCAGTGCATCTTTTGCACAGTTGCTGAGTGTGTAGAATATATGCAAGTTCATATAATATGTTTTCGGGTGTAATTTACATTTTAATTTGTACCTGTCATTGATATTTTATATGACACCAATTTCCTTCTTAATAACATAAGAGTCTAACGACTATGAATATTCATGGTGAGTTATAAAAGACTTCTCATAATTTCTATCAAAATTAACATGTTGCAAGGAAGCAAATCTGATATTGCTCTACCATGTAAGCAGAACTAAATTCCAGGATATGATGGTGCAAGGAGTCATCTCATTACAATAAAGATGTTCTAAGGATACATTTTAAACTAGTCAATGCGACAGTCTGGAAAGGAAAGAAGCGGACAGAAACAATGTTATTATTTTCCAATTACAAGTGAGTAAACTGAGACATACAGAGATAAATTGAAGTGCTGAATATCGCTGAGACAATCAATGACAGAAACAGGAAATGAGCAAACATCTTCAAGTATCGCTGTCTGCCATCAGAGTCTCTGTACAGCACTTTTCCTCCTGGATTTTTCATAATGCGCAATTAAAGCTGCATCACTTCATGAGATAAGAAACCATTTAACTCTAGAGATAAATAAGCAGACAGGTGGTGGGTCATGACAGCACAGTCATTGTGTTTTCATTTGCCATCAAAAGCAACAGAAGACAAGGCTGATCCCTACGTATGCTTTAAGGCCGGACGAGTTTTATTTGTCATGTGCTAGACATTTTATATATTTTAATATCAGTGTTGCTATAATACAGTGATATACAGTCAGGTCCAGAAATATTGGGACATCGACACAATTCTAACATCTTTGGCTCTATACACCACCACAATGGAGTTGGAATGAAACAAACACAATGTGCTTTAATTGCAGACTGTCAGCTTTAATTTGAGGGTATGTACATCCAACTCAGGGGAACGGTGTAGGACTTACAGCAGTTTGCAGATGTGCCTCCCACTTGTTAAGGGACCAAAGGTAATGGGACAATTGGCTTCTCAGCTGTTCCATGGCCAGGTGTGTGATATTCCCTCATTACCCCAATTACAATGTGCAGATAAAAGGCCCAGAGTTCATTTCAAGTGTGCTATTTGTATTTGGAATCTGTTGCTGTCAACTCTCAAGATGAGATCCAAAGAGCTGTCACTATCAGTGAAGCAAGCCATCATTAGGCTGAAGAAACAAAACAAACCCATCAGAGAGATAGCAAGAACATTAGGCGTGGCCAAAACAACTGTTTGGAACATTCTCAAAAAGAAGGAATGCACCGGTGAGCTCAGCAACGCCAAAAGACCCGGGAGACCACGGACAACAACTGTGGTGGATGACCGAAGAATTCTTTCCCTGGTGAAGAAAACACCCTTCGCAACAGTTGGCCAGATCAAGAACACTCTCCAGGAGGTAGGTGTATGTGTGTCAAAGTCAACAATCAAGAGAAGACTTCACCAGAGTGAACACAGAGGGTTCACCACAAGATGGAAACCATTGGTGAGCCTCAAAAACAGGAAGGCCAGATTAGAGTTTGCCAAACAACACCTAACAAAGCATTCACAGTTCTGGAACAAGATCCTATGGACAGATGAGACCAAGATCAACTTGTACCAGAGTGATGGGAAGAGAAGAGTATGGAGAAGGAAAGGAACTGCTCATGATCCTAAGCATACCACCTCATCAGTGAAGCATGGTGGTGGTAGTGTCATGGCGTGGGCATGTATGGCTGCCAATGGAACTGGTTCTCTTGTATTTATTGATGATGTGACTGCTGACAAAAGCAGCAGGATGAATTCTGAAGTGTTTCGGGCAATATTATCTGCTCACATTCAGCCAAATGCTGCAGAACTCATTGGACGGCGCTTCACAGTGCAGATGGACAATGACCCAAAGCATACTGCAAAAGCAACCAAAGAGTTTTTGAAGGGACAGAAATGGAATGTTATACAATGGCCAAGTAAATCACCTGACCTGAATCCCATTGAGCATGCATTTCACTTGCTGAAGACAAAACTGAAGGGAAAATGCCCCAAGAACAAGCAGGAACTGAAGACAATTGCAGTAGAGGCCTGGCAGAGCATCACCAGGGATGAAACCCAGCGTCTGGTGATGTCTATGCATTCCAGACTTAAGGCTGTGATTGACTGCAAAGGATTTGCAACCAAGTATTAAGAAGGGAAAGTTTGATTTATGATTATTATTCTGTCCCATTACCTTTGGTCCCTTAACAAGTGGGAGGCACATCTGCAAACTGCTGTAAGTCCTACACCGTTCACCTGAGTTGGATGTACATACCCTCAAATTAAAGCTGACAGTCTGCAGTTAAAGCACATTGTGTTTGTTTCATTCCACCTCCATTGTGGTGGTGTATAGACAGGGGTCAAGTCCTGGGAAAAAAAGTGAGGGAACTCACCCAAGATTTCCATTACCCCGCCAACTGGAAAAAAAATAAAATATGCGCGTTTTATTATATATATATAATTAAAACGGGAATATTTTTAACATTGAAACCTATGGGATTCACCTCAATAAACCTGTTGAATGAAACCACTGAACAGCAGGGCATTTCACTGACATTTCTTTGCTGTTCAATGTGAATAGATTAACCATTGCTTCTCTATGAGGTATTTCACTGCCGCCGAACAGCACCGTATTTCACTGCCCTCGAACAGACACAGTATTTCACTGCCCTCGAACAGACACCGTATTTCACTGCCGCCGAAGATCACCCATAGTTTGCTGGCAATTTGCCGATATTTGACGAATTGCCTGCTTTTGAATAGCCACGAAAATTGCACCGTACGGTAACGGGGAAATTCACTGTTCGGTTCAATTTCTGGGCCATTTCGGCTCTCTGAATAACCGTTTAAGTGTTATTCAGAGAGCACACACATAGAGGATGGGCACACAGCGCTGTTTCCAGGTTAGGTGCATAGAATAATTTATGCCCTGCTGGGGACTGCACCTCCTGTGGTGATAGGGCAGTGACTGCTTGCAGGAGCCTGATGGGAGTTGCAGTGCATGGCAGAAGAAAGGACACTTTCTGACTTGTGTATTTGAGTGATTGATGGTTACAGCAAGCCAAAACTCTTCTCTCCATCTATGGTGGGCTGCAACTGCATAAGTGACACTTTGGTAAAGTTGAGGTGTCCTCCCTGCACAGGATTGGGGAGAGGAGGGCATGTCTCTGTGTCACCTCTGACTTGCCACATGACTGGGACAATGCTTAGAGAAGATCCAGCATTTTAAAGGAACCCCCTCCCCCCCAGTCTCTGCAGTGTGGGCCGGCCCTGTCCCCCTTACCTCTAATCTGGAATACACAACTATAACATTCCTCACCCAGGACCTCATTGGATACATCCCAGCTCCCAGGGCTCTGTGTCAGAGCAGGTTCTCCTCTTTTCAGAATACCCTGCACCCCAAACATTGAGAGCTGACAGGTACGCTTTATGGAGGTCCCAGTGTCCTCATGCAGCCTTCTTCACTTGTTCCCCAGAGGAAATGCAGGGGGATCTGTTAATCTCCACATGTACAGAGCCAGCACCAGCCCACAGCATGAATGAGCCCCCCCCCCCCAGGGAGAGGCCGGACCAGCAGCTCTACTCTCATTGGATGCCTGCTTCTGCTCCTGTGTAAAGACATGTCTGCCTGTAACATCATGCAAAGGGCAGGACCACTCACGGACACCTTGCTCCCCTGTAGCGATGACTTTGGAGAGATGCTGTTCCTCCACTAGCAGCATCTTAAGTGAAAGGGGTGGGATCCTCCTTCTCTACAGGGTCGCTCTGTGTGACCTCACACACAGAGCGCACGTGCCTGCAGCTGGCAGATGCGCAGTTGCGAGTGTGTCTGCCGGAAGAGGCTGTGATCATATGGGAGCTCAGCTGCAGCGCTTCTCGCAGTCTACCCAGGCTGGGTCTGTTATCACAACCAGTGACTCTGCGTTCCCACTACGTTCCCACTGCAGGAAAAGTGCGGGAACGCCGTTCCCTCGCGTTCCTGCTGGACTCGAGCCCTGTGTATAGAGCCAAAGATGTTAAAATTGTGTCGATGTCCCAATATTTCTGGACCTGACTGTATTTGTTCAGTGACCCTGCATTATTATCAATAACATACGCTCTTAGTTGACCCAATAAAATGAGTATCTATCTATCTAACTAACTGTTTTGTGCTCTGGAACAACAAATCCCGCTTACTGATATAATTCAGAAAGTTATATGCGCTCTTGTGGTATTTTTTTGAAAGGGAAAAAAAATGCAGATGTTATTTTTGTCCTAGCAACATTTCAGTCCTATATCTGGGACCTTTGTCAAGTGTGTATAAATATATAGATGGGATACATTAGTGTTGTGACAGGCTTAAGCAATTTCTGGCCATATTATTTTAACTAAATTCGCATAATTGTTAAACACAGCTAAGGCTCGGGTCAGACGACCGTCACTGGAGAGCAGAAGGAACATCCGTGAGAGTGGACGTTCCTTCCACTTGACGCCCGTCTGGCCACCTCGATGAGCGCACTTAGTGCGCTCAGCGCTGCAAGGCTCGAACCTCCTATGGAGGATCGTGCTTTGCAGCTCCGTTAACACGCTTCCTGTTGCTTTGACGGAGAGGCTTTCTAGACATCCGCAGCACGGATGCTGTTGCATGCGAAATTCATCCGCACGCAAAACAGCGTGTGGCGGGCCCCATCGCAGCATCACAACGCTGCGACGGACGCCGGAAGCCACGTCAGTACGGGCGCACCTAGTGCACTCGTCTGACACTGGCCTTAGGGTTCCACATTTGTGAAAATTCTTCAATGGGTTAAAAAAAAAATTAATTATGAAAGGGTTAAGAGTTGTTGAAGTCTTTGAAATCTATTTAATCTTTAAATGTGTGAGCTACTGTTAATGTTGTTGAATATATGCTCTCCTCCTGGTGTGTTGTATTTTTTTGTCTTGAGACACACCTGCCTGTTATGCTTAGTAAAGGTTGAGTGCTGCCCTCCTGGTGAAAATAAAATAAAATAAAATATATATATATATAGAAATCCGATAGGCCGTGTTAGTCAAGATGCCAAAATCACGAGTATAGCAGTCCGTAGTGATACCTTTTTTATTGGACTAATTTTACATTTAAAAGACAAGCTTTCGAGAGTATACCTTCTCTTCCTCAGGTCTGGATGCTTACTGATCAGTTCCTAGAATTGAACATAAAGACATTAAGGGTCACATGGTTGGGGGTTAGATGTCGTAAAAAGTGAAAGTCAAATGGCATGTTCAAAATGGGAAAATTTACACATGAGCGATCTTGGGGCCATAATAAAACCACAGTGATTTATTTATTTATTTATTTATAAAGGATTTTACCAGGAAGTGATAAGATCATACAGCATGGAAGAGAAAAAAAAATAGGAGGAAAAAGAAAAAACCATAAACACAAAACAGTGAAGGCTGAAAGAGACATACAAGAAAGAAAAAAAAAACAAGAAGAAACAAAACATCAGCCAGAATATAGAATGTTATGTGACGTTATGATAATGGGTTAAAAATCCAGAATCCAAATTGCGTCCTTCTTTTATAGTGTTAAAATATGTGATCAGTTTTATTTCATATGTTTTGCGTTCACGGTGGTCTTTAAAAATGTCCTTTAAATATATATATATATAGTTGTGTTCAAAATTATTCAACCCCCAATGCTGTAAAGGGTTTTAGGGAATTTAGTGTACATTTGTAATTGTATTCAGAATGAAATCTTACAAGGACTTTTTAAAGAACCATATGCAACTAAAATGACATCAATTGGTTTTGTAATACAGTAGTAAATGTTTCTTTTGTGAATTCTTCATTGACACAATTATTCAACCCCTTAAAGACTACCACTCTGAAGAACAGAGGTTCATTCAAGTGTTTTCAACCAGGTATTGAAAACACCTGTGGATGTCACGGAGCAGCAATAAAGCATAATAAGCACCAATTAGGCAGCTTTAAAATGACTGTGATACTCAGCTCCTTCTAGACATTTACTGGTGTGGTTACAAACATGGTGAAGTCAAGAGAATGGTCCAGGAAGACAAGAGAAGAGGTGATTACTCTTCACAGGAAGGGCAATGGCTATAAGAAGATTGCAAAGATGTTAAACATACCAAGAGAGACCATAGGAAGCATCATTCGCAAATTCAAGGCAAAGGGCACTGTTGAAACGCTACCTGGTCGTGGCAGAAAGAAGATGCTGACTTCGACTGCTGTGCGCTACCTGAAGCGTAAAGTGGAGAAAAGTCCCCGTGTGACTGCTGAGGAACTGAGAAAAGATTTGTCAGATGTGGATACTGAAGTTTCAGCTCAGACAATACGGCGCACACTGCGTAATGAAGACCTCCATGCCAGAACTCCCAGGCGCACCCCCTTGCTGTCTCCAAAGAATAAGAAGAGTCAATTGCAGTATGCCAAAAGTCATGTGGACAAACCACAGAAGTTTTGGGATAGTGTTCTGTGGACTGATGAAACAAAATTAGAACTGTTTGGGCCCATGGATCAATGCTATGTTTGGAGGAGGAAGAACAAAGCCTATGAAGAAAAGAACACCTTGCCTACTGTGAAGCATGGCGGGGGGTCAATCATGCTTTGGGGCTGTTTTGCTTCTGCAGGTACAGGGAAGCTTCAGCGTGTGCAAGGTACCATGAATTCTCTTCAGTACCAGGAGATATTGGATGACAATGTGATGCAGTCCGTCACAAACCTGAGGCTTGGGAGACGTTGGACCTTTCAACAGGACAATGATCCCAAGCATACCTCCAAGTCCACTAGAGCATGGTTGCAGATTAAAGGCTGGAACATTTTGGAGTGGCCATCGCAGTCATCTGACTTAAATCCGATTGAGAACCTCTGGTGGGACTTAAAGAAAGTAGTTGCAGTGCGCAAGCCTAAGAATGTGACTGAACTGGAGGCTTTTGCCCATGACGAATGGGCGAAGATACCCGTAGATCGCTGCAAGACACTTGTGTCAAGCTATGCTTCACGTTTAAAAGCTGTTATAACTGTAAAAGGATGTTGTACTAAGTACTAAGATTGAATGTCACTTGGGGGTTGAATAAAACTGATAATGATGTGAGCACAGAAAAGACATTTGTGGTTATTTCATTATAAATGTTATGTTATATTTGTCTGACCTACACGTGCCTCTTTGATTTAATTGTAAGCAAGATGACTGAATGATCAAAATCAATGTCAAACTGGCCAAAACACTCAATTTCAGTGGGGGTTGAATAATTTTGAACACAACTGTATATATATACAAAAAACATGGGGGGGGGTAGCACTCAGCCTTAACTAAGCGTTTCAGTGCGGGTGCGTCTCAGAATAAAATACAAAACAAAAACATGGAGAGAGCACTCCAGACAAACACATTCAAAAACCTGCAACAACAGCATGGGTACATAATACCAGCTTTTACCACATGGTGAAAATTTCATAACTCTGAGCTTTGCTGAATAAAATGGTGGAAATTTGGTTTGCAATGAACGGCCGTAAATTGCTTAAACCTGCCAACAGCGTCAATGTAATCCACCCTCTGGCAGGTCCTACTCTGCAAACCTAATGACTGCCCATAATGGGATAAACTCACTTACTGAGGAGCAGGTCGCTTCATGGAGCTCCCGCAGATCAAGGTTAAATAGAACCTGGAGGAGGAGTACCTGTGGCAGGGAGGGGTGCATACCCAGGAAATACATACAAAAAACATGGGGGGGTAGCACTCAGCCTTAACTAAGCGTTTCAGTGCGGGTGCGTCTCAAAATAAAATACAAAACAAAAACATGGAGAGAGCACTCCAGACAAACACATTCAAAAACCTGCAACAACAGCATGGGTACATAATACCAGCTTTTACCACATGGTGAAAATTTCATAACTCTGAGCTTTGCTGAATAAAATGGTGGAAATTTGGTTTGCAATGAACGGCTGTGAATTGCTTAAGCCTGCCGACAGCGTCAATGTAATCCACCCTCTGGCAGGTCCTACTCTGCAAACCTAATGACTGCCCATAATGGGATAAACTCACTTACTGAGGAACAGGTCCCTTCATGGAGCTCCCGCAGATCAAGGTTAAATAGAACCTGGATATATATATATACGAACCGTTAGTTTCTGCACTCGGAAAACCTTAGTCCAACGCCCGGTGCCGCACCTGGCCAATATAGCAATCCGTGCGTAAGAATACGCTGGTGGCACTCTTGGTCTTTCAAAAAGATTACTTTAATGAAAAGTTCGACGTTTCAGTCTGCTAACCGCAGACGTTCATCAGGAATACAAAAATCAATCACAAAAGAACATTTAAATAACGCAAATAATACTCATCACCGGTGTGATCCGAACCCTCCCATCTCCACGCCAGGCAGACGCCGTCCACTCAGGATGACGTCACTGCGCCGGTCTCTACCCCGTGACCCATCATCATAGCAATATGATGCTAACCCCGTGAAAACATTCCTCTAAAAGACAATTAAAAAATATGCAAAAGGCTATAAAGATCCCCAAGTTTCCCCATTTCTCATAAATCCATTTGGTCTAACCCTAAGAAAACGGGCTGCCATATCAAAAAGAGAAAAAGGATCTTATAAGAAGCCCCGCAATAAACTCTACCGATGGTTGCTATGGAAAAATTTTTGGCACATACACATACAGAGCAACGTTATGAAAAAGATGTAGCCATTACCGCGCTCAGGATAACCAGCAAAGCCCAACTGTATCCGTACTGACTGGCAAAAGAACGAAAAATCGCGTGTGCAGATACATACACGCAGATCACCGAAAAAATCCAAAATACTTCTGTAGCGCTCACTCCCGGAGGAGCCGCTGAAAATGAACCACGGGTCAGTCTCCCCGCACTAGGAATAAATATACTCCAACACCGCTGTGAGTTTTTATCATTTAAATAGTTTACTAAAATAATAAGCAGATGTTGAGACACGGTATTCACAGATATTATTACAGTACTTTCGTATTGTGGTAAAACGCGTAGCGGAAAAGAAACGAAACACGAGGCTTCGTATTTCGGAAGAATAAAATATTCGCAACCGAACAGAAAAATATATGCAATTGCCCAATAGTTCGGAAAAACAGAGACACGTAGCGAACCCCAAAATACAATCTCTTCGTATTACGATAAACGCGCAGCGGAAAAAGAGAAAAATATGTATTCAGAACGTAACTTTAACTCCCGTTCCGATTCGTAACAAAATGAGTCCTGCACAGGTTTAAGTCCCGGAACGTAAAAGGTGTGTATGTGTGTGTGGTACCCGGGTACTGTTCAACTGGCCAGTGAATTTACTTAAGGAGTGTCTTCGACTAGTCAAGTTGGGGCCCTGTGGACTTTAAAGAGAAAACAGCAGTGTGTTCCTTAATTACATACGGCCTTGGAGGCCTCTCACCCATCCACCGGTTGCTGTAGGCTCCGCTGACCCAGGACGTCTCTCCGCTCGATTTTGACTGGGGATACTAGCGGCCGGATCCGTTGTCTGACTCTCTGTTGCTTGTCCACGACTTGTCCCGCTCACCGCCTGCTCTCCGTATCCGATCAGCTCGCGGCAACTCCTCACTCCAGGTCTTTGGCTTCTTTAATCTGCAGCAATCTCAGGAACTCGGAGGTCTCCTTCTCTTTAGGCCGAAGGACCCGATAAGGAACTGACAGGTCTCACTCTTGCTCTGGCCTAGGCCCTCCTGCGATGTCTTGCACTGCGTCTGCTCTCTCTCGTTCCCTCGCGCGCTCTGGCGCGTTCTCCACGAGGTTCGGGAAGTAAGCCTCCTGTGTCCCACCCACACTTCCTGTCCTTTTGCAAAGCACGCCGGGAAATGTAGTCCCAATGTCTCGTGTCTCTAATCGCGATTGTCTCCATCTTGTGGCCAAAAATAGGTACTACCAGCAGCAAGATTTAACACAGCGCTACACTTCTAAAAAATGCACAATGTATCTGAGCCTCAAAAGGGATATTAATCTTTCAACCCACTGTAACTAACCCCCATATATAATGATATAATGTTGAATCATAACAAAGCTAACTGAAACAAGTAGAAAAAAATGAAAAAACTGAAATACACTAGAAGGAATGCCTATATAAGACTATATCCATTGTTACAATACTTATCCTAAGCCCTCAGATAATCCTTCATTGAAAAAACAATAATAACCAAAAGATCAAAAAATTCCAGACTCAAATTTTTTTTTTTAAAGAATTCGAAAGATCACAAAAGCCAAAAAATCAAATAAAAGAAAATACGCAAAAGAATAAAAAGGAAAAAAAATAAAATGGAAAAGAGTCAAAAAATCCAAAAAGAGTTTCTCACAAGAAAAAGTAAAAAAGTAGAGAAAAAGACCGCAACGTCCTACAAAAAAGGCACAAAGGACAGTCTCTCATTTAGGCCTCTAGGGGAAAGTGTGTTCAATTCCTTGATCCAGAATGTTTCCCGTCTCAATAGTAGATTACTTCTATCTCCTCCTCTTCGTAATGGCGGCACATGGTCGATTGCGATAAATTTCATCATTGGAAGTTGATGTCCTTGTTCCATAAAGTGACGGGCGACAGGTTTATCACTATGACCATCTCTATAAGCCAATCTAATAGATGATTGATGACCTCAAATTCTCTCTCTCAATGTGGTGTCCGTCTTGCCAACATAGCAAAGCCCTCATGTGCAAGATATTTTATAAATCACAAATTCCGTTAGACACGAAATTCTATATTTAATCCGATATTTGCAGCCAGTGAACGGATGGTTCAAGATTGGACTTGGCAACATGTGACTGCAGGTTACACACCCTAAACATCGATAACAGCCTGGATGTTGAACCGTATCTCCCCTAGAATACGACTTGACTGGGTCCGTTTTGACCAATAGGTCCCTTAAACTCTTCGCTTTTCGATGACTAAACAATGGTGGAGTTTGGAAGCTCATGGGCAGTGAATTATCTCCCGATACAATAGACCAATTATTACGAATCACCTGATTAATAGTTTTAGACCTCGGGGTATGTGAGGTCGAGAAGACTAAAGATGGTTCCTTTCTCTCTAGATTTCGATGTTCCTGATGACACCTATCTAATGCCTGATTAAGAATGTAAGTCGAGTATCCCCATTCCAGAAATCTCAACCACATATCTTCGATCTGTATTCTTGCTTCATCCATATTCAAATTATTCCTGTATACCCGTAAAAACTGAGTATAGGGTAACGAATCTTTAAGATGAATCGGGTGTGAGCTATTTGCATGTAATACAGTATTGTGATCCGTCACTTTCCGATATAATGTATATTCAAGCGATTCACCTCTTCTATAAATCCGTAAATCTAGAAAGTCCACCGACTCCATACTAATTTCTGATGTCAATTTGATCGGGGAATAAAGGACATTAATATGCTCTACCAACTGTTGTGCCCCTTCAACTGAATCTCTTAACACCAATAGCACATTGTCAATGAATCTTTTATAATATATGATATTCGTATCGAATTTAGACAAAATCTGTAGGTTGCTCAAAATAATACATGAAAGCGTTGGCGTACATGGGGGCTACTGCTGCACCCATGGAAATTCCAATGGTTTGCTGATACCAATTAGTCTCAAAGCGGAAGTAATTATTGGCGAGAATTACCTCCAACAGCTCCAGAACAAATTCAATAGGTGGACCATTATAACAATGTAAGTGTGTTAACGTTTGGCACATTGCTTCAAGCCCCATCTCTAAAGGGATAACTGTGTCTTGGCTCCTTACGTCACAAGCCATCAGTGTGACAGGATCATCCGGCAACTCAATATTTTGTAACTCCGGAATCAGTTGTGGTGTATCCTTAAAACAGGTCTTTAAATTCAATACAGGTTCCTTAAACAGGTAATCTAACCATTTAGAGATTGGTTCCAATAAACCTCCCTTTGCCGAGACAATAGGACGTCCTGGAGGATGCAGTGGATCTTTATGGATCTTTGGTAAAGAATACATTATAGGAGTTTTATGGCAGGGGTCAAAATTTCCACTTGCGTCCTTGCAATTTGCGAGTAGAAATTGGGAGAGGGCGAGCAGAAATGAGCCCTCACTGACAATCCCTTTGAGGCCCTCCAGTGGTGTAGTGAAGGAGGGACACGTGCGCCTGTAGGGGGGTAGCGCAAGCAGGGACGGAAGGACCCGAACACTGGGAGAGATGTGCTTTCACATCTTCCCCGCGTCTCGTCTCGCTGCACTCAGCTTCCGGGTGGTCTGTGTCACGTGTGACTCACAGCCCAGAGCCCAGAAGCGCGTTCGTTCCTGCAGGGGAAAAAAAACAGCTGGAGTGATGCAATTCTGTGCGAAGGAGAGGAGGTGCTGCCAGGGGTGTGTGACTACAGGGGTTGCCATGGCACCCAGGCCTCGACAGGGGGCCCTCTTCAGTGTACCGGTAACTGTGTGGTTATTCTTCTTGGCTAAACACCGCCCTGCCCCCGAATTTCCGCTTGGCAGCATGGTGCTGGAAGATCAGGCACACGCAGGCTGCACCCACTGCCCCTTCCCCACCTTGCCAAGAGCAATAGTGCCAGATCACACAGAGGTCTGTGTCTGGGCACAAAGCAGCTGAAGCTGTGCTGCCTGTCTGCCCTCTCCCCCTGCACAGCAAGGAGCCTGGCCATCACCTAAAACCAGGAGATGCAGAGATAACAGATTCTCCCCCTCCTGATTAAACACTTGGCTCAGCAGAAATATGTGTCATGGGGGGGGGACTCTGCTGCATTCATGCTGTTTAACCCCTACAAGGCCAGAGTACCGAAAAAAAATTCTCTACAGAAGCCTTAAGTTGACAGGAAAGCAGGAGGAATAGCTATCTGGTAGAATTTAAGTGTATATGTGCGTGTGAGCTGAGCGTGTATATGTGCGTGTGAGCTGAGCGTGTATATGTGCGTGTGAGCTGAGCATTTATATGTGCGTGTGAGCTGAGCGTGTATATGTGCGTGTGAGCTGAGCGTGTATATGTGCGTGTGAGCTAAGCATTTATATGTGTGCGTGAGCTGAGCGTGTATATGTGCGTGTGAGCTGAGTGTGCATATGTGCGCACACATAAATATTAGGCCGTGTTAGTCCAGATGCCAAAATAATGAGTATAACAGTACGTAGTGATACCTTTTTATTGGACTGTTAGGCCAATAAAAAAGGTATCAATACGTACTGCAATACTCGTGATTTTTTAAATATATATATATATAGTGTAGCGCTGTGTTAAAATCTTGCTGCTGGCAGTACCTATTTTTGGCCACAAGATGGAGACAATCGCGATTAGAGACACAAGACATTGGGACTACGTTTCCTGGCATGCTTTGCAAACAGACACAGGAAGTGGGTGGGACACAGACGCTGTACATCCTGAGCCTCGTGGAAATAGCTGTCAGAGCGCGCCAGAGAGAGAGAGAGAGCAGACGCAGTGCCATACATCGCGAGAGGGCTTAGGCCAGAGCGCAAGTGAGACCTGTCAGTTCTTTTACCGGGTCATTCAGCCTAAGGAGAAGGAGCCCTCCAAGTTCCATAGATTGCTGCAGATTGAACCAACCGAAGACCTCGAGTAAGGAGTCACCGCGAGTTGATCGGATACAGAGAGCAGGCGGTGAGCTGGAAAAGTCGTGGACAAGCTACGGGAAGTCAGACAACGGATCCGGCCGCAAGTATCCCCAGTCAGGGCGCGAGCGGAGAGACGTCCTGGGTCAGCGGAGCCTAAAGCAACCGGTGGATGGGTGAGAGGCCTCCAAGGCCGTTTGTAAATAAAGAACACGCTGCTGTTTTCTCTTTAAAGTCCACAGGGCCCCAACTTGACTAGTCGAAGACATTCCTTAAGTAAATTCACTGGCCAGTTGAACAGTACCCGGGTACCACACACACATACACACCTTTTACATTCCGGGACTTAACCTGTGCAGGACTCATTTTGTTACGAATCGGAACAGTGGTTAAAGATACGTTCCGAATATATTTTTCTCTTTTCCGCTGCGCGTTTACCGTAATACGAAGAGATTGTATTTTTTGGGTTTCGCTACGTGTCCCTTTTTACCGAGCTATCAGGCAATTGCATTTCTTTTCTGTTCGGTTGCGAATATTTTATTTTTCCGAAATACGAAGCCTCGTGTTTCGTTTCTTTTCCGCTACGCGTTTTACCGCAATACGAAAGTACTGTAATAATATCTGTGAATACCGTGTCTCAACATCTGCTTATTATTTTAGTAAACTATTTAAATGATAAAAACCCACAACGGTGTTGGAGTATATTTATTCCCTAGTGCGGGGAGACTGACCCGTGGTTCAATTTCAGCGGCTCCTCCGGGAGTGAGCGCTACACGTGGGGGCTCGTTTCCGGGATTCAGTTTCTGGAAAAACCGCATCTAAAGGGTTAAATATGGATCCAGACACTGCTGCCAAATGGTGCGAAGAGCACAGTAGTCAGATAGAATTATGTATAGTTATAGATATTCCTGCAGACACTTGGGCCGAAGATCAGATTCGCCAGGCCGTGGCCGCGCTGACACCAGATAATCGGGGATTAATCCTGGACATTAAAGCGAACCCAGATACCCCTCACACGTACGTTCTTTTTGAGTGGAGAAAGGGTGTTCCAATGTGTTTTCAGGGCGCGAGCGTGAAGCTGACCGATGAGGTGGAAGTACAACTGATTCAGCCAAGTACGCCACGTGGTGATCACACGAATGTTCCCGATGTTACCCCAACTACAGGGTTCCCTCCTGCTACATTTTTCACCACTATGGGGAAACTGGTGGAAACACTAGCCAAAAACTCTGCTGCGTCCCCAAATTATGGATATCGCAAGTTACGGTTTTATTCTGGTAAGGTCCCTGTGCCGACTGGAGAAGAGGACTTTGAGACTTGGATAGATCAGGCAGTGCAAGCAGTGGAAGAATGGGAAGTTGCTGACACCGTGAAGAGGCAGAGGTTGATCGAGAGCCTAAGAGGTCCTGCTTCAGACGTCATTCGAAATCTAAAAAGGGACAAGCCCGGCTGCACTGCTGCAGAGTATCTAGAAGCTTTACAGGAAAATTTCGGGGGAGTGGAGGATTGTGCCGAGCTTATTCACAAGTTCTCTCACACCTATCAAAAGGAAGGAGAAGAATTGTCCACATATGTCTGGCGGCTGGATAAAATCATCCATCAGGTCATTCTTAAAGGGGGCATGCAACCGAGTCAGGCAAGCAAAGCTTTGATGGATCAAATTTTCAAAGGAGCACTCCCACTGGATCCCATAATGTTGAGATTTCAGACTAGATACCAGAACACGAGACTAACCTATTCCAAACTGATCAAAGCTATCCGAGAAGAAGAGGCCTTGATTAAAGCTAAAAAGGTCGCAAATGCTTCGCACACAGCTTTCACCGCAGAAGTAGGAACTCTCTGTGTGGCAGACATACAGACTGAAGTGCTGGCTTTAAAAACTCAGATGTTGCAAATGATGGAGTTAATGACGTTGCTGTCGGCTAAGGACACCAGAACTGAAGGGGTTGCTGTAGCCTCAAACAGGGGGTCTCCAAGTGAACCGCCAGAAGGAAATATGCTCACACACCCAAGAAAGAAATGTTTTGGCTGCGGGGAAATCGGCCATTTCAGGGCTCAATGCCCACAAGGGAGGGCTGAAAAGAAACCGGTCGAAGAACTTCTAAAAGCTGTGGAGAAACTGTTGTCCGCCCTGCAGGCGGGAAACTCCAGAGGGTCCTGGTAAGGGAGCAACCCAGGGGCCCGAAGGTTGAAACCCGCTCCAAAAATCAAGCCAGGACTAAGAGGGCGAGAGGGCCCAAAGTCCGGCCAACTGCTGAGCCTGCCAGGACTGAAAGAGTCATTCCCTTAGCATCTACGTCATGGGGAAGCAATGCACACCCAAAACCTACCAGGGCCAAGAAGAAGGCCAGGGTACAACAAAC
The DNA here is from genome assembly GCA_009667805.1 of Leptobrachium leishanense. Lineage (NCBI taxonomy): Eukaryota > Metazoa > Chordata > Amphibia > Anura > Megophryidae > Leptobrachium > Leptobrachium leishanense. The sequence goes on along the minus strand of CM019071.1, from coordinate 32,800,822 downwards.
TGAGTCTAAACTTCCTGTTGCTACAACCAAGTTTCCTGACCAGCTGATAGGTCCTTCTCCTATTGTGCCAATCCAAGTGGAGGGAGTCTACACGAAAGCCCTGTTGGATTCAGGGGCTCAAGTGACATTGATCTACCGAGACTTCTATGAGAGACACTTGAAGCACATTCCTCTACAGAAATTGAAGGATTTGGAAATCTGGGGTATCGGAACGGAGAAACTCCCTTATGACGGGTATCTACAGGTGAAGTTGGAGATCGGATCCGAAGTCATCGGACAGTCCGGAGGTTGTGATGCATTGGCCATTGTGTGTCCTCGGCCTCCAGGGGCAAACAGGAGTTCCATGATAGTGGGGACGAATACTGATTTGGTGCGACGTCTCCTGACACCTATCGTGCTGGAAAAGGGTCCTACTAAAGGAGTACACCCAATGTTACGTTCAATCTATCAGAGGATGGTTGAAGAACAGAAGGCACCTGCCGAGGTGGGGCGCCTATGGAGATTAGGAGGAACGGAGAAGGTTCTGCAAGCAGGAGAAGTAGCGAGCTTCCGGGCTTCAGTCAAGTTGAACGGGTCGCAACCAGGTCCCTATGTGGTGCTGGAAACCGATTTTAATCATGGGAGTGAGGCCGGAGTCGAAGTAATCCCTGAAATAATCTCCACTAAAGCTCTGAAAAGAACACGAGGAAGAGTCTCAGTCAGTGTGTGTAATGTGTCTGATTCTCCAGTAGTCCTTAAAGCACGAATGCCTATCGGGCAAGTAGAGTCCGCTACGCCCCTCTCCACCGATTTAGGAGGGGGAGTGGATAAAGAGATTCCAGATGAAAGATTCTACCCCAAGGACGCTCCCATTTCATCCGAGTGGAAGAAACGTCTTCAGTCTCAAGTTCTAAAATGGAGAGAATTGTTCTCGAAAGATGAGCTCGACGTAGGCCTAGCTAAAAGTACTGAACACCGCATTCGATTACAAGAGGACAAGCCGTTTCGTGAAAGGTCAAGGCGAGTTCCGCTGGGAGACTTAGATGATCTGCGAGAACAGCTGAATGAATTGCAAAGAACCAAGGTGATCCAAGAGTCCAGGAGTCCATACGCATCTCCAATAGTGATGGTCCGGAAGAAGAACGGTTCTGTCCGCCTATGTATAGACTACCGCACGTTGAACCGAGAACCATCCCAGACCAATATGCTACTCCTCGGATAGAAGATGCCTTACAGTGTTTGTCTGGAGCGAAATGGTTTAGTGTACTAGACCTACGAAGCGGGTATCACCAGATACCAATGCATCCCGAAGACAAAGAGAAAACTGCGTTCATCTGTCCACTGGGGTTCTTTGAATTTAACAGAATGCCTCAAGGCCTTACGGGGGCTCCAGCCACGTTCCAACGGTTAATGGAGAAGACAGTCGGGGACATGAATCTGATCGAAGTATTAGTGTACCTGGATGACATAATCGTGTTTGGGAAGACTCTGGAAGAGCATGAGCAACGTTTGGAGAAGGTCTTGAAGAGGCTCCATGAAGAGGGATTGAAACTGTCTCTGGAGAAATGCCAATTCTGCCTACCGTCTGTTACGTATCTGGGACATGTGGTCTCAGCAGAAGGTGTTTCGACAGATCCTCGGAAGTTGGAGGCCGTAGCTTCTTGGCCCAGACCCAGAAACGTTACTGAACTTAGATCTTTCTTGGGGTTCTGTTCATATTATCGAAGATTTGTAGGAGGATTCGCAAAAATAGCTCAACCACTGAACAAGCTCCTACAGAAGGAAAACACAGAAGAAGGCTGTAAGGCCTCTGACCGAAACCAGTCAGCTCCAGGGCCAAGGAAAGCTCGAGAGTCTATACAAGGTGAATGGACCAGTCAATGTGAGGGAGCTTTCGTGAAACTGAAAGAGAGTCTAACCCGAGCTCTTGTTTTGGCCTATGCGGACCCTCACAAGCCGTATGAGTTACATGTGGATGCCAGCAGAGAAGGGCTAGGAGGAGTCCTGTATCAGGAGCATGGTGGATTGCTGAGGCCTGTAGCGTACGTGAGTCGGAGCCTTACGCCTTCAGAGAAGAACTACCCTACCCACAAGTTGGAGTTCCTAGCCTTAAAGTGGGCAGTGGTAGACAAGTTAAAGGACTATTTGTATGGGGCTGAGTTTGTGATAAAGACGGATAACAATCCGCTTACCTACATCCTCACTACTGCGAAACTGGACGCAACAGGACATCGGTGGTTGGCCGCTCTGTCAGGGTTTCGGTTCAGCCTGAAGTATCGCCCTGGGGTGAATAATCGAGATGCTGATGCTTTGTCGAGAAGACCCTACACTACAGAATGGACTCAGTTGACTCCAGACGGGGTGCAAGCTTTGTGTCAAGGAGCAGAGCGCCGGGTCAAGGGAGGGATTGAAGCGGAGGCCATAGGAGTCATGGCTGCGGCTGTTCCTGAGTTTTACTGTAACCCTACACAATTGAGGGATGAAAGTCTACCTACCTTTTCAAAACAAGACCTGAAGGCGGATCAGGCCAGAGACCCTTTAATTGCATTGACCATAAAGGCCCTAACTGCGAACCAGCGGGAAATTCTGCTGACCAATTCCCCGATGGAGCCAGATTGGTCTACAAAGAGTGTGAACGGTTGAAGATGTTGGATGGGGTGGTCTACCGAAGGGGCCCCTCAACAAGCGCTGAAGAGACTCAACAGCTATTCCTCCCACTAAGCATAGAGAGAGTGTGCTGCGATCGTTACATGATGAGCATGGACATTTGGGTGCTGAAAGAACTTTTAAGCTGGTGCGAGACAGATTCTATTGGCCTTGCATGAGAGCTGAAGTGGAAAGTTACTGCCATTCCTGTCTGAGGTGTATTCAGAGGAAGACTCTACCAACCCGAACCGCTCCAATGAGCCATCTACAGAGTCAGGGACCCATGGATTTGGTGTGCATTGACTTCCTGTGTTTAGAGCCGGATGCTAGCGGGCAAGGGAACATTCTAATAGTGACAGATCATTTCACTCGTTACGCCCAAGCTTTTTCCACAAAAGATCAACGCGCTCCGACAGTGGCCAAGGTGTTGATGGAAAAGTTCTTTGTTCATTACGGACTGCCAAGGAGGATACACTCTGATCAGGGTAGAGACTTTGAAAGCAGACTGGTGGGTTAATTGTTAGAGCTGTTGGGAATCCAAAAGACCCGAACTACCCCATATCACCCTCAAGGTGATGCTCAGCCTGAAAGGTTTAATCGCACACTGCTAAACATGCTGGGGACCTTGTCGAATGTGGAGAAGCAGAGTTGGAGTCGTCACATAGCTACTCTGGTGCATGCATATAACAGTACGGAGAGCGATGCAACTGGATACTCACCGTATCGTCTTATGTTCGGAAGGGAGGCTCGACTGCCGGTTGATTTGGAATTTGGGTTATCTCTAGACCAGACGTCAGTAGCTTCCCATAGAAACTACGTGGATAGACTTCGAAAGAATTTGGCTTCTGCGTTTGAACAGGTCCGTTTGACCTCGGGAAACAGGGAACAAAGAAACAAAAGGAACTATGACTCGAAAGTTCGAATACAAGATCTACAACCCGGTGATAGGGTTCTATTGAAGAACTTGGGTGCTGCTGCGAGACACAAGTTGGTGGATAGGTGGAGTTCCCAGGTTTACATTGTTTGCAAACAACTGCCGGGTCTACCAGTGTATCAGATTCGCCCGGATGGAAAGGCTGGGCCTCTCAAGAACTGGCACCAGAATCATTTGTTACCTTTGAGAGAGGCTGTGAGGATACCAGTTGGGGACGAACTTCCTCTGCCAAATCCGCCTGTTCCATGTTTGCCTCCTGTTACTCGGTCTCAACAGACCCGGGTTGCCGAAGAGAGCGAAAGAGGCAGTGAAGAAGAGAGTTATTGTCTAGACTGGATGCGCTCACCAGAGCCTGAGGAGGTTGTCGTTGTTCCTGAGCGGTGGGAGAGTAACTTGAGGCCTGAAGCTCCTGAATTTCTGCTAGAAGTCCCTGAGACTGTTGAAATCCCTGAAGCTCCTGAATTTCAGCTGGAAGTCCCTGAGGTTGTTGGGATCCCGGTAGCTCCGGAAGTTGAAGCTTATTCAGGCGATTATAGTTCTATGCCTTCACTGGAGGGATCATACTCTGAAGAAACGTCTGCTCCAGTGATAGAGAGAAGGACTGAGCCAGCACCTATAGTACTTCCACCTGAAGAGGAACTGATTGAGCCAGAACCAAAACGCTCTGTTCGACCGCCCCAACGACTCACCTACGACTCACCAGGACATAGCACTGAAGAGGCCATCACCACAGTGCAGAGGTTGCCCGAAGTGTCTGCTATGCTAGCTGAGGTAGCTCAAAATATGAGTCAACTTGAGGAAGTGTTTCTAACCCACTATATGTATGCTGCTGAACCTGTACATGTTATGTAAACTGTATTCGAATATTGTGGAAATGTAATGTAACTGTTGTACCTCCTTGGAGAGACCCAAGAGTTCTAGGAGGGGGAGAGTGTAGCGCTGTGTTAAAATCTTGCTGCTGGCAGTACCTATTTTTGGCCACAAGATGGAGACAATCGCGATTAGAGACACAAGACATTGGGACTACGTTTCCTGGCATGCTTTGCAAACAGACACAGGAAGTGGGTGGGACACAGACGCTGTACATCCTGAGCCTCGTGGAAATAGCTGTCAGAGCGCGCCAGAGAGAGAGAGAGAGCAGACGCAGTGCCATACATCGCGAGAGGGCTTAGGCCAGAGCGCAAGTGAGACCTGTCAGTTCTTTTACCGGGTCATTCAGCCTAAGGAGAAGGAGCCCTCTAAGTTCCATAGATTGCTGCAGATTGAACCAACCGAAGACCTCGAGTAAGGAGTCACCGCGAGTTGATCGGATACAGAGAGCAGGCGGTGAGCTGGAAAAGTCGTGGACAAGCTACGGGAAGTCAGACAACGGATCCGGCCGCAAGTATCCCCAGTCAGGGCGCGAGCGGAGAGACGTCCTGGGTCAGCGGAGCCTAAAGCAACCGGTGGATGGGTGAGAGGCCTCCAAGGCCGTTTGTAAATAAAGAACACGCTGCTGTTTTCTCTTTAAAGTCCACAGGGCCCCAACTTGACTAGTCGAAGACATTCCTTAAGTAAATTCACTGGCCAGTTGAACAGTACCCGGGTACCACACACACATACACACCTTTTACATTCCGGGACTTAACCTGTGCAGGACTCATTTTGTTACGAATCGGAACAGTGGTTAAAGATACGTTCCGAATATATTTTTCTCTTTTCCGCTGCGCGTTTACCGTAATACGAAGAGATTGTATTTTTTGGGTTTCGCTACGTGTCCCTTTTTACCGAGCTATCAGGCAATTGCATTTCTTTTCTGTTCGGTTGCGAATATTTTATTTTTCCGAAATACGAAGCCTCGTGTTTCGTTTCTTTTCCGCTACGCGTTTTACCGCAATACGAAAGTACTGTAATAATATCTGTGAATACCGTGTCTCAACATCTGCTTATTATTTTAGTAAACTATTTAAATGATAAAAACCCACAACGGTGTTGGAGTATATTTATTCCCTAGTGCGGGGAGACTGACCCGTGGTTCAATTTCAGCGGCTCCTCCGGGAGTGAGCGCTACAATATATATAAAGTTTATTATTGCAAAGGTCATTTACACATCCCAGCAATTCAAAGAACTGCATTACAGAGCTCATGTGCTACATTCCCCATATGCAGCACAAAGCTCTGGGAAAGATATGCAAATGACATCTGAAATTTCTCAATTTTTTGCATCCTGGGTATATGTGTATATAAGTAGGAGCTTTATATATCTGAGTGGCGTTGATACAGGAATACATAGTGTGTATTCCTGTATCAGAGCACCACAGCAATAAAACTCACAGTAATGTGCCATGTATGAGCGTATCACAGAGCTCCACAGCAATAAAACTCACGCTTATACATACACACACACACTGCACATTACTGTGGAGCTCTGTGATGCGTTCATATACAACGAACATTATTTTCCTTTAGGTTTACATTGCTTTGTTATATTGTTAATGATAATTTAAGAGGTTGTGTTTATGGGTGCAATTAAGGGTAGGGGTTGGGTAGGGCAACTGGTGGCGAGTAACTCTTAAGGCCTGGCTAGTAGCTCAGGACCTGAAATTTTGAGCCCTGTTTTATGGGAATGTTTAGGTAATAGATATTCAAAGAGATCCTGAGTCAAATATGCCAACTCCAAACCCCTCAACAAAATGGATTCAATTTTTTTCATTATCAACATCGTTGGATCCTTGGATAATTTCTGATAAGTGGCCGAATCACCAAGTTGGTTCAGAATCTCGGATCTGTAATCGACATAATCCTGAATGACCACCGCTCCACCCTTATCTGCCGGACGAATCACAATAGTGTGATCATCCGCAAGGGCTTTGATGGCTCTCTGTTGCTGTTCTGTCAAGTTGCAATGAATTTTATTCTTTTCTTTAATAGAGGAAGTAACTTCATCCTGTGTTTTTCTCAGGAATGTCCTGATAGAGGCATGAAAATTAGGTGGATCAAATGAACTCTTAATTTTAAATTGGTTAATCTGTAGGGGGTGTTGGGAATCCCCAAAGTGTTCCTCCAATCGCATAGATCGACCAAAGTGATACAAGTCCACTTCAATATCAGATAAATTCGGAACAGCTGTTGGGGCAAATGAGAGGCCTCTACGCAGGATAGATCTCTCATCCTGAGTTAAAATTCTTTTCGATAAATTAAATACAGATGTTAACGACGATGTTTGGGTGGTCTTCCTCGAGATACCCGGCAAGCTTGTGCCGGGTATCTCTGTAGTGGCCACTAAAAAAGCTGCCCCCTCAGGACGTGTTTGCTTCACCTCGGAGCCAGATTCTGCTGACGTAGTGTCAAACATATTGGTATTTGGCCACCATACACGCTTGCGTCTACGAAAATTTCCTCGGCGATTCTGATCACCTCCCAACCACCTATAGACTCGATGTTCAATATAATCAAGATTAACTCTCTCCATTTTAGCTCTTTTGTAGGTTACTAATTCATTTTTATATTTCAAAACTTCCTCTTCCAATCTAGTCAACGTGGCTTGGGCTTCCTGTGTAGCTTTTCCTGCTGTTGTATTTCACCAATTTGCTGTCTAACAATTGTTAATTCCGCCGTGACATCTTCATTTGCAATCAATATAAGATCAAAAGAACATTTATTGAGCACAGCAGTCCACTTACGGCATACCTCTGGTTTCATACGACCCAATGTGGGAATATTATTAATTCTAAATCCCCGAGGTACTTGTTGCTTACCATGGTACTCTGACAAAAACAATATATATAAATCGAGGTCCACCTCTTTCTTCTTTAACCTCAAAAGATCGAAATATACATCCTTTAATGTGCGTGACTGAGGAAGTTCTGAAACACTTTGTTGCCAAAGAATTCTAGAGGCATCCTCCGTTGTATATTGCAAAGTTCCGGCACGCTCAAGCGTAGCTCCTGAGCGTATTAAAAAATCATCCATAGCAAATGAAATATTATAGGTTATAAGTCCTTCTTTGTCCAATAAATTCAAGAAATGTCCGGTGCAATAAACAATGGTATAAGCCAAATACCAAATATAAATACAAACAGTTTCTGCACTCGAAAAACCTTAGTCCAACGCCCGGTGCCGCACCTGGTCAATATATAGAAATCCGTGCGTAAGAATACGCTGGTGGCGCTCTTGGTCTTTCAAAAAGATTACTTTAATGAAAAGTTCGACGTTTCAGTCTGCTAACTGCAGACTTTCACCAGGAATACAAAAATCAATCACAAAAGAACATTTAAATAACGCAAATAATACTCACCACCGGTGTGATCCGAACCCTCCCATCTCCACGCCAGGCAGACGCCGTCCACTCAGGATGACATCACTGCGCCGGTCTCTACCCCGTGACCCATCACCATAGCAATATGATGCTAACCCCGTGAAAACATTCCCCTAGAAGACAATTAAAAAATATGCAAAAGGCTATAAAGAATACACAGATGTATTCACTTAGGCACATAATATTTTACCATTTCAGTTTAGTCTCTGTGTACAAGTCATGTCAATCTCTGTGTCTCCAAATATCTAAGCAATAGACTATCAATCAGTGCACGTGTCAATCTCTATGTGTGTCTGTATCTCAGGATTCAATTCTTTGAGTGTGACTTTGTACGAGCATCTACGGCAGAGAGTATATTGTTGATTTGTTTGCCCTGGCGTGTCAATCTGTCACTATGTGTCTATATGAATGACAATCCGTGTGGATGCCAATTTGTATGTTTGTTTTGCTTCTATGCTTTTAAAAATGTCACTGTCAAAATGTTTTAAATGCAGCCTGCACTACAAAAAACATGGTCATAATAATAACAGATGTGTTACAAACGTCACTGACCAGTAAGTAACCGTATGGGGACATGGAATGGGTTTGAGTGCGTTTAAAAGTAACATCAGTTTGTATTATTTTACTGAGAGGGTGGTGGATACATGGAACAGCCTTCCAGTAGAAGTGGTAGAGGCTAAACCAGTGATTGAGTTTAAGCAGGCATGGGATAGGCATAAGGATATCCTAAACAAAAGATAAATCCAGGTAAAGTATCCATGTAATTGGGCAGACTAGATGGGCCAAAGGACCTTATCTGCCGACATATTCTATGTTCCTATGACATATTTTGGAAAAAAATAACAATGGGACTAATACAGGGTATTCCTTTAGGATAAAGGTAATGGGGTCAATACGAGGAGTTGGGTTTGGTGCTGGGGGACAATACGAGGAGCTGGGTTTAGGATAAAGGTTTGGTTTGTGATAAACATATTAAGTTTGAGTTAGGAGGCATGCCTTGGTAGGGGAATTATGCAAAGGGGTTATAGTTAGACTAGCTTTAATGGCCAAGGATGGTGGGAATTAGGGATGATGAGTTGTTCGGTTCCATCGGTTCGGAGTTCAATTTGAACATCGCCTGTTCGTATGTTCGCGATCTACGAATATTTCCGTGTGTTCGCCGCATGTTCGCCCACAATGCACCACAATGGACCACAATGCACTTTTCCACTGGCCTGAAGCTTGTAATTGGCTACAGCCTTGCACCTGACCACAAGTCAGGTGCAAGACAGGTTCAAGACTATGCCAATCACGGCTCAGAGTCCTGATTGGGCAAATTTTGCCCAATCATGGGCTCACAGACCTAAGTCCCACAGCACACTATATAAGGCTTCACACAGCGCTTCAGCACGTGTTTGAGAGGAGATTGTTCTTGTGTTAGTGTGTGTTCTCACTGACAGTCTGCCACCAGCTACTGGGGGGGGGTCTCATTTCTACAAAATATCTGGGAATTGTTCTAATCTGTGTGTTCTCACTGCCACCAAGTATTTTGGGGGGTCAGTAATTTCTACAAAATATTTGGGAATTGTTCTAATCTGTGTGTTCTCACTGCCACCAAGTATTTTGGGGGTCAGTAATTTCTACAAAACATCTGGGAATTGTTCTAACCTTTGTGTTCTCACTGCCACCAAGTATTTTGGGGGGTCAGTAATTTCTACAAAATATCTGGGAATTGTGGTAATCTGTGTGTTCTCCCAGCAACTATTTTGGGGGTCAGTAATTTCTAAAAAATATCTGGGAATTGTGGTAATCTGTGTGTTCTCACTCCCAGCAACTATTTTGGGGGTCAATAATTTCTACAAAATATTTGTCAATTGTTCTAATCCGTGTGTTCTCACTGCCACCAAGTATTTTGGGGGTCAGTAATTTCTACAAAATATTTGGGAATTGTTCTAATCTGTGTGTTCTCACTGCCACCAAGTATTTTGGGGGGGTCAGTAATTCTACAAAATATTTGGGAATTGTTATAATCTGTGTGTTCTCACTGCCACCAAGTATTTTGGGGGGTCAGTAATTGCTACAAAATATTTGGGAATTGTTCTATTCCGTGTGTTCTCACTGCCACCAAGTGTTTTGGGGGGCTAGTAATTTCTACAAAATATTTGGGAATTGTTCTAATCTGTGTGTTCTCACTGCCACCAAGTATTTTGGGGGTCAGTAATTTCTACAAAATATTTGAGAATTGTTCTAATCCGTGTGTTCTCACTGCCACCAAGTATTTTGGGGGGTCAGTAATTTCTACAAAATATTTGGGAATTGTTCTAATCTGTGTGTTCTCACTGTCACCAAGTATTTTGGGGGGTCAGTAATTTCTACAAAATATTTGGGAATTGTTCTAATCTGTGTGTTCTCACTGCCACCAAGTATTTTGGGGGTCAGTAATTTCTGCAAAATATCTGGGAATTGTTCTAATTCGTGTGTTCTCACAGCCACCAAGCATTTTGGGGGGTCAGTAATTTCTACAAAATATTTGGGAATTGTTCTAATTCGTGTGTTCTCACTGCCATCAAGTATTTTGGGGGTCAGTAATTTCTGCAAAATATCTGGGAATTGTTCTAATTCGTGTGTTCTCACAGCCACCAAGCATTTTGGGGGGTCAGTAATTTCTACAAAATATTTGGGAATTGTTCTAATTCGTGTGTTCTCACTGCCACCAAGTATTTTGGGGGTCAGTAATTTCTACAAAATATTTGGGAATTGTTCTAATCTGTGTGTTCTCACTGCCACCAAGTATTTTGGGGGTCAGTAATTTCTGCAAAATATCTGGGAATTGTTGTAATCTTTGTGTTCTCACTGCCAGCAGCAATTGTGGGGGTCTCATTTCTACAAAATATCTGGGAATTGTGGTAATCTGTGTTTTCTCACTGCCACCAAGTATTTTGGGGGGTCAGTAATTTCTACAAAATATTTGGGAATTGTTCTAATCTGTGTGTTCTCACTGCCACCAAGTATTTTGGGGGGTAAGTAATTTCTACAAAATATTTGGGAATTGTTCTAATCTGTGTGTTCTTACTGTCACCAAGTATTTTGGGGGTCAGTAAATTCTGCAAAATATCTGGGAATTGTTGTAATCTTTGTGTTCTCACTGCCAGCAGCAATTGTGGGGGTCTCATTTCTACAAAATATCTGGGAATTGTGGTAATCTGTGTGTTCTCACTGCCACCCATCAGGGGGTCTCACTAATGTATAGGAGGTTTCTGGGAATTGTAATCTGTGTCTTCTCACTGCAAGCTATCAGGGGGTCCCACATACTTCTAGCAGATTTCTGCTAGTGTCTTGTCACTATTGCCAGCTATCAAGGGGTCCTATCAGGGGGTCTCACTGATTTATAGGAGGTTTCTGGGAATTGTAATCTGTGTTTTGTCACTGGCTGCCAGCTATTAGGGTGTCTCACTGAGTTATACCAGAGTTCTGGAAATCTTTAATCTTTATACCAGAGTTGAATCAGAGTTCTGCAGCATATCTCCAATTTTTATAACAGAGTTGAATCAGATTTCTGTATATCATTAATCTATAAATCACTCACCATGTCAGAAAGACCAAAAAGGACAGGCAGACACTCCCAGGCACAGATAAGAGGGCAAGCAGCCTCTGTGTCAGGAGGCCGTGCTTCTGGTCATCGTGGACATGGTGCATCCTCTGCAGGGGCACACTTGTCCTTTCTAACTGGTGCTGGTGGCCATCTTAAGCAGCAACAACATACAGAGGATTTGGTGGATTGGCTAACCAGGCCATCCTCATCCTCCGAGTCCTCTGCCAGCCAGGCTTATAGTGCTTTACAGTCCACCTCAGCTGCAAAGCATCTAATGCAGCCTCCATGTCCACAGCTACTCCTGCCATAGCCTCACTATCACACACCGAGGAGTCAGCTGAATTGTTTGACTACAATGACAGTGACATGCTGCTTGAGGATGTGCAGCAACTACAGTGCTCTGATTCAATCTCTGAGGTTGAGGAAGGGAGTATAATGAACCTAGAGGAAGGGGGTGCCAGTGTCACACAAATAACTGGCACTCATGTTGCCCCAGCAGCTGCAGCATACTGCCAAGTTGGCTCCAGTGACGAGGAGATAGAGGGTGATGACAATGATGATGAGGTCACTGACTCCACCTGGGTGCCTGATCGAACAGAGGAGTCAAGTGAGGAGGAGACACAACAAACACGAGGCACAACATCCTCTATGACCAACCGTAGCACTAGCCAGTCCAAGGCATCAGATGTCAGAGCTGCTCAGGTGCAGAGCGCTGTTGTCTCAAAGCACACATCCAGGAACTCTGCTGTCTGGGAGTTCTTTAAGAAATGTACAGCAGACCGCACCATTGCTATTTGTAATCTATGTCAGATGAGGCTCACGTGTGGGAAAGACACCGGACGCTTGGGTACCACGTGCTTGAGGCGACATATGACTGCCTGCCATGCATCCCGTTGGCGCAAAACTTTGCATAGGTCCTCCTTACCTGTCTCTACCCCCACTATATGTCCTGCCATGTCATTGACTCCAACCTATGCTGACAGGAATGATGCTACAGTAATGGAGGTACCAGGTCTTTCCTCACAATGTAACAGCATCCCATCAGCTGAAGATTTACGCAGTCAGATTAGGTTGCCCCAGCTGCTGCAGCGTAAGAAAAAATATAGTCCCAACCATCCCCAAGCACAGCGTCTAAATGCCAGCTTAGCAAAATTACTCGCATTGCAGCTGCTGCCTTTCCAGCTGGTGGACTCTGCTCCCTTCCGTGAATTTGCTGAATGTGATGTACCAAAGTGGCATGTTCCAAAACGCCATTACTTTTCATGGAAGGCCATTCCAGCACTATACCAGCACGTGGAAGACAATGTTATCCAGTCATTGGGAAAGGCAGTCAGCAGCAAGGTGCATGTTACTTTAGACACGTGGTCCAGCAAGCATGGACAGGGCCAGTACATTTCCTTCACGGGACACTGGGTAACTCTGATTGCAGCTGGGAGGGATCCAAGATGGGGCTCTGTGCTGGAGCTTGTTCATCCACCACGCCTCCAGAAAGCTGCTTGTATGAGGTCTGTCTGCTCCACTACCACCTCTCCCTCTTCCTCCTTCTCTGTCTCTGGCAAAGTGTCAGTTAAACCGAGTTTAAGTGGCAGGGGTTACGCAATGGCTCAAGCAAAAAGATGCCATACTGTGCTTGAGCTGGTTTGTTTAGGGGACAGGAGACACACCGGGCCAGAAATTCTGTCAGCTCTGCAGGGGCAGGTGCAGAGATGGTTAACACCACGCTAGCTTCAGCTGGGAATGGTCGTCTGTGATTATGGCAGCAACCTTCTCTCCGCCCTACGCCAGGGTAAGTTGACGCATGTACCATGCCTAACACACGTCCTAAATCTGGTGGTTCAGCATTTCCCAACCAGGTAGCGAGGGCTGGCACAGCTTCTTAGCCAGGCCAGAAAAGTCTGCAGCCACTTCACACGGTCATTCCCAGCAGTGTTCGTCTGGCAGAAATTCAAAGAGAATTCCACCTTCCCACAAACCGTCTGATCTGTGACATGCCCACCAGGTGGAACTCAACATTGGCAATGCTGCAGCGTCTGCACAAGCAGCAGAGGGTCATCAACGAGTACCTGTGTGAGTATGGCACAAGGACAGGTTCAGGTCAACTTGTTTTTTTTCCCCCGCAGTGGCTGATGATCAAGGATGCATGCACTGTACTGTCACCATTTGAGGAGGCAACGAGGATGGTGAGCAGGGACAGTGCATGCATCAGTGACACAATTCCTTTAGTGTTCCTGCTGGAGCACACTCTGTGGGGAATTATAGATGTGGCTCTAGAGGCAGAGCAGCGGGAGGAAGAGGAGGCCTTCCCTAGCTCTGAAGGCATCAGTCTTTCCGCAGACAGAATTCCAGCAGGTCCTCCTCAGATCAGACAGGAGGAGGATGAGGTGGAGGAGGAATATTTAAGTAGTGTGGCATTGAAGGTGGGGATTCCTCAAGGGAGGGTTTTGTGTGCCCAGAAACACAAGGACTAGTACGTGGCTGGGAGGAGGAAGTGCACGATGGGGTCATCCTCATTGACCTCGAAGACTCGGAAGCTAATGCCACCTCCAACCTACGCTGCATGGGCTCCCTTATCCTGCAAAGCCTGGTAAAGGACCCCAGGATTCATGCTATCAAGGAGAGGGATCATTACTGGTTGGCAAGCCTTCTTGATCCATGATACAAGGGGAAAGTTGCAGAGCTCATCCTGCCCGCACAGAGGGAGGACAGGATGAAAAAACTTGAGGACGCTGTAAAGCGACACTTGTGTAACACCTTTCCAGGCACTGGTAGGATACCAAGTGATGACACAGGTGCTTCAGAGGCTGTGGATGATCAGAGGAATAGAGGTGAAGGCCACTTGACTGATGCCTTTTTAAATTTTTTTAGTCCACGACGCCCAGGGACGTCAATTGTAGGCACCCATTGCCAGCGTCTTCACCATATGGTGCAGGACTACCTAGGGGCAAGGGCAAACCTGGATACCTTTCCAGCAGATGATCCACTGGTTTACTGGGTGTTGAGATTGGATCACTGGCCAGAATTTAGCCAATATGCTATGCAGCTACTAGGTTGCCCTTCATCTAGCATGCTTTCTGAAAGGACGTTCAGTGCCGCTGGAGGTTTTGTCACAGACAAAAGAGTGTGTCTGTCCACCGACTCTGTAGACCAGCTGACATTTATAAAAAAAGGAATCAGTCCTGGATCAGCAGCTATCAATCCCCTGATGCTGACGTAACAGAATAGATCGGGGATCTCTTCTGCATTCACAAAACCTTCACCACTGAACTCTTCCACAATGCCACAAAAGGGTTACGGTGTGAAGGCACTTGATGCCATGAAAGGCACATTATTTGGGTGCACTGACGCCTGTGCCAGATATATATCATTTTAATTTTTTGAACCGCAGGGTCCAACCCTGCACTCTTCCACAATACCACAAAAGGGTTACGGTGTGAAAGCACTTGCTGCCATGAAAGGCACATTATTTGGATGCACTGACGCCTGTACCAGATTTATATCATTTTAATTTTTTCCACCGTAGGGTCCAACCCTGCACTCTTCCACAATACCACAAAAGGGTTACGGTCTGAAGGCACTTGCTGCCACCAAAGGCACAATATTTGGGTGCACTGCCACTGACCCCTATATTACCAGATTCATATCATTTTAATATTGGACCGCAGGGTCCAACCCTGCACTCTTCCGCAATACCACAAAAGGGTTACGGTGTGAAGGCACTTGCTGCCACCAAAGGCACAATATTTGGCTGCACTGACGCCTATATTTCCAGATTTATATCATTTTAATTTTTTGGACTGCAGGGTCCAACCTTGCACTCTTCCGCAATACCACAAAAGGGATACGGTGTGAAGGCACTTGCTGCCATGAAAGGCACATTATTTGGATGCACTGACGCCTTTACCAGATTTATATCATTTTAATTTTTTGAACCGTAGGGTCCAACCCTGCACTCTTCCACAATACCACAGAGGGGTTACGGTGTGATGGCACTGTTGCCGACACTAAAGGCCCAATTTAACAGCACCTATTGTTACTTTCATCCAAAGCCTGGATAAGTTTCACCATAATGTAGCCAAAAAATCTCTAAACTTGCTCTGCGTGTTCTAAAAGGTCTCCTCTTTTAATACAGACCGCCGCCCGAAGCAGTTGTTTATGAATAGATTAAAGGAAAACCGTTTACCATCATTTGAAATTTCATTTTTTTTGTTTTTAAATGTTTCTATACATCCTACAAATCCGCCACTTCACGGGCAGGTTATGGGGACCTCCTAGGCACGATATTTGAAGGAATTTTTAGTTTTTATTTTTAACCCTTATTTCATGGAAAACTCACTGTCCCTTTAAAAACTTTTTTTTAAAACTTTTTGTCCTTGTTTCCTGTCCCCCAGGGCACTACCCGGACCCCCATACACCTTTTATGGCAAATATCTTGCATATATGCCCACTTGGAGGGCACTCTAAAAACCGAACTTTTGAGTCCCATTGACTTGCATTGAGTTCGGTTCGTGTTCGAGTTTAAACTCGAACTTTCGAAATTGTTCAAGTTCGAATGCGAACCGAACACGGGGGTGTTCGGCTCATCCCTAGTGGGAATAATAGTCATCAGTTAAAGTAGTGCAATCGGGGCAGAACTACCGGGGTTGCCGTGGGTGCCAAGGCACCTGGGTCCTTCAGTCCATGAGCCTGCAATCGACCACGGGGGCTTCGGGCGTGGACTGAGGCCTCGGCTTCACCTGGGCACTGGTTTGTGGTCTCGGGCCTGGCCCACAGACTCGCCTAGGGCCTGGTCTGGGACTTCGCCTGCATAAAAATGAAATCAGCTCCCTTCCTGTAAAAAAAGTTAGGTAAGGTAACAAGTATATTTTTTTTAGAATATAAATATGTTAATATAATATTTTTTTATATTTAACTTAATTGTATTTAAATAATTAAATATTATTTTAATAATATTTTATTTTATACTTATTTGTTAGTTTTACTTTTGCTCTGTGATATGCTCATACACATCACACATTACTGTGAGTTTTATTGCTGTGGATTTCTGTGATACGCTCATACACATCGCACAATATTGTGTGTTTTTTTGCTGTGGAGCTCTGTGATATGCTCATACACACCGCACATTACTGTGAGTTTTATTGCTGAGGAGTCAACGTCTATGCATTCCAGACTTCAGGCTGTGATTGACTGCAAAGGATTTGCAATCAAGTATTAAGAAGGGAAAGTTTGTTTTATGATTATTATTCTGTCCCATTACTTTTGGTCCCTTAACAAGTGGGAGGCACATCTGCAAACTGCTGTAAGTCCTACACCATTTCCCCTGAGTTGGATGTACATACCCTCAAATTAAAGCTGACAGTCTGCAGTTAAAGCACATTGTGTTTGTTTCATTCCAACTCCATTGTGGTGGTGTATAGAGCCAAAGATGTTAGAATTGTGTCGATGTCCCAATATTTCTGGACCTGACTGTATATAAATATATAAATGTACAAATCACACCAAAGATCACAGTTGATTGTAAATGTCATACATAGGAGGGAAAGGATAGTTACAAAACCCAAATCACTCAGGAAAAAAAATGATTTGAGTTTATAGTAATTTAAGGCAATGATTATGTGGTCCTTGGAGCGCAAGATATCACGGTCATGACACCTAGAAGTGGAAACAGTGACAGTAGTTATACTACAGCTATTACCTTTCAACAGTATCCATGAATCAACTTGTTTAAATTTCGTGGAGTTTTCTATGAGAAAATATGCTTGATAAAAACAGATGTGATAGAATATTAAAGAAACTAACTTTCTAAAGGGACTTGGGAAGGTGGTTTATATGAATTTCCATTGTTCCACTAACTGCAAAACGACTCCTGATGAAGTATGTTTTCTCAAACAAAACACGTTGACCTTACCACTAACTACAGGGTTATTCAGAGAGAGCCGATCTGGCCCCGAAATGTAACCAGACACTGAATTTCAGTGAACAGGGACATTTTGGGGCCATTCGGCTATTCAGAGAGCAGGTAATTCACCAAATTCTGGTGAACTGCCTGCACGTACAGTGCCTGTTCGAGGGCAGTGAAATCCCCCATAGAGAAGCAATGGTTCTTCTATTCAGAGAACGCCGAACAGCTGAGGAATGTCAGTGAAGTGCCTTGCCGTTCGGTGGTTTCATTCGTCAGGTTTATTCAGGTGAATCCCATAGACTTCAATGTTAAAAATATTCCAGTTTTAATCAACTATCTAATAAACCGCTTATCATTTTACTCTGCAGTAAAATGTCTCTTTATTTTTATATTTTTTAGGATCTTTTATGCATTTTTGGGATTTTTTTGTCAAAATTTTTTTTCCGTTTTTTTTAAATCGTTCTTTCATTTTTCTGTAACAGACCTTTTTATTATCATTCATTGGATCTTATATGTAAATTCCAGGCATTTTCGTTCAGTAGTTTTTTTTTGAAAATGGCGTTTCAATATCAAACTTTCAAGCAAACTGTTTTTATTTTACCCTGTTCGTCTGCTAGTCGGCTTTTTCCGGCGGCTGCTCTGCACTGTGATCGCCGACTGCTCTGAGTGTTCAGCGAGTGTTTTGCGGGTTTGCGGCAAGTATTCCCTGCACTACGGGGGCCCTGCGGTGTTTCTGAATACACCGCAGGGTCGGCGAACTAGGTATCCCCTAATCGCCCCAAAGTGTGGGGAGCGAAAAGTCGCCGAACATGTGGTGACTTTTCGGATCTCTTTGAATAACCCTTTGAATAGTGTTTTTTTAATCTGCATTAAATTCCTTTTTAATTTGCCTCCAGATTTCCATTACTTTCCATTATCAAGCTACCGACCCCTGCTTCACTACTGAAAAATGTGAGAAGCGGGGAGCTGGCAAATACAACTATATCGGTCAGAGAACGGTTTCCCAAATCTGGTCCTCAAGTCCCCCTAACAGGCCAGGTTTGCCAGATATCTGAAGCACAGCACAGGTGATATGATTTGCTGCTCAGTGATTGCAGGATTCAGTCTGCATTTCCCCAAGCTGATATCAAGGTAAGTTCTATCATGTGTGATTTATAATACTTTAGTATTTCACTCTCACTGGGTTTTTCACTATTCGAGTGCTTTCTGTTTCTTCAGACGTCTGCTTCTCCCTATTCTTTATTAGCGCATTGTCAAAATTAGAACTGGCAGGTTCTATTCTGTCTCAGTCAACTAGGCTGGAGACATGATAGACTTTAACCTCATATACGAATTATTGTGAATATAGAACAAAAAGTTTAGATTTTCGGTAGACTTATGGCAAACACAGCAGAATAAAAAAATTAATAGATATGTGCGTTTCGTTCCGAATCAAAATTCGGCCAAAAATGAGCATTTTCGTATTTCAGAGGGATTTCCAAAACATGAAAATCAGCCGTACAAATCTTCGGATCGATCCAAAATTACGAATCGCGGTAACACAACAAAAAAACTAAATGAAAAAAACGGAATGAAATGATCCGAAATTATAAAATTTGGAACGAAAATGACCAAAAATGAAAAAAAGAGCGAAATGATCTGAAAGAAATAAAAACGGGGATTTTTTTTACATTGAAACCTACAGGATTCGCCTGATTAAAGCTGTCGAATGAACCGCCGAAAATCAGGGTTAGACAGTAGAGTTAGAAATTAGGGGTAGAAATTCTAACACTAGCTTCTAACACTAATTTCTAACCCTAGCTTCTAGCTCTAATTTTTAACCCTAACCCAAATTTCTAACCATAGCTTCTAAACCTTATTTCTAACCTAAACCCTAACCCTAATTTCTAATCCTTGCTTCTAACTGGCTGGGTGGAGAGAGCCTGTGGAGACATGGGTTCGATCCCCAGGAGCACCTCTCCAGTAAGTGTCCTTGGGCAAGACACCTAACAGTACATACTCGCCACCCAGGACATACTTGAAAACGAGAGAAATCTCAATGTATCCTTCCTGGTAAAATACTTTCTGAAAAAAAATAAAAATTTAGAAGCTAGGATTAGAAATTAGGGTTAGAGTTAGAAATAAGGGTTTGGATTTCTCTGAAAATACGTATCACGGTAACATATCGAACAACCCAAAATGAAAAAAACCAGGCATGAAAGGATCCGACTGAGAAAAAAACCGGAACAAAATTATCTGAAACTAAACGATCTTTTGGACATGCACATTGTCGAGTATATTACAGAAAGGAAAAATTAAAATGGATGCCTGTAGCCATTTCGTTTTTAAAGACAGTTTTTTTCTTTCAATTTTCTCTAGGTTTAGAAATGAACGAGATTTTTTTTTTACAGAGTTCATTCCTGGGTGAAGTCTTTTATATTTTTTAAGAAGTGCCAGACATGAAGGAACCTAGAATGTTTTTGTGTGATAATGCTAGAGTTAAGTGCTAAGACGTGTAATAATTAAATTTATTGGTCTGTCTTAAGTTTTTAAAACAAAAGATATTTTGTCTTTTGGGTATAGGAATAAGAGTTAATATCTCTGTAATATAGATTTATATTCACAAAATATATGTTTATAATCAAGGTATATTTTATTCTATTTACAGTAGGAAATATATACTCCAATAAATATTGTAGAAAGTATATAATTGGTAAATAATAAAAATTACTAAAGAATAGATTCTGTTGAGTTAACCAGAAAAGAATTCAGCTGATAGTAAGTAATTTCAAAAGGGAGTAGGGATATAAATTAGGTATGACAGATAGAGACACCGTGTCTAGTGACTGAGAGAGAGGTTCTTTGTTACGTCAGATTGAACTTTGAACCGAGATAAGAATATTAAAAAGAAATGGTGTAATTAATTAAGAAGTGCAATACTGCCCTCTAGAGGATAGTAAATATTAGATTTGATGTATTAATAATATTGCCAGTGACGTCAAATTGACTATAATAAGCGGCAATGTTATTTGCAAGTCAGTCTGAGATTCCAGCATTCAGAGACTCACACCGAAATGCATTACACATGACCCTCTGAGAGTCAGAGATTCCAGCATTCAGAGACTCACACTGCAATGCATTACACATGACCCTCTGAGAGTCCAAGATTCCATACTCAGTCTCACACCACGATGCAGGCAGATCCCAAGACATGAGACAATCAAGATTCTCACCAAATCTCTGGCTCTCACCAAATCTCTAACTCACATGCATTGATTATCTGATATCGATAATCTTCACACATTCCAAAAATATTACATCAGGAATTCCAAGGCAGACTTATCAAAATCCAAATTGGACAGGTAATGTATGAAATTAAGGAATTAATGTAACTATATATATTTGTAGATATTCTTGCAACGTAGATTGAGATTTCTCAGATACTTGGGTAACTCCAAAAATTCTAAGTATTTCTATTCTGCAGATAGAAATATGAAGAAGTGGATATAAGGATTTATTCCTAAAAGAAATGTTGTAAGATTGATACCAATATATATATTGAATTTGGAAATTACTGGGATTAAAATTAATAAGCAAGGAATTATATAACTACAAAATAAAAAGCAAAAGATTAGAAGTTTAATTCTCGAGATTAGGGGAGGATTCACTAAATAAGTTTTTATTACTTATCATTAAATTAGCTCATCTTTTGTTGATCCATGTAGCATAGAGATATATATATATATCTATAAGAGCTGGCTGGTTAAACATTGTTTGCTGGGAAATGCATGTTGTATTAAGCAGAAATGTTTATTAACCATTTGTGTATTAGTTACTAACTGATAAGGTAAATGATATTAATCATATATGCAGTTATTAACCGGAGATACATATATTGTGAAGCTAGTTTTTAGATGCTGATGGATTTTGGTTTATAAATTTTTGTTTATGATATGAGATTTGAAACTTTTTTGTATACGTAATAAATATATATATATTTTTATCCGATTATTGATTATTGTATTTTTCAAAGCAAAACGCGGACAATTAAAAGAATTCAGGAGAATTTATAGGAAATATAAACGATTGATATTTGTGTCTCGTATAAGTTTCTTATGAAATAATAGTCCCTGATATATTGGAGGCTTGGCTGATAAATCCAATATATATAACGTGTTGTATTCACGTGCAGAGATTATATCCGACAACATGCCTAAAAAGTAACACAAAACATGCACCTGGAAGAATCTCTTTCGCTCAATTGCAATTCTATAAATACATAATTTATGTTTCTATCAAAGTAGCAAAACAAGAGGACATAGTCTTAGATTAGAGGGGCAAAGGTTTAAAAGTAACATCGGGAAGCATTATTTTACTGAGAGGGTGGTGGATACATGGAACAGCCTTCCAGTTGAAGTGGTAGAGGCCAAAACAGTAATTGAATTTAAGCAAGCATGGGATAGGCATAAGGCTATCCTAAATAAAAGATAAATCCAGGTAAAGTATCCATGTAATTGGGCAGACTAGATGGGCAGAAAGGTTCTTATCTGCCGACATTTTCTATGTTTCTATGTTTCTAACACTAAGACCTAATCGCTATTTAATAAAGAAGACATTTTCATTATTTTTTCTGTAACTGAGCTCCAGAAAAAGATCACTTCATAAAAGGTAACCTGGAGTGTGGCCCCAACTGCAGACTGCACTAAACAATAATTAAATTCACATTAAAAAATTATGCTGGGGGAAACAACAGACTGTGGTTATAATTGACTCTGCGGTTGCAAATATATTTTATATAACATGACAGGAGCCTTTCTTCCTTATATTATGCTGGTAAGGTTTCTGGGTTTTTTTTTAGATTATTTCTCACTTTGCCCTTGTTATTTATGAAACTCTAATTTCCTGTCTTGATTTCAGTTGTGCAAAAAAAAAAAAAAGAAGAGATAAGGAGTCAGTGAATCAGTTCTTCTGTTCTAAAATCTTTCCTAACCCCCTGCCTTTCGCCTTGAACTTCTGAACTGTAACTGACCGTTCTAGCATTTCCCAATTTAAAACTGCAGACGCGGCCCACTCTTTCTCGCAGACATGCTCCACTGCAATTTGACACAGCATGGGAATGACTAGAGTTTTTCTGCTTCTTTCTTATTCTCCTATTAAGTTATTTTTTGAAAACTATTAACTTCTTTTATAAGTGCAGGGAGATAACGCGCATTCCAGAGTCACTTTCATTTCAGGAATTTGACCCATGCTCTTCGAATTTCTATTTGAAAGTCTTTGTTTTTCTCTATTATATCCAAGATTCGCCGCTTTGTGTTTCCACCATGGCAATTATAAACCAGCTTGGGCAATTAGTGTTATTATATTTGTCAATAAAGCATTATTATATTCTTCTGCATGGTATTTAGAGTCGTTTTCAAAAATAAAGAATTCAAATGCTGCCCCTACAACAAAGAGCTAGAGGGAAAAAGTACGTCAGGGGGATGAAATGTACTCGTAAAGCACTAATCAACAATGTTATTTTTATTATTTTTTTCATTTTTATAATGGTTCCCTGTGGTATTCAACAAAATTCCATTCTATTTCCATATTGTAACAATACATATTTTTTATTTGTTTTAAGAAAATATTTTACCAGGAAGGATACATTGAGATTTCTCTCGTTTTCAAGTATGTCCTGGGTGGCGAGTATGTACCGTTAGGTGTCTTGCTCAAGGACACTTACTGGAGAGGTGCTCTTGCCTGGATTCAAACCTGTGTTTCCACAGTTATAGAGCAGTGATGTTTCCTCTACTCCATCCAGCCAGTTATTGAAAATACTTCCCCCAATTAAGACCTAATGTTTGCAGTCTATGTACCTTTATCTGGGCTAGGACATTATTTTTTAAGTCGAGGCTATACAGGACCAGGCCTCCTCACTTTGTCATGTAGTTTGTGCATTGGCCGTGTGTTTTTTGTCCACTGTTTTACAATAAAGGAGTTATATTGTTTTCACCACCAAGATATTTCTATTTCTATTTTTTACTTTGATATTTCTCTACATTAGAAACATAGAAACATAGAAAAATGTCGGCAGATAAGAACCTTTCGGCCCATCTAGTCTGCCCAATTACATGGATACTTTACCTGGATTTATCTTTTGTTTAGGTAGCCTTATGCCTATCCCATGCCTGCTTGAATTCAATTACTGTTTTGGCCTCTACCACTTCAACTGGAAGACTGTTCCATGTATCCACCATCCTCTCTGTAAAATAATGCTTTCTGATGTTACTTTTAAACCTTTGCCCCTCTAATCTAAGACTATGTCCTCTTGTTTTGCTACTTTGTTTCCTTTTAAAAATACTCCCTCTACCTTGTGGATTCCCTTTACGTATTTAAATGTTTCTATCATATCTCCTCTGTCTCGTCTTTTTTCCAAGCTGTACATGTTAAGATCATTAAGCCTTTCCTGGTAACTTTTCTCCTTCAAGCCGTACACCATTTTAGTAGCCCTTCTCTGAACTCTCTCTCAGATGTCTATATCCTTCTGGAGATATGGTCTCCAGTACTGCACACAGTACTCCAAGTGAGGTCTCACCAGTGCTCTGTACAGTGGCATGAGCACTTCCCTTTTCCTACTGCTAATACCTCTCCCTACACAACCAAGCATTCTGCTAGCATTTCCTGCTGCTCTATTACATTGACTACTTAACTTTAGATCCTCTGAAATAATAACCCCTAAATCCCTTTCCTCAGATGTTGAGGTTAGGACTGTATCAAATATTCTATATTCAGCCCTTGGGTTTTTACATCCCAGGTGCATTATCTTGCACTTATCCACGTTAAAACTCAATTGCTACAGCTCCGACCATTTTTTTAGTTTACCTAAATCATTTGTCATTTGGCTGATCCCTCCAGGAACGTCAACCCTGTTGCAAATCTTTGTGTCATCAGCAAAAAGACATACTTTTCCATTAATACCTTCTGCAATATCACTAATAAAAATATTAAATAGAATGGGTCCAAGTACTGACCCCTGAGGTACCCCACTGGTAACAAGACCTTGCGCCAAATAAACTCCATTTACCACAACCCTCTGTTGCCTGTCACTCAGCCACTGCCTAATCCATTCAACAATATTGGAATCCAAGCTCAAAGATTGCAATTTATTGATAAGCCTTCTATGCGGAACAGTATCAAAAGCCTTACTGAAATCTAAATAAGCAATGTCTACTGCACCACCTGTGTCTATCATTTTTGTTACCCAATCAAAAAAATCAATAAGATTAGTTTGACATGATCTCCCTGAGGTAAACCCATGTTGTTTCTGATCCTGTAATCTATGTGTTTTTAGATGTTCAACAATCCTTTCCTTTAACATGGTTTCCATTAATTTCCCCACTACAGACGTAAGACTAACTGGCCTATAGTTCCCAGATTCCTCCCTACTACCCTTCTTGTGAATGGGCACAACATTTGCTAATTTCCAGTCTTCTGGGACGACTCCCGTTAGCAAGGATTGGTTAAATAAATCTGTTAACGGTTTTGCTATTACATCACTGAGCTCTTTTAATAATTTAGGGTGGATCCCATCAGGCCCCATGGACTTATTTGTCTTTACTTTAGGCAGCTGCTGTAGAACCTCCTCGTCTGTAAACTGATATGTAATTGTCTCGTTAGTGTTTCCTCCTAACTGAGGTCCCTTTCCTTCCTTTTCTTCTGCAAAGACTGAACAAAAATATTAATTGAGGCAGTCAGCGAGACTTTTATCCTCTTCTACATACCTTCCTTCCTTTGTTTTTAATCTAACTAATCCTTGTTTTACTTTTCTTTTCTCGTTTATGTATCTAAAAAACGTTTTGTCCCCCTTTTTTACTGACTGAGCTATTTTCTCTTCTGTGTGTGCTTTGGAAGCTCTTATAAATTGCTTTGCCTCTTTCTGCCTAATCTTATAGGTTTGCCTATCTTCTTCACTCTGAGTTGTTTTATAATTATTGAATGCTGTCTTTTTGTTCTTCACTATTTTGGCCACTTCTGCAGAGTACCACAGTGGTTTCTTCCCTTTTTTGTTTTTGCTAACAAGTCGAATGCAATTGCCTGTGGCCTTCAATAATGCTTCCTTTAAATAATCCCATTTCTCCTGGACTCCCTTTAAACTCCTCCAGTCTGATAATGACTCCTTCACACAAAGTCTCATTTTAGAAAAATCTGTTTTTTTTAAAGTCTAAAACTTTTGTTTTTGTGTGGTGCGGCTCCATCCCTGTTCTTATATTAAACCATACTGACTGGTGATCACTAGATCCCAAATTTTCACCTACAACAACGTCCGATACCAAACCTCCATTTGTGAGTATTAAATCCAATATGGCCTCTTTACGGGTCGGCTCCTCAACTACTTGTGTTAGAGATAATCCCAGTAGGGAGTTTAGAATATTTGTACTCCTGGTGCACCCAGCTGTTTTGGTTTTCCAGTTCACATCAGGAAGATTAAAGTCCCCCATGATAATAACTTCCCCCTTCATTGCCATTTTGGCTATTTCCTCAAGCAGCAGATTATCTAGCACATTATCTCCTGATATTCCCTACCAAGGTTGTGGGGTGTTGGGGGGGTTATCAGCTCCTTCTCGTCTCAGATGTGCTGTATTAATGTTGATGGGTTAGGTCCAGTTATTGTTTTGGGATTGATTACACCAATACTAGGAGGTAGCTTGGATCCTCTGCTCCTTTGTGAGCATAATAAAAACAGCAGTGATGGGCCCAAGATCGCTCATCTGTTTATTTTCTCATTTTGAACATACCATTTGATTCTCACTTTTTACGACATCCAACAACCCCACCCATGTGACCCTTAATGTCTTATTGTTCAATTCTAGGAACTGATCAGTATAGCTTCCAGACCTGAGGAAGAGAGGCTATACTCTCAAAAGCTTGTCTTTTAAATGTAATGTAATTTGTATGTTAGTCCAATAAAAAAGGTATCACTACGTCCTGCTATACTCATGATTTTGGCATCTGGACTAACACGGCCTATCGAATTTTTATATATATATAAAAATCATGAGTAGAGCAGTACGTAGTGATACCTTTTTTATTGGACTAATGTAACATTTAAAAGACAAGCTTTCGAGAGTATTACTCTCTTCCTCAGGTCTGGAAGCTTACTGATCAGTTCCTAGAATTAAACATTAGGACATAAAGTGTCATATGGGTGGGGGGTTAGATGTCGTAAAGAGTGAAAGTCACCCATGTGACCCTTTATGTCCTAATGTTTAATTCTAGGAACTGATCAGTAAGCTTCCAGACCTGAGGAAGAGAGTAATACTCTCGAAAGCTTGTCTTTTAAATGTTACGTTAGCCCAATAAAAAAGGTATCACTGCGTACTGCTGTACTTGTGATTTTGGCAAACTGTACTAACACGGCCTATCGAATATATATATATATATATATATATATATATATTAATTTTTGATAAAGGTCTGTAAATTCCATTTACTACAAATCTGCAGGAAATGTTCATCAAACAGCATTTTTGGTACATTGCTTGTTGCAATGTGAATCACTGTTTTATTTCCCTAGCATGTGGTGAGTATTTCAATAATTCATATTTTTGCATTGTTTTCAGGCATTAAAAGCATTATTTTGATATATTTATGTTTCCACTTAAAATTTTCATCCTTGTAGTGCTAATTTGGTCATACACATTGTCTTCACTGTGATGTATTTAGTAATGATGAAATGAGTTGAATAAATAAGATCAGTTGAAGTAGAATAAACAGAGTACAGAGAAAAGCTTAACAAACATGCATTAAAGAATTTATAATCTGCATAAATCCTTCCCTTGTTGATCAAGAATCACCCCCTGTGGTTTACCAACTCCCATCCTCACTTCTACATCAAAAACTGACATTAAGGTGCTCTTATTTGTTCTGGAGGTTTATAAATAGAAACTGTGCACATCAAGGGCACTAGTGCCTGGTTCCTATTCCGTTAACATTAGCGTCTGGATGTGTAAGCGTTATCGCCGTTATAGTTTACCTTCCTGATACTAAACCAGTATGAAATCACCTAGTGCACCTGTGAATCGTTAGCTTCCGCGAGCTTACCGTAGTGCTCCGTCCCTGACCCCTCCAGCGACCCGATGGCAGTTGAGGTCCTACCTTCTCTGGGATTTTTGTAGGTGGGCCATACCCGCCCTCCCCCTGACCAATCTCTCCCTTGTGCCAATACCGGACATCGTTCTGGCTCGGTTACTGTTCTGTCGTTATCGTCTCTACCCACCGTTTTGTATTTATTACCATATGTTACCTACTCTACTAAGCTTGTGTTGCCGCCGCCCCCTTCCCTCCCCCTCCCTTTTTTCTTTGCCCCTCACCCTGTTAGACCGCTATGGTCCTTTATATAAATATATTTTATGCACGGTTCTTTTCTGTTCATGCACTGTCTTATATGCATCTCTGTCATGTACGTTCTCTTGAATAGACTTGAATATGTAAAAAAAACATGATCAGCGCAATCATTAATTAGCGTTAAAACATTAAGATAAGTAAGGTATTACAAAGTGCTAGTGCTAATTACCACAGGGACGCACAAGCCAAAATTTTAGCACTCCTAAAAGCTGACACTAAATGAACAAATAGTTCCCAGTCTCCCTCCACGATCAATCAGCGGCGCTGCACGATCTAACTAGCGGCTACATACATTTTTACAGTTTGTGTATTAGAAAGTGGTTTTCCGTTTAACCAGCCGATGGCTTCTCCATGTGGTTTTATGGAAAATCACTTGGCAGTTTAAGGGTTAATTTTCTAAATAATTTCAGTGCATATTACACACACTCATATTAACTTATTGGATACATATTAGAGCAAACAAATCTAAAATAATGGTCATTGTATAGTCCCTATTAGATTCCCTAATAAATATGTTTACATTAAAAAAAGCTAATTTACAATTACTGTTATTGAATTCAGAATTTCCTGTAAGGGCCATGAATTCTTTAATATAATTAAAAATAAGCAATGATAACACTTCAAGGCTATCATGATTTACATAATATCGAACTACTAAAAATATCTGTATCTGTGACACAAAAATATTTTTATGGCTTTGAAATACAATCTGTATTATTTCTCGCCTAAATACACAGCAGCACAGTTCCAGCTAGTCATATCTTTTTCCAAATGATGCTAATGCTAATAGAAGGCAATAGAATTCTATTTTACTTAGAAGATGGCTATAATAGCAGAGTAGCTTAACACAGGGCTTAAGTCCTGCAGGAACGCATGGGAACGGCGTTCCTGTACTTTTCCCGCAGTGAGAACGTTGTTTCCTCATTAAGCCATTTTATTCTTGAAATCCTACTCATAGATTCCATTCTGTGCCCAATGCCCCCCAGTGAGGAGTAAGTGCTGTAAAGATATAGGTGGGAGGGCAGTTTCAACACCAAATATCACAAAACAAATGAACAAAGTGACACGTGAGTAAAATATTTTTTTAACTAAACATACATGAGCAAAACAAAGCACATGCAAGATATCAGTGACATAAAATAAACAAATTATAAATTATATAACAAATAACATTTTGGGGTTATTTTTGGTGGTAGTGTCCTTTTACTAACATATATCTTTCGAAGGTGGTTAAGGCTAGGGTCAGACGAACGCATTCTGTGCGGACTGTGCTTCTGTGCACAACGGACGTACTTTCTGACTGACGACAAGGTAGTGGCCACACAGTCCGTTTTTGTGACTGACTTTTTTTTGACTGATGTAGAAGGGAAAATAAATTAATATGAAAAACCATTTTGTCCGTCAAAAATGCTGGACGTCAAAAATGCAGTCCGTCTGACTACGTTCCATCACTCACACACAAAGGTATGCGGATGTTGCTATACGGACGTTCTAGAGGTTTTACATTCTTGCCTAACTTGCGTCCGTTTCCCGCGTCCGTTGTGCGTCCGCGGGTGTGTGTGTCTCTATTGATCATAATTGTATGTTACCATGGACCTAAAAAATGTACGGCAACACGGATGTGATCACTGCGCTCGTCTGACCTGAGCCTTAGAAAACTTGTTATTTCAGATTTTGTTCTTTGTTATTTTCAGCGTTGCTCATTAATTATGAATATTTATTTAAATGTTAGATACAATGCTTACTGTATATATGAAAACACATTTGTAAATGAATATTCACTAATGCTAGAAATTTGGAATTGGTGTTAATATTATTATTTTCATTTGACGGCACAGTTTTCTTTGTGTGTGTGTGTGTATATGTAGAATACCAGTATCAATGAGAGTCTAAAGATGAGATCATATACAGTATATATGGACCCAACTGTATTAGACCTTCACCTACATTATAGGTGTACCTACATTCTTGTATACTAATTTAAATAAGAAAAAGGTATTTTTAGAGCACTATTACACCAGAATACTAAAAACTGGTACTTTATTCTAAAAATATGTGTACATTCAACGCGTTTCGTGGCGCTAAGTCTGCTTCATCATGATTCCTGATTGTGGACTTAGCGCCACGGAACGTGTCGTATGAACACTTATTTTTAGAATAAAGTACAGGTTTGTAGTATTCTGCTGTAATAGTGCTTTATCATATTTTGGCATCCACTCGCAAGAGGCCTCACAGGAAAAGGAGTGATTGGTGTAAACCCGTTTTAGACCACTGGGAGCCGAGCACCTATGATCATCTGGATCCCGACCTGTGCAGCACACCAGACGGTATCGAGAGGAGGGTAACATTCCGGTTCTATACATTGATGTGCTATACATTTATTTATCTCTAGATTTGCTCCCTTGTAATATATTTATTTGCTATTTTTGTGAATGCCTTTCTCTGTTCTTTTTGCAATAGTTAGGAATGTGACATTCATAGAATTTATTTTGTGAGGTTTTGGCTTTATCAGTATCTTTATCCTTTCCCTTCAACAATCAACATCAAGAAATTGGAGACCAAAAAGATCTGTAATTCCTGCAGCCGTATTGTGCTGTATCTCACCAGGGGCCCTCTGCTATTTGAAGCAAAAATAAAAAAAACAAAAATCAATGATCGCTGGATTTTATCACTTTGCAAAGCTAGATCTAAAAGACAGCACTACTGCATGTGATGGCTGACATAACCAGCATACTGTAATAATGTAAATGACAGAGATTAGAATGCGAGTGTGGTTTATTTTGTGGATGAGAACTGTCAGCCTGTCAATCACACTTAAAAATAAAAATGCCAATAACTTAACAAGAACAATCACATTGCAATAACAAAAACATTATATAAAATAATACATATTAAATACCTGTAATGGTTAATTAAAATGTGTATTAAGTGAAAACTATCAGGGTTATTCAAAGAGATCCGAATGGCTGGAGAAAGGTAACCGAACACTGAAAATCAGCATTCGGTTACCTTTCTTGGCCATTCGGCTATCCAGAGAGCAGGCAATTCGCCAAATCCTGGCGCATTGCCTGCACATTCGGTGCCTGTTCGGTGCCTGTTCGAGGGCAGTGAAAACCCCATAAAAAAGCACTGCTTCGGCTATTCAGAGAACACAAACCAGCAGTGAAAGGTTCCCGAATTGCCCTGCCATTCAGTGGTTTAATTTGGCAGTTTTTTTAAGGAGAATCCCATAGGCTTCAATGTTAAAAATATTCCCGTTTTAATTCAATATCTAATAAACCGTTCATTATAAAATTCTGCAGTAAAGAGTCTCTTTATTTATAGATTTTTTAGGATATTTTAAGCATTTTTCTGGATTTTTTTTTTTAAAAAAAAGTCAGATTTTTTTTAACCCTTTCGCTGCTGAGGCTTTTCCCGCCCCTATGCTGAGGTCATTTTTACCTGTTTTGCGCATCATGTTTAAACGTGTTTTGAAGGCTTATTTTAGTATATGACCCAGACATATTATATATCGTTCTTTCCGTCAGACTCAGTAGATTCATAATATGTCATTATTATATGTATACGTTATGTCATGTCTGTATATTATAACAAAAAATGCAATAAAATATGTATTTTCAATAATTTACAATGTGTAAAGTGTTTTTTTCCACATTTTAACATGCGAGCAATTGCGGTTATATTTTGTATGGGGTGCGCTTGTTAAAAAAATTAGAGATGGGGTCTCGTTACATTTTTTTTTGGGGAAAATGACACTATTTTTAACAAACGCACCGCATACAAAAATCGTTAGTGCAGCATCATTGTTCACATTATAATTGAAATGGGAACAATATTGCTGCATTAACAAACCAAAAAAAATAAAAAAAAAGTGTTTATTTTTTTTTTTTAATTTTTTTTTTAATTTTTTTTAATTTTTATTTTTCTTTTTTTTTTTTTTTTTACAAAAATTTTCAATTTCATGTTTGGTATCGTTGGAACGGCCATGCTCTGGCCGATCCAACGATACCAAAATTTAACCCCTAGCTGCCGCGGATCGGGAGATAGGGAGTTCATTGGAACTCCCTATCTCCACAGTTGGTGGCAGTTAGGGGTTAAGTCTAGGACTGGCGTCATCGTGCTCGCACGATGACGCCAGTCCTCTGGGGGAGTTCCCGGAGGCTTGGCCGACATCCAAGATGTCGGCCAGCTCCGGGAAAGGATCGCGAACCGGCGCTTTTCAGCGCCGATTCGCGATCCAGCTCCCCAGGGGTTAATGCCAGGCATCATTTGGAAGGGCAGGCTGTGCCCTTCCAAATGATGCCTGGGTTAACCCCCTGTGCACCGCCGATCGGGAGGGAGAGAGGTCCGAAGGACCTCCCCCCCTCCCTTTCAGGCGCCTCCTCCGCACATGCGGGGGGGGGCGCCTGAATTAGGTGTCATCGCGCCCCCGCGATGACACCTAATTCTGGCGGCTGCTGGTCCGGATGCCGGGCTGACATCCAGGATGTCAGCCCGCACCGGAGGGGCCAGCGATCGGCCGGAACCCGGCCGAACGCTGACCCCGATGGGAGGACGCGCTCAGCGCGTCCTCCGCATACCAGCGGGACTGCTGAGGACGCGCTCAGCGCGTCCTCAGCAGTGAAGTGGTTAACTTTACTTCTTTTTTTCTGTAACAGCCTTTTTTATTATCATTCCCTGGACCTCATATGCAAATTTCAGACATTTTCGCTCAGTAGTTTCTTTGCAAACAGTGTTTTACTTTTCAATCATTCATGCAAACTGTTTTGCTAATTTATTCACTGCAGGGGTCAAGTCCTGGGAAAAAAAGTGAGGGAACTCACCCAAGAATTCCACAACCCCCATTACCTGAATATATATATTATATGTTCACGAGTATAGCAGTATGGAGTGATACCTTTTTTTAATTCGACTAACGTTCCATGTAAAAGACAAGACGAGTGTAACGCTCTTCTTCAAGTCTGGAAGCTTACGGATCAGTGAAAGGTATCACTATGTACTGCTATACTCGTGATTTTGTCAACTGGACTAACACAGCCTATTGAATATATATATACACCCAGGCACAGATCCTCCCAGTATTAAATATATATCCAGGCATCAGACCCCGCAGCATTATATACCCAGGCACAGATACCCCCCCTTTATTATATATATCCAGGCACGTGACCCCCAGAATTATATACCCAGGCACAGGACCCCCCCAATGATATACTGGGACCCCCAAGAATAATATGCACAGGCACGGGACCCCCAGAATAATATTCACAGGTACTCAACCCCCAGAATAATATACACAGGCACTGGACCCCCAGAATAATATGCACAGGCACAGAACCCCAAGAATAATATACCCAGGCACTGGACCCCCAATATACACAGGATCCCCCAATATACACCGGCACTGGACCATCATAATTATATACCCAAGCACTGGACCCCCCCAAGAATAATATGCACAGGCATTGGACCCCCAGAATAATATACACAAGCACTGGACCCCAATATACACAGGCACCGGACCCCCAATATACACAGGCACTGGACCCTCGAGATTGTATATATATCCAGCCACCAGCACACTCATTCAGACCTTTAGATTCAGATGGAGACCCGCTTGCACCAGTGTGCTTCTGCTCCTCCACGCGGCCACCGGCTACTGAAGGCTGTGATGAGCTCTCGCAAGATCTCGCCTGCAGGCAGTGTCACATCCTTCAGAGGACGGAGGCCGCGCGAGGCAGCACGCTGTGTGGCCAGCTAAACTGTGTTGGGCTCAGGCAGGGCTGGGACAAAAAATTGGCCCTGGACTTCATCCATGAGAGTGGCCCAATCCAATTATGCAAACACGCAGGGTCGCATTAAGATCTCTATGGGCCGGAGCAAAAGATTTTGTTTGGATTTTTTGACATTTAATGAAAATATATATTTTTTATTATTTTATATTGTGTGCAATTTCGGTGCTTTGCATTTCCCTGCATTTCAGCTCTCTTTGGATGATTCCATTTCGCCAAAAATACAGTGAATTCATTATTGAAAATTCATTGTGTTTTGCCGAAAATGGAGTCACTGAAACAGTTTGCCCCAATTCATATTAATAACCCCTCTATCGCCCCAATTCAAATTATTAGCCCCCTATCACCCCAATTCATATTAATAGTCCAATTCATATTCTATAGCCCCAATTCATATTAATAGCCCCTCTATCGCCCCAATTCAAATTATTAGCCCCCTATCACCCCAATTCATATTAATAGTCCAATTCATATTCTATCGCCCCAATTCATATTAATAGCCCCTCCATTGCCCCAATTCATGTTAATAGCCCCTGCATTGCCCCAATTCATATTCTATCGCCCCAATTCATGTTAATAGCCCCTCCATTGCCCCAATTCATGTTAATAGTCCCTGCATTGCCCCAATTCATATTCTATCGCCCCAATTCATGTTAATAGCCCCTCCATTGCCCCAATTCATGTTAATAGCTCCTCCATTGCCCCAATTCATGTTAATAGCCCCTGCATTGCCCCAATTCATATTCTATCGCCCCAATTCATGTTAATAGCCCCTCCATTGCCCCAATTCATTTTAATAGTCACTCACACTAAACACTCACACACTGTTATACTGACAATACTGTGCACACAGGCATATAAAATAAATCTTAATTTTATGCACTGAGCAAAGCATAGCACACACACACACACCCTGGGTGGACTAAGCAGATGACAGGAGGTGCATGATGCCATCGTGCTGGCTGCTTTACAGATTGGCACAGAAAGTAACAGAGGCATAAGTCATTGTGCATGGACAGGCACAGGCAGGAGGTCTGGCTTAAGAGCCTGTCTCTCCACAAACCTTTTCAAGCTCATCAAGGGAGCAGCCCAGCTCTTTCCTGCATGTCTCCCCTTCGACCATCCCCCTCCTCCTACCTGCCGTGAGGGTCAGAGGCTGAGCTGCCTGTCACAGCTGCAGAAAGGGAGGCCGAGGTGAGCATCTCACACAGCAGCCTGACTTCCCTCTCCCTCTGGATCCAATGTGTGTGTGGGGGGGTGGGTGGGGGGGTGCAGCCAGCGAGGAGCAAGGTGGTCTGAAGCGCTGTGGGTGAGAGGAGTGGGGGGGGGAGAGGGGGAGACTGGTGCTGACAGTGTGAGTTGGGACAGGCTGCCTTACTTACCCATCTCCCCAGAGCTGCCTCCAGCCACTGCAGAGCCATGGTCGGGTTGGGCCATTCGTGCAGTGCACGCACTGCCAGTCAGCCTGGAGTTGCCTCCTGCTCCTTCCTGCAATGCTTGGCGCCGGCGCGCTGAGTCACATGATACCAGCGTCAAGAGAAGGAGGAGTCAGGAGAGGAACAGACGAATAGCAGCTCCTGTGGGCCGGCCGGCAAGCTGACTAAGCCTGGGGCTTGCATAGGTACATGCCTGGGCTCGGGCCACAGTGGGAACCTGCGTTCCCGCAGTGTTCCCGCCGTGGGAAAAGTGCGGGAACGGCGTTCCCCCGCGTTCCCGCTGGACTCAAGCCCTGATTCACTGCCTCTTCTGCGGTGTCGGCTTTTTCCGGAGGCTTCACTGCCTGTGATCGGCTCCTGCTCGGGTTTTTCCGGCGTCTTCGACGGGTTAATCCAGATGTTTTTACGGGTTTTCGGCGTGCAAAATCCCAGGTTTACGGTGGGTTTTCGGCAGCTTTTCCCTGCACTTCGACAGCCCTGTGGTGCTTGCTGAATACACCGTAGGGTGGCCGAAATGGGAAAGCCAATTTGCACCGAATTGAAGAGAACGAAAAGTCACCGAACGTGCGGTGAGTTTTCGAATATATTTGAATAACCCTGTATAGGTGTTATTCAAAGAGCACCAAAATTTTAGTGAAATTTCGGTGCTATTTCGTTCGGTGCATTTTGGAGCGATTCAAGTCCGCAGACCCTGCAGTGAATTCAATGTTCACCGCAGGATCGTCGAATACGCAGAACGGGAGTGCCGAATACCGCTGAACGATGCCTATGATCCTGCCGTCCGCAGACTGCCGAAAAAAGCCGATGATCTGCTAAACACCGCCGATCAGCCTGTCGCATGCCACCGGAAAAAGCCAATGATCCGTCTAACGCCGCTGATCTGGGGAAACAAAAAAAAAAAGTTATTTTTTACAAGGCGTTTAAAACCATAAAAATGCACGAAAATGCATGAAAAAAATGGAAACAAAAATTTTGTCTAAAATATCCAGAGAAATACCTAAAAAAATAAATAAATAAAAAGGCTTTTTGCTGAAACTGAAAAGTATGTCTTTTTGCTGATGACACAAAGATTTGCAACAGGGTTGACGTTCCTGGAGGGATCAGCCAAATGACAAATGATTTAGGTAAACTAAAAAAATGGTCGGAGTTGTGGCAATTGAGTTTTAATGTGGATAAGTGCAAGATAATGCACCTGGGACGTAAAAACCCAAGGGCTGTATATAGAATATTTGATACAGTCCTAACCTCAACATCTGAGGAAAGGGATTTAGGGGTTATTATTTCAGAGGATCTAAGGGTAAGTAGTCAATGTAATAGAGCAGCAGGAAATGCTGGCAGAATGCTTGGTTGTGTAGGGAGAGGTATTAGCAGTAGGAAAAGGGAAGTGCTCATGCCACTGTACAGAGCACTGGTGAGACCTCACTTGGAGTACTGTGTGCAGTACTGGAGACCGTATCTCCAGAAGGATATAGACATCTTAGAGAGAGTTCAGAGAAGGGCTACTAAAATGGTGTACGGCTTGAAGGAGAAAAGTTACCAGGAAAGGCTTAATGATCTTAACATGTACAGCTTGGAAAAAAGACGAGACAGAGGAGATATGATAGAAACATTTAAATACATAAAGGGAATCCACAAGGTAGAGGAAGGGAGTATATTTAAAAGGAAACAATGTAGCAAAACAAGAGGACATAGTCTTAGATTAGAGGGGCAAAGGTTTAAAAGTAACATCAGGAAGCATTATTTTACTGAGAGGGTGGTGGATACATGGAACAGCCTTCCAGTTGAAGTGGTAGAGGCCAAAACAGTAATTGAATTTAAGCAAGCATGGGATAGGCATAAGGCTATCCTAAACAGAAGATAAATCCAGGTAAAGTATCCATGTAATTGGGCAGACTAGATGGGCCGAAAGGTTCTTATCTGCCGACATTTTTCTATGTTTCTATTAAGCGGTTGTATAAAAAATTATTAAAAACGATATTATTTCTTTACATTGAATCCTATGGGATTCGCCTGTTTAACCCTTTCAAGCTGAGGCATTTCCCGCCTCTGTGCTGAGCTCATTTTTACCGATTTTGCTCATCATGTTTAAACGTGTTTTGAAGGCTTATTTTAGTATATGACTAGACATATTATATATCGTTCTTTCCGTCAGACTCGGCAGATTCATAATATGTCATTATTATATGTATACGTCATGACCTGTCTGTATATTATAACAAAAAATGCAATAAAATATGAATTTTCAATAATTTACAACATGTAAAGTGTTTTTTTTTTCACATTTTAACATGCGAGCAATTGCGGTTATATTTTGTATGGGGTGCGCTTGTTAAAAAAATTTGAGATGGGGACATTTTTTTTTGGGGAAAATTACGCGATTTTTAACAAACGCACCGCATACAAAAATCGTTAGTGCAGCATCATTGTTCACATTATAATTGAAATGGGAACAATATTGCTGCATTAAAGAACCAAAAAAAGAAAGAAAAAACTTGTTTATTTTTTTTATAATTTTTTTTAAAATATTTTTTTATTTTTATTTTTATTTTTAATTTTTTTTAAAAAACTTTTTTCATAGTCAAGTTTGGTATTGTTGGAAAGGCTATGCTCTGGCCGATCCAACAATATCAAACATTAACCCCTAACTGCCACGGATCGGGAGATAGGGGTTCCAATGAACCCCCTATCTCCACCATTGGTGGCAGTTAGGGGTTAATTCCAGGACTGGCGTCATCATGCTAAGCACGATGATGCCAGGCCTCAGGGGACATTCCCGGAAGCTTGGCCGACATCCAAGATGTTGGCCAGCTCCGGGAAAGGATCACGAACCGGCGCTTTTCGGCGCCGATTCGTGATCCAGCCCCCATGAGGTTAATTCCAGGTACCGTTAGGTAGGGCAGGCTGTGCCCTTCCAAACAGTGCCTGTATTAACCCCCGCAACGCCGGCGATCGGGAGGGAGAGAGGTCCGAAGGACCTTCCCCCTCCATTTCAGGCGCCTCCTCCGCACATGCGGGGGGGCGCCTGAATTAGGTGTCATCGCGCCGCCGCGATGACACCTAATTAGGCCGGCGGCAGTTCCGGGTGCTGGGCTGACATCGAGGATGTCAGCCCGCACCGGGGGGCCCAGCGATCGGCCGGAACCCGGCCGATCGCTGGCCCCAAAGGGAGGACGCGCTCAGCGTGTCCACCGCAAGGAACGTTACCTGCGGGTGGACGCACTGAGCGTGTCCTCCGCAGCGAAGGGGTTAATCCTGTCGAACTGAACTACTGAAAATTTGGGCATTTCGCCAACATTTCGGTGAAGTTCACCATTCTCTGAATAGATTAACCATTACTTCTCTATAAGGCAATGTCACTGCCTCCGAAGGTTGCCGAATTGCGACGATCTGTGGCGAACTGCACCGTATTTCACAGTATTTGGCGAATTGACAGCTCTCTTAATAGCTGAACTGCCACGAAAATGTAACATACGGTGAAATTCACCGTTCGGTGCAATTCGTTGGCAAGTTCAGTGCTTATTGAATAACCCTTTAAATCTTCTTTAATTAGATGTATAGCACCTGCATGACAGCTTTCTCAAATTATTACAATTTAATATATCTTACTGGGTTGTCACATGGCTTGGTCTCCCCCTCCCCCTTTAAAATAGAAAATTGCGTTTGTCCATAGTTTTTTTTTGTTGTCAATAGATGCCAAATACATTTTTGGCTCATCAATTTCTTTGCAAAAAAATGGCTTGCAAGTACATAGTCCACATACGCGGTATATAGCAATTTATTTGCATCTAAATTCATTGTAATTGGCCACTGACAGCTCTCCTTATGCTGGGGTCAGACGAGCATTCTGCAGAGCGGAAGGAACATCCGTGAGAGTGGACGTTCCTTCCTCTCGATGCCCGTCTGGCCGCATCGCTGAGCGATGCAAGGCTCGATCCTTCTATGGAGTATCGCGGTTTGCAGCCAAGTCGAACGCGCTTCGTAGAGCTTTGATGGGAAGGATTTCAGAATGTCCGCAGCACGCCCGCTGTAGCCCATGTAATCCGTGTGCGTGTTACAGTATGTGGCCTGCCCCGTCGAAGCGTCACAATGCTGCGACGGACATCGGGAGGCACATCAGTACGGGCACACATAGTGCACTCCTCTGACCCCAGCCCTAGAGACCAGATAATGCATTCATTGAGACATGATCTCGAAGGGCTGGCAGAGGGACACTGGGAACTATTTGTTCACAGTTTCCCTCTGCTAACAGAGAGAGGAGGTGGTGTCAGATTGTGTAATCCTCTACACTAGGGGTCTGCATCCTTGGCCCTTCCGATGATTAAGGCTGGGGTCAGACTAGCGGACTTTAAACGTGCGTTCTGGCGCACTTAATTACGGCCGCACTAGCAGCAAATGACGGGCAATGACGGCCAATATACGAAGTACGGTCGCACGAAAGTCCGGCTGCGCAACGCAAGTGGCAAACGAACGCATTTTGTCGAGAATGTCAAACCGCTCGTACGGTCGTACAGAGTGCGCTGCGTCCGCTAGCAGCGTGTGTGTGTGATTTGGAGATGTCAGACACTGCTAATGTCCGGCCAACATAACGTCCAGATGCAAAAAGTGTTTTATTGATGATCCGTACAAAATCACGAACGCAAATGCGCATCGTATGACCGCTGATCGCGTATTCCGTGAAAAAATGCGTCCATTCGTTCGAACGCACTTTTTCACAGACAACGCGAAAATGCGTTCGTCTGACCCTAGCCTTAGAACTGAGGTTAACATGAGGCTCTGGAATTCAAATGAGTGTTTGAGCCTCATGGGAGATGTAGTTGCGAACTATCTGGAGTGCCAAAGGTTGTTATCCCCGATCAACGCAGCGGCAACAGAGGTGAGTATAGATTTTTGATGTTTTATGTTTTGATGTGATTTTACATGAGCAAAAAGTTCTAGGAGCAGCATTTTATAAATAGAATCTTGAGTCGTGAATAACGAGTGACCTTGGCATAGTCATTATTAGACAGCGTTAATTTCCAGTTTGTTGGTGAAACAGTTGAGCTACAAAGGAAGCAAAGAAAATACATGTTGAATATTTTATTGACACCAATTTTATACAAAACATATTTTACATATCGCAGTCAGCATCCAATGCAACTCGTCTTTGTTTTCAACAAGAAGGCAACGGATGAAACAGAGATTTGCCTACAGCTATTTTCTGCTGATATTTTATGTGGTTTCCTAGCTGAGGGCAGATCACATTGAAGACTTGAACTAAACAGGTGTGTAGCAAAACTTGTGGTCTGGTTCAAACAGATCGATCTTTGATTAAAGATGCTTAGAAAATACACATTTCACAGCACTAGCTTTACCTACCATAACGCTAATGTTTCATTGATGTCTCAAGCTAATTTTATGCGATCGAAACATTCTATCTTCAAATGATTTGCACGACAAGAATAAGTAAATTGACCAGATTATTAATTTGAACAACTCTATACACTACTCTGATATAATAGCTTTAATACCTTTATTTAACCCGTTCACTCCCCAAAGCATATATACATAATTT
Source organism: Leptobrachium leishanense (assembly GCA_009667805.1). Classification (NCBI taxonomy): domain Eukaryota; kingdom Metazoa; phylum Chordata; class Amphibia; order Anura; family Megophryidae; genus Leptobrachium; species Leptobrachium leishanense. Next base: position 32,760,352 of record CM019071.1, on the reverse strand, counting down.
TCACTGTAGTAGAATAAAACAAATAAAAATTAACTTGCAAAAGACCATTTATATACATTTTCCAAGCAAGATTTGTGTTCTACGTGAGAAAAGTAATATTTTCTGAGATCTCCTGTCACCCTGTATTACTGTAAAGAAGCTGCAAGGAGCAGCCCTCACCATCACTGTAGCAAAAAGTTCAGAACATTTTACACCAGCCAGGGAGGGGTCAAAATACAGGGAGAAGTCTGAGGTCACTTACTATAACAGAGAAATAAGTTCCAAATGGGTTATACTGTAATTGCTGACAATCCTTGTACCATACATATACAATGTGCTACTTTAACATTCATATACAGGCATTATGTCACATACAGATATTAGTTTATATTTTAATACAGTACGTATCTGGTGGCGCGATGGAAGCCGCCTAAGGGTAGCCGGTGGTTCTCTTAGTTCACTTGTCCACATGGATCATATGAAAAAACAGAACAAAATAATCGTGCAGAATGTTTGTATAGATTCCAAGAAAAGGTTATACAGTGTTTGCACTCACAAATATGGAGCCCGAACACTGGCTCTAAGTGGATCAACGCATTCGGGTGTTTCAGGTTCTTTGCTTGAGAAGGTGACCCATACTCATTCATGGAAGGAGATTCTTCTCACATGCAGCCCCAAAAAGAGCAAAAGACAAGAGAAACTTTCTCGTGCAGATCTCATGAATGTGATAGCATATAGAGATATATAGATTACCAACTCACATGTGTTGGAGCTTAACCACTTCAATGCGGAGGACGCGCTGAGCGCGTCCTCCGCATTACCGCTGGTATGCGGAGGACGCGCTGAGCGCGTCCTCCCATTGGGGTCAGCGTTCGGCCGGGTTCCGGCCGATCGCTGGCCCCCCCGGTGCGGGCTGACATCCTCGATGTCAGCCGCGCATCCGGAACCGCAGCCGCTGGAATTAGGTGTCATCGCGGCAGCGCGATGACACCTAATTCAGGCGCCCCCCGCATGTGCGGAGGAGGAGCCTGAAAGGGAGGGGGGAGGTCCTTCGGACCTCTCTCCCTCCCGATCGGCGGCTCTGCGGGGGTTAACCCAGGCACCATTTGGAAGGGCACAGCCTGCCCTTCCAAATGGTGCCTGGCATTAACCCCTGGGGAGCTGGATCGCGAATCGGCGCTGAAAAGCGCCGGTTCGCGATCCTTTCCCGGAGCTGGCCGACATCTTGGATGTCGGCCAAGCCTCCGGGAACTCCCCCTGAGGACTGGCGTCATCGTGCGTAGCACGACGACGCCAGTCCTGGACTTAACCCCTAACTGCCACCAACGGTGGAGATAGGGAGTTCCAATGAACTCCCTATCTCCCGATCCGTGGCAGCTAGGGGTTAAAGTTTGGTATGGTTGGATCGGCCAGAGCATGGCCGTTCCAACGATACCAAACACTACTGTGAAAAATTTTGTCAAAAAAATAAATAAATTAAAAATAAAAATTAAAAAAAAAAAAAAAAAATTATAAAAAAAAATAAACACTTTTTTTTTCTTTTTTTTGGTTTGTTAATGTAGCAATATTGTTCCCATTTCAATTATAATGTGAACAATGATGCTGCACTAACGATTTTTGTATGCGGTGCGTTTGTTAAAAATAGTGTAATTTTCCCCAAAAAAAAATGTAACGAGACCCCATCTCTAATTTTTTTAACAAGCGCACCCCATACAAAATATAACCGCAATTGCTCGCATGTTAAAATGTGAAAAAAAACACTTTACACATTGTAAATTATTGAAAATACATATTTTATTGCATTTTTTGTTATAATATACAGACATGACATAACGTATACATATAATAATGACATATTATGAATCTACCGAGTCTGACGGAAAGAACGATATATAATATGTCTGGGTAATATACTAAAATAAGCCTTCAAAACACGTTTAAACATGATGAGCAAAACCGGTAAAAATGACCTCAGCACAGGGGCGGGAAAAGCCTCAGCAGCGAAAGGGTTAAGGACCAAGCTCGAGGTGTGCGCGCATATGGACTTATTGTAGGTTAAGTCCAAAGAACCTTTGAAGCTCCCAGGACTTCCAAAGAAACGGGGATAAAATAGATAAAATTAAAAGAAATTTATTTAAAACATAAAAAAACAATACCATTGGCACTGCCTAGTAGCCAGAACGCCTTTCGCCAGATCAACTGGCTTCATCAGCTGGTTTACAGGCTGAAACACTGTGTGAGTTCATATACTGTCTTAAATTGTCCCCATCTGTCCTTGATTACCAATTAGGCGTGTGTTCCACACCTCAAAACCCAGTTGTCTTGGATCTGCGGCGGGCGCCGCCATCTTGCGCATGCGCTGTTCTCCCTCCATGCGTTCCACTGTGCGCGTCAAGTCGCTGAACCGGATGTGCCCTGCGTTCCACTATGGTTCCAGCGATTAACTTCTGGTGGTGCAGTTTCTTGATTCCTCCACAGCGGCCGGACAGTGCAAAAGACCCCAGAGGGTCCAAAAGGAATTTATCCAAAAGGAATTTCATATTTATCACTTATTTTACACATATAATCGAAATTAAAATCAAAATTTAGTCAGTGTATTCCACCCTTTAGGTAGCTTTTATTATTATATTTACCATTACATTTTATAAGTAGTTTAGACATCACTTTATCATGTTCTATGACATCTCTATTGCACATTATTCCCTATTGTAGGGTGAATCTATACATCATGCACTATACTGGGGAATTTGTTTTATTTCCTAATATAGAATTAAGTGTTTATAACAGCTTAGGCTATAATGCTCTTACAATATGCACTTTAGTAGAAATTTTCCACTATTGCACACTATTACTATATATATATATGTATTGACTCAGTCATTTCATAATGTCTTTTAACTATTTTTAGTGATATTATGATATCAGGTGCTATAAAAACATAATCACTATACTTTAGTTGGGTTTTATAATGCAATATTATACATTCCCATAGAATCCCTATGTGAGGGTTAACCACTTGTTCACTCTATAAACAATTAATAATGCACTTTAGTTCTCACTATTATCAACAGGGTATATGATACCTTCGATTGCACAATTGTTAATTTATTATCAGTATCACATAGATTATATTGGCAATATTGTACACGATGAATTTACCAGTCCACGATCATTAGGCATGTATATAGTTTATTCCCCACCGATGTATATATATCCCCCGAATGGTGTACAATTGGGGAGGATCAGGGGTTTTATGGACATTGGTGGCACATTATTCATATTATTCTCCCTCTGGGGTCTTTTGCACTGTCCGGCCGCTGTGGAGGAATCAAGAAACTGCACCACCAGAAGTTAATCGCTGGAACCATAGTGGAACGCAGGGCACATCCGGTTCAGCGACTTGACGCGCACAGTGGAACACATGGAGGGAGAACAGCGCATGCGCAAGATGGCGGCGCCCGCCGCAGATCCAAGACAACTGGGTTTTGAGGCGTGGAACACACGCCTAATTGGTAATCAAGGACAGATGGGGACAATTTAAGACAGTATATGAACTCACACAGTGTTTCAGCCTGTAAACCAGCTGATGAAGCCAGTTGATCTGGCGAAAGGCGTTCTGGCTACTAGGCAGTGCCAATGGTATTGTTTTTTTATGTTTTAAATAAATTTCTTTTAATTTTATCTATTTTATCCCCGTTTCTTTGGAAGTCCTGGGAGCTTCAAAGGTTCTTTGGACTTAACCTACAATAAGTCCATATGCGCGCACACCTCGAGCTTGGTCCTTAAGCTCCAACACATGTGAGTTGGTAATCTATATATCTCTATATGCTATCACATTCATGAGATCTGCACGAGAAAGTTTCTCTTGTCTTTTGCTCTTTTTGGGGCTGCATGTGAGAAGAATCTCCTTCCATGAATGAGTATGGGTCACCTTCTCAAGCAAAGAACCTGAAACACCCGAATGCGTTGATCCACTTAGAGCCAGTGTTCGGGCTCCATATTTGTGAGTGCAAACACTGTATAACCTTTTCTTGGAATCTATACAAACATTCTGCACGATTATTTTGTTCTGTTTTTTCATATGATCCATGTGGACAAGTGAACTAAGAGAACCACCGGCTACCCTTAGGCGGCTTCCATCGCGCCACCAGATACGTACTGTATTGTTATTCATTTACTGGTTTGGGGGAAACCACTAAATTTCTGGTGGGCTTGGGTTAACTGGTGGCGGTATAGGTTTGGGCGCCGTCCATTCTTCGCTTATTAGTTTATATTTTGTTGGATTTTTTTGGAAGCTGAATTGATAAAAGTCACATTATGAGCAGTACATATCTGCACAAGGAGGATATCTGACCATTTTTATTCTCTACCGTTATCACTTACTGTATTTGACACAAGGGCCATTCCTACTTGTATGCTACTACAAGGGACACCAGCGATAGTTTAGAACCTTTCACCCCAGCAATATGTTTTATAAAAGATATAGAAATGCATAAAAAATGTGCGTAACTGATTCTGATTGTGTTTTGTTTCGCATGGAGCTACAGTTGTGACTGCAAATGACAACCTTTTTTCTTGTTATAATTTACAAACATCATTTCAACTGTTTAGAAAAACCTTTAACTTTGTTACTCAATGGGAAGTATTCCTTAGGATTCTGCACGGCACTGACGGATGTTTTTTATTCAAATGTTCTGTGAAGTATGAAAGTCTGCATATTGAGCTGTGCATGGCCTAGGGACCATGAATATTATTGGCGGAAACTAGATGGTATGTTTCCTTATTTGATATACATATAACACATGTATTGTATGTTTCTTGATGTAGGAATGCATTTATGATTTATTTGCAGAAACAAGAACAAGATTTTTGACTGCAGCAGATATAGACACTGACTCTAGGAGGTATGAACATGTATTTAAGAAGTTTGTTGTGGTATACCACCTTATTCTCCTTCCATCTGTTTTCTATCTCTGTAACTCTGTACCGGCTGGGTGGAGTAGAGGTAACCACACTGCTACATAACTGTGGAGACACAGGTTCAAATCCCAGCAAGAGCACCTCTCCAGTAAGTGTCCTTGGACAAGACACCTAACGGTACATACTCGCCACTCAGGACATACTTGAAAACAAGAGAAATCTCAATGTATCTTTCCTGGTATAATACTTTCTCAAAATAAAAAAAAACTCAAATTTTTCAGTTTATGGGTTCTCTTTATGGGAAAAACGATATATGGGAAAAAAAATTATAATTAAAATGCATATTTTGATAGCATGTTACTTTGTATCATGAGAAAAAGGATTGAGATAACAATTTATTAATATAGTCTTTAAAGCAATAGAAAATATAAATTTTTATCACCATGTTCTACTCAACTTCTATTTCAGCATATTATATCCATGTATTACCTTATCAACTGCTTGTAAGAACTGAAAAACTGTACAGTTACTGGTACTAATGTTGGTGGCCTTTGATATTCTCCGTTATAATACTACTATGCCTTGAGGCATACAAGATACATCTTTATAAATACAATGTATTCATAATTCTACACTATTGTTCAAAAAGGAAAAAAAAGATCCTTTCAATGAATAGTTAGATTATTTTTTTATGTAACACAGACATGACTAGAATAGCTTGGAGCTGAAATTATTAATCAAAATAAATAAATATAACAAAAATAGGTTTGCTTAATTGAATTCAGCCTCAGAGGCAGGCAGCGTGCAAGCAAAGCACCTTTTGAAATCCTCTTGGGTTAGGATGCAGAATCTGGACAATGATTGATTAGATCTGGGACTCTATGAAGTTATAAAATAATAGTGTTTAGCCATGAATAATATGACTTACAGGAACTACCTACTATACAATTGCAAATTATATGCTCCAAATGAAGATGAATATTTGGAGTAACCTGTTATCATTCATGTCAGAATGACTGCTTAGCACATATTTTAGCATTATAATTGAATTAAAGGTCAAGAAGTTCACTTATAAGCCTTGATGTGGTGAGCAGCAGATGGTAATTATGATTGAGTAATAGCCGCTGCCATTTGACTAACTCTAGTATCTGATCCATATTTCCATTTGATTAGAATTCTTCATAATGAAAATGAAGAGCTGTAAACTATAAAGATGTAAGGTTCAGGGGTCTAATTACCAATCCCTCCTTGCATAATAAATATCCATAAAGGCAGAAAAGGGCAGAAAAGTCTGAATTCATGACACTATGCAAAAATGGCACCGATGATACTTAACTTGTCTTTTAATTAACATATGAATGACTTCCACGTAACCGGGTGTATTACAATAATGATAGTGTGCTTAAATTAAATTATGGGGTTCCAAACAAATCTCAAATATATATTTATCTGGAAAATACAAAAATCAATCAATATTATCTATGGCCACCTGTTTTACATTTTTGCCTCCTTTAAATCATATACATTTGAAAATTCCCAATCCTGAACAAAAGAAAGCATCATCTAGTATTGAGTCTATGAAGAATTATTTATGAATATATTATAGTTTAGTCAAGCCTTTGAAATCATTAGTGTATATATTTATATATATTTCTTACTGTTTGACATTCTGTCTCTATAATGAAAGGTAGACTGTTTAAAATCTTCTATTGTCTAGTATGTGGTGTAAAATTGTGAAGCATATTGACAGACTTTGGATTTTGGTGGCAAACCTCACACATATTGAATCCATGCCTAGAGTTACAGGGACGTGCTAGGGCAACGGTCAGTAACTTTGGCCCTCCAGAGGGTTTGGAACTACATTTCCCAAGAGTCTCTGATAGCCTGACGAGTAGCTGAGCCTCAAGGGACACATAGTTCAAAAACATCTAGAGGACCAAGGTTGCAGAGCCTTGCTCTATGGTTAACCCCTTCACTGCAGAGGACGCGCTCAGCGTGTCCACCCGCAGGTAGCGTTCCTTGCGGAGGACGCGCTGAGCGCGTCCTCCCTTTGGGGCCAGCGATTGACCGGGTTCCGGACGATCGCTGGGCCCCCCGGTGCGAGCTGACATCCTCGATGTCAGCCCAGCACCCGGAACCACCGCCGGCCTAATTAGGTGTCATCGCGGCGGCGCGATGACACCTAATTCAGGCGCCCCCCCCGCATATGCGGAGGAGGCGCCTGAAAGGGAGGGGGGGAGGTCCTTCAGACCTCTCTCCCTCCCGATCGCCGGCATGCAGGGGGTTAATCCAGGAACCATTTGGAAGGGCACAGCCTGCCCTTCCTAACGGTACCTGGAATTAACCCCATGGGGGCTGGATCATAAATCGGCGCCGAAAAGCGCCGGTTCGTGATCCTTTCCCGGAGCTGGCCGACATCTTGGATGTCGGCCAAGCTTCCGAGAATGCCCCCTGAGGACTGGCGTCATCGTGCATAGCACGATGACGCCAGTCCTGGAGTTAACCCCTAACTGCCACCAATGGTGGAGATAGGGGGTTCCAATGAACCCCCTATCTCCCGATCCGTGGCAGTTAGGGGTTAATGTTTGAAATTGTTGGATCGGCCAGAGCATGGCCATTCCAACAATACCAAACATGACTATGAAAAAAGTTTTAAAAAAAAAAATATATATATATTTTAAAAAAAGTTATAAAAAAAAATAAACACGTTTTTTTTTATTTTTTTTGGTTCGTTAATGCAGCAATATTGTTCCCATTTCAATTATAAGGTGAACAATGATGCTGCACTAACGATTTTTGTATGTGGTGCCTTTGTTAAAAATCGCGTCATTTTCCCCAAAAAAAAATGTAACGAGACCCCATCTCTAATTTTTTTAACAAGCGCACCCCATACAAAATATAACCCAACCGCAATTGCTCGCATGTTAAAATGTGAAAAAAAAACACTTTACACATTGTAAATTATTGAAAATTCATATTTTATTGCATTTTTTGTTATAATATACAGACAGGTCATGACGTATACATATAATAATGACATATTATGAATCTGCAGAGTCTGACGGAAAGAACGATATATAATATGTCTGGGTCATATACTAAAATAAGCCTTCAAATTGGTAAAAATGACCTCAGCACAGAGGCAGGAAATGCCTCAGCAGTGAAAGGGTTAAAAGATTAAAACATAAGGCGGGGAATGAAATGGTAAATCATGACATATAGCGTCTTCCTGTAAGCTGCAGTATGTCACATGATTGTGGAGAGACAGCCAATCCAAAGGCTCTAAGGGTTGCGCATTGAAAAGCACTGGTGGGAGCTATGTCCAGACGGTCCTGATAGTCAGTGCTCCGTTTCTGGGTAGGATTAAACCCCTGCACCCTGAGGGCTGAACCATGTCACCAAGACTTTCCTCTCCAGGAAGGGGCGGAGAGAGGAGAGGACTCTCAGGCACTGTGACCACTTAAATTGAATTAAATGGTCGCAGTGCATAGAATGTCCTTTTAATTTTCTTTTCTCTTTGAAAATTGTAATTTGTATTGATAGGTAGAGGTTTCGGCTTTGAGATGCTCTAGATCAGCGATTATTATTATTACTGTCATCATTTATATAGCGCCAACAGTTTCCGCAGCACTTTACAATAACCAAAGGGAACGAGATAAATGGACATAGGATGGAAACACTAGCAGGGTGAAAGAGAATCGTAAAGTCACCGCACATTCGGTGACTTTTCGTTGTCTTCAATTCGTTTTTTTTTGCCGATCCCATTTCGGCGACCCTGCGGTGTATTCAGCAAGCACCACAGGGTCCCCGAATTGCAGGGAAAGGCCGCCGCAAACCAAACGAAAACTAACCGCAAAACCCGGCGAATGCACGCCGAAAATCCGCAAAAACATCTGGATTAACCCGCAAGAATATCTGGATTAACCCGCCAAAAACGCCGGAAAAACACAAGCAGGAGCCGATCACACGCAGCGAAGCCGCCGGAAAAAGCCGACACCGCAGACGAATGCAGTGAATAAATTAGAAACACAGTTTGCTTGAATGTTTGCAAAGAAACTACTGAGCGAAAATGTCTGAAATTTACATATGAGTTCCAAGGAATGATAATAAAAAGGGCTGTTACAGAAAAAATAAGTAAACTTAAAAAAAAATCGGAATTTCTTTTTTAAAAAAAATCCAGAAAAATGCCTAAAATATCCTAAAAAATCTATAAATAAAGAGACTCTTTACTGCAGAATTTTATAATGAATGGTTTATTAGATATTGAATTAAAATGGGAATATTTTTAACATTGAAGCCTATGGCATTCGCCTGTCGAATTAAACTTGCCGAATTAAACCACCGAATGGCAGGGCATTCCGGGAACCTTTCACTGCTGCTTTGTGTTCTCTGAATAGCCGAAGCAGTGATTTTTTATGGGGATTCACTGCCCTCGAAAAGGCACCGAACAGGCACCGTATGTGCAGGCAATTTGTCAGGATTTGGCGAATTGCCTGCTCTCTGGATAGCCGAATGCCCAAGAAAGGTAACCGAACGCTGATTTTCAGCGTTCGGTTACCTTTCTCCAGCAATTCGGATCTCTTTGGATAACCATGTATGTGTAGAGGGCCCTGCTCATAGGAGTTTACAATCTAGAGGGATTTGGGTTTAGGAAGACAAGTGTAATTTTACTGGATGGCAGGATGTTAGGTGCCAGTGGTTCTGGAACGGTGGGGCCATTGAAGCAGCTTTAATCATGTGTGAGTAGGTGAGCAGAAGGTTAAATTGCACCAGTGATGTGGGATCTCAAACTCTGGCCTCTCAGAAGGTTTTGGTCTACAGTTCCCGGAATTCTTTAAATGTAACAGAAGGCCTCATAGTCACGGAATTGTAGTTCAGAAACATCTAGGGGGTGCAAGAGTATGACAGTCCTGACCTAAAACAATTAGGGACCAACAGCAAAGCCCTTCATAACTTTATAGCGTATACTGATGTTAGAGATTATTGACTTCTTTAATAGGTCAGGGATATATTAATTATGACGTATATTTTTCTTATTGTAGATATATATATACTGTATTATTGACAGTGCCTCCAATACCAGTGGTATAAATTGGTATTTTACCCTTAAGAAAATAAGATAATAACCAATCAATGAATATACGTCTTAACAAATATATGGCGTGTTATCCCGAGTTCTTTTGATGCTATCTAGATATTTTTGAACACAATAAAATCAATAAAGATGATATGAGACTGCGTAACGGTAAAACAATTCAAACCAAAATTTATTCACACGTCAAGTTTCATACAATCATATGTTATCAACGGATTAGCAAGATACAATTTACAAGTGATTATAGATCGTGATTAGTAGCGATACTGCGACACGCAATAATCTAATGGACAAATATTTTAGGTTTATAGACCGCACCACAGATATACATGCCTCAGTTCTTAAACATAGAAACATAGAAAACATAGAAAATGTCGGCAGATAAGAACCTTTCGGCCCATCTAGTCTGCCCAATTACATGGATACTTTACCTGGATTTATCTTTTGTTTAGGATAGCCTTATGCCTATCCCATGCTTGCTTAAATTCAATTACTGTTTTGGCCTCTACCACTTCAACTGGAAGACTGTTCCATGTATCCACCACCCTCTCAGTAAAATAATGCTTTCTGATGTTACTTTTAAACCTTTGCCCCTCTAGTCTAAGACTATGTCCTCTTGTTTTGCTACTTTGTTTCCTTTTAAATATACTCCCTTCCTCTACCTTGTGGATTCCCTTTACGGATTTAAATGTTTCTATCATATCTCCTCTGTCTCGTCTTTTTTCCAAGCTGTACATGTTAAGATCATTAAGCCTTTCCTGGTAACTTTTCTCCTTCAAGCCGTACACCATTTTAGTAGCCCTTCTCTGAACTCTCTCTAAGATGTCTATATCCTTCTGGAGATACGGTCTCCAGTACTGCACACCAGGCTCTATTCTATTCACTTAAACCTTTCCCATTATAAACCAATCCTCCACCTGGCTAAAATAAACACTCAGTTACTGGGCATCACCTGCAGCACGATTTATTATTGTGGGGGCCTATTCACTAAATGCAACTTCCTTCAGGGAGATACATAACACACTCGATAGGTAGACTATCTCTTCCACAGATCAATCACAGCACTTCATTCAATATACGTTAACCCAAAGCTTCTTATTGACTTACATGCATTCAATCGAAAGGGCTGCAAGATGAATATGGAAGGAGTTATGCTAGTTTTACGAATGGGGCTGACGGCACTTGACATATAAAAGCTATTTCACGGTCCCAGCGTATCTCACTATAGGTATACAATTGATCTTTAGATGTCCACAACCAGTATTCTTGGAATATAAATAATTTCACTAAATTATGGCTCAAGTATTTAGCCGGGAATAGTTTCTTTCTTGGCATTCCTCTGCAGTGGAATGTAAAGGCTGAATTACTAGTCTACTGACTATTAAGAATAATAATAATAATAATAATACTGATTATTAGGCTTCAACAGCAAAATAATTCATTTATATTCCTTTAATTTGTGATGGACATCTAAAGTAAGGACTATGCAATTTTATAGATATCAAGTTATTCAGGCATACTTTACCATCCAGTTAGTGAAGATAGAGTGGTGGAAGATTAGGGTGTGGTCACGTCTTAAAGGGGGGCTGATGATATTTGCCCTTTCTCCCCTCCAAGCATCCCTCAGGTCTCTCCCCAAGCTTTTCTCAGTGTCTTCTCTCTGCTCTGGATTGTCCCCTCTATATAGTGGTCTTCCGCCCAGTTTTAGATCTAGCCCATCACTATGTGGCCTTATTTGATTAGAGGATATATATATTCATCAACTCCAGGGGTCTGTCCAGGTGTTATATTACCTGGCCAGCAGATGGCGCTCTCAAATTAACCATCAACCTTCTGCAGGAATTAATTTATGTATTTGGCCAATCTTTTACTGGTTTGGGGTCATTTTATTCCTATATCCCGGGACTCCATAGATTTTATTAACAAATAAAAATTTATTTCTATTGTGGCATCGCCGGCATACTTCGCCACGGCGTGTGTGCATTTCATACCCCCTTTTACTTAAATCCACAGGGATGTGTATATGAGAGGATCCTGCAGACATACATTAATTCATTCATTCGTGATATCGTCTTTAACATTCACAATTACCAGACTTAATCTGTTTTAGGCAGGTTAGTACACCAGACATTTGTAATAGTCAACTGAATATGGTAGGGCCTCTGTTTTTTATAAGACGCCAAGGTTATCTATTCTAACTGACCACATAAATTAAATATTCAAATACCATATAGTGTTAGATCATATCGCCGAATAACATAGCATTACAAGCTGGTTTATCCAAGCCATTTAACCTTCTCTGTTTTTTTTTTTCTTTATTGGGCAACCCATTGTTCAATGTTTACGTGGCTTTCAGAGTTTCGATCTGACAAAATAAACATAATACTGAGATACCTATCCTAGGGTAAGATCAGTTGTCATTGTGTTCCCTTACTTTTAAACAATTTGATCTAACATCTGCTTGTTTATTTTTTACAACCAGAGTCCATTAGACCTTCTTTGATCAATGGAAAAGTCTTCCTTTGTATGCGTAACAATAATGATCCATTGTCTTTAGAACGCATATTCTTGTTATATATTAGACATGTGCATTCGTTTTAGTACTAAAGCGATTTAGTCCGAATTTTGGGATAATTTAGTTTTAGTATGACTCAAGAGAAACGAAACTGCTCAGTACAAAAAACAAAAGAAACTAAAATAAAATGCACTACATTTTAGTTTCAGTCCTTTTTGTGATATTACATTGATGAGTGAAGGAGACCAGCAATGAAGAGCGCAACATCGCAACATCCGAAGTTCTGCACCCTCCACATGCCAATGCAGGAGGATGTTCTATACAGAGAGGGACATTAATTCAGGAGGATGTTCTATATATTTTACAGAGAGGGGTATTAATTAATGCAGGTGGATGTTGTATACATTATACAGAGAGGGGTATTAATTAATGCAGGAGGATGTTCTAAACATTATACAGAGAAGAGCCTTTTTTTTTAGCCCTTTAAATCCAGTGGCTGTGAGCGCGGAGATCGGCTGCTTGTTACAATATCTCAGTACAATGTATCAGGCTCAGCTGTTACAGTAACTGACTGCTGCTCATCACAGCGCTCAGAGTTTCAGTAAAACAAGGAAATAATATTGTTCTAACGTCTTATATATAAAAATATTATTTACTAGTTTTACTGAAACTCTGAGCGCTGTGATGAGCAGCAGTCAGTTACTGTAACAGCTTTGCCTGACACGGGGCAGTATTGCAATGTTGGTGCTAACTTAACCAGAGCTGTTGTAACTGAAAACCTCCATAGGCTATAATAGCTCTGGGAAGTTTACAACAGCTCTGGTTAAGTTAGCACCAGCTATATAATATGGCCCACATTGTGCTGAGAGTGAGAGATACTGTAACAAGCAGCGATCTCAGCCCTCTGAGGAGCCACTACAATAGTAATTATATCCACTGGTTTTCGGATGAATGAAATTAGTTTTCATACTAAAGAACTGAAAACGAATTTCTGTAGCAACTAAATAAATTGCATTTTAGTACTAATGCATTAGTTCAAAACGAAATTTTGTGCTGTGCACATGTCTATTATATATATTAACCACGCAGACGATTTGTCTGTGTGAAGCAATTGCTGGCCCCAAATTTAAACAGTCCTGCGAAATATAAAAATTTCATATCTGAAAAGGTCTGACACTGATATAATACAGTACAAGCAGGGTGGAGTAGAGGTAACATCACTGCTCTGCGTGGAGAGAGCCATTGGAGACACAGGTTCAAATCCCAGCAAGAGCACCTCTCCAGTAATTGTCCTTGGGCAAGACACCTAACGGTACATACTCGCCACCCAGGACATACTTGAAAACGAGAGAAATCTTAATGTATCCTTCCTGGTAAAATACTTGACATGACATGTGCAAAAGGGGCTGTGAAGTTCGCTTTTCCGCCACAAATATTTCACTTGACTTACATGGTGAGTGTTCCTGGACATGCAGTCCACAGCAATGATAGATGCATTAAGTTCATAATAGCATAATATTTTGTATGTCACGCACTTAAGCCATGTCTAAAAACTGTATTTTGCAAAAAATTAATGTCCTGGCATGCGGCTACCGTCCATTAAGGCAGCAGAGGTCTTTATTTACCGGTTGCCTCCTATATCACCTTTGCTGGTTTCAAAATGTTATTGCCCTTTTCCATTGAAATGTCAAGAGACAGCAAAGAGAAACCTGCAGCCCTTGCGGAACCTATAAAAACGTACAGCTGACATAACAACTAGTAATGGACTGTAATAAAGTACACGTTCAACCCTTTTATAAGCACGTATGAAAAATATTACCAGTTGTGTTGGTAATTTATCCCTGTAACTGGTAGAGCAAAACAATAAAGAAATACAGTCAACATGACACATATAATGAAGAATAATTAAGAAAACACACAATTTAGTAAATTCCAGAGACTCCGGACACATATGATTTTTGTTCCCAGGTCTTGATTGGTCAAGGTAGGCAAGAGTAAGATTAATATTTTTTTTTTATGTCATTATTAGTTAGTTGGTCCACAAGTACTTTCATAATATCAATATCTATGGAAAAATATTTAAAAGAGCATATTACACATGCCAATAGTTATTTGTTACAATTAGTGTACATTAATGAAATGGGTGATCTTTAGCAGGTCACAGAGATGGGACTTTAATCCTTTTACTCCCAAAATCGATTTAACTGCATTTTGCATTACAATCCACTGAAAAGCAATCACTAGCATAACAAAACCTTGTTTGCATATTTTTCTAAAGCCAAATTAGTGTGCCTCCTGTAGAGAAACAAAATGCTTTGTTTTCTCTTTCTCCTGTCACCCTGTATTTTTTTAAAAACAAGCTGCAAATAGTAGTTCCAAACCTCTCTCTAACAAAACATTCAAACACTTTTCTGTTGCATTACAACAGCCACTGAGAGGGCAGAATACAGGGAGAGTTCTGGGGTCACTCACTACTGTACAGGGATGAGTCAGGGGGTTACAATGAGTGAAAATCCATGTACAGTAAGATAAAGGACACCATCTATAGTACAGAACCTTTTATCCCAGCAATATTTCTGTAAAGGGTAAACAAGTACATGATAAAATAAAAATGGGCAAATTTACATTAATTTAATACTTTAACTATCTCAAAGCTATTTCTGTGCACTATTTCTATTTTATCCTATATTTAATTGTTAACTTCAGATTCCATGTTAAAACATTCCTACCACAGTGGGTGCTATGACGTCCTTGCAGCGGGTGGGTCTAAATGCTGCGGGCCGGCATACCACGCCCCGATGGCTCCCCATACCCACCTACATCCCATCCTGAGCGTGCATGCCCAGCGCTTCATTGGCTGACGTGGGACTGCCTGAAATCATTTTCATGCTATTGCGTCTTGAGACTTCCTTGTTACCGGGAAGTCCAACGGAAAGGGGTTAAAAAAATATTCTGATATTTGTTTTTCATGGAAAAAGCACTTGGTAGGGAAGGGGTTATTAAAGATCCTATATCCGAAATTAAAGATACTACTACTACACCACCCATAATCCCTTTCCTGTTAAGCCTTTGGAGATTTATGAAGCTCGACTGTCATTAAATGAGGGTAACATTCCATTTTCATGGATGATCAATGTTATTACAGACAAAGTCAAACAAAAGGATTAATATCCCCCTTATTGTGGCTATTTTTCATCCAGGGCATATTGTTTGTGTGCTATTCACTGTTAGGCCTTTACTTTATATTGTTAGTACATTCTTCAGCTGAAAAATACTGAACCTTTTGTTTTTCTCACATGCCAATAACAAACTTAAGAAGCATTTAGCATTCCTTTATGACACCAACAGATGTCATAGTGTTACATGACGATAGAAAATCAGCCCACTCTGCACTCTTTATTCTAAAATGTCATGTTTCTGAAGCTTAACATAAAAATACATTAGGAACTTGGTAAAGTGAGCCATGTTGCTTCTGTTGTTGCAAACATAAAATTTATAGGCTTCATCTTGTTTATATAGCTGTATTTTTACGCTTCATCAAATGTGCTAACTAAATGTCACCACAGACTCTGCTACATCACATTGAAAAGTTACAGTCAATTATACAAATGCAGAATAAACAGGCTTTGTTTACTGGTGGGACGTGCATTTTAAGGTAAAACGTAGGAAATATATAAATCTCATTTTTTTAAGAAAAGACAATATGTATACCCTCCAGCAAACAAAATGCAATTATATGGTGACCTTTATATCAACGTGGTTCATTGTTTCTGCCGTTTTCTAATAGCAGCAGAAAAACAAATATTAAAGCTAGAATACTGTAAAAACAACAACAAAATTGCAAAATCCCTTCATGCAACATCAACCCCTTATTATTTATGCTAGTGAATATGTTTGTTGGAAAATCGAGAATACTGAGTATCTGCAAATAATACTAAAATTACAAGTATAGCAGTACGTAGTGATACATTTTTTATTGGACTAACGTTACATTTAAAAGATGAGCTTTCAAGAGCTTTCAAGAGCTCTCTTCCTCAGGTCTGGATGCTTACTGATCAGTTCCTAGAAATGAAAATTAGGACATTAAGGGTCACATGGGTGGGGGGATTAGATGTCGTAAAAAAGTGAGAGTCAAATGGTATGTTCGAAATGGGAAAAAAAACGCATGAGGGATCTTGGGCCCATTATAAAACAACAGAGATAAGATCATACAACCTAGAATGAAGAAAGGAAATATAAAAAAAACAAAAACACAAAACAGTGAAGGCTGAAAGAGACATGAAAAAAAAAAGGGAAACCAAGGAGAAACAAAACATCGGCCAGAATTTAGAATGTTATGTGACGTTATGATAAGGGGTTAAAAACTCAGAATCGGCATTGAGTCCAGCATTTATGGTTTTAAAATATGTGATCATTTTCATTTCATATGTTTTGCTTTCACGGTGGTCTTTAACCCTTTCGCTGCTGAGGCTTTTCCCGCCCCTGTGCTGAGGTCATTTTTACCGGTTTTGCTCATCATGTTTAAACGGGTTTTGAAGGTTATATGTATACGTTATGTCATGTCTGTATATTATAACAAAAAATGCAATAAAATATGTATTTTCAATAATTTACAATGTGTAAAGTGTTTTTTTTCACATTTTAACATGCGAGCAATTGCGGTTATATTTTGTATGGGGTGCGCTTGTTAAAAAAATTAGAGATGGGGTCTCGTTACATTTTTTTTTGGGGAAAATTACACTATTTTTAACAAACGCACCGCATACAAAAATCGTTAGTGCAGCATCATTGTTCATATTATAATTGAAATGGGAACAATATTGCTGCATTAACAAACCAAAAAAAATAAAAAAAAGTGTTTATTTTTTTTTTTATAATTTTTTTTTAATTTGTTTTTATTTTTATTTTTCATTTTGTTTTATTTTTTACAACATTTTTCACTTTCATGTTTGGTATCGTTGGAACGGCCATGCTCTGGCCGATCCAACCATACCAAAATTTAACCCCTAACTGCCACGGATCGGGAGATAGGCAGGGTTATCCAAAGAGATTCGAATTGCTTGAGAAAGGTAACCGAACGCTGAAAATCAGCGTTCGGTTACCTTTCCTGACCATTCGGCTATCCAGAGAGCAGGCAATTCGCCAAATCCTGTCGAATTGCCTGAACATACGGTGCCTGTTCGGTCCCTGTTCGAGGGCAGTGAAATCCCCATCAAAAAGCACTGCTTCGGCTATTCAGAGAACACAAACCAGCAGTGAAAGGTTCCCCTAATGCCCTGCCATTCGGTGGTTTAATTCGGCAAATTTATTCAGGAGAATCCCATAGACTTCAATGTTAAAAATATTCCCGTTTTAATTCAATATCTAATAAACCGTTCATTATAAAATTCTGCAGCAAAAAGTCTCTTTATTTATAGATTTTTTAGGATACTTTAAGCATTTTTCTGAATTTTTAAAAAAAAAATTAAAAGTCCGATTTTTTTTTTTTTTTTTTTTTTAGTTTGCTTATTTTTTTTGTAACAGCCCTCTTTATTATCATTCCCTAGACCTCCTGTGAAAATTTCAGACATTTTCGCTCAGTAGTTTCTTTGCAAACAGCGTTTCATTTTCCCAGATTCATACAAATGGTTTTTCTAATTTATTCACTGCCTCCTCTACGTCACAGCTGCTTCGCTCTGTGTGATTCGGCTCCTTTTCGGCTCCTGTTCGGCTCCTCTTCGCAGGTTAATCCAGATGTTTTTGCTTGTTTTCAGCGTGCATTCGGTTAGTTTTCGTCAGGTTTTCGTCAGCTTTTCCCTGCAATTCGGGGACCCTGTGGTGCTTGCTGAATACACCGCAGGGTCACCGAAATGCAATCGGCAAAAGGAACCGAATTGAAGAGAACGAAAAGTCACCGAACGTGCGGTGACTTTTCGAATCTCTTTGGATAACCCTGAGGGAGTTCATTGGAACTCCCTATCTCCACCGTTGGTGGCAGTTAAGGGTTAAGTCCAGGACTGGCGTCATCGTGCTACGCACGATGACGCCAGTCCTCAGGGGGAGTTCCCGGAGGCTTGGCCGACATCCAAGATGTCGGCCAGCTCCGGGAAAGGATCGCGAATTGGCGCTTTTCAGCGCCGATTCGCGATCCAGCTCCCCAGGGGTTAATGCCAGGCATCATTTGGAAGGGCAGGCTGTGCCCTTCCAAATGATGCCTGGGTTAACCCCCACAGAGCCGCCGATCGGGAGGGAGAGAGGTCCGAAGGACCTCCCCCCCTCCCTTTCAGGCGCCTCCTCCACACATGCGGGGGGGGCGCCTGAATTAGGTGTCATCGCGCTGCCGCAATGACACCTAATTCCTGGCGGCTGTGGTCCCGGATGCCGGGCTGACATCGAGGATGTCAGCCCGCACCGGGGGGGCCAGCGATCGGCCGGAACCCGGCCGAACGCTGACCCCAATGGGAGGACACGCTCAGCGCGTCCTCCGCATACCAGCGGGAATGCTGAGGACGCGCTGAGTGCGTCCTCCGCATCAAAGTGGTTAAAATGTCCTTTGAGGATTTTAATTTTGAGGTTTTGGATGGAGTGGCCTGTTAGATTGAAGTGATGTCCCACTGGGGTACAATATGTATTTTTCTGGTGGTACTTGTTGGAGTGTCTGTGCTGGTTCATCCTGAGATTTAGTTTAAGGCTGGTTTCACTAATATAGCAGCCCTTAACACACGCCGTGCACTGGATCATGTATACCACATTGGCAGACGTGCAGAGGTACGAGCCCTTGATGTTGTATGTGGCATTGTTGTGCCGGGCAGTGCTGCTGTCACATATGTGTTGGCACGGTTTGCAGCGGGATTTATTGCAGCGTTTGCTCCCATTCTGTATGTATATACAAATTATAACTCAATTGACTTCCTACTAACTTATTCATGCTTGGAAGCCATGCCACCCAATATTGAGAGGTATGAGATCAGCACAGGAGCAGCGTGTTTAGAGGGCATGCCAGTGATGCACACATTTGTGCACCCCAAGACCCCCAGGCATCAGAGAACAGAATAAGTACCCTCCCAGAAAGTGTGAGAAAAACTGCCTCATTGAGAAAACAGTGCAGCTTGTTGTTTTGGCAGGACAGTGGGTATGTACCCTTAAATTGGGACTGTCCTGTCGAAAGCTAAGTTGAGGCGGCATGATAAGGTGTTCTTTTGTTCACAGAGCATGTATGGCTTATTAACACATAGTAGAATTTAAATATTTTATTTGTATTTATTTTTCTAGGCTGTATTCTTTCTTGCCTCATATATATGTATTTCCCTAAAGGGTTTGAATTAATGTTTGACTGAGTGTTAATAGTGTAAGAAACTCATTAACCCTTTCACTACGTGATCATGGTTAGACGATCAGCGGTAGCAGACTCAGCAGTCCGAGTCGTGTTCCCACGATCTGGAACTGTGCTGTATGATTGCAAATAAAATTAATTTGTTACAAACTAATTTCATTTGCTTTTGTGCACCAGAAGCTGCCCCCAAAGACTTAACTAAGTGGGCATGATGTCCAAGGTGCTAAAACTGGTTAAAGTCAGCTATGTCCTGCTATGGGCCCTATTCCATAGTTAACGCTAACATAGGGACGCTGTCACAGGGAAAATCTTCGTCTGCAGATTTTCCTACAGCATCGCCTTGTTAGCATGGTATTCCAGGGTAGCCGCTAGCTCAGCCCCTCACCTTGGAATGCAGTGCTATCTGCAGTGATACTTGTGGTAGGGCTTCCACGCCACCTCCATGTGCTTCCAGGCCACAAGAAGTGCCACGGAGTGATTGCGGAGGGAGAGTAGACTATTTGTACCCAGTCTCAATCTGCTCGCGGCCAGAAGAAGTGGCGTATCAGGCCACCCTTCTCACCGTGGGATGAGTGGTGAGCATGGAACTTAATGGGGGTGTTTTTAGTGGGTGTTAAATGATTCTGCAATTGTAGAATCATTCAACACCAGCTTTTAGTAGGTTCTAACTTTTAGCTCTCCACATTCTGACGGTAATTTGCGCCTGCACTTTGTAATACCTCAGCTAGAGAAATGCTAATTAATGATTGCGCTCCCCATGTTTGGTACAGGAAGCGCAAATTACAGTAAGATCGCGCAAGCTGCCAGGTGCAAAGTGATTTCACCCCAGTGAAAGTAATATGAATGCCATGCGTTAAACTCACTTATCATAGCGCTAACAATTACATATTGAGATGCTACATTAGTACCAACTATGGAATAGAGCCCTATATCAGGCATTCTGCAGCCGACACAGAGACAGGAGCTGCAGTTCTATCTGCAGTAAGTCCATTTGGCCAGCAGATGGCCAAATAGGTTATTACAGAAAGTTTCTGACAGTGGATCTTTGGGAAATCATTTGGTAGTGAAGGGGTTAAACATGTGGAACACAGTGTTTACTTCAAATTAAATGATCAGAATTGGATTGGGCTGTGTCACCTCATTCTATGACATAGTCGCAATGCTGCTGGATTATTTGTGTTATTTTGTACACTCTTGGAATTACCCTCATTGCTAAATGTTCAGTATTATTTAAATGAGCTGTCCTAGTGTATGTATGTTTTACCTTGCACAGCACAGGAAGAAATATTTTGCTGCGGTAGCATTACATGAAGGGATGTGAGCAGACCTTGGTGATATATCTTCTATCTAGTAAGAATATCTGATTACAAGTGTTATGCTGCTGTTGTAGTTTATAAAGGGAGGAATGCTTGAGGTTTTTTTAGGATTCCTTTTCATGCCACATGAAATGTCTATGTGATTCTGTAGGGGGCACATCCAAATCGAAATAGAAATCCTATTGGAATTCAAATAGGTCAAACACAGCTGGAGAGCGCTAGGAGTATACCCAGTACTATACCTTTTTCTCGAAATCTAACCGACAATATTATTGCTGCAGCATTGTATGCACATATTCTGTCTTCCAGGGGAAAGATACCAGAATAACTTTATTAGTGCTTTTCAGAGTTTTATGAATTACTACGTTCGTCATCTAAAACAAAAAAGTTATGAATTTGTTCAAACTTAAGAAAAAAATATGAAATGCTAGTCACGTATTATAGAACTTCCATGACCCTGTGAATCACTAGAAAGAACACGTCTGCAGCATATCAGGCTCACCTTTGTATAGATCTTTGATTGTAGTCATATAAGACATCCTTTAACCCCTTCACTACCAAGCACTTTTAGTTGAAAACATTTTATCACAGCATTACTTTGTGACATGAGATCTGAAATGAAAGTTAAATTAAATATAAGGTACCTGTAGATACTGGAGTATAAAACACCCGAGTATAATGCGATGGATAGAGATTTATTATGGAAATTGAGAGAATGCTCAAGTCTCAAATATAACACGAGGAGCAAAATTATATAAGTATATTGTACTGGCAAACAATTAAAATCCTTTGACGTTCGCTTAACACAGTCAGGCTGCCCCTCAGGCTAGGGTGCTCTGCTCTAGAATGATTGTAGTTGTTAGTAAGTATGAAGCCGCCGGCCACCCGTCTTCTTTACTTGCGATGAGATGGCCGGTGGAGGGAGGTGACCAACGCAGTGAATTATTCACCGATAGCCAGCACGCTGGGAGGTGTCGTTTTCTAACCTCAGGCTCCAGCAGGCAGGCTCATCCACCGCCAACGTCCGCTGATAGCCACCCCCCGAATGAGCTCCTGATGTCACTGCAGAGGCACCACGCAATTCTCCTCACATTCAGAATGTGACTGCAGACCTGCTGCGTGATTCTCTTCAGTGACGTCAGGAGGGGCGATGATGGGGTAGAGCTCATTCAGAGGGCTGGCAATTGGTGAACGACGCAGTGGATGAGCCTGCCTGCTGGAGACGGAGGTCTGAAAACTACACCTCCCTGCTTACTGCGTGGAGAGAGGGTGCCTGCTCAGTTTTAAGCCAATCTTGAATGATTGGCTTAAACCGAGTGTGTCCTCAGGCCGTGACGAAGTGCCGAAGTGTCTACGGGCGTCTGGGAGCCCGCATTCACTTCAGGGAGACTAACAGAATGTCTGGGAGACTTGGGATCCCTGAGCAAATCAAGTTTTTTTTAAATTCAATGTAGATGTCTCGAATATATCGCGACCCGTCCAATTTTAAGGTAAATTTCTGACACCAAAATCTCGCGGTATACTCAAGTATCAAAGGTAAAATAACTTTTTTTCACAGATATTTTTGAGCTGAAATTTTTAAAATAAAGGAAATTGCTCATTTTTATAATGAAAACTACAGTGACACCTTTAGTATCTGCACAAATTTTCAATCATTAAAACCCCTGAATATTATCCCCGTACAATAGTGAGTGTCCCTAGAGCTCTCTCTCTCTCTCTCTCTCTCTCTCTCTCTCTCTATTCTACACTCTTCCTGGCTGTTGTAATGAAGCAGCAAAGTTTCTGAACTTTTTCATACAATGGGTGTGAGAGCTGCTCCTTGCAGCCTTTTTTACTGTTAGATAGGGTAAAAAGAGAGATAAGACGGTGCATCTCATTTCTCCACAGGGAGCACACTATGCTTACTTTGAAAAGATGTGTGAATTGGGTTTGGTGTGCTAATGATTGCTTTTCTATGTATTACAATGAAAAATCAAGTTAACTTGATTTGGGGAGTAAAAGGGTTAATTCCTACAATACATGGAAATTTAAGTGAAATACTTCAGATATTAGCAGCCTTTTAAACCTTTTAACTGTACACTGGCTTATAGAACTACACAATTCAATGTTTTTTTAAATTAAAAAATAAACTTTGTGAAGTATTCTCCTCCCTAACTCCGGTCGTCTATTCACTAGAGCATAAGGTGTTTTGACATTAGATTTGAATTGTAGAATTTATAACAAAATAGCAAAGTTTTTTCTTCTCTTCTTACAGATCTCAAGTCTCCAAACCTTGTATTCTGTCGAACTAGGACGAAACGTTACATCTCTTATTAGTCTGCTAAATTCTCCTGCAGTGTCATCACTTTCATTTCCGTCTTTGACAGTGTTAAGTCCTGTAAATGTTGCCACTTACTAAACGATGATGGTGATAATAATACATTTTTTTATTAGACTTTGCAGAATAAATTTACAGGTAGATGTGCTATTGGGACTAAATTAAGAAAATAAATGACTTCTGGAAATGTAGCAAAATGCCAGTCCTAACTTAAGACCTTTATCTTCTTAATGATGTATGATTAATTTAGAATTGGTAGAATGGTCAAACCCCAAGATATATTTTTCCTCCTTTGTTGCTGTAATGAAAAGTAAATGTGGAACATTCGCAACATATTTTTGATTGGTTCCATATAATCCTCTGCCTTGGTATGTGAACTCATTTGTGTATTATCCCCTGCTTCTGTATTTTGCGTATATATAATATCCGTTGTCTTTATAATCCCACATCTCTTTATGTTTGAATACAATGATTTGTTTCTGTAGAAATATGTTATTGTGTTCGTAATCCTGTGTCATTTTAGTTTGTAGAAAATCCTTGAATTTTTACAAACACGCATTGGTACATAATTATATTTCTTTGTATAAGGCACGATCTCACATATTGCAACCTATGCAACTTTTGTGACCACACATACAGGGTTATTCAAAGAACATCGAAATTCCACTGGAATTTTGGTGCTCTTTCGTTCCCTGCTTTTTGGGGAATCAAATTCCCAGACCCTGCGGTGAATTCAGTATTCACAGCAGGGTCCCAGAAGTGTAGGGAAAAGCCGCCGACTGCATCGGAATATCCTTGATTGTGTGACAATAGAAAACAACAGAGCCAGTATTTACCAGGCATTTGCAAGCACTGACTTTAAAATACTCACAGGGTTATTCAAAGAGACAGTGAATTTCCCTGCATGGTGCCATTTGGGGGCCATTCGGCTATTCCAGGGGTCAGCAACCTTGGCTCCCTGATGTTTTGGGAACTACATCTCCCATGATGCACAGTCACCCATTAGGCGGACTGAGCCACATGGGAAATGTAGTTCCCAAAACATCAGGGAGCCAAGGTTGCTGACCCCTGGGCTATTCAAAAGCTGGCAATTCAAAAATATTGGCGAATTGCCAGCGGAATATGGTGCTTTTTGTCAGCAGTGAAATCCCCATAGAGATGTAATGGTTAACCTAATCAGAGACCACCAAACAGCACCGAAATGTCAGCGAAACGCCCTGATGTTTGGTGGTTTCATTTGGCAGGTTTAAACAGGTGAATTGGTTAAGTGTCAAAAATATTGCTGCTTTTATTGAATATTTATTAACCCTTTCGCTGCTGAGGCTTTTCACACCTCTGTGCTGAGGTCATTTTTACCGGTTTTGCTCATCATGTTTAAACGTGTTTTGAAGGCTTATTTTAGTATATTACCCAGACATATTATATATCGTTCTTTCCGTCAGACTCGGTAGATTCATAATATGTCATTATTATATGTATATGTTATGTCATGTCTGTATATTATAACAAAAAAATGCAATAAAATATGTATTTTCAATAATTTACAACGTGTAAAGTGTTTTTTTCACATTTTAACATGCGAGCAATTGCGGTTATATTTTGTATGGGGTGCGCTTGTTAAAAAAAATTAGAGATGGGGTCTCGTTACATTTTGTTTTGGGGAAAATTACGCAATTTTTAACAAACGCACCGCATACAAAAATCGTTAGTGCAGCATCATTGTTCACATTATAATTGAAATGGGAACAATATTGCTGCATTAACGAACCAAAAAAAAGAAAAAAAAATGTTTTTTTGTTTTTTTTTATAATTGTTTTTAAATATATTTTTATTTTTAATTTTAATTTTAATTTTTTTTTAAAACCTTTTTTCACATTCGAGTTTGGTATCGTTGGAACGGCCATGCTCTGGCCGATCCAACCATACCAAACTTTAACCCCTAGCTGCCACGGATCGGGAGATAGGGAGTTCATTGGAACTCCCTATCTCCACCGTTGGTGGCAGTTAGGGGTTAACTCTAGAACTGGCGTCATCGTGCTACGCACGATGACGCTAGTTCTCAGGGGGAGTTCCCGGAGGCTTGGCCGACATCCAAGATGTCAGCCAGCTCCGGGAAAGGATCGCGAACCGGCGCTTTTCAGCGCCGATTCGCGATCCAGCTCCCCAGGGGTTAATGCCAGGCACCATTTGGAAGGGCAGGCTGTGCCCTTCCAAATGGTGCCTGGGTTAACCCCCGCAACGCCGCCGATCGGGAGGGAGAGAGGTCCGAAGGACCTCCCCCCTCCCATTCAGGCGCCTCCTCCGCACATGCGGGGGGGCGCCTGAATTAGGTGTCATCGCGCTGCCGCGATGACAGCTAATTTCAGCGGCTGCGGTTCCGGATGCTGGGCTGACATCGAGGATGTCAGGCCGCACCGGGGGGGCCAGCGATCGGCCGGAACCCGGCCGAACGCTGACCCCAATGGGAGGACGCGCTCAGCGCGTCCTCCGCATACCAGCAGTAATGCGGAGGACGCGCTGAGCGCGTCCTCCGCATTGAAGTGGTTAAACCATTTATTCATTTAATCTGCAGCAAAAGTCTATTTATTTATTTTTTAGGATTTTTTAGGCATTTTTCGGCAAAATTCTATTCCCGATTTTTTTTAAATAGCTTTTTTTTTTACAACAGACCTTTTTATTATTATTCATAGGACCTTATGTGTAATTTTTTTACTATTCTTTTACCCCGTTCATTGGCTGTTTCCGGCAGCTGGTCAGCGCTCTGCTCAGCGGATCATCTGCTTTTTTTGGACGCGTTCAGCAGGTTTGTGGCAGATCGTCGGGTGCGGTCGTCTTTTTTTTCGGCTTTTTTTGGGCTGTTTTTCGGGTCGCTCCGATTTTTTTTCCATCGGTTATGCAGCGGTCTTTTGGATGGGGTCGGTGGCTTTTCACTGCACTTCGGGGACTCTGTGGTGAATGCTGAATTTTATTCCTCGAAGTGCAGGGAACGAAAGAGCACCGAAATTCCAGTGCTCTTTGAATAACCCTGTTTAACAAACATAAGCAGACACTCTATATGATATCCCTGTCATTTCCACAGCAGCAAGCCACTCTATTTTTTCAGTGGTTCTATACGGATTGCGTTATATTAAATTGCTTTCATCCACACAAGGAACGCAAGGCGGTAGCTCTCAGTTATTGTGGATCAAAGGTTTCAGGTGGGTGTTGAGATGTGGGAATGATGTTCAGTACTTCTATCTTAATATGTCAAGAAGCTTACATCTCTCACTGTGTGGGTTTTTGTGACCAGCCTTAATTAATAATTAACAGGGGTAAACCCTGTTAAATAGATAATCAATCAAAAGCTGCAACTTCAATTAGTTTAAATTACAATGGATCTAGTATAATGTCCTAATAAGTGAAATCCTAGTAGTTAGGAGCGGAGGGTATACAGTATCTGTCTAAAAAGGACTTTTGTGGATACAGTGTATCATTATAAAATAAGCCGTTGTCCCTTATAGCAGTGGATTATATCCAATAGAGAGAGATCAAAATAAATAGAATCTAGAGGCAGTCAGGGAGCATTTTGGGCCACAACGGTCTAGTGCTTTATAAAAGAAAATTTTCCCTCCATAAGACAACACTCCATACAGAAAAAAATATCAGTTACAACAGGTTAACCTTTACAATTTATTCCTTTCAATTACAAAACAGTTGGGGTGGTTTACATTTTTTGGGCCCTATTACATTCTTCTCTCAAACCTGCGTGAGCATTAACGTTAGCCCTGGTGGCCCTAGCACGGGCGCACCATATTATAATCCAACCGCTAACAGGTTAAAAAAAAACGTTATCGATTGGTATCTTGCGGTATTTTCTGAGCGAGGTTACTGCACTTTGCACTCCCTATGCTTAACATGGGGAGCTCAAAGTGTTAATTAGCATTAGGATTACAATATACTAACGCTAATTACTGTCCGGCTGCGGTTAACCCAACAGTTAACCACAGCCTGGACCTGGTGCTAACGGATCCAGCTGCTGCAGAATCCGCTAGCACCAGCAGAAACCCTCTCCTCCCAAATTGATCAGATACTCACCTTCCATCCCACGATGAGGACCGTGGCTCCAACCACATCCTCTGTCCGCCGGGAGCAGGGAGAGACTGAGGGGAAAAGTCCACCAGTCTCCCTCTGTGGATCACTACGCCGACCTGCCGGATGTTGCGAGGCGAGATCCGGCAGGTCATGTGACCGGCAGTGCAGAAACTCAATGGAGCCCTATGGAGCCCTATGCTGCATTTTAGCGTCGGATTACGATGCAGGCTGCTATTCTAGCACCTGCATCGTAATATCATGCTAAAACGGGGACGCTAAGGAGAAACCTGCAGGCGCAGGTTTTTCTCCCTAGCGTCACCGTTTTAGCATTAATAATGTAATAGGGCCCTTTGTCTTTTATGTTACTTAACTAATTTGCAACGTTGATCGAGTATACTCGATCTGTAAGGCACCTCCTAGTGCCCCGATATTGAATATAATCAATATGGTGTTCCACAGGAGTAATGCAAAGGAATCCATTTTATTGAAAATTGATTGCATTTGGACTCCAGATCCTGCTCCTAATGTTTTAGCACTTTGGGGGTGAAAGGGTTAAGTTAACACCAGCTATGGAATAGAACCCTTAGGGCTCTATTACATTCCCAACGCAAATCTTAACGCGTGAGCAAAAACGCAACGTCCGTGCAAAAACTGCTCGTTAACGTCTACCGCAGGTGGACCTGCGCGAACCCTTTGCAAGCGTACCATACTGCGCGTGTCCTATACTTAATCTTGTGAGTGCAAATGTGTTTGTGCGCTGGTACGCGGATGGTATTACAATCTATGCGCAAATTTTTAAACGGACAACGTTTGCGCGCATAAATTTAACATTTTTGAAAATGGCAAAGGTGTTAATGGCAAATCTGAACGACCTGGACGAACTCAAATACACCAGCCCAAAAAAAAATACGCAGCAACGTATAGTTACACATTCTACACATATCCAAACAATAAAATATAGAAGTTGTGCGTGCTTTTATTATTGCTGCAGCATATATACGCAGATTGATTTTGGCAGGCGCAATTTCTTAACGTGAGATAATTGTGGTTCTTTATTCTGATTGGCTGAATCGCGGGGAAAAAAATCAGTGTGCGCACTGATTTCTGCGTGCAACGGTACTGCGCGTGCATTTGTGCGCGTCCGGTTTACGCATGTTATTGCTCGACGGATCAGAAAAAACAAAAACTAACAGGAGACAATTGTGGTTCTTAATTCTGATTGGCTGAATGGCGCAAAAAAACAGTAAAGTCCGCACACCGATTTCTGCGCACAACGTTAATGCACGCATGTTTTTGCACGTCTTTTTTACGCGCGTTATTTTTTGACGGATGAAAAAATGCGCACGGATTGTAATACCAGCGTTAATTTACACGTGTTAACGTTTAACATTTTGCGCACAAATTAACGCGCTGCGCTAGCTTTTTTGCGCAAAGAATGTAATAGAGCCCTTAGGGTTTTAATTAGTAAGCACTGGCATGTGCCAATGTTGCAAACACGTCAAAGTCGTCATTGTCAAAACTTTGTACTTCGCAAAAGAAAAATCCAAACAGTCGAAGGAGAAGATTCGTAATGAAGTTTCTCTTGTGGCTGTTTGGATTTATCTCTGCGAAACACCAGCATTTTTCTCCGTTGCAACAATGACGGTTTTTGTTGGTGTTTGCAACATTGACACTTATTGAATAACACATATATTGTTTTAGTAAAGATGATGACTCTAGGTATATAAATTGTGTGTAGAGTTTTGAATTGTCCTTATATCAGCATTTACACTACTTGCTGTACGAAGCCTGTTAATTTCCCTTGTGGTCAATTTCAATGCTTCATGTGGCAATTATTTAAATCTTCTGAGTGGCCTTTTAAGTCAAGTGCCTGCACCAGCGGTAAATAAACTCGAATCATGCAGTGCAAACTTGGAGTTAATATAAATATTTTTTTCATTTGAGAGACCATCACTGACAATTCATTTTTGTTTGAAAAGATGCTAAAAGAAAAGAAAACAAAGAACACGCGAACATTTCTTTAGAATCTGCGATGAATAGGTTCTACGTCAATTAACAACAAAACAGGCATTTGTGTTCATATCTCTTAGTTATTATAAAAGAGGATCTTTAATTATGTCATTTATAAATGTCATATTTACTCCAGTGTTTCCAAAGGCTTATTCTTACCACACTCATGTGTGAAATTGTGTATATATATATATATATATATATATATATATATATGTATCGATACAAACAGTACAAAAACAGATGCATTTTATCTATTCACCAAATACTGGCAAATTAACAGCGAAATATGGTGCAGTTTGCCACAGATCCATGACCTTCGGTGATCTTTGGCAGCAGCGAAAATGTCCCATAGAAATGTCATGGTTAATCTATTCACAGAATGCCGAACTGCACCAATGTGTCAGGGAAATGCCCTGATTTTCAGGGATTCACTTCGACAGCTTTTAAACAGTCGAATCCTATTGGATTCAAAGTAAAATATTATTATTATTTTTTTATTCAACCGTTTATTCTTTTCATTTTCAACAAATCATCTTTTATTTATATATTTTTTGGAATATATTTTTGTAAAATCTTTTGTAATTTTTTGCTGAAATTTCCAAATTTTTAAAAAAAACATTAGTTTTTTTCTGTAACAGACCTTTTTATTATTTTTTTAAAGTACCTTTTTTATTATTTTGCCACATTTTCATACATTAATTGATTTTAACACCTATTAGAAGAATAGCAGAGTTCCGTTTTTTTCTTGCAGTTCGGCGGTTAGTTGAGGAGTCTTTGGCAGTGTTCAATGGTCTTTTCAGCGGTCAGCAGCAGTCTTCTGCGGCTCCATGTTTGGCACACTACGGGGACCCTGCGGTGCATAGTGAATTCACAGTAGGTTCGGCGAAATGGACCGAAGCGCCAAAGTTCACCTTCCAAATTTCTCAGAACTACTTCCATCCTGAGGTTTGTTCAGCCTTTGTGCTGAAGCATCTGTAGAGTTAAGGGTTGCAATCTAAATCCTAGTGCTTCCCTTACAATCCCCTACACACTCGCACACACACACACACACACACTCACACACTGTGCACCCCTTGTGATTCACATCACACTCAAGCCCACCTGTCCTTGACATTGTTCCTTAGTTTACTGCTAATAGTGCTGAGATGGACCCCTAGGTCATGGTCATAGTGGCCTAGTGGCGATTCCATCAGTATCAACACATTTTGTTGCCATATTATTACTGCTGCTATTTTATTTCATTTATTTATGTTGTCTTCCCTCATTTTTTGAAAGAATTCTGTGCTGATGCTCAGTCTCCTCTGCTCCTGTTGGAAATGCTTTGCATGCAATGGCTACCCCCTCAAAACTCTGTATTTTTTTATCCACAGTCACACTTCACCTCCATCTTTTCCTCTGCTGTCCCACCCGTCCGCTCTATCCCCCCTCCCACCCTGCCCCTATCCTAATTATATAGCCTCCTTTTCTCAGCTGCTTCAATCCTCGCTCGGTTTAACCTCTTCATGCCCAAGCTTTTGGTCTATCATTAGGCAGTGTCTGCTATAATCTCTCTGGTAACTATCGCCACACTCCCCCTGTTCCCTTTTGTTTCACTTGCCTTAGTCCCTTAAAGTGTAAGCTCACGGGATGTCTGGCTGAGCACTTATATAAAGTGCTGATTTGCAAGACAATTATCCAATGGGCAGGGCCGTCTCTTCTTTGTTTATAATTTATTATGTCACCTGTTTTTCCTTCCCCATTGTAAAGCACTACGGAATCTGTTGGTGCTGTATACGTACTTGTAACTGTAACTGTGTGTGAAGTAGAAAAATGTACGTTATTAAACTTAAATTATTGTGCAAATAAAAAGAAACATAGATCCCATATTAACAGAAACGCAAGTGTCATTAGCCGATTGAAATCTTAACATTTGATAGAAAAAAAGATGTAACCTAATAAATTACAGTCCAACAAGCCATTCATGGATGATAAATATAACATTAAATACAGCAGGCAGTGTATAGGAGATGCAGCACAAGATATGCTTTGTAATAATAAACTTGAGACTATTCCTTTGGTTTGGTCTTATCAGACATGTTTCTGATGATTACACAGTAATTGAATTACACTCTTCCTCAAATTATGTCAGAGGCTATAACCTTGTTACATTTCCTGCTTTTTTCCCTGCTGGCGAGAGATAAGTGCTCAGTACATTCTATGGAACATGTCTCCGTGTGTGAAGATTAAAAAAAACTATATATATATATATATAATTTCATGGAAAAATATACATTAAAGGAAGCGCACCTGATATGCACTGATCAATTACAACATAGAAACCATCTGCTTAATATCGGGTTGGTCCCCCTCATGGTGCATCGAGTCATAGACTCCAGAAGACCTCTGAAAGTGCGGTATCTGGCACTAAGACAATAGCAGCAGATCCTTTAAATCCTGCAAATTGCAAGGTGGTGCCTCCATGGATCAGATTTGTTCCAGCACATCCTACAGATGCTCAATCAGATTGACATCTGGGGAATTTTGAGGCCAAAGCAACACCTTGACCAGTTTATGTTCCTCATACCATTCTTGATCAATGTCTGCAGTGTGGCAGGGTGCATTATCAGCTGAAAGAGGCCACTGCTGTCAGGCTCCTCGCCAAAGGCACAGGAAAAAGACCAAGTGAAGCTCCAGACCAGGTTTTACCACTGCCTAGTCTAGTGTCCAAGGACTTGGGATTCCATACCTGGTTTTCCCTCACCTTTCCAGCCTCAGGTGTGGGCTGGGCCTGGACTGCCATATAACCAGATCCAATGCTTAGCTCAGCGCTTGGGGCATCTTCTTTAGAAGTCTCACTGTATCCTGTGGCAACCACTCACTGCTGTATTCTGTGGCAACCCCTCACTGCTGTATCCTGTGGCATCCCCTCACTGCTGTATCCTGTGGGAATCCCTCATTTCTGTATCCTGTGGAAACCCCTCATTGCTGTATCCTGTGGAAACCCCCTCATTGCTGGACTCTATCTGCAACTCCCATCACTGCTTCAGATCCGCTAATCGAATTACCAACCGTGTATGACCACTGATCTGGACTTTGACCAACCTCTGCCAACTGCTTGCCAATGACCCTTGCTTCATCTGACAACTCTCCTGCATTACCCGCTGTGTCTCCTGGTCCTCCACCCTCTGTTTGTCCAGTAAGTGTGTTCTATAGTTCTTCTGTATCTCCTTCTGTTATTGTATTCAGTGTCCAGTCCAGTATCTGTCCACCTTTCTTGTGTTATTCAGTGTACCCTGTCTTCTGTATTTAGTATCTTTACCAGCCAGTTCCTATACCTGTTATTATTTATCCAGTGTCCCCTTCCTGGTTTATTTTTGCTTCCTAATTCAATTAACCTTTTCTGTTTAAAACCATACTCACCTGCCTCACTCCGCTTGTGTAACCGCATACTGGGCTCAAAACCCCTACCTTCCACAGTGGGACCTGACAACTGCTATCAGAAAACATCACTGCCATGAAGTGGTGTATGGGGTCTGCAACAATCTCTAGGTGATTGGTACTTGTTCAGTGTGTTTTGACACCTTTCTATCATGCCCAGCATGGAGTTTTCAGGAATTTGCGCTTCAGTAGCTTTTCTGTGTTATCGGACCAGTCAGGCTAACCTTCACGCCCCACATACATCAATGAGGCTTGTGTGCCCATGAACCAAATGCCAGTCCACCTGTTGTACATATAAATAGCATAGGGTGTTGTCTCCCCGTTGCAATATGAGCCAAAATGCAGCTTAGACACACTCACAGGCAATATTTAATTGTGGTTCCATCAAGGTATCTTTGACTCTTCATAAACCGCTCCCTTCAAGACTGGATCCAATTGTTACTTAGGACCCTAAAATTCATGCAATCTTCAAGTTCCCAATATCTGGGATTCGAATAAGCAATGTGGGGAACCTGAATCCTGGAACTTGCGCTTGAAGGGTTTTGTGTAGGCGAACACTCAGCCTCTTTGCAAATAGGTCATTCTTTGGAAAAGTGGACAATCCAGACCCCGCGTGTCGAACAAACCACCTAACCTGTGAACATAGAAACATAGAAAAATGTCGGCAGATAAGAACCTTTCGGCCCATCTAGTCTGCCCATTTACATGGATACTTTACCTGGATTTATCTTTTGTTTAGGATAGCCTTATGCCTATCCCATGCCTGCTTAAATTCAATTACTGTTTTGGCCTCTACCACTTCAACTGGAAGGCTTCTTATAACAACAGAGATTTGTCTATCATCAGATCGGTTTTGGTGGAAACGAGCGCAGGTGAAAGAGTATTCTATTGTGACTTTGTCTCTGAGAATTCAAAGGTTGAATTTACAAGAATACAACACACGTGTTTTGCAATTATCCCAAATTAGTATTATGGAGTGGTCGTCTGCCGCCACTGATTATCTGTTCATTAAACAACCCACACCCCATCACCCATGGCCATGCTCCCACTTGCCCATCACACTATTCCCTGCCTGGTTTTGGCCGTTATTTAGGCTAAAATAAGGGAGAATTATTGCTAAAGCAGATGAACAGAATCCATGTAAGTCATAAACAGTGATGAGCTGTTTTTACATTGAACCAAGAGGTTAGAAAAGTCAAGCTAGATTATCTATTTTAATTCAGCATTCATTTGAGTGTCAGAAATATGCATAATATTAAATTTCCATAGCAGCATAATTAACATGCAAATCACATCTGGTTAAAGAACCGCTCTGGGATATAACGTGTGGGTCCCGAATGTATACAAGTACTTGAATCTTTATCTCGCAGAATTATAAAGTATCCAAATAGAGATGATGGATTCTTTTAGAAGTTCCTAAAAACTGAAGTGAACTGTTACGTAATATTATATAAAGAAAGGAGAAATCCTACTATGCCTACACATGTACAGCGGTTACCAAGGTAGCACAGGGGGAGGGATAATGTGCTCCTGGATTTAAAGGATTGATGGAGGATACAGTGAGAACTGCTAATCCCACAAATTTCAGTCAAGACCAAAGAACTAAAGTGAGAGAGAGTAAATAATTCCAGTTTGCAAAGTGTAAGGAAGTACTTTACCCACGTCAGTTACTGCACAGATTTACATAATTGAAGATCTCAGCTGCCTGTCAATCATCTAAAGGTTGAATGCTTTATGTACCAATCCCTTAGAAATGCTGTCTGCAAAACTATACAGAGAATTAATTTATGATTTTATTTTTTAACGATATGCAATTTTCTATTTTATACAAATTCACATTGCTACAGAAATCAAATGTGAGCAATTAGTACGCCATGAATGCGCAAAATGGTGATCCTATCTAAAAATTATTTATAATTAAACTCTGTGGGCAGTATTACAATGTTGGTGCTAACTTAACCAGAGCTGTTGTAAACGTAAAACCTCCTTAGGCTATAATGGCTCTGGGAAGTTTACAACAGCTCCGGTTAAGTTAGCACCAACTATGTAATATGGCCCTGTGTTTTTTGTTTAAGTAGGTTTTAGTTTTCATTCATGGTGGATTTGCAAGATTTTTTATATTAAATAATGAAAATGGTGATAAATCTGATTACTAAACTATTGTTGAAAGGACACTAGGTACTGTGACCACTCAAAGTAGTTTGACTGTAGTGACCCGAGTGCCCTCACCACCTTCTAGAAGGTGGCTTTGAGGGCTGATTCAGCACCCTGAGCACAGGGGCTTAGTCCTGTCTTTAACACTGTTGCGAGCACTGATCCCAGGCTTCAGGTTATCAGGACTTTCAGGACCAAATAGCACCAATGACTTTTAATGCATTCAGCATTGAGAGCTATTTGATTGGCTGCGTCCCTGTGTACACGTGACATGATGCAGCTTACAGGAAGTGACATCATGTCATGTCTGTTACTTCGCAGAGCGAGCCCGGTGCGGGAAAGAAGTTGAGTTTAGAATGAATCTAGAGAGTTAAAATGGGATGGGGCTGTTTGGAGGGAATTGTGTAATCGCTCCTTTTCTCATACTTCCAGTTTTAACCTTAGAGAATCCCTTTAAATATCATAGAGTTTATGTAGAGTTTAA
Source organism: Leptobrachium leishanense (assembly GCA_009667805.1). Lineage (NCBI taxonomy): Eukaryota > Metazoa > Chordata > Amphibia > Anura > Megophryidae > Leptobrachium > Leptobrachium leishanense. The sequence continues at coordinate 32,724,759 of CM019071.1, read as the reverse complement.
ATATCACAGTTTTAACCTTAGATGGGCCGAAAGGTTCTTATCTGCCGACATTTTTCTATGTTTCTATGTTTCTATAGAGCGAATAATGACCATGGTCTGTCAGAGTAGAGTAATCCAAATAAATGGTGACATGGGTTTTCAACATTATAGGTTACAAGGAGTTAAGGGTTAAGTTAAAACTGTTCATTTGAGCGTTTTGGCTTGATATGCAACATTCAGTCTAAAGAATTTGCTCTGTGCACCGTATGGGAAACAAATGCACAGAGCTATCATATAGTGTGAACAAAGATCACCACTATAACCCTTAGGAATTAGGATCAGAACACGTTGGCAACAAGGCTACAACACCTTATTTTTAAGGTGTTACATGAAATTTGTGTAAGAGTAGAATGCATGTCAACTCTGCATTCTGCTGACATTTTTTCTAGGTGGCAGAAATGAATTCCGCTTATTGCTCCAAGTCAATTGACTTCTAACCAGGGTTACATTTAATCAAGCTTTATTGCTTCTAGCTCTCAGTATACTATATACACCTTTGTGTACAAAAGACAAAGGCTTCAACATTATGTGACAACAATAACATGCCATGTACTACCCCCCCCCCCGCTCTGATCCTGTTAGGTTTCTGTACTCATTATCTGAGTTGAATCTGCCGCAGCCAAATAGCACAGCACTTACATTAACTGGCAAAAAGAATTACATCATATGTGAAACAAACCTGTACGCTGCGCTTTAACTGACAGCTTTCCTGGTGATAATGTGTGGGTTTTTGAAATGGGATTGAACAGGGATATGAAATGAGAGTGATTAAGTCTGACAAATGGAGGATATGGCACCGGTACACTAAGGGCCCTATCACCGGCTTAATGCTTGCGCCAGTGCTCACATAAGTGAGCGTTAGTGCTAGGTTAATTGAGGTGATAGCGATCAAGAGGAAATCTGGCCGTAACGCTAACGGATTAAAAAAATCCATTAGCTCATCGGTATTAGTGCTTCTTAGCGCAAGCTTACTGTACTTTGCTCTTCCTATGCTTAACATGGGGAGCGCAAAGTGTAAGCAAAGAGTAATTAGTGTTAGGATCCTAAGTAAGTGTGACGTTCTGGGTCCCTAGCGCCCCCTCTGGTATCAAGAACATTGCATTGAAGTTCCAGACTTTCATTTTCCTTTTGGATTTCTCACCTTGGAGCCTCACCTGGACTCTCTTGTTCTAATTGAACTATGTTTAATAGGAGGCATCACCCTAGGAAGGGCGCTGCCTCATTTTGATACTCAATTTGATCTGATCTCATTCTGATCTCACAGCTCACTCATGCATTTCATGTCAGTCCTGGTTAGGTGCAGTAACTTCAGGTTACTCTGTTGGACTTCTGTGTCAGGTTTAGTCTTAACAATACCCCTGCTTAGTTCTGTTCATTTCTCTGTTCATTGTTATCTAGGTTCTTGGTTATATGTATTTTGTGGTTATCTGGTTGAGTATATCATTGCTCTTTAGTTCAGGTCTGTCTGCATCTTTGCTTTTTGTATGTGCCCTGCTTATAGCCCTGTATCCTGTATTGGTTTTGCATCTCCGTATTTTGCTTTATTCCTGAAGGAGAAAAGTTACCAGGGAAGGCTTAATGTTCGTAACGTGGATCATAATGTACCATAGCTTGGAAGAAAGACGAGACAGAGGAGATATGATGGAAACATTTAAATATGTAAAGGGAATCCACAAGGTAGAGGAAGGGAGTATATTTAAAAGGAAACAAAATAGCAAAACAAGAGGACATAGTCTTAGATTAGAGGGGCAAAGGTTTAAAAGTAACATCAGGAAGCATTATTTTACTGAGAGGGTGGTGGATACATGGAACAGCCTTCCAGTTGAAGTGGTAGAGGCTAAAACAGTGATTGGGTTTAAGCAGGCATGGGATAGGCATAAGGCTATCCTAAACAAAAGATAAATCCAGGTAAAGTATCCATGTAATTGGGCAGACTAGATGGGCAAAAAAGTTCTTATCTGCCGACATATTCTATGTTTCTATGAGATCCTGCAGGTCATGTGACCCGGCAGCAGAAGCCTCCTATGGACTCCAGGAGGCTAGCGGCCGTTATGGGGCATACTGCAGAATTCAGCACCTGTCTCATATTCTATTTCTAAAATGGGGATGCTAAGGGGAAATTGGCGACCACAAATTTCTCCCGTTAGGGTCCCAGTTTTAGCTACAGGGACATGATAAGTGCAATAAATGACTACAAAAAAGCATATTCTATCAGGGGAAATAAAATAAATAGATATTTAGTTAATGACATAGACGGGACTTAATAGGGTATCTTAAATCAAAAAGACTCTAAATACATTCAAAAATGTTGAGAATGTACACAAGAAGGATTTTGGACAGTAGTATATGAAATGGATATTAGAGGGTATGAAAAATGGTAGATGACTGGTGGCAAGCATGCAGACCGAGAAAAATAATTACTACTTATGATAGGAATAAGGAGGATATGCATTTAAAATAGTATTAGACATGAAATAAGAGAAAATGAAGATTTTGCAGAAGAAATTTTATCATAAAGATGAAATGGTATATGTTCTATAAGATTAACTATCTAAATGGAAAGAAAGTGAGATATTTGTTCTGGGAAAGAGATGAGTGGAAGAATGTGTTTGTGACTACAAGATACCTACACTTACATTCCTACAAATGTGCTTGACACACTTGGTGTAGAGTTGGGGATTGGAAATAGGCCATGAGTGTTGGAGTTACATATCCTGGTTATTCTAAGAGTTAAAGTGGTTAGAAAGTGGTGCTTGATTGGAGTTAAGGTCAGCGGAGCTATTTTGATATTATTATATGTCATAGCTACCGGGGTTGATGTATTGCTAAATATAGGCATACTATAAAATGAGAGCTAGGATAAATATTTTTGGATATTTAGATGGTTATTGTGGTTATTATGGCTGTCTCTGGGATTATAAGAGGGTTTTAGAACAATTTGTTAAACTAATTTTCTTGTTCAGGTTGGACATCCCAAATCTAGAATTTTAATATCCGTAAAACTACAAAAACTGGAATTTTTGGGTTTTCCGGATTTTAGTAATGCTGGATTAGGGATGCTCCAGACAAATCCTGCTGCTCTCGAACGCGACTTCCTCTCTGACAATGGATTCGCCCAGGTTATGAAATCCAGAAGAATCTGAAATTCTGAAAGCTTGGGGTCTCAAGCATTCCGGATAAGGGGTGGTCACTGCTCAGCCTGCAGTTTAAAACATTTTGAATGGATTGTCCATGGATACAATAGGTTAGGTTCCTTGACATATAGTCACTCATAATATGTTAAAGGGAAAATAATATCTATAATTTTTACACAATAATCAATATTGGCTTTGCCAAAGCAAAAAAAAATTGGCAGTGAGTACAAGTCTAGTGGCATGTACCCATATGCATGTTAAGGTGAGTTGTGCAAACATGGAAAATTATTACGTATAAACTAGGGCTGCAACCGCCGAATATTTTCATAATCGATTAGTTGGCCGATTAATTTTTTGATTAATCGATTCATCGGATAAAATAAAAACATAAGCAAATTGCATACTTTTCACACACAAGGTACAAGAGCACCTGGTCACAGTGATGGATTGATGTTGCGCTTGCAGCTTAAGATCATGTCTGCTTTCTCCCCAAAAGAATGCTGCTACAAGCGCTCAGACAAACCTGATGATGTCAGCACAAAATCAAGATGAGAACGAGGGGCACTTCAAGTAGCTTGACCACTTTAGCTTATTAGAGTGTCCCTGTACAATAATTTTATGAACAAACTGAGCGGGAGGAGGGTCCGGAGGTGGAAGAGAAAGAGTTTGGGCAAGGGATTTGACCCGAGTGTGAGAGGGAGTGGGTTTGGGCAAAAGACCAGACCTGAGTGTGGGAAGGAGTTTGTGGGAAGGCACCAAAAGGGGGAGAATGGCAGCTCCAGACCAAAGAGGGGGTGATGGGCCGGATGGGGTGGTGGCACAGAACAAAGCAGAATCTGAGGTTATAAAGTTTGATTCAGTCTGACTCTTAAACCGTGTGTGCTATACAGAAATCGATTAAACAGTTGTCAACTATTTTCATTATTGATTAATTGTTTCAGCCCTAGTATAAACTGTAAATAATGACAAGCAAAGAGGGTTTATACTGTGGAAACACCCAAAAACAATGAGCAGCAAAAAAACACCACCCTGATATCCACCAAATTCAGAAAGCATATAACATGAAAAACAAAAATTGGTGGTGTTGCGCTAAAGGAAAGTAAAAAAACTTATGTATGGTCTATTTTGAAGGTATGCTATACTGCACAGCAAAAAAGAGAAAGAAAGTTCTATTTCTCAATAGTTCGTTCAATGGATATCCAGTCTCTGTTGTAGAAAGGATTTTCAGTGAAATCTTCCAAGACTTTGGAACGAATGACCACTTCTTTGGTGAATCTTCATTAAAGTGTATATATCTCGGAAAAAGAGAAACTCGATAGTGTTATACCGTTTATTAATGTGTATACAAATCTACTGACATAATATACGTACAGAAAAAAGAGGTAGTGGGTTTAGGATTTGATCTCACCCACTGCCAGATAAAACATCACGTCCCAATCAAGCCTCTATAGACAAAACCACCAGGAGCTCCCGGGCTGCTTCCAAGGTGGTCACTCAATACCAAAGGTGGGACCGCGATGATAAAGTGACGTAGTGCTGACGCGTTTCGTCCGCCCACGGGACTTCATCAGAGCATACGTCACTATGCCATCATCCTCTCTAAATAGTGTCTTAACTTGACACACCTGGTGAAATTCTAATGAAATTCTCTGTAGCCACTCCCTATGGGAGATCCTACAAATGCTTCAGTATGTTTAAATATATTGCAAATGGAAGCACAAAAACAAATGTATTAAAAGATTGCCATATATAGGCGATCACAAACAGCCCTAAGAATAATCTTTAAGGCAAAAATTCATACCACCCATAAAACACTCTGTGTATGGATCAATGATTATTTTAAAAAACAATATTAAAAAAACAGCATTGAAAATGAACAGCATTAAAAAACGGACAGCATTTAAAAAACGAACAGCATTTAAAAAAAAAAAAAAAAAAAAAAAAAAAAAACCGAACCGAACAGCACTAAACAACGAACATTAGAAAGAGTATAGAGTCTTAATACTTCTAAGAACGCTCCAAAAAGGGGAGGGGAGGGATCTTAAGACATAACTACATAATTACAAGAGTAAAATGTAAAAAAGTAAAAAACATATGGACAAAAACATCCGTAAAATATTACATCATTCAAATACTATTAATAATAAAGTACAAACAGTAAAAATATACCGCATACAATGGAATACGTATAGCCATAATAGAGACACATAATAATACATGATGAAGGGCAGGAATCATAACTACCATAAAAATACAATTAGGTAAGGAAATTATATAGATCAAAATCAACATTGAGACCCAAAGGAGTGAAAGTTCTTAAATCGTATGCTGTCCTCATCTCTTCCTGCCCCATTCTCTGAATGTTATTGCCTCCTCTCCAATATTTTCCTACCCTTTTAATGCCCAAAAACTTTAGACCTCTTGGGTCCGAATTATGAGACTTAAAGAAATGTGCGGAAACAAAATGTTGCATATACCCATTCCTAATATTGCGAATATGTTCATCTATGCGTTTGTGTAAAGGTCTTGCCGTGCGTCCCACATACTGTAGTCCGCACGGACATTCCAATAAATAGATAATATTGTTGGTTTTGCATGTAATTAAATTGTTGATCGGGTACTCAATATTAGTTATATTCGATTTGTAATTCTTGACGCAATTACTACTTTTTGGACTATTCGAGTTTTTACACGATTGGCAATTTTTGCAATAGAAAAAACCTTTTTCTTGTTGTAGCCATCCTGTTTGTTTATGTTCTTTTATATAACTCTGGACTAAGGTTTGTTTTAAACTGGGGGCACCCCTAAAGGTGATACTGGGTCTTTCATTCAAAATGCCCCTCAGATCCTCATCTTCCATCAAAAGATACCAGAATTTATTTATAGTCTTCTTAATATCCATATGTAGGTTGTCAAAATCAAAAATCAACCTCGTTGTGGGTTTCTTTTTTCTTCCAAAATTCGTTTGTGTTAAAAGAGTAGATCTATCGATCTTCTTCACCCCTTGAAAAGCTTCCTCTAAAATTGTCTCGGGGTATTCTTTTTCTTTGAAGTCAGCTAGAAGTTTCACCGATTCTTTCAAAAAGTGCTCATTCTCAGTGCAGTTCCTCTTAAGACGCATAAGTTGTCCCTTGGGGATGTTATTAAGCCAAGGGGAAAAATGTCCGCTGGAAAAATGGATATAACTGTTGACATCTACAGGTTTAAAAAAGGTACGTGTTTTAATGGTGGCATTCTCTATATAAATATATAAATCTAAAAAAACCACCTCCTGTTTGCTATAATTAAAATCCAAATGGATATTAAAATCATTCCTATTCAAAAAAGCTAAAAAAACCTGTAGAGAGGCCTCATCTCCCTTCCAAATAAAAATGACATCATCGATATATCGACGATAGGTAACGAGGCCCGCACCCAGGAAGTCATCCAAAAAAGTCTCCTCCCAAAAAGCCATAAAAAGATTAGCATAACTGGGTGCGAACCTCGTTCCCATCGCAGTGCCCGCCACCTGAATATAAAAATCTTGATTAAACCAAAAATAATTATTATGTAAAATCCACTTAATGCTAGCTATTAAAAAGTCTCTCTGTTCCAAAGGAATTTTTCCATCCATCTCCAAAAATTTGGTGTAGCTTGAAGACCCTTAAAATGCTGAATGATAGTATAAAGGGAAGCAACGTCCCCCGTCACTAGCCAGAAGTCGTCCTGCCATTGATGTTGTATTAAAATATTCAAAATGTCCTTGGTATCCTTTAGATATGACCTAGTGTTCTTCACTACAGGCTGCAAAAAAATATCAATATATTCTGACAGTCTCGAGGAAATGGATCCAATGCCCGATATTATGGGGCGGCCAGGAGGATTTTCTCTATTTTTGTGGAGTTTCGGTAAAATGTAGAAGGTAGGTATTTTTGGATGATTAATAGACAAATATTCATATTCCTTTTTGTTCAAAATATTATTTATCCGCCCTTCATTCAATAGTGCCATTAATGTTATTTTCATATCGCTAGTAGGATCTTTTTTCATGATTTTGTATGTATTGTTATCACTCAATTGTCTTACACACTCCTCTATATATTTGGTTTTTGTCATCAAAACAATCCCTCCCCCTTTATCCGCCGGTTTAATTATTGTATTTTTATCTTCCTTGAGTATTTTCAAAGCCTCTCTTTCTTTTTTAGACATATTGTTGTAATTCCTGTTCCCATAGACGGAATTCTTTTTGTTATTAATTTTTTCTAAATCTTTAATGACTAGTTTTTCAAACATGTCCATGGAGCTAGATTTGCAGAACTGAGGAAAGAAGGTTGATCTAGTTTTCAAATCTGTGTGTACATATGTAGTGATAATCGGATTGCTGTTTTCAATTGGATTCTTAAAAAAACTTTTTTAAAGTTAAATTGCGGACAAATTTCTTGACATCAATCAATGCTTTAAACCCATCATGTTTACGTGTGGGGGCAAATTTCAAACCCCTACTGAGAACTTCAATCTCCATAGGAGAGAGTGTCCTTTCGGATAGATTGAAAATCCCCTTCTGATTCAAAGTGATGGTGTTGTCAAAAGGAATTCGTTCAGTTTCTACTAGTATCTCAACGGTCTTTTCATTTTTCTCTTTTCCCTTTTTCTGTCTAGCTCGGCATCCTCTGATGTTGCCGAATCTGAATCGGTTTCTCTTCGTCTCTTCCAAGTTGAAACCGCCGATAAAAAATCCTCCCTTTTCTTTCTAGGGGCAATCGGCCAATCCTTGTTTTTTTCTTGATTTGGTTCGAAAAAAACTTCCTCATTGTCAAGTGGTCTAAAGCGATTTTTCAAAGGAATAGCATTAGTCCCAGAGACAAATTGATTATAATGCTGTTTCTGTCTATGAACTTTTTTTGGGTGTATCCATTGTTCATTTCTTGTTTTATTATCATACAGAGTTTTTCTGTTCTCATCCCGAATTTTTTTAGGAATGTAACTAAAATGATTCTTTTTCACATATGGATCACCTGCATAATATGCATTATTGAACCCGTGCATAGACTGACTCTTTTTTCGTCCTGAGTGTCCACCATCTCTATAGGGGTTCCTCGCAGTCTGCACTGACGGTTGTTCATGTATTTTCTTTCTTTGTAGACTATTAAAAGTCCACACTTGATTGTGTAGATAATCCAATTTATCACGTTTGTATTTTGTGATTTTTATTTGTTTCGTATCATTTTCTTCCTTATTAAGAAAAACTTCCGTTTGTTTAGAAAGAGTCTTAAAATCTGGAAGTTCAAAAAAAGGAGACAATTTATCTTGTATTTTACCAATCTCTCTATTAATTCTGGACAAATTCTCCTTTTTTCTGGTGATTATAATGCCCATCATGTGGATTGAAAAGCTCTCAAGAGCTTCATTCCAAATCATCATGAATTCTGGTACATCTCTATCAAAAGTCGAGTTCTTAAAAAATCTTAAACCCCTAGGGGTGATCTTTTCATGTAAATACCGTTCAAAGGTTGCTATATCCCATTTTAAACGCATTTCCTTTTTCATAAGGTTTTGGAGATTCTTGAACTCATCTTCCAAAGAATTCTCACTAGTAGGTACTGTAGTGATCTCGACCTCATCATTAAACAATTGGTTATAATTAAAATCACCATGCTTATCTCTATATTCAAAGATCGCCATGTTGGTAAACAAGGTGTTAACTCAGTATAAGTGGATGAAGAGTTAACAAGCAAAGAGGGTTTATACTGTGGAAACACCCAAAAACAATGAGCAGCAAAAAAACACCACCCTGATATCCACCAAATTCAGAAAGCATATAACATGAAAAACAAAAATTGGTGGTGTTGCGCTAAAGGAAAGTAAAAAAACTTATGTATGGTCTATTTTGAAGGCATGCTATACTGCACAGCAAAAAAGAGAAAGAAAGTTCTATTTCTCAATAGTTCGTTCAATGGATATCCAGTCTCTGTTGTAGAAAGGATTTTCAGTGAAATCTTCCAAGACTTTGGAACGAATGACCACTTCTTTGGTGAATCTTCATTAAAGTGTATATATCTCGGAAAAAGAGAAACTCGATAGTGTTATACCGTTTATTAATGTGTATACAAATCTACTGACATAATATACGTACAGAAAAAAGAGGTAGTGGGTTTAGGATTTGATCTCACCCACTGCCAGATAAAACATCACGTCCCAATCAAGCCTCTATAGACAAAACCACCAGGAGCTCCCGGGCTGCTTCCAAGGTGGTCACTCAATACCAAAGGTGGGACCGCGATGATAAAGTGACGTAGTGCTGACGCGTTTCGTCCCGCCCACGGGACTTCATCAGAGCATACGTCACTATGCCATCATCCTCTCTAAATAGTGTCTTAACTTGACACACCTAATTATGTAGTTATGTCTTAAGATCCCTCCCCTCCCCTTTTTGGAGCGTTCTTAGAAGTATTAAGACTCTATACTCTTTCTAATGTTCGTTGTTTAGTGCTGTTCGGTTCGGTTTTTTTTTTTTTTTTTTTTTTAAATGCTGTTCGTTTTTTAAATGCTGTCCGTTTTTTAATGCTGTTCATTTTCAATGCTGTTTTTTTAATATTGTTTTTTAAAATAATCATTGATCCATACACAGAGTGTTTTATGGGTGGTATGAATTTTTGCCTTAAAGATTATTCTTAGGGCTGTTTGTGATCGCCTATATATGGCAATCTTTTAATACATTTGTTTTTGTGCTTCCATTTGCAATATATTTAAACATACTGAAGCATTTGTAGGATCTCCCATAGGGAGTGGCTACAGAGAATTTCATTAGAATTTCACCAGGTGTGTCAAGTTAAGACACTATTTAGAGAGGATGATGGCATAGTGACGTATGCTCTGATGAAGTCCCGTGGGCGGACGAAACGCGTCAGCACTACGTCACTTTATCATCGCGGTCCCACCTTGGTATTGAGTGACCACCTTGGAAGCAGCCCGGGAGCTCCTGGTGGTTTTGTCTATAGAGGCTTGATTGGGACGTGATGTTTTATCTGGCAGTGGGTGAGATCAAATCCTAAACCCACTACCTCTTTTTTCTGTACGTATATATGTCAGTAGATTTGTATACACATTAATAAACGGTTATAACACTATCGAGTTTCTCTTTTTCCGAGATATATACACTTTAATGAAGATTCACCAAAGAAGTGGTCATTCGTTCCAAAGTCTTGGAAGATTTCACTGAAAATCCTTTCTACAACAGAGACTGGATATCCATTGAACGAACTATTGAGAAATAGAACTTTCTTTCTCTTTTTTGCTGTGCAGTATAGCATGCCTTCAAAATAGACCATACATAAGTTTTTTTACTTTCCTTTAGCGCAACACCACCAATTTTTGTTTTTCATGTAAATAATGACAAGCAGTTAATTATCATGTTCTTTATCATGAACCACATAACTAAAAGCCAAAAGATGTAGGGCTGTATTACATGTATTACAATCTTCGCACATACGTTTGGGCGCAAGCAAAAACGCATTAACGCGAGGGGCAAAACCATTTGCGCTGAATGTCGTATTACAATGTCAGCACAACAAACGCGCGTTAACGTCTACCGCGGGTGAACCTGTGCGAACGCTGCGCGAGCTTACTGTACTTCGCGCGTCCTATACTTAACATTGTGAGCGCAAATGCGTTTGTGTGCTGGTACATGGATGGTAATACAATCTATGCACAGTTTGTAACGCACAGCCTTTGCGCCCATAATTTTAGCAACTCCTAAAAGCTGGTGTTAATTTCTATCAACCTGGCCGAAACCAAATACACCAGCCCAAAAAAAATACGCTGCAAAGTATAGTTACACATTCTAAACATACCAAACCAATAAATTTGAAAAGTGGTGTGTGCATTTTTTTTGTTACAGCATATATGCGCAGATTGACTTTGACAGACGCAAAAACTTAACGTCAGACAATTGTGGTTCTTAATTCTGATTGGCTGAATCACGTGAATCACGTGAAAAAAACAGTTTGCACACTGATTTCTGCGCGCAACGTTACTGTGCGCGCATTTTTGTGCGTCCGTTTTACGCGCGTTATTGCTTGATGGATGAAAAAATGCGCGAGGATTGTAATTCCAGCGTTGATTTATGCGTGTTAACGTTTAACGCTGGGTGCACAAATTCACAAGTAGCGCGTGCGTTTTTGCATTAAGAATGTAATAGGGCCCTGTAGATGGGGACCTAGAGGCCAAAAACAGGCACACCCTTCAGAACGATGAAGTGCTTTATTCTTTCTCATACCCAACGTTGCTCCATCATGCACTTAATTCTGTAAACTATTTCTTAAGGGGGCCCTTACAAGAAGACTCCATGTAAAATGTCTATCGCAATGCAGCAATGTTAACATGCTATCATTATAACAAGGCTCACACAATTATAAATCATTTTTTAATACGTTGCTCTTTGTGTTGGACACAGCTATAAAACGTAATTTATGCTGTGAGCTCATTTGTGTAATGCCATAAGAAATTCTTGTCCCAGTATACTATACATTTACAAAATGTACTTTCATGTGAATATATTTGCATTTATTATGGATATATACCAAGATGTAGCAAGGTTTGAAATTTTTCAATATAGTCAGATTCGTGGTCTGACTATACCACCTCATACCCCCAGTCTCCATAAAGATATTAGCAAACCCAGGGTAAAACATATCACAATTGCTGTTCCTTTAGTCTAGAAGAAAAATTACAAAACTTCAGTAAAAGAGCTAATAAACCACTTTTTTCCAACAATGTTCTACTGGTAGACAGCCTAGGCCATGATCTATGCTCATGTAGAGCAGTGGTTCCTAACGCTGGTCCACAGGCACCGACAATATCCCAGATTTTAAGGATTACTTTGGGGAAATGCAGACTGGATCCTGCAATCAATGAGCAGAAAATCATATCACCTGTGCTGTGAGTCAGATATCTGGAAAATCTGCCCTGTTAGGGGGACTTGAAGACCAAGGTTTGGAACCACTGGTGTAGAGGGATGTGAAATCACATGTCACCAGAAACATATCATCCTCCCAATTCAAATTTGTAAGTTTTGTTAAAATATCAACAGTGTCATTCAGAAGGGACTGCCATCTGTAACTTCCCATAAGTCATGTTGTAGCGAGCTCATGGCGAGACTGTAGCTGCCCCTTTCTATATTGGATTGGTACCATGCGCATGGGGTGCTCATGCAGCACTTATCCTTCAGCAAGACAGTCATTGGACCGTTTGTGTGAGCGATCAATGTGCCATTCGCGTTTACAGCGCTCAAGAGAGACGTTCACATACTGGAAGCCTGGAGTGAAAGGAGCCAGAGAAAAAAAGTGTGGGCGGAAAACGGTGAGTTGTTTTTAAATAATAAAAATAAATATTAAAAATGTGCAGCTGCTGTCAGCACCTTCTGTATAATAATTAAATGGGAATAAAGGGGATCAGTATTACTAATCAGTAAATAAGAGGAGCCCTTTATAAAAGCTTTAAAAATCATTTTGATTTGGATGTTGGGAATTTTAGATACCGTAGATGTCTCAATTTATGTCTCACAAACAATGAATTTAGCCATTTTCCAAAGTGAAAATAATTACTCAATTATTGAATTATTCATAACTCATAAAAGAGTGTGCATATCTTTAATGAATAACCAAGTGATCATTTTAGGCCAAAGTGATATTATTTCTAATTTCTGCAGTTCAAACGCACCTTTAACATTTACTAGATTAAAACAAGTTTGCTACAGTAAATATTAAACATTTCAAGCAATTAACTTATACTGCTCCTTCTACCCGCCTTGTATTTTCTCCCTGCTCCGCAGATTCTCTTTGCAATTATGGGTTGACAGATGACCTCCTGGCATCGCTGTCATTCATTGTTTGTTATCACTTGTTAGGCAATAAAACTGTGTTAAACCCATTTCGGTTTCTATGATTACTTTCCACAGATGGATTGGTCATGATAGTGTCCATCACCTACATTTCACTCCTGATCTAGACATTAAAGTTACAACCAGAAGGGAGAGAAACAGTAACACAACTGGTGACCTGGTCGTACTGTTATACAACAATTATTTAAGTACCGGCTGGATTGAGTAGAGGTAACATCACTGCTCTATAACTGTGGAGAAACAGGTTCAAATCCCAGCAAGAGCACCTCTCCAGTAAGTGTCCTTGGGCAAGACACCTAACGGCACATACTCGCCACCCAGGACATACTTGAAAACGAGAGAAATCTCAATGTATCCTTCCTGGTAAAATCCTTTCTCAGAAAAAAAAAAACCCTATTTAAGCCAGTTCTTTACCTGTCAAGCAGTTCGGACTCTGTGATTTCCTGTATAGAGTGATATGAAGAATGGAATAAAAGGTTGACTTCCCATGAGCCAGAATCACAAGGCTCAAACATTCCAGATTTCAGATTATTCCTGATTTTGGAAATCGGAGGGGAGGAAGGAAGTGGCAAGGGAGCCACAATGTATATCGCGATGGCGTCAGCGTGCCAGGAGGAGGTATCAAAGCGGGGTCTGACTTCAAGGAAGTCAGACCACTGCAGGACCCTGGACGGAAAGGTAAATATAGGGAGGGAGGCACCGATGACTGGACGATGTCCCCCACACATCGTCTGCAGTGAAAGGGTTAATTTCAGCTATGCAGCTTTCAAAAAAGTGCTGAAAACTGTGTCTTTAAATGGAGGTCTTGCAGGTTGACAAATTGGTGCTCTTATCTTTATCTTAGTCAACTCATTCCAATAAACTGGACTCAATTTTTCCTCCAGAGGGCCAAAGCTGTGTAATAAGATAAAGAAATGTCATGGCCAATGTGTTGGTATTTCAAAGGCAAGTTCTGGAGTCCATTTGCAAATGAATTTTGTTTGCAATAAATTAAATGCCTTTGAATTTCTCCAGAATCAGACCACAACACGCACACTCAATATCAGGTCACCAGCAGGTGCTTTCGAAAATCGTGTATACTCGATCTTGGTAGTGAAGGGGTTAAATGACATTATACTTTCAAGCTGATGTGCGGTGCAGTATTGCTCTGTTTTTATATATACTGGTTACTGGTTTTGATGTATGCATGTTCTGGCAAGTGGCTTCATTTCGGATTCTTATATTCTTATGGTATATCAGTCCTTTGTCCTGCATGAAAGCACCACATCTTTTCACGTGCTGCCTCATTAATAGGGTCCTAAAATCCTTTAACCATAGAAGCAAATGTTGTAAGAGCAACCTATGTGTTAGAAATTAGGACAGGCAAAATGAATTATTGTGACATAGAGACAGATTTATGTTATATTTATAATATTTTACCATGAACATTCCATTTTACTTTGCTTTGAAGCTGTGGAGTTTATGGCATTTTGTGTGATATTTTAGCACATGCAGTGTTAATGCGCAAAACAACTTCACCCACACTCACTGTTTCCCACTGATATTTTTATTTATTTTAGGAACATACGGGTGGGTGGTGGGATTTAGGAATATAAAATTACACAAGGCAAAAAAATCATTTACGCACAATATTTCTCATATAAAGCATCATCGTAATTTGTAAAATTCATAAAAAAGACAGACATTCTTTTAACATTACTATATTACTATATTACTACCATCTGTTTAGTTTGACAACTACTGTATGTCTTTGACAGCTATGTCTGGTAGCTACCTGTTTCAAGTCAACAAATGCATGATATATCCTGTATTAGCTACTTTGTACTAAAAGTAAAAAGAAAAAAAGACTAAAAATAGTCTTAATCTGAAATGAACCAACCCTGACACCATTCATATTCCTGTATAGCTTTCGAAGTCCTGGATATTTTTTAAGGTCCATCAACACCACTGAGCTGTGAACAGGCAGTATAAAAAGAATAAAACAAGCACTTTATCTAGCAAGTACATTAAAAGAGAAAATCAAAGAAAGGAAAAGAATATTAAATGTTACCCTACAAACAGGGTTATTCAAAGAGATCTGAATGGCTGCCGAAAGGGAACCGAACGCTGAAAATCAGCGTTCGGTTACCTTTGTTGGCCATTCGGCTATCCCGAGAGCAGGCAATTCGCCAAATCCTGGCGAATTGCCTGCACATACGGTACCTGTTCGAGTGCAGTGAAATCCCCATAGAGAAGCAATGCTTCGGCTATTCAGAGAACACAAACCAGCAGTGAAAGGTTCCCTAAATGCCCTGTCATTCAGTGTTTTAATTCGGCAGGTTTATTCAGGCGAATCCCATAGGCTTCAATGTTAAAAATATTCCCGTTTTAATACAATATCTAATAAACCGTTCATTATACTGCAGTAAAAAAGTCTATTTATATATTTTTTTAGGATATTTGAAGCATTTTTCGGGATTTTTTTTTTTTAAAGAGAAATTCTGATTTTTTTTTTTTTTAACTTTACTTATTTTTTCTGTAACAGACCATTTTATTATAATTCCCTGGACCTCATATGTAAATTTCAGACATTTTCACTCAGTAGTTTCTTTGCAAACAGCATTTCACTTTTCAAACATTCAAGCAAACTGTTTTTCTAATTTATTCACTGCATTCGTCTGCGGTGTCGGCTTCTTCCTGCGGCTGTGCTGTGTGTGATCGGCTCCTGCTTGGGTTTTTCCGGCGTTTTCGGCGGGTTAATCCAGATGTTTTTGCGAGTTTCGGCGTGTGTTCGCCCTCGTTTTGCGGTGAGTTTCCGGCGGGTTTGCAGCGGCCTTTCCCTGCAATTCGGGGACCCTGTGGTGATTGCTGAATACACCGCAGGGTCACCGAAATGGGATCGGCAAAACGAACCGAATTGAAGAGAACGAAAAGTCACCGAACATGCGGTGACTTTTCGATTCTCTTTGAATAATCCTGAAAGTAACTGTGATTATTTTCTGCCCGTTACATCGCGCCCCTGAATATGTGTAGTTATTTCAAGCGTATAGAAATGGTAAATGGAATATCAGTGCTACAATCTTATAGAAATGATTCTTACATTGGATGAATCATAAAGTGTCACCAATCAATGTCCTCTGAGTCTTCTGGGGTTATTTAGACAGGAAGATGTTTTCTGAAGTTGTCCCTCTGAGCGCTGATATTTAATTTGACATTTGTATATGTTGCTTCGCAAAGCGCGTATTGCAGGTAATATATCATCTGCTTATTATATATTTTCACAATTATTTTAATTATTTTTATGTCTTTTTTTTTATAAGGATTAATTATTGTTTCTCCCCAACTTTCTATTAATATTAAAATGCGCTTTTGCATGTTATTTTTTTTGTTTTGTTTTGGTGTCTTTCAAGCAGATGTACCTAGTCCTTCCATTTAGAGGAAATGGTACACTTGTGTGAAAATAGTAACTGCCAAGTCCACGTCTCTCAAAAATCCTAAACAATATTTAAGGTAAAGACAAACTGTTCAGCTTATTTCAAGTCACAGAGATAGACTGTACTTGGCCCTATGGAGTCCAATGGACTCCAGAAGTTGATACCAGCGGCAACGTGCTGTGCCACTGTTGGATCAATTAGCGGCTCCCTATTATTATGGTTTGAGTCAATTATACATCAACTGGGTTGTAAAATGAGCCAGTAATAAGGAGCTGCAAAGGCTTATCAGCTCGCAATGATTTTTTTCCCCTTGGTGGCTCACTGTTACCAGCTCGGACAGAAACAGGCCCAGGAAACGCACATTCATAAGGAGAACAAATTCTCATTTATCCTAGAGACAGACTAGTACATACCTCCCAACATTGGGAGAAATGAGATCAGGACGGGGCTGGGGCATCGGGGCTGGGGCATCAGGTCAGAGGCATGCCAAAGACGAAACAGGATGGTGGCCAGAAAGTTGGGTCTTCCCCGGAAAGAGGAGGGTCAGATCCCCAGGAGACAATGAAAAGAGTGGTCCTACCTAGGGATGAGCTGTTCGGTTCGATCGGTTCGGAGTTCGATTCGAACATCGCCTGTTCGTATGTTCGCGAACTACGAACATTTCTGCGTGTTCGCCGCATGTTCGCCCACAATGCACCACAATGGACCACAATGCACTTTTCCACTGGCCTGAAGCTTATAATTGGCTACAGCCTTGCACCTGACCACAGGTCAGGTGCAAGACAGGTTCAAGACTATGCCAATCACGGCTCAGAGTCCTGTTTGGGCAAATTTTGCCCAATCATGGGCTCACAGAGCTAAGTCCCGCAGCACACTATATAAGGCTTCACACAGCGCTTCAGCACGTGTTTGAGAGGAGATTTGAGAGGAGATTGTTCTGCGTTAGTGTGTGTTCTCACTGCCAGTCTACCACCAGCTACTGGGGGGGTCTCATTTCTACCAAATATCTGGGAATTGTTCTAATCTTTGTGTTCTCAGTCACTCCCAGCAACTATTTTGGGGGTCAGTAATTTCTCCAAAATATCTGGGAATTGTGGTAATCTGTGTGTTCTCACTGCCACCAGCAACTATTTTGGGGGGTCAGTAATTTCTACAAAATATTTGGGAATTGAGGTAATATGTGTCTTGTCACTGCCACCCAGAATTTTGGGGGGTCAGTCATTTCTACTAAATATTTGGGAATTGAGGTAATCTGTGTCTTGTCACTGCCACCAGCAACTTTTTTTGGGGGTCAGTAATTTCTAAAAAATATTTGGGAATTGAGGTAATCTGTGTCTTGTCACTGCCACCCTGAATTTTGGGGGTGTCAGTAATTTCTACAAAATATTTGGGAATTGAGGTAATCTGTGTCTTGTCACTGCCACCCAGAATTTTTGGGGGTCAGTAATTTCTACAAAAATATTTGGGAATTGAGGTAATCCGTGTCTTGTCACTGCCACCAGCAAACTATTTTGGGGTGTCAATAATTTCTACAAAATATTTGGGAATTGAGGTAATCTGTGTCTTGTTACTGCCACCCAGAATTTTGGGGGGGTCAGTAATTTCTACAAAATATTTGGGAATTGAGGTAATCTGTGTCTTGTCACTGCCACCCAGAATTTTGGGGGTCAGTAATTTCAACAAAATATTTGGGAATTGAGGTAATCTGTGTCTTGTCACTGCCACCCAGAATTTTGGGGGGTCAGTCATTTATACAAAATATCTGGGAATTGTTCTAATCTGTGTCTTGTCACTGCCACCCATCAGGGGGTCTCACTGATTTATAGGAGGTTTCTGGGAATTGTAATCTGTGTCTTGTCACTGGCTGCCAGCTATCAGGGTGTCTCACTGCGTTATACCAGAATTCTGGAAATCTTTAATCTTTATACCAGAGTTGAATCAGAGTTCTGTATATATTTAATCTCTATATCACTCACCATGTCAGAAAGACCAAAAAGGACAGGCAGACGCTCCCAGACACAGATAAGAGGGCAAGCAGCCTCTGTGTCGGGAGGCTGTGCCTCTGGTCGTCGTGGACGTGGTGCATCCTCTGCAGGGGCACGCTTGTCCTTTCTAACTGTCCTTGTCCTTTCGAACGGTCAATTTGGGGACCCTGGGGTGCTTGCTGAATACACCGCAGGGTCACCGAAATGGGATCGGCAAAACAAACCGAATTGAAGAGAACAAAAAGTCACCGAACATGCGGTGGCTTTTCGATTCTCTTTGAATAACCCTGAAAGTAACTGTGATTATTTTCTGCCCGTTACATCGCGCCCCTGAATATGTGTAGTTATTTCAAGTGTATAGAAATGGTAAATGGAATATCAGTGCTACAATCTTATAGAAATGATTCTTACATTGGATGAATCATAAAGTGTCACCAATCAATGTCCTCTGAGTCTTCTGGGGTTATTTAGACAGGAAGATGTTTTCTGAAGTTGTCGCTCTGAGTGCTGATATTTAATTTGCCATTTGTATATGTTGCTTCGCAAAGCGCGTATTGCAGGTAATATATCATCTGCTTATTATATATTTTCACAATTATTTTAATTATTTTTATGTCTTTTTTTTTATAAGGATTGATTATTGTTTCTCCCCACCTTTCTATTAATATTAAAATGCGCTTTTGCATGTTATTTTTTTTTTGTTTTGTTTTGGTGTCTTTCAAGCAGATGTACCTAGTCCTTCCATTTAGAGGAAATGGTACACTTGTGTGAAAATAGTAACTGCCAAGTCCATGTCTCTCAAAAATCCAAAACAATATTTAAGGTAAAGACAAACTGTTCAGCTTGTTTCAAGTCACAGAGATAGACTGTACTTGGCCCCATGGAGTCCAATGGACTCCAGAAGTTCATAAGGAGAACAAATTCTCATTTATCCTAGAGACAGACTAGTACATACTTCCCAACATTGGGAGAAATTAGATCAGGATGGGGTTGGGGCATCGGGGCTGTGGCATCAGGTCAGGGGCATGCCAAAGACGAAACAGGATGGTGGCCAGAAAGTTAGGTCTTCCCCGGAAAGAGGAGGGTCAGATCCCCAGGAGACAATGAAAAGAGTGGTCCTACCTAGGGTTGAGCTGTTCGGTTCGATCGGTTCGGAGTTCGATTCGAACATAGCCTGTTCGTATGTTCGCGAACTACGAAGATTTCTGCGTGTTCGCGGCATGTTCATGAGGTAATCTGTGTCTTGTTACTGCCACCCAGAATTTTGGGGGGTCAGTAATGTCTACAAAATATTTGGGAATTGAGGTAATCTGTGTCTTGTCACTGCCACCCATCAGGGGGTCTCACTGATTTATAGGAGGTTTCTGGGAATTGTAATCTGTGTCTTCTCACTGCTAGCTATCAGGGGGTCCCACATACGTCTAGCACATTTCTGGGAATTGTAATCTGTGTCTTGTCACTGTTGCCCGCTATCAGGCGTTCCTATCAGGGGGTCACACTGATTATTAGCAGATTTCTGCAAATTGTAATTTGTGTCTTGTCACTGGCACCCATCAGGGGGTCTCATTGATTTATAGGAGGTTTCTGGGAATTGTAATCTGTGTCTTGTCACTGGCTGCCAGCTATCAGGGTGTCTCACTGCATTATACCAGAATTCTGTAAATCTTTAATCTTTATACCAGAGTTGAATCAGAGTTCTGTATATATTTAATCTCTATATCACTCACCATGTCAAGAAGACCAAAAAGGACAGGCACATGCTCCCAGACACAGATAAGAGGGCAAGCAGCCTCTGTGTCGGGAGGCTGTGCCTCTTGTCGTCGTGGACGTGGTGCATCCTCTGCAGGGGCACGCTTGTCCTTTCTAACTGGTGCTGGCCGTCTTAAGCAGCAGCAATTTACAGAGGATTTGGTGGATTGCCTAACCAGGCCATCCTCATCCTCCGAGTCCTCTGCCAGCCAGGCTTGTAGTGCTTTACAGTCCACCTCAGCTGCCAAAGCATCTAATGCAGCCTCCATGTCCACAGCTACTCCTGCCGTAGCCTCACCAACATAAACGGAGGAGTCAGCTGAATTGCTTGACTACAATGACAGTGACATGCTGCTTGAGGATGCGCAGCAAGTACAGTGCTCTGATTCAATCTCTGATGCTGAGGAAGGAAGTATAATCAACCTAGAGGAAGGGGGTGCCAGTGATGACACACAAATAACTGGCACTCATGTTGTCCCAGCAGCTGCAGCATACTGCCAAGTTGGCTCCAGTGACGAGGAGATAGGGGGTGATGACAATGATGATGAGGTCACTGACTTCACCTGGATGCCTGATCAAACAGAGGAGTCAAGTGAAGAGGAGGAGGAGGAGGAGGAGAAGGAAAAACAAACATGAGGCACAACATCCTCTATGACCAACCGTAGCACTAGCCAGCCCAAGGCATCAGATGTCAGAGCTGCTCAGGTGCAGAGCGCTGTTGTCTCAAGCACACATCCAGGAACTCTGCTGTCTGGGAGTTCTTTAAGAAATGTGCAGCAGACCCCACCATTGCTATTTGTAATCTATGTCAGATGAGGCTCAAGCATGGGATAGACACCGGACGCTTGGGTACCACGTGCTTGAGGTGACATATGACCTCCTGCCACACATCCCGTTGGCACAAAACTTTGCGTAGGTCCTCCTCCTCCTCATCTGTCTCTACCCCCACTGTATGTCCTGCCATGTCATTGCCTACCACCTCCACTGACAGGGATGTGATGCTACAGTAATGGATGTACCAGGACCTTCCTCACAATGTGACAGCATCCCATCAGCTGAAGATTTACGCAGTCAGATTACATTGCCCGAGCTGCTGCAGCGTAAGAAAAAATATAGTCCCAACCATCCCCAAGCACAGCGTCTAAATGCCAGCTTAGCAAAATTACTCACATTGCAGCTGCTGCCTTTCCAGCTGGTGGACTCTGCTCCCTTCCGTGAATTTGCTGAATGTGCTGTACCACAGTGGCAGGTTCCAAAACGCCATTACTTTTCACGCAAGACCATTCCAGCACTATACCAGCACGTGGAAGACAATGTTATCGAGTCATTGGGAAAGGCAGTCAGCAGCAAGGTGCATGTGACTTTAGACACGTGGTCCAGCAACCATGGACAGGGTCGTTACATTTCCTTCGCGGCACACTGGGTAACTCTGATTGCAGCTGGGAGGGATCCAGGACGGGGCTCTGTGCTGGAGCTTGTTCATCCATCACGCCTCCAGGAAGCTGCTTGTATAAGGTCTGTCTGCTCCACCACCACCTTTCCCTCTTCCTCCTCCTCTTCCTTCTGTGTCTCTGGCGAAGTGGCAGTTAAACCGACGCCTGACAGGGGCTATGCAATGGCTCAAGCAAAAAGAAGCCATACTGTGCTTGAGCTGGTTTGTTTAGGGGACAGGTGCCACACCGGGCCAGAAATTCTGTCAGCTCTGCAGGGCCAGGTGCAGAGATGGTTAACACCACGCCAGCTTCAGCTGGGAATGGTCGTCTGTGATAATGGCAGCAACCTTCTCTCCGCCCTATGCCTGGGTAAGTTGACGCATGTACCATGCCTAGCACACGTCCTAAATCTGGTGGTACAGCGTTTCCTGACCAGGTACCCAGGGCTGGCAGAGCTTCTCAGTCAGGCCAGAAAAGTCTGCAGCCACTTCAGACGGTCATTCCCAGCAAGCGTTCGCCTGCCAGAAATTCAAAGAGAATTCCACTTCCCACAAACTGTCTGATCTGTGACATGCCCACCAGGTGGAACTCGACATTAGCAATGCTGCTGCGTCTGCATAAGCAGCAGAGGGCCATCAATGAGTACCTGTGTGAGTATGGCACAAGGACAGGTTCAGGTCAGCTTGTTCCCCCCCTGCAGTGGCTGATGATCAAGGATGCATGCACTGTACTTTCACCATTTGAGGAGGCAACGAGGATGGTGTGCAGGGACAATGCATGCATCAGTGACACAATTCCTTTAGTGTTCCTGCTGGAGCACACTGTGCGGGGAATTATAGATGTGGCTCCAGAGGCAGAGCAGCTGGTGGAATAGGAGGCCTTCTCTAGCTCTGAAGGACCCAGTCTTTCTGCAGACAGCATTCCAGAGGGTCCTCCTCAGACCAGACAGGAGGAGGATGAGGAGGAGGATAAGGAGGAGGTATATTTAAGTAGTGGGGCATTGAAGGTGGGGATTCCTCAAGGGAGGGTTTTGTGTGCCCAGAAACACAAGGACTAGTACGTGGCTGGGAGGAGGAAGTGCACGATGGGGTCATCCTCCTCATTGACCAGGAAAACTCAGAAGCTAATGCCACATCCAACTTACGCTGCATGGGCTCCCTTATCCTGCAAAGCCTGCTAAAGGACCCCAGGATTCGTGCTATCAAGGAGAGGGATCATTACTGGTTGGCAATCCTTCTTGATCCACGATACAAGGGTAAAGTTGCAGAGCTCATCCTGCCCGCACAGAGGGAGCACAGGATGAAAAAACTAGAGGACGCTCTAAAGCGACACTTGTGTAACACCTTTCCAGGCACTGGTAGGTTACCAAGTGATGACACAGGTGCTTCTGAGGCTGTGGATGATCAGAGGAATAGTGGTGAAGGCCGGGGCCGCTTGACTAATGCCTTTTTAAATGTTTTTAGTCCACGATGCCCAGGGACGTCAAAGGTAGGCACCCATTGCCAGCGTCTTCACCATATGGTTCAAGACTACCTAGGGGCAAGGGCAGACCTGAATACCTTTCCAGCAGATGATCCACTGGCTTACTGGATGTTGAGATTGGATCACTGGCCAGAATTTAGCCAATATGCTATGCAGCTACTAGGTTGCCCTTCATCTAGCATGCTTTCTGAATGGACGTTCAGTGCCGCTGGAGGTTTTGTCACAGACAAAAGAGTGTGTCTGTCCACTGACTCTGTAGACCAGCTGCCATTTATAAAAATGAATCAGTCCTGGATCAGCAGCTATCAATCCCCTGATGCTGACATAACGGAATAGATCGGGGAGGTCTTCTGCATTCACAAAACCTCCAACACTGAACTCTTCCACAATACCACAAAAGGGTTACGGTGTGAAAGGCACTTGCTGCCACGAATGACACAATATTTGGCTGCACTGACGCCTGTACTAGATTCATATCATTTTAATATAGGACCGCATGGTCCACCCCTGCACTCTTCCACAATACCACAAAAGGGTTACAGTGTGAAGGCACTTGCTGCCACCAAAGGCACAATATTTGGGTGCACTGACGCCTTTACCAGATTCATAGCTTTTTAATATAGGACCGCATGGTCCACCCCTGCACTCTTCCACAATACCACAGAGGGGTTACTGTATGATGGCACTTGCTGGCTTGGCACCAAAGGCACAATATTTGGCTGCACTGACGTCTTTACCAGATTCATATCTTTTTAATATAGGACCACACGGTCCACCCCTGCACTCTTCCACAATACCACAGAGGAATTATGGAATACGTAACTGGCGGCGCGATGGAAGTCACTTATGGATCGTATGGTGATTCTCTTTCACTTATAGGTCGTATGATGGTTCTCTTTAGAAATGCCGTCCACATATGACATGAAAGACAATGAAGGGTACAGTAGTGCAGAGCGGTAACAATTGTGAATAATAAATATGCGATACTGTTCCCACTCACAAAGAAAGAGCCCCAACACTGGCTCTGAGCGGTTCAACACATTCAGTCATAGATGTCTGTATCGACGGGAACGACCCACAACTTTCCAAGATGTCGATCTTCTTATGGTGCCCATACATATGGAAACATGGAATTAAAGGAAAACTTTCCTGTGTAGGACTGTTGGAAATATGATATGAGAATACACAGAGGTATCGCACTCACGTGTGTTGGAGCTTATAACCAAGCTCTAGGATCAAGCGCCTGTGGACTTATTTGACGGTAAAGCCCATGGAAAACCTCTTGTATTCAGCAACACACCGGGGAATGGTGCAGATAAATAAAAATTTATTAGAACATAAAAACAAATAAAATGGATTAACCTGGCTCAGCCAGTGTACCAAAACGCGTTTCGCCGCGTAACACAGCTTCGTCAGTCGGTTTCCGACTGAGGAAGCTGCGTTACACGGCGAAACGCGTTTTGGTACACTGGCTGAGCCAGGTTAATCCATTTTATTTGTTTTTATGTTCTAATAAATTTTTATTTATCTGCACCATTCCCCGTTGTGTTGCTGAATACAAGAGGTTTTCCATGGGCTTTACCGTCAAATAAGTCCACAGGCGCTTGTTCCTAGAGCTTGATTATAAGCTCCAACACACGTGAGTGCGATACCTCTGTGTATTCTCATATCATATTTCCAACAGTCCTACACAGGAAAGTTTTCCTTTTATTCCATGTTTCCATATGTATGGGCACCATAAGAAGATCGACATCTTGGAAAGTTGTGGGTCGTTCCCGTCGATACAGACATCTATGACTGAATGTGTTGACCCGCTCAGAGCCAGTGTTGGGGCTCTTTCTTTGTGAGTGGGAACAGTATCGCATATTTATTATTTACAATTGTTACCGCTCTGCACTATTGTACCCCCTCATTGTCTTTCATGTCATATGTGGATGGCATTTCTAAAGAGAACCATCATACGACCTATAAGTGAAAGAGAATCACCATACGATCCATAAGCGACTTCCATCGCGCCGCCAGTTACGTATTCCATAATTCCTTTTCACTGGTTTGGGGGAAACCACTGATTGCTGGCTGGCTTTGGATAGTTGGTGACGGCACAGGCAGGGGCGCCTACCACTTTGCTTGTTTAATACCACAGAGGGGTTACGGTGTGACGGCACTGTTGCCGACACTAAAGGCACAATTTTAAAGCACCTATTGTTACTTTCATCCAAAGCCTGCATAAGTTTCACCAAAATTTTGCCAAAAAATCACTAAACTTTTTCTGCACGTCCTAAAATGTCTTTTCATACAGGCTGCCACCCCAAGCAGTTGTTTATGAATAGATTAAAGGAAAACCATTTACCGTAATTTGAAACGTCATTATTTTGTTTTTAAATGTTTCTATACATCCTAGAAATCCGCCACTTCACGGGCAGGTTATGGGACCTCCTAGGCACGATATTTGAAGGAATTTTTCGTTTTTATTTTTAACCCTTATTTGATGGAAAACTCACTGTCCCTTTAACCCTTTCACTGCTGAGGCATTTCACCGCTGTGTGCTGAGCTCATTTTTACCGCTTTCGCTCATCATTTTTAAACGCGATTTGAGGCCACATTTTATTAAATGACTCAGACATATTATATATCGTTCTTTCCGTCAGACTCAACAGATTCATAATATATAATTTTTATATGTATACGTCATGTCCTGCCTGTATATTTTGACAAAAATACAATAAAAATTGAATTTTTAATCATCTGCAGTGTGTAAAGTGTTTTTTTTTCACATTTTATCACATGAGCGTTTGCGGTTATGTTTTCTATGGGGTGCACTTGTACAAAAATGAGAAATGGGGACTTGTTACATTTTGTGAGCGGAATTACGTGATTTTTAGCAAACGCACCCCATAGAAAAAAATCATTAGTGCAGCATCATTGTTCACTTTATAATTGAAATGTGAACAATATTGCTGCATTAATAAAAACAACACACAAAAAAACATGTTTTTTATTTTTATTTTTACTTATTTATTATTATTATTATTTTTTTAATTTTCCTTTTACTTTGTACCTAGTCATGTTGGGTATCATTCGAAAGGCCATGCTCAGGCCTTTCAAATGACACCCTCCATGATCCCCTAGCTGTTCACAGGAACCCCCTATCTCCACCAGGGGATTTCCTTGGGAAATCCCCGGGCAGCTAGGGGTTCCCTGGCTACCTGACATCATCACGCTATGCGTGATGATGTCGGGCAGCAGGGGGGACACAGGGGTGGAGCCGCCATCCAAGATGGCGGCCCCCACCAGAGCTAGGCCACACTTCGGCGCCGCAAGACGCTGAAGTGCGACCTGGCGCTTGAGGGGTTGAAGCCAGGAACCGCTTAAAATGGGAGACTCTCCCCTTTTAAGCGGTGCCTGGCTTTTGGCGCTGCTCCTTCCCGATCGGGAGAGAGAGGGATCTGAACAGATCCCCCCTCCCTTCCAGGCTATCTCCCGGCATTGCCGGGGGGTCGCCTGTAAATGACGTCATCGCACATGGCGCGATGACGTCATTTACGTCGGGAGGTGCTTGACTTCAGCATCTGAGGACACTGAAGTCAGAACGCCGCGGGACCCCGGACAGAGAGGTGAGTATCTCCGCCGGGGGTCCCGCACAGCTGATGACGTGTGGGGCACGTCCTCAGCATGTAACGTGCATCAATGAGGACGTGTCCCACACGTCGTCAGCAGTGAAGGGGTTAAAAACCTTTTTTTTAACTTTTTGTCCTTGTTTCCTGTCCCCCAGGGCACTACCCGGACCCCCATACATCTTTTATGGCAAATATCTAGCATATGTGCCCTCTTGGAGGGCACTCTAAAAATCGAACTTTGAGTCCCATTGACTTGTATTGAGTTCGTGTTCAAGTTCGAGTTCGAAATTAAACTTTTGAAAAGTTCGAGTTCGAATGCGAAACGAACTCGGGGGTGTTCGGCTCATCCCTAGTCCTACCTCAAAAATAGACAGACACATATCAAAAATGGTTGGGCATGTCAGGAACAGTGGTGTCTCACCAAGAATGTGGAGAAGAATGCAATCTCAATGGAACCGCAGGACTGCACCTAACATTTGGCATAGTTCCATTAGTTGGGGCAGTTTGCATATATACTGGTGAGCCACCATAAACTGCTGAGTTACTGGCCATGGTAGAAGAGAGGTAGGAGGACGGGCAGAAAAAACTCAAGTTCCACTCAGTCGCAAACATACTCTTTATCATTCAATTAAGCCTTACATTTCTCAACCTCTCTCACAGCCCACTTTGCCAGCTACACACACATTCTATTTCCGTGCAGTCAGCCACAAACTCACTCCTTTCTCACTTAGCCATAGTCAATACCATCCAACGGCCATAACAAACTCACTTCCATCTCACTCAACCACACTTGCTCATATTGTATTTAACCACACATACAGGGTTAATCAAAGAGACTTGAATTGATATAGCCACCAAATTGCACCGAACGGGGAATTTCACCGTTCAGTGCAATTTCAGAGTCTTTTCGCTATTCAAAAACCTGACAGTTCACCAAATATTGGTGAAATGCCAACGAAATACGGTGATCTTCGGCAGCAGTGAACTCCCCATAGAGAAGTAATGGTTAATCTATTCAGAGAACACCAAACAGCACCGAAATGTCAGTAAAATGCCCTGATTTTCGGTGGTTTCTTTTGACAGATTTAGAGAGGCGGCACACGAGCATACTGTACTGCCTTTTTTACGGACGCACTATTTGACGGAAGATAGTGTAAGTACTGCATAAAGTGCGTCCGTAACTTCTGATGTCTCCATGCCCTAGGATAATACATGGCAGCATTGTTTCTGCGTCCGTTTAGCTTTTTCACGTCAATGTTATTTTTGCGTCTGTTGCTATATGTGGTGCCCGTCTGTGAACAAATGCGCTGGTGCTTCGTGTGGTGTATTTAATTGACTCCCTTATGAAGCTACGAGGGACAGCAAACAGTGCGATCAGACGGACGCAAAATGTTTGCTCGTGTGCCGCCAGCCTTAATCAGGCAAATCCCATAGGTTTCGATGTTTAAAAAATTCCCTTTTTTCTTAAATATTAATTCAACCGTTTATTCTTTCCATTTGCAGAAAAATATCTTTTATTTATTTATTTTTTAGGATTTTTTTTTCTTAAGGGCACTAACTACAGCAAGTATTTTAGTTTAATGGTGGCACGTGAGGTCATAGAAGGTGCGCATTATTCTAGTACATACTCGCTTCGGGAGCAGGATGCCCAGCAGAGCAATGCACCCAGAGGTGCTGTGTACAGAACACTGCTGAATTGATCCAGTATGCGTAGAAATGCCCTGGAGTATGAAAGTATTCTGGGCTTTATGGACTGTTTCATATTTTTTTATCTGATGTCATAAGAAAAACAAATCTGGGATGATGGGGATTAAGTGGGACTGTCCTGCCAAATCTAGGACTGTTTGAAAATACATGACGGGCACTATTACATTCTTCGCGCAAACGTTATCGCGTGCGCAAAAACACATTAACAAGAGGGGAAAAACCCTTCGTGCAGAACGTCGTATTACAATGTCCGCACAAAAAATGCGCGTTAACATCTAACGCGGGTGGACCTGCGCGAACCCTTTTTGCGAGCGTAATGTACTTTGCGCGTCCTATACCTAACATTGTGAGCGCAAATGCGTTTGTGTGCTGGTGCGCGCAAGGTATTACAACAATCTTAGCGCAAATTTTAACAGACGTTTGCGCGCATAATTTTAACGTCTTTGAAAAGCAGGTGGTAATGGCAAATCTGAACGTCCTGGCCAAAACCAAATACACCAGCCCAAAAAAAAAATACAGCAAAGTATAGTTCCACATTCTACGCATACCCAAACAATAAAATTGCTAAATTGTGCGTGTTTTTATTATTGCTGCAGCATATATACTCAGATTGATTTTGACAGGCGCAAGAACTTAACGTGAGACAATTATGGTTCTTAATTCAGATTGGCTGAATCGCGTGAAAATACAGTCTGCACACCGATTTCTGCGCACAGCGTTAATGCGCACGCGTTTTTGCGCCTTTTTTTACGCGTGTTATTTTTTGACGGATGAAAAAATGCGCTGGGATTGTAATACCACGTTAATTTACACGCGTTAACGTTTAACGCTGCGCACAAAAAAACAGCGCTGCGAGTGCGTTTTTGCGCAAAGAATGTAATAATGCCCGACATATTTTAAGTCATTTGCTGGACATAGTGCAGTCATAATGTATTGATTAAATGCATTTGTATCTGAAGGTGACCTTGTAAGGTTTGTGGATAATAGGTGGAAATAGGTCCACTTTAATTTTGTGAAACTAATGAGATTTGGAAGCAGGAAACTTTTCAGGTTTTGACATCTGTAACATGCAACCTAAAATGCATTTGTGCAATTATACAGTATTTAAGTATTTATTGAACTTATAGATTTTCAATTTATCTTTGCTCTTCTATGTTTAGTGACTTGTTCTAGGAGGCAGTCTAGAAAACAATCATCCCACTTGACATACCATTCATTGAAAGTGCTGAGAAAGACAATTGAAGGCAGTCCAGGCACTTCCGTTTTTTAAGTCCCTACTATTCGTTTTTTTTTTCCATCTATGAACCACATACACGGAATTACCTCTTTCTGTTGTTTGTGCTGTATAGACCTATTTAATCTGTTATCTTGCTGGAGGTCAGACATCTTCATCTGATTCCTTCTGGAGGAAGGTTTCTTTTTTTAATTTTTCGATTCTTCTTCCCCCACACTAACCACTTATTTTATCTTCCAAGAGCCACAAATAGTGGCTAAAGAAGAATATGTACTAAAGAAGGGAAGTAACACCAATAAAGTGACACATTTTTAGAAGACAAAAATGCAATGTGCAGTGAAGCTCACAATCTAGAGATCAGAATGTTTGCTCTAGTATTGTGATAAAGCGACCCACTGAAATCCATTGAATACTAGTTAAGGGATTATTCAGAGAGCATCCAAATTTCAGCAACATTACGGTGCTCCCTCGTTCGGCGCACTTCAGTGATTTCAGTTCGTCAACCCTGGACTCATTATTCACTGTAGAGTCTTCAAATTGCACCGAGCAGGATCGGTCGAAGACTGCTGAACGCTGACGACCGGCTCACAGAAAGCCACCGAATAGACCGCCGATTGCTGCCAAAAATAGCCAAATGTCGCCGAACTGGTAGAAAAGAAAAACACTGAACTCTATTTTAAAAAACGTGTTTAAAACAATAAAAATGCATGAAAATGTGGAAATGATAAAAAAATCCTAGAAAAAATAATAAAACGGTCTGTCATAGAAACAAAACCTCCATGAAAAAAATGAGAATCAAAAAATTTGCCTAAAAAAAATCCAGAAAAATACCTAAAAAATAAAAAAAAATTATAAAGGTTATTTGCTGAAACGGAAAAGAATAAACGGTTGAATAAAAACGTTAATAACATGGTTATTATTTTTACATTGAATCCTATGGGATTCGCCTGCTTAGGCCGGGCCTAGACGAGCGTCTTTGAGAGCGGAAGGAACGCCCTTGAGAGTGGACGTTCCTTCCACTCTGACGACCGTCTGCTGACACCCATCTGGCCACCAGGCTGAGCACAGTTCGTGCACTCAACGCTGCAAGGCTCGATCCTCCTATGGAGGATCGCGGTTTGCAGCCCTGTCGAACGCGCGTCATAGCACTTCGACGGGGAGGCTGTCTGAATGGACGCATCACGCCTGCTGTAGCACGTGCAATTCGTGCGCACGCTACAACGTGTGGCCAGCCCAGTCGAATCGTTACAACACTGCGCCGGACGCCAGAAAAGCATGTCAGTACAGGTACACATAGTGCTCTCGTCTGACATGGCCCTTAACCCCTTTACTACCATGGCCCTTAACCCCTTTACTGATTTCCCAAAAAAAACATTGTTAGAAACCAGTGTTTTTTTGTAAAATCATTTTTAATTAATCATACAGTAATAAATATTTGGGCATATTCCTATTGTATTTCTTACTCTAAATAACCTATTTGGCCAGTAGATGGCGCCATCTACTGCCAAACTGAGTTACAGCTGTTATAGCTGTAGCTCGATTTTTTTTCCCCCCCCGATTTCACACAGTTTTAGCTCTTTGGGCATTAAGCCTACAGGCCTAAAACTTTAGAGGCACCTTTTGCAGCCTTACAGCAAACAAAATGTGTTTGCAGCAAATGAATTTCATTTGCTTTTGGGCTGCAGATCGAGATATTTCAATATTGGGAATGGATGGTGCCTTTGAAGGCCGAAATATCTCGATCTCGGTCGTGAAGGGGTTAAACCTGTTGAACTGAACCACCAAAAATCTGGGTATTTTGCCAACATTTCGGTGCAGTGCAGTGTTCTCTGAACAGATTAACCATTACTTCTCATTAGGAAAAATTCATTGCCACAGAAAGTCGCTGAATTGCAGCGGCCTGCGGCGAATTGCACAGTATTTAACTGGCAATTCGTCAATATTTGGCAAATTAACAGCTTTCTGAATAGCCAAACTGCCACGAAAATGCACCGTACGGTGAAATTCACCATTCCATGCAATTCGGTGGCGAGTTCGGCTCTTATTGAATAACCTTTTTAATGTTGAGACCTGGTTACTTTGGTGCCCGAGTCATAGTGTAAAACACTTCCATTCACTGAGCACTTATGTCATCTTTTCACAACGTTTCCAAGTTATTCTCATTCTATTGTCATGATTGCTGTTGACAGTAATCCTTTCAGGAAAAGTTTATTTCATGTTCAGAAACTTTGTCAAAGACTTCTTGCTTACAGTAAGCCTTTAGGCTAATGTCAGACAAACGCAGTGATCACATCCGTGTTGCCGTACAGTTTATCGTCCGTCGTAGCATAGAATCATGATCAATAGAGACCCACACACGAAGCACGTGCGCACCGAACTGCGCACGTGCGCACCGAACTGCGCACGCACAACGCACGTGGCAAACGGACACAAGTTAGGCAAGAATATAAAACCGCTAGACGGACGGGCAGAGTGCACCACGTCCACGTAGCGTTCTGTGTGAAAGATGAGATGTCAGACGCAGCGCATTTGCGACTTCCGGCACCTTGACGCACAAAATGCCTTTTCATATCCTTTTTTAATTTTTATCATTTTTCAGATTAATTTTATTTCCCATAGTTCCCTTTTTTTTCTACGTCCGTCAAAAAAAACACAGACCGTGTGGTGTCTACAGTATCTTCCGTCAGTACGTCAGTCCGTTATGCACGGACGCAGACTGCGTTCGTCTGACATTAGCCTAAGTCTGGTTCACACCGGATTTTCTAAATGAACTTACGTCGTCATCTTTTTCCTTACTTCCGTCTGTGATAAAGCTGCGCACATTTATCACATGTCCCATATATGAATAAATTGGACTCATAAATAGTTATTACACGCAAAAGAAAATTATTTTTAATCACAGCCTGCAGAGAACCATAATTTATCTCTTGGACTTTTTAATGGCATATCTAACTCAACAGCGTGATGCCCTAAGTCACTTCTTTTCAGTCGTCATTGTTGAAATCGGTCAGAATGTCGGTGCACCTTGACCTTTTACTGAATAGACTCCTTTAAATCCTGTTGGCATCATGTGAATATGTGTGCGGGGTGAACACACTCAGCTTGTAACCACCGCTAGGCACTACCTATCTTAAAATGCATTTAAAAAATGCCATCGTGACTCTGCCTTACCACCCACAGACCATCCGTCTGGAATACAATCATCTCACTGATCAGCAGTTCACATGAAAAAGCAGCGAGAGAGAAAGAAAGACCACTGAGCTCAGTCCCGATGCTAAAGTGTTACAGGAAGCTATAGTTCACTGGTACCAACATATAGAGGACCTGCAACCCTTACCCTCATTCTTAAAAATAAAGCCTTCTTTCATAAGCACTGAAAAACCTGCTCTATCTGCAATTCATCTCCAGGCTTTGAGCCTCCTCACTCTGTGTACTGTTCAATAGGCCTGCACAGTACAGTACATTGCTTGCATCAGATGTGTTCCTTTGCAGCTGACTGTGCATTATACCATTACGGTATTATTCGCATTCCACCAATATGTATAATTTCCTTCCCTGCTGTTTCTTTTTTTTTTTTGCAAACAATAGAAAATATTCTATTTGATTTCTACTATTATAGTCGTGAAATGCGTTGTTCTCGTAGACGTTAGCAAGTCTTCGACCCTCGGAAATAGTAGAATAAGAAAAAAAAAAAAAAAAAGCTTAGCAACAGAGAAGAGGACGATTCCCCCAGGAACCAAGGAGTCAAAGTGCCTCTGGCAAAAAAAGAAATAAATAAAAAAATGGAAGAATGTTAATGAATGCGTTGCTCGTTCCTCTGGTTCTCGGGGGGTTAATCTGGCTAATGATGAGAAAATGGATAATTAGTGCAGTCGTACACAGCCCGGGATACGTATGATGGTATGCGAAGCACACCTAATTGCAACCGAGCAAGATCCAACTGTCAATTCCTCCTGCCAACAGGATCACAGTATGAAAAAGCTGTCCATCAAATTGTCTGTCCTCCTTCTTCTCCATCCCATCAGCAGCAGTTAAAGGTCACTCTGGAGTCCACCTCCTTGGGACCCATGAAGGAAGGGAGGGGAGGGGGGCATTTAACCCCATGCAGTGCCAGTAGTCTGCTCAGTGCCTGCAGGCATTGTTACAGTTTGAGAACCCACTGGAATCTTGTATCAATTAAAGGAAAAGTCATGTTCTCTCTGACCACCTAAGGTACCAGCAGCTTTTAATGGTAGCGATGGGCTAGAGTCAGCACTTGTACAAGGAAGCATCACCAAGCAGTTATTCATTTCTCATCTTTTCCAGAGCACAGGATGTTGCTGTGTGTGAACACACACACACACACACACACACACCACACACACACACACCATCACTCCTACTCATGCTGCATCCTGGAGAATTGACTGAGAAGCTCATCATGACAAATAGTGTATGCAGCAGGTGACACACATACACACACACACTTACACACACACCACACACAAACACACCACACACACACCATCACTCCTACTCATACTGCATCCTGGAGAATTGGCTGAGAAGCTCATCATGACAAATAGTGTATGCAGCAGGTGACACACATACACACACACACTTACACACACACCACACACCACACACACACACACCATCACTCCTACTCATGCTGCATCCTGGAGAATTGACTGAGAAGCTCATCATGACAAATAGTGTATGCAGCAGGTGACACACATACACACAAACATGGTAATTATTTATAAGCCTGTGATAATGAGACCAGATGAAACTTACTGTAGTTTTTCCCCCAGCAGTGCAGCATGTGAGTGATTCTCAGAGTGTTAAGGGAAGGAGGGAGGGAGAGGAGTGAGAGAAAGAGGAGAGGGGAGGGAAAGAGGGGGGTTTGCTTTGCAGGCTCCCTTCTCTCCCATGCAGACAGTATCCGGAGATCACAATGAGTTCCCCCACAATGAAAGAGCTTTACAAAGGAGTGCAATAGACAAGGCACAACGTGCTTGCACTGCTCCCCCAGCAACACATTTCCAGGGCGTGACGTCATCCCCCTGCCTGTCCGAAGGAGCCTGCAGAGTAGGAAGCCTCCACAGAAAGCTCCTTCACACGGGCAAAGCCAGGAGACCTCAGAGCTGCCAGCTCTGGAAACTACTCTCAGGCAGCCACCAGAGGAGACTACACCACTGGGACAACTTCTACCTGCACACACTGAGGTCATGGACTGGGAAAACTAAGGAGAAGAAGAGGAAGAGCTCCCCCCCCCCTTGTTAATTTTTGGATTTTATTCCTTTTTTTTGGACATGCAGTTCTGCACAGGTCCTGCAAGGGAGAAAGACCCACCGCTTCCCTGATGTGTGAGTATACTATATGCAAACACACACAGGCACAGCACAAACATGCAAATACCTATTTGTATACAAACAGAACACAATGTAGCAAAGCTGGAGGTGATGGAGATGGGGAATAAGTATTAGGTCCAGGGAGTGGTTGACAATGGATGTATTTTAGGAAGCCTTGTGGTGTTGCTGTTTCAATGTGCAATGTATCATAATAATATATAATAATAATTAATATTAAGAGTGTAGTCTCAACTGCTTGTATTTACAAACCTGATCTCTATTTCTCTCCAAGGTTTTAACATAGCCACCAGATCTGCTATCTGCTGGGTATAAAGATGCTGAACAGCATTTGGCTGCTGAGTTTTATATCAGTGACTGGGATCTTAAAGACAGAAAGCCGCAAAACTGCCAAAGACATATGCAAGGTCCGCTGTCTATGCGAGGAGAAAGAGAACGTTCTCAATATCAACTGCGAGAATAAAGGTTTCTCTAGCGTCAGTTTGCTCCTGCCACCCCAGTCCAGGATATACCAGCTTTTCCTTAATGGCAATTTACTGAGCCGACTGTATCCGAATGAGTTTGTCAATTACTCCAATGCAGTCACCATCCATTTAGGAAACAACGAACTGCAGGAGATCAGAGCAGGAGCCTTCAACGGGTTGAAGACCCTCAAAAGGTTACATCTCAATAATAACAAGCTAGAGGTCCTGAAGGAAGAAACTTTCCAGGGCCTGGAGAGTCTAGAATATTTGCAAGCAGATTACAATTTTATTAGCGTCATTGAAGCCGGGGCTTTCAGCAAGCTGAATAAATTAAAAGTCTTGATTCTCAATGACAATCTCTTGTTGTCCCTTCCGAACAACGTCTTTCGCTTTGTCCTGTTAACGCATTTGGATCTGAGAGGCAATAGGCTAAAAATGTTGCCCTTTGCTGGTGTCCTTGAACACATCGGAGGGATTATGGAAATCCAGCTAGAGGAAAACCCTTGGAATTGTACATGTGATTTGACCCCACTCAAAGCATGGCTAGATACCATCACTGTCTTTGTGGGAGAGATTGTTTGTGAGACCCCATTTAGGCTGCATGGAAAAGATGTCACCCAGCTAACCAGGCAAGACCTTTGTCCTAGAAAAAGTGCCAGCGACACAAACCAGAGATCAGTACATCCAGCGTTTTCAGATCCTCGTGTACAAAGGCTGCCTCCCACGTTTAACCCTGCAGTCACTCCCACCAGGGTTCCTAAAGCCAGCAGGCCTCCCAAAACTAGAAACAGACCTACACCCAGAGTCACATTGTACAAAGACAGGCAGATATTTGGGCCTATTATGGTGTATCAGACTAAGTCTCCAGTTCCGTTGACTTGTCCTGAAACTTGTGTGTGCACTTCACAGAGCTCTGATAGTGGCTTGAATGTCAATTGCCAAGACAGAAAAATCAGTAACATCTCAGAACTTCAGCCTAAACCCACCAACCTGAGGAAACTGTATATGACCGGTAATTTCTTGCAAATTGTTTATAAAACAGATCTACTTGAATTCAGCTCTCTGGATTTATTACATTTAGGAAATAACAGAATTGCAACAATACAGGAAGGGGCTTTCTCAAACCTGACAAGTTTACGTAGGCTTTACCTTAACGGCAATTATCTAGAAGTATTATATCCTTCAATGTTTGACGGCTTGTACAGTTTGCAGTACCTCTACTTAGAATACAATGTTATTAAGGACATCCTGCCACACACCTTCGATGCTTTAGGTAACCTTCAGCTACTTTTTCTCAACAACAACATGCTCAGGTCATTACCAGATGCGGTGTTTGGAGGCACTGCTCTTACCAGATTAAACCTAAGGAACAATCATTTCTCTTATCTGCCTATTAAAGGAGTCCTCGACCAGCTCACTGCTTTTATCCAGATAGACCTTCAAGAGAACCCATGGGATTGCAACTGTGATATTTTAGGTCTGAAGAACTGGATTGAACAGTCTAGTTCCACTGTGGTTGTGCAAGAGTTGACGTGTGATTCACCAGTCAAACATAATGGGGAACACTTAAGGTTCCTCCCCAAGGATGCTATCTGTCCAGAAAACCCTAACATGGCCGATGCCACCGTCTTGTCTTTCAATCACAAAACCTATACCCCCCATCCCACTGGCGAAAGTCCAAGTCCTACTCCAGAACTGCATGCTGAGGTTCCACTTTCTGTGTTGATTTTGGGATTGCTGGTGGTTTTTATCCTATCGGTCTGCTTTGGAGCAGGCTTGTTTGTCTTCGTTCTAAAAAGAAGAAAGGGAGTACAGAGTGTTCCAAGCAGCAGTGCAAACAATCTAGATATTAGCTCCTTCCAGCTACAATATGGCTCATACAACCCAAACACAAATGATAAAACAGAGGCTCATGTGTACAATTACATCCCCCCACCTGTTGGTCAAATGTGTCAAAATCCCATCTACATGCAAAAAGAAGGAGACCCCGTTGCCTACTACAGAAACCTTCAAGAGTTTAGCTATACCAAACTGGACCCCAAAAAGGATGACCCAGCCACTATAGCCTATACAATAAGCACAACTGAACTGTTAGAAAAGTCACAAACTGCAGGGGAACCTGAGCTCCTCTACCAGAACATTGCGGAAAGGGTAAAAGAATTACCCAGCACTGGAGTAGTCCACTATAACTTTTGCACATTGCCCAAGAGGCAACTTATTCCAGCATACGAAACCAGACGTCAGAACCAAGACAGGATTAATAAAACAGTTTTATATGGCACTCCAAGAAAATATTTTGCAGAACAGTCCAAGCAAGAGCACCTCTTGCTTCAAGGAAAAATGCAGTCAGAGCCAGATTACCTTGAGGTTTTGGAAAAACAAACTGCAATAAGTCAGCTGTAGGAAACACTACATTGCTTCAAGCTCGTTGTTTGTATGAAGTGTCACAATCAATTGTGCACAATCCATATGGCTGGTGAATTCAATACTACTATTTTTTTTAAAGCAACACAGGTACAATATACGTTTCAGTTACTTTGGCATTGCAGGACAGAATGCATTTTTCTTCTTTTCCTTTTCTTTAAATTATTTTAGAATTTTTGTTTCTAGACTCAGTGTTCTGTTTTAATGAATGTTCCTAGCTTGTTTTTTTTTCTCTCTTCATTTCCTTTCTCAAAAAAATGGGTAAAAATCCTATTTAGTGATTAATTGAAGATCTCAACGAAACGGACATATTTTTTTTAAAAACAAATGTAAATAACACTTTAGCATATAAAAAAAATCAATTACCAACTGTGCCCACTGGGCGTCACTTTTTTTGTTCGGTTAAAGTGCCTTTGCACTTTAAATAACCTAATTGTTGCTTCTAGCTTTGATACATTGAATATATTTTAATGTGCCATAAGATGCACACGAAGCATTGGAGCCCTGATGGTTTTTATTTTTATTATTATTTGTATTACATAGAGACGAAATGTGCTTGAATTTTACAATGTAAGACATTTGAAAGGCCTGTCTGGATTGCAAATCTATTTATCTTCCTCTCTAGGTTTCCTTTCAGATGTACATAATTTTCAACTTTAGTAACAACTTCTTAGATATTAATTACTGGCCTCCTTCAATATATATATATATATATATATATATATATATATATATTTAGCCACTGCTTTACTCATTATATTTCTTCTCTAATAATAATAATGCTAATTGTTTTAAGACTATTTTCCTAATTAAAGAAAGTTACACAACTGCTTATATCTGATTATTATCTGATTATATTTTGTGTATTAAATTGCTATATTTTTGTATATTAAAAAATATACCTTATTTGAAATGGACTATGACAAAAAGCCCTATGTGAGTAGATATTACATGAGCAAAACAAGGTACAAATTGGTTTTAATTAGCATCTTTGTGTATATTTTTTTTTTTTCCCCCTGCCCATTATTTACGTTCTATGTTACTTTTTATAAGCTAATAGTGACTGCACCTAAAGCCAAATACTGAAAAGCGTCCAGTATGTAAATGCATGAATAAATCTAATCTTTAGGTTTTTCACTAAGATACTGCACACGATGATTCTAAGGATACGGAAGGTACCAGCGATCAAAGACTAATCTCTGCATCCTAAATAGTCAGTAAACATTTTTTTTTTTCCTTAAATGTCCGCATAATTGTGTGAATTAAACAAACAACCATTATTTACAACAAAAACAGTTTTGTTTTTGTCTATTGTAAATCCTTATGCAACTGGGATGGTGATCTGCATGTAAAGTAGGCCAAGCTTTTGAAATCTTTACTAAAGCAATTGATAGACTCTGAAAGAAGCACACTGTTTCCTTTTCATAAATAGGTTGCTGCACATAATAATCCTTTATTATCATGCAGAGGTTGAAGTGGACACTGCTGAATGTTATTTTTTATCTTTTTTTTTTTTTAAGCGTTTCAGTAAATTATCGTATACTATGCATACATGTGAAGACCTGTGTTTTGGTAATGTTTAATTGATGGCTTAGATTAATCAAAGACCATGAAGAAGAGGTGGTCACCCCCCCCCCCCAGGATACAGCATCTGTGTGCCTTAAGTGACTCCTTTCAAGGCTTTGGTCAAGCAACCAATGTTATGTCTTCCCATGTTTGAATTATCGGTATGAATCGGACAGGTTTGCATTAAACTGAATTTGTGATCAATATTTATGTTGTCAATCTGCAAAATGTTTTATGTTGTCAATCTACAAAATGCATCACCTATACTATAAGGACGTCTAAAGTGCTTACTTCATATCCATACCTGTGGTTTTTCCCACCTAGTCAAAGTGCCAACACAGATGGTTTTGTCTTAGGGAGTTATTCTCTATGCCAAGGGTCAGCAACCTTGGCCTCCCAGATGTTTTAGAACTACATTTCCCATGAGGGTCAGCCAATCTAGGGTCCTATTACATTCTTCACGCAAAAATGCATGGTAAACGCGTTAATTTTTTGCACGAACGTCAAACGTTAACGCGCGTAAACCAACGCTGGTATGACAATCCTCGCACAATTTTCATCAATCAAAAAATAACGCACGTAAAATGGACACACAAAAACCCGCGCGCAGTATCGTTGCGCTGAGAAATCAGTGTGTGGATGTGTTTTTTTCATGCGATTCAGCCAATCAGAAATAAGAACCTTAATTGTCTCACGTTAAGTTTTTGCACCTGTCAATGTCAATCTGCGCATATATGCTGCATCAATAAAAAAAAACACGCACGACTTCTCAATTTTATTGTTTGGGTATGTGTAGAATATGTAACTATACTTTGCTGTATTTTTTTTTCAGGCTGGTGTATTTGGGTTCGGCCAGGACGTTCAGATTTGCCGTTACCACCAGCTTTTCAAAGACGTTAAAATTATGCGCGCAAACGCTGTGCATTACATTTTACGCATAGATTGTGATACCATCCGCGTACCAGCACACAAACACATTTGCGCTCACAATGTTAAGTATAGGACGCGCACAGTACAGTACGCTCGCGCAGCATGCGCGCAGGTTCACCCGCGGTAGACGTTAACGCACATATTTTGCGTGGACATTGTAATACGACATTCAGCGCAAAGGGTTTTGCCCCTCGCGTTAATGCGTTTTTGCGCACGCGTTAACCTTTGCACCAAGAATGTAATAGAGCCCCTAATGTGTACTCGAGCTTCATGGGAGATGTAGTTTGAAAACATCTGGAGGACCAATGTTGTTGACTTCTCTAAGGCTAGGGTCAGACGAAAGCATTTTTCCCCGCGAACGTGAAAAAGTGCGTCCGAACGCATTGACGTATTTTTTCACGGAATGCGCAAAAAAGGTCAGACGACGCGCATTTTCGGGCGTGATTTTGGACGGATGTCAATAAAACTCTTTTTGCGTCTGGACGTTATGTAGGCTGGACATTAGCAGCGTCTGACATCTCCTAATCACGCAAACACGCCGCTATGCCGCAGCTGCGCACTCAGTACGTCAGTACTAGCGGTTCAGCGTTCTCAGAAAAATGCGTTCAAATTCCACTTGCGTTGCACGGCCGGACTTTTGTGCGGCCGTACATCGTATATTGGCCGTCATTGCCCGTCATCTGCTGCTAGTGCGGCCGTAATTATGTGCGCCAGAACGCACATTAAAAGTGCGCTGGTCTGACCCCAGCCTAAGCAGTGAATTGGAGGAAAAATGCAAATTTCCATCCAAGATGGTCTATTTGGCTTCACGTTTGCCCAGGACATGCTTGAAAAAAGAGAGAAATCTCAATGTTTCCCTCCTGGTAATATTCTTTATAAATAAATAAATATATTCTCCACCAAAACCCCTGTATACATTCGATAAGAATCAGTAGTACAGTCAGGTTGGTGCCTCTGCTTCTTTACTATATGTTACGTTGGATATATATACACACATTTACTGTTTATTTCCATGTTTATTGGTTGCTAATAGAATTCAAGATAATTTTACATTTCTTCTGGGAAATATGCTTTTTTTATCAAAATGACTTGTCAACCCGTAGTTGCAGTGAAATGCAGATTTTTTTTTTTACAGGTGATGGTGAGTTGTTGAAAATATGCTTTTGTCGGTCTCTACATGGCATGGAATGAATAGACAGCCTGCTCTGCTGTATACCAATTTCTGTGTGTTTGTGTGTTCAAAACACGCACACACGTTTTTATTATTTATTTATTATAAAGATAAAGGTTTATTCACAGAAAGGTGAAACTCAGGAGAACTGGCAGGAGAAGGGAACAATCTAGACCAAATAGCCGATTTGGAAAGTTAGATAAGTGGGAGAATTTTTCTAGTTTGGCTATTCTGACCTAGAATTTTCACTTCTCCAGTAATTTTTCTGAGTTTCACCTTTCTTTGAATGGACCTGTAAGTCCTGCATTTTAGCACCTCAACCTATTTGCTTTTTTTGGGGAGTAAAACTAGGCCTATGAGTCACTAAGAAGGGACATCAGAGCTACCGCCCTGTTTGGAGTGAATTCCCGATTAGGTCTCCTAGTTGCTTACTGATGGTGCCATCGAAAACCTAACCAAGTGCAGAATATGCCAATAAGCAATCTCCTCATTAGGAGAAATAGAGTAACCTTCACTGATCATGTTGGCCTTGGCTATACCCTCAGTATGGTACACCTGAACCCCTTTAAGCACCTCCAGGAAGGGGTCCACGTCCGGACTACCCTGTAGGCTGATACAGGCGAAAGACAGGTCTATCAGAATAAAAATACTCACTTAGTTTTGCCTACAAGGAGTTAATCCACTTTCCTCAGCAGTCTTGGTCCATCTTTATACTTTTTCAAAACAGAAGAAATAGGACCTGTTAGTGATTTGTTGAGTATTGGGGGGGGGGGTTGTGATTATCTTCTACAGAGACAACCTGGTGGAAAAAAAAACAGAAGGTCCAGGGTATTGAGTTATACATGTAAAGATGTAGGGCTCTATTACAATCCGAGTGTTAAAACGCAGGCGCAAGGGAGGAAAAACTGCGCCCGCTTTTTAACGCTGGATTACAATGCAGGCGCAAAAAATGCTGCCTGCATTGTTATCGCCCGTTAAAATCCGGGATGCTCGCGGCTGCGCTCAGCGCAGCCGCGAGCATACACTCACTGAAGTCCATAGGACTCCATTGAGTTCCCCCCTGCCGGTCACATGACCAGCTGGATCTTGCCTCGCGAGATCCGGCCGGTCGGCGTAGTGATACGCAGGGAGAGACTGGGGGGACTTTTTCCCTCAGTCTTTCTCTGCTTCCGCCGGCCGGAGGAGGCGGTTGAAGCCGCAGTCCTCGCCGCGGGACAGAGGGTGAGTATTAGATGCTTTTATTTAATTTTTTTGGCTGGTGTTAATGGATTCTGCAGAAGCGGAATCCATTAACACCAAATCCTGGCTCTGGTTAACTTTTTGTTAACCGCGGCCAGACTTTAATCAGCATTAGGACTTTGTAATCCTAACGCTGATTAACACTTTGTGCTCCCCATGTTAAGTATAGGGAGCGCAGAGTACAGTAACCTAACGCAGAGAAGCGCAAGGTACCAAAGGCCCTCGGGTTTTTTAACCCGTTTGCGTTTGGATTGTAATATGCGGTAAACACCGCAGAAAATGTTAATGCTCACGCAAGTGAGCGTTAACGTTTGCGTGACGAGTGTAATAGGGCCCGTAGTTGTTAGTTTTCCTGGCAATTGTTTAAAGTGATTCCACGTAGAATTAAGTGCAACAACAGTGGTTCCCAACCTTGCTCCCTAACAGAATTTTATGATCACCTTGGGAAATGCAGACTGAATCCTGCAATCACTGAACAGCAATTTAGTTCACCTGTGCTGTGCTTCAGATATCTGGCAAACCTGGCCTGTTTTTGGGTCCCTGAGGACAAGGGTTTGGGAACCACTGTGCTAAATGATTATCCATTTAATGGGAGTGACTACAGAATGGATGCAGATCATATTTTAAATTGAACGGTTAGAAAGTAAAACACTCTCTACCAGCGAGCATCCCCAAAGTCATGGAGAATAGATATATTGACCCTTTATATATTGGCTGTTTAGAAATAGTTTTTTTTATTAGAAATGGTAGCTGTTAATTAACTCCATTTGATAACCGACCACAATCATGAAGCTCAGGGCCTGCCCGAGACAATTTGATCGATCTCTTGTAAATCCGGCATTTGCTTTCTCCATTATTTGTCAAAAGTGAATAGTCCAGTGTTGCTCCTGCTTTGGGAAGACAATGGCCTGAAATTCCTTTTTTTTAAATATGATCTTTTTAAAAGATACAATTAAAGTCATAGATATATAAATAGACTCATAGAATCTTTGCCATTTGGTCTGGTTCCAATCAATTAAAAAAAGAAAGACTTGCAATATTATGTAACCCGTATTACACAAGAAGGTGCATCTCATAATTATAACAGTCAATTTTCAATGTGAATATATATATATATAATTTTAATAAAGTATGGAAAATAGATACCAAGCAACATGAGAACATAAAATCGTTCTCTAGCTAATTGCTGCCTGGAGGTCATTACCCACGTTTCCCTGAATATGTAGTAATTTTTATATTTCAAGAGAAATAAAAAAACAAATGTAAATTAGCATGTTAAATCCTCCTTGTAATGACTGTATTCAATTTCTCGAGTAATGATATTGACCCTGAGAAATACAATTTCTTTCCACGGTATCTTTGGAGAAGAATTGATGAATTAGAGAAAACCAGGTTATCCTATACAGCTACTAAAATATAGCCTCCGACCCTAAACAATTCCACCAAGTTGGGGGACTGGAAAATGAATCACAATGCCTGACATTGAGCAGAGTGTGCGAAATACTTCCTCATTTGATAGAATTCGCTGGACCACAAAAAACGGAGTTGTACTTACTTGAGTGGAAACATATCTTGAAAATGAATCAGCGTGTTTTTAGATATTTGGATGAGTGTTAAAATGGAAAGCGGGGCATAGAAGGGTGAAACATCCTGACCCCACCTTCTGTTTCAGCCATTAATGTTAAACTCACCGTATGCTCATTGCTGGGCTCCTGTACTCCTCTGGGCAAGTCATGCTGTCGGCTTCTTGTAGACAGCAGCAGTCATGGGAACTCAAAGATGGACAATTGGGTCAACATCCAGCTGATTCAATGGCTCTCAAAG
The DNA here is from genome assembly GCA_009667805.1 of Leptobrachium leishanense. Classification (NCBI taxonomy): domain Eukaryota; kingdom Metazoa; phylum Chordata; class Amphibia; order Anura; family Megophryidae; genus Leptobrachium; species Leptobrachium leishanense. Next base: position 32,680,120 of record CM019071.1, on the reverse strand, counting down.
AGCTATGACGCAAAGGTCCTGAATTCCAGGAACCCGAGATCAGCATTTGCTGATCTTAAATTCTGTTTGGGACTATTCTCTGGCACTCGAAGCACTTGGACAGCTTATTCAGCCCTTTGAGACCTCCCCAGAGTGATGAGAGGGGTGAGGGTACTCAGGTCACTGTGAGTCTACAAACTGTTCACAGTGCACAGAGTGTCCTTCATGTAAAATTAATGATAATTTCTGTTTAGAACATTAGAGATACTCTTAGGGCTCTATCAGCTTAATGCTCCTTAATGCTAGCATTAGCGCTCACATATGTGAGCGTTAGCACTAGGTTAAAAGAGGTAATAGCGTGATGCCCAGGTCAGATCCCGATCGCCAACGGGTTAAAAAAGTCCATTAGTGCATCGGTATTAGCTCTTTCTAGGGCAAGTTTACTGTACTTTGCTCTCCCTAAGCTTAACATGGGGAGAGCAAGGTGTAAGCAAACAGTAATTAGCGTTAGGATCACAAAGTAATAACGCTAATTACAAAGCGCTGTTGCTAACTGAAAAAGTCCACTTCTGCGTAATCAATTATAACCAGCTGAACCCCTCCCCCGAAATCAGATACTCACCTCTCATCCCGCGGTGAGAATGGAGGCCCGATCCCCCATCTCTGGCCACTGGGAGCAGAGTGAGACTGGGGACAAATAGTCCCCAGTCTCCCTCTGTGGATCACTCCGCAGACCTGCACAATCTTGCAGGTCACGTGACCCAGCAGCAGAAGCCTCCATGGAGTCCTATGGACTCTAGGAGGTGATACTCCTGGATGGTTAGCGGCCGTTATGGGATAGGCTCCTGAATTCAGCGCCTGGCTCCCAATCTGCTTGTAAAACGGGAACGCTAAGGGAAAATTTGTAGTACAAGTTTTTCCCCTTAGCTTCCCCATTTTAGCTCAAGGCACATGATAGTGCCCTTATTGTATAATAATCCTGTTTTAAAACTAGTTCCTGAAGATGGCTCCATAGTAGTAGCCCCAAGTCTTATCTAAAAACACTGCTGTTAGAGTATGTGTTTGGTTCGGAGTAATCTATTTTGTATTTATGGTAGGAGTAATGGGATCTGTAATGTTGCATTTAATATCTGCCTTATGCAAGTGTGGTAGTACAAGGTTATGTTTCAGTTTGTCCAAAGACCAAAGTACATTGCAAATGTGTGACCTTTAAAATTGGGAGTTCTTGGCGAAAATCATTATGGGTTCTTATCTACTGTACAGCACGTTGTTATAACTAAACTGTTAATTGAAGTACGAGGTTGACTCTAGAAAAATTCTAGATTGTTTAGTGTTAACAAAAATTTGACTACAAGAGGTTGAACAATGTTACAGAGGTTCTATAATATTGGCTAGCAGAGGATGATGGGTCTTGTATAATCTGGATGGCAGGTACCCTGCAGCACGTAGAAAAATTACCACATTAGAGAAAGAAATTAAACTTTAATTGAATTCTTTCTCTAATGGGGTTATTGTTCTTTGGATTACAGGGTACCTCCTATCCAGATTCTGAAAACCCCATCAGTAAATTCATTCACCGATCTGCTTAGATTTGCCCACTGTTGTTGTCTATTTACACCAACCCATTCTGTGACATAGCACTTTATGCATGAATCATTATTGTACAGGGTTGTATTGTACTTGTCTACATATAGTCACAATTCCCCCTTTCACCTAATTGTAGCTGTGAACAACCCTAACCTGAAGCCCCCCCCCCATGTTAACATAAATTACGCAATGAATAAGGTACTTGGTAACCTAAATCTCCCCAAATAACCAATTCTCAGATGTTGGCGTTCTTTTTGGAGATGTCCGGATCATGGTTTTGGGTGGCACTGATGCCACATTGTTTTGCATACAGCAATGATACTGAGTCACCATAAACCAAACAGTATTAAAACCACTATGTCCACTGCAACTTGTGTTCTATTTAATTTTCTTCTCTGCCACTGTGCTCTGTTAGACTGTTTTGAAAGTCAGTCTTCATAATAGTCCTTTTTATTAACCCCTTCATAGCAAGATTGGCGATATCCTCAAGACACCTCCTGGTGTCTTCGCTATCACGTATAGTTTATAAGGTGTTCTGCTGGACCAATGCAAAGGGATTTCCTTTACTGCAAAGGAACTTCATTTGCAATTGGAGTCCATAACATACCCCTAAACCAGGGATCTCAAACTCTAGCACCCCAGATGTTTATTGCCTACAATTCCCAGAATTCTTTGAATGCAATAAATGGCCAGAGACCAGTGGGAAGTGTAGTTCAGAAACATCTGGGGGGACCCAGAGTGAGATCCCTGCCCTAAACCTTTAGTACCATGGTCACAATATTTGAGCTGCTAACACTCTTGGTCAGACTGCACCTTGAATATGGCGTGCAATTTTGGGCACCTGTCTTAAAAAAGGATATTATAGCGCTAGAAAAAGTGCAGAGACGGGCAACTAAATTAATAAGGGGAATGGAAGGTTTAAGTTGTGAGGAAAGACTAACAAGCTTAAACCTGTTTAGTTTAGAGAAACGGTGCCTTAGAGGGGATCTGATAACTTTATATAAATATATACGGGGCCAATATCAACCATTGTCTGGAAACCTATTCATTAACAGGACTATACACAGGACACGGGGTCACCCATATAGACTGGAAGAAAGAAAATTCAGCCTAAAGCATAGGAAGGGTTATTTTACGGTGAGAACAATAAAGCTGTGGAATTCTCTGCCTGTTGAGGTGGTTGGGTCAGAGACTGTACAGACTTTTAAAAAGCGACTGGATGACTTCCTACAGACACAGAATATTAAGGGTTATAATATTTAATATGTGGGTAAAATCTTCTTGATCCAAGGAGAAATCTGACACCATTCTGGGGTCAAGAAGGAATTTTTTCCCAGTATGTTGCATGTTGGCAAGCATTTCAGACTGGGTTTTTTGCCTTCTTTTGGATCAACAGCAGTAGGTGATGTGTGAGAGGCTGAGCCCAATGGACGCATGTCTTTTTTCAGCCTATGTAACTATGTAACTCTTTAAACCCAACTGGAAATCCATGTCTAAAATACATATCCCCAGCTAGTCCAGCGCATAGTCCAATGCTGCAGTAACTCCTTTTGGCCAGCATAAGGTGACATCTGTCTGCAAAATAGGTTATTACAGTAAGGAATACATTTCTAAATATCTCTTACTGTACAATTCATTAAAAATTATTTTCCATTGAATGACGGGAAGACAGTCCAAATGCCTTGAAGAGTTGAACAAGATTTATATCATGTTATGTAGCGAAAATGTCTCTGGCTCCCCAGATGTTGATGGCCTACAATTCCAAGAATTCTTTGAATACAATAGATGACCAGAAAATCATGGGAGTTGTGATCCAGAAACATCGGGGAACAGAGATTAGAGATCCCTGATTTAGTTTAATTTTTTCCCTAAAGAGTATGTCTACATTTCCAGTATTCACACAGACCTGGTTAATTCTATGTCAATAGACAACCAAATTATATGTACTTTTTTACATTTTCTAACGGCAGTTTTCTTCTCATCCAAAAATTTGAACATGCCTTTGCCTTTACAACTGGTTTCTGTTCAGGTATATAGTTGGCTGACGTGTTCTTGGCAGCTGAATTTAGCATCTGTCGTCGTTGTTGGTAAGGATAACGCTCATATGGGGGGGGGATTTCCCGACTGAACCAAAGGTTATGTAGCCTTATCTTGTTTTAACATGAAATTGTACAACTATGTCAACATAGTGTCAACAGGGGAAGTGTCAATTTATAAAGTTACACTACGCTAGGGAATATAATACAGAGAGCTAAGCTTAGTTACAGCTACTACTAAAAAGGAAAATTGGAAGTATAGGAAAAAAAACAGCAAAGCTTCATGGAGCTTGTGATTCAAGTGATAAATTACAATTGTACTTATTGGAACTGCACAATGTATGGCTTTCAGAAGCTTACACAGCATATCGAGCTGGAAATAAAAATGGTATCTAAGCATAATTATGAAAATACATTTTAGAAAACAACCTGGTTTTAAAAGAAAGATACTCTCTTAGAAAAAGATAACTGTATCAAAATGTTATCAGCCCACTGCATTCCAGCAGTACAGGTTGTAATACCGTGCAGGGTGGATAGACCTAGATAGGAAGATGCTCTTACCTTAGCTCAGCTCTTATCAGCTAAAACTTAACTGGCTGAGAATTATGGGTGGTGTAGTAGACATCATATTGAGTACAAATGTACAGCTTATCTCGTGAAAATAATCCCCATACAAAAAAAAAGTCTTGGAATGGAGAGTTTTCCACTGTAATGTCCATTACTCTCTTCTGGGTACGCTCTCTTTACGCATTTCTGGATGCCAGCAGACCTTCACAGCGTTGTCTCGGGAAGTCCCAGTAGCTGGATATAGGGTTCTCCCTAGAGACACCACAGATTTGTGAGTCTTTTCTCTTCTGGGTACATGATTGTTGTGAAAATTAGATGTTTCCCACTAGTTATGCTATTAAGATGATAGACCACACTGGCAGCCATTAATTGTATCAAACATATGGTATTACTTATTCCATTGTGTCTCTGGTATCCTATAAATGGACTTTGACCTACATTCACTATTCCTCATTTTCTTTTTAAATTTGAAAGCTGAGAATTTCTGTTGGTAAATTGTAAAACTGACTGGCAACTATGGCTACCAAGTAGAATCATGATCTCCTCTTTGTTACAGCAATAGCATCCTGCATCTGGGAGTTACTGTAAGTTGACTTATTTGCCAATCATAATGGAGTCACTGTTAAAGGCCGTCAAATGAAATTAGTCTTGTGCAGTGGAAACAATAGAAAATAAAATCCAGTGGGCACTATCATGTGCCATGAGCTAAAATGAGGATGCTAAGGGGAAAAACTTGCGCTCGCAAATTTCCCCTTAGCGTCCCCGTTTTACAACCATTTTACGAGGCAGGCGCTGACTTCAGCAGCCAGCCCTTTAATGAGCGCAGCCCTCCAGGATACCACGCAGGCGCGAGTATCACTTCCTAGAGTCCATAGGACTCCATGGAGGTTTGTGCCTCCGGGCCATGTGACCTGCATGATCTTGCTCTCGCTAGATCGTGCAGAGCCGAGGATTGATCTGTGAGGGAGACTTGGAACTATTTGTCCCCAGTCTCACTCTGCTCTCAGCAGCCAGAAGAGGCGGATCGAGCCACTGCTCATGCCGAGGGATGAGAGGTGAGTATCTGATTTTTGGGGTTGGGTTCCAGCTGATGCTGACTGATTCCGCAGAAGCAGAATCAGCACCAGCTTAGAGCTGTAGCTAACATTTCCGTTAGCTGCAACGGTGCGGTAATTAACATTAAGACTTTATGATACTATTGCTAATAACATGGGGAGCACAAAGAGTTAAGTATAGGGACAGCAAAGTACAGTAAGCTCAAGCTAGAAAACGCTATTACCGATGCGGTAACGGATTTTAAAACCCATTAGCAATCGGGATCTGATCTGGGCGTCCTGTGGAAATCTCTTTAAACCTAGCGCTAATGCTCATGGTTGTGAGCACTAGCTTTAAGGAGGTGATAGGGCTTAAACAGTGCAGAAAACCATTGCATATTCCAAATTAACTGGCCAGGTTGCCAACTCCAAAGTGCTGATTCTTGATGGTAAGGAATTCCCTTAGCAATGCAAATGTACACTTCAGTGACATTGACGGTGTACATACCATTCCTACTCCTGCTTGGAGAAAACTGAGAAATGTCCATAGAACACTTATGTTCCGCCTATCATCAGATCATCGAGAGAGCAATCCAATGTCCACGATCCAGAATACTTAAACCAGAGTAAGAAAAGCAACTACAACAGATCTTGTGGTGCACAATGAAAGTGAAACAAGTAAAAACCCGAAATGACACATTCGCTATAGTTACCATAAAAGACGTGTCCCTCTATCACCCCCACATACATCTATTACAACACAATACTGGTACAGTGCCTAGTATCATAGGAACAGCAAATATAGCATAAGCTACATGCTCGTATGATACTAGGCACTGTATCGCTATTGTGTTGTAACAGAGTAAGAAACATGGCTGCAACAAAAACACACAACAAGCTAAACACACTGTAAATATCAGTTTTAGCCACGCTAATCGACAAAATCACAAAATGTCTAATGACTTTAACTTAAAATAAAATAAGTAATATTGGTTTCCTGGCCCTGAGATCCTGAATGCAATCACCTGAACTCTGATACTATCAGGTCTATTCACTAAACGGTGAAACTCAGGAGATTTGGCAGGAGAAGAGAACAATCTAGGCCAAATAGCAAATTTGAGAAGTAAGATAGATGGGAGAATTTTTCTGGTTCGACTATTTTGAACGGGATTTTTTACTTCTCCACTCAATTCTCCAGAGTTTCACCTTTATTGAATAGACCTGTAAGTGTCGGGATTTATTTTTCCAGGCAGCCACTGCAGCCATTTTTTGATTGTCAAACTGTAAGACTTCTGAGGTAAAATATGAAAGAAAGAAATAGTTTAATGTTTGACCATTGTATTCAAGTATTATTATTAGCGATATTTATTTAGCGCCGACAGTTTTTGCAGCAGTGGAATAATGTGGTTGAATAGAACAGATTGTCCGCAACTTTGATCCTATTACGGTAAAGCATTATCTTGAGCTATTGTGTACCTCATCTGAGCATATTTTGTTTCTAAAACGTGAACCATCAAAAAGTGAATGATACAGGAAACAAACAGTTCTCCGGTGTCCTTTCACCGGCACTGCATGATCCTACACAGATTCTAGACAATTCTCTCTGAACTCCAGGAGAGAATAGGGTAGCATTGTGCAGATCTGTATTCACGTGCGACTCCTAAAAATTACCATTTGAGTCACTACTATAGAATTGCTACCATCCATTGGAAAGTCTGATAGCAGTACGGGTGAAGTTCTGCAGTCTAACGTGAGAAGAGGTGATATGGGAAGAAGAAAGTTGTAGGTTGATGTTCAGCCTTATTGGCTGTTGTGGAATATATTTGGTGATTCATGAGTACAGGTAGTGGGGATTGGAGATAGTAAGGGCTTTGTAGGTATGAGTGAGGATTTTTTTTATTATACTTTATTATATTGTTATACTTTAGTTATATAGCGCCAGCATATTCAGCAGTGCTGAAGAATGGGCATGATATAGACAGGGTTACAATACACTGAGACTGAACAACATTTTGATAAACCAGTACAGGATGAAACGAGGGCAATATTCCCTTGGGAACTCACAATCTAGAAGGGTGTGGGGTGGAAACAGGAGGATCTGCAAGATGAGAGCGATGGACTGTTTGGAAACAGGAGTAGAGAACTACAAGATGAGAGTGATGGACTGGTTGGAAACAGGAGGAGAGGACTGCAAGGTGAGAGTGATGGACTGGTTGTGTCAGTGAGTCAGGTGGTAGGCTTCCCTAAATAGGAATGTCTTAAGAGAGCGTTTGAAGGAAGAGAAACTAGGGGAAAGTCTGTCAGTACGAGGGAGAGCGTTCCAGAGGATGGGGTCTGCGCGTGAGAACTCCTGAAGTCTATCATGGGAAGAAGCTAGGCGCAGGATTTTTAGTTTGATGCTGCCATAAAGATGGGAACCAGTGAATGGACTCGCAGAGAGAAGCAGCAGATTCAGATTGACGGGCAAGGTGGATACGCCTGCCAGATGCATTTACGATGGACTGATTTTACCATATTTGTTTCATGTTGTGTCTGGAAACCAGTGAAGCTAATTGTATGTATGTATAAACCTAACCACTTTGTAAGCATTTCCTTTAAATATATGTTGGACCCATTCCTGAGAGCTAATGGTATAAAGAGTTACAGAGTGTACTGATGCTTTTTGATACATTAAAATCTCACCTTTCCCCTTGGCTACGGCTAATTACTTAAATGTGCTACCTGCAAATGTAACTCCCAATACAATAACTTTGTAGGGAACATGAACAATTATTTGGAGTGCTAACGCTGAGCCAACTCTTGTCTTCAGTAAACAGGCATCAAAAGAACATTGTGCATTTAGTTAATTCTGATGCCATCATGGCCTTACAATGAAGCCACAGAGCATCTGCGTGAGAGAATTAGCTGAGAGAAATCCACGCTGTACTGCTGCAAGAGAAAAATATATTCATTACATTTCTGTTAAACCACCATGAAATTAATAAGGAGCTTAAATTTTGCATGTTTTAAATTAGTATTACTCATGACATTATATCACAGTTAAGCTACAATATAATATATATATATATATATATATATAGCTAGGCAGCAGCAACAACAAAAAATCCAGGTGATGTAAATCTCCGCAGTCACGGTGCTTTCCCATGCAAAAAATGTATACCAATTGTTGTAGAGGCTGCACACGTCTAAATAAAAACATTACATTTTATTTCTTACATTTTAAAATCCAGTTCGTTGGATTTTTAAAATTTAAGAAATAAAATTGAATGTTTTTATTTACACGTGTGCAGCCTCTTCAATGCTTGGTATATATATACTATATATATACACTTCAAAGGAAAAGGCGCACACTGGAGGCTTGCTTAACCCCTTAGTGACCGGGCGGTTTTACACAAATCCGTCCTTTAGTGACCGCTGCTGTTTTTACGTTTCTGCGTTGTTAGTGTTTAGGACAAATTTTCCTCTTACTCGTTTATGCAACCTACACATATTTTACACTGTTTTTCTCGTCATTAAATGGACTTTATAAAGATACCATTTTTTTCATCATTTCATATAATTTACTATAAAAAACATTGTGAAATATGACCAAAAAATTGAAAAAACACCACTTTTTCGAACTTTGACCCCCAAAATTTCTTATGTATCAACAACCGTCAAAAAAATTTAATTCCTTAGTAGTTTCTAAATTTAGTTCTGAGTTTAGCAATACCCAATGTTTACATATTCCTCGCTTTTTTCCTTATTTTATGCAACAATAAGTGCAAGTAGCACTTTGCCATTTGCAAAGAGTTTATTTTCAAAACTAGTGCTAGTGACATTGTAACACTGATATCTGTCACTAATTCCTGAATAACCCTCCACATATACATATTTTTTTAAAGTACACAAATCAAGGTATTAAACTTGGGGTATTTTGACTCTTTCCATGCAAACCATTTTACCACAAATCTATGCCAAAGTTTGAGAAAAAAAAAAGTTTTGGTGATTTTTTTTTTGAACGCAATTTAAGAATACATGTACTGTGAACTTTAAGGTTTACTGCCAAAAAGCACCCCAAAATATGTTCAGCAACATCTTCTGAGTAAATTGATACCACCCATGTATAGGTATGTCGGGTCATTTGGGGTCTAATAGGCCTTATTTGGGGGTGCGCATTTCAGTTTTCCAACTTGGAATTTTCACATTTCGTCATCATGCACCCATGTCCTATTTGGGACATTTTTGAAGCCGGCCAAAGTAATTTACCCCATCAAACCATATATTTTTAGAAAGGGTACACCCTAGGGTGCTTCAAAGAGTTGTATTTTAACACTTTCCATGCACTAGCTCTATGTCAAACTTTCAGGTAGTCACTTTTTGTGTTATTTTTTCACACACATTGTAATTTAGGCATGAATTGTCAAATCCAGTTATGGGTTACTGCCAAAAAACACCGAAATATGTTCAGCAACATCTTCTGAGTAAATTGATACCACCCATATATAGATTTGTTCTGTTGTTTTTGGGGTGCTACGCCAATCTTTTGACATGTGCTTGTCAATTTTCTAATTTGACATACAGTATCTTCTTTGCTTATCTTCTTTTTAGGGGCCTTTTTACATACCCCAATTTTATTAACGTGCATATATTTGGTAAGCTAACACCCCAAAGTATTGTAAATGGAGTGTTTTTATGCCATGGATGCAAACGTTTGCTCCAAACAAATTGGATACTGTTTGGTGGTCATTTTTCAATTTCACACCCACATCAGTTTTGGACTGTGATTTAGGAGACACGGTTGTTTGTTACTGCATGAAAACTCTCCAGGTTGTTTTCTGCAAGGTCTCCTGAGTACACCCATGCCCCCCATGCATAGGTGTGCAAAGATTTTGGCAAAATACAGCACCAATTGTAGAACATAAAAATGTACGAATAAAATGTAAGTCTGGTGCAGTAAAAGAAAAAAAAAACTAAACTGAACTAACTAACTGGAGTGTGAGAAAAAATAGAAAGGAAAAAAAAAAATCAGATCACGCACAGTGTGATATAGCTTGAAACAGTCCAAGACACAGACCGGGTTGTCCAGGGCATTCTGGGCAGTAAAAGATTGTGTCTCTCCTCTGCCCCCTCTTGAAACACACCCTGCATCTTTTTTGGGGTTTCTGTTTGCCCTCAGTAGGGGGGATTTTATAAATAAAATGTGTAACCCCAACTCTGTCCCCCATCACCGCCCAGGGAGCATGTGCATCCTGGTACAAAAACCCCGAAATGACCTGGAGCTGAAACTGTAAAAAGGACAGCGTCACTCCGGGGTTTGCCTTTTTGCAGAGCAAAAAGGCATTGTGGGTTGCAATTTGCATCAGGTAAATTGCAACCTTTTTGTACCAGGCCCTTGACTTCCGCATAATCTGGTAGGGCTGGAGCAGCTGATCTGCCAGATCAACCCCACCCATATGCTGGTTATAGGCTTTGATGCACACTGGCTTCCTGATGCGCTCAGCTCTGCCACGTACAGAGACCTCCACAGACCTCTCAGTGTGGATGGTGGATAGAAGGTATACATCCTTCTTGTCTCTGTACTTGACCGCCAACAGCTCCTCTTGGCGCAGAGCTGAGGTCTCCCCCTTTTTAGCTGGGTGCGGACAAGCTGTGCTGGGAAACCTACGCGGTTCTTGCGAACAGTACCGCATGCTGCTGTATCAAAACAATACAGCAGCTTGAACAAAGGGACACTCGTATAAAAATTATCAAGATACAAGTGGTACTCTTTGTTCATCAGGGGAAAAAGTAGGTCCCACACAATCTTGCCACTGGTTCCCATGTGTTCTGGGCAACCTGGAGGGTCAAGGCTACTATCCTTTCCTTCGTACACCCAGAAGGCCTGAGTATACCCACTCTCGCTGTCACAGAGCTTATACACCTTCACTCCATACCTGGAGCGTTTGGAAGGAATATACTGCTTGAATCCCAGCCTTCCCTTGTATTTCATTAGGGATTCATCCACGCAGATATTCCTTCCAGGTGTATAAGCCTCTGCAAACCTGGCGGCAAAGTGGGTAATCAGGGGGCGGATTTTATACAGCCTGTGAAACTGGGGATGCTCTCTAGGAGGGCACAGGCTGTTGTCACTGAAGTGCATGAAACGCAAAATGTTTTCATACCTTCTACGTGACATTGATTGGGGGTAAATGGGGGTAGAGCAGATGGGGCTACTGCTCCAGTAGGAGCGAATTGAGGGCTTCTTTATGATGCCCATCAGCATAGTAAGTGCCAGAATTTCAGAAATTCTGGCACATCTAGCGGGGTCCATTGCTGCCTTGCCAAGTAGGAGTCTGGCTTCGCAGCACAATGCTGATGGGCATACAGATTTGATTGGGCCACGATGTGGCCCAACAAATCATCCCCCATAAACACCTGCAAAAACTGTGTGGCGGTAAATCTTGCAACATCAATATTGATGCCAGGATTTGCCGTGAAAGGAGGGATATCTGGCCTCTGGCGATGAGGCACTACCCACTCAGCTGGAGCTGTGCGTCTCCTGCTGGCAGGTGGTGACCCAGGATCTGCATCAGAAACATCACTAGATACATCAGCCAGCGTAGATGATGTATCTAGCGACGTCTCTGAGCAGTTAGCGGGGTCGAAATCAGGGCCTGAGTCTGACGCAGATGCCTCAGATTCTGACGCCAGGATGGCATATGCCTCCTCGGCGCTGTACACCCTCTCAGACATTATATATAATAGATTATAAAATTTTATAATTATTATATATATAAGCGGATTATTGGTTCTTAGAAGAACCGTTGGGTTTCACAAGAAAATACAAATAAACACCTAAATCTCTCTAAATCACTCTAAACCTGCCTCAATTCTTCTAAATCTCCCTAAATTCTCTCTAAATCTGCCTCAATTTTTCTAATCTCACTAAATCTACCTAAAATCTCTAACCCCGTCAAATCTGATCTCTCTCTCTCGCTCACCAAAACACAAGTGAGGAGAGGGAGGGAGAATCACAGAGGTCAGAGCCAATATTTACAAAATATTGACCTGACCTGACAAATTAGACATTTTATTTTGACTTTTTCTAACTTCTGATTGGATGTTGCTAGCCTGCCTCTCTGATGAGGCAGGCTAGGAACATCCCACTCAGCCCCAAGATGACCCTGCCCTTAGAAGGGCAGCGCCATCTTGGCTGTCAGTTTATTTTATTTTATTCATTTTTATTTATTTTTATTTAACTTTTTTTCTTTTTTTTACAATTTTTTTTACTCTGCTGGGTGCCTTGATCCCTCGAGGCACCCAGCAGAGCACCTGATCACTCATGTGATCTTTTTTGTACTGAGTGCCATGATACCTCGTGGCACTCAGTACTTCTTGCCGCTACCGGAAGTGATCGCTCGGGGGGAGCGATCACTGAGCGGACCGGCGGCAGGTAAGCATATTGCAGGGATGCCTCGATGTCGAGGCATCCCTGCAATATACACAGAGCAGCTGGACGCGATACCGATCGCTTCCAGCGCTCTCTAGAAGTGCCGGGCACCTCTCCGGTAAAACCGGATGTTGATCGCTCCCGGGGAGCGATCACAAGGTGCCCCGGCATTTGTAACCGCCATTGCATGGATGCCTGGACTCCCAGGCATCCTGCAATGGCGTTTGAGCTGCTGGAAGCGATCCGATCGCTTCCAGCGCTCAAAACACCGCAGGACGTACCATGTACGTCAGCGGGTCTAAAAGAGACCCGCTGCCATGACGTACATGGTACGTCCAAGGTCCCTAAGGGGTTAAAAAATACAAAAAAGTTTTTTTATTCCATTTTAGGTGAAGAAAAAACAAGTCGACGTTTCAGACTTTTAGGCTGGGGTCAGACGAGAGCAGTATTCACGTCCGTGTTGCCACACATTAGTACATCCGTGGTAGCAGAGAATCATGACCGATGAAGCCCCACACACGAAGTACGTCCGCACGGAAGTGCGGATGCACAACGGACGCGGCAACAGTTAGCAAGAACAGTTAGCAAGAATGTAAAACCGCTAGAACGGACGTGCAGAGTGCGCTGCTTCCACAATGTCCGCATAGCTTTGTGTGTGAGTGATGGAACGTGGTCAGACGGACTGCATTTATACGTCCAGCATTTTTGACGGACAAAATGTTTTTTCATTTTAATTTATTTTCCTTCCTACATCCGTCAAAAATAACGTCAGTCACAAAAACGGACTGTGTGGCAACTACTGCGTCTTCCGTCAAAAAGTGCGTCCATACTGCACAGGTGCACGGTCCGTAGAAAACGCGCTCGTCTGACCCTAGCCTTATCAAGACATATCTTGATAAAACACTGAAGAAAAGATCCGGGACCCAGGCAGCTGCGGCTGATATGTTTATTCACGGGAGTAACATCTCCCCACCAGGAAACAGTGTAACGTTTCGGCCACAATGGGCCTTAATCATACATGAAGTATGATTAACCCCTTAGTGACCGGGCGGTTTTACACAAATCCGTCCTTTAGTGACCGCTGCTGTTTTTACGTTTCTGCGCTGCTCGTGTTTAGATCAAATTTTCCTCTTACTCGTTTATTCAACCCACACATATTATACACCCTTTTTCCCGCCATTAAATGGACTTTCTAGAAATACCATTATTTCCATCATATCCAATAATTTAATATAAAAAAAATATGAAATATGATGAAAAAAATGGTAAAAACACACTTTTTCGTAATTTAATCCCCTAAAGCTATAACCACCAATAAAGACCCCGGCTAAATAGTTTCCAAATTTTATCCGAGAATATAAATACCCAATTTTTACATGTTTTTACCTTTTAACCCTTTCACTGCTGAGCCAGTTCACCTATGTGCGCTGCGCTCATTCTGACCATTTTGTGCTAATTATTTTTAGATGACAGCCTAGGTCCTATTTAATTAAACTCCCCCCAGACAAAAAAAACTTTAAAAAAAAAAACATTTTTTTATTTTATTTAATTTTTTTATTATTTATTTTTTATTTAATTTTTTTTTACATTTTTTTTAAAACCAAACCTGGTCATGTTTGGTATCATTTGAAAGGCCATAATCAGGCCTTTCAAATGATGGCAAATATGACCATCTAGCTGCCATGGATCGGGAGATAAAGGGATCCTTAGGATCCCCTTATCTCTACATGGCAGCTAGAGGGTTAACTGGCCCACTGACATCCTCACACATATGGTGAGGTTGTCAGTGGGTGGGGGGGGACCTGGAGGCTAGGCTGACATCCAAGATGTCAGCCCCTCTCCAGGTTTGAATCACGTTTTGGCGCCAATTGGCGCCGCAACGTGATCCGGCGGCGAAATGGTTAATGCCATACACCGCTGGAAGGGGAGGCTCTCCCCTCTCCAGCGGTGCAAACGGCATCTCCCTAGCTTCAATGGTTGTGGAGATAGAGGGCTCCGAAGGAGCCCCCCCTCCCCTCCATTGAAACACATGGGGGCACCTTCTGATGACGTCACCACGCAGCGTGGCGACGTCATCAGCCTCGCCTGCCCATGTAAATCACATGGGCAGGCTTCCTCCCTGTCAGATCGACGTGGGATCCGACGAGGGAGGTGAGTATCGGGCGGGAGGGGGATTTGGCGCCGCTGACGTACCCTGTACGTCATCGGGTCTAAGGGAGACCCGAACACAGGACGTACAGGGTACGTCAGCGGTCGGGAAGGGGTTAAGGCCCATTGTGGCCGAAACATTACACTGTTTCCTGGTGGGGAGATGTCACTCCCGTGAATAAACATATCAGCCACAGCTGCCGGGGTCCCGGATCTTTTCTTCATTGCTGTATGTGAAGGGGGTTTCGGCACTCCCGTCCCTGGAGACTCGGCGCTGGGCTTGTGGGCTCCCAGTACTGTCGATCACGGCGCCTTTGGATGATCATGTCTTGATAAAAGTCCACAAGTAGACTGAAACATTGACTTTTTTAAGCAAGCCTCCAGTGTGCGCCTTTTCCTTTGGAGTTTGTATCTACAATATATTGGCTGCACCGGCGCAGGTACAGGCTGCTTTACTATAGAGCACGGGGCTCTTGGATTATATTTATATATACTGTATATATACAGTATATATACACACACTGTGTATAGTTAAATGGTCAGGCTTTGAAATATATGTAATTCTGTTCGATTTGTTTTTAATATGTTTGCATATATAGTAAACAAAGAGGAAGTAGTAAATGAAAACAAAATTGGAAGTGGCTTGTGGCTTCGGATTCAGGCTACTGCAATTTCAGAGGTTTCTATACACCGTAAGGATTTGTTGGAAATAAAAGCAGTTAGGGTTCATGAGAACAATTCAAGGAACATCAGATTAGTGACAACAGAGGATCTGTTCAAGGATTTCATGAATATATGAGTGTGATCTAGAATTCTGGAATAAATTTTTCTCTACACACTGTAAATGTAACCGTTACGTGTATACACAACTTTGCATTGAAATACAATGAGAAATTAGCATATACATCCACACTTGCACATCATTCTAATGCAAGATTAGCGTGGTCCTTTGGAGACACAAAATTCTCTGTGAGATCTCACTCCTGTCACCCTGTATTATTGTAAAGAATCTACAAGGATCAGCACTTACCTTACTGTAACAAAAAGCTCAACACACCTTACAGGGCATTACATCGTTAGAGCAGCACCTTGGAACTATACTGTAAATGGAGTTTCAGGCAATAATAATGACCAGAATCTTAGAGAAAGGTGGCCCGATTCGCCACTTCTGGCCACTGGGAGCAGAGTGAGACTGGGGACTATTCCCTCCGCGAATCACTCTGCGGCCCTCCACAATCTCACAAGAGCGAGACCGTGCACTGCTCGCGGGCTGGCAGCAGAACCCTCCATGGAGCCCTATGGACTCCAGGAGATGATGCTTGCGGCGGCATTACGGGGCAGCGCTGCGTTACGGGGCAGGCTGCTGAATTAGCGCTGCCCCGTAATGGTATGCTGCTAAAACTGGGACGCTAAATGGAAACCTGCAGGCACAGATTTTCCCCGTTAGCATCCTTGTTTTAGCCCCTAGATTGTAATATGGCCCTTCCATTTTTGTGTCCTTTGAGGGCTGAAGACTTTTGTCTGCATCATTATTTTGTACCGTGGTTTAAAAGACCATCTAACCTCTTTTCTCATTTTTTCTTCATAAATAAACCGTTTTGCAGTAATACACCATTGCTACATACAATATATTTGCTTGTTTGCCTCTTGAGAAATCATTTTATAGAGACATCTAACAAAGGTTTGTGCCTAGAAAATCAGGTAAAAGCCTTTTTTTTCATGAGTAGTTTCTCTGGTAAAAGATTCGCTAGTATTCAGTATTGTTATATTTTATGCTTGTATTGTCTATTATACAGTCACAACCACTTCAGATTGTTTATATTTCAAACGTGAGCTGGATGCTGGAAATCTTCCATACATCCATAAAATATGTGCGCTGCTGGTACAGTTGTAGAGATAACGACTAAACGAAACAGCTTATTTAGTATATTTTGTGGATGGAAGCAGCTTATTTTCTTTATTTCTTGGATGAAAACCGCTTTTTTATTGGATGGAAGCCTTACGGTTAGACAATTAATGTATCACAGAGGGAAAAAAGTATTGCAAGCATAGGGCTTCTTTCAATTAAAAGAGCTCAAATTCTGAAAAAAAAACCTAGAAACAGATTTAATTTCTTTGTGATTGCCATTTTGACAACGGACAATGTTTTGGGTTGTGAAAATGTATGTACGAAAATTCCCGACAGTTACTGTTATACAAATTTTATTGGGGAAAGAAAACAAGCTGCTCAGACAATAAAAACAATTTAAATGATACAAAACATTATGAAGAACTCATCAAGACATGTTTGGTGCATGCAACAACAATTCAACTCCTTAGAAGTATGTGGATAATTCAGATGCTGGGCTATATTTATTAACCCCTTTACTACCAAGTTGCTTTCCATAAAACTAATGCCAGGGCCCTGTGGATTTATGGAAAACAACTTTTCATTGCAGACTGCGTGAAAATAAATTTACTCTACATTTTAGAGACATTCTTTCTACAGCTGGGAGTATGTGTCTAAAACAGATATCATCAGTTGGTGCAGCATTGAGCCCAGTGCTGCAGTACTTCCTTTTGGCCACCAGATGGTGAGATCTGACTGTCAAAAAGACTATTATGATTACAAAGATTAATAAACAAACAAACTGGTTTTGACTATGGGTTTTTGAAAAGTTCCTTTCATTGTTAAAGAGAGAGACAGCAAAATGATTGTTATGTTGTTTTATGAGATAAGCATACAAGTTAGAAGATGTATAACTGGAAGCCTGAATGTAGTATATATTCCTGTTTCGTTGAGATACAAAATTAGCAATAAGCATTCATGTGTGAGACAAATATAAAGGAATAAGTAAAAAAACAAAACATTTCTGTTATTTTCGTTTTGCGTTATATTGTCCATTAAAATTATAGCTCAGTTATCTATTCAATATAAATTAGACTTTTTATATATAATATATATATATATATATATACAGTACTGTGCAAAAGTTTTAGGCAGGTGTGAAAAAATGCTGTAAACAAAGAATGCTTTCACAAATGGAAGTGTTACACATTTATGTTCATAAATGAACAAAATGCAGTGAATGAACAAAAGAGAAATCTAGATTAAATCAATATTTGGTGTGACCACCCTTTTCCTTCATAACAGCAGCAGTTCTTCTATGTACACTTGCACACAGCTTTTGAAGGAATTCGGCTGGTAGGTATTTCCAAACATCTTGGAGTACGAACCACAGATGTGAATATAGGCTTTCTCACATCCTTCTGTCTCTTCATGTAATCCCAGACACACTCGATGACGTTCAGATCAGGGCTCTGTGGGGGCCATGCCATCACTTCCAGTACTTCTTGTTCTTTACACTGAAGATAGTTCTTAATGACTTTGGCTGTATGTTTGGGGTTGTTGTCCTGCTGCAGAATAAATTTGAGGCCAATCATACGCCTCCCTCATGGTATTGCATGATGGATAAGTATCTGCCTGTATTTCTCAGCATTGAGAACACCATTAATCCTGACCAAATCTCCAACTCCATTTGCAGAAATGCAGCCCCAAACGTTCAAGGAACCTCCACCATGCTTCACTGTTGCCTGCAGACACTCATTATTGTACCGCTCTCCAGCCCTTCGATGAACAAACTGCCTTCTGCTACAGCCAAATATTTCAAATTTTGACTCATCAGTCCAGAGCACCTGCTGCCATTGTTCTGCACCCCAGTTCCTATGTGTTCGTGCATACTTTAGCCTTGTTCCCACGTCGGAGGTATGGCTTTTTGGCTGCAACTCTTCCATGAAGACCACTTCTGGCCAGACTTCTCCGGACAGTAGATGGGTGTACCTGAGTCCCACTGGTTTCTGCCAGTTCTGAGTTGATGGCACTGCTGGACATCTTCCGATTTCGAAGGGCAATATGCTTGATGTTTCTTTCATCTGCTGCACTAAGTTTCCTTGGCCGACCACTGAGTCTACGATCCTCAACATTGCCCGTTTCTTTGTGCTTCTTCAAAAGAGCTTGAACAGCACAACTTGAAACCCCAGTCTGCTTTGAAATCTTTGTCTGGGAGAGACCTTGTTGATGCACTATAACTACCTTGTGTCTTGTTGCTGTGCTCAATCTTGCCATGACATGAAATGGTCTTTCTCAACCTCACCTTGGTAGTAGGGATGAGCCGAACACGCCCGAGTTCGGTTCGTATTCGAACCCGAACTTTCCAAATGTTCGAATCCGAACTCGAACTCAATACAAGTCAATGGGGCTGAAAATTCGTTTTTTAGAGTGCCCTCCAAGAGGGCATATATGCTAGATATTTGCCATAAAAGGTGTATGGGGGTCCGGGTAGTGCCCTGGGGGACAGGAAACAAGGACAAAAAGGTTAAAAAAACTTTTTAAAGGGACAGTGAGTTTTCCATGAAATAAGGGTTAAAAATAAAAACGAAAAATTCTTTCAAATATCGTGCCTAGGAGGTCCCCATAACCTGCCCGTGAAGTGGCGGATTTCTAGGATGTATAGAAACACTTAAAAACAAAAAAATTACGTTTCAAATGACGGTAAATGCTTTTCCTTTAATCTATCCATAAACAACTGCTTGGGGCGGCAGTCTGTATGAAAACAGGAGACATTTTCGGACACGCAGAAAAAGTTTAGTGATTTTTTGGGCTAAATTATTGTGAAACTTATGCAGGCTTTGGATGAAAGTAACAATAGGTGCTTTAAGGCTGGGGTCAGACTAGCGCACTTTTAACGTGCGTTTAGGCGCACTTAATCTTGGCCACACTAGCAGCAAATGACATGCAATGACGGCCAATATACGAAGTACGGCCGCGCGAAAGTCCGGCCGCGCAACGCAAGTGGAAAATGAACGCATTTTTTCGAGAACACTGAACCGCTGGTACTGACGTACAGAGTGCGCTTCGTCCGCATAGCGGCGTGTGTGCATGATTAGGAGACGTCAGACACTGCTCATGTCCGGCCAACATAACGTCCAGACACCCAAAGTTTCTTGGTTTGGATCCGTAAAAAATCAGGCACAAAAATGCGCATCGTATGACCGTTTAAGCACTCTCCATGAAAAAACACCTCAATGCGTTCGGACGCACTTTTTGACGTTCGCTGCGAAAAATGCGTTCGTTTGACCCTAGCCTAAAATTGGGCCTTTAGCGTCGGCAACAGTGCCGTCACACAGTCTCACCCCTCCCCTCTGAGGATATGAATCTGATACAGGCGTCATTGGCAGTGCAGACAAATATTGTGCCTTTGGTGCCAGGCCAGCAAGTGCCATCATACAGTAACCCCTCTGTGGTATTGTGGAAGAGTGCAGGGGTGGACCATGTGGTCAGGGCCGGTGCTAGACTATTTTGCGCCCTAGGCAAGACCAGCTACTTGCACCCCCCCCAAAAAAAAAAAAACGACACAACATGAAACTGCTAAATTTCTTTTTACTTAAGAATAAAGTTTGAAAAGCACCAATAGTAAAGGTAAAATAAATATAAATAAACTGTATTAAACCATTTTAAATTAACGCTATTAAACAAATTAAAATTAACTGTATTGAACAAATATAAATTAACGAAAAAAAAATAAGAGTTGTCACGTAAGTTTCAATTTCAGACACATCAAAATTTCACTTTGCGTGCCTTATCCTTTGCAAATTTTCATCATGCGTATATATATATTGCCAAGGCCAGCTCACATCATGCGTATATATATTGCCCAGGCCAATCCCCTGGTGGAAATAGGGGGTTCATTTGAACCCCGATATCTCCAGGCATCTAGTGGGTCATGGAGGGTGTCAATCGAAAGGCCTGAGCATGGCCTTTCGAATGATACCCAACATGACCAGGTATAAAGTAAAAAAATAAAAAAATAAAAACATGTATTTTTTTTTGTGTGTTATTTTTATTAATGCAGCAATATTGTTCACATTGCAATTATAATGTGAACGATGATGCACTAATGATTTTTTTCTATGGGGTGTGTTTGCTATAAATCACGTAATTCCCCCCACAAAATGTAACAAGTCCCCATTTCTAATTTTTGTACAAGCGCACCCCATATAAAACATAACCGCAAACGCTCATGTGCTGAAATGTGAAAAAAAACAACACTTTACACACTGCAGATGATTAAAAATTCAATTTTTATTGCATTTTTTTCATAATATACAGCCAGGACCGGATGTATACCTATAAAAATGATATATTATGAATCTGCGGAGTCTGCCGGAAAGAACGATATCTAACATGTCGGTCATTTAACAAAATGTGGCTTCAAAATCGCGTTTAAACATGATGAGTGAAAGCGGTAAAAATTAGCTGAGCACACAGCGGTGAAATATTATTATTATTATTATTATTATTTTATAAAGCGCCAGCATATTCCGCAGCGCTGTACAATAAGCACAGTACAGACAGGGTTACAATACATTGAACAACATTTGACAAACAGTACAGGAGGAGATGAGGGCCCTATTCCCGTAGGAACTCACAATCTAGGAGGGTTGGGGTTGGAAACAGGAGGAGAGGACTGTAAGGTGAGAGTGATTGATGGTTGCGTCAGTGAGTTGGGTGGTAGGCTTCCCTAAATAGGAATGTTTTCAGGGAGCGTTTGAAGGAAGAGAAGTTAGGGGAAAGTCTGACAGCACGAGGGAGAGCGTTCCAGAGAGTGGGGGCTGCGCGTGAGAAATCCTGCAGTCTATCATGGGAAGAGGTGATGCGGGGAGAAGCTAGGCGCAGGTCACTGTTTGACCTTAGGGAGCGGGCTGGGGTGTATTTGGTGATTAGTGAGGACAGGTAGTGGGGCGCTGAGTTAGTGAGGGTTTTGTAGAAATACAGCATATTAGAAGTTTTAGGAGGGAAATTAACACTTCTCAAATCTCAATCAGAAGCAGACACCACCCCACCCCCTCAGTATAGTCTACAATGTATCAAATTGATTAGACCAGACTAAAAACACCTGTTATGCCGTTTGAAAAACACAGGTCATTTAGAGTTGAGAATCTTTGCACTTACACATTAGTTTTTAATTCAATATCTAATAAACCATTGCTTATAATATTCTGCAGTAAAGAGTCTCTTTATTTCTAGATTTTTTAGTATTTTTTAAGCATTTTCTATACTTTTTTCAAAATTTCTTTTTTTTTGCGAACTCGAACTGAGCACACCCAAAAAGTTCAAAGTTCGCGAACTTTCGAATGACCAAAGTTCAGTTCGAACTCCAAACTGATCAAACCGAACAGCTCATCCCTACTTAGTAGCAGAGTTTGGCTGTTCCTCACCCAGTTTTAAGCCTCCTACACAGCTGTTCCTGTTTCAGTTTATGACTGGGTTTCTCACCTACGTGTGACATTGATGATCATTAGCACCTGTTTGGTATAATTGGTTGATCATAAACCTGACTATAATCCCATAAAATCCCTGGCTTTGGGCAAGTGTACCTATGAGAATTGATGCTGGTTTGACGGCAAAAGGTAGTAACACCAAATATTGATTTGATTTAGATTTTTCTTTTGTTCGCTCACTTTGCATATTGAAAATTGACAAATATAAACAATCATTATTTATTTTTCTGAAAGCATTCTTTGTATACAGCATTTTTCACACCTGCCTAAAACGTTTGCACAGTACTGTATATATATATATATATAAAATTTATTTACTTATTCTATTATTCTATTTACTTATTCTCAGACAATGAAAGCTAGAAACGGGATGGACAGATATTGTATTGGAAGCCTTCTATGAGTCACTCTTTTTTTCAAGCTAGAAGATCGTATGCTTTTCCCTACTTTTACTTTTTAAGTTCTGTCTTCTTAAAGGTCAACCGGTCCAGTAAATTATATAGGTTTGCTGATGCAATCTTTGTTTTCAGGAGCTTATTCTTCCTCCTGACATCAAACACTCGGAAAAGCGTTAAGAGGAACGTTCCTGTGCATTATTACTGGCCTGTGTCGGAAAATTCTATAGATGTGAAGGTTTGTGATGTGCAGTGTGATACAGACATTATGAAAGGCATTTAAAAATAAAGCCAGATATCTGATGATATAACAGTAACAAAGTTAGGAGCCCAAGGTATATCATAAAGTGCAGTATCTATTTGAAGACCAGCTAGGATTTAAGCCGGGAAAGATAATCAAAAGCTGTCCAATTTCACAGTGAAAATCCCTCTGCTCTTCACCGTTAAAGAACAAAGTCCAGGGTTTTTGTTATTTATTTATTTTCTAAAAGCCACATGAAAACAAATTCATTATGTCTGACTTCTAATAGCATATACACGGTGATAATGTTTCTGATTATTAAATCTCTTAACAATTAAATTTAAAACTGTTTTTAAACACATAAGCTAAAATACAAGATTTTAATCATTTCAGTGCGTTTCGATAGTGTTGTGTTTGACATTTACTTTCTGTCCATGAGATTTTCTACTAACTCTCAGCTAATATACCTGATAAATTAGACAAATGCAAAGAAATCATCTCGCCTTGTCAGAGCATTGTTTTATCTCTTCTGGGACCATTTTTTAAATTCCAGTTAAAATAAAAAGAACTAACTGTTTGCATTCCACTTCATAAATTTGAATCCCCCCCAAATGATATATGTTTGCTCTAGGTTTCACGTTTTACAATATATCCAATATGTAAAGTCATAAAATATTCACGAGGATAAGGAATTTTTGTGTAGCTGTTTTTTTATTGAATTTCATAAAAACATTTCTAAATATTCTGTAATCTGACGTATATCGAAGCATTTATATTCTTAATGTCAGCAGAAAAGAAACGTATTGAAAATGTAATGTACTTTTTTTTTTTGGAGCTTTAACTTCTTTTTTTTTTTTAAATATTTTTATTGAAGGCTCAATTGCGATACAGAAACAAAGCGATATAAAACACTATCACAGCAATACAGAAACTCAGAAGTGAATTAAATGAATTAAACTGTGTGCGGCAACACACCGGACATGGGGGATATCAGTTCGTCCTTGAATCGAATGGAGATAGGGTATAAACGGACAGTACAACATGGTCAGAGCGGGTCATATGAAACCGTGTCCTACAGAAGTAGAAAGAGTTTCATCAGATGGGGGGGGATCAGTGGATGCCAGGAAATTGGACAGAACAGGATCAGAGGTGTAATATACTTCTTAAATATATTCTCCAAACACATCCAGCTAATTCAGAAATCCATTTCTAGACAGTCATACACATTCAGGGTTATTCAAAGAGAGCTGAATTGGCTCAAAAATTACACCGAACAGTGAATATCCCCGTACGGTGCAATTTCGGAGCACTTTGGCTATTCAAAAAGCTAACTGTTGGCCAAATATTGGTGAATTGCCAGCGAAACACGGTGATCTTAGACGGCAGTCAACTCCCCATAGAGAAGTGATGGTTAATCTTTTCAGAGAACACTAAACAGCATCGAAATGACAGTGAAATGTCCTGATTTTTGGTAATTTCATTCGATAGGTTTAATTAGACAAATCCCATAAGTTTCAATGTAAAAAATATTCCTACATTTTCTTAAATATTTATTCAACTGTTTATTTTTTTCACTTGCATCAAAAAGTCTCTATATTTATTTATTTTATATTTAAAAAAATCTGATATTTTTTTAAAATCGCTTTTTTTTCTGTTACAGACCTTTTTATTGTTATTCATAGGACCTGATATATTATTTCCAGGCATTTTCGTGCAGTAGTTTTTTTTTAAAACGTATTTTAAAAGTTGCCGTGTTTTTGGCGTTTTTTTCCGGCAGCTGGTCAACTCTCTGTTAAGGTGGGTCGTCTGCTTTTTCAGATTGATGCGGTCTTTTTTCAGCGGTTTTTCGAATCAGGTTGGCGGCTTTTCTGATAGATTTGATGCTTATTCGGCAGTTTTTCTGATGTGTTCATTGGTTTTGAGGTAGTTTTTACGATCGTTTCAGCGGAGTTGCAGCGGTTTTTCGGATGTGTTCGGTGTCTTATTCGGTGTCTTGTTCCCTGCACTTCGGGGACCCTGCGGTGAATGCTGAATTCACCGCAGGGTCAGAAAATTTGACACCCCGAAGTGGCGGTGGAATTTCGGTACTCTTTGAATAACCCTGATTGTATGGCGAGGTGATACTTTTATACTTTGAGTTAAACAGGGTTATTCAAAGAGATTCGAAAAGTCACCGCGCGTTCGGTGACTTTTCGTTCTCTTCAATTCGGTTCCTTTTGCCGATCCCATTTCAGTGACCCTGCGGTGTATTCAGCAAGCACCACAGGGCCCCCGAATTGCAGGGAAAAGCTGCTGCAAACCTGACGAAAACTAACTGCAAAACCCACTGAATGCACGCCGAAAACCCCCAAAAACATCTGGATTAACCTGCGAAAACCACGGAAAAAGCCCGAGCAGGAGCCGATCGCACACAGCCGAAGCAGCCAAAGCAGCTGAGACCGCAGACGAGGAAGGTGAATAAATTAGCAAAACTGAATGAACAGGAATGCAACACAGCGCTTAAAAAGACCAAAGTCCAAATAAGACAGTGGGGTAGACACCCAATATGTCCACAGGCAGAAATCGCTATCTTTAGGAGTAGATCTTCTCAAAAGTACAGATGCAGTATGAACTGTAAGGAGGAAACACAAAAAGGAGGGACCAAAATTGCGCAGTATGTCAGTACTCAGAATGAAAGTAATGCGTATTGGTGGTAAACTCACATTCTGTGGAGCCTACAACCGGCTTTTAGGAATAAGGCGGGCTGGGACTTTATTTCAGGTGCCCATAAGACCTCCAAATGACTTCTCCGGAAATCTCCAAGGATGGGAACACTGTAGAGAAATTGGCAAAAACCAAAAAGGCACCTCCTAGTGCAATAAATCAAAAGCAGCTTTGTATTTTAGAAGAGAATTTGCCAAATTCAAACTCACACTCAATTGAGCCTCTATTGGCTCCGTCACAATGCGCATAGGGAATCGTAAGGTGTTCCCCAAACCTTCTTTACAAGAGTTATGGAGGCAGACAGCAATTAAAGTTGTTCAAAAATTAAAAACATTTATTCATTTTAAAATAGATAGATCATATCTACCAAACCAAAGACCAGGACGCGTTTCGCCTATAAAGGCTTCCTCAGCTGGTAATCTGGATTACCAATAGAGGCTCAATTGAGTGTGAGTTTGAATTTGGCAAATTCTCTTCTAAAATACAAAGCTGCTTTTGATTTATTGCACTAGGAGGTGCCTTTTTGGTTTTTGCCAATTTCTCTACAGTGTTCCCATCCTTGGAGATTTCCGGAGAAGTCATTTGGAGGTCTTATGGGCACCTGAAATAAAGTCCCAGCCCGCCTTATTCCTAAGAGCCGGTTGTAGGCTCCACAGAATTTGAGTTTACCACCAATACGCATTACTTTCATTCTGAGTACTGACATACTGCGCAATTTTGGTCCCTCCTTTTTGTGTTTCCTCCTTACAGTTCATACTGCATCTGTACTTTTGAGAAGATCTACTCCTAAAGATAGCGATTTCTGCCTGTGGACATATTGGGTGTCTACCCCACTGTCTTATTTGGACTTTGGTCTTTTTAAGCGCTGTGTTGTATTCCTGTTCATTCAATTGCCACTCGGGTATTTAGAGAAACCCCCATACACAGCATTCAGCGAGTGGGATAGACACTTTTCCGGTGGGCGCTTCACCTCTCCCCCTTTTTTTCTGCATCAAATTAGCAAAACTGTTTGTATGAATCTGTGAAAATGAAATGCTATTTGCAAAGAAACTACTGAGCGAAAATGTCTGAAATTTGCATATGAGGTCCAGGGAATGATAATAAAAAGGGCTGTTACAGAAAAAATAAGTAAACTTAAAAAAAAAAATCAGAAAAATGCTTAAAGTATCCTAAAAAAAATCTATAGATAAAGAGACTTTGTGCTGCAGAATTTTATAATGAACGGTTTATTGGATATTGAATTAAAACGGGAATATTTTTAACATTGAAGCCTATGGGATTCTCCTGAATTAACTTGCGAATTAAACCACCAAATGGCAGGGCATTTCGGGAACCTTTCACTGCTGGTTTGTGTTCTCTGAATAGCCGAAGCAGTGCTTATTCATGGGGATTTCACTGCCCTCAAACAGGCACCGAACAGGCACCGTATGTGCATGCAATTCGCCAGGATTTGGCAAATTGCCTGCTCTCTGGATAGCCGAATGGCCAGGAAAGGTAACCGAATGCTGATTTTCAGCGTTCGGTTACCTTTCTCAAGCAAGTCGGATCTCTTTGGATAACCCTGTTAATGTTCTGTTTGTAGATTTATATCACTCAAATGGTGAATGCAAAGCCCTGTGTATATTATTATTTTTTCAAAAATGCTTATTTATGTTCACACTTAACATAGTTATCCAAGTCTTCTCAAAATTATCTTCCTAAAACGATTTGACTCAAAGAATGTAGCACCGGTACTCAATAATCAGTAATGCATTTTTAAAAATGTCTGTCTTTGTATATAAATGCTGCCATGTACATTAGAGTCTAAAGACGGTCAGGTCTATTCAAAGAAAGGTGCCATCTTGGATGGCAGCCCCCACCTCTGGGTCCCCCCGCATCAACTGACTCATCGCGCCATGCGCGATGATGTCAGTTAACCGGGGAACCCCCTAGCTGTAAAGGGATTTCCTAAGGAAATCCCATAGAGGAGATAGCAGGGTTATTTGAACCTCTTTATCTCCTGATTGGTGGAAGCTAGGGGGTCATGTCCAATATTGCTGGAAAGGCCAGAGCATGGCCTTTCCAATGATATCAAACATGACCATGTTAAAAGTAAAGTAAACGTGTAAAGATTGTAGCACCGGTACTCAATCAATAATCAGTAATGCATTTTTAAAAATGTCTCTTTGTAAATAAATGCTGCCATGTACATTAGAGTGTAAAGACAGTCAGGTCTATTCAAAGAAAGGTGAACCTCAGGAGAATAACTGTAGAAGTGAAAATTCTAGGTCAAAATAGCCAAACCAGAAAAATCCTCCCATTTATCTCACTTTCCAAATCGGATATTTGGTCTAGATTGTTCTCTTCTCCTGCCAATTCTCCTGAGTGTCCCCTTTCTCTGAATAACCCTGAGTGTTGTCTATACTTTGAGAAGTGCAAGGTAGAAGGTAAGTGAGGCCTTCAGAACCTTCTGCAATACATTGTATCCAAACCTGGATCTACATGAGTGCTGTTCATTGTAGGGTCGGAGCACTGGCCAGCCAAGGGGCTGGGTTCATAACACAACTGCTGCACACAGCCTGTGGATGTTGCTGCCCACCAGGCATTTGCCCATCATACCTGATGGTCGGTGTGGCCCTGTTCATTTAACTGATTTATGTTATATTCTGCCTTGTCTGCTCGTACAAACCTCTGCCGTTGCTTAAAATGATAAAATGTATTGTAATAATGCAGCACAGTCTTTACAACGGGGATAGATAGTAGAAAACATTGTTTGTATAACTGCAATCCCTTAAAAGGCCAACATAAACACTTGTCACCTTACATTGTGTAACATGTACAAAAGAAACATGAGATAAACTGTAAAACCTCTGTAATATTCTTTAAACGTTTTCAATGGAACCTTCTCACCAGTTGAATTATTTCACTGGCTTTGATAAGTGTGACAATTTTAAATAATAACTACACAGAGCATTGGAAGCATTATAACTTTAAACGCTTCATTTATGTTTCTGTGACGGAATCAACTGGTAATCATGTGACACAATAATAGGAACCACTTCTATTCCTGAACCTGAAAACCTGACACATTTTTCAGAGATAAATGTCAGATAAGCCTTAATTCAGCCTGTAAAAGATGTTGTCTGTACTTTAGTAGTGATAAAGAGATATTTTTTCTTATCACTAAACCAGTAACAATTGGAAAAATAATATTTTTCTCTGAGATAAAGTCTTGTACAGCATACGAAATCCGGTAATGATGCACAATGCCCGTTACATACTGCAATGGCAACGTAACATGCAGCGTTTCTCCTTTTTGAAGTAAAAGATTATACATTTCCTTTTGTCTTTAGAAAATGTGTAGATGAAAATTTTAATACAAATCAATTTACAGATCATAGGTTTATGTACATGATATCTAAGAAAGGTACAAGAAATCAGAAATCAGTAATTAGGACATGGACCTGCAGGTCTTGTAGTGCAGGTCTCTCATAGTCGAAAGTGTACATTAAGGGCCCTATTCTGACAATAGTCTGTATTAGAGAGCGGTTAACAGGTAAATGCTGCATGAGCCGTTAACCATTAGCGGCTCCCTGTTAATGGGCTCTATCATGAGCTTCCCTCTAAGGGCTCTATTCCATTCTTGATGCTAACATGGAGACGGTAAGCACGCTTGAGTGATCACAGACAGAGACTAGGAACTATTTGTTGCCAGTCTCACTCTCTCCTGGGGAAAAGAAGTGTCAGATCGAGCCACCCGGTTTCCATGGGAATAAGCGTTGAGTAAGGGATTTTTTTTGGTGGGGGAGGTTGGAGATTGTTAAATATTTTGCATTTGCAGAGTCATTTACCACCAGCTTTTAGGAGTTGTTAAAATTTTGGCTTGCGTATCCCAACTGTAATTTGCACCCTCACTTTGTAATACCTAACTAGTCGAAACGATAAAAATAGTTTGCGCTCCTCATGTTAAATATGTGAGATGTGTAAGTACAGTAAGCTTGCGCAAGCTGCGAGGTGCAAAATGTTTTGACCTGACTGTAGCGTCAAGATCAGAATTTCGATGCCAGACGTTAAACATACTTCTACTAGCGCTACCGATTACATATCAAGACGCAACATTGGCACCAACTATGGAATAGTGCCCCATGATAGCAGAGCTACTTCTTATAATAGGGAGCCATTAGCAGATACCAGCAGTGGTGCCATGAGCCTAAACTGGCATTGTCTTCTGTTTCTCTGGGACTCTATGTTGACGTGGGCAAGGAAGTTCAGCAATGTAAATTGGGAACACTTTATTCTCAGTGTCCTTCGGCTTGTGGTGCGAACAGTCAGTGTATCGCACCATCCTCTGTACCGTGGGAACAGTGGTGAGTATAGAATTATTCCATGAACATTTTTTGGGAGTGTTAAATAAACTCACTTAACACCACTTTTTGCAGCCGGTAATTTTTTTCATTACCAACTGCAAGCAAGAATAACAAATTACCTTGGAATGGCTCATTAATCTCCAGCTGCCTGCGAATTGGCGTTTTGCATATAAAGTATAGCAGACATTAGTGTACGACAGGCAGACACAACATTCAAACTGCAAGAAAAATTTTAATGCTCAGCCTGAATAGGTCAGGAACCTGTATGACTGATTTATGACGTCTTGATACGAATAGGAAGGACCCTAAGTACTTTGAAATGTTCTGTTTGACATTTTGAACTCACGTTGATGGTCGCCTATACTTTTGTGTCTGCCAGACCTTTAGCTCTCAACGACATATTGTAGCATAGTAATTTAAATGAAGATCCCCAAGGTAGAATATCTTTTTCATAATATTAAATCACGCTATATTTTCTCAGCAGGTCTACTTTTTAGGGAAGTCGATAGAAAGCACTTAATATCTCACTTTAAAGACCAATAGCAATTTGTTGCAAACTCATCTTTGATATATAAAGTTTCTCAAAGAGGATACATTTAAGTTAAATTATAAATGCAGCTATTAATTCTTCAGTTGTATCTTCCGTCAGTTCTTTTACAGCAGGGGACCAATAGATATAATGTTACTCTCTGTGCTAAAAGCCCATTGGCCTCATGCTGCGAGAGGATACAGCCAGAACATTAAATCACATGTTCTTTGTAGTATCTTACAAGCTTTTTTCCTCTCTCTCTCTCTACAAGAATCAATTATTTCAAATAAAATTTTGCGACGAGCTTTCTAAAATTACCTTCCGCACAGCTGTGTCATCCGCGAAAGGTGAGTTTTCTCTGAACGGTTGCTTTAATCATGACTTTAAAGAAGTTGTTTGGAAAATGCATTTAAAATTATTATCTCTAACAGTTTTTTTTAAGAAATGTACACGGTCAATTAATTTAATAACTGAATTTTCACTTTTGTTCCTCGCTCTCCATGACACCAACGGACAAAGATGTGCCAAATTTATTGGAAATTGTAAAACAGTGATGATGCTTTTATTGGTCTGCTAATGGATTCCTACAGTGAGTTCCTTATAAAATACTTGATGTTGCAACACTTCTTCAACTGACCCTGGTATGTAGCACATTCACTGTCTATTGCTGTTACCTAACATAAAATAACATACCAAATTAAATAGGCCTACATGACCAAGCGAACCTATCACAAATGTTTATGGGAAAGCAGCATTGGTCTAAAATGAATTTACTAATAGTCAATGAGGTAAAATAAATGTGGGTTCAGCAATCAAAAGCTTAATTCAATGAATTCAGGTTTTATTGTAAATTTTATTGTTTTGCTAAATTGAAAGCATTATGTTTTCAAGTTAATTAATGTCAATAAATCTCTAGACTGTAAGCTCCCATGAGCAGGGCCCTCTACACCTCTTGTTTCCATCCTATGTCTGTTTATATGTATTTCGTTCCCTTTGGTTATTGTAAAGCGCTGCGGAAACTGTTGGCGCTATATAAATGATGACAACAATAACAACAACAATTAAAGGCCTTCCATAACCACTGCTGCTCATGGACATAGGATTCCACACTGCACCATATATGATAACAAGTCCACATCCCTAAAGCGGTTATTCAGAGAGCATCCGATATGGCCACGAAATTGCACAGAACAGTGAATTTCCCCATACGGTGCAACTTCGTGACCATTCGGCTATTCAAAAACCAGGCAGTTCAAATATTGGTGAATTGCCAGTGAAAAATGGTGCAATTTGGCAGCAGTGAAATTTCCCATAGAGAAGTAATAGTTAATCTATTCAGAGAACACCGAACAGCAGAGAAAGTCAGTGAAACGCCCTGATTGTAATGTGCAGTTTTCGCATCCTACGTTATGCAAATTGGGCAGAAATGCCTCAGGGACATCCAAATTCGGGAGTTAGATGCCTCTGCCCAATTATTTATGGGCAAAAAAGAACGCTCTACTTTTCAGTAGAGTGTTCCTTTAAGGCTGGGGTGCTCAACCATGGCAACTCCAGGGGTTCAATCAGCTCCTTCAAGCTAACACTAACGGCAGCGTTAGCTTAAAGGAGGTCATAGTGCTGCACGCAGATCGCCTTTAAATCGCTAACGGGTTAAAAATCCCATTAGTGCTCGTTAATTTGCGATTCGTAGCGTGAGTTTACTGTGCTTTGCGCTCCCTATACCTAACATGGGGAGCACAATGTGAAAGCACAGATTAACTAGCATTAGGATCACTTGGTCCTAACGCTAGATAATAAGAGCTGATGCTAACGAAAAAGTTACCACCACCTCAGAGGTGTAGGTAACGCTTGGAGAGGAGGGAGACTTGGGGAAGAAAGTCTCCCTCTGCGATCACTCCGCCAATCAGCAGGATCTTGCGACAGGTGAGATCCTGCCGGTCATCTGACCCAGCAACATGATCCTCCATGGAGTCCTATAGAAGCTATAGAGGGGATGCTGGGGACAGCGCTGTAGCGCTGCCCCCCCAGCATTCGCGAGCTTAGCGATCGCTAAGGGGTAGGCTGCCGGACTAGGCGCATGCCCCGCAAATTGCTGGGGAAACCGGGACGCTAAGGGGAAATTAGTGAACACAAATTTTTCCCCTTAGCGTCCCGGTTTAGCTCAGGGCACACGATAGTGCCCCAGATGTTTTGAAATGAAATTTCCCATAAGGCTTTGTCAAACAATGAGTGGCTGAGTATCATGGGAGATGTAATTCTGAAACATTTGGAGGGCCAAGGTTGAGAATCCCTGATTTACGGTGTAACATTCTTTTCAATAACTACAATATACTTGTTTTATAACACACTGATATTTTTTCTTCTTTTGTTTTTTTTCCAAAAGTATCAGTTTCCGGCACCATAGATATTGACCCTTGAAAATCTCTGGCAAATATTAAAAACTCCACTGTTCCACTCCATCGAGTAAGCCTTTAAACCCACAGAACATCTTGGAGAAATATTCCCTTATCCTCAGTAAAATATTATTTTTACCGCAAGCTATTTTTCTGTTCTCTAATGAAAACTTGATACAAACCTTGCATACATATGGTAATCATGTCTAGAAACTAATACATAGAAAAAAACTATTGTGGTTTTTCAATTTTTCAAATTTTTTTCAGAAATAAAATAGGTACACTCATACACACGAAACACTATCTTATTCATGATGAAGAAATGTTTATAGGTAATGGTATCATGTTATCAGTTAATTAGAATTCTTATTGAACATTGGTAGAAGGTTTGTCCAGTAATCCCATGACGTTTCAATCGTAATACATTAAAAATAAAATGCATCTTCTTTTGTCAAGGATGGCATGGGTGGAATTGTCCCCTGGTCTACTATCATACTGAAATCGTGGACCACATCATCCCAAACCCATTCTTTTGCTGACTAACAGTAGTGTGAGGTGCACTAGGCTGGTGATGGCCAACCTCGCACCCCAGTTGTTTTGGAATTATATGACTCATGATGCTTAGTCACATATACGACTGGCCTAGCATCATGGGACATGTTTAGAAAAATCTGGCATGCCAAGATTCACCATCAATGCACTAGCTGTCTATACACACAACACTGCAGGAAAGGGGTATCCATGGGGTTAATTTGCTCATTAACCCTTTCACTGCTGAGGACGTGTGGGGAACGTCCTCATTGACTCCTAAGGAAATATCGGGGTGGAGATAGGGGGTTTCTTTGAACCCCAATAGCTCCCGACTTTTGCCAGAGAAAGGGTCATGTTTGGTATCATTAGAAAGGTCAGAGCATGGCCTTTCCAATGATACCAAATATGACCATGTTTAAAGTAAAGAAACAAAATTATAAAAATAATAATAAAAAAAGAAAAACGTGTTTTTTTAAGACGTGAAATGGCTCAGCAGTGAAGGGGTTTATAGGTTAGTTATAGGGACTACATCAGTATAATATTCTGCAGAAGCGGAATCAGATAGCACCAGCCTGAGCCCTTGTGATCCTAATGCTTGTTCTCTCTTCTTGCACTTTGCGCTCCCCATGTTAAGTATAGGGAGCGCAAAGAACAGTAAGGAAGCACTAAAAACCGCTAATACCGATTTGCTAATGGATTTTTTAACCTGATAGCGATGCAGAGATGATCTGTTTTGAGCGCTATCACCTCTTTTAAGCTAGAGTTAACGCTTATTATGTTAGCTTGAAGGAGGTAATAGAGCACCATGTTTTTTTCTTTTCTTTTTTTGTTTTAGGAGACTAGTACTCTGCAAGCAACACAAATGGACTTTTAAGAGCTGCGTTTTCTGAAGATGGCTAAGCATGACTGTATTATATGTCTATAGTGTGTTAAGAACTGGTATCCATTTATTATGTTTCATAACATAAGATGCAGAAGTATTACACACACACACAATACAGCTAAAGAGAGAGAAAGTGAAACATATAATTATGCAGGGTTATAAGGAGACTTGTTTAGAATCCAGAAGATGAATGTTGAATATACATAGAAGCAGGCAAAACAAGGAAAGGTACTCGGTGGCAGGAAGAAATAAAATTATCTTAATGACAGTGTGAACAAATGAAATGAAATGTTTGAAATGCTGTTATATAGTCCAGTAACAGTATATGTATGTGGCATCAACAAAGAGCCTTGAGAACAGCAAGAATGCTGTTCTTAGAAAGAGATCAGTGATAAAAAGGAAGGGTCAATGCAAATAGGGAAGGGGGTTAAAGTTACATGTATTTAT
The DNA here is from genome assembly GCA_009667805.1 of Leptobrachium leishanense. Taxonomy (NCBI): domain Eukaryota; kingdom Metazoa; phylum Chordata; class Amphibia; order Anura; family Megophryidae; genus Leptobrachium; species Leptobrachium leishanense. The sequence continues at coordinate 32,645,570 of CM019071.1, read as the reverse complement.
AAAGCACTAACAAATTCCGCAGCGCTGTGCAATGAGTGAGATAGAATAACAAATATACATACAAGTTAAACACACAGACCAGTAGGAGAGAGGACCCTGCTTGAGAGCTTACAATCTAAGAGCAGAGGGATGATACACTAGGTGAGGGTAATAGCTCAGTATGTGAAGCAGTGTGGTGCATGTGGGCTGTGGGGGAGATGGAGCAAGAAATGAACAGCAGGGTATTCATGGAGTGAGCTAACAAGCTTCTCTTAAGTAATGTGTTTTCAGAGACTTCTTGAAGGACTGGAGACACGTGCGAGTCTAATTGCAGGGGGAGGAAGTTCCATGAAAAGGGGGCAGCTCAGACAAAGTCTTGAAGGTGAGAGTTGTGGGAGCGGGTAGGAGGAGACAATAACATCAGATCATTAGCAGAGCGAAGAGGTCGGGATGGATGTACCTGCTAATAAGGGAGGAGATGTAGGCAGAGGTGCGGTTATGGAGAGCTTTGTACGTGAGCACCAATATTTTGAATTGGATTGTAAAGGAGACAGGGAGTCAGTGTAGAGATTGACAAAGGAGCAAGGTGTAAGATGTGCGGGAGGTGAGGTGAATGAGCCTGGCACAGGTGTTCATTACAGACTAAAGAGGGAGAAACTGGGATATCTTAAGGCCAGTGAGAAGGAGGTTGCAGTAGTCAAGGTGGTAGATAATTAGTGCTTGGATGAGCATTTTAGCAGAGTCCTGTTTAAGAAAGGGGTGGATGTGTGCAATATTTTTAGGTGGAAGTAGCAGGATTTGGTTAGTGACTGAATTTGGGGAGTAAAGGAGATTTCAGAGTCGAAGAGGACACTGAGGCATAGAGTCTGTCAGGTAGAAGTAATGGTGGCACCATTCACTTGAAGGGAAATGGGTGCAGGAATATTGTCTTTAGAGGGTGGGAGGATGAGAAGTTCAGTTTTAAAAAGGCTGAGTGTTAGGAAATGGAAAGTCATCCAGTCTTTAAGTTAAGTACAGAAGTAGCATCACATTTGCAAAGGGTCACATCTTTACTAGGGATGAGCCTAACGTCCCCGTGTTCAGTTTGACTTCGAACTTGAGCAATTTCAAAAGTTCGAGTTCGAACTCGAACACGATCCGAACTCAATGTAAGTCAATGGGACTCGAACATTTGATTTTTAGAGTGCCCTCCAAGAGGGCATATATGCTACATATTTGCCATAAAGGTGTATGGGGGTCCGGGTAGTGCCCTGGGGGACAGGAAACAAGGACAAAAAGTTTTTTTTTTTTTTTAAAGGAACAGTGATTTTTCCATGAAATAAAGGTTAAGAATAAAAATGAAAAATTCCTTCAAATATCGTGCCTAGGAGGGCCCCATAACCTGCCTGTGAAGTGGCGGATTTGTAGGATGTATAGAAGCATTTAAAAACAAAAAAATGACATTTCAAATTACGGTAAATGGTTTAATCTTTAATCTATTCACAAACAACTGCTTGGGGCAGCAGCCTGTACGAAAAGAGGAGACGTTTTAGGACATGCAGAACAAGTTTAGTGATTTTGTTGGCTAAATTATGGTGAAATTTAAGCAGGCTTTGGATGAAAGTAACAATAGGTGCTTTAAAATTGGGCCTTTAGTGTCGGCAACAGTGCCGTTACACCGTAACCCCTCTGTGGTATTGTGGAAGAGTGCAGGGTTGGACCCTGCGGTCATATATTAAAATGATATTGTCACGTGGCGTGTGCGGGTCAGGTGAGAGCCCAGCAGGCGGCGACACAGAGGGGAGGCCAGACAGGAATCACACAATGAAGAAGTTTAATGAAACTTAAATAGGCCTTGGCAGCAGGCACTTGAATGAATAAAGAAATATAAAGTGCAGGGAGAGTTCTTGACTGGAGAGTCTGAGGTTTGTGGGTAATGCAGTCCCAGACTGCAGACAGGGCCCACCGAGGAGAAGTCTGGACAGCGGACAGTGGTACCTTGGTCAGAGACAGAGATTAACTGTAATCCACAGGTGGAGATCGCTGAGAGTCCCTTGCACAGACAGATGTATCCAGGAACAACAGGGCAGATGGATGGATACTGGATACACAGGATAGGATAGGATAGGATAGGATAGGCTGGAGCAGGTTTGCGCACACATCCAGATGACCTCAGTCAGGGAGAACAATAATGCAGAACCACTGCTAGTTGGGTCTCTCTGCTATTTAAGGCTAGGGTCAGACGAACGCATTTTCACGTTGTCTGTGAAAAAGTGCGTTCGAACGAATGGACGCATTTTTTCACGGAGTACACGATAGCAGTCATACGATGCGCATTTTTCAGCCGTGATTTTGTACGGATCATCAATAAAACACTTTGTGCATCTGAACGTTATGTTGGCCGGACATTAGCAGCGTCTGACATCTCCTAATAACGCACACACACCGCTAGCGGACGCAGCGCACTCTGTACGTCAGTACTAGCGGTTTAATGTTCTCGAAAAAATGCGTTCAAATTCCACTTGCGTTGCGCAGCCGGACTTTCGTGCGACCGTACATCGTATATTGGCCGTCAATGCCCGGCATCTGCTGCTAGTGCGGCCGTAATTATGTGCGCCTGCACGCACGTTCGCACTGCCTCAGTCTGACCCTAGCCTAAGGAGGCTTGATAGCAGATGGGCCTCAGCTGTAATTCCAGGGCTAGACAGGAAAACCCAGGCTGGATCTCCAGGAGCCTGGACATGGTGCTTAGCCTGGGCAAAACCTGGACTGGAATCCAAGAATGAAGAAATCCAGGACAAAGTTCTTAGATCCAGGTTTGCTAGACAGGTACACGGGGTGGACCGTGACAGATATGAATCTAGTACAGGCGTCAGTGCACCCAAATATTTTGCCTTTGGCGGCAGCAAGTGCCTTCACATGTAACCCCTCTGTGGTATTGTGGAAGAGTGCAGTGGTGGACCCTGCGGTCCAATTTTAAAATGATATGAATCTGGTATAGGCGTCAGTGGCAGTGCACCCAAATATTGTGCCTTTGGTGGCAGCAAGTGCCTTCACACCGTAACCCCTCTGAGGTATTGTATTGTATTGAGTGCAGTGGTGGAGGTTTTGGTAAAGCAGAAGAGATCCCCGATCTATTCAGTTACATCAGCAGCTGTAACAAAACCAGGTCAGCAATGTTTAGGCACTTGTACTGCGCTATTGTATATGGTGAGAATCGGCGCACACCAGTAGCAACAGGAAGCAAACAGGCAGGGAATACACAGAGAGAATATTCAAATGGCAGGCAAAATCGGCAACAGATCGGGTCCTCAGAACAAGCAGGGTCAGTAACAAGTATACAAACTGATTCGGTAAGCTAGCGATGCGGGAATAAAGGCTGAGACACACTGAGCGTGTAGCGACACACAGCGTAGCGAAGCGAAGAGAAGCAAACATTTTGCAGGCTTGACTTCACTCCGCTCCGCCTCGCAGCGTGTCTACACTGCATTACGTTTACTTCTCACCGCACTGGACAGGAATCCACTAACTAAATTAAAATGTACACACAAAACCGTTTTATTTTCACAAAGCACATGTTATATAGGCAAAAAAAGTTCCTACTGAATAAAATACATCAAAAATTACTGTTAATTTAATAGGAATAGTATTAAAATATAAAAAAAAGGTAACCCCTGATCATATATATTATAGGGACACGGAGCGCTGTGTATAGAGTAGGGATGCATTGATACCACACACAGACATATATGTATATATCAACACGTAGACCTATATATACGTATATACAACACGCAGATATATATATACACCCACCCACAGACCTCAGACCATATATACACATACGCACATGGGGGGTGGCATGTGGACAATCTCAACTAAATGCACCCCCCCCCAATTTGGCTGATCCCTCCAGAAGAAATGTTGAACCCAACAGAGCAGAGAATATATATATTATTCTCTGCTTTATCGGGTTCAACATTTCTTCTGGAGGGATCAGCCAAATGGGTGGGGCAATTAGTTACCAAAATGTGTGTGTAATACAAGTCTGGATATATATATTTATATGAATATAGATATATATCTTATCTATATATATATATATATCATACCTGCCCTTACCTTCCCCTATAAATTTGCTAAAAATATACACACACAAAAAAACACTGCCTGAGACCCCGCGCAGCCCACATGCCACCCCCCTCTACCTGGCTGAATGTATCTAATATATATAATTAAATACATTCAGCAAGGTAGAGAAAGAAAAATTAGTTTTATTTTATGTTCCCGGGACATTTAAAAATGTCCTCGAATTTTTATTTTTTTTAAGTGTGTCGCCTTACCTTAGCCTGGTGGTCAGTGGGGGCTCCCTGGATCCTGGTTGTGGGGAGGGGTCTGCTGTGGCCGCAGATGCAGTGGCTCCCTCCCTGCGCTGCCTGTCTCTGCCACATGCACCTGGGCAGCTAGCCCGCACAGTCGCAGCTCTGTCATCCGGCGGCTGCATGCTCCTCAAGGGGATCCTTGGGAGGCCCCGGCAGGCTGCCCTCTACAGTGCCTGATTAGAGGGCCGTGTCTGCCTGATGTTTTAGTAACAATAATGTTTTATCCCATAGGCTTCAATGTTAAAAATATTTCTGTTTTAATTCAATATCTAATAAACCATTGCTTATAATATTCTGCAGTAAAGAGTCTCTTTATTTCTAGATTTTTTTGTATTTTTTAAGCATTTTTTATACTTTTTCCAAAATTTATTTTTTTTCGAACTTTTGGCGAATGTCCCAAAAAAGTTTGAAGTTCGCAAACTTTCGAACAGCCGATGTTCGATTCAAACTCCGAACAGATCCGAACCAAATGCTCATCCCTAATCTTTACGACTAAATACATATTCCATGATTGGCAACATAATGCATATTATTTTTAATGACGGCTTCACTTTCAAATTAAATATGAATTAATTTTACCTACACAGGCCAGTCACTTTATAAGGTATACCCTACCAGTGTCCACAAATGTTTTTTTCCACTCTGTTGCATGTCACATGGCCAGTTTTGGATATAGATACAACAAAACAACCTTCCCATTATCAGTTTACCATCACCAGTGAAAAAGGTACAGGGCAAAGAGCTAACGGAATTAGAATGTGGCATGATCGTAAGTGCAAGACATGTTGGACGAAACCTCTCTGAGATAGCAGTTCTCCTGAACTTTTCTCTTACAACAATCTCAAGGGTTTAATGAGAAGGCACAAGGAATAAAAAAACATTGAGTCAGCGGCACTTGTATGGAAGGACATCACTCATTGATGAGAGAGGTTGGAGGAGGATACCAAGACTTGTGCAAGTCAACAGACAGGACATTGTTGCCCAAGTAGCATCAGCATTCAACCTTGGTACTCAGAAAACAATATAGCATCACACAACAAAAGACATCCTGTTTCAAGTTGGGATTCAACAAACGACGGTCACATCGTGTACTGCTGTTATCAGAGAAGAACACGATAGCATGCCTTCTGTGGGCACAGCAACACCAGAAATGGACCATCAAAGACTGAAAGAGGGAGCTTGGTCTGATAAGTCAAAGTTCTTGATGCATCATGTTGATAGCGGACTCAGAATTTGGCACAAACAACATGAATCCATCTATCCATCATGTCTAACAACAACTGTGCAAGCAGGTGGGGGCAGTGTCATGGAGTGGGGGATGTTTTCGTTGCATGCGTTGGGTCCTTTGATACCCCTAGATTCACGTCTGGGTGCCAGAATGTAGGCAGACATCGCTGCTGACCATCACTACAGGATGGTTCCAGGAACATGATGATGACTTTTCTTTGCTGCAGTGGCCGCAAAGGGAATGCATGGGAATGACAATTTCTCAGTGTTTTCCAGGGTAATGTCATTCTCATGCATAAAGAAGTGCTGCAAAAAAGAAGAAAGATATATATATATATATATATATCTCATACAGCGTAGGCGCCTATTTATAAACCAGATTACTATAGTGTTATGAAGTAGTTAAATTATAACTAATAAGTAGTGAGATGCTGCCCAAAGGGGTAAGCGCAATATACAGAAAAAACAACCAAAATCCGCATTAACCAAAAATGAAATTATAGATAGAACCTTTGTAGCGCATCAAAAATAGATTTAAAGGTAGACTTCAACAAAGAGGTATATCAAACATAAAGTGCTTCAGTCTTAAGGTGACAAATATTCAATCAATGTACACATATAAAAGTGCAATGTGCCATAGAACACAGTAAAGTGCAACAATATATAAAATTCCAGCAGTGCGATGGGTATAAGAGAGTCTATAAAGTGCAACAGTATCCGAATGTGCAAAATGTGCAAATTCAATGATATCCAATACAACAGTATGAATACATCTCGCTGTTTGGAGATTTTTTGGACAATAGTGCACCTAAATATACCGACTGAGGAAGGCTGTTAATGCCGAAACGCATCTCGGTAACGCATCTGTCCATTTTTTAATATGCAATTAATTTTTTAATAAATTTTATATGGTTTATATTCTATTGACTACTCTCCTTGGATATATACTTGCCACCGCTTGGAAGCTCCTGATATCTGGCCCTCAGACGGTTGAGAAGAGGTTCTGGGTATCCACCATAGTGTACCTGACGCTGTATTGAGTGAGCCTGTGTGGAAGAGGCTCCATATCTGGTGAGTTCAATACATTATCACCTCTTTTTTATCATAATACGGTAATATACTATGGGAGCGCTGTCTATTATCTTATTGTAGCCATCGTAACCAGAGTTGAAGATTTAAGAAGGGATACGCCACCCTCTATATGGCTGGAAGCTCCTAAACCTAGAGCCAGGGATTTTTTGGGCTCTTATAAATGTGAGTTTCCATATTCCTACGAGTAATTCATTTGCCATATTTAATTGGGATTTTCTGCACGATTATTTCTTCATTTTTTCTCTCCCCTCCAATTTTTTTATTTTTTTTATTTTTTTTTCCTTTCTCTCACTTTTTTCTCCTTTCTGGCTATCCTCTCCACTATTGAGAGACGGCAAGAGATACACAGACCAAGAAAGGAGGACTATATTTGTGCATCGCTTGAACATAAAGAGAAGTAAATTTTAAGGAATTTTTCCACTGGTATTCATACTGTTGTATTGGATATCATTGAATTTGCACATTTTGCACATTCGGACACTGTTGCACTTTATAGACTCTCTTATACCCATCGCACTCCTGGAATTTTATATATTGTTGCACTTTACTGTGTTCTATGGCACATTGCACTTTTATATGTGTACACTGATTGAATATTTGTCACCTTAAGACTGAAGCACTTTATGTTTGAAATACCTCTTTGTTGAAGTCTACCTTTAAATCTATTTTTGATGCGCTACAAAGGTTCTATCTATAATTTCATTAAAGAAGTGCTGCAGCTGCTGTGGCTCCCAGTAATCTTTAAGACCAGAATAGACAGAAATGTTGATGAGTTCCCACACTTATTTTTTAGGACTTGACCCCTGCTATTCGTGCCATGCATGGTCACATAAACTGCAGTAGAGATGTTAGTTTGAAGGAAACATTTTAGCTAGTTTATGATCATGTCCTTTAGAATACTTAGAAGGGGGACAATCAGAGGATAATTATATTTCTTGCTATGTTTGTATTTGGAAATTATATTTATCTTACTTCACTACTCATAAAATGCATACAGATGAATAATAAATCCACCCTGGAGTTCTAACTTTAAATGGCAGTTGGCAATAAATAAATAAATAAAAGTTTTAGACAAAAGGACACGCAACAGCATAATGGGTTTCTCCATAAATACGTTAATCTGCTCTTCAGGCAAAAGCACATTTTATAAATTGAACTTCCTAATCTAAGAAATGCTCTGATTTAGCTTTTTTTTTTTATCGTATCAACTTTTTCTCTTTTACGTTTTTTTTTTATTTATCTTTTCTTTATGTGGCCCTTTACACTCATTCTACTGGTGACATAAATTCAAAAGCCTTGGGCTAGATTCCAAGCCCGGGGTAAACTTAATGGTGCACGGAGAGGAGAACAACACGTGACATGTCACGTGCACTGCCTGCACGTGCTGGGCGGCTCATTTACTTACAAAGGGTGAGGCAGGAAACAGACAGCCACCAGCGGCAGCGCAGCAGGAGGATGACAAGGGATTGGAGAGAGCTGCAGACATCCCAAGGTGTGCAGGGCTGGCCGGGGCTGAGCGGAAGTTCGTGCACAGGGAGCACACTGTCACAGCTCCCCAGGGATCTCACCCTGCCTGCACACACACACTTTCACTCACAGGAGACAGGCGCCTGTGCTGTGACACGTGATGACCCTTTAACTTCCGGCTGGCGGGCTCTGGACTGTGTGAGTGTGATCATGCAGAAGAGCTGGGAGGACGGAGGAGGGAGGTGGACAAGACACTCAACAGGGGGAGTCTTGACTGCAAAGTGAAACAGGACGGCCTAGCCTGAACAAGCTCTTCCTGAAGGTATGATGGCGGGGGGGGGGGTGGGGTAGGCTGTGCTGGGATCAATATGCCCCCTGCAGGGAGGACTGGTGCCATGGCATGGAGGAAGGCACATACTGTAATTAAGAAATAAAAAAGACAGGCTTCTTATGCAAAATGCAGTGGGCCATAGCAAGCTCATTAGCATCAGTGGAGCTATCCCCTGGCTGAGCATCATGGGAGTTGCAGTCCACTGGAGAATGGAGGCTCTGCGCAAGGGTCCTCTATGTAATCCTAGTCCTCCATCAATCCTATTTAAAATCCACCCCATCTTTGTCTTACTGGTGTAATTATTTTTCAACTCTTAGATTGCAAGCTTAGATGGGGTCATTTTTTCCCATAAATGTTTTTTTTTACTTCTGCCTATTGAAACCCATCGAGAAAAAATGTTTTTGCAGCTTGGGATGTCTGGAGCTGGAGCCAGCAGGCACTGCTACCAGCCAGTCTGCCACTCCAGTCTGTCACCACTCACCATTCTGTACCTATCATGTTTAAACGTGTTTTCAAGTCATGTTTGATTGTAGGCCCAGACATATTATATAAACTTTTTTTCCGCAGATTCTAAATATATCATTTTTATGTCATGTTGTTTTGCTAAGCTATAACTAAAATGACTAACTACGTGTAACTATCTATTCGAATTTCAATCATAGGGGAGCCCTTGCTCTATTTGGTCTGAGGGCCCACTGCCCCAAGTATTGTCAGTCTGCCACCAGGTAGAGATTGACTCCTATATGGGCCACGCATGCTAAGCGAGCAGGAGGCTTGTGACCTGGCGCACTGTAAGTCACGTTATGCATCATAGCACACACCATGTCAGAGTCACCAGCCAGGTTTCCCAGTCGCTCTGACTTTGGCATAGTGTGACATATGCCCAGTGCGATGCCTGACTCTCTAAATAAGAAAGCAGCGTGGACTGATTGTTGCCTCAGTATCTATAAAAAGGCCCACAAAAATCCTCAGCACCAGGCCCATGATACTCTTAATCCGGCCCTGCCTGGAAGGAATCACAACACAAGCTGATACTTGCAGAGGTGTTGCGCTCCTCCATGAGTATCAGCTTCTGGAGTCCACAGAACTCCATAGAGCGAGCCCTATGCGTCTCAACCACAAAGTCACTTTAAGGAGATTGCGTTTCGCCATGGAGGGAGACTGGGAACTATTTGTTCCCACTCTCACTCTACTCCGGAAAGAGGAAGCAGCAATTCTCACTACCTTCTTCACCGATGGATGAGAGGTGAGTAGGTGATTTTTAGGTGAGCTTAGGTCAGAGTATTAAATTAAGTGATATTGCCAAATCAAAGTCACTTAACACCAGCTTTTATGAAACAGTATTTCTGTGAGAGAAACCTTCTCACAAATCGAAACGTAGGCAGTTTATTATAAGTTGTACTTACATTCTGAGGTGCAAATTAACTTCTCCTATTCAAGGTATAAGTATAGGTATAGGTACAGAAACACATACAGGGTTATTCAGAGAGCACCGAAATGTCACCGACATTTCAGTTCTCTCCGGGTTCTTCACACTTCGGGCAGTTAAATTCGCTGACCGTACTGTGAATTCAGAATTCACTGGAGGGTCCCTGAAGCGCTGTGAATCGACACGCCAACTGATTCAAACCCCCCCAGAAAACCATCAAATCGATCCGACAAACCGCAGCAAAACCCTCGAATCGACCGAAAAGCTGCCGAATAACCGCCGAATGCAACCGACGATCTGCCAAACAGACCGCTGAATCGATCTGAAAAAAGCCAACGACCTATCGTTCAGACCACCGACCAGCCGCCAGAAAACGTCAACAAGCTGCCGAACAAGTGTAAAAATAAAACAAAAAACCACTGCAATTTTAAAAGATTTTTTTTATATAATAAAAAAAATACTACATGAAAATGCCTGGGAATAATATATAAGGTCCTATGAATAATTATAAAAATGTCTGTTTTTGAATAGCCAACTGGCCACGAAATTGTACCATATGAGGAAATTCACCATTCGATGCAATTTTGTGGTCAATTTGGTGCTCTTTGAATAACCCCTATAGAGCAGGGGCAACAGCCATGGCCCTTCAGATGTTTTGGAATGTGTTTCCCATGATTCTTGTTGAATCTAAAGAGTAGCTGACCATCATAGGAAGTGTAGCTCCAAAATATCTGGAGGACCAAGGTTGTTGACACTAGGGATGAGCTGGTTGGTTTGATCTGTTCGGAGTTCGCATTGAACATCGGCCGTTCGAAAGTTTGCGAACTTCAAACTTTTTGGGACGTTCGCCAAAAGTTCTAAAAAATTTTTTTTTAAAAAAAAGTATAAAAAATGATTACAAAATACTAAAAAATCTAGAAATAAAGAGACTCTTTACTGCAGAATATTATAAGCAAAGGTTTATTCGATATTGAATTAAAACAGGAATATTTTTAACATTGAAGCCTATGGGATAAAACATTCTTGTTACTAAAACATCAGGCAGACACGACCCTCTAATCAGGCACTGTAGAGGGCAGCCTGCCAGGGCCTCCCAAGGATCCCCTTGAGGAGCATGCGGCCGCCGGATGACAGAGCTGCTACTGTGCGGGCTATCCACTGGGTGCATGTGGCACAGACAGGCAGCACAGGGAGGGAGCCACTGCACCTGCAGCCACAGCAGACCCCCCCCACAACCAGGATCCAGGGAGCCCCCTCTGACCACCAGGCTAAAGTAAGGTGACACATTTCTAAAAAAAATAAAATCCGAGGACATTTTTAAATGTCCCCGGGAACATAAAATAAAACTTTTTTTTTCTTTCTCTACCTGGCTGAATGTATTTAATTATATATATTAGATACATTCAGCAAGGTTTGGAGGGTGGCATGTGGGCTGCGTGGCGTCTCAGGCAGTGGTTTGGTTTTTTTGTGTGTATATTTTTAGCAAATTTATAGGGGAAGGTAAGGGCAGGTATGTTATATATATATATATATATAAGATATATATCTATATTCTTATAAATATATATATCCAGACTTGTAATACACACACATTTTGGCAACTAATTGCCTCCCCCATTTGGCTGATCCCTCCAGAAGAAATGTTGAACCCGATAGAGCGGAGAATAATATATATATTCTCTGCTCTGTCGGGTTCAACATTTCTTCTGGAGGGATCAGCCAAATTGGGGGGGGCACATTTAGTTGAGATTGTCCACATGCCACCCCCCATGTGTGTATGTGTATATATGGTCTGAGGTCTGTGGGTGGGTGTATATACGTATATATAGGTCTGCGTGTTTATATATACGTATATATCTGTGTGTGGTATCAATGCATCCCTACTCTATACACAGCGCTCCGTGTCGCTATAATATATATGATCAGGGGTTACCTTTTTTTATATTTTTATACTATTCCTATTAAATTAACAGTAATTTTTTATGTATTTTATTCAGTAGAAACTTTTTTTGCCTATATAACATGTGCTTTGTGAAAATAAAACGGTTTTGTGTGTACATTTTAATATAGTTAGTGGATTCCTGTCCAGTGCGGTGAGAAGCAAACATAATGCAGTGAAGACACGCTGCGAGGCGGGGCGGAGTGAAGTCAAGCCTGCAAAATGTTTGCTTCGCTTTGCTACGCTGTGTATCGCTATACGCTCAATGTGTCTCAGCCTTTATTCCCGCATCGCTAGCTTATCGAATCAGCTTGTATACTTGTTACTGACCCTGCTTGTTCTGAGGACCCGATCTGTTGCCGATTTTGCCTGCCATTTGACTATTCTCTCTGTGTATTCCCTGCCTGTTCTGTTTGCTTCCTGTTGCTACTGGTGTGTGCCAATTCTCACCATATACAGTAGCGCAGTACAAGTGCCTAAACATTGCTGACCCGGTTTTGTTATAGCTGCTGATGTAACTGAATAGATCGGGAATCTCTTCTGCATTACCAAAACCTCCACCACTGCACTCTTCCACAATACCTTAGAGGGGTTACGGTGTGAAGGCACTTGCTGCCACCAAAGGCACAATATTTGGGTGCACTGCCACTAACGCCTATACCAGATTCATATCATTTTAATATTGGACCACAGGGTCCAACCCTGCACTCTTCCACAATACCACAGAGGGGTTACGGTGTGACGGCACTGTTGCCGACACTAAAGGTCCAATTTTAAAGCACCTATTGTTACTTTCATCCAAAGCCGGCATAAGTTTCACCATAATTTAGCCAAAAAAATCACTAAACTTGTTCTGCGTGTCCTAAAATGTCTCCTCTTTTCATATAGGCTGCCGCCCCAAGCAGTTGTTTATGAATAGATTAAAGGAAAACATTTACCGTCATTTGAAATGTCATTTTTTTGTTTTTAAATGTTTCTATACATCCTACAAATCCGCCACTTCACGGGCAGGTTATGGGGACCTCCTAGGCACGATATTTGAAGGATTTTTTTGTTTTTATTCTTAACCTTTATTTCATGGAAAACTCACTGTTCCTTTAAAAGCTTTTTTTTTTACTTTTTGTCCTTGTTTCCTGTCCCCCAGGACACTACCCGGACCCCCATACACCTTTTATGGAAAATATCTTGCATATATGCCCTCTTGGAGGGCACTCTAAAAATCAACCTTTCGAGTCCCATTGACTTGCATTGAGTTCGGTTCGTGTTCGAGTTCAAACAAAAACTTTTGAAATTTTCGAGTTCAAATGAGAACCGAACACGGGGGTGTTCGGCTCATCACTAGGACACCGGATATACAGCTTGTTTGACTAAAGCTCCAAATTCAGACATCCACAATTCAATCTCTTATAAAACGAGTTATATCTAATGTTAGATTTAGCCGTCTGTAGTTTATATTATTTACTTGTAATTTCTTCAATAAAACCCATTAAACCTTTATTGGTGAGGAAGGTACTTAATAGAAATAGGATACATAACACATCATTGGTAATTTAAATAAGATACAATTGAAAGAAGATAAACAAACTAATGTCATATAATTTTATAACATCATAGTCTTTTGCTAGAAGTGCTATTAAGACTCGATTTACTCTAAACAATACGCTTTACACATTTCAACAAAAGCAAAAAACCAAATAATGTATAAGCAGCTATGTGGAGCTAATGTGCTAATCAAGCATTTTTATATTCTATATTTTAAACACTCTAAAGCAGCAGTAACAATCTAAAAATGATGGTAAATGAACAATTTCCACTGAAATTATGCATGATATGATTTCTGTGCTAAATTAATGAGCAAGTGTAATATTTTCAAAATAGAAAAGATCTCATACAAAAAAGAATACCTTCAAATATTCTTAGATAATACCATTGTCAACACATATACATGGTGAGAATATACAAAAGATAATTAAGGACACAGAAAGGTCAAGTAGGCAGCATTTAATAAGTGTTGTGTGGCCATTCTATATCTCCCTGTATTTAGATGAAACATTTTCAGCACGGCTGCAATAAATAACTGAACTAAATATAGACTGTGTGGTTGTTCATTATGACCCGCAGCAAGCAAATCAATATTATTAAAGTGTTTTTGCAATGCGTGGCAATGCTAGAATGAGAAGTTATTTCTTCTTTGCAATGTGACTGAGTGTTAGAGAAAAATTGTTACATCCAACATGAAACCCCCTGTCCTTTTTAGTGTCTAAACGCTACAACCGAATTACACGTTATGTAAGATTGCAGAGATTAGACTAATTAAAACCAGAATACTGGCGATGATGTAGAATGCCCCATCACTTTGCGTGCTAATGATCTACACACCATTTATTAAAACATCAAATTAAACTAATTTGTTACTCTTCTCTACGTGTGCTTTCTTAGAAGGCCATTATACAGCCCCAACCGTCCTACTTGTAGATGGAAGCAAAAAGACGTTCACATTGTATCCTTTTTCCAGATCCATAATTGATGAGACAATGGGTCGATCATTCAGCATGTGCTAGCCACATCAAAATAGCTATCTATAAATCTTTAGCAAATTGCTTTGCATCTATGCCTTAGACAATTGGGACTTAAGTTAAAAAAGACTCTTAGTTATTTAATATTATGCATATTCTGTACAAAATGATAATGGTTGTGCCGATACATATTTACATTATTCATTAAAATCAATAAGTCATTACATTTCACAGAAATGAGATTTTAGTACATTTCTATAAATAATGTATATCTGGGCAACATATATTTATGTTAACCCATTATCTTGTTGCCTGAAAGGATATACAAAGACCTTAACTCATAAAATAACAATTAGTTTTCTTCACTGTTCTTCCTTTTTAACCCCATACAAAGATGACTGTAGGACTGTTTATCAGAATCTCTTTGTGAATTATTTCCTCTAATCTACCATTTTAAAGACATGTTTGGGTCTCTTACCTTCATGGTTATAGTCATAGGCTTAATTTTCAAGCTCGTTCTTCTACTGCTCTTACATAAACACCTGTAAAACTGGCAAATCAACTGCAGTTTGCTAGCAACAAAAGCCTATAAGATAACACAAAGTCACTACTATGCATATTTGCATGTTCAGGTATGGATTAAAAAGACTTAACAATTTAATACCACTTTTAGAACTTGTTTAATACCTTTCTCAAAACTGTGTTGTATAGTATATTTTATTTCAAGTATTTGTTTTATATTTTTTCTAGGGATGTGCGTTTCGGGTTTCGGAATTTCGGAATTTTCACGAAATTTCCCGATTCGTGTTTTCGGATGCGGCCGATTTTCCGAAAATTTTTAGATCCGAAAACGGCAGATCCGAAAAGTTTTCCGAGCCGAAACGAAATATTTTCAGAATTTTCGAATGGACTTGAAATGTGTCAAATCGAAATTTATTGCTTTGAAACGAGGAGAACAGACGTTCCGAAAAAACGAAAATTTCCGAAATCACGAAAAGTCGATACAAAAAACGAGCTAAGTGACACGAAAATACGAAAAATGGTCGATATTCTGAAAAAAAAATGTACACGAAAAACGAGTCGAGCCGAACCGAATCGAAACAGAAATCGGTCGAAACGAGCCGAATCGAAAAGTTTGAAAATCCAAAAAATCTAATCGAATCGAAAAAAAAATCGGTGCACAAGCCTAATTTTTTCTTGCATAGCCCCTCACAAAAAAAAATAATTATTGAAATTTAACCCATTTGAAATTCTATGTATGGAAAAAAAAAGGAAAACCTTTTATTCTAGTTGTTTCATGTTAAGTGCTACTTGTAACATGTCTGGAAAAACTAAAATATAACCATAACTGAATTTTAAGTGAGGTGCTGCTGACATCCCAAATTCAATAGAAATAAAAACATCTTACTGAAAGGAAGGGAGGAAGTATAAGGATGAAAGGAAGGATAAGGAAGGAAGGGAGGATAAGGATGAAAGGAAGGAAGGAAGTATATGGAAGCAAGGAAGGATAAGGATGAAAGGAAATAAGGAAGGAAGTATAAGGAAAGAAGGAAGTATATGGAAGCAAGGAAGGATAAGGATGAAAGGAAGTAAGGAATGAAGTATAAGGAAGGAAGTATAAGGATGAAAGGAAGGAAGAAATAAAAAATATGTGGAAGGAAGTATAAGGAAGGAAGTATAAGAATGGAAGGAAGGAATGAAGGCCGTATAAGGATGAGAGGAAGTAACGAATGATGGAAGGAAGGGTAAGGATGAAAGGAAGGAAGTATAAGGAAGACAGGAAGAAAGTATAAGGGTGAAAGGAAGGAAGGATAAGGAAGTATAAGGATGAAAGGAAGAAAGTAAAAAGAAGGAAAGAAGAAAGTATAAGGATGAAATGAAGGAAGGAAGTATAAGGATGAAAGGAAAAGGAAGAAAGTAAAACGATGAAAGGAAAAGGATGAAAGGTAAACAGAACCCTAGCACCTGTCTTCACTTTACAACATCATGCCCCAGGTGTACTATATGTCTTCCTGCTTAAAAATGTCCACATACCATTAAGGAATTGGGCCAGTAATACTAAGGAAGGAGATTTGGGAACCCCAAACTTTCTCTACCTTTGCCCTGTTGCTGTGTGTATCTGAGGTTAATCAATTTCATTCAAAAGAGCGCAGTGTCATTACAGCTTTGCCAAATTCAATTAAGGAATTTGTTAATATCAGAGGAATCCAGAGTTAGCATTAGCACAGGGCAGGGCTGTCAACCCCCCCCTTCAGTTGTTGATGGTTACAATTCCCATAAATCATTGCATGCACCAGTTGGTCAGGGAATCAAATGAGTTGTAGTCCAGCAACATCTGAAGGGTTAGAATTTCATATCCCTATTTGGGGGTTTGAGAGTGTACCCCACTGTACTGCTTCATGTATTTTCACCTGAATGTGTAATATCCTACAGCATCAAGCTCTTAGCTTCAATAGAAAAATAAACATCCCTCACAATAGGCCCAAAATGTCTACCCCTAAATCTTCTCTGTTTTATACACCTGTTGTGACTAATTTATTTAATGTAATAATTAACAATGATACTGTTGAAAGAATTCTCAGCTGACCTAAAGCATCGGACTTATAGTTTTCATAGAACCCCATAATCATAAGTCCCAAAAGTCTACTTTGAAATGTTAGATATATACTGCTCACCATGTCATTCAGTGTTTTAACAAGCTGCATCTTTTTCTATATTTTTCAAAGGGAGACGCCAACTCATTTATGCACTGAGCTGTTCATACTGTTTGTTTGTATATATTAAATGTTTTTGATAGTTTGCCATCAGTCTTTTACTAGCTTTTCAATCAGATTTTTAATGATAGTTTTGCATTTCACTAGTCCAATAATTATTATACTTAGTTAGGAACTAAATCCATAAGAAAGAACTGAAGTGGATAATATTTGTTTGCAAGACCATGCTGTCTTTGGTTAATTAATTAAGATGTAATTGTGAAGATTTAAATTGCCTGTTGGCAATACATTGGAAATGTTTTTACGCATCATTTAATATGAACTTAGTCAATACCTTGAAACTTTGGCGTATTTAGCCTTGCGAGAATAACATGCAGTGCTTGTAATAAGCAATATATGTCATTTTTTGAAAACAATCTTTTAACATGGATCTGTCAATCTTTATTTTAATATAATGCAGTTTAGATTTTTCTTCTATGCATGTAATGTGGGGGCTTGGAGTTTTTGGTAGAAAAATGTGTGAAGTTCATCAAACTCCATTAAAATATAATTTCTAACACTGTTCCAAAATAAGGAATAAAAGGGACGGTGGCTAAAACAAAAGTGTATATAGTACATGGATACTTTGGCCTCTGAAGTTGATGAGGAGCTGGGCAGGAGGATCTCTGGGGGGACTCCCTATTAGATGTTTCAACAGATGGCCTAGACTAGGCAACTGTCTACGGTAGGAAGCCTTCACAGATCCGTGTCCATGGCTTGTTGGCAATGTCCATCTGCTGCCATCAACTTTCCATGCATCTCGCTCCCCATCTTTCCCTATCACCACCACTGTACTCATTCACAAACTTCTTCCTTTTTTTCCTATCTCGGTTCTGTCCTTCTCCCCTTTTTTACCGTCTCAACCTGATCACACACACCAGCTGTTCGTCTTTCCTCCTTTTTATATTATCCTTACTTTATACTCTGCTGCTGCTTTCTTCTTGTTTTTTTGTCTTCTTTCCAGGTACGAAGTAATACAATTACTCCATGTAGTGATCATGAATGATTTGTGTGATAAATTATCATATTTTATTAGTAACTGATTGTTATACCAAAGAAGGAACACTAGGGGCAGTGCGTAGACTTTTTGCCCTGTGTGGCTAACTGTGATGTCATTAACCCCTTCGCTGCAGATGACGTGTGGGACACGTCCTCATTGACTGCCGCTATATGCAGAGGACATGCCCCACACGTCATCCGCTCAGCGGGAGCCCGGAGAGATACTCACCTCTCTCCTCCGGGGTCCCACGGTGGTCTGACTTCTCCTAAGTCAGACACGTCATTTAAGGGCCGCCTCACGTAAATGACGTCATCGCGCCATGCGCCATGACTTAATTTTCGAGAGACCCCATGACATCGCACGGAAGGGAGGGGGGATCCTTTCGGATACTTTTTACTCCCGATCGGGAGGTCGCAGCTGCTCAAACCAGGCAATGCTTAAAAGGGGAGAGTCTCCCCTTTTAAGCGGTGTCTGGTTTTAACCCCTCACATACTGGGTTACGATACAGCGCCATCCGGCGCTGCGTCGCAGCCTAGCTCTGGTGGGGGTCGCCATCTTGGATGACGGCTCCACCTCTGGGTCCCCCCTGGCTACCTAACGTCATCCCACATGGTGCTATGACATCAGTTAGCCAGGGAACCCCTAGCTGCCCGGGGATTTCCCAAGGAAATCCCCTGGTGGAGACAGGGGGTTCATTTGAACCCAGCTAGTGGTTGCAGCTAGGGAGTCATGTAGGTTATCATTTGAAAGGCCTAAGCATAGCCTTTCGAGTGATACCAAACATGACCAGGTACAAAGTAATATAAAATATTAAAATAAATAAATTTTAATTTTTTTTTAAAAAAAAGGGTTTTTTTGTGTGTTGTTTTTATTAATGCAGCAATATTGTTCACATTTCAATTATAATGTGAACAATGATGCTGCACTAATGAATATTTTCTATGGGGTGCGTTTGCTAAAAATCACGTAATTCCCCCCAAAAAATGTAACAAGTCCCCATTTCTAATTTTTGTACAAGCGCACTCCATAGAAAATATAACTGCAAACGCTAATGTGAAAAAATTTGAAAATAAACACTTTACACACTGTAGCTGATTAAAAATTCAAATTTTATTGCATTTTTTGTTATAATAAACAGGCAGGACATGACGTTTACATATAATAATGATATATTATGAATCTGCCGAGTCTTCTGGAAAGAACGATATATAATATGTCTGGGTAATATAATAAAATGTGGCTTCAAATCTTTTTTAAACATGATGAGCGAAAGCGGTAAAAAAGAGCTCAGCAAACAGTGGTGAAATGCCTCAGCAGTGAAGGGGTTAAGCCAGCCTATTTTAGAGGTTTACCTCCTATTGGTGACTCCCACTGGGAATAAATGGGTCTTAATCAAAACAATTAGGTCTCTTTTTTGCTCTGTGTCCCTTGAGATGCTGACCATGAGAACTCTCCTCAGCCCCTAAGCCAAAAGCTGAGGGCCTTGTAAGTTGATTGCATCTTGTTTTCATTTCATTTCTGTATTATTTAGTATTGTTGTTTTGTTTAATGTACTGTGTGTTCTATGACTGTTTCATGTTTAATTGTAATGTACTATTTTGTTAATCTATTTTGTTAGTTACTGTAAAATATGTTATAAACTGTTAATATAAATTGCCAAGTGAATTGTCAATTCATATTGCACCGTTTTCTCTGTGTTTTTCTTACATGTATTCAACCATAATACCCAAAAGAATAATAAATATTATTGTTGCAACTTAGGGCCTTAATTATTGCATATTAATGCAATAATTAATGTTTAGATTTAATGCCCAAATGAAACACTCCGGAAACGGTCCTAGTAATGGCAGACGCTCGCCACGCTGCCAAATTGAAGGAATGGCTGTTAATGAGATGTATAGGCAGCCTTCTCCTCTTCTCTGCACTTTTTCTGTTTTACTATAGAGTCTCTCCTGCCAATTGTATGATAGGAGTGCTTACCTTTCCTCTATCTGCTATGATGTTCTGTCATTCTGATATTTTTTTCTATTCTTTACATTCTCAGTAAAGTTTTTGAAGAATGCTAAAAAAAAATAGTGCCATCCTTTCTGCAATCAAACCCAATGTTTTCATAGAATTTTCTGTTACATTTAGCCTGCTCTTCACTCTTTGTGCAGTACTTTCTAATACTTATTTTGGTTTCCCTGAGATTGATGTGTGTTTAACTTCTGGGAAGCAGCTACATCTCCTGGAGAGATACAGCTCATGGTTTCTAACTAGTCATGTCTATTGCCATTATGTTAGTCAACGCATTTGGACAGGAGCCACCATATGCTGAAAGACAACCTCTGTAATTTTGTGACTGTGGAAATGTATGTTTGTCTCTCGGTGTATTTGTGAATGCATGTATATTTCTGTTCTGTCTGAGTGAATATATTATTGTATTTTAGTGCCTGTGTGTTGCCTTCTACTGCTGTGAACAGAAAATCAATGTCACTGCTCCTGTGATGCAAGAGAATTTCAATACTGTATTATGGTTATAGAAAATATTAGTTTATAGAAAATTCACATGGAGTAAATAGAAGCTGTGAAACATATGTGAAAGAGAAACAATCAATATGTTGCAACCTTCTAGTTCAGCAACCTTGGCCCTCCAAATGTTTTGGAACTACACCTCCCTTGATGCTCACCTATCTTTAGGTTGGCTGAAGCTCAAAGGGAAATGTAGTTCCAAACCTCCTGGAGGGCCAAGGTTGCCGACACCTGTTTTAATTACTGTGTAAACTGAATTGTACCTGTACACCCAGGATTGTGATGTCTGATTTGTATATATGTGTTGAAGGTAAAGGAGGCAGGATTTCAAGCAGAGAACAGTGTCAATGAGACTTTATTCGGGGAAAGCAAACCCCATTAGACAGAAGTGTGACGTTTCGGCCAAGAGGTGTTAATCATACATGTATGACCCTCCGGCATTTCTGAAAAGCTGCTAATTCACCCAGGTAAACTGAAAATAATGTTAATTTTGTAATTTCTGTTTTTGTACTGAAAAATCTAGTAAACATATTTTAATATTTCAAACATGTTTTCGCTTTGCATTATAGTAGTTAAAGGAACACATCAGTCTAAAAAGGATCTGGTTTTACTGCATTAGAGCTTAGCATAGCTGTTTGGCTAATACATTTGCTAAATAACATGAGAGACCTCTGCTCTAGAAATGAGGTGAGTATTTTAAGAATACAAAAACAAAAGAAAATAACCAGTATAACAGGCAACAGGGCCCATCAACTGATGATCAGGGAGTGGCTAGTACTTAATGAACTTTATTAACCGAAAAACACTCTCAGATCCCAAACTTTAAAATACATATACACACACAGCATCGTAGGGTAAATTGGACAGCTAACCAAGCATAAATAGGCTGAGTAATGGGCTGAATGGAAATTCAAATGAGCTAATGTCCAACCTTTTATTTTAAAGTTGTCTATGTTGTGTCAGCATTGTTAGGGTCAGGATAGAATTTATGAGCATGAGCTCTATCAGCATTAGGGCAAGTTTGGGTTGTTCAATCAATTGTGGTGCACTTGAGTGAGCTTAATGGCCTTTTTTTTTGCTCTATTTCCCCTATATGGACTGTATTATTACACAGTATTAGTGCTTTCCATTCAGCACATTACTCAGCCTATTTATGCTTGGTTAGTTGAACCAATTTACCCTACGATGCTGTGTGTGTATATGTATTTTAAAGTTTGGGATCTGAGGGTGTTTTTCGGTTAATAAAGTTCATTAAGTACTAGCCACTCCCTGATCATCAGTTGATGGGCCCTGTTGCCTGTTTTACTGGTTATTTTCTTTTGTTTTTGTATATATAATAATAAAGGTTTAATCCTGTTGATGGGAGTGTTGTCCACCTTTTGCTACGTGGACAGGTGATTGTTTTCTAGGTGGGACCATTTTCTCACCTTTGTTGTTATATTTGAGTATTTTAATAATAATGTAAGCTGAAAATGCTTCTCTCTTCCCTTTCTTTTCAGGTTAGAATGTCCCTTTAATTTAGTCATAGTGGACAGAGTGTCTAATTAAAGTCAAAGTCAATTCATATTGATTCTAGGCAATTTACTGTATAGGATTCTACGTATCTGAACAACTCTTTCATAAGAACTATGTATTTATGTTAAATGAAACAATGTTTCCAATTGTATCATATGTGCTTTTTATACCTAGTGTTTGACACGATATTGCATGTTGTCCTTCTTCATTGGCAGGTTGAATTCGGCCACAAACATTTTAAGTCGTAGAAACACAATACCAAGTTTTTAACCCCTTCCCGACCGCTGACGTACATAGTACGTCCTGTGGGGAAATCCCCTTAACGACCGCGGATGTACTATGTACGTCATGATCTTCTAACCTCCCTCCCTCCCTCCCTATACTCACCTCTCTGGGCTCCCACGGCAGTCTGGCAGGCTGGAAGTCTGCCCTGTCTATTCAGGAGGCCGAGCAGTCACAATGACATCATCAATGTGCGTAATGACGTCATCGCCAGGTGCTCCCTGGGGCCTGAAGTAGAAACTAGGAAAGGGGACGGTGGCTCATTTAGAGCCCTCTCCCACCTAAACCACTCCACTTTGAAAAAAAGAAAGGTACCGCTGGAAAGGGAAGAGTCTCCCCTTTTCAGCGGTACTTCTATTTAAATCCCCAGTTGCTGGAGCGTGATTCAGTGCCAAATTGCAATTCAAACCCCGAAGCCTCCGGATCACCCCACCCACTGACATCATCACTATATGTGCGATGATGTTTGTGGGCCAGATAACCCCCTAGCTGCCAAGTGGAAATAGAGGGATCCTTTGGATTTACGTATCTCCTGATATGTGGTAGCTAGAGGGTCACATTTGATATCCTTGGAATGGCCTGATCATGGCTTTTCCAATGATACCAAACATGACTAGGTTCGTTATAAAATAATTTAAAACAATTAATTAAAAATTTGAGTTTTTTAAAAAAAAAAAAAAACTATTGTCGGGGAGTCTGGGAGTATAATAAAATAGGGCTTTAATTGATGTTTAAGGATGAGGATAAAAAGTTCAAAATGAGTTCAACGCACAGAGGTGAACTGGCTCAGCAGTGAATGGGTTAAAAGCAAAAACATGTAAAAATTGGGTATTTCTAATCTCAGGACAAAATTTCAAAACTATTTAGCTGGGGCTTTTTTGTCGGTTGTAGATTTTGGGGATTAAATTTTGAAAAATTTAGTTTTTTCCATTTTTTTCATCATATTTCATAATTTTATATATAGTAAATTATGCGATATGATGGAAATAATGGTATCTTTAGAAAGCCCATTTAATGGCAAGAAAGATGGTATATAATAGGTGTGGGTTGCATAAACGAGTAAGAGGAAAAGTTGACCTAAACACAAACAGTGCAGAAACGTTAAGGCTAGGGTCAGACGAACGCATTTTTCACGTTGTCCGTGAAAAAGTGCGGTCGAACGAACGTACGTATTTTTCCCCGGAATACGCCATAGCGGTCATACGATGCGTCATTTCGTCCGTGATTTTGTACGGATCATCAATAAAACACTTTTTGAGTCTGGACGTTATGTTGGCCGGACATTAGCAGCGTCTGACGTCTCCTAATCACACACACACACCGCTATGCAGCCGCAGCGCACTCTGTACGTCAGTAGTAGCGGTTTGACGTTCTCGAAAAAATGCGTTCGTTGGCCACTTGCGTTGCGCGGACGAACTTTCGTGCGGCCGTTCGTCGTATGTTCCCCGGCATTGGACGTCATTTGCTGCTAGCACGGCCGTGATTTTGTGCGGCTAAACGCACGTTAAAACTGCGCTAGTCTGACCCTAGCCTAAAACAGCAGCGGACACTTTCGGACAGACTTTTGTAAAACAGCCCGGTCACTATGGGAATAAAGTGTAGAAGACTTTTTTCTGCCAAAGTGGACCAGTCAATATTTCGATCCAGAATGAGTCTATGCCAACCCATGAAATAAAGCATGGTATTGCGTGTCTACTATTTACTTATACAGTTTGAACATCTTTTATCAGGAATGCTCTGGACCCTGAGCATTCTAGATTTTGTATTCTTCCAGATATCTGCGATTTCTGCGATCCTTTACCTGATGCAGCATCAGCATGTACCCAGGCTGGGAGCGCTATGAAGCCTTTCTCCACAGACATGATGCACAGAGTCAGCGTTACTCCGCATGTCACACGCTGGGGCTTCCCAAACACTCCCAGCACGTACTACGCATCAGGGCATGGCGAATACTACTAAAAACTGGAAGGCTCTGACAATTCTGGTTTTCGGAGTCTTCCAGGTTCTAGAATTCCTGGTTAGGGGTGCCCAATCTGTACTGTATACTGGAAGTGTGGGACCCCTTGATTGTGCACCCAGGTAAATCCAGTGAGCAGTATCATACCTGCTTTCAACAAGAATTTTAAATATCATTGCAATTAAAAACAAGAAGATGTACACATCTAGAAGGGACCAGATGAGATATACTTATCCTTGAGTTATAATATTACAGAATCATAATAATAACAACGGATAGAAAGTAATCATATATTACATATAATAAATCCATACAAAGAGGAAGAGAGCTCATTTTAAGTCATTTCAATTGTATATTTTGATAAGGTCTTATAAACAACGCCAAAAAATATATTCCATATATTTGTATGTGAGTTTATGAATATCCTTGAATTAATGACATCTGCTTGGACCATTAGTCAAACAAACAATTCCTTTCTGAGTTCTATTCAATACATCTTTATACTGTATCGGCATGTTTACTGCAAAACAAAGATGTCCTTGATAATAAATAATTAAGCAATACTGTTCAGTCTGCCTTAGACCTGAGACATGCTGGTGTGCAAAATGATAAATAAACTAAATTAGCCTTTGTTCATTCACAAGATAAGTCACATTTCCTTCAGAGGCAGAATTAATCCATATGTGCTAAAATTATCAATACGTACATTATAAAAAAACACAGTGGGTCATGTGTTAAAACACACAAGTAGTTATTTAACCAGTTATACACTTACAGGGTTATTCAGAGAAAGGTAAAAACCAGGAGAACAGGCAGGAGAAGAGAACAATCTAGACCAAATAGCCGATTTGGAAAGTGAGATAAATGGGAGAATTTTTCTGGCTTGGCTATTTTGACCTACAGGGTTATTCAAAGAGAGGTGAAAAGCAGGAGAATAACTGGAGAATGGAAAATTCTAGTCAAAATATCCAAACCAGAAAAATTCTCCCATTCATCTCCCTTTCCAAATCGGCTAGAATTTTCCATTCTCCAGTCATTCTCCTACTTTTCACTGCTCTCTGAATAACCCTGCTAGAATTTTCACTTCTCCAGTCATTCTCCTGGTTTTCACCTTTCTCTGAATAACCCTGTTAGGTCCATCTATATCTTGTAAATATGTCTTGTTTCTGTATTTCCCTTAAATAATTGTGCAAAGCTTACAATTGTGCACTGAATATTCTAATGCAAGACAACAACCATGGACCCACCAAAGAGATTTGCCTTGATGCTGGCTGATGGGGTTAAACTTCTAATGGCCATTACAAGTATTTCCATTGGCCATTACAAAAACCTCATTATTTTGTATGCTATGTAAAGGTTTCTAAGCATGCATGATATTTTTTTTCTCTTTTCTTTCTCAGCGCTTAAAAATGATGAAAATGTTAGGGAGGGACCAAATAGTTTTAGTCATAGTCCTTTGTTTAAAATGTCATTTAGCTTTAGCTATATTTTAAACGACTAACAGGGTAATTCAAAGAGATTCGAAAAGTCACCGCACGTTCGGTGACTTTTCGTTCTCTTCAATTCGGTTCCTTTTGCCGATCCCATTTCGGTGACCCTGCGGTGTATTCAGCAAGCACCACAGGGTCCCTGAATTGCAGGGAAAAGCTACTGCAAACCCGACGAAAACGAACCGCAAAACCCAGCGAATGCACGCCAAAAACCCTCAAAAACATCTGGATTAACCCACCGAAAACCACGGAAAAACCCGAGCAGGAGCCGATCACACGCAGCGAAGCCTCCGGAAAAAGCCGAGACCAGAAGAGGCAGTGAATAAATTAGGAAAACAGTTTGCATGAATGTTTGAAAACTGAAAAGCTGTTTGCAAAGAAACTACTGAGCGAAAATGTCTGAAATTTACACATGAGGTCCAGGGAATGATAATAAAAAGGACTGTTACAGAAAAAATAAGTAAACTTAAAAAATAAATAAAAAAAATCGGACGTTTTAAAAAAAAAAAATCCAGAAAAATGCTTTAGATATCCTAAAAAATCTATAAATAAAGAGACTCTTTACTGCAGAATTTTATAATGAACGGTTTATTAGATATTGAATTAAAACGGGAATATTTTTAACATTGAAGCCTATGGGATTCTCCTGAATAAATTTGCCAAATTAAACCACCGAATGACAGGGCAATTTGGGAACCTTTCACTGCTGGTTTGTGCTCTCTGAATAGCCGAAGCAGTGCTTTTTCATGGGGATTTCACTGCCCTCGAACAGGTACCGAACAGGTACTGTATGTACAGGCAATTCGCCAGGATTTGGCGAATTGCCTGCTCTCTGGATAGCCGTATGGCCAAGAAAGGTAACCGAACGCTGATTTTCAGCGTTCGGTTCCCTTTCGGCAGCCATTCGGATCTCTTTGAATAACCCTGTAAGTTAACACTATAATAAACAGACGTAACCTTGCACATAACCAATCAGTGCACAAGTTACACGTATTCAACTGTCCACATAGCATAAGCAAAAAGTATGTGTTTCAATGTTTTTCTGAAGGTTAAACCACACACTTGTTTGGGCTAGTATTTTGTGTGGAGGTTTAAATTGTGTTTAGTAATGGTTTATTATATACCCTCAGTTAAAAAAATAATTCTGGGGGAGTCAACAACGGTTAAATAATGATGGATGAACAATGGTGAATTTTCTATCAAGGGATGTTCCACCCAAGTGAGCTCAAGTTGAGACTGTTAAACTCAAAGAAAGTTCAGTCAGATAAGTTAGTTTGTACAGTTTGTGCAACAAATGTATCAGTAATTTACATTCTTGACATTCCATCCTCTTGCAGAAGAATATTTGTTGAGCCTGTCATGTATGTAAAGTCAGGTCAATGCAACGTCCGTTAACAACAAGTTCTCTATGCCAGTATGTTTTGGGAACAATGAAACGTGAACCGCAAGCTACATTGGAGTAGTTCATTGTTCTCGATTGGACCGGTTATTGTCAACCCCTATAAAAAGTGTAGGAGCTGTTAATGTACATCGTGGAGCTGCTAATTCCAAGCCACAGTCAAAGCTTGTAGCAAAGTCAGAAAGTGGGCTTGAGCCATTATCTTAACAGCAGGGTCAGAATAGGACCTAAATTATTTTATGACAAAGACTCTTAACTTTAGGTTCAAGAAAGCAGTAAAACTTTAATGTCTCTTTTATTGCTATATGACTACCGTAGATTCTCGAGTATAACGCAAGTTGTTTTAGAAAAACCAACCTCAAAACCTCAGGTCTCGTGTTATACTCGGGATATCTGCACTCGGGAGTAGAAATCAGCTTGCTCTCCCGGACTCTGGCAAACATGCGCGCTCTACAGAAGGGTTGGCCATTCAGCTGAAAGCTTGCCCTGCTGTCTCCTCCCACTGTTAAAGCTGAAGCAGTTCACTCAAGCTCCGTGTGTGAGTGTGAAGCCCAGAGCCCAGCGGGAACATGACAGAGTGCAGAAACGGAGCACATATTAAAACATTCATCCCCAGCCAGCCCCAACTACTTAACCCTTACTCACTGCAGCCATCATCCCTGCAGAAAACCATGCAGCCCATTAACCCTTCACAATGCAATCCCAATTTAATCATGCACCCTGCAGCCCTGATTTAACGATTAACCCTTAGTGACTGCAGCCCTCAATTACCCCTGTAAAAACATCTCCAAAACCCTTCAATCCAAAAACCTACATTACCTTTGCAATAAAAACAGTAACAGTAACCCCTTTATAATACATATACTCTGCTTCATATAAACAATGTTAATTTTTCAAGGCAAAGCAAGCTTTTATCAGTTTCAAAATATGTCATTTTTTGTAGTGTATGTGGATATGCATAGGTTCCTACTATATATATATATATATATATAAATATATATATCTTCTTAAATGCAATTGCAATAATTAAATTGAAAAATGTGCTCTTATAATGCCATACCTGTGCTTACAGATTTTATTTATTTACTTTGATGTGCAGAACTTTACCATAATAGAGTTTTATTCCATAGCAATGAAAACGCTCAATTACTCTGATCACCATTCTAAATTAGCTGGGAAAACGCGTTAACGCTCAATGTGCACCCCTCTCTCTAACCACCATCCTTTTATAGATGTGCCCACACATATCCCTGTCCTACATTTCGTGGAGGAACGAGGGTGAGAGTGGGGTGGAATGAACATGTAATTAAAACATGAAACAACAGTAATTTAACAGACTTTTGTAATATTTTTGAAAATGTATACTTTTATAATTTTGCTCTTAGCGTTATATTCGAGACTTGAATATTCTCATTTCCATAATGAATCTCTACCCCTCGCGTTATACTCGGGTCACGTTATACTCGAGTATCTACGATAATCAGAAAAATTGCTATTTATTTCTAGTACCAGTATTTGTTTTGTGGGTCCCATGTTGTGCAAAGCATGGGCAAAAGTTTAGTAAACGGTTAAAATCGTAGCAGTATGATGAGGAAGGCAAAGAGGTCTAGAAAATATTGCTTTCAAATATATGTTTGGCTGATTAAACAGTGACTAACATCCGATAACTGTTTAATTCTGCTTTTTCACTAAAACTAAAATAATTAAATATGAAAATTGAAGAACAGTTTTATGTCAGTTTTAATAAAATAATACGTTTCCTCGCATTATACATTACTCTTATATTATGCTTGTTGTCTAATTCCCTAAAGTGAATACAGATTTTTCAAATAACCACATAATGTCAGTTTAGTTTCTCTGTTCTCAAATTTTGTTAAATTAACAAAGTGCATTTTCCCAATCTGGTCCCAGTTCACACATTCACTTTTGTGTTTTCAGCAAATACGTGTGGAGCATGTTTAATGTCTTCACTTCCAAGCAGCTTTTGTAAAAATAAATAAATACACATGTATACACTGCCCGGCCAAAAAAAGTCCCACACTCTAATATTTCATTCTTGGTCCGCCTTTTGCGTTGATTACGGCACGCATTCGCCGTGTCATCATTTCGATAAGCTCATACAATGTCACAGCATTTATTTCTGTCCAGAGTTGCATTAATTTGTTTCCAAGATCTTGTATTGATGACGGGAGAGTGGCAGCTAGACATGTGCACAGCACAAAATTTCGTTTTGAACTAATGGATTAGTACTAAAATGCAATTTATTTAGTTGCTAAAGAAATTCGTTTTCAGTTCTTTAGTATGAAAACTAATTTCGTTCATCCGAAAACCAGTGGATACAATTATTATTGTAGTGGCTCCTCAGAGGGCTGAGATCGCTGCTTGTTACACAATGTGGGTCATATTACATAGTTGGCGCTAACTTAACCAGAGCTGTTGTAACCTTCCCAGAGCCATTATAGCCTATGGAGGTTTTCAGTTTACAACAGCTCTGGTTAAGTTAGCACCAACATTGTAATACTGCCCCGTGTCAGGCAAAGCTGTTACAGTAACTGACTGCTGCTCATCACAGCGCTCAGAGTTTCTGTAAAACTAGTAAATAATATTTTTATATATAAGAGGTTAGAACAATATTATTTCCTTGTTTTACTGAAACTCTGAGCGCTGTTACAGTCAGTTACTGTAACAACTGAGCCTGATACATTGTACTGAGAGATAATGTAACAAGCAGCCGATCTCAGCGCTCACAGCCACTGGATTTAAAGGGCTAAAAAAAAAAAAAAGGTTCATCTCTGTATAATGTTTAGAACATCCTCCTGCATTAATTAATACCCCTCTTTGTATAATGTAGATAACATCCTCCTGCATTAATGTCCCTCTCTGTATAGAACATTCTCCTCAATTTATACCTTTCTCTGTATAATGTATATAACATCCTCCTGCATTAATACCCCTCTCTGTATAATGTATAGAACATACTCCTGCATTAATTAATGCCACTCTCTGTATAGAACATCCTACTGCATTGGCATGTGGAGGGTGCAGAACTTCGGATGTTGCGATGTTGCGATCTTCATTGCTGGTCTCCTTCACTCAATGTAATATCACAAAAAGGACTGAAACTAAAATGTAGTGCATTTTGTTTTAGTTTCTTTCGTTTTTTGTACTGAGCAGTTTCGTTTTTCTTGAGTCATCCGAAAACTAAATTATCCCAAAATTCGGACTAAATCGTTTTAGTACTAAAACGAATGCACATGTCTAGTGGCAGCACTGTGACATCCCAAAGATTCTCAATGGGGTTAAGGGCTGGACTGTGTGGTGGCCAATCCCTGTTTGAAAATGATGTCTCATGCTCCCTGAACCACTCTTGCACAATCTGAGCTTAATGAATCTTGGAATATGCCCGCAGTGCCATCAGGAAAGAAAAAATCCACTGATGAAAAAACCTGCTCATTCAGTATACTCAGGGAGTCGGCTGACCTCATTTTTTCCCAGCTGAAACATATTAATCACTGCAGTAATTATCCAGTGGAAGGCTCACACCTACTTGCTTATTTAAATCCAAGTGGTGATTTTTTTTTTTCCAGGCAGTTTATATTTATTTGAACTGTGGCACATACTATTTTCCTTAGCATCCAATAAAGAGATATGTCATGGGAACTACAGCTATTAACTCCTTTCCCGCCATGAGGTGTACTATGCGGTCCCTGTGGCAGGTGGGCCTTAATGCTTCAGGGTGGTATAGCATGCCTCGCTGGCGTCTATGGCCCTCGACAGCCCCGCCCACCCAGATTGTGCACGGTTTGTGTCATTGGCTGTGGCGGGACGGCTTGAATGTCAGCCAATGACTCGCACCGCATGTCAACTGCAAAGGCGGACCAGAGGAGGGAGCCACCGCAGCAGTCTCTGTACTAGTAGGCCCTGCCAGCGTTAAAGCCCTCCTGCTGGGCACAACCCGCCCAGTGCTAAAGGGTTAAGTTTACTACAAGAGTGGAAAAGCGCACACCTGAATAAAATATTCTGTAAAGGGAGCTGTGACATCATTTATGTAATGAAACACTCAAATTGTAATCTTTACATTACCAGTAAGAAATGCACATCCTTTGTGAAGTAGGACATATTATGCTGCTCATCCATCTGTGGGAAAATACAGCATTCCAGAACCTTCTGCAGATAATGCAATAGAGTTACAGATCTGTATAAAGATGCAGCAAATGCTATTGGCATGGACGGACTGAGATTTAATTATTAGACAAAAGGTTCTTCTTTTAGAAAATCGCAATATTCTATTTAGAGACTAGAATCCCTTGGTTACATAAAATTACTTGCACACGCACATGATTTGTTCTGCTAGGAGTTTATCTTTTTTGTGGACCAATTTAATTCTAAGCTCCCTAATTGAAATGAAAACAATCTTTCAAATTATGTTTGCCCCTGGTTTATAAAATTAGAAATCTTCAGTGACCATGACGCAGGCGACTTGCCTGTATACATACGTACGCTCATACATGCATATCTCAGAAATAAAATCATTTGCTATAAAACATATAGATGTGTTCTGCTTTTTCTTTATACTGCCACATATTATTTTATCTTGGAGAATTCATTTCTTGACGCAACTCAATGAAACTATTTTGGTTTTAACAGGTCAGTGGGTGTCTTTGTTTTCCTTTTTTTTTCTCTTCATAGATAATATGTGCAGAAATGCAATGCCTTTAGATCGGGTCCTTCACCTGTTTTGTATTATGGGAGGATGTTAGGACTGCTACTATAAAATAAAGAGACCAATGTAACCTTTAACCCTTGCCACTCCTCTTGCTCTGCTGAAGTTCTCTACCCACATCTCCATCGACGCTACTTTGTTCTCTAATTTAATTCGATTTCCAAATCCTCTCCTAATTCTCATTCCCTTATCTGTACGTATCTTAGCATATCCCAACCCCTACTGATGAAGACCTGGAGCAACTCAGGCGGAGGGCCTTAATTTGCCCCTGATGCCAGGACGCAAGGAGGATTTCCAGCTAAGGAAGGAGTTAGAGCGGGAAGAATAGGGGCGGGGTTACAGGAGCAGATAAAAGGCACGTGCTCAGTGGCTCTGCGCGCCTTTTTCCTGAGGTAACCAGGAAAGCAAGATCCCCACCCTCCCTCCCTTTAGATAGGGTGTATGTTGGAGTTGTGTTAGATATTGGGTTTTTTATTTTCGCTTTTGTCACAGCGGGGGTTGGTAGGCAGTGCTGAGGTAGGGTTTCTTGATATAAGATGAAATTTTGAGAATTAGAAGTATGGGAGATGGGAACGGAGTTAAGTTGGAGTTAATTTGGCTTTTGGTTTAGGAGAGGTGTGGAGTACCCTGTCTGTTATTTTACTGTTTATATGTTAATATATGTTTATTTTATATTTGGTGGGGTTGTAGCTGTGGCCGATAATAAATATATATCATTCCACAGTACAAAGTAGTCATAGTTATTATTGTGTTGAGTCTTTATTTATCTCCTTGCGGACAACTGGTCATCAGTGGGCAACTTACTGTATAACACTTACCATACTAACATTGTTGTGTTTCCTTTCCAGCCAACCCAAAGTCTCCCTTTTACTTATTTAAATTTCCTGTGACCCGTTATGTCTCCTCCCATGAGTCTACACCTTATCCTCTGACCTCTCTTTCAGTCCACTAGCCCTTCATTCATTACTAAGACTATTATTATTCCAGCTAATTGTTTTTTGGTGTTGTTGTAAGATTAGCAGGTCTATTCAGAGAGAGGTGAAAATCAGGAGAATGACTGGAGAAATGAAAATTCTAGGTTAAAAGAGCCAAACCAGAAAAATTCTCCCATTTATCTCACTTTCCAAATCGGCTATTTGATCTAGATTGTTCTCTTCTCCTGCCAATTCTCCTAGTTTTCACCTTTCCCTGTATAACCCTGATAGTACTACCCCACTTTACATCTTTAACCCCTTCACGACTAAATTGTTTTCCATAAAACTACTGCTAGGACTTACTATTGCAGGCAATGTAAAAGTTAATGAAAACTTCATAAAATACATTTTAGAGACCATAAGCTTTTTTTTGGTAAAACGTGGAACCAAATGTAAAATAATGCAGCTGTATCAGAAAAATAATGGATCTTCAAACCATTCAAAGAGCTTCAGCACCTTGGATGTCATGTCCAAGGTGCTGAAAATTTGGGGGGTACATTCTGGATCCCATTTTCAAACAAATTTATCATGATCATAATTTGCTTAAGCCTGTCACAGTCGCCAATGTACCCCATCTTAGATAGGACCTGTCAAAGATGGGGTAAATAGGCGACTGTGACAGGCTTAAGCAAATTATGATCATAACTTTGTGAACTGAATCCCCATCATTTTACCTCAGTCAGGTTTTTTGAGCATTTTTAAAACTGTGGTTTTTTTCACAGAAAATGATGGAAGAAGGTGGTCAATAATATGGTGTGCTCTTTCTTGGTGTTTTGTCTTTGATGTCTTGGATGCACCCGCTTAGTTTTGAGGTTGAGTGCAACCTTTTGCTGTTTTGTATATATATATATTCCCTCTGTGCTTAGCTAAGGTTTAGTGCTACCCTCCTGGTATGATATATATGTATATACAACAAACCAGAAAGAGAGCACACCAAACAACATATTCAAACAGTACAAAGGAAACCACAACAGCAGCTAAATTCATTTAAACATAGAGATTTTACCAGATTTAACCCTTTAAATGCTTACAAACAATTCTTATCTCCTTCAAAATCACTACAGTTCTTAACCCTTTAATATTGAGCTCTATATACTGTATGTATACGAAGGTCAATTCTTCCTTCAGCACTAGCTCAGTCGTTATAATACTGAAATGTAGAGCATATGTTTAACCTTTTTTATGTTTAACCTTATATTACTATGCATTCAGCATTATCATGATCTACAGAGATTTGTCCATAGGATGAGAAATGTGTTTTAGGCCTCAGGAGTGTTTCTACTTAGGGAACCATAGACTTATGTAAAATGCATCTGTGATTGGGGCTATTAAGGTCAATGATTAGAAATAACAGTAATGGAAGTGTCTCATCTTATTTGCGTATTTTCGAAAGCATACTTTTATCTGCTACGGCTTCATATAGACAGCAGCACTTATTTAAAAATGAGTAACTAAAAATATAATTTTATGTTTTAAGTACAGACATAAATAAATATATATATATATATATTTGGATAAGTCAAGTAATTTAGAGACTTTCTCTTTCAATTCCCTCCATCTAACCCCATGACATGATATTGTCTTTTTTCTCTAAATTTTCCATTATAGCCATTTGTCTTCGTGTGGTTCATACTTGCT
Organism: Leptobrachium leishanense; assembly: GCA_009667805.1. Lineage (NCBI taxonomy): Eukaryota > Metazoa > Chordata > Amphibia > Anura > Megophryidae > Leptobrachium > Leptobrachium leishanense. The sequence goes on along the minus strand of CM019071.1, from coordinate 32,610,987 downwards.
AGCAGGGGCAACTTGGAATACTTGCCCCAAAAGGTGGAGTCTCTTTCAAGACACTGAAAATCAAATTAGACTAGCATGGCTCAAACGAAAGCAAACAAAACAGAGATAAACATATGTCTCCACCACATTCGTAAAAACTCATATATTAACCTAATATGCTGTCCCCGCGTTGGGTGGGACTGAACGCTGCAGGGCGGCATAGAAAGCCTTGCTGGTGTCACTGCGTAGGTGGGCCAGTGGAGGGGCCCACCACAGCAGCTGGAAAATGGGCATAAAAATAGGTCCAGTCGACGTTAACACTCCCCCGATAGTCAGTAAGGTGTTAAAACGTGCAGAATAGCTCAAAAGCTGGCCACATCGCCAAGTACAAAGGATTGACTGCGAGGCTTGTCTCTGTGCAAGACAAAGGCATACTCCAGAGTACCTCGGAACATGTCCAATTCACACTGTCTAAAACATACAGGGTTATTCACAGAAATCCGAACTGGCTCCAAAATTGCACCGAACGAACATTGAATTTCCCCGCACGGTGCAATTTCGAGGCCATTCGGCTATTCAGAAAGCAGGCAGTTCGCCACATCTTGGCAAATTGCCAGCGAAATTCAGTCTTGTTCGGCAGCAGTGAAATTTCTCCATAGAGAAGCAATGGTTAATCTATTCAGAGACACCGAACAGCAGTGAGATGTCAGTGAAATACCCTGATGTTTGGTGGTTTCATTCATCAGTTTTAATCAGGAGAATCCCATAGGTTTCAATGTTAAAAATATTCCTGTTTTTATTCCATATCTAACAAATGGTTTATTCTTTTAATCTGCAGCAGAAAGTCTCTTTATTTTGTTTATTTAGGTTTCTTAGGCATTTTTCAGGATTTTTTCAGATTTATTTTTTAAATTGTATTTTTATTTCTGTAACAGACCTTTTTATTAACATTCATAGGACCTTATATGTTAATTCCAGACATTTTGGTCCAGTAGTTGTTTTTTTTTTTGGAGACAGAATTTCAATTTTGACAATTTCAATCGTTTTTCTTTTCTACCACGTTCGTTGACTTGTCGGCTTTTTTTGGCGGCTGTCGAGGACCCTGCGGTCAATGGTGAATTTATTTCCCCGAGGTGCAGGGAACAAAAGAGCACCAATATTCCGGTGGTGAATATAGGCCAGACTCTTGCACACACAAACACACACGTATCACAAACTCACTCTCTTCAGACAGATTCTGTACAAGGGAAGATGCAACAAGTATCCCAAGCAGCTTCTAATACTGTCTGAATACGGACTTGAGCCAACACCAGCAAGCTACTAGCGAATAGCTCCTTATTCTCCAGCTAACCTGTTGTTAATGACTCCTGTACAAAGTATAAGAGCTGTTAGTTTACAGTTTTTTAAATAAAATTCTTTTAAATTAATATTTGAATTTATTATTATATAATAATATATAATATATTATATATATGAAGTTTAGAGTTCATATTAACTACTAAACTGTTTTTTATTCAATAAGCTGTGTTTCGGATTATAAACACCATTTTGTTGAATCCCTCCTCCTTCCATATATGTATGATATACATTTTTTCTGTTAGGTAATTCAGAATGGTTTTGGAAAATGGCCAAACCCCAATGGTCAATCCTAATTTAGATAAAATTGTTAGGACCGGACATTTCTGCTACTTGTAAATTTAGATCTGTTTATAATGGGTATAGTTGGTTATTAGGGTTAAAGGTCTGTTAACTGTATCAGCCATTTCAACTGGATACCAACATTATGTTAGTAAATTTACCTTAAACCTAGATCTCATACTAATGTGTGGTGCTGTGTGGGGACACATATACTGATTGGGGAGTGTATGTGTCCCCCTTTTGTGTTATAGGTTATATATTCCTTATCCTGAATCTTCTTGCAATGCCCTGCCGTAGAGGAAATTGAATCGGAGTATTAAACTATGGGCAAAGGATTTTCCAAAATGGTGCATCTGGTGCCAATTGATTTGACCATTGTGAGATCGTATGTTGGGAGGATGGATATCCGGTGGGAGGTGCCCGCATTCAAGTACACGAGTGTCACTATGCACAGCAGGAAATGATGAAGAATGGGGAACGACGCGGTAGGACGTATGGACGCCCTGCTATGTGCAGATGAACAGCTGAATAAGTTAGTTAATTAACACCATCGGAAACCACTTGGGGTATTTATCTTTCTGTATATATGGGACTGAGTTCATTATGGATTTTACCGACTGATGAAGCCGTGATACAGCGAAACGCGTTTCGGTAAATACGTTTGTTGTGTTTTTATTTGTATATTTTTTGGAATTAAAGTTTTTTAGCTATCCATTGGCAAGAGCTACCCATTCTTTTGAGAAGAAAAGGGAGGTTTTGGTTTACCGCTATTACACACCTGATGCGCGTGTACCGAGCCAGTGTTTCTCCACCGGCTCTGGGCAATGTGAGTTGATCCATATAGATTTACCAGTTTGTGTGGGATTCTGTGGAACTACGCAATGATCTGTTTCTACTGTTGTTTTTATGCATAAACATCTGCAAGAATCTGATGAGATGGGACGGGGTCATCCCTGAAGAGACCCAATGCTGAAAATTTGAGCCTTAACTCTTTAGGCTCTGATCTACGTGAGTGGTTTATTGTCACACGCATATTTGTTTAAAATTGACTATACCTGTTGCGCTATGTCTCTCTTTTTCTGTCTCCATATATGTATGCTGTGAAAAAATTGGCATCCAGTCCATTTGGACCTTTATTTCTATCATCACCCAAAAGGGTAATATCTTGTGTGTATACACAGTGTTGAGGTGTTTGACTAATTTGATATAAGCACTCTATCGTTCTATACATTCTGTGGGCTATTAAGGCGCTTTCCTAATTGTGTTATATGTTTTACTAATATAAGGGTTTTTGTAGGGAATCCCCTGAAGGATATAGCTGCCATTTAGTTCGTAGTTTGTGAGGAACCACTCATCATCCCAGCGCCTCTTCCGTCACTTTGTTCTAGAATTTTACAGTAAGCAGCTGCTTAAATTGAGCTGCAAGCATAGTGCGCAACTCTTGTCTCAAGCTGTTAAAGAGACACTACCACTTACATAAGCTGTAACTAGACCACTTTATAAAACAAATGCTTATGTTTGTTTTGTTTTTATTGGCCTGAAGTTATTGCATGTAAGAAGGAAAAATAAATTTAGATTTTTTTTATCCATTGTGTTTCCATTGTTTCCAATGATGCAACTTTTACCAAAATCTATTGGTGAGTTTTACTATGGAACTGTGGTTTATCCTATGCAGTATTCAACAGTTAATGAGCTGAAGGAGGCAATGTTTAGATAAGGCAAAAACGCATTAACGCGAGGGGCAAAACCCTTTGCGCTGAACGTCGTATTACAATGTCCGCACAAAAAATGTGTGTTAATGTCTACCGCGGGTGAACCTGCGCGACCGCTGCGCGAGCGTACTGTACTACACGCGTCCTATACTTAACATTGTGAGTGCAAATGCGTTTGTGCGCTGGTACGCGGATGGTATTACAATCCATGCGTAAAATTTATCGCACAGCGCTTGCGCGCATAATTTTAATGTCTTTGAAAAGCTGGTGGTAACGGTAAATCTGAACGTCCTGGCTGAACCCAAATACACCAGCCTGAAAAAAAAATACAGCAAAGTACAGTTACACATTTTACACATACCAAACCAATAAAATGGAGAAGTTATGCGTGTTTTTTTATTGATGCAGCATATATGCGCAGATTGACCATTGACAGGCGCAAAAACTTAATGGGAGACAATTGTGGTTCTTAATTCTGATTGGCTGAATCGTATGAAAAAACGATTCCACACACTGATTTCTGCGCGCAACGTGCTGAGTGTGCGTTTTTGCATGTCCGTTTTACGCGCGTTATCTTTTGACGGATGAAAAAATGCGCGAGGATTGTATTACCAGCGTTTTTTTATGCGCGTTAACGTTTAACGCTGCACGCAAAAATTCACGTGCGTGCGTTTTTGAGTGAAGAATGTAATAGAGCCCACTGTGTGTGTGTGTGTGGGGGGGTAGTTTACAACACAAAATGTTACACAATGGATGAACCCAGTGACAAATATAGATTAAACTATTTTCTTAACTAAACATAGAAGAGAAAAACAAAGCACATGTAAAATATCAGCAACATAAAATTAACACAATAAGGACATTTCATTTGTTGGTGCTAGTGTCCCTTTCCGTTAACAATGGCGCGGTTGGATGTCACAGCCACAGATGTCAGCATAACAGCTGGCTTGGATTAGGGTCTGAGACTGTTCTCTCTTCTGAATGATTAACATTCCCCACGGGAGCAATAATAATCTGGTTATCGAAAGTTCCCTAATTTTTTTTAAAACTTTCACGATACATTGTGAGAGCCACCGTGACCAATATGTCAAATTCTCAATTAGGTAATGCACAAAGTATTATTTGTATTTTATATGTCTTTTTATGGGTTTATAATACAGCATTAAGTGACAACATACACCTTAAACTAGAAATGATGATAGAAGTTACTGCTTTCCTATTCGCAGGGATGCAATAAGAAACACTTTCTGAATTTATTTTTATGATTGCTTCCATTACTATTAAGTGATCTAATCAGAATTTGCATAATCAGACACGTTACAAATATAAACAGGTGATTTATATTGTGCATAAACATAAAGTTCATCATCATCCTTTTTCAAGGTGCAGTTTAATGTGGCATCACAAAGCATCTGTTTAGATAAACCATTATTCCTCATTTAGTCTCTCACCTTCACAGTCAAGATTAAGGCACCAAAATTATTATAATCCCTTCAAGACTTGCAATTAAAGTGTCCCATTAAAGGAGCCTATAAACCATGCTATCGGTTTTAACCGTTAAGCAGATTTTACTGTTATTTAAGGAACAATAATGGCAAAACAATTTCAAGATGTTGCAAAGGCACATCTAAAAATTGTTTTCTTTATGATTAGGATGTTTTATTACAGCTTAGAATAGACGACCTGCTGCTTTTAAAAAGAAACTTAATATATAGTTAAATGGATGTGTTTCTCAAGCAGTACCAATCTATATTGTTTGCTAAAATTACACAAAGGTATATATAACATCAACATATTACTGGTGACTGAATAACAAATATTCAAAATGTGCTTCATACCTCATATTAAAGTTAGCAATTGTCATACCTACCTGTGGCAGACATGTCTATAATGCTACTAGCCTCACCTCTCTTGCGTCTCATTCCAGTATGGTCTCTCCTGCCATGCGCCATTCTGAGTATGTTTCTCCTGACTGCTTAGGCATGGTACCTACCTACCTACCTACCAGAGGCCATGCACCAACAACCTCACAAATGAAACAGACACATTAAATCTGATGGAAAGGGCGAAGGCCACAGTTTTATTGAATTTTACTTAATCTTTTTATAACTTACATCATTAAACCATTAATCCAGCTGGTTTACCCCAATTTTGACCCAACCGCTTAACGCAGAAGGCAGTTGCCACATGTAATCCACACAAGCTCATCATTCTGCACAGCCTGAGGTCTACAGAACTCGTCTCCCCAATGCCTCACCTTTAGGCAGCTTGTGTATTGCACTCCAGCTTGCCAGAACTTCCGCTGCTGTGACTTGATCAACCACTGTTCCTGGGCGGTGGGAATTTCTTTGGTGTTGATCTCAGGCTGTGCAGGAGCAAAGGGTTCTGCCCCTCCCTTCTCTGACCTTAAATACCATTAGGTGCCATAAAGTTCTCTTTGTCCCAATGGTCACCCAGGTTTCAAACCTGACTGTCCGGCCCATGCCATCAGTCATGTCCTCCTTCCCAATTGGTCACGGGAGCCCTTACTATGCGTCATGCTGAGGGCGTTTCTCCTACTATGTATCATTCTGGGGATGTTTCTCCTGCTATACATCATACTGGGAATGTTTTTCCTACTATGCTTCATTCTAGGGATGTTTCTTTCATTATACGTCATGCATAAGCGTGCGCACGGGGTGTGCCGGGTGTGCCTAGGCACACCCTAATGCCGGCCCGCGACACATTCTGGGTCCCGGCTGGCCGAATCCGATGGATAGCCGCCGGGACCCCTAAACTCCGCGGACCTGGCGGCAGCCTCCGCTTCCCTGGTGGTCCCTGTGGTTCGTGGGGTGCTGCACTGCGATCTGTGCATGGCGCACAGACCGCACAGCACATCCCTCACTGACCCGAGCGGCCGTCGATCTCTGATGACCTGTCACCTGACCGCCGGCGCTCTGACACAGTCAGTAAGTGCCGGCGGTCAGGTGACAGGTCATCAGCGATCGCCAGCCGCTCGGGTCAGTGAGGGATGTGCTGTGCGGTCTGTGCGCCATGCACAGATCGCAGTGCAGCACCCCACGAACCACAGGGACCACCAGGGAAGCGGAGGCTGCCGCCAGGCCCGCGGAAATGAGGGGTCCCGGCTGCTATCCATCAGATGCGGCCAGCCGGGTTCCCCCTCCTCGACCCCCCCCTCTGTGCCACTGGACCACCAATGATTCATATTCAACCCCCTCCCTGCAAACAGAAAAAACAAACAAAGGTGAGCAGGAGAGGGGGCAATTTTTATATATCAAAAATATTTTTTAATAGTGTATTCAAAATATTTTTAAACAGAGCTTTATGGCTGTGGATTCTGTGATACACATACTGCTGAGTTTTATGGCTGTGGATTCTGTGATACACATACTGCTGAGTTTTATGGCTGTGGATTCTGTGATACACTGATACACCCTGCATAATGCTGAGTTTTATGGCTGTGGATTCTGTGATACACATACTGCTGAGTTTTATGGCTGTGGATTCTGTGATACACATACTGCTGAGTTTTATGGCTGTGGATTCTGTGAAACACATACTGCTGAGTTTTATGGCTGTGGATTCTGTGATACACATACTGCTGAGTTTTATGGCTGTGGATTCTGTGATACACATACTGCTGAGTTTTATGGCTGTGGATTCTGTGATACACTGCTACACCCTGCATAATGCTGAGTTTTATGGCTGTGGATTCTGTGATACACATACTGCTGAGTTTTATGGCTGTGGATTCTGTGATACACATACACTGCATACTGCTGAGTTTTATTGCTGTGGATTCTCTGATACGCTCATTCACACAGCACATTGCTTGGTTTTATTGCTGTGGATTCTGTGATGCTCATTCACACTGTATACTGCTGAGTTTTATGGCTGTGGATTCTGTGATACACATACACTGCATACTGCTGAGTTTTATGGCTGTGGATTCTGTGATACACATACACTGCATACTGCTGAGTTTTATTGCTGTGGATTCTCTGATACGCTCATTCACACCGCACATTGCTTGGTTTTATTGCTGTGAATTCTGTGATATGCTCATTCACACCGCACATTGCTTGGTTTTATTGCTGTGGATTCTGTGATACGCTCATACACACTGCACATTGCTGAGTTTTATTGCTGTGGAGCTCTGATACGCTCATACACTCTGTATATTACTGAAGGTTTTATTGCTGCGAATCTCTGATATGCTCATACACACTGCACATTACTGTGGGTTTTATTACTGTGGAGCTCTGTGATACGCTCACACACACTGCACATTACTGTGAGTTTTATTGTTGTGGATTCTGGGATATGCTCATACACACTGCACATTAATGTGGGCTTTATTGCTACATACCCCCAGGGTGTAGGAAGGAGGATATATAGTTATGTATGTGAACGTATGGCTGTGTGTATAAATGCATGTATCTGTCTTTAAATAGGCTGCTTTGCGTAAAATTCTGCACCTGTTTCCTTGTCGCAGTCCGGTGTTGCCCCCTTGTCTTGCACCATAAAGGATTGTATTGTGCACAGAAATCGCCACAATATCTGCTGCCTGCACTCCACAAAAAGAATTACAGTGAGCGTCTTGGCAGCGTCGTGAGGTACAGGTAGGAGACTGTATTGGTGCAAGTCAGCAAGAGCTTATATGGGCCACTTTACTCAAATTTCACTCCCTTTTTAACATTTATCCACTTTGCTGCTGACGACGTGCTGAGCGCATCCTCTGATTTCATGTTTGTGTGTAGAGGATGTACTCGGGACGTCGTTGAAGTCCTTGTGAGATCCGGCAGGTCGACATAGTGATTCCCAGAGTGAAACTGAGGGACTTTTTCTCCCAGTCTCCCCCTGCTCCTGGCGGCGAGAGGAGGCGAATGGAGCAGTCGTTCTTTCTGCAGGATGAGAGGTGAGTATCTGATTTTGGGGGGGGGGTTTCAGCTGGTGCTGACTGATTCTGCAGAAGTGGAATCCGTTATCACCAGGTCCTGGTTGTGAGTAAATGTTCAGTAACCGCAACCGGACGGTAATCAGCGCTAGTAGATTGTAATGCTAATGCTGATTAACACTTTCCACTCCCCATGTTAAGTATAGGGAGCTGAAAAGAGCAAGATTCTAAATGGTAAAGGGTTTTCTAACAGATTAGCGTTTGGATTTTAATATGGTACACCCGCGGTAGGACCACCAGAGCTAACGTTAACGCTCACTCAGATGGACACTAACATTAACGTTAGGAATGTAATATGGCCCGTAGAATATCTAACTAACAATCTTTTGGATGAAAAAATGTGGTAAAATAAGATTACACGCTGTATGTGATCAAAATCCAAATTTAAATTTTTTGATCTGGCATTTTGAGGTGACATGATGTATACCGGGGTCATTGGTCCTCTAGCTCATTTGGAACTATATCTCATATGTTGCTCGGCCCCTAATTAGGATAGTTGAGACTCATTGGAAATGTAGTTTCAAAATGTCTGGGTATCGAAGGTTGCTTAACCCCTGAAACATACACATACAGGGTTATCCAAAGAGATCTGAATTGCTTGAGAAAGGTAACCGAACGCTGAAAATCAGGGTTCAGTTACCTTTCCTGGCCATTCGGCTATCCAGAGAGCAGGCAATACGCCAAATCCTGGCGAATTGCCTGCACATACGGTGCCTGTTCGGTGCCTGTTCGAGGGCAGTGAAATCCCCATGAAAAAGCACTGCTTCGGCTATTCAGAGAACACAAACCAGCAGTGAAAGGTTCCCCTAATGCCCTGCCATTCCGTGGTTTCATGCGGCAGATTTATTCAGGAGAATCCCATAGGCTTCAATGTAAAAAATATTCCCGTTTTAATTCAATATCTAATCGTTCATTATAAAATTCTGCAGCAAAAAGTCTCTTTATTTATAGATTTTTTAGGATACTTTAAGCATTTTTCTGAATTTTTTTTTCTTTGCAAACAGCGTTTCATTTTCACAGATTCATACAAACGGTTTTGCTAATTTATTCACCTCCCTCGTCTGCGGTCTCAGCTGCTTCGGCTGCTTCGGCTGTGTTCGGCTCCGGTTTTCAGCAGGTTAATCCAGATGTTTTTGGGGGTTTTCGGCGTGCATTCGGTGGGTTTTGCCGTTAGTTTTCGTCAGGTTTGCTGCAGCTTTTCCCTGGGTCACCGAAATGGGATCGGCAAAAGGAACCGAATTGAAGAGAACGAAAAGTCACCGAACGTGCGGTGACTTTTCGAATCTCTTTGAATAACCCTGATAGTAATGGTGTGTGTGTGTCGTTATATATATGTATGTATGTATGTATGTATATGTGTGTGTGTTTGAGCTTTTGGGTGCACACCCTAATGCAATAGGCTGCGCACGCCTATGACGTCATGCTATATGTGTCATTCTGGGGTCCTTTCCCATGCTATTTGACATTCTTTGGACATATCTCCTACTATCAGGGTAATTCAAAAAGATCCGAATTGCTTGAGAAAGGTAACCGAACGCTGAAAATCCGCGTTCGGTTACCTTTCTTGGCCATTCAGCTATCCAGAGAGTAAGCAATTCACCAAATCCTGGCGAATTGCCTGCACATACGGTGCCTGTTCGGTGCCTTTTCGAGGGCAGTGAATCCCCATAAAAAAAGCACTGCTTCGGCAATTCAGAGAACAAAAACCAGCAGTGAAAGGTTCCCCTAATGCCCTGCCATTCGGTGGTTTCATGCGGCAAATTTATTCAGGCGAATCCCATAGGTTTGAATGTTAAAATTATTCCCGTTTTAATTCAATATCTAATAAACTGTACATTATAAAATTCTGCAGTAAAGAGTCTCCTTATTTATAGATTTTTTAGGATATTTTAAGCATTTTTCTGGATTTTGTTTTTTTTAAAAAGTCTTTTTTTTTTTTTTTAATTTACTTATTTTTTCTGTAACAGCCCTTTTTATTATCATTCATTGGACCTCCTATGTAAATTTCAGAAATTTTCGCTCAGTAGTTTCTTTGCAAACAGCGTTTCACTTTTCAAACATTCAAGCAAACTGTTTTTCTAATTTATTCACTGCATTCGTCTGCGGTGTCAGCTTTTTCTGGCGGCTTCGCAGCGTGTGATCGGCTCCTGCTCGGGTTTTTCCATGGTTTTCGGCGGGTTAATCCAGATGTTTTTGCGGGTTTTCGGCGTGCATTCACTGGGTTTTGCGGTTAGCTTTCGGTGGGTTTGCGGTGACTTTTCCCTGCAATTTGGGGACCCTGTGGTGCTTGCTGAATACACCGCAGGGTCACCGAAATGGGATCGGAAAAACGAACCGATTTGAAGAGAACGAAAAGTCACCGAATGTGCGGTGACTTTTCGAATCTCTTTGAATTACCCTGTATGTGTCATTTTAGGGATGTTTTTCCTACTATGCGTCATTCTGTGGATGTTTCTTCTACTATGCATCATTCTGGTGACGTTTCTCCTACTATGAGTCGTTCTAAGGTCCTTTCCCATGCTATGTGACATTCTGGGGAGATATCTTCTACTGTGTGTAAATTTGGGGATGTTTTTTTCTACTATGCGACATTCTGTGGATGTTTCTCCTACTAGGCATCATTCTGGGAACGTTTCTCCTGCTATGCATCATGGATATGAATGATTTGGCGAATCACCAGCTTTTAGAATAGCCGAATGGCCACGAAATTGCACCATATGGGGAAATTCACTGTTCAGTGCAATTCCGTGGCCAATTCGGTGCTCTTTGAATAACCCCTTTAGTCTCATTTAGAGACTTGCAGCAGTCTCAGATCCTTTACATCTGTGTTACTGCCATTTGACCAGCAGAGGCAGCTTTCTGCTTGTCAAATAATGCATATAGGTTGTTGATGCATTGTACAGCTATTACAATGCATTTAGATGATCAGGGTCATTCAGAGAGAGGGGAAAACCAGGAGAATAACTGGAGAATTTAAAATTCTAGGTCAAAATAGCCAAATTCTCCCATTTATCTCACTTTCCAAATCGGCTACTTTACCTAGAATTTTCACTTCTCCAGTTATTCTCCTGGTTTTCACCTCTCTCTGAATAACCCTGTATGTGTGTAGGTTTGTTTGTGTCTGTATATGGTTGTGATAGGGTTAAGGGGTACATTAAAATGCTTTTCCATAAATCCACTGCCAAAATTTATCACACTACAGCTGCCCACAATAACTTGTAGGTGAACTGGACAAATTATGATATGTTATAGGATATGTTTCTTGTGTTCCTCTTTTTTTTTTTTCCGTCTGTTTGGTCTTTTGTGTTTCAATATTTTGTTATTGTGTGGTTTGTTTTTAAATATATACATCTTGACTGAATGGTTTAAAAATTAGGTGACCGTAAATTCCTTTTTTTTCTTTTTTTTCTCAGCTTTTGTAGAGCTTAAGATGCTTTGTTTAGATAATGTTATCTATTATATGTCATTTTTTTCTGTGTATGTTTATTGCATTTCAGTCAATAAAGTATAATTTTTTTAAAAAAAAATCCACTGGAGAAAGGGTTAACAAGATTAGACATTACTGACTTTAATGTAAAATTATTTTTGGAGTGCGTTCATTACATGTATAGTCCTCAATGACATCAACTTGATTTAGGTGTAAGACATTGCTACAATATGTCAGTTAGTATACATTTGATTACAAATGCATTAGTGAAGTCAGAATATAATTTCACACATCACTATAAAACAAAACACCCGAGCGTGACTTCTAAAATAAATTAGTCATATTTTTTTAGGTCTTTGAAAGAAAAGGAGAAAATCTTATCTCAAAAATGACAATTTCTTTAAAACTGAACTTTCTGTTTCCTAGCAACAATGAGGTGTGCTTTTGAATGTTTCCTTATCTGATTCAAGATTTATTGCAGTGGATACAGATGCCATAAAAATATCTTCATATACTATTGACCTTACGTATCTGCACAAGTAGATTGAGAATAGCATACAGTACATTAACTTTGGTACTTCACATTTTGGAAAGATATACCATTATGTTTGGGGAAAAAATAGCAATAGTTTTTCTAAATAATATTGTATACCCTCATTTTATATTTCTATGAGCAATAGCATCAGGCTTTTGTGTGTTGCTTAAACAGTGAAAGAAAATAATAAATTTGTATAGGGTTGTGACAAAGCAAAAGGGGATGTGCATTTCTATGCACATTTAAAAGTCTCTTAATGTATACAGTAGGTTGAAAAGGAGAAGCATTATGATATTGGAAAGCTTTAGAGTTTATTATTTTACAATATTTACTAGATATACTTTTCACATAATGGAAATGAAGCGGTATCTGTAAAATAAATTACAACACCAATAGTGCAGATGGCAGATAAAAATGTCAATAGTCAAGCCCCTACTTAAATAGAACTCACAAGATGTGAATAGATTGTAGGCATATAGCGAATCTTAAATGTTACCCCTCCTGGTCGGAATGGAAGATGTGAAGTCTCCTGGGCTTAATCAGCAGAAATTGGCACCGTGGACCTCTTCCAAGATAAACACCGCCGAGGACATCTAGGGTTAGAAAGGCTATTTCTCAACAAGATTCATGCAGGTTCTTGATAAAATGAATTTATTATAACATCAAATAAAACACATTCCAACGCGTTTCGTCTTTATCTTGGAAGAGGTCCACGGTGCCAATTTCTGCTGATTAAGCCCAGGAGACTTCACATCTTCCATTCCGACCAGGAGGGGTAACATTTAAGATTTGCTATATGCCTACAATCTATTCCTTTTTTTTTTTTTAACTTATTCAAGTTTATTGAAATTCACATGGAATATTACAGTTCAAAGTGGCCACTGCATAGTAGCCCAATTAAGGTTAAGAAAAAGTAGTTAGTCATGTCAATTCTTTCAGATAAACATTGCATATAAGGAAAAGAATAAAGTTAGACAGTTATACGGTGGTAGTTATCAGGTCCGTGTGGCAACCGGTTCACGTCAGGTTTCAGGGTGTCATAGTAACGAGCAGTAGATTAAGAACCCGGGGTCTGTGCGCATCGACTCATTCTCGGCAGACATGTCATTAGCCAGTAGTACCATTTTAATGCATTTTCAGCGGCCCTCCCCTTGGCATAGGCCAACCTTTCCTCAGAGGCGCGGATAAATTCCACCTCGTGGAGCCAGAGCGTGAGTGGGGGGGTTCGGCGCGCTTCCAGTACTGAGGTATCGTCAGCCTCGCCGCCTGTAACAGGCGGACAGCCACTGATTTCCTAAATATCTCTGGGATCACGTCAGTGTGGCTCAGTAAATAAAATTCCGGGGAAAAGGGGGGTTGAGGGTCCATAACCTCACTAACCTGGGCATGGATAGTGTGCCAGAAGTGTTGCAGTTTCGGGCAGGACCACCAGATATGAAGTGGGTTGGCAGCAGGGGCGTTGCAACGCCAGCAGGATGCATCCTCCCCTCCCGGCATGTGTCTAAGTATGTTGGGTGTCCTGTGCCATCTGTTTAGTATTTTGTAGTTAGCTTCCTGTACCCTAGTGGACATCGAGCTGGTGTGGGCCAACGAGCATATCGACCTCCATTGGTGATCCTCAAATTGAATGCCCAATTCCCTCTCCCAACCAGTACGGGCCGCGGACGGACAAGCAACATTGGACTGTATGAGCTCGTACATCGCAGAAAGGCAATGGGAGGGTAACCTGCCCCGTTCTATTATCGTCTCGAACTGTGTGAGTGACCTCGTGTATGAGTCGAGCGTGGAAAGCGAGCGTAGTCGTTGAATCAATCTGTGGTGGTGAAACCTAGTCAAAAAGGCATCTGGGTGGGAAAGGGGCAGCAGGTTGCACGCAACTGGTTGTCCAGCGGTTATAAAGTGGCAGGGGCGTGGTGGCGGCGGGGGGTCTGAAAGTCCTGTCAGCTGTAAAGATCGAGAAAACTCCGGAAGCCGTTGGAGCGGTAACAGTGGAGATGGGAACGGTGCGAGGTCGAGTTTAGCATTGAGGCGTTTCCAAGTGCGAAGTGTGGCGTAGATCAGAGGGTGTGTTTTAATCCCTTTGTGTAACATGGAGGCTGGTAGCCAAGGTAGATCGGACAGGGAGCAATTCGCACAGGCCTGTTCGATTTCCACCCATTGTTTGTCTTGTGCACCAGTCACCCACTCCAGCACGCGCTGCAAATGAGCCGCTCCATAGTAGTGCCAGAAGTGTGGCACTGCCACCCCACCAGCGCCCTTAGGCGTGGTGAGTAGTGCCATAGTTATTCTGGGTTTTTTAGAATCCCATATGTATCTAGTGAGCCGTGTTAGTTGTGTGAAAAAAACTCCTGGTAGGAGTATTGGGACGGTCTGAAAAAGGTATAGGAGGCGCGGCAGTATGTTCATTTTAATTACTCCGGCTCGGCCAAACCACGATATATGAGGGTATGACCACGTGGAGAGGTCATTAGTCAAGTTCGTCAGGAGCGGTCGGTAGTTGGCTGCATACAGTGTCGCGCAGTCTGGTGTTAGTATAATGCCTAAGTATTTCAGTCCCGTAGAGCACCACCGGAAGGGGAAGGCCGTCACCAGCGACTCCTTCACGTCCGGGGGGACATGAAGGGGCAGAATTTCAGACTTGTCCATGTTAATCTTTAAATTGCACAAGGCTCCATATTGTGCAAAAAGGTGTAGCAGTTTCGGAAGGGAGACCCTCGGCTGGCGGAGAAAAAACAGCATATCATCAGCATACGCCGCCACCCGGTGCTCCCTGTTCCCAACCACCACGCCATGCAAATCAGTATCTGAGCGTACCGCCTGCAAAAAAGGTTCTAACGTCAACGCAAACAGGAGTGGAGACAGGGGACAGCCCTGTCTTGTCCCGTTTGTGATCGGAAAGGGGGCCGACAATGCGCCATTAATGTTGACCCTGGCCGTGGGGTTAGTGTATAGAGCATTGATCCAGGTCAGCATGTTCGTGCCTATGCCCATAGAGCGCAATGTGTGTGAGAGGAACAACCAACTGACCCGGTCAAACGCCTTATCTGCGTCCGTGGACAGCAGTAAGGTCGGTTCACGGTCCCCAGTGGCGGTTGCATGTATGAGGTCTATCGCTCGTACTGTGTTCGCCCTGCCCTCCCTCCCGGGTATAAAGCCCGTCTGGTCTGAGTGGACCAGCATTGGGACGGTGTGTTCTCAAGCGGTTGGCCAATATTTTTGCAAACAGCTTGAGGTCCTGGTTAAGGAGAGAGATCGGTCTGTAGCTGCTGCAGAGCTCCGGGTCCTTTCCCGGTTTCGGGATAAGTGTGATGTTAGCTGTCAAGGTCGATGTTTGTAACTGTGCGCCTTCCGTGAGTGAGTTGAAGGCCCTCAGCCAATGTTGTGCCAAATGTCCGTGCAGGGATTTATAATACTGGAGGGGGAGTCCATCAGGGCCGGGAGACTTGCCCGTGGGGGTTAATTTAATTGCCTCCTCTAGTTCCTCTCCAGTTATGGGCTTCTCTAGGGACTGACGCGAGTCACTGGAAAGGGTGGTGCGGAGATGTTGCCGTAGGTAAGCGTCGATGGTGTCCGCGTTTTGTGTGCCCGTTTGTTTGGGGAGGTTGTACGTTTCCTGGAAATGTTTATGGAAGAGTGTCATAATGTCCTGCGGTAAAGAGGATGGGGCCTGTGCGCCTGCGCGTATCTTAGATATGTAGGAGGCATTCCGTTGCCTGCGAAGGGAGTGGGCCAGAAGCCTACCGCATTTATTGCCGTGTTCAAAGTATCGTTGTTTAGTCCTACGTATTTTTTGAAGGGCACTAATGTTAAGAAGTGTGTGAAGCTCCGCTTTAAGCTTCATCAGTTCTGTGTAGGTCGCGTCCAGTAGGTGGGCCTTATGGGTCTGTTCCAAGATAGTAATGCGTGCGTGGAGTTCTTCAAACTGACGTGTTCGTGCCCGCTTAAGTTTCGCCCCTTGTGCTATTAGGTAGCCCCTCGCCACCGCCTTGTGTGCCTCCCATACCAGTGGGGAGGGGGTGTCCGGGCGTACATTATCTTCAAAATAGTGCTCTAGTGTGTCTGTCAGCCCTTTAAGTACCTCCACGTCAGCTAGGAGGGTTTCATTAAGTCGCCAATGTAAGGATTTGGATCTGTATAAGGCCGTCGCCAACGTCACTATGACTGGCGAGTGATCTGTCCAAGTCGTGGTGCCAATGGTCGAGTTGCGGATTAAATGTGCATGTTGAAATGGGATAAATATGTAGTCCAGTCGGGTGTAGCGTCTGTGAAGCGCGCTGTAATAGGTGTAATCCCGCTCCGTTGGGTGTTGGGCCCTCCAGCAGTCAACCAGCCTGTGCTCATGCAAGAGGAGTCTAGTCTGGCGGAGCACTGACTGTGCCAGGCTTGAGGTCCCCTTGGACGTGTCTAACTTAGGATCCAATACCATATTAATGTCTCCACCCACAATAAGGATCCCCTCCGCAAAGGCCCCCACCACTCGGAGAATTTCCCTGAACGCCCTGTGTTGTCGTTTGTTAGGTAGGTATACTGAAGCGAAAGTGTACAGTTGTTCGCCTATGGTCCCTTTCACTAACGTATAACGGCCGTCAACGTCGCATTCAGAGTCCCTGAGGGTGAATGGGAGTGACCTGGCCAATAGGATGGCTGTGCCGCGCATCTTGCCTAGCGCGTAGTTGCTATAGAACCCTGTGGGGTAGTCCCGGTTGCGGAGCGATGGTGCCCTGGGCCCTGTGAGGTGTGTTTCTTGTAGGAGTGCAACGGATACCTTCTGAGTACGGAATTCCCGTAACGCGATGTGGCGTTTTGCCGGAACATTCAAACCTCCCACGTTCAGGGAGAGGACCCTCAAGGAATCAGGAACATATGACATGACGTATAACAGGTGATACAACCGGGATCTGACGTGAGGTGTGCGGCAGAGGAGTAACTACCACCGGACCTGCGCGAATTGACAAAGAAAAACAAACGTATGAATATGCAGAACAATCACAGTGAAAATTGTATGAGAAGGAAAAGGAAAAAACCAGAAATTAACTTCTGGGCAGAGTAATCGTAACGAGTGTGACGAATTCCAGTCGGACCGCCCCTAGTGGAGCAGGTCGGACCCTATCACACAAAAAGTGCCCACGGCCGGCGCGTTACTACTCAGTAGGGAAACGTGACCAACCGCCAAAAAACAGGAATTAAACAATTAACAAGGGGTGTGCGTATCCACCCCATGGCGAGGCCATTAAAGCCTGCTGTAAGAAGCAAGCAAACAGACCCAGTCTCGGTGTAACAGTCCGCCGGGACCACTGAGACAAGTTTTCCTCATCCCGTGGAGAGGCTTGGGTTGTCCCGTAGGTCTACCTGTCCGACTCTAGGAAGCAATCAGCCGTGTGGAAAGATCAGTGTAAAACGTGTTAGAGTTCCTGGGAGCTGGATGGGGTGTTTCCCCGCGTGGAGGGCCGTGAGCCTCGTGGGCGCCTCCGTCGGGCAGGGCGCTGCGGCGGGAGTAGTTCAGTAGTGTAAACCGTCAACGGATCCGGCCACGTTATCTGAACGTCATCCGGCAATCGGAGCGTGCGCAGGATTCCATCCAGGTCTTCACCCGACCTGACGGTCACCGGGCCTTGTTGCGTTCTGATCTGGAGGCCAAAAGGGTGTAGCCATCGGTACTGTAGTCCTTCTTGTTGTAGGGCCAGCGTGAGGGGCCGTAGTGCCCTTCTTGATTGCAGTGTGAGCTGAGAGACATCATTAAACAGGGAGATCGGGGCACCATCCAACGCCAGTCTCGGGGTGTCCCTTGCTAGTCTCATAATGTCTTCTTTTAAACTGAAATGTAGGAGATAGCAGATGACGTCCCTCGGAGGTGCTTCCGGGGGTCCCCTGGGCCTAAGAGCTCTGTGAAAACGTTCAATATCTATTGGGGTGTCTGGTGGGCGTCCCAGGATCTTATTGAATAAACGCAGTAGTGCATGATGTAATTCCTCCGCCGTTTTCTCACCCTCGGGGAGACCCCTTACTCTAATATTCTGCCTGCGGCCTCTGTTTTCAAGGTCCTCAACATGTCGGGTGAGGGAGGTGAGGAGGTGATGGTGCTGTGCAGTGCGACCCATGGTGGCCTCCGCCTGGTCTGAACTCTCCCTCTGCCCCTTCTCTACCTGCTCCACGCGGCGCTGTAGGCCTCCCAGGTCACCTCTGAGCCGTTCGATGTCTGCTGCCAGGGACTGGCGGAGTGACGTTGTGGCCGCCGTCAGGTCATCTTTCGTGGGCAGTGATCGTAGGAGCTGGCGTATGTCCTCCGGTGCGTCCCACGCGCCGGTGGACGAGGGTGTAGGTGATGGTGGGCCGCATGTGAGAGTCGGCGCCATTTTAGGTGGCGTTTGAGCTCCGTCCTCCTCGTGCTGCGGGGCAAAGTACTGGCGGATTCCGGGTGCCGGTGAGTCCGGGCGAGCTGTCGCTGTTCCAGGGGTCTGGGGGGCCTTTTTACCCTTGACCATGTTGTTCTGCGCTGGTGGTGTGCTTTGTTTTCGCCAGGGGTGAGACGGAGCTCACTCAATGTGCGGCCATGTCAGTCGGCGGTCAGGCCACGCCCCCAATCTATTCCTATTCACATCTTGTGAGTTCTATTTTATTATTATTATTATTATTCTTTATTTATAAAGCGCCAGCATATTCCGCAGCGCTGTACAATAGGCACAGTATAGACAGGGTTACAATACATTGAACAACATTTGACAAACAGTAAAGGAGGAGATGAGGGCCCTATTCCCGTAGGAACTCACAATCTGGGAGGGTTGGGGTTGGAAACAGGAGGAGAGGACTGTAAGGTGAGAGTGATTGATGGTTTAAGCAGGGGCTTGACTATTGACATTTTTATCTGCCATCTGCACTATTGGTGTTGTAATTTATTTTACAGATACCACTTCATTTCCATTTTGTATCGTTTTAGCACTTGAGGACAGTGCTTTGCAGTACGCAAATATGTATTAATTCTACCTATTATTGTTGTCACAGTGGGTGGTCACGTTTTTTTCATACTTTTCACATAAAGCGACGTTCAGCCCAGATGTCACGAGGCTTAAGCTGGTATCCAAATTTCATCAAATTTCTGAATACTTTAAAAACATAAGCTGCAGTTGGAGTAGAAATTAAATTTTTTGTATTTATTTTAAAGACTGTGTGCACAGTACTCTTCCCCTTTTAAAGATAATTTTGTCATCAACATTAACCTCTGCTGGAATGGAAGTCTGTACATGACAGGAGGCCCTAAGTGTGTCTACCAGTCTTTATAGCGGCTGGCCTTAAAAGGACACTACCACTAACATAAACTGTAGCTAGATTACTTGTGCACTACAAATAAACCACATTATAAAATGCATGCTGCTGTTATTTTTCCTTGTTTGAAGTAATTGCATGTAAAAAGGAAAAATAAGTAAAATAGTAATAAAGTGATTGATCTAATCTACAGTATTTAGCAGTTAATGAGGTGGAAGAGGGAATGTTTAGATAAAGCCGTAGGATGTCCATTGTTCTCCAGGCTACCCGAGATAAGAGATAGCAGCTGAATGAGATAAGACAGGGAACTTAAAAGACTTCTAGTCTACCCACGGTGATGTCCATTGAATATATCCCACATAATACAATGATTTGAGTAGGTGGTCAGCCTATTCACTCTATTCCACAGTCATTGCCACATGGTCAGAAGCAACTGCTGTAAAGATACTGTGCAGGGTGGGTTACAACACAAAAGATCAGACAATGGATGCAACCATTGACACATAGTAAAATATTGTCTGAACTAAACATTCCAGAGAAAAACAAAGCACATGCAAAATATCGCCAACATAAAATAAACTAAGAACATTTCATTTTTTGGTCGTAATGTTCCTTTAATACAATAAAACAACACAGAAGACAAAGCAAGTTGGCAATAAGATGCCAGCGATTAATGAGCTCAGGGAGAGCTGGGCCGGCACACAGAGAGATCAGACAGAGCCAGATCAATACACACAGAGGTAAACAAGGTCAGACAGAGCTGGGTCAGTACACAGAGAGGTGAGCAAGGTCAGACAGAGCTTGGTCAGTACAAAGATAGATGAGCAAGCTGAGACAAAGCTTGGTCAGTATACAGAGAGGTGAGCAAGGTGAGACAGAGCTTGGTCAGTACACAGAGAGGTGAGCAAGGTGAGACAGAGTTTGGTCAGTGCACAGAGAGGTGAGCAAGGTGAGACAGAGCTTGGTCAGTACACAGATAGGCGAGCAAGGTGAGACAGAGCCGAACTGGTATACTTTGAGGCCAGCATTATCACACAGAGCCAGGTAAATACAAAGTGAGATCAGCATGATCAGACAGAGCCGGGACAGTACACAAAGACACTAAACAATATTGCACACTGTTGGGCTTGAAACCAACCACAACATTGCAGTGAGCTTGAAAAGTGCCAGAATTTAAGCCTCAGATCCATCTGACATCACCCCAATATGCCAAAACGTTCAAATGGGATGTCTTCGTACTGACGTGATGGGCTCCGCATCACTTGCACAGCGCCGGGTGAGATTTCCAAATGAGAATGGCTGGTTGTGCGTTGTCTACCCTAGTCTACCCACGGTGATGTCCATTGAATATATCCCACATAATACAATGATTTGAGTAGGCGGTCAGCCTATTCACTCTATTCCACAGCCATTGCCACATGGTCAGAAGCAACCGCTGTAAAGATGCTGTGCAGGGGGGTTACAACACAAAAGATCAGACAATGGATGCAACCATTGACACATAGTAAAATATTTTCTGAACTAAACATTCTAGAGAAAAACAAAGCACATGCAAAATATCGCCAACATAAAATAAACTAAGAACATTTCATTTTTTGGTCGTAATGTCCCTTTAATACAATAAAACAACACAGAAGACAAAGCAAGTTGTCAATAAGATGCCAGCGATTAGTGAGCTCAGGGAGAGCTGGGCCGGCACACAGAGAGATCAGACAGAGCCAGATCAATACACACAGATGTAAACAAGGTCAGACAGAGCTGGGTCAGTACACAGAGAGGTGAGCAAGGTGAGACAAGGCTGGGTCAGTACACAGAGAAGTGAGCAAGGTCAGACAGAGCTTGGTCAGTACACAGAGAGATGAGCAAGCTGAGACAGAGCTTGGTCAGTACACAGAGAGGTGAGCAAGGTGAGACAGAGCTTGGTCAGTACACAGAGAGGTGAGCAAGGTGAGACAGAGTTTGGTCAGTACACAGAGAGGTGAGCAAGGTGAGACAGAGCTTGGTCAGTACACAGAGAGGTGAGCAAGGTGAGACAGAGCTTGGTCAGTACACAGAGAGATGAGCAAGGTGAGACAGAGCTTGGTCAGTACACAGACAGGTGAGCAAGGTGAGACAGAGCTGGGTAAGTACAATGAGAGGTGAGCAAGGTGAGACAGAGCTGGATCAGTACACGGATAGGTGAGCAAGGTGAGACAGTGCCGAACTGGTATACTTTGAGGTCAGCATTATCACACAGAGGGGGGTAAATACAAAGTGATATCAGCATGATCAGACAGAGCCGGGACAGTAAACAGAGACACTAAACAATATTGCGCACTGTTGGTCTTGAAACCAACCACAACATTGCAGTGAGCTTGAGAAGTGCCAGAATTTAAGCCTCAGATCCATCTGACATCACCGCAATATGCCAGAAAGTTCAACTGGGGTGTCTTCGTCCTGAGGTGATGGGCGCGCATCACTTGCACAGCGCCGGGTGAGATTTCCAAATGAGAATGGCTGGTTGTGCGTTGTCTACCCTAGTCACGGTGATGTCCATTGAATATATCCCACATAATACAATGATTTGAGTAGGCGGTCAGCCTATTCACTCTATTCCACAGCCATTGCCACATGGTCAGAAGCAACCGCTGTAAAGATACTGTGCGGGGGGTGTTACAACACAAAAGATCAGACAATGGATGCAACCAATGACACATAGTAAAATATTTTCTGAACTAAACATTCCAGAGAAAAACAAAGCACATGCAAAATATCGCCAACATAAAATAAACTAAGAACATTTCCTTTTTTGGTCGTAATGTTCCTTTAATACAATAAAACAACACAGAAGACAAAGCAAGTTGTCAATAAGATGCCAGCGATTCGTGAGCTCAGGGAGAGCTGGGCCGGCCCCAAGAGAGATCAGACAGAGCCAGATCAATAAAGAGGTAAACAAGGTCAGACAGAGCTGGGTCAATACACAGAGAGGTGAGCAAGCTGAGACAGAGCTTGGTCAGTACACAGAGAGGTGAGCAAGGTGAGACAGAGTTTGGTCAGTGCACAGAGAGGTGAGCAAGGTGAGACAGAGCTTGGTCAGTACACAGAGAGGCGAGGAAGTTGAGACAGAGCTTGGTCAGTACACAGAGAGGTGAGCAAGGTGAGACAGAGCTTGGTCAGTACACAAAGAGATGAGCAAGGTGAGACAGAGCTTGGTCAGTACACAGACAGGTGAGCAAGGTGAGACAGAGCTGGGTAAGTACAATGAGAGGTGAGCAAGGTGAGACAGAGATGGATCAGTACACAGATAGGTGAGCAAGGTGAGACAGAGCCGAACTGGTATACTTTGAGGTCAGCATTATCACACAGAGCCAGGTAAATACAAAGTGAGATCAGCATGCTCAGACAGAGCCGGGACAGTACACAGAGACTCTAAACAATATTGCAAACTGTTGGGCTTGAAACCAACCACAACATTGCAGTGAGCTTGAGAAGTGCCAGAATTTAAGCCTCAGATCCATCTGACATCACCCCAATATGCCAGAAAGTTCAACTGGGGTGTCTTCGTACTGACGTGATTGGCTCCGCATCACTTGCACAGCGCCGGGTGAGATTTCCAAATGAGAATGGCTGGTTGTGCGTTGAAAATTCTACAGGCAGCACGCCTGTTAATAATACAGAGATGGCAGTGTGCTTTCCAAACTACTGTACACTTAGGGCTATATTCCATAGTTGTTGTTATGCTATCATCTCAATTAGTAGACGTTAGTTTGGTCATTAGTAAAATTAAAGGCTGGCCTCAATATTCTAATGTTAGCTTTAAACTGTTGTGAAATCAGTTTGTGCCTCTGAGCTTGCACAGGCTTACTTTACTTAGCATCTCCTCTATTTAACATGGGAAGCGCAATCGGTATATAACGTCCCAGAACATGGGGTATTCCAAGGTGCTGGTGCAAGTTATCGTCTGGAAACAAATTGACAAATTTTAACAACTCCTGAAAGCTGGTGTCAATTCCAAACTTGGATAACCTGGGAAGCGCTGGATGCTGAGTCTATAAAATGGAATTCAGCAGAGCCAATGTAATAACGAACGCAATGGATGTCACCAGGCTTTTGAGAATTATAGCTTATGCGTTCTCCTGATACTCCACTGTAGTCGGCAGAACTGTCTCCAACAGCAGTAGGAATTACAAAGGGCACAGGGAATTCCACAGGCACATCGTGTCCAAATGACACAGCTAACAGCTAACTTTGGATGGCGTGACCGATGTGGAGAGCCATCTGTGTGACAGGCTCCACTGTGAACAGATATGCAGTCTCTATTAAGAGCTGCAGAATCATCTTGGCTCCAGGTCTAGATCACACATATCTGTGCTAGGGATGACCATGATGCTCCGCTGCCTGTGTTTCCTGGCCACTGAAATGTTCCAGCATTTCCTGTCCATGCTAGCCAGTGTCAGCCAGAACACCTTTTCCAAGATGCTCCACTGCTTCCTCATATCTATGCATGCGGGGTAAGTGCCAGCAATACATTGGATATGCTACCACCCTGAGGGATGGCGCAATGTTAAACAGGGGTTATATGAAAGTGTAGGGGTTCCCAGTGTTCTAGGGGCAATCAATTTACCCACATAGAAATCCGACAACCTTGGAAGGATCCTGTGGTTTATATCAATCCCAAGCACTTTCATTCCTTAAACTTGGAAATGGTTTGTGATGCCAATATGCACATCCTGAATGTGTTTGCAGCGTTTCCTGGGAGTGTACATGATTCATATTTTAATTTTAAATTATAATATATATATAATTATAAAATAAAACACCTGAAGGCCGAAGGTTGCACAACACTGATTATAATAAAACAAGCATCACATTGAACATACAATGGATACAAGGGGGTGGCAAGGTATTACTAATGACAGGTATGTGTGTGTGGTGTGTAGTGAAGTGTATGCCTATGTGTATATGCGGCTATGTCTGACGTATATTTATGTGAAATGAAGGGTTAATCTAAATTGTAATGAAGGGTTAACACGGGTAAGAATAGACAGTGACAGAAACAATACCTTCTTACTTCCACACCCTCTCGTACTCATAAATTGCTTGGATGCCTGGGCTCTGTGTCTAACTTGAAGAAGCGTGATCGCAGTCAGGGAGTTGTGCCTGGACCATAGAGGACCCCTGAGAGCAGGATGTTGAGGCAGAGAGCCTACCAGTTGGATGTGGATTTAAAAAAAAAAAGAAGTAAAAAGATGTGCGCATCCTTGATTGCACCTGGAGACATTAAACTTAACGTCTTGAGGTGCAAAGATAACACCCCGTCGAGACATTAACTGCTCGAGTACCCATACCAGCATGAGCTTCACGATCCAATCAGTAAATTTCAGACTCTAAAGTTTAACGCCTCTCTCTAATTTTTCACGTTAGCGTCTGCCGCTTACCGTCAACTATGAATAGGGCCCTTCCTGTGTAAATAATAATAAGTTATTATCAATATTATTATTAAAAGAGCTTATTTTAGATGTCAATATAAGAGCTGACTGTTGAAAGAAAAGCACTTTAAATATGTTTTCTTTATTCAGCTGGAGGTAGATGTGAATATACGGCAGCATGGGAATGAACCCTTAGTGGTCTTCTATCAGTGGAGCTTTATCCTTTTCAAATTTATTTTGTTCTTTATGAGAATGTGCAAGTCATATAAAAAAATCAGATTTCATTTTTAGCAGAACATATAAGGATATCCCTTAGCAATTGAAAATTATGTTTGAAAAAAATATCTAGAAATACAGTACATTGTATTATTTTTACTTTCATGTCTCTATTATTATTTCTGCCGCGTAACATGATGGATAACCCTATGTCAAATTATAAGGGAGTGTAGGTATGTTACTTTTATTATTTAACTTATTTTTTTTTACTCTTGGCAGTCCATAGTTTAAGGTAAGGTCTTTCAATAAACCAATCTGTATTTATAGGGGAAAAAAGTGACAGAATGAGGGCAATATGATTTAGACACTCTGAATATGCGTAAGGGTTTCTGTTTTGCTGTTTTGTTTGTTCCCATGGTTTCTAGCATTAAAATATTGCAACTTTGGTTTACATTAAATCCAGGAATTATGTATTTTAGAATCTTGGAATTTGTGTAGACAAACAAATCACATTTGCTACCTTCCAGGTATATTGTCGTGTTTCTCCTGGTAATTTTAATCACTTATGTGACAATTTTTATGAAGTTGTAATCTGTGTTCATAGCTGTGTGTGCAGTGGGTGTGCTTCTGTGTCGATGCACCCTTTTTATTGTTTAGTGATTTGGTCCTGCCTTTGCCATGTTTAGGTACCAGCACCTGCGGGACAGTACATGGGTTATTGACATTCCAATGTTGTTCCCCAGCCCCATCAATGGGGGAGGAGGATATGCCTTTGCCCCCCGTCCCACCTGCACTTTTTTCAATAGGTCGTTCAGAAGACATTGCCCATCAAAAAAAAATGGTTCGTACATATCAAGTTGTCCTAAAACGTAAGACTAGTTGGTTCATCCAAATAGCATGTGTGCCATAATTCAATTAGTCTGACCGAATCACTTACAGTTTATTAACACGTTAGACGTTGACTAAGCAGGACATGTTCCTAGAATGTAGGGAAAATACATTTTTTTAGTTGTTTCAATTGATAAACAAACTATTAATCCGTAGCAGGGGAGTGCAACAATGGCCCTCCAAATGTTTTAAAACAACAAGACCCATGATGCTAAGGTACTTATTAGATTGAACTAACCTCATGGGAGATGCTGTCCTAATACATCTTGAGGGATGTTGACCTCTGCCCTGTGGGATGCAAAAAAATGTATTTAACACTCTACAATAAATGACCCAACTCCCCTTTTGTTTCTCACGACTGCTGTCTCCCCAAATGCTCACTGCTGTCACTGTTTGCAGAGACAGGATGATGTTAGCACACAGGGCCAGAGGACATCATTGGTCCTCGATCTGGTCTCTGGTAGTAGGGATACTCAAAATGCCGAAAGAGAAAATAGGCACTCAAGGTAACCTAAAGAAGCAGGTATTTAAGTTGCCAGAAATAGGGGACATAACCCCAGGGAATTCACCCTGTAAACAATAATAAAAATAGCCTGACCAGGCTGTGATCTGACAAACAGTTTATACTTTATTAATTAGAACATATATTGGTAACGATAAAAACATGTAATGTTGGAAAATAACAAGAAACTGCCTCTTCCCTTACAAAATCTATATCAGAAGGGATCGTAAATGTTCATGTGATCACCATTCAGTACAACCAGCAATAAAGCGGAAAGGAAAAGACCTGGTATATCTATATAATCTTGTATAATAGAATACATTCAGAGTAAAAAACATATAGAGTATCTTATTCCCTTATTGTACCTAAGGTATAAAATAGATTCGTACCATATACAGGTATACAGGTATATCCCAACAAATTCGTTAGCTGGTATCAATCTCTCTGATTATTTCCATAGCAAGATTAGCATATACAAGTGTCATGCCCAGGTACCGGGGTGGCACCGGGATTGGGGGAATATGAACCCAGGATGCAGTTAGCACAAATAAGCAGGTTGGTAGGGGTGGAGGTTGGTGAAAATAAAGGAAACTGACCAGGTTGGATTCTGTAAGATGATGGGAAGCGTGGAGAATAAATGCAGGAACCAGGAAGACAAAATGAACTATAACAAATAGGTTTTGCAGAGCGGTGAAATAAACAGTACTTCACTTGAAGCACACAGGAGCTGTAATGATTCAGCAATGTGCTGGCTGGGGCGTGGTGCCTTTATTTTGTGTTTGAGTCACGTGTGTTTTGTGGTTTAACTGTTTGTAACCAGTACATGAAGTACACCACCAGGGGTGTTCCAGGATAGCTGTTGCAGAGAATGGATGCTGAATGCAGGTTGCAGGGCAGGAAATGTACCACCAGGGGGGTGTCAGGATGGTTGCTGCCATGGGGCATGACACTACCCCCTTCCTAATGATCGCACTCCGTGCGATAAAGAATGGCAGCAGCTGGGCATCAGCATACAGGCTGCAGTGTCCACTCCCCTGATACAGGGTCCTGGACAGGAATGGCAAAAGTCCCCTGAACTGTATAACGGCCTGGTACTTCGGGTAACGGGTCTGAATGAGCAGGAATGCCATGGCTGCGTATACTTTTTGACACGGAGTGGCACAGGTAGGAGGCAGCGTTACCCGAAAACATAGTGCCTACATAGGCGGATGGCAGTGGGACAGATGTTGTCTGTAAACCAGCCTGGGTCTCTCCAGCACTAGATCTGGTAACGCTGGTTTGGCGGTGGTTTTTCCTCTGTCGTCTTCGGGCCTTAGATCTTGAGGTTTTGCAGGTCTTGTCCTCTGGGGATACGGGAATGGAAAACTCCGTGGTGAGAGTGGTACCCACATAACCGGTTGCCTGAAGTATGGGCATCTCCTCTCCTCCAGGTTCCCATTCGTCACTACATGAGGAAAAGAGATTGAGAAGGGATCTACTGTACTCTTCTCCCTCTTCCTCTTTGTCGCAATCCCCTTCTGATACAGATCCATCGCTGGATGAAGAACAGAAGCCTCGCCATGCCTTCATAGGGGTTTCAGACTCCAGAGACCCCGCATGTGGACTCAGGGGTCTTTTAGAGACCGTGGTGTCGTCTGGATCTGATTCCTCAGAGGGTATACAGCCAAACGGGATGACATCATACAGAGGGTCATAACTAACATCTTCAAACTCACAGATGGCCGGATCTTGTTGGCTGTGAGTGATGGGAGTAGTTACGTCTGGAACCTGTATACAC
Source organism: Leptobrachium leishanense (assembly GCA_009667805.1). Classification (NCBI taxonomy): domain Eukaryota; kingdom Metazoa; phylum Chordata; class Amphibia; order Anura; family Megophryidae; genus Leptobrachium; species Leptobrachium leishanense. The sequence continues at coordinate 32,582,688 of CM019071.1, read as the reverse complement.
ATAATGTCCATTGGCTCCAGTTCCATAGATGCATCTTCCAAGTCCATAGGAAGGCCAGGTTCAGGGTCCCTGGGTAAGGACATGGAGGCCTCCACTTCCATGGGGGTGTCAGACTCTTCAGAGCTAGACGTCTGCAATGCTGCGTTTTTGGGCACAGCTCTCCTAGGAGTGGGCCGGGGTACAGGAGGTTTCCTTGGTACAGGTTTGGGGGGAGGAGGTGGTTTTGGGGACCTCTTTCGCACAGGAGGTTTTCTGGGTGCAGGCTCTCGTGCAGTAGCTCCCCTGGGGGCCGGTTTGGGCAAGAGTACCGGCTTAGGTGCCGCAGGTCTCTCTGAAGTAGGTTTAGGCACAGAAGCAGGCCTGGAAGCCTGGGTTTGCTTCAGAGTTCTAAGCACTGGAGCGTGCTTGTCAGTAGTAGCAGACTTTGAATCCATGGTTTTCTGAGTGGAAGCAGCGGTAGGTTTCTGGGGTCTTAGTGGGCAGTGTACCAGATAGTGGGTGGGGTCCCCACAGTACAGGCACAGGTTGGCAGTCTGTCTCCTGGCACGTTCTTCAGGAGACAGGGGGTCTCTGTGCTTGCTGGTAAATGGTACATGTTCTTTAGGTGAGGTGCCCCTAATACCTTGCAGCAGGTTTAATACGAAGTCCATCAGTTGGTTAAACAGGTCCTGGTAAGTCCTTTTAAACAACTCCACCACAAAGTGCAGGACTGCGGGTTCATTTAAGTCTGGCTGAATCATTCTGTCATGCCCAGGTACCGGGGTGGCACCGGGATTGGGGGAATATGAACCCAGGATGCAGTTAGCACAAATAAGCAGGTTGGTAGGGGTGGAGGATGGTGAAAATAAAGGAAACTGACCAGGTTGGATTCTGTAAGATGATGGGAAGCGTGGAGAATAAATGCAGGAACCAGGAAGACAAAATGAACTGGAACAAATAGGTTTTGCAGAGCGGTGAAATAAACAGTACTTCACTTGAAGCACACAGGAGCTGTAATGATTCAGCAATGTGCTGGCTGGGGTGTGGTACCTTTATTTTGTGTTTGAGTCACGTGTGTTTTGTGGTTTAACTGTTTGTAACCAGTACATGAAGTACACCACCAGGGGTGTTCCAGGATAGCTGTTGCAGAGAATGGATGCTGAATGCAGGTTGCAGGGCAGGAAATGTACCACCAGGGGGGTGTCAGGATGGTTGCTGCCATGGGGCATGACAACAAGATAGAAACAATTGATCACTAGAGGAAAAGAGGTCAGAAAAGTACTATCTAAGACCTCGGTGGTTCATGCCACCAACAATACACCACTGATCTAAGTAGATAAAGTGAGGAAGTAGGGCGGTATAAAAGAAAATAGCCTGTTAAAAGTACAGCATAGCAACTCAACGCGTTTCGCCGCAGAATGAGGCTTTATCAAGTGGAGGGTCTCCCCAAAACTCCTACCTGTATTTATATCAATCCCCTTCTAATTGTCACATATGTGTGGTCACGGTTTCGGGATCTGGAATTGCGTGCGCATCTAACGACATCATCCTTAATATGCCGGAAGTCTATTTGTCAGTTAGCGTATAGTTGCTAGGATACCCGGTAGCTTGAATTAGTTTACAATCAATGCAAAGGAACAGTGCAGCAGTGTGTTAACAATTGTAATGATGAATCCATCCATAAATCCATCTATAAATTGAACTGCTGATATATAATTTCCGATCTTAAGTGGTTAGTAAAGATCAGTTCCATGCATTGAGATATACCAATAGGGACCAGGAAAAAGAAAGAGAGGGGGCAAAAAACCTCAAAATCCCCTCTGTCGAGGGATAGCTGTGTGGGCAGAGGAAACTCTCCGCTTCGCACAGTGCTACCAACCAAAGAGGGCTGCAGGGGGAAAGCCAAAAAGGAGGGGGAACACTCTCCACATCCTTACTTTGATAATTTAAAGTGGTCAGAGTGCTTGATTGTCCCTAATTACAATAAATATTGTCAAATTGTAAGCTTGTAGAGTTCTAAGTTTTTTATTTGCCTTAATGAGTAAACAGTGTGATGGTTGAATGAATAGTTGACTTCCAAAACAGGCTAAACTAGCTGATTTGGAGATTTATATTCCCCCACATCATTTTACATTTTACCTCTTTTTTTTTTAAGTGGTCAGAGTGCTTGATCGACCCTTTAACAATAAATAAAGTCAAAGTGTAAGCTTGTAGAGATATTTTACTATTTGCCTCTGTGCAATAAATTGTGTGCCGTTTGAATGGATAGTTGACTTCCAAAATAGGGTAAACTAGCTGATTTGAAGATTAATATTCCTCCATCATTTTACATTTTACTTCTTTTTTCAACTTGCAATTAACATTTCAGTTTTTGTAACACGTTCACTATAATCCTAATGATCTTTTACTTCTTTTTTAGAACAACTTTATGCTGACTGGGACCATAATTAAATCTACATATGATATTAACGTCCAAGGATAAATCCCTTGAAGTAAAGGGTACGTGCGAGTGATTATCCTGTGTTCTTTATGTTAGTCTCAAAAAACAAAATCATGTCCCCGAGCCTATTTCATACGCATGGATAATGCCACTCATTTCTGCATCAACAGAGATCACTAATAGGCAGTGCGGACTAATACTTTGAACAATGGTTTTTGAAAAAAGGAAAAAGTATAGCCGCAAAGTATTTTTCTTTTCTTTATATTTCTTTCTTTTACATTGATTTAATACTTAAGAAAAATAATGTGATATAATCATTACCTTTAAAAAATACATACATCCAGTTGCTCAACATGTTCGCGAGTTCAATGGAATGACAAGGTCAATGAAGATCAAAGTTTATGCAATATATATGCTGTATATACGCTGGCAGTAGGTCACACCAAGCCTATGGCTAATAATGCCGCGGAACAATGCTTTTTAGTAAATTGATTTTAATGTATCAGATTGGTCAGCCTCTTGCTGACACCGCTCTGTGACACACATAACAGTTAACATTCCCACGGCTTTATCCTTTACCTCCTTTCGTTTGTTATAAATACATTTGTTCCAAAATCATGCAGTTCTCTACAATATCAGCTTTCACATGCAGTTCAAACTATTTAACGCCATAATAACATATGAGTCTAATACCTTTTACCAATGAACATTTTCTATTGTGTAAGAATAATAGGAAATCATTTTTTCTTAAATTTCACTTAGTATAGAATGATTTTTAATAGAGTTTTCCCCATAAAGCATTTTTTCTGTAAAATCATTTAGAAAATCAATCAACAATATATTAGAACTTAAAAGGCAAGATTTTAATAATGCAGAAAAAAACGATTTCCGTGTGTACGGTTTACAACTCCGGTTCACAACCAACATGGGAGAAGGATTATACAGCACATAAACATAATATTGGATGATATACAAAGCATTAAGGGACCAAGGAAAAGGAAAGGACAGAACATTTTAAAAAATAAATTGTGATCTAGGTTCCCGATATATTATGATCAATACGATGTGCGTCTATAGTTCAGTGAGGGGACTCAGCGATATCTGAAAGAGCATTACAAAGGCAGCATGTATTTAGTAAGCAAATAACACAAAGGGAACAGTCTAATGCTAAAAAACAATATCAGGACTATTCAAAGAAAGGCGAAACTCAGGAGAATGACAGGAGAAGTGAAAATTCAAGGTCAAAATAGCCAAACCAGAAAAATTCTCCCATTTATCTCACTTTCCAAATCGGATATTTGGTCTAGATTGGTCTCTTCTCCTGCCAGTTCTCCTGATTTTCACCTTTCATTGAATAGACCTGTATATTTGCAATGCAAAGTTTGATTTCAATAATCCTACAATATCGTTTTAAACTTACATAGAAACATAGAAACATAGAAAATGTCGGCAGATAAGAACCTTTCGGTCCATCTAGTCTGCCGAATTACATTGATACTTTACCTGGATTTATCTTTTGTTTAGGATAGCCTTATGCCTATCCCATGCCTGCTTAAATTCAATCACTGTTTTGGCCTCTACCACTTCAACTGGAAGACTGTTCCATGTATCCACCACCCTCTCAGTAACATAATGCTTCCTGATGTTACTTTTAAACCTTTGCCCCTCTAATCTAAGACTATGTCCTCTTGTTTTGCTACTTTGTTTCCTTTTAAATATACTCCCTTCCTCTACCTTTACGTATTTAAATGTTTCTATCATATCTCTTCTGTCTCGTCTTTTTTCCAAGCTGTACATGTTAAGATCATTAAGCCTTTCCTGGTAACTTTTCTCCTTCAAGCCGTACACCATTTTAGTAGCCCTTCTCCGAACTCTCTCTAAGATGTCTATATCCTTCTGGAGATCCTGTAATCTATGTGTTTTTAGATGTTCAACAAACCTTTCCTTTAACATGGTTTCCATTAATTTCCCCCCTACTGACGTAAGACTAACTGGCCTATAGTTCCCCGATTCCTCCCTACTACCCTTTTTGTAAATGGGCACAACATTTGCTAATATCCAGTGTTCTGGGACGACTTCCGTTAACAAGGATTGGTTAAATAAATCTGTTAACGGTTTTGCTATTACACCACTGAGCTCTTTTAATAACATACACTGTTAAACTTGCCACTACTGTTGGGTTATTAAAAAACAACATTTATGATTTTAAGTTATGCGTATATTCTCCTTAAGCAACTCATGGCTAGATGACTTAAAAAAATATACAGAGAATCATACTAACAGTAAATAAATGGGTAATATAAAGAAATAATTTTGACACCACTGATATGCTCAGTTCATTACACTAGGGAGTGAACCTATAAATCATTTATCAATTGTATATTTTTAATTAGCAATAAGTGAATATAGATAATATTAATATAAACAGCTTAAATGGATAGTATAGGGTTAATACAGGAGGGAGAGGAAAAAGACATTAATCCCTCTTGACCAACTCCACACTCCTCATCTCCTTTTAAAAAATTAGGGCTGTATTACATCCTATGTGCTAAAAGGGGAAACTAAGGTGGAAAAACTGTACCTGCAGGTTTCCCCTTTGCATCCCCATTTCAGCACCATATTACAAGGCAGGCGCTGATTCAGCATAGGACTCCATGGAGGGTTGCGTTGTCGGGTCACGTAACCTGCAGGTCTGCAGAGTGATAGTGGAAGAAGACTGGGGACTTTTTTTCCCAGTCTCACTCTGCTTCCGTTGGCCAGAAGCAGCCTCAGCACTCAGCACTGAATGACACCCCAGAGCAGTAAGCTGGGTGTGGGCACTCAAGACACTGTGACCACTCAGTTTACATTGCGTGATCACGTGCCTAAAATGGCCCATTAATTAAAAATAAAATAACGCGCAAGCAAAATGTACTGGTCTAAATAGGGAACATGCAGGACCAATTCACTCATCATTAGAATGTCACTGAAAACTACTCTTTCACACATCTAAGTTTACCACGCTAATTAACACTTTTATTATCCATGAATATTTTAACAGCTTTTGCGTGTCTTAATTGGACTTGCATGGGGATGGACTTGCAGAGTTTGCGAGTTTCCACATTGTGAACATTGTGATTGTGTCAATATTCATGAGACATCACAAAGGATGTGCTAGATGACTTAGCTTGCATTTTGGCCTCGGCTGTGCTGTGTTGCATTTGCTAAGTTCCAGTGGTTAGTTATTGCCCCATATATATCTCCTTGACTGTAGTGTACTGCTGTTTTATTGAAATATTATTTGCCATGTGAGAATTTGTTTCCGTTCATCTGAATTATCAATTTCTCATTTCCTGTTTTAAACAGTAGCCCATATTTGGCCACTGCACAGGTAAACGTACATGCCTATGATTGCAAGCTCCTATGCTTATAGAGAGAGAATCACAGCTTTCATTTTAAGCTATGTATATTAGTGAATTTTTATATTTTTTCTAGCTAACTTAATAGTAAGTTTCATCTACTAAAGAAAGGAAATAAAATAAAAAACACAAAAGCCACAAAAAAATATTTAATTTTAATTACTTATTGCAAGTCTGTATATTCTGCAGATATCAGGAAATGTCGGTGATTTTTAGTGATAATGATACAGCACGGGGATTGCTGAGGATCGTGATCTTTAGTGGTCTATGGAATCCGAAGTTCATCATTCAAACTATATTTTATTCATGAAAATAAAGAAATAAACACAATTACTAAACAGGCTTAGAGTATAGTCTGAGGGTCTGTGTTGTGTCTGTTTTTTAAATGCCTCTCTCTGTGAACACAAATGTAAAATCATGTATAAGTTCTTGAGATAATAATATAACTATATTATTTTCAGTACATTGATGAACTGTATATTTGGAGATAACTTGCACCATATATGATGAAAAAGGTGTTTATTGAATTTGGATAATTACTTTTAAAATAATCATTTATTAAAGTTATTTTTAAAACATTTTTTAAACTTAAATATTTTAAACCTTTTAAACCTGCCTTCATTTTAAAGGCATTAAATATTCAAAAGAAAACTTTGTCTGTAACGTGCAGAGCGTGCTCATGAATTCAGTGAACACATTTTCTTAGATTGCAGTCTGGGATTTTTTCTAAGCACGATTGCCCCATTAGGAGTCCTGGTCTCCAGCACTAGCAGTCAGTTCCACCATCCAGATTGCCAGGGGACATCACAAGTTCCTGCAATTTTTTCCAGCCTTTAACTTATAATGAATTCCCGGTCCTGGGCTTCCATCAGCAGCCAATGAAGAATCCACAATCACACACGATAGCAGTTACCTGTAAATATATTCCAACCTTTCTGAATCGCCGATATATGATTGTGTGTTTTCGATTTGTAGTTTTGCTGATTTTGTATTTGCTTTCCTTGATTTAACCTCTACTTAAACACCCAATTCCTAACCTGTCCTTCAGACCTCAAATCCTCTAGTACCTGACTACATTTCTGGTACTAACCCTTTGAACTGTGTATATAGATTTGCCCCAGTCTCACTCCCTCTACTCAGAGGCCTTATTACACCTGCTCACTCATAATAGTGTGGTTTCACCTCTGTATCTTGGGTTCCCGGTTTTGGCAAAATAGAAATATCACAATCAGGCACACCAAAATAATGAGAAACAGAGTCTTATTTAAGGCAATATTTTGGTTAGCCTATAAAAATGCTAATCTGGCTTTCAATCATCACCAGGCATGTAAAAAAAATCACTTTGGCATTCAAAATGATTCAAAATGTGAAAATTGTTTAGATTGTAGAAATACTATCAGGGTTAATCAGAGAAAGGTGACAACCATGAGAACTGGCAGGAGAAGAGAACAATCTAGACCAAATAGTCAATTTGGAAAGTGAGTTAAATGGGAGCATTTTTCTGGTTTGGATGTTTTGAGGTCGAAATTTTCACTTCACTTCTCCTGAGTTTCACTTTTCTTTGAATAGACTTGTATGAGTAAAAAAAAAGTTATTAGAGAGAAAAAATTAAAATAAGGAGGTTATTAACAGTTTCTCAAGAAATGTGTTGTAGATTTTAACTTGCCTATGTGGAGAGACATACACTATATTGCCAAAAGTATTCGCTCACAAGTTCATATGCGAGTCAAGACAGGTGAGCGAATACATTTGGCAATATAGTGTATGTTGGTTGGACAACCAGACCCCTCAATATATGGTTAGAGGAACATATTAGGAATATTAAGAAAGGCTTTGAAAAACGTACAGGGTAATTCAAAGAGATCCGAATTGCTTGAGAAAGGTAACCGAACGCTGAAAACCAAATCCTGCGAATTGCCTGCACATACGGTGCCTGTTCGGTGCCTGTTCAAAGGCAGTGAAACCTCATTAAAAAGCACTGCTTCGGCTATTCAGAGACCACAAACCAGCAGTGAAAGGTTCCCGAAATGCCCTGCCATTCGGTGGTTTCATGCGGCAGATTTATTCAGGCGAATTCCATAGGCTGTTTTTTTTTTTTTTTTTTAAGTTTACTTATTTTTTCTGTAACAGCCCTTTTTATTATCATTCATTGGACCTCATATGTAAATTTCAGACATTTTCGCTCAGTAGTTTCTTTGCAAATAGCGTTTCACTTTTCAAACATTTAAGCAAACTGTTTTTCTAATTTATTCACTTCACTCGTCTGCGGTGTCGGCTTTTTCCGGAGGCTTCGCTGTGTATGATCGGCTCCTGCTTGGGTTTTTCCGTGGTTTTCGGCAGGTTAATCCAGATGTTTTTGCGGGTTTTCGGTGTGCATTCGCCGGGTTTTGCAGTCAGTTTTTGTTTGGTTTGCGGCAGCTTTTCCCTGCAATTCGGGGACCCTGTGGTGCTTGCTGAATACACCGCAGGGTCACCGAAATGGGATTGGCAAAAGGAACCGAATTGAAGAGAATGAAAAGTCACCGAACGTGCAGTGACTTTTCGAATCTCTTTGAATTACCCTGTCAGAGTTTCTGCTAATTTTAAAATAAAACATGCACCATTTTCCCACTAGGTGCACTGTACCCCTCTTTTCTGGATACTACCTGCTCTTGGTACGTCCTGTCAGTTTCTGCCTATGCTTCGTTACTTGGATTTAGGACTTAGAATTTTATGGCAGTTAAAAGATTAGAACCTTATTGGAGAGAAATGTTGGGTAAGGAAGAAATTCAGTGGATTTTCTTAATGAATTCCTTACAACCATATGGCATCAATGTGCACTTCGAGCTGTATCATTTTTTGAATGATTGATACAATTTTTGTATGTCATCTGTTTATAGGCAATGCTACCCCTTTGTACTTATCTGGATTTGCCCCAGTCTCACACCCACTACTCAGAGACCTTAGATCTAGTCACTCAGAATAGGGTGGTTTTACAAGTGTGTGTCATCTCTGCATCTTGGGTTCCTGCTCTTGGCAAAAATACAGTTCCGGCAATCAGGCACACCAAAAAATAAGGAGGCTCATTATTCCAGAAACATTTCAGATGCAGCTGTAACCTTTGTCAAGTCTCAAGTATTATTATTATATTTTGGTGTGTCTTATTGCCTTATTTCTATTTTAAGTTGGTCAGTCACCTGGTTAATTGGAGCCCCGAAATTTTATCCAAGTTTATTGACCCATTTTTCCCACTAGGTGCACTGTACCCCTCTTTTCTGGATACTACCTGCTCTTGGTACGTCCTGTCAGTTTCTGTCAATTCTTCGATACTTGGATATAAGCCGAAGGTTAATAACCTAGAGTGTTACTTTCATCACTTTGCATCTGCAGCTTAATCACGTTTCATTTTTCATAATTGACAAATTGGATGCAAGGTGTTTATAAAGGCAGAATTATTAGTTTCAACCCCTGTGTTCAAACTGAATATTCATGCGTCTCTCAGTGAGCACAGCCAGTAGCTCATGATGTCTCTCTATATAAAATGATTAGATTACAAACAAACTAGCTTTGTGGATTTCCCAGACCCAACACGTTCCAAGTATGTAATAGTAAAACTTATGTAATACATTCAGTGTATCTGCTATACTGGAAGAAATAATTGTGAAACTGCTAAAATACATACGTAAATTAAAAAAATCATGCAGAAATAGTTATTATTCCCAGATGTTCTAATAATCTTAATTTAATTAAATAATGTAAATGGCATACTGCAGCTGTTAATTTAGGGTCAAAATAATTCAGACAAAATGTGCGCCTATCAAGATATTAACACATTTTTACAGTAATTAGCAATGTTTTACCTAGTTCTTTTCATTGTTTAAGAAAATCATCATTTGGGTTCATGACAAATCCGTAGCTACATCAAAACTTCCTAAATTCCTTGATGCAGTAACACAGGAGCAATGTATCACTGGCTGAAAAAAATCACAGCAGTTTTATTAACATTAAGGTCATTATTTGTTTAGTCATTATCATCACCAGTTTTATAATGTCAACAGCACCCACAGCACTTTATAATGCAGAGCGGCACATTAAATTAACAAAATGTTAAACAAACATAAAAACAAAAACCAGAGCTGTAAAAGGCCCTGCTCAGATACGCTTATATTCGATCAGAAGTAGGAGTAAAACATACCAGGATTTCAAAATGGTATAATCATAACTAAATATGTGGGCATCCTGCATTTGATCCTTGTTTATATTAGAGATGTGCATGGCTGAAAAATTTGTTTTGTTTAGTTTCGTTACGTTTTTAAATTATTTCATTTTCGGAATTTCATAACTAATTTTGTTTCGTGTTTCGTTTTGGATCGATTTGAAATTTGAATCAATTTGAAATTTCAAATCGATTCGAATTTCATATATCAATTTGATAGTTGATATCAATTTGAATTTTGGATCACTAGATAAAACCCCAATTAATCAAATTTTGCTGTTAAAAGATAAGCTAGGGTTAAATTTTAAGCTGTGTCACAGATTTAGTATTTGAGTCAAATTAAACAGTGAAACAAAATTAATTTGTTTCATAAAGTCCTTTGCTGACTATTACTTGTATTGTAAGTTAAGATCAATTCGATAGTTGATATCAATTTGATAGTTAATTTCAAATTCAATAGTTGATCAATTCGATAGTTCATTTCAAATTCAATAGTTGATATCAATTTGATAGTTCATTTCAAATTCAATAGTTGATATCAGTTATTCAAATTTTTCTTTTATGATGATGACACAGTGTAAAACTAAATAAATTAATTATATACTGTTTCATTTCAAATGCGTATCGTATCGATTCGTTATTTGGAAGTACTTCTGAATACGAATTATCAAATTTCGTTCCAAATTCCGAATTTTTCCAAAACGAATGCACATCTCTAGTTTATATCTAATTGATTCATTAATTTTTGGTATATGGAGGCCCCTATTACACGCTTCGCGCGGCGCATTTTCGTGCGTGCAAATGCGCTTTTGCGCGAGGACAAAACGATTTGCGCGGAACGTCGTAGTACGACGTTCGCACAAACGATGCACGTTATCGTTTACCGCGATTGACCCTGCGCAAGTGCGTTCGCGCATCCCATACTTACCATTGTCAGCGCAAATGCGTTGGAGCGGATGGTATTACGATCTTCGCGCAACGTCGTACGAACGGCGTTTGCGCGAAGTATTGTAACGTCTTTGAAAACCTGGTGTTAACTTACAATCGGAACGTTCTGGCCGAAACGAAATGAACCTGCACAAAAAAAAATACAGCACAGTACAGTTACACATTCTACACATACCCAAACAATAAAAGTAATATATTTTTTTTTTTATTGTTGCAGCACACATACGCAGATTGACTTTGACAGTGGCAACAACCGAAACCTAGAAAATGGTGGTTCTTAATTCTGATTGGCTGAATCCCGTGAAAAAACAGTCCGCCCACCGATTCCTGCACGCAACGGTCATTTGCGCCCTGCTTTGCGCGTCGGATTTGCGCACGTAAAATGTTGAAGCCTGAAAAACTGCGCTCAGAGCGTACTACCACGTTAATTTGCGCGCGCTAACATTTTTTGTGCGTGCGCAAAAAAATTGCGCTGCGCGAGCGCATTTGCACAAAGCGTGTAATAGGGACCGCAGTATTCAGTGCTCTTGCTAGCCAGTCACCGTTGTGAAAAAAAAATTGTCGATTCTGCATAACCCCCATAACTCCATATGCCCCTGTCTTACATGGTGTGCAAGGGAGTATATTGGATAGTTAGTATACCGACATCGCTGAGGCTAACAGTTAGTGATTAAGTAGTTTTTGATGATGAATTGTTGACACTGAGCTTGGGGGACATCTGGCTGCCCCCTACCTACATGGAGGCGGCGTTATGAGCCATGTGAGTGGATATGTTCAGTATCAAACCTATGCATGATGAATGTGGACTATATTATTCAAGGGGGGTGGTGAGACATGTTACGGTCCCCAGGAGAAAAAAGATGTCATCCACGCTCGTTTCTATGAATTTCCATGTACAACAAAACACTATCCGAGGTTTTAGTTTGTTTTAATGGCCATTGAAACGTAAGCTCACTCTCCCCTTCACGGCACCTCTTTGTAGAGTGAGTTCTAACCAATGTACCAAAAGCTGCTCTACTGAGCAACTACATGCCCCTCCTGCTGCTTTTCAGCTAAGGAGAGGCAGAAAAATGGTGGGTTTTATTTATACACGTACCAAGCACTTCCCATTTGGAATTGAAAACAAAAAAATGGAAAAAGGAACAGCACCAAAAATGACCATCTAGTGTTACAGCATAATATACATACATACAGAAAAAATGGCGTTGCGCCTATACTCACCAGAGCGGCTGCAACAGCCAGGAGTGACAGCCCAGTTCATGTATAACCTGTACAAAGTATACTCGCAAAGTATATATGCTGCAGCCAGCCGAGGAAGCCACTAACATATTGTGTACAGGTGAAACGCGTTCTGGCATTTTTTATATGTTTTATTTGTTTTATTAAAGTTTTTATTACTGCTGGAGTCTTTTTGCTGGAGTCTTTTCATTGGATAAGGTTTTTTTGAATGTTGTACCTGATAAACAACTTCTGGGCACATTTCCTACGGACCTAGGCTAGGTCCTATACTTTGTGAGTATACTTTGTATATTTATTCTCATCTACATTAATACGGTCTGTGCTATGGTCCTTGCCTTTTATATTTAAGGTATCAAAGTATTTCAAGATCAGATGGGCATCTGGGTGGCCGTCAACTACCCTAAAGGTTTTTCACCTTGAACCAGGAGGGTTCTACATCATGTGAGTGCTACCTTTTTATTTATGTACCAGTATGTTCATATGGGTTGCACTATGATACATTTCTTTGATTCATCTGAGGTTGCATAAAGAAGAAAGCCTGAATATACTATTGGAAACTGTGACCCTCACCCTTTAACAGACAGGGACATTGTGATCGCTACACCACATCCATTTCGTTATCATCCGGCAATGGAGGTCTCGGGAGGTGTGATGGTTGGGCAGGATGGCGGTGGTCAAAATGGTGTTACTCCCTAAGATGTTATATGTATTCCGACTGCCAAGGAGTAACTTGGAAACCCTCCAATTGCTCCTTATGTCCTTTGTGTGGAATAACAAGCGTCCGAGAGTCTTGAGAAAACTACTATATCACCGTCACCGAGATGGTGGCTTAAACGTGGTTCATATTCATAAATACTACAAGGCCTGTTGCTTAGCCTCTTTGTCAGAGGTATTTCATTCTAGTCCCATTCCCCAATGGCTGGCCATAGAACAGGTTTATTTCTGAGGAGGCGCGATATCTGACCTCTTATGGTTACCCAATAGACTTAGACCCAGTGGGAAGGGCGAGCTATCCTCCATGATTCTCCATCTAAAGGTGTGGGACCAACATGTGACCCGCCTGGTCTCTCACTATCCCCTGTCTATGGCCACTCCAATCTCCGCATTCCGCTACGTGTTGCCCCATATGGTAATACGCCCCTGGATTGTTCACGGAATCGTGACTCTTCATCAATTATTTGGCCAGACCGCCATCCTGTCCTTCGAGGAATTACAATCTAAGTTTACTGTACCCAATAACCTGTTTTTATCGTATCTTCAGTTGTGTTCTTTTCTGAAATCAAATGGAATTATTTCTGGACTTATGAATGCTTTACCTTTACTGTCCCCCATGGAACTATTTTGCTTGGACCCTTTGAGCACCACCAAACCTATTTTGGTTTTTTATTTCACAATTAACACACCTACAAAGGCAGTGTCTTGGGCATATCAGAGGGCCTGGGAAGCAGATCTAGGCAAAACATTCGCCCCTTCAGCTTGGGCGTCGGCCCACATGTTTGCAGTAATGGCTTCCCGATGTGCTACGCTGATAGAAATGCAAAGAAAAATTCTATATCGTTGGTACTTCACACCGGTCAAAGTGGCGAAAATGTTTCCTCACACCCCTGATGTCTGCTGGATGTGTTCTTCGACAAGGGGTACAATGTTGCATATCTGGTGGACATGCCCGGAAGTTACTCCTCTGTGGGAATCGGTAGCTAAATTGGCCACTGAGGTGTTGGGCGCTGAGGTTCCATGCATACCTGAGGTTATGCTCCTGGGCATGACCCAGTTTCGCGGAATACATTCTAAAATGCTGTTTGTTATACTCTCCACTTGGGCACTACTGATGGCCAGACAATGGAAAACTACGGTTGTCCCTACTATTAAACAGTTGATAGATACTCTGGACCAATATCACTCGTTTGACACTAAAATTAACTATGTCGGCAGACTTTGGCCCCCTAAAACAGACCCTTGGGCTCTATGGGACATTCACAAACTATATTAGGCTTGCGGTCTGTGAGGCCTGGAGGATTCCTCCCCCCCCCCCTTCTTGGTTCTTCTCTTTTTTCTTCTTTCCTTCTTCTTTTTTCTTCTTCATTTTCTCAAGTGTATTCTGAAAATTGGATTGGCACGAACCGCTGATAGCACTGTATTGTGGAATGTGTTTTCATGAACAGGTGCTGTCGTTTTAAGATATGTTGATTGTTATGGTTTTTTACTGTATATCTGAAGTGTCAAAATAAAAATGTATTCTTCAAAAAAAAATAGAAGAATAAAGAACTACATTTAGTGTAAATGGGCAGCACAAAGATGTGGCATTAACAAGTGAGCGAAGGGGACAGCAAAAGCATAAGGTACTCACTATAACTAAAGGAAGAGATACAAAACAAAGAAATGCTGCAAGATGGAACACAAAAAATGAAATATTTGTTCTAGTCATTAAGAGCCGTCCTATCAGGTGTATAAAGCATGTAATGAGCAACATCTGATGAGATAACAGAGAAAAATATGTCTCTATTATTCTTATTTATTTATTTGCAAAGGATTTTACCAGGAAGGATACATTGATTTCTCTCGTTTTCAAGTATGTCTGTCATGCCTCATCTCCATAGCGTGGCCGTAGTGTCATGGCGACTGTTGGCGTCTCCTGCGGTGGGAGAGGTCGGGTATTGGGAATTCCCTTACCACTGGTTGCAATGGCATCTCGGTGCAGCGTTCGGGCTCCCCCGCTGCCTCCATCCTTCCCCTGTCGGCTTCCCGCGTTGCTTGCGGATGGCGGGGGTGTGGCCTCCCATCGTAGCCGCGTGAGAAGATCCCTGGGTCTCCACGGGGTCTATGGGGCGGCGCTTTCTGACTCGTCTGTGGGGACGTGGCCTCTGCGAGTTCCGGACGGGACCTGGGGAGACCCAGCAAATAGAAGAGGTAGGGGAGAAGCACCTCCCACAGAAAGGGCAGGGCTCATCACCAGTGCCTCATAAAAACCCCAAACGCCAAGGAGAAAGCGCTCAGTCGTCAACTCCCTGTTGAAGCTAAGCTTCCTGCTCTCTTTCCTTGGAAAGTATCCCCTGATTCCTGATCTACAGATAACAACCTCTTGTCTCCATTTTTGACCACGTCTTTTGCCTACTCCCTTGTACCTCGCGTCGATCTGATTGATATCCTGGCTCCTGACTCCTGGCTTACCTCCCTCGCTCATGAACGTATTTTGCCTGCATCGACCACTTGCCTGATCCTGACCATCTCTTTGAATAACCCTCCTGATACCGCGAACCGCATACTGGACTCCAACCCATACCACAGTAAGTATGACAATGTCCTGGGTTCAAGAACATTGAAATGTTGCAGTCGTTACAGAAATACAAAGTAATAAAATGCAAGATATTAAAAACAAAACACAAATATACAGATTAAAATTTCATGGGAAGGGCTAGATCCTTTGGCTAATTAGGATGATTGCCAAAGTAGAAGCAACTGGAAAGGAAGCTACAAATTTTAGACCAGCACTGGATGGGAGGGTGGGTGGGACAGCAGAGTCCAAATGCAGGTTCTGTGGCTGGGGGTGTTGGTAGATGGATACTTAGTTTCAGAGTCAAAATGCAGGTTCTGTGGCTGGGGGTGTTGGTACCTCTATTATGCTCTAGGGCTTCCGTTTGCTGAAGGGGAATCAAAATAGTTAAATATTCGGCTTTGGCAAGAATCCAGATACAGAGACTTCATATTCCGGGACTTCTTTCTATGTTCATTTAAAATCATCTTTATGTTAGAGCTTTGCTATTGGTCTACAACAAATTTTCTGTGAAAAACGAAAGTGTTTAATTTTATTGCTATTGAATGTCCCTTCCTGCTAATTCCATTTATGGATATCTGTGATCTTTCTCTAGATAAAGAGCTTAAGGCTTCCACAGTCTGTCTTACGTGATTATCTGATTAACTGAGAAATGCCATTAATTGAATAGGAAACACATATTTTTTTCTCTAAAAATGAATGACTGGAGAGATTTAAAGGAACATTCATGTACTGTTGAATTATATCCTAAATATTATAATATATTCTATCTGCTTCCAGTTGTATCTCGGCTCTTCCCAAATGTTTAAAAAGACTGCGCAATAATGACCTTAATTACATTTTACTTTGACACCCTACACTTTCAGCTTGTTTTCTGCCATCTTCTGTCTCTGAAAGCTGATGCCGATCATCCTCCCCTTCCCTCTCCCTGCTCAGTATTCACAACAGTGGCATAAATTACCAAGCCTTGTTTTCAATGAAGAAAATAGGGAGTAGCTGGTCTGTGAGCTCCTGACGTTTCAATTCCTGAAAATACGTATTTAACAAGACGTGGTTATTTTAAAAACAATAATATGTCTCTTTAAAATACATCAAGATTCCCAGGTCAGCTGCTATGAACCATGACTTCGAAATGGGCAATTCCTAACAATTACACCTACATTAGCCACTTCACTACCAAGTGATTTTCCAAAAAAACATTGTCAAATACCAGTGTTTTTTGTAAAATCATTTTAAATTGAATTTAAAGTAAGAAATATTTGAGCTTTTATACCCATTGTATGTCTTACTGTAAATACCATATTTTGGCCAGTAGATGGCACCATCTACTGCCAAATTGAGTTAGAGGTTTGAGCGGCTGGTCTATTTTCTTCTTTTTCTCCATGCATTGGCTGCTGAAAGCCCAATATTGCAGAGCTTTGATCAGCTGGTTTTACGGTTTTGGCTCTTTGGGCATTATGCCCACAGGGCTAAAACTTTGGGGGCACCTTCTGCAGACCAAAAGCAAATGAATTTCGTTTGCAGCAAAAAATTTCATTTGTTTTTGGGCTGCAGATCAGCATATCGAGATATCGAGATATCGGGGCACCAGATGGTGCCATTGAAGCCCGAGATACTGTATGTCAATATAGGTAGGGAAGGGGTTATTTCAGTATGGTCTCTTATTTTACTTCTACTGTGTAGATCTTCTTGAAAACACTAAATGCCAAACACTGTCAAATTTGCAAATCATAATAGTAGTCTGTTCATCAATTTCAACATTGAATCTTGAAGTAATTAATTTTTATCTAACAAAAAAATAGAAATTTGATAATACATTCTCACATTAGTGGCTTGGCCATATACCTTTATTTTTTACTTTTAAGTTTGTAAATTTTGCATTCATTCAAACGTTTTCAAGGTTTTTCAAGAATAACACATTGGCATACATAAAAGGCAAAGGTTCAAAATGAAGACAGACACACATTGTGAACAGTGATAATAACATAAAAAAACAGCTTGATTACATCAATCTTTCATCAGACTTATGCAGTCAGAATAATGAAAGAAAAAATATATATATAGATTTTTTTATTTTTTTTATTTTTAAGGGGGTGGACTAGGGACGGAGAAACAATTCACCTAGATCTGGAGTTAGCTAAGTAGTGTTGTGCAATGTAGTAGCGTGTTGTTCCATAGAGCGCACGTCTGTGAGCATAAGGTACAGTTCTTGGAAGGTAGGAACAGTTTGTTGCTTACAATGATGGGCTACAGCTGGATAAGCAGCATGGGAAAGTCAGGCTATCAGGGTCACATTCGGTGACTTTTCGTTCTCTTCAATTCGGTTCCTTTTGCTGATCCCATTTTGGTGACCCTGTGGTGTATTCAGCAAGCATCACAGGGTCCCCGAATTGCAGGGAAAAGCTACCGCAAACCCGACGAAAACGAATCGCAAAACCCACCGAATGCACGCCGAAAACCCTCAAAAACATCTGGATTAACCCGTTGAAAAACCCGAGCAGGAGCCGATCACATGCAGCGAAGCAGCCGACACAGCAGACGAGGCAGTGAATAAATTAGCAAAACAGTTTGTGTGAATGTTTGAAAATGAAACGCTGTTTGCAAAGAAACTACTGAGCGAAAATGTCTGAAATTTGCATATGAGGTCCAGGGAATGATAATAAAGAGGGCTGTTACAGAAAAAAGAAGAAAACTTAAAAAAAAAAAAAATAATCGGACTTTTAAAAAAAAATAATTAAGAAAAATGCTTAAAATATCCTAAAAAATCTATAAATAAAGAGACTCTTTACTGCAGAATTTTATAATGAACGGTTTATTAGATATTGAAGTAAAACGGGAATATTTTTAACATTGAAGCCTATGGGATTCTCCTGAATAAATTTGCCGAATTAAACCACCGAATGGCAGGGCATTTCGGGAACCTTTCACTGCTGGTTTGTGTTCTCTGAATAGCCGAAGCATTGCTTTTCATGGGGATTTCACTGCCCTCGAACAGGCACCGAACAGGCACCGTATGTTCAGGCAATTCGCTAGGATTTGGCGAATTGCCTGCTCTCTGGATAGCCGAATGGCCAGGAAAGGTAACCGAACGCTGATTTTCAGCGTTCGGTTACCTTTCTCAAGCAATTCGGAGCTCTTTGAATAACCCTGTATGAGTTTGTTTTAACTTCTATGAAGGCCTTCAGTCGGGCAGTAGAGGAGAATAGTCCAAGGGTTCACCTCTGTTGGTTTTTGAAGAGCCTGTAAGAGCCAGCCAATGTGGCCCAGCAGGAGTGCAGTTGAAGGCATACGACCGTTGTTTATAGTATGTGCCAGTTTGCCCGCATCTTCACTTTTTTTTAAATAAAATTTTTTTAAAATTTCCAAGCAGTATAAAAGTTAGTGGGAGTCATAATAATTCAAAATACAGATACACCTATTCTATGATGTGCTACACAAAGAAAAGAGCATTATATATTTACATTACATCATTAACGACAAGGGGAAAATCCAATGTTCAGTATTAGTCTAGAAGTGGAGAAAATCATACACAGAGAATATTATGTACAGTTGTGTTCAAAATTATTCAACCCCCAATGCTGTAAAGGGTTTTAGGGAATTTAGTGTACATTTGTAATTGTATTCAGAATGAAATCCTACAAGGACTTTTTAAAGAACCATATGCAACTAAAATGACATCAATTGGTTTTGTAATACAGTAGTAAATGTTTCTTTTGTGAATTCTTCATTGACACAATTATTCAACCCCTTAAAGACTACCACTCTGAAGAACAGAGGTTCATTCAAGTGTTTTCAATCAGGTATTGAAAACACCTGTGGATGTCACGGAGCAGCAATAAAGCATAATAAGCACCAATTAGGCAGCTTTAAAATGACTGTGATACTCAGCTCCTTCTAGACATTTACTGGTGTGGTTACAAACATGGTGAAGTCAAGAGAATGGTCCAGGAAGACAAGAGAAGAGGTGATTACTCTTCACAGGAAGGGTAATGGCTATAAGAAGATTGCAAAGATGTTAAACATACCAAGAGAGACCATAGGAAGCATCATTCGCAAATTCAAGGCAAAGGGCACTGTTGAAACGCTACCTGGTCGTGGCAGAAAGAAGATGCTGACTTCGACTGCTGTGCGCTACCTGAAGCGTAGAGTGGAGAAAAGTCCCCGTGTCACTGCTGAGGAACTGAGAAAAGATTTGTCAGATGTGGATACTGAAGTTTTAGCTCAGACAATACGGCGCACACTGCGTAATGAAGGCCTCCATGCCAGAACTCCCAGGCGCACCCCCTTGCTGTCTCCAAAGAATAAGAAGAGTCGACTGCAGTATGCCAAAAGTCATGTGGACAAACCACAGAAGTTTTGGGATAGTGTTCTGTGGACTGATGAAATAAAATTAGAACTGTTTGGGCCCATGGATCAACGCTATGTTTGGAGGAGGAAGAACAAGGCTTATGAAGAAAAGAACACCTTGCCTACTGTGAAGCATGGCAGGGGGTCAATCATGCTTTGGGGCTGTTTTGCTTCTGCAGGTACAGGGAAGCTTCAGCGTGTGCAAGGTACCATGAATTCTCTTCAGTACCAGGAGATATTGGATGACAATGTGATGCAGTCCGTCACAAACCTGAGGCTTGGGAGACGTTGGACCTTTCAACAGAACAATGATCCCAAGCATACCTCCAAGTCCACTAGAGCATGGTTGCAGATTAAAGGCTGGAACATTTTGGAGTGGCCATCGCAGTCACCTGACTTAAATCCGATTGAGAACCTCTGGTGGGACTTAAAGAAAGCAGTTGCAGTGCGCAAGCCTAAGAATGTGACTGAACTGGAGGCTTTTGCCCATGACGAATGGGCGAAGATACCCGTAGATCGCTGCATGACACTTGTGTCAAGCTATGCTTCACATTTAAGGCTAGGGTCAGACTAACGCATTTTTCACGTTGTCCGTGAAAATGTGCGTTCGAAGAATGGACGTATTTTTTCACGGAATACGCAATAGCGGTCATACTATGCGCAGTTTCATCCGTGATTTTGTACGGATCATCAATAAAACACTTCTTGCATCTGGACGTTATGTTGGCCGGACATTAGCAGCGTCTGATGTCTCCAATTCACGCACACACGCCTCTAGCGGACGCAGCGCACTCTGT
The DNA here is from genome assembly GCA_009667805.1 of Leptobrachium leishanense. Classification (NCBI taxonomy): domain Eukaryota; kingdom Metazoa; phylum Chordata; class Amphibia; order Anura; family Megophryidae; genus Leptobrachium; species Leptobrachium leishanense. The sequence continues at coordinate 32,562,074 of CM019071.1, read as the reverse complement.
ACGTCAGTACTAGTGGTTTAACGTTCTCGAAAAAATGCGTTCATTTTCCACTTGCGTTGTGCGGCCGGACTTTTGTGCGACCGTACTTTGTATATTGGCTGTCATTGCCCGGCATCTGCTGCTAGCACGGCCGTGATTAAGTGCGCCAGAACGCGCGTTCGCACTGCCTCAGTCTGACCCTAGCCTAAAAGCTGTTATAACTGTAAAAGGATGTTGTACTAAGTACTAAGATTGAATGTCACTTGGGGGTTGAATAAAACTGATAATGATGTGAGCACAGAAAAGACATTTGTGGTTATTTCATTATAAATGTTATGTTATATTTGTCTGACCTTCACGTGCCTCTTTGATTTAATTGTAAGCAAGATGATTGAATGATCAAAATCAATGTCAAACTGGCCAAAACACTCAATTTCAGTGGGGGTTGAATAATTTTGAACGCAACTGTATAGTATAGACTAATATGAATAATACATATTACAAGATTTATATATGATAAATCTTCTAAAGAAATTAAAAGAATTGTGTTTTAAAAGAACGAACCATATTACACTTAAGGTAATAGGTCACTCCATGGTCTATAGTACTTAAATATCCAGTGGCTACCATATATCACACACAGAAGATTGATGGAATCTTGTGAACATTTTAAAGTAATCGACATCTCTGTGAAATTGCAAGGGCAGATGGAAAAGATAAATGAAATGTCATGGAGCTTACCAATTATATGTAGTGAAGATATGACAGCACCGTAAACATGAATAAAAAAAAATCAGCTATCTCGCTAAATGTCATTAGATGCCGAGAAATATTTGCATGGTTCTTTTTCACACAAAGTCACACAGTTGCCATAATGTCACTTAACATATTTTCATTTGATAAAAGAATTAAACTCGAGTCATTTTATTTGTTTAGACTCTCATTTTACATTTGATTATTTAAGTCTTAAATTGCAGTAGCTGATATGATCTGTATTCTGGGATGATGATAGCAATTCTCTAAATACCACTTTTTCATAACAAAAAACATTTTGGCTCCAATTGTTTATAGGCTGCTGAGGGAAATGTACAATTTCTTATCGACGATTGTTAAGCTGTTCCGGTTAAACTTCAGCGATTTCACTTGTTTTGAATCACATTTAAATTGCAAATGGGCTTTCAGATCACAACCCATTGATAAAATAAGCTATTCCAAATCGTTTTCAGCCAGCACATTTATTATCTTGTGCGCACACATCAATCTGTAGGTTGCCATACAGTCTGCAATAAAAATTAATTAAAATTAAATGAGTGATAACCTACATAGATGTATTTTGATTACTAATAGAGAATGTTTTCATAATAAGAAAGGCTGAAGATTCCATTGCTGTCAGAATTCTCACTAGAAAAACCTGATTCCTTCCAAGTTTTTGCTGGCATCGGAATGAAATTAATATCTTAATTTGCTTCTCATATCACTGAAGATCCTCATCATTTGGAGAATAAAACAGACGTATTAAACCATAAGGGGTTCCCGCACTTCGGGGAATCAAATTCCCTGACCTTGCAGTTAATTTGGCAGTCACCGAAGGGTCCCCGAAGTGCAGGCAAAAGAGGGCCAAAAATCTGCGAAAAATCGCTGAAAATCTGCCAAAAATCCACTGAAAACCCTGCAGATAAATTGACTCGATCCGAAAAGTCGCAGAAAACCCACCGAACATACCCATCGACCGTCGATCACGTCCAAAAAAAAAGCCGACGATCTGCCGAACACAGCATTCACCAGCCGCTGGAAAAAGCCTATGTACAGGGTTAAAAAAAAAACTTGAAACTCAAAAAATTTAAAATGCTACTTGCAAAAAGACTTCTAGACGAAAATGTCTGGAATTAAAACACGAGGTCCTATAAATATTAATAAGGTCTGTTACAGAAAAAGAACACTATTAAAAAAAAATCGGAAAAATCATTTTTGCCAAAAAAAATCACGAAAAATTCCGAAAAGAAACCTAAAAAAATCATTGAAACCTATGGAATTCACCTGATTAAACCTGCCGAATGAAAGCACTGAACATCAGGGCATTTCACTGACATTTCTCTGCTGTTTGGTGTTCTCTGAATAGATTAACCATTGCTTCTCTATGGGGATAAAATGCACTGTATTTCGCTGGCAAGTCGCCAAATGTTGGCGATCTGCCTGCTTTTTGAATAGCCGAATGGCCCTGAAATTGCACCGTTCCGGGAAATTCACGGTTCGGTGCAATTTCGGGGTCTTTTTGGCTGTCTCCTTGCTTGAGTTCTCAGGAGCTTAGAGTGGGGACAACCATTTAGGACTAGCACAAAGATATTTGGGATTAATTTACTAGCTAAAAATATCAACTATATGTAGCGCTCACTCCCGGAGGAGCCGCTGAAATTGAACCACGGGTCAGTCTCCCCGCACTAGGGAATAAATATACTCCGGCACCGTTGTGGATTTTATAAATTATATAGTTTACTAGAATGAATGACATATAATAGATAACACGGTGTTCGTAGATATATTTACAGTATTTCGTATTTCTGGAAACGCGCAGCGGAAAAGAAATACGAGGCTTCGTATTTCGGGAAAACGCGCATCGGAACAGAAAAATATAATGCTTCGAAATTCGAGAGACGCGCAGCGGAAACAGAAAAATACAATGCTTCGTAATTCGAGAAACGCGTATCAGAAAAAGAAATAAGAAACAAATCTTTAATCCCTTTCGGAGGTTATGAAGTGAGTCCCGCACAGGTTAAGTCCCGGAATGTAAATGTGTGTGTGTATTGTGGTACCCGGGTACTATTCAACTGGCCAGTGAATTGCTTAAAAGGTGTCTTTGACTAGTCAAGTTGGGGCCCTGTGGGTTTTAGAAACAACAGCAGCATGCTTTCGTTAATCACAAACGGCCTTGGAGGCTTCTCACCCATCCGCCAGATTCTTAAGGCTCCGCTGACCCAGGACGTCTCTCCGCTCGATTTTGACTGGGGTGCCGGCTACTGGATCCGTTGTCTGGCTCTCTCTGCTCCGGCCATGACTTGTCCAGCTTACCGCCTGCTCTCCCAATCCAATCGACCTGCGGTACGCCTAACTCGGGGTCCTCCGGCTTCCTCAATAGCAGCTTGGGTAAGATGGTGGATCGCTGGGTCTCCCTCTTGTAAGGCTGAACAACCCGATCTGGAACTCTGATAGGCCGCACCTGCGCTCCGGCCTAGTCACTCTTGCATTCTGCCGCACTGCGTCTTGTCTCACTCACTCCCTGGTGCACTCTGCCAGCTATCTCCATGAGGCTCAGGATGTAACTCTGTGTGTCCCACCCACTTCCTGTGTCCGCCCGCAAAGCATGCCGGGAAATGTAGTCTCAATGCAAAGCAGTGTCTCTCATCACGCTTGTCTCCCTCCGGTGGCCAAAAATAGGTACTGCCACGACAAGAATTTAAACACAGCGCTACATATATTTGAAATACCCTTCTATTATTTCCAAAAAAAGTTTCTGCAATTTGTACGGCTAGGTGGAGTAGAGGTAACATCACTGCTCTGCGTGGAGAGAGCCTGTGGAGTCATGGGTTTGATCCCAATGAGCACCTCTCCAGTAAGTGTCCTTGGGCAAGACACCTAACAGTACATACTCGCCACCCAGGACATACCTGAAAGCGAGAGAAATCTCAATGTATCCTTCCTGGTAAAATCCTTTCTCAAAAATAATAATAATAATTCAGAGTCCAAATGGTAAAGTAGAATATCAGGGTTATTCAGAGAGTTGTGAAAAGCAGGACAATGACTGGAGAATGGAAAAGTCTAGGTCAAAATAGCCAAACCAGAAAAATTCTCACTTTCCAAGTCAGCTATTTTGACCTAGAATTTTCCATTCTCTAGTCATTCTTCTGCATTTCACCTCTCTCTGAATAACCCTGTAAATGTTCCAGAGAATTAGGAAACACTCTTTAAAGAATGATGCTAGGGATTCACATCAAAGCTTCAACAATATTGCAGTAGCTTTAAAAAAAAATAAAAAAAAAAAATGGGATCAGCTGAAAAGGCAGCATAATATGTCTGTAGACTTAAATGAAGAGAACAATTTTTAAATCCTCTTTAATTTGGTGTGAAACCTGCCGTTCGGTTAGCTATGCTAATGATTCTTTCTAAATAGCATTTTGTCTCTATCACCAGATACAAAAAAACAAAATGTGTATAGGTGAGCATACATTAAAACCTTAGAACACTCGTTGAGGAATAAACACTCATCTGCTCGTAGTTATTTGTAATACAGATAAGGGAGCACAATTTCCACCGTCACCTTTCATGATTTATTTATACCATGTAAAACATTTTGTACTGGCTTACTATCACTGTGTAAGTTCACATTTAAGCATTTCTTCTATTTCGTCCCATTCAATCTTCTCCTGATGCTCTTTCTCAGCCAGTTCCACCGCAACTGATCAAAGGATAGACAATTGTGTTGACCTTTAGTGTCCATTACCATTTCAAAGTGCAATCGTTAATTGGGAGCTAATAAATATTCAATTGAATTCTAATTTCATGTTCTACATATACACATTCATCATCTTCCCTCCAACCCTCACCCTGGTCACATCACACATCATTAAAAGGTAAACAAATATTTGTATCAGAATGGTAACGGATAAGTAGCACAATAAAATATTAAGTTATAGAAAGGCAACATATACAGGGTTATTCAAAGAGATCCGAATGGCTGGAGAAAGGTAACCGAACGCTGAAAATCAGCGTTCGGTTACCTTTCCTGGCCATTCGGCTATCCAGAGAGCAGGCAATTCGCCAAATCCTGGTGAATTGCCTGCACATACGGTGCCTGTTCGGCGCCTGTTCGAGGGCATTGAAATCCCCATGAAAAAGCACTGCTTCGGCTATTCAGAGAACACAAACCAGCAGTGAAAGGTTCTCGAAATACCCTGCCATTCGGTGGTTTAATTCGGCAAGTTTATTCAGGAGAATCCCATAGGCTTCAATGTTAAAAATATTCCCGTTTAAGTTAAATATCTAATAAACCGTTCATTATAAAATTCTGCAGTAAAGTGTCTCTTTATTTATAGATTTTTTTAGGATATTATAAGCAGTTTTATGGATTTTTTTTTTAAGTTTACTTATTTTTTCTGTAACAGCCCTTTTTATTATCATTCCCTGGACCTCATATGTAAATTTTAGACATTTTCGCTCAGTAGTTTCTTTGCAAACAGCGTTTCACTTTTCAATCATTCAAGCAAACTGTTTTCCTAATTTATTCACTGCCTTCTTCTGCGGTGTCGGCTTTTTCCGGCGGCTTCGCTGCGTGTGATCGGCTCCTGCTCGGGTTTTTCCGGCGTCTTTGACGGGTTAACCCAAATGTTTTTGTGGGTGTTCGGCGTACATTTGCCAGGTGTTTGCCAGGTTTTCGCCATGTTTTCGGAGGGTTTTCGGCAACTTTTTCCTGCACTTCGACAGCCCTGTGGTGCTTGCTGAATACACCACAGGGTCGCCGAAATGGGAAAGCCGATTTGCACTGAATTGAAGAGAATGAAATGTTACCGAACGTGCGGTGACTTTTCGAATCTCTTTGAATAACCCTGATAATCTATTGTTACACGTTTCCATTGACAAATCTCTCCTATATTCCCATATCCTGGAGAGCTGCCACTCCTTTCACATACTACAGTACCAGGTAGGTCACCTTATTAAGATACTAGACTGACGTAAGTCATCACATACCACCACACCATCATGTTCTGCAGGGCCTAGTGGATTGGGTCAGAGGAGTCCACATGTGGTTTCAATAGCGCCAATCGAGGCTCTATAAAATCTTAGAGGGTTTCCAGCAATCTGTAAGATTCAGATGGTTTGTGGAGCTACACTCTGCACTATTTCTTGTGTTTCTTCCATATTTTTTTGCACGTGAGACCTGCATAATATTGAAGCCTTTGGCAGACAAATTTTAGGGAAGAATAAAATATTTTTAATCTTTTGGGCTCCTCTCTTCAGAATCCCATGAGTGGTGCAACAGAGGCAGTTTAGACAGCTCCTAATTTGTGAAATGTTTGTACGTTCCTTATCAATATAAAGGTGTAAAGGTGGATTGTCGGGATACTACGTCATATATTGTTTTTTTTCTCTTATGTATTTGTGAATGATGCCTATGTAAACCCGATCATATTTCACTACTTGGGAGTGTACGAAACCACATTTTCTTGTATAAAAAGCACAGAACAAACTGTCTGTAGGAACACACAGGTGAATTTAACATATATATATATAGTTTTTTAGAGAAAGTATTTTACCAGGAAGGATACATTGAGATTTCTCTCGTTTTCAAGCATGTCCTGGGTGGTGAGAATGTACCATTAGGTGTCTTGCCAAGGACACTTACTGGAGAGGTGCTCTTGCTGGGATTCAAACCTTTGTCTCCACGGTTATAGAGCAGTGATGTTACCTCTACTCCATCAGGCCGGTACACATATAATATAAATACTAATGGTTTCCTGGTCGTGAAATTGTTCACACAGTCATCAAACCTTTGGCATTGAGTGTTTGCCTATATTTTAACCCGCAGCTACCTCAGCCTGCTTTTTTTTCCTGGTAGTTACGCCCTCTAGCTATCAGTTTACGAATTAGGGATATGGTGTACAATGTGAATTTGAAGAGTCTCCTTGCAACATGTAGTATTCCCGTTGCAACCATAACAACCATTAGAGTATTTCTGCCAATCCATATCAATATATAACAAAGTGTATCATGAAATACTGCTTTTTAACACCTACATGCAATTAAACTGTAACGTTTCAGTATGTCATGATAGTCGGGTCATTGTATAATGCTTATCTTATCCGCAAAAGGAAACTAACTAAATGAATCATTTACACTTTTCTTAGATGATAAATAAAAATAAGATCACATTTGAAGCTAGTGAAGGTCATTTGATCAACGTACTTCTTTCCCAGATGTGATCGAAGGTTCAACTGCTACCAGCATTTCCTAATCCTCAGGGACTGCAAGATCTGTTTGTCAGAGAAATCAAGGCATTCGGAGCTATGTGCAAACCTGATTTTTCCTTAAAGAACATAATGAATTGCTAATGGCTTTACATGAGTCTTACTTACGTATGTTCGCTCCGGGCTTTGAATAGATAGGGACGATTCAACATTCGAAAGAGGAACAAACATATGGTCTTTTGATATTTCAAATGTTCTTTTATCTTATCTGTCTTCAAGAGTCACTTTGGATTCTTAGCACCATGCATTCGAATTTTCAAGTTGCAGATTACTGCTGCTTTGCAATGTCGTTGGCCTTGGGCAATGCATATTTTTTGTTTCTATAGTCTTACAGTTCTAGCTAAACATATTTCTACTTGTATTTTATCCTGAGGCATGGGAAAAAAGGTCATAGTGTAACTGTATTTGCAGGAAGCAAAACATTAGAATTATTCGATAAGGTGACTTAGTACCTTATCTTTCTACTCTGTCTTTACTAGGGATGTATAGTGGTTGATTTTATTGATCTATTTATTTTGAAACTTGCAAATACATTAACAAGTCAGCTTGCTGTGTTTTTTCTGATGCCAATGTAGCGTTTCATGCCGGTAGTGCTTCTATGAATTTTCACGCTTCACGGTGTTATGGAAATCCGCGTGCTGATCCATAGAAATTAGCAGCAGAGGCTTCACTTTAAATATCACTGACTCTACATGAGGTCCTTAAAAACTCTTTATCCTACTGCTTTAATGTGTAATCTACTTTTTGTGGTGGCATTTTCTTACCTTTTTACTTTCAATCATTTTTTTTAAAAAAAAAGTTGAATGAGGGCTTGATAAAACCACTGGATAATTCAGAAAAACCTCTATCATACTGCAAAATTTATAAAAAAAAATTAACTCATCCTTGTACTTTTTTTAACAAAAATGTGTGGATAAAGAAACAAAAAAAAAGAAAAATGAAAGAAATTGAGAGTGCTGGATGATTGTATGAATAAAATTATAACTTTATTTTTTTCTAATATATCATTATCTAGGAAACAATGAATTAAGAAACAGGAGTAATCTGTCTAAAACCTCTTGATAACACGATCTGGGGCTATCCTTTATCACTGCAAATAAGATTCATTTGTTTTACATAAATGTCTTTTGATTTTGGGCTCCAGAAGGTGCCCCCAAATTTTAGCACTCTGATGCCCAAAAATGTAGCTTAATGCCATCTCTCCAGCTAATAATGCACAGAGCTCAGATGTGTAGTAACTCCATGTGGCCAGCAAATGGACATCTGCATGACAAATAGTTTAATACAGTAAGAGATGCATTGGGAATAGTCCCAAGTATTTCTTACTGTATAATTATTTAACCACTTCACTCCCAAAGTCAAGTTAACTCGGTTTTGCATTGTAATGCATTGAAAAGCACTCAATAGCATATCAAAACCACATTGTCAAACATTTTAAAGCAAGATTAGTGTGCCTCCTGTGGAGAAATTAAATTCACTGTCTTATGTCTTTTCAGCCACCCTGAAGAGAGATAAAACTTGTTGCAAATAGAAGCCCCAAACCTCACTATAACAAAAGAAAACCATTCAAACTATTTGCTGCTGCAATAGAACGGCCAGGGAGAGAGAAGAATAAAGTGAGAGCTCTGGGGTCACTCGTTGTTGTCCAGGGATACGATTCAGGGATATAATGACTGAAGATCCCTGCCCAGTACAGATATAAGGTGTTTCTCTAATTTCCATATACAGGCTTGAAGCCACATACAGATATTGGTATTTTTGGAAGCTGCATCGCTAATAATCCCATTATGGTAACTACAAATCCCCATAACCAGGTCATCTCACCATTGTATTACCTACAGTAGCTGCATCACATTTACTGGATCTGACACGAAGGCCATTTCTGCCTGTATGTGGATATTGCAGACCCCGCTTGAAATTGTGTAAAATAAAAGGTGCCACTTCGAGTTTAGAATCTTTCAAACCAGCAATATCTCTGTTAAGGATTATACAAATATATGAAAAATTAGCAATGAGCACATTTACATTAGTTTCTCAAAACAACCATCTCTATGCAAACTTTCTATTTTACCTCATATTTAATTGTTCGCTTTGCATTCCATGGTTCAAATAAATGTTATGATGGAATTTGTTTTAAAAAAAAAGGTAGTGAAGGGGTTAAAGATGATTTTCCACCCAAAAAAAACAAACACTCTGTTTCCTGACAGTGGTTTTCTGGTAAATCCTTTGATAGGGAAGGGTTTAATGACTCCATCGCTGAGCCTTATGCCATTTAAACATGACCCTTGAGGCGTATACCTTGTTTTTTTTTGCAAGATGACTATAGACTATTGTGTCTTTCTATTTTGACTTGTTCCATTTACTTGTATTTCACCGTTTATGTACGTATTTCAACAAATTTGATATTTCTCATATGTCCCTAAAGTCGCTAACTAAATGATTGCTTATTACTTATGAATATGAAGAATGGATCATCCTGATAGGCGTTAAAGGACACGATCCTCAACTTCAGGTCTGGTCAGTTCTGCTAAAGATTGCTACATAACCAGAACTATAGATGCAAGTTTGTATATTGCAAGTGAAAATTATGCAATTGGCTGGATTCACTAAAGTGCCCTAATAAATGTAAAAATAAGCAATGGAATTTTGCTAAATAAAAATATGAAACTCATTCAAGTTTAAAGCATTGAAAGTGGATTCTAAACATTTTAAAATAGTTGCAAGGATTCCTTAATGAGTGAGAGGGTTTAATTGCTGAACTCACACAAAGGGTAAAACATGCACTCTTTAGCAGTAAGAAAATGAAGAGAAAAATTGTAAAACGTGAACAGAAATATAAAGTATTTTCAAAACGCTGCAACATCACAAATCATGAGGAAAATAAACTGGCTGGTAGAATATGGAACTTTGGAAATCCTTAATAAATCTTAATGAATCTCATTCTGCGCCGTGAGGAACAGAAAATAACTGATTAAGATTTGCAGCATCAATCTGGTAACCAGTCAAACTCAAAAACATTATACACATACACATTTTAAAATGTTATTGATGTCTGGATGTTTATTTGTGTATTTCTGAACCATCCAGCACTCCGAGTCATTCCAAAAAAATGTACAAGTAGCAAGAGCTTTATTTCATCTCCAAACCTATCATCTTTTAACGTTTCTTGAATTGTATTTCACCTCCACGTGTGAGATATTAATAATACACTGGTAAGTGATGCACTTAATTCCTCAGGATATGTACTGTAAATGTTTGTAACAAATTATTAGGCATATATGTATACAGGTTTAGCATCTGGAATGAATAGGACCCCAAGCATTCCAGATTCTTCTGGGTTCGATTCTGCTTCCAGAAAGAAGGGGATGCAACAGGTGTGTTGCGTAATAAAGGCTGCTGCTGCACCTGCAAAGTACACACTGAGAGAAACTGTACAGGGATTTGTGATTGACATGCTGTACAGAGCTAGCACGACCCTGTGCAACATGTCACACTCTGGAAAAACACAGAACCTCCCAGTATGTTCCTCACAGTCCTGCAGCCCCCAGAGGTGTGCAGGAGTACGGATCCAGACCATCGGGGAGGTTTCTAAAAATTCGGACCAGAAAACTCTGAAAATCAAGGCTTTCAGAATGATCCAGAGCTTGAAATTCTGGATAACAAGTGTCCATCCAGTATATTTCAGTTTTAAAGTTTCGCAACTTTAGACTTTAGCGGCTTAATAGTAAAATCATTGTAAAGATTTTAATAGAGGGACCAATGCTATAGAGCATGACATAGTCAGAGTTAATATTGCTACAGAATATATCTATAAATTGTTCTGGGCAGAAATCGGAAGCCGGCCCTTCAAGCTATATCGGTGCCAGAGATTTTTTAGATAATATGCCAATGACATACACCTACCTGAAGCTGGATAATCTATCTACATGTCTTAAGGATGACAGAATCCTCTTTTGTCAATGTCAAGACAATAATATCACTATATTACTGGGTATTAGGTTTCATACACCCATTAGTCACAATCAATAATTATCAAATATAATGAGAGTAAATAGGAGCAAAAAAAAGCAGCACTGCAGAATTAAGTACCGAGAACATACACTTTTTTCAGATAAAGGCTTTATTAATTAATACCCTCATATACACAGATTTATTTGTGCCATAATGATATTCATTATTTCATAAAGTAATTAATATGTGAACCCAAGTCATCATGAGGGGGTAAAAAAAAACCATAATTGACATTTATTTATAGCAAGCATAAGGTTTCCTAAAGGGATCAAATGTGCCAGTTAATAAAAAGACATATAATTGTGCTCTTTTTTCTTCAAATGAGTTTATTATGGATAGGATAACAATATAGGACCAAGAACAGAACCAATGCATCACAGAAAAATCCCTGTTGTATATCTTAAGTACCTTAATTATTCAGAAATAACAAGCTGAAAAACAGAAAGACAAAAATGCAGAAAATCCGAGTGGTTTTGAACCTTTTGGACAGCAGATTTCCAATGAGACTAATTAATATTCATGATTTATATAAATGCGGCAACAATGAACTCTATAACTAGAAATGATCCTGTCAGGACCTCGTTCAGTCTCACCTCGGTTCAGCAGTTCACAATAAATTTATAATCAATTTGTTTAGGGGAGTTTGTCTCAAGGTGGACGTTGATAAACCGCAAAATTATTGCCTATTAATTTTCAGTGATAACAACTCAGAAAGTGAGAAAATTTTTAGACGCATACATAATTCAGGAAACTTAGTTGTTCGTGTGATTTATTAGAATATGAAAAAAGTCATTGATTTCACATTTGTGACTGATTATTTAAAAATATGCACTGTAATTCCTTCTGAGAACTATTAAAAGATAACAAGGCTCATCAGTTTCAAAACACAATGCGTTCATTAAACACATCTTATGCATTTTTAATGTGTGCTGACAAAGAATGGTATCTCACACACAGTCTGAAACTGCATATGTTTTTAAAGCGCATTTAAAAAGAATCACGACTGTGCATCTTGTATGTGCAAGGAGAAAGCTTCTACCTGACAGCGTATAAATACAACAAGTTGCAAACATATCACTGCTTTATAAACTTCCTCCCAAAAGAAATCATAGGAGAACACCTGTTTTCTAATTTGACAGTTCAACCCACGTGTGCTCACTGTTGAAGTTCATATCTTTGAACTGCCCAACTCCCTAACAATCTCTGTGCTGGAACCTGAGGTGACTTCTATGCGCATGCATGGCTAACAGCATGGGGTATCTTGCACAGCGTTGAATTCAATCCTTTGATCAGCTGTGTCAGTAAGCTGATGGCTGCTGACAGTTGACTGTTATTAGCTTAGGCAAGATTTCCATTCTTCTGATCTGATGAATACAACCACTGCTACGGAAGGGGGTTATATTGCATAACTCATAAATTCAGGGATTTTTCGATAAGGAAGGGAGTCTTCTGATTGGTGGAGAAACTTACTGACCTGGGTAAAGATCCCTGCATTTGTTTGTAAACAAGTGAAACAAATGAAGGGATTTTAAAGTTGAGTATATTTTATTGCTATGCATTTTTAATAAACATTGTTTTGTGTTTTAGCGCATCATCAAAATAAGGTATTAAAATTAAAAAATAAATAAAATGTAATCACTTACACCCTTGAATATCTGTAACTGGTGTCACGGTTCCCAGATCCCACCATGCAGTACTTAACACCCCACACTCCACAGAGCCCAGAAGCTACCAACAGAGTAGCCGTGAAAGATCTCTAACTGTCTGGTCCTTAGAATTGGCCAGGTAAACTAGCTAGACAGAAAGGGTTAACAACACAGGGAGTAGTCAGCCGAGCCAGAATCAGGAATACAGAGTTCAGAATGGTCAAATGGAATAGCCAGGTCGATATCAGAGCAGTGGCGTAGTACAAGAAAATGGTCTAGGGCAACAGAAGGCAGAATAGTCAGAAACAAGCAGAGGTCAATAACGGGTTAATTCAATATAGCAGTCAGGTACAAGGAGCTCAGGTATGGATAACCACGATCTGGCAACTGCTGAGAATACACTGAGGGTTTTTAAAGACCTTCACCAGGCCACGCCCCCCACTCAAGCCGCGCCTCATGCAGCCACCTCCCTGCCTGTCTCCATTTAAACCGGGCATTGGTCAGCGAGCAGCATCAGATATGCTGCCCTCAAGCACACAGGTAGGGCTGGAAGCTCCCAACGTTACAACTGGGTCTTCAGAAGAGAGCTGCATCTAGAATTTGAGAATCTAAGGATAAATGAGTACACGCTAAATATTTATGGCATTATATTTTTATAATGTTTGCAAACAGCAATTAAATTAAGTAATGGATTTATCAAAATGCTAATATTATACATTGCAGAAAAGATCTAATAAAGGTAGACAGTCAGACAGAGAAACAAGTAGATATGACAAAGAAAGTTATGTCTATAAGTATTTGGAAAGTAACACGCTTTATTGAATTTTGACACTGAATGGGCTGGATCAATTCAGTATTTAACCCTGCCTCCCACTCTTATTTTCCTAATATTCTGGAAACAGTGGTACTATATAATTGATGTATTCAGTCTATCTGGCCTGCTATGCAGAGGGTCTGTGAGGTGCATTGATGCTATGGTAGGCTTATGCAATGTATGATCATATTATTTGAATAATCTCCCACTGTTTTTCCCCTGTTAGGTGCTATGAAATTGAAATCATTAAAGGTATATTAAAATGGAATGTTCAATTTTTTTTTCTATATATATATATATATATATAACAGTGTGATTAGGGGCAGGGTGTGATAGATCTCCGTTTTGTCAGCAGGCAGATGGAGAAAGCCCTTTTCCCCTTTTGGGTTAATTCCCAGCTGCCTGCTGATGACTGTCTTTATAAGGTACTGTCGTTCCCTCTGGGAGAGCAGTCTTTTGGCTGAGAGAAGCAAGCCCTGAACTTTCTAAGGGAAGTATAAACTCTTTATTTTGTTTGATTACTTTACTGGTAAGTGGCTTAGCTGCCCAGTATAGTGATGGGAGAACAAATGTTTAGTTAGTCTCCGAATGAAAGAGTAAGCTTTTGATTTATGCTTGTTTTACTTTTGTTTGTTTGGATGCTCTGCATGTACTGTGGCTGAAAGGTAAAGCCTTCAAACAGTAAATGGTCAGTTCAGTGGCTACATCAATATGTATATATTTATACAGCATGTTGTTAACCCTTTCACTATCATGATCAAGTATAATCAATCTTCAAAAGATCTTGCAGGTGCCCAACATTGAATAAACTCAAGCTGGTCATATTCTGGAGCAGTGCAAAGAATTTTGTTTACTGAAAAGAGACTTCAGGCCCTATTCCATAGTTAACACTAAAAGGCAGAAGCTACAGCAAAAAATTAGCATGATGTGGTAAATATTATAGCCTGAAAATTACTGAACATATTACAAACTTTGCGCAGCTGTTGGCACTTGATCAGTTAGCGTCTCAATGCGAGGTGTCATGTCGTTTACACCTCTAAATGGTACACTTAAAGGGTAATTCAAAGAGATTCGAAAATTCACCGCACATTCGGTGACTTTTCGTTCTCTTCAATTCGGTTCCTTTTGCCGATCCCATTTCGGTGACCCTGCGGTGTATTCAGCAATCACCACAGGGTCCCCGAATTGCAGGGAAAATCTACCGCAAACCCGACGAAAACGAACCGCAAAACCCACCGAATGCACGCCAAAAACCCCCAAAAACATCTGGATTAACACGTCGAAAAACCCGTGCAGGAGCCGATCACACACAGCAAAGCAGCTGAGACCGCAGAAGAGGCAGTGAATAAATTAGCAAAACAGTTTGCTTGAATGTTTTAAAATGAAACGCTGTTTGCAAAGAAACTACTGAGCGAAAATGTCTGAAATTTGCATATGAGTTCCAGGGAATGATAATAAAAAGGGCTGTTACAGAAAAAATAAGTAAACTTAAAAAAAAATAAAAAAATGGAAAATGCTTAAAATATCCTAAAAAATCTATAAATAAAGAGACTCTTTACTGCATAATTTTATAATGAACGGTTTATTAGATATTGAATTAAAACGAGAATATTTTTAACATTGAAGCCTATGGGATTCTCCTGAATAAATTTGCCGCATGAAACCACCGAATGGCAGGGCATTTGGGGAACCTTTCACTGCTGGTTTGTGTTCTCTGAATAGACGAAGCAGTGCTTTTCATGGAGATTTCACTGCCCTCGAACAGGCACCGAACAGGCACCGTATGTGCAGGCAATTCGCTAGGATTTGGCGAATTGCCTGCTCTCTGGATAGCCGAATGGCCAGGAAAGGTAACCGAACGCTGAATTTCAGCGTTCGGTTACCTTTCTCAAGCAAATCGGAGCTCTTTGAATAACCCTGTTAGTGTTGCCCAAGCACAATCGAGGTAGCACACAGCTTTTGACGTGTTTTTTTTTTCCAGTCTTTGGGATTGTCCTTGGCTGCTCCCTTCATGTGCTATAAATACAGGCTCCGTCTGCTACTCCCAAACTGTGATCGCTCTTTACTGAGTCAGACACAGCTCCCCCAGCATTTGGTGGTTAATTGTGAGTATAGATAGTGTGGAGTGCAGTTTGTGAGCGTAGGAAGAAGTGTTTATGTTTCTTATCTTGTCATCTTTATTAACAGTTTCACTACATATTAGATTCAACCTTCATTACCCATAAATACACATCACACATAGCCACATATACAAATAGGCCCATACACACTTCACATAGCATGCAGCCTTGTCATTACCTGTAGCTTATTGTGTCTCTGTACCCCATGTATTCTACCCTGTCATTTGTTTTCTGTTTGTGACATGGAGGGTGTTGGGAGTGGAGATGTAGGGAAGAAGAGTGTTGTTGAGGAGGAGGAGGTGAGGAGAGTGCTAGAGAGGAAGAGGGAATGAGGGTGAGAGAAGAGGTGAGGAAGACAGGAGGGGTGAGAGGAGAGGCGAGGGGGAGAGGAGGAGGCCTCAGAGGAGAGTAGTGGTGACAGTATCCACATGACGGGTCATAATGCTTTCGTATGATAATGCCATTATATTTCCCTGTGGATCCCAGCTTCATAACTCAATAATGGTATGACTATTATATTAATTCAACTATCATACACATCATCCCCAAAATCTGTGCCTAATGTTACCTCTCAATCGGTATGAAAAAAGATCTATTGTATCTCCACTCATCAAAATACATATTATGATACCTGACTGTATTACAAAAATTACAATGACAGGTGTGTGTTGTGCTCAAATATTTTTATTTTTAAAGAAAATGTTTTACTCTTCAAAAATCTAATAATAGTTTCTTCACATGTATAGTGATGTACCCAAAACAAATTAAATGGGTGTCAATAGTCCCTTAAGTGAAGGAGAGATCCTAGTCTGTGTTCCCATCTGCAAAATAAAAGTGCATTCAGTGATATGAATGTCATGCCTATTATCCATACATACTGTCACAAGTATAATGGACACAATCTACTAGGTTCTGTGGATTTGCTGCGTATTTCCATTTCTTGACATCATTCCTCCATGCAGGTACACATCTTTGTATGTCACATTGACACGTGTAATATAATACTTTTTCTACCTAATATGTTGACATAATTGAAACAATACAAGATTGATCTTCCCTTATGAATAAAATTGTGTTTTATGAATAACATGTCTGTTTAGTGTGTCCTTGTCACATCATAGGTACAGTTTGCCAGTGTCAAACATCGTGACAGTGATAATTTTGGCAGCATTCTTAGTTTAAATAATGCAGAATTCTACTTACATAGTGGTTGGTAAATGGTGTACTGTCCCTTTAAGCATCAGTCAGTGTCAAGATCTACAGTGGTAAATAAACACATTAGTAACACATCCATGACTATATTTGAAAAGCAAAAAACAACAAGGAAGCGCACCACTAAATAAAGAAAACAATTTTATTATAAACAAAAATGAAAAAGAAAAAATATTCACTTGTTTTTTCTTTTTCTTTTTGGTTTATAATATTGTTTTTGTTATTTATGTTTTTTTGTTATTTTTTTTGTTATTTATGTTTTTTTGTTATTTTTTTTGTTATTTATGTTTTTTTGTTATTTTTTTTGTTATTTATGTTCATGGGACTTTTCGAGGATAAGTCCACTTGCAGGTTAGCACCCTAGTTTGTTTTTGATGACCAGTGTGCATCACAATATTTTGGTTTTCTGTACTTGAAAATCAATCACAATAAAGGCTTGATCGATTTCTAGGTAATAATGGGAGAACTTGTGTCAGCATGAATAGATAAATGATCTGTGGAAATAAACATGTTAATGGGCATGTATCATTATTGATTGTTCTGAAAGGTTTATAATTGTGTTATACATGACACAAAGGTGTATAATTGTGTTATACATGACACATGTAGAAAGCATTTTTGTATCTATGTTATACATAGAAATATCTCAGCAGGGGGATACTCAGCAAACAACTGACACATTTCATCAATATGTGCATTTCCATCTCGATGGTGGTGTGATGTCCTGCATTTTGCCATTCTTCAAAGTTCAATGTATGGTAATGTAGCCAAGCAATCAGGTTTAAAGTCCAAATGCAATGTTGGTGCCAGGTTTGTGTTGTGCAAGCATCCTCAATGAAGGCTGCCTCCATGTGCAGCATAAATATAGTTTAGTCCTCAAAGATATGTATTTTCCTGTTGTGCTAATCAACATTTCTCTATATAGTAAGTTGAACCTGATGGGCCATGTTGTCCTGGATACATATACCTATTTCATGCAGATTGTGGCACATGTAAAAGTACCGCCCCCTCAAAAAAAAAGTATAAGCCCTGTGCTGCAGTAAGGAAATTAAGGCATGTTACCTGTGATTCCTTTCTGATTTCTTACCGGCAGCATATGGATTCTACACATGGGCGTCCACAGCATAGGGCAAGGGGGGGCACTCGCCCCCCCCTGGATCAACAGGCTTAAATTATAATTTATTCACTTCACGCTGCAGTTCCTGGGCTCTCCACTAGGCTGCACCAGCGTCACATCCCCACTCCACCTCCAATCCACCACGTGCTCTCCCTCACTTTGCATGCTGGGAGAGGCAGGGCGGAGATGCAGCTGCTACTATGGGCCACAGGAAAAAAGGTAATGATTGTCAAATAAATACTTTTTTACTAAGCTTGATGCCAGTGTCTTTATTTATGAGAGTTTACAGAGTTTACAATCTAAGTAGAGGGGACCCTGCCCCAGAGCTTACAATCTAAGAGGAGAGGACCCTGCTCCAGAGCTTACAATCTAAGAGGAGAGGGGACCCTGCTCCAGAGCTTACAATCTAAGAGGAGAGGGGACCCTGCTCCAGAGCTTACAATCTAAGAGGAGAGGGGACCCTGCTCCAGAGCTTACAATCTAAGAGGAGAGGACCGTGCTCCAGAGCTTACAATCTAAGAGGAGAGGGGACCCTGCTCCAGAGCTTACAATCTAAGAGGAGAGGACCCTGCTCCAGAGCTTACAATCTAAGAGGAGAGGGGACCCTGCTCCAGAGCTTACAATCTAAGAGGAGAGGGGACCCTGCTCCAGAGCTTACAATCTAAGAGGAGAGGACCCTGCTCCAGAGCTTACAATCTAAGAGGAGAGGACCCTGCTCCAGAGCTTACAATCTAAGAGGAGAGGGGACCCTGCTCCAGAGCTTACAATCTAAGAGGAGAGGACCCTGCTCCAGAGCTTACAATCTAAGAGGAGAGGGGACCCTGCTCCAGAGCTTACAATCTAAGAGGAGAGGGGACCCTGCTCCAGAGCTTACAATCTAAGAGGAGAGGGGACCCTGCCCCAGAGTTTACAATCTAAGAGGAGAGGGACCCTGCTCCAGAGCTTACAATCTAAGAGGAGAGGGGACCCTGCCCCAGAGCTTACAATCTAAGAGGAGAGGGACCCTGCTCCAGAGCTTACAATCTAAGAGGAGAGGGACCCTGCCCCAGAGTTTACAATCTAAGAGGAGAGGGGACCCTGCTCCAGAGCTTACAATCTAAGAGGAGAGGACCCTGCTCCAGAGCTTACAATCTAAGAGGAGAGGGGACCCTGCTCCAGAGCTTACAATCTAAGAGGAGAGGGGACCCTGCTCCAGAGCTTACAATCTAAGAGGAGAGGACCCTGCTCCAGAGCTTACAATCTAAGAGGAGAGGGGACCCTGCTCCAGAGCTTACAATCTAAGAGGAGAGGGGACCCTGCTCCAGAGCTTACAATCTAAGAGGAGAGGACCCTGCTCCAGAGCTTACAATCTAAGAGGAGATGGGACCCTGCCCCAGAGTTTACAATCTAAGAGGAGAGGGGACCCTGCTCCAGAGCTGACAATCTAAGAGGAGAAGGGACCCTACCCCAGAGCTTACAATCTAAGAGGAGAGGGCACCCTGCCCCAGAGCTTACAATCTAAGAGGAGAGGGGCCCTGCTCCAGAGCTGACAATCTAAGAGGAGAGGGGACCCTGCCCCAGAGCTTACAATCTAAGAGGAGAGGGCACCCTGCCCCAGAGCTTACAATCTAAGAGGAGAGGGGCCCTGCTCCAGAGCTTACAATCTAAGAGAAAGGACACTGCTCCAGAGCTTACAATATTTCTCTTAGATTGTAAGCTCTGGGCAGGGTCCCCTCTCCTCTTAGATTGTAAGCTCTGGAGCAGGGTCCCCTCTCCTCTTAGATTGTAAGCTCTGGAGCAGGGTCCCCTCTCCTCTTAGATTGTAAGCTCTGGAGCAGGGTCCCCTCTCCTCTTAGATTGTAAACTCTGGAGCAGAGTCCCCTCTCCTCTTAGATTGTAAGCTCTGGAGCAGGGTCCCCTCTCCTATTAGGACCCTGCTCCAGAGTATACAATCTAAGAGGAGAGGGGACCCTGCTCCAGAGCTTACAATCTAAGAGGAGAGGGGACCCTGCTCCAGAGCTTACAATCTAAGCGAGGCTTGAGGAGAGGATGTGTGTGTGTGTGTGCAGGGAAGGTGAGTGTGTATATGTGTATATATATATATAATTAGTATGTGTGTGTGTGGGAAGGGGGGCTGGTGTGTGTGTATGTATATATATTTATATTTGGAGTGGGGAGCCTGGTGTGTGTCATGGTTTGTGTATACAGAGATGGCCTTAAAAAACACTTCCCTTAGTGCCTTGATCCTGGGTGTGTGACTAGTTCGGTGCATTGAATGGCATTAACAGACTAGAAAATACAACACTCTGATCAGACGCTTACACCTTTTATTCTTCTATTAGACTTGCTTCATGTTTCGCAGCCTTTGTATTAATACGCTTTATTTTATGACTGTCCCCTTCATGACATTGTCAAAACGGCAGAATATGGATGCCATTAAAATTTTGCCCCCCCCTGGAAAAATTTCTGCTGACGCCCATGATTCTACATGCTGCAAGATGGCATTTTTCATCTAGTGCTCTTCAGCATGAATGGATGATATTTGTCCAGGAATGCATGGTAGATCTAGCATCCCGACATGTAATATGCACATAAGCACACAATAGCAAGGGAGATATCTGTACATGCGTCTTACCTGCAAAATATTGCTGTACAATCCTGTCCTGGACCTCTGTGCCAACATTCTCAGATTCATCAAGGTGGATTATTGTGACATTGTCACTGGCCACAGCAACAACCTCTTCCCTCCAACAAAGTCCCATTGGTCAGTGCCATACTGTGCAGCAAAGCACTGTCTAGTATAATGAGTCTGCTTTTTTTGGCTGATATTGCAGCTATCTTTAGTATGCAGAATGTCCTCTCAATGACAGTCCTGGCATTTTGGAGAGCATTATTGTAGGCCTCCTGCACAGGTCCAACTATGCTGCGGAAAGGGGTCATGAGCCATGGCCTCAGTGGGTATCCTGAATCACCTAATACAGGGTACATTACACACATTAATATTTTTTGACATTTCTCAATATTTTCCAGTTAGGATATATTTGTCAAAAATAACATATACCCACCTAGCAACCAGCCATCAGGAATCTCCCATCCCGGTAATCACGCATCACCGAGGAATTAGCCGTGAAATATGAATCATGGGCACTCCCTGGAAATGCTGTAAACAGATGCATCATGCGCATGGTGGCATTGCAAACCATTTGCATGTTTATGGCATCAGTGACATCCTCCAAAGATGGCTGTGTCCTCAGGACACGAGGTGCCTGTGGGATTCCATGTGACCTTTCTACCTCTTGCTGGCGTCCAAGATGGTTTTGACGAATATAGCGACGAGATACTGAACAGCTACATCGCAGGACCCCATGCTGAGAGAAGGGGAAAAAAAGAAACACCACTGAACTATAAGTATTCCTTAAGTTATGCACATTTATCATTATAATATAACCACTGTTTTGTTTAAATATTAATTAATTTGATGTTTGTATATTGGCCATTTTTGGGTTAAAAAAGTGGAAATTTTAGTAAGGTGCGCCTGGAAGTGTTTTTTTCTTTTCTACTATAATCGTGTTTTTGAGGTTGTAAACACATATCTTCTAGCTTCCAGCACCAACTTATATTGAGCACGCCTTAATAATCTTATAAACACTAAGAAAAGCGCCAGATTCACACTTTCCTCTACTTCGAATATAGCGACGCACAAGGAGGTAAGCGCACACTATGATGAGCACTTGCCTGCTATATAATTAGAGGCATCGACTATGTAATGGGGTCCTTAGGATATGGGCTGTGCTGCATTCTTTTTTATAGGCTCAGGATATTGCACTTGAACATGTTATCCAAGTTTGGAATTAAAACCAGATTTCAGGAGTTGTTAAAATTTGACACTTCACACCCCAACTGTAACTTGTGCCTGCACTTTGTACTACCTCATTTGTTGAGACGCTAAAAACTGATTTTGCTGCCTGTGTTAAGTATAGGAGATGCTAAGTACACTAAGCTTGCGCAAGCGGCAAAGCACTGATTTTAACCGAGTGTAGTGTGAACTATGGAACATCAATAACAGATGCATGCGCCACCACTTACATATCGAGACACTACATTAGCACCAACTATAGAATAGAGCCCTTCATTTGCAAATGGGCTCCAGAAACTAGTGCCCACATATTTTCAAAACTTTGGACAAATCAGCCAAGGTGATAAAGCTGTTTAAGCTGGGTTTTTCTATTTTAAAGAGACACCCAGCCCTGGCTGTTCTATTGTAAAAGTTTAGAACTAATTTCCTCTTCACACAGGGAAACACACAGCCAGGATCCATTCACACACTCAGCAGTCCCACCCTCCCTCCCCATCCACCCCCCACCCCCCCCACCCAGGACCGGCCTCTATTTTCAGGCATCCTTTTCAGCTGTCTACACTTCTTTCTCTAATTATTCTTACTATTCCCAGGCTTCTAATTCCCAGGCAACCAGCAATTACTCTCACCTTGCAGTCCTCTCCTCCTGTTTCCAACCCCAACCCTTCTAGATTGTGAGTTCCTACGGGAATAGGGCCCTCATCTCCTCCTGTACTGTTTGTCAAATGTTGTTCAATGTTTTGTAACCCTGTCTATACTGTGCCTATTGTACAGCGCTGCGGAATATGCTGGCGCTTTATAAATAAAGAATAATAATAATAATAAATACTTGTAACTGTAACTGTAACTGAAAAGCATATGTAGCGCTGTGTTTAAACCCTTACTGTGGCAGTACCTATTTTTGGCCACCGGAGGGAGACAAGCGCGATAAGAGACACTGAACATTGGGACTACGTTTCCCGGCATGCTTTGCGAACAGACACAGGAAGTGGGTGGGACACAGACGCTGTACATCCTGAGCCTCGTGGAGATAGCCGGCAGAGCGCGCCAGGGAGTGAAAGAGAGAGGACACAGTGCTGCAGAGCGGAACCGTGACTAGGCCGGAGCGCAAGTGTGGCCTATCAGGATTCCAAGTGGGGTTATCCAGCCTTGCAAGAAGGAGACCCAGTAATCCACAGGCATTACCCAAGCTGCTGTCAAGGAAGCGGAGGACCCTCGAGTTAGGAGTACCGCAGGTCCATTGGATGGGAGAGCAGCCGGTAGCTGGACCAGTCACTGTTGAAGCTGAAAGAGAGCCAGACAACGGATCCAGTAGCCAGTATCCCAGCAAGGCACCGAGCGGAGGGACGTCCTGGGTCAGAGGAACCTTGGTGATCGATCGGATGGGTGAGAGGCCTCCAAGGCCGGTTTTATAAAGTCAAGAAAGCACGCTTCTGTTTATTTCTAAAACCCACAGGGCCCCAACTTGACTAGTCGAAGACATCGTTTAAGAGATTCACTGGCCAGTTGAATAGTACCCGGGTACCATAACACACACATACACTCACAGTTCGGGACTTAACCTGTTCGGGACTCACTCCCTAGTATCCGAAAAAGGGGCAAAGATTCGCATATTATTTTGTTTTCCGCTGCGCGTTTCTCGAATTACGAAATATTGTATTCTTCTTCCGCTACGCGTTTCTCGAAATTACGAAGCATTGTATTTTTCTGTTCGGTCGCGCATTTTTCCGAAATACGAAGCCTCGTATTTCTTTTTTCCGCTGCGCGTTTACCGCGATACGAAATACTGTAAATATATCTACGAACACCGTGTCTCATTATATGCCTTTTACTTTAGTAAACTATATAATTTATAAAATCCACAACGGTGCTGGAGTATATTTATTCCCTAGTGCGGGGAGACTGACCCGTGGTTCATTTTCAGCGGCTCCTCCGGGAGTGAGCGCTACACATATGTAAGAGACATATTTTTGAAAAGGCTTTTAAGTACACTATAAAATAAAAAAAATGTATATACAAAGTGCTTATACATAAATTAAGGTTGAACAAAGATTATAGCAAGACACGTTTACACTCCTACCGATATTTATTTCAATACAGTTCTTAAAATATGTGTATTTTTCCTAGCAATTTGCAATATGTTGGAAAACATGGACACAGCCTGACATTTTAAAATGTTTTAAATATAAGTATTTTGTAGTGCTACGTACTTAAATATAAAATTATCTAATAGTTATTTACTGTATTTCATTTATGTAAATTATAGTGCAGCATGTAATTATTATAATAACACAATAATAAAATCACAAGTTATGTGATAATGACATTTTTCTTATTCTATGTAACAGGCAAGCATATGAGAGAAAAATATTATTTATCCAGATTGAACTAGCTTAACTTCCAAAAGGCATGTTTACGTGGTTTGTTTTTTTTTTGCATAGAAAATCACTTTTAGAAATCAATGAAATTTAGCTTATAATATTCCAATTTACCATTAAAAGCATAATTAATGTTTTCTCTGTGAAGGAATAGAATATTAGACCTCACTTCTGTCATCATGTATTACTACAGAGGAGGTGAAATAAAGGAGTTCCTACCCTAACTATAACATGATTTTCACCAAGATCAATTGGTGAGTGAAGTAATGCGTTTATCTAACTTCCTGTTCGTCTGCTTGTCTGCATTTCCTGGCGGCTGGACGGTGCTCTGTTTGCCGGATCGTCTGCTTTTTTTGGACGTGTTCGTCGTTTTTTCAGTGGCTTATCGGATTGATCTGATTTTCTTTTCAGCAGTTTCTACGGTTGGTTTGGCAGTTTTACAGCGTTTTTTGCGTTTGAATCGGCGATTTTGCGGTTGTTTTTCAGATGTGTTCCAGGGCTTTTCCCTGCGCTTCAGGGACCTTGCGGTGAATGCTGTAGTATAGGAAGTGCGGGGAACGGTGGAATTTCAGTGCTCTTTAAATAACCCTTATAGTTAAAAACCCTGATAACACAGACACACAGTGATGTTAGAGAGACATTTTCACTTACATAAACTGTAATTAGATTATTTGTGCGTTACAAATAAAACCACTTCATAAAACATGTCCTGCTGGTTTTTCACTTGTTTGAGCTAATTGCATGTAAAAAGAAAAAAATATGTTTTTTTATCTGTTTCCATTTTGTAGATTTTTCCCATGATGCAACATTTAACAGAAGCTCTGTAAAAGTTTTACTTTACAGCTGTGGTTTAGCTTATACAGTATTCAACCGTCATTGGAGTGGAGGAATGAATGTTTAGATAAGGCTGCAGGAGGCCTAATGTGATTTCCACGCTCTCCCGAGATAAGAGCTGGCAGCTGAATGAGATTAAACAGGGAGTTTAAAAAACTTCTAATCTACTCCCAGAGATATCCTAAGAATATATACCACACAATACAATGATGTGAGTCGGCTGTCTGACCCATAGACTCCATTCTATGCTCAGTGCCACACAGGAGTAAGTGCTGTAAAGATACTGTGGAGGGGCAGCTTACAACATATATGGATGCTCAGTGCGTCGTCCACAGTCTAGTGGTTAATGTCTCCTACACGTTGTGTAGGAGGAGTTAACTTGCGCCTGGAAATAGAATATTGAGCTATTGAAGATAGATTTTTCTTCTATCTTGGAGGTGGTATTTTTGAAACAAATACGTCTCCTAAAACCTAGTGTAGCGCTGTTTAAAACTCTGTTGCTGCATTGCTCAGTTTTGGCCACCAGAGGGAGACAAGCGCAATGTAAACATACTGGACACAATGGGACTACGTTTTCCAGCATGCTTTGGGGCAGAGACAGGAAGTGGGTGGGGATTGAGGAGAGGACATCCGCAGCCTCGTGGAAGGAGAGCA
Organism: Leptobrachium leishanense; assembly: GCA_009667805.1. Taxonomy (NCBI): domain Eukaryota; kingdom Metazoa; phylum Chordata; class Amphibia; order Anura; family Megophryidae; genus Leptobrachium; species Leptobrachium leishanense. Next base: position 32,536,458 of record CM019071.1, on the reverse strand, counting down.
AGTGTGAGCTGAGGAGTGAACTGAGTGAGACGCACGTGAGACTGTGAGCGATTATTACCAGGCCGGAGAGCAGGTGCTGCCTTGCCGACGCTGGGATCGATACAGTGACTTGCCAGAGACCTAGTAATCCACCGCGGAGAGGTTTGCACAGACGCAGAGTAGCAGATTGGACCACGATGATCCACAGGGAGTGCAGGCGGTAGGCCGTGGACCTTGCTGTAAAGACAGACAAGCAGGAGAAGCGGATCCGGTGGCACAGAGTCCCAGTGAAATCCAGCGGAGAGACGTCCTTGATCGGGCAGCGGAACAGAGTGTCTGGCGGATGGGTGAGAGGCCTTCCAGACCACAGTCAAACTATAACAAAGCACGCTGCATTATTGCTTAAATCTACAGGGCCCCAACGTGACTAGTTGAAGATTTACCAAATCTTTTCACTGGCCAGTTGAAATATTGTACCCGGGCACCTGAGCTCACACACACACACCTTTTTGGGACATAACCTGCACTGGACTTACACTCCAGAAACGAAGGGGTTAAACCTTTATTTTACCGCTGCGAGTTTCTCGCATTACGAAATCCTGTTTTCTATACACTGTGTTTACATTATATATGCCGCTTTATTGAGACCAGTAAAGTATATAATTTATAAAATCCACAACAGTGCTGGTGTATATTTATTCCCTAGTGCGGAGATACTAACCCGAGGTTAAATTCAGCAGCTCCTCCGGGAGTGAGCGCTACATGTGGGGGCTCGTCCGGGATTCAGTCTCTAGAAAAAACGCATTTAGAAACATAGAAACATAGAAACATAGAAAAAATGTCGGCAGATAAGAACCTTTCGGCCCATCTAGTCTGCCCAATTACATGGATACTTTACCTGGATTTATCTTTTGTTTAGGATAGCCTTATGCCTATCCCATGCTTGCTTAAATTCAATTACTGTTTTGGCCTCTACCACTTCTACTGGAAGACTGTTCCATGTATCCACCACCCGCTCAGTAAAATAATGCTTCCTGATGTTACTTTTAAACCTTTGCCCCTCTAATCTAAGACTATGTCCTCTTGTTTTGCTATTTTGTTTCCTTTTAAATATACTCCCTTCCTCTACCTTGTGGATTCCCTTTACGTATTTAAATGTTTCTATCATATCTCCTCTGTCTCGTCTTTTTTCCAAGCTGTACATGTTAAGATCATTAAGCCTTTCTTGGTAACTTTTCTCCTTCAAGCCGTACACCATTTTAGTAGCCCTTCTCTGAACTCTCTCCAAGATGTCTATATCCTTCTGGAGATACGGTCTCCAGTACTGCACACAGTACTCCAAGTGAGGTCTCACCAGTGTTCTGTACAGTGGCATGAGCACTTCCCTTTTCCTACTGCTAATACCTCTCCCTACACAACCAAGCATTCTGCTAGCATTTCCTGCTGCTCTATTACATTGACTACTTACCCTTAGATCCTCTGAAATAATAACCCCTAAATCCCTTTCCTCAGATGTTGAGGTTAGGACTGTATCAAATATTCTATATTCAGCCCTTGGGTTTTTACGTCCCAGGTGCATTATCTTGCACTTATCCACATTAAAACTCAATTGCCACAACTCCGACCATTTTTTTAGCTTACCTAAATCATTTGTCATTTGGCTGATCCCTCCAGGAACGTCAACCCTGTTGCAAATCTTTGTGTCATCAGCAAAAAGACATACTTTTCCATTAATACCTTCTGCAATATCACTAATAAAAATATTAAAGAGAATGGGTCCAAGTACTGACCCCTGAGGTACCCCACTGGTAACAAGACCTTGCGCCGAATAAACTCCATTTACCACAACCCTCTGTTGTCTGTCACTCAGCCACTGCCTAATCCATTCAACAATATTGGAATCCAAGCTCAAAGATTGCAATTTATTGATAAGCCTTCTATGCGGAACAGTATCAAAAGCCTTACTGAAATCTAAATAAGCAATGTCTACTGCACCACCTGTGTCTATTATTTTTTGTTACCCAATCAAAAAAATCAATAAGATTAGTTTGGCATGATCTCCCTGAGGTAAACCCATGTTGTTTCTGATCCTGTAATCTATGTGTTTTTAGATGTTCAACAATCCTTTCCTTTAACATGGTTTCCATTAATTTCCCTACTACTGACGTAAGACTAACTGGCCTATAGTTCCCCGATTCCTCCCTACTACCCTTCTTGTAAATAGGCACAACATTTGCTAATTTCCAGTCTTCTGGGACGACTCCTGTTAACAAGGATTGGTTAAATAAATCTGTTAACGGTTTTGCTATTACATCACTGAGCTCTTTTAATAATTTAGGGTGGATCCCATCAGGCCCCATTGACTTATTTGTCTTTACTTTAGACAGCTGCTTTAGAACCTCCTCCTCTGTAAACTCATATGTAAATGTCTCTTTAGTGTTCTCTCCTAACTGAGGTCCCTTTCCTTCCTTTTCTTCTGCAAAGACTGAACAAAAATATTTATTGAGGCAGTCAGCGAGACTTTTATCCTCTTCTACATACCTTCCTTCCTTTGTTTTTAATCTAACTAATCCTTGTTTTACTTTTCTTTTCTCGTTTATGTATCTAAAAAATGTTTTGTCCCCCTTTTTTACTGACTGAGCTATTTTCTCTTCTGCGTGTGCTTTGGAAGCTCTTATAAATTTCTTTGCTTCTTTCTGCCTAATCTTATAGGTTTGCCTATCTTCTTCACGCTGAGTTTTTTTATAATTATTGAATGCTATCTTCTTGTTCTTCACTATTTTGGCCACTTCTGCAGAGTACCACAGTGGTTTCTTCCCTTTTTTGTTTTTGCTAACAAGCCGAATGCAATTTCCTGTGGCCTTCAATAATGCTTCCTTTAAATAATCCCATTTCTCTTGGACTCCCTTTAAATTCCTCCAGTCTGATAATGACTCCTTCACACAAAATCTCATTTTAGAAAAATCTGTTTTTTTAAAGTCTAAAACTTTTGTTTTTGTGTGGTGCGGCTCCATCCCTGTTCTTATATTAAACCATACTGACTGGTGATCACTAGATCCCAAATTTTCACCTACAACAACGTCCGATACCAAACCTCCATTTGTGAGTATTAAATCCAATATGGCCTCTTTACGGGTCGGCTCCTCAACTACTTGTGTTAGAGATAATCCCAGTAAGGAGTTTAGAATATTTGTACTCCTGGTGCACCCAGCTGTTTTGGTTTTCCAGTTCACATCAGGAAGATTAAAGTCCCCCATGATAATAACTTCCCCCTTCATTGCCATTTTGGCTATTTCCTCAACCAGCAGATTATCTAGCTCTTCTACTTGTCCAGGGGGTCTATAGATCACATCTACACGAGCTACTGTATGATTGCCAAATGTTAGTGTAACCCAAACTGACTCTAACCCTTTTTAAAGGGTTAAAAATGGATCCAGACACTGCTGCCAAATGGTGTGAGTAGCAAAGTAGTCAGCTAGAGTTATGCATAGTCATGGATGTTCCTGCAGACACTTGGGCTGAAGATCAGATTCGCCAGGCCGTGGCCGTGCTGACACCAGATCATCAGGGGTTAATCCTGGACATTAAAGCGAACCCAGATACCTCTCACACGTATGTTCTTTTTGAGTGGAGAAAGGGTGTTCCAGTGTGTTTTCAGGGTGCGAGCGTGAAGCTGACCGATGAGGTGGAAGTTCAACTGATTCAGCCAAGTGCGCCACGTGGTGATCCCGCGAGTGTTCCCACGACCAGTCCGCTGGCCATGATCGGGCCTGAATTTATAGTGGCTATTGGAGATTTGCTGGCTAAATGTCAGAGAACAAGCCCTCCGCACACTAACTTTGGTTATCGACGGTTGAGAAATTTTACAGGAAACGTACCAACTCTGGCGGGAGAAGAAACCTTCGAAGAATGGGTAGAACAGGCGATGCAGGCTCTGGATGAGTGGGACGTCCCTGAAGCGCAGAAGAAGCAAAGAATTACTGAGAGCTGAAAGGGACCTGCGTCAGAGGCTCTCAGAAACCTAAAATTGAGTAAACAAGACTGCACTGCTTTAGATTACCTAAACGTGTTACAGGAAGTCTTTGGGCGAACAGAAAAGGCTGCTGAGCTCATGTACCAGTATGAACATACCTACCAACGGAAAGGTGAGAAAATGACTGAATATATGAGGCGCCTAGATAAGATTCTGCACCAGATACCTCTTAAGAAAGGGGCCAAACCAGCCACCATAGATAAAATCTGAATGCAACAGATATTGAGGGGCGCTCAACCTCTAGATCCTGTGATGCTACAGCTGAGAACCAGAGAAGATAACCGAGAGTTGAAATACCTGGAATTGATTTGAGCTGTTAGAGAGGAAGAGGCTCTGCTAGAAGAAAAGTCCTTAAGGAGAGGAGAAAGAGCTTACGCACAACCAGTAAGGCATAACGAATATCTGCAAGCTGAAGATGATTCGTGGGACGCCTATGGATCTGAAGTTGACGGACAAGAGCATCTGCTGGTTCCTATATCCATAGAGAGTACTGCCAAAGAACCAACCCTCCCTGCATATAGTGAGTTACACAAAACCGTTAAGAAGGTACAAGAAGCTCAAGCTGAGCTGAAACAAGCACACACTGATCTGTGCCGAGTACTTTTGAAGGTGGCAGAGACACAGACCGATATGCAGAAGTTCCTTACTGATATGCGGACAACTGGAGTTGCTGTGGCGTCTGGCCAGGGTCCTTCAACTGAATCACCACAAGCAAGTGCGTCTCCGTCTACAAAGAAGAGATATTTCAGTTGTGGGGAAATGGGTCATTTCCGAGCGCAATGCAAAAGCCAAAAGCCTGAAGGAAATAGGGTAGAAGAGTTCCTAAAAGCCTTGGAAGGGCTGCTATCTACCTCACAGGCGGGAAACGCCAGAGGGCCCAAGTGAAGGAGCAAACTAGGTGCCCAATGGTTGAAAACCGCTCCAAAAATCAAGCCAGAACTGAAAGGCCGAGAGGGCCCAGAGTTTTGCCAATTGCTGAGCCTACCAGGACTGAAAGAGTTACTCCCTTAGCATCCGGTTCAACGTCATGGGGAAGCAATGCACATCCAAAACCTACACGGGCCAAGAAGAAGGCCAGGGTACAGCAAACGGGGTCTAAATTTCCTGCTGCTACAACAAAGTTTCCTGACCAGCTGATAGGTCCTTCTCCCATCGTTCCAATCCAAGTAGAGGGAGTCTACACCAAAGCTCTGTTGGACTCAGGGGCTCAAGTGACATTGATCTACCGAGACTTCTATGAGAAACACTTGAAGCACATACCTCTACAGAAATTAAAGGACCTTGAGATCTGGGGTATTGGAACTGAGAAACTTCCCTATGACGGATATCTACAGGTGAAGTTAGAGATCGGATCCGAAGTCATCGGACAGTCTGGAGGTTGTGATGCATTGGCCATTGTGTGTCCTCGGCCTTCAGGGGCCAACGGAAGTTCTATGATAGTGGGGACGAATACTGACCTGGTGCGACGTCTCCTGACTCCCATAGTAATGGAAGAAGGTTCTACCAGGGGAGTACACCCGATGTTATGTCCAGTCTATCAGCGAATGGTCAAAGAACAGAAGGCACCTGCCGAAGTGGGACGCCTGTGGAGATTGGGAGGAACAGAGAAGGTTCTGCAATCAGGAGAAGTGGCGAGTTTCCGGGCTTCAGTCAAGTTGAACGGATCACAACCGGGCCCCTATGTGGTGCTGGAGACTGATTTCAATCATGGGAGTGAAGCCGGAGTAGAAGTAATCCCTGAAATAATTTCCACAAGAGCTTTGAAACGAACACGAGGAAGAGTCTCAGTTAGTGTATGTAATGTGTCTGATTCTCCAGTGATCCTGAAAGCACGAATGCCCATCGGGCAAGTAGCGTCCGCTACACCTCTCTCCCCTACCGATTTAGGAGGGGGAGTGAATAAAGAGATTCCAGCTGAAAGGTTCTATCCTAAAGACGCTCCCATCTCACCTGAATGGAAGAAACATCTTCAGTCCCAGATCCTAAAGTGGAGGGACTTGTTCTCGAAGGACGAATTCGACGTGGGCCTAGCTAAGAGTACTGAGCATCGCATTCGACTACAGGAAGATAAGCCATTTCGCGAAAGGTCAAGACGAGTTCCATTGGGAGACTTGGATGATCTACGAGAACAGCTGAATGAACTGCAAAGAACTAAGGCGATTCAAGAGTCCTGGAGCCCTTATGCATCTCCAATAGAGATGGTTCAGAAGAAGAATGGTTCTATCCGTCTATGTATAGACTATCGCACGCTAAATCAGAGAACCATTCCGGATCAATATGCCACTCCTCGGATAGAAGATGCCTTACAATGTTTGTCTGGAGCAAAATGGTTTAGTGTACTAGACCTGCGAAGTGGGTATAACCAGATACCAATGCATCCTGAAGACAAAGAAAAAACTGCGTTCATCTGCCCACTGGGGTTCTTTGAGTTCAACAGAATGCCTCAAGGCCTTATGGGGGCTCCAGCCACGTTCCAACGGTTAATGGAGAAGACAGTCGGGGACATGAACCTGATCGAAGTGTTAGTGTATCTGGATGAAATTATTGTGTTCGGGAAGACCTTGGAAGAACATGAGCAACGGTTGGAGAAGGTCTTGAAGTGGCTCCATGAAGAGGGGTTGAAACTGTCTCTAGAGAAGTGTCAATTTTGTTTGCCTTCCGTTACGTATCTGGGACATGTTGTTTCAGCAGAAGGCGTTTCGACGGATCCTCGGAAGTTGGAAGCCGTAGCTTCCTGGCCTAGACCCCGAAATGTTACCGAGCTCAGATCTTTCTTGGGGTTCTGCTCCTATCACCGAAGATTCGTAGGAGGATTTGCCAAGATAGCTCAACCACTGAACAAGCTCCTACAGAAGGGAGATGCAGAAGAAGGCCACAAGGCCTCTGATCGAAATTCATCGGCTCCAGGGCCAAGGAAGGCTCGAGAATCCATCCAAGAAGAATGGACTAATCAATGCGAAGGTGCTTTCATGAAGCTGAAAGAGAGTCTAACTCGAGCTCCTGTCTTGGCTTACGCTGATCCTCATAAGCCGTACGAATTGCATGTGGATGCCAGCAGAGAAGGTCTAGGGGGAGTCCTATACCAGGAATATGGCGGATTGTTGAGGCCTGTAGCGTATGTGAGCCTTCAGAAAAGAACTATCCTACCCACAAGTTGGAGTTCCTAGCCTTGAAATGGGCGGTAGTAGACAAGCTGAAAGATTATCTATACGGAGCCGAATTTGTGATAAAGACTGATAACAATCCTCTTACCTATGTCCTTACTATTGCGAAGCTGGATGCAACTGGACATCGGTGGTTGGCTGCTCTGTCAGGGTTTCGGTTCAGCCTGAAGTATCGCCCTGGAGTGAATAATCGAGATGCCGATGCTTTGTCAAGAAGACCCTACACTACAGAATGAACTCAGTCAACTCCAGATGGGGTGCAAGCTTTATGTCAAGGAGCGGAGTGCCGGGTCAAGGGAGGGATCGAAGCAGAAGCCATAGGAGTTATGGCTGCAGCTGTTCCAGAGTTCTATTGCAATCCTACGCAGTTGAGGGATGAAAGTTTGCCTACTTTCTCAAAACAGGACCTGAGAGCCGATCAGGCTAGAGACCCTTTGATTGCATTAATCGTGAAGGCCCTAACCGCAAACCAGTGGGAAATTCTACTGACAAATTCCCCAGAAGGAGCCCGATTGGTATACAGAGAGTGGGAACGGTTGAAGATGTTGGATGGGGTGGTCTACCGAAGGGGCTCCTCAAACAATGCTGAAGAGACCCAACAGTTGTTCCTTCCCACCAAACACAGAGAGGGTGTGCTGCGGTCACTACACGATGACCATGGACATTTGGGTGCAGAGAGAACTTTTAAGCTAGTGAGAGACAGATTTTATTGGCCCTGTATGAGGTCCGAAGTTGAAAGTTACTGTCATTCGTGTTTGAGGTGTATCCAGAGGAAAACCCTACCAACCCGAGCCACCTGCAAAGTCAAGGACCCATGGATTTGGTGTGCATTGATTTCCTGTGCTTAGAGCCAGATGCTAGTGGGCAGGGAAATATTCTAGTAGTTACTGATCATTTCACGCATTATGCTCAAGCTTTTTCCACGAAAGACCAACGTGCTCCTACGGTGGCGAAGGTTTTAATGGAAAGGTTTTTTGTTCACTATGGCCTACCAAAGAGAATACACTCGGATCAGGGCAGAGACTTTGAGAGCAGGCTTGTTGGGCAATTGCTGGAACTACTAGGGATTCAGAAGACCCGAACTACACCATATCACCCTCAAGGTGATGCACAACCAGATAGGTTTAATCGCATGCTGCTAAATATGTTGGGGACATTGTCGAACAGAGAGAAGCAGAGCTGGAGTCGTCACATAGCTACGCTGGTGCATGCATACAACAGTACGGAGAGTGACGCTACTGGATACTCACCGTACCGTCTTATGTTCGGAAGAGAAGCTCGACTGCCGGTTGATTTGGCGTTTGGGCTATCTCTGGATCAGACATCTGTAACCTCTCATAGAAATTATCTGGATAGACTTTGGGAGAATTTGGCCTCTGCGTTTGAACAGGCCCGTTTGACCTCAGGAAGCAGGGAACAGAGGAATAAGCGAAACTACGACTTGAGAGTTCAGATACAGGATCTACAACCCGGTGATAGGGTTTTGTTGAAGAACTTGGGTGCTTCTGCAAGGCATAAGTTGGCGGATAGATGGAGTTCTCAAGTCTACATTGTCTGCAAGCAACTGCCGGGTTTGCCTGTTTACCAAATCTGACCGGATGGAAAGGCTGGGCCTCTTAAAAACTGGCACCGAAATCATCTGTTACCTGTGAGGGAGGCTGTAAGGATACCAGTTGGAGACGAACTTTCTCTACCAAACCCGCCTGCTCCACGCTCGGCTCCCGTTACTCAGTCTCAGCAGACACGGGTTGTCGAAGAGAGTGAAGAGGATAGTAAGGAAGGAAGTTTTTGTCTGGACTGGGTGCGCTCGCCAGAACCTGAAGAGGTCATTCCAGTTCCCGAACGGTGGGAAAGTAACCTGAGGCCTGAAGCTCCTGAATCTCAATTAGAAGTTCCTGTAGTTCCTGAAGACGCGTCCTATGATTACAGTTCTATGCCTTCACTGGAAGGATCATACTCTGAAGAGATGTCTGTTCCAGTTGTGAACGAAAGAATTGAACCCATACCTGTAGTACTTCCACCTGAAGAGGAGCTGATTGAGCCCGAATCCAAACGTTCTATCCAACCCCCCCAGAGACTTACCTACGACTCACCAGGACATAGCACTGAAGAGGCTGTCACCACAGTGCGAATGTTGCCCGAAGTGTCTGCTATGTTAGCTGAGGTAGTTAGGAGCATGAGTCAACTTGAGGACGTATATCTGACCCATTGTATGTTTGCTGATGAACCTGTGTCACGTGGCGTGTGCGGGTCAGGTGAGAGCCCAGCAGGCGGCGACACAGAGGGGAGGCCAGACAGGAATCACACAAAGAATAAGTTTAATGAAACTTAAATAGGCCTTGGCAGCAGGCACTGAATGAATAAAGAAATATATAAAGTCCCAGGAGAGTTCTTGGATAGAGAGTCAGGATAGTGGACTATGCAGTCCCAGACTGCAGACAGGGTCCACTAGGAATAAATCCAGATAGCTGACAGTGGTACCTTGAGAGCAAAAGGTCAGAGACGGTGGTAATCACTTGTAATCCACAGGTAGAGATTGCTGAGAGTCCCTTGCACAGGTAGATGTATCCAGAAACAACAAGGTAGACAGATGGATTTAGCAGGAGCAGGTTTGCACACGTCCAGATGACCTCAGTCAGGGAGCACAATAATGCAGAACCACTGCTAGTTGGGTCTCTCTGCTATTTAAGGAGGCTTGATAGCAGATGGGCCTCAGCTGTAATTCCAGGGCTAGACAGGAAAACCCAGGCTGGATCTCCAGGAGCCTGGAAATGGTGCTTAGCCTGGGCAAAACCTGGACTGGAATCCAAGAATGAAGAAATCCAGGGCAAAGTTCTTAGATCCAGGTTTGCTAGACAGGTACACGGGGTAGACCGTGACAACCTGTATACATTGCCTAATGTTATGTAATTGTTATACCTCCTTGGAGAGACCCAAGAGTTCTAGGAGGGGGAGAGTGTAGCGCTGTTTAAAACTCTGTTGCTGCATTGCTCAGTTTTGGCCACCAGAGGGAGACAAGCGCAATGTAAACATACTGGACACAATGGGACTATGTTTTCCAGCATCCTTTGGGGCAGAGACAGGAAGTGGGTGGGGATTGAGGAGAGGACATCCGCAGCCTCGTGGAAGGAGAGCCAGTGTGAGCCGAGGAGTGAACCGAGTGAGACGCACGTGAGACTGTGAGCGATTATTACCAGGCCGGAGAGCAGGCGCTGCCTTGCCAACGCTGGGATCGATACAGTGACTTGCCAGAGACCTAGTAATCCACCGCGGAGAGGTTTGTACAGACGCAGAGTAGCAGATTGGACCCCGAGTAAGGAGACCGCGATGATCCACAGGGAGTGCAGGCGGTAGGCCGTGGACCTTGCTGTAAAGACGGACAAGCAGGAGAAGTGGATCCGGTGGCACAGAGTCCCAGTGAAATCCAGCGGAGAGACATCCATGATTGGGCAGCGGAACAGAGTGTCTGACGGATGGGTGAGAGGCCTTCCAGGCCACAGTCAAACTATAACAAATCACGGTGCAGTATTGCTTAAATCTACAGGGCCCCAACGTGACTAGTCGAAGATTTACCAAATCCTTTCACTGGCCCGTTGAAATATAGTACCCGGGTACCTGAGCTCACACACACCTTTTTGGGACATAACCTGCTTACACTCCAGAAACGAAGGGGTTAAACCTTTATTTTACTGCTGCGTGTTTCTCGCATTACGAAATCCTGTTTTCTATACACTGTGTTTACATTATATATGCCGCTTTATTGAGACCAGTAAAGTATATACTTTATAAAATCCACAACAGTGCTGGTGTATATTTATTCCCTAGTGCAGAGAGACTAACCCGAGGTTAAATTCAGCGGCTCCTCCAGGAGTGAGCGCTACACTAGTGTTAAGTGATTTTACTTTTGCAGAATCACTTACTACAACAAACTAAACTCCCCAAAAAATATCCGTAACATCTTGTCCCCAGAAGAGAGGGCACCACGATCCAGTGTTTTCGCTTGCTGGGAACAAAATGGGACTGGGAACAAATGGTTCCCATGCTCCCTCTGCGATTCATCCAAATCTCCTGAGCGTTTCCACAGGTGCAAGTTTGTGTAGAGATTTGTATTTACTTACTTTCTCCCTTTCTGCGCCTGCCTTGCAATAGGTCCCTAGATCAGGTGACTCTACATTAAGTCTGTTTAGATTTCAGAAGGAAATACCAGCATTAGTGCTACCACTAGGCTTTTTTGCTGGCCAGAACAACAATGATTTTTGTTTCTTTCATAGCACTTCGCCTGTAATTTAGCCAGTATTAAGGTAATAAAAAAAACCATAATAATACTGAGTGATCCAAGATAAGGCCCTACAAATGCAACTGTGATTGTGAAGGACAAACCAGAGCAAAATACTGTCATTTCTTCCAAAAGTTCAATCTGTGAGAAGTAGCATAAGAGATGCAAAGCCTAGGTGTTTTTATTTTTCCGCTAACACTTGAATACAGTGTTTTCACAGCTTTTTGTAGTTCTAGGAGGTGCTGGGGAGAAATAAATTGTAATGACATTCCTCTTGCCTCTGCTTTTTCACTTGTTTTTTAGAGATAAAAAGGATGCTTTTTTTCCCTGACACAAAATCATGATGTGCTATTTCCTTAACCATTTCACCGTGTCCGACTAACCTTGCAAAAGCACATAGTAAGCATTGCATAATTAATAAATTGATTAATGCAAAAGAGCATCCCACTAAAATAATTCCTTACCTAGCTTTAGGAATTAGATGGAATTTATGCAAATTTTAAAAAAAACAATAATAAAAAAAATGTAATAGAGTTGCAAAAGGACTAGATGCAAATATTGATGATTTGGATGCCTAGCGTTGCGCTTGAGGTTGGTTATAATGTGTGTTCAAACATTTCCATATTTTGTTTCTGAATGAACCATTCATCATGCAACAAATGCCTTAATCAATTTGCACAAATATTCACACAACTAGAGTGGACAACTACGCACACCGCCGTCTCCCGGGTCTGTAATCACATTCTCATTATGTTATTGACTTGCTGCTTAATGAGGACTGTAAAACTAATTTCACTCTTTATTGATGACATATCTGACATCTGTTCGACACAAGGGAATAAAAAAAATATAATTAATTTAATTGATATGTGACTTCCAGAAGCTCAGCTGATTTCCCACGCAGTTTTCATTTGCTGAAGAATAGAGAAAAATACAGAATCAATTTATAATATTGTATTCTTTAATTACAAAAATGTTTCTATTGCAGTTCATGTTGTTTTAAGTAATAATACACAATAAGAATGTTATGCAACAGATTATACGTTGTTAATTTCCATATTATGTTTATACATTTTATTTACGATGGTTATGACTATTTTTTTATTGTTATTTGATTATGTAAACTTTTATTGGACAGCTCGATTTCATATCTTCTGGTTTGCTCTTTGGGAGCTGTCAAGACTAATATTACCTTCAACTGTAATTATAGGCTTAGAATCTACCAGGGATGGTAGAAAAGTAGAAAAGATACAGAGGGAAAGAAATACACGTTACCAGTACTATCATTGGTCAGGTTGAAAGAATCTTCCATCGAGTCTTGGAGAAGGAGGTCCTTCAAGCAGATGTCCATGATCAATAAACTAGCTGAGGTCAGGATTGCATAGATTAGCAAAGTCAAAGTACTATCTGAGATCAGGATAACAGATGACATTGCAATCTATATAACGAGAAAAGAATCAAATCCAGGAAAGGAACTAGATATCAAACTAACGAGAACCAATGAAAACAGCTAAAAAACACTGAAGCTAGTTTATAAAGGGTGCTGTGTCATATTAACCCCTTCACTACCAAATTATTTTCCAAAAAAAAACATTTTCAGGAACCAGTGGTTTATTGAAAAATCATTTAAATTAATTTTACAGTAAAACATGTTTGAGCATATTTGCAGTGTTTGTTTTTCTTCCTGTAATAACCTATTGGACCAGTAGATGGCACGATCTACTGCCAAATTGAGTTACAGTTGTTACAGCTACAGCTCGAGGTTCCCTGCTTTGGCTGCTGAATGTCCGATGTCAGGGCATTCATCAGCAAATTTTACACAGTTTTAGCTCTTTGGGCACCTTCTGCAGCCCAAAAGCAAATTAAATTTGTTTGCAGCAAACAAATTTAATTGTCTCTTGTCCTTCAGAGCTGCAGATTGAGATATTGTGATATTGGGCACTGGATGGTGCAGTTGAAGCCTGAGATATCTCGATCCCTGTAGTGAAGGTGTTTGCAATGGTGCCTCACAATTACATGATGCGTTCCGTGTGCCACTAAAACAATGATGGGAAACTAAGAGAAGTCAACTAAAATAGACAGGACTGATATCTGTAGCAGAGGATGTTGCTGAAAAATGGATTGAGCGAGCTACAGAGTGTGAGCATATAAATTGTTAATGTCTTATTGCTACCAAAAACTATGGAGGAAAAGGTTGTATTTTGACCATAAGAGGTTAACTATAGTTGTTTAATTCATTTGGCTTACATTGAGACACTTGTTTATGTATTGTGAGGAGTCTATTGCTGAGACAGACACTTGAGCTGTTTTCAGGGTCTCTATTTCCACTTCAAACAAGGATTATAGCCAGGGTACTGTTACCCTTGAAATGTTAAATTAAACCAAAAACAAACAAGTAAAAAAAAAACACTTCTCCCTAAACAGATCTTTTCTACTAACAAGACAGGGTGGCTATCTACATGGCAGTTAAAAAAACTAAAAAATAAATAAAAAGGTAATTTGTTTTCTTACCACCCAGCTTCACTTGCTTCTCTTGGTGTGCACAAAGACATCAATTATACCCAATGTCTATACCCGAAGTGGTTATATCTGCTAAAGTCAGCTTCCTCCACTACTCCGATCACTGAACCTCCTGCTATGCCCAGACATCAGCTCGAAGCTCTGTGTAGGGTAATGCAACATCACCTGAGAACCAGTCGCAACATGACTAAGGCTGGCAAAATATGACGTTTATTAACCCCTCCACTGCTGAGGCATTTCACCGCTGTGTGCTGACCTCATTTTTACTGCTTTCGCTCAACATGTTTAAACGCGATTTGAAGCCACATTTTATTAAATGACCCAGACATATTATATATCGTTCTTTCTGGCAGACGCGGCAGATTCATAATATATCATTTTTATATGTATACAGTACGTTATGTCCTGCCTGTATATTATAACAAAAAATGTAATAAAATTCGAATTTTTAATCATCTGCAGCGTGTAAAGTGTTTTTTTTTCACATTTTATCCCATGAGCATTTGCGGTTATATTTTCTATGGGGTGCGCTTGAACAAAAATTAAAAATGGGGGCGTGTTAAATTTTTTGGGGGGAATTACGTGATTTTTAGCAAATGCACCCCATAGAAAAAAATCATTAGCGCAGCATCATTGTTCACATTATAATTGAAATGTGAATAATATTGCTGCATTAATAAAAACAACACACAAAAAAAACATGTTTTTAATTTTTTTATTTTAATTATTATTATTTTTTTTATTTACTTTGAAGATGGTCATGTTGGGTATCATTCCATGACCCCCTAGCTGCCACGGTTCTGGAGGTCTCGGGGTTCAAAGGAACCCCCCATCTCCACCAGGGGATTTCCTTGGGAAATCCCCAGGCAGCTAGGGGTTCCCCAGCTATCTGACGTCATCACGCTATGTGCGTTGACGTCGGCCAGCGAGGGGGGACCCGAGGGTGGAGCACAATAGCTGGTGCCAGCAAACATGTATATTCCTTGATATCAGGAAACCCATACAATAGATTAAAGTCTGCCATAAATGTAATCAGGTGCAAACGGTCTGAGAAGTTAGCACCTTTGTAAATCAAAAATGATGAAAATTAAAAGCAACTGGAACCCCAAATTGGTCACATTAATGGTTTAAACCTATTCTAATTGATAAACTAAATCTTTTGACTCATAGTTTGTGTCCTGTTTATATGACCTTTTCTGGTGTACATTTCTTTTTCATAATAAACCATATGTTAAAATTAAAAGAAAATTAGCCTGAATGACCAGGAATAAATCTGGTCTGTGGGAAAAAATAAATAAAGATAAATATATAGATAATAAACTTTATTAATAATAACATAGACCAAACCACATATTCTATATAGGAGCCTTCTTTGTATAATTAATAGTAGCACCACGGTAACATCAGCCTATCCTAGATCCTTTTGCTAGATATAATTGGGTTGTCGGGAGCAGGTATATAGTTTTTACATGCTGTGTGAGGTTTGGTTTACGTTATTATTTTCAAAGTTTATTACGTCTTTATATTTAGCTTTATTTTTTATTTTTTTTCCACTTCTAGATTTATGCCTGGTCATTCAGGCTAATTTACTTTTGATTTTGTTTTTTATGGGTATTTACCCGGGGTTACGTGCCCCATTCTGGTAGTTCCTGCATCTGACAAGTACCGTTTTAGTCCTTGGACCTGAGTACTAAACCATATTTCATATAAGATCCTATTTGCATCAGTTCATGGAACCCACTAAAGTTTTATATTTATAGAGTTGTTGTGATAAGCTAATTCATTATTCATTTTCATCCATGCATTTCCTTTTCATGCTATTTTGTGTTGCAAAGGGTATGTCTTAAAAAAAAATTCGATTTAATTGCTTCAGATGAATTTCAGTAAAATCCCAGTTGTGTTGTCAATGACATCTGTAATGTTTTAAACAAAAATGAAAAAAGGTGAAAAGGAGAACTGTGTAAGTCAAATGCTTTATCTGACATCAAATTTATGATTCTGTCGAAAACAAAAAGAGACGAAGCTCAAAGTACTGATTCATTGTTTGCCCTGGGAAGAAAGAAAATAAGTTGTTGATACCATCATAAAATGTTTGAAATAGGTTAAGTGCTGAACCATGAAAGTGTCACAGCTTTCTTCTCAGAGTCCTCTAAGGTGGTTTAAGAAACCTTTAAATCATATGTAGAAGCCAAAGAATTGTAACCAGGAACTCATCTGTGAAAATGAATTAAATGAGGCATTTAAAGTTGAATAAAATATAATATTTTTCAGTGTATGCTTGATAAAAATGATTTATGTTTATGTTATTTGTCATTTGAATTCTAGGTTTCTGGTGCAATGTAGAGATGTGCATTTGTTTTGGAAAAATTCAGGATTTAGAACGAAATTTGATAATTACTACTACTACTTCCGAATAACGAAACGATGCGATACGAATTCGAAACGAAACAAAATGGTATATAATGAATTTATTTCGTTTTACACTGTGTCATCATCATAAAAGAAAAATTTGAATAACTGATATCAACTATCGAATTTGAAATGAACTATCAAATTGATATCAACTATCGAATTTTAAATGAACTATCAAATTGATATCAACTATTGAATTGATCTTAACTTACAATACAAGTAATAGTAAGAAAAGAACTTTATGAAACAAATTAATTTTGTTTTACTTTTTAAATTGACTCAAATACTAAATCTGTGACAGAGCTTAAAATTTAACCCTAGCTTTTCTTTTAACAGCAAAATGTGATTAATTGGGGTTTTATCTAGTGATCCAAAATTCGAATTGATATCAACTATCAAATTGATATATGAAATTGCAAATCGATTCGAAATTTCAAATCGAAACGAAACGAAATGCGAAACGTAACTAGTTATGAAATTTCGAAAACGAAATTATTTAAAAACGTAACGAAACAAAACTAAACAAAAATGTTTTTCAGCAATGCACATCCCTAGTGCAATGTCCTTAAGCATTAATGAATATTGTTCTTTTAACAAATAATTTTAAAATTCCACAGGATTCTGATGCATTTCCTTTTCTGCAAGAATATGTAAACACTCAAACATTTTTTCCTTTGCACACTTTTTAATTCTTTTTTCTGCTCCTGTCAATTCAGATCAGAGGCTCTATTCTGTCTCTCTGATTCTTTTCAGAAGGACTATACATCATTGTTACCTTTTCACATGTTCAACATCATCATTTGTTGCTCAAATTTCACAGTTACTTTCCAGAAGCTGAGGAATGGGCAGTAGAGCGTGCTCTGAAGAGATTATCTGATAGTTCAAATAACACAGTGTAAGTTCCTATACCAAACAGATACTTCAAAACATTTCATTTATGCAACACTTTAGGCAATATTTAAATTGTGTAACTTTTTCATGGCGTAAAAAAATTCTAATAAGCTGCATGCACAGAAACTCCATCATGTACCTTAAAATATAATTTATATTTATATAATACCTTATAAAATACTTGGGGCTCTATTACACTGGTAACGCAAAAATGTGCGCGTGTGCAAAAACGCATTAACGCGAGGGGAAAAACCCTTCACGCTGAATGTCGTATAACGATGTTCGCTCATACGATGCGCGTTAACGTCTAATGCGAGTGACCCTGTGCGAACCCTGCGCGAACGCAAGTTCGTGCGCGCATCCCATACTTAACATTGTGAGCGCAAATGCGTTCTCTGCGCTGGTATGCAGATGGTATTACAATCGATGTGCAACTTTTTACGAACGACGTTTGCGTGCATAACTTTAACATCTTTGAAAAGCTGGTGGTAACTGCAAATCTGAACGTCCTGGCCGAAAAGAAATACACCAGCACGAAAAGAAATAAATACAGCACAGTATAGTTACACATTCTACACACACCCAAACAATAAAATAGAGAGGTTGTGCGTGTTTTTATTATTGCTGCAGCATATATACACAGATTGATTTTGACAGGCGCTAAAACTGAATGGGAGACAATTGTGGTTCTTAATTCTGATTGGGCGCATCGCGTGAAAAAACAGTCTGGCCACCGATTTCTGCGCGCAACGTTAATGCGCGTGCGTTTTTGCGTGTCTTCTTTACGCGCAATATTTTTTGACGGATGAAAAAATGCGCTCGATCGTAATACCTGCGTTAATTTACGCGCGTTAACGTTTAAAAAAATTGCGCTGCACGTACGAATTTTCGCGCTGAATGTAATAGAGCCGTTATAGTTTACTATATCTTTAACCAATTTGGAATCTATATTGTATCTAACTATAAAGCTCATGTTCCTAATAAATTGAATACCATTTTCCACAAAAAATTTAAATTATAAACTTGAAGACTTTAATGACAAATAAGAACTTAATTTTAAGTGTAACAAAAACATATTTACACTTGTGTGTATTAACCCCAATAATCACCATAGGAATTATAGCATGTTTATTTCTGTCTAGTTATATGTATTCTATGTTCTCTGTTCTATGTTCTCTGTAATCTTGATGGTTAGGCTAGGGTCAGACGAACGTGATTTCTACGGACTGTGCGCCCGTGCAGTACGGGCGCACTTTTTGACGGAAGACGCAGTAGTGGCCACACAGTCCGTTTTTTCACTGACGTATTACTTGACGGATGTAGCAGGGAAAATAAATTAAAATGAAAAAACATTTTGTTTGTCCGTCAAAAATGCTGGACGTATAAATACAGTCCGTCTGACCACGTTCCATCACTCACACACAAAGCTATGCGGACGTTGCAGACATGGTGCACTCCGCACGTCCGTTCTAGCAGTATTACGTTCTTGCCTAACCTGCGTCCGTCTGCCGCACTGTACTTTTAACACAATTCTATGCTATCACGGACGTACTTTTGTGCACCATCACGGACGTGAACGCTGCGCTCGTCTGACCCCAGCCTAATACTATCAGGGTTATTCAACTCTTTCGTTCACTGCATTTCAGGGAATAAAATCCTCATACCCTGCTGTGAATTCAGCATTCATCGCAAGGTCTATGCAGTGCAGGAAAAATCCACCAAGCGCATCAGAAAAACCAGCGCATCGTGCAGAAAAACTACTGCAAAACCGTTGAAAAAAACCAGTAGCGACCTGAAAAACTGCCGGAAAAGACCCGAACGCACCCGACGATCCGCCTGCAAAACTGCCTAATGCATCAGAGAAAAGCCATCGATCTGCCGAACAGATTTTTTTGCAGATTAAAAGAATAGTGCCGGCTGGGTGGAGTAGAGGTAACATCACTGCTCTATAACCATGGAGAGAGACTGTGGAGACACAGGTTTGACCCCGGCAAGAGCACCTCTCCAGTAAGTGTCCTTGGGCAAGACACCCAACAGTACATACTCACCACCCAGGACATACTTGAAAACGAGAGAAATCTCAATGTATCCTTCCTGGTAAAATCCTTTCTCAAAAAAAAGACTAAATGGTTTATTAATTATTTATTGAAAACAGGGATATTTTTAACATTGAAACCTATGGGATTCGCCTGATTAAACCTGCCAAATGAAAACGACAAACATCAGGGCATTTCACTGACATTTCGGTGCTGTTCGGTGTTCTATGAATATATTAACCATTATTTTTCTATGAGCATTTCATTGCTGCCGAAGATCATCGTATTTCTCTGGCAATTCATCAATATTTGGCAAATTGACAGCTTTTGAATCGCCTCTTTCTCTTCTGGAGTGCCGGGTCCCTCTGTTGCACAGTGTGTTCCACTTGGTTCTTTGAGCACCGTCTACTAATAAACCTATAATGACATGTAAGTGAGGGCTTCCTTCCGCTCTACTGTATTTCTGTAATATTGACCTCGCCTTGAGACAGTTTTCTTTAATGTACTTTAGTTCTGAGTCACAAGTAAAGGAATAGCACCTAGAGTCTTTATATCAATGGCAGAGTAAGAATATGGCCCAAGAAGTATAGAGGGCCCTGCTCAGATGAGCTTACATCTATCTATTTATCTACCTACATTTTTCTTGCACATTTTTATCAATTGCTTTGTATACATCATACTATAACACAGGTGACAATATCCCCCTCAGAATGTCCCTTTAGAAACAAAATACAATTAGGAGATACTCTTGCAGAAAAGAGTCTAAATCAGCCTGAAATAATGTAATTATGCTGATATAGTAAGTAGCAGATGATTATTGGTAAGATTTAGTGTGTACTGTAGGGAGAGAAGAAATTTGACACCAAGATTAACACTACCTGCTGAAACACCTCACAGAGGCTATAAAACACATTCTAACCACCGGAATGTAGTCCTTTTCCTTACATAATAATACGCTGTTCTGGAACTAGTGTTTCTTAAAAAAAGCAACACATTAACCTATAAAATTACGGACGTTCAAGCTTAAAACCCTCAGTAAGCTAAGAAATATATTGTCAGATTCTAAATTCTGTTTCATACGTAAGGGCACAAGTCTATTTAGCCCTAAGTTAACCCATTAAATTCTGTGACGTACAGTAAAATAATAAAATCTCAGGTAATACTGTGATGGACGTTTTGAGTAAAGGGCTACTTATTTTGGTTTGAGCTTAAGACCAGTTATTTTTTTGAACCTAGCAATGAATCTGCTTCAACAACTAAATAATTGAAGGTTCAATTGCGGCTGAACCAGTAATAAGGAGTCCCTTGTGGTAAAATGCAGTGTGAGCCGGTAACCGTAAGTGGCTCTCTATTATTGGCTCTATGATGAGAGAGAGCTGCTGCATTAGTGGCTTGTCTCATAATATATAAGAGCCACTATCAGTTACTGTAAGCAGAGAAGCATAGTGCCTTGAGATGAGAATAACAAACAATCTTGTAATCACTTCTTATTCTTTGGCTACCTGCAAATTAGTGCTTCCTGTACAAAATATCATATGTACTGCTTTACATTAGGCACACTCAGTAGCCGAGCCAGACATTTGTGTCTCAGCTGGAATAGGACAGGAGTCATGATGATTAAGGAGTAGGGCTGTCATACATAATGTCTCACTTGTTATCCCTAATGGCTTTTTTGGAAAAGAACATAAATAATAAAAGAGTTGTATCCAAACTACCATGCAGAAAATGATTTGGAGATACTGGGCCTGATTCCAACCAAGAAACGTAACCCGTTTTCCATTTTTGGTTCACTTTTCGAGTCGCAATACATTCGAGCTGCAGGGTAATGATGGCAGTGGCTCTGCGCACCACCACTGTTATCAGCTCTAGGAGTCCAAGGGAATCCATAGAGCCAGAACCAATTCTGTTCGAGCTCTCTAGGAGTAGGGATGGGCTGGCGGTTGGATGCGAACATGAGTTTGCATCACAAATTTTGCCCAATCATGGGCTCACAGAGCTAAGTCCCGTAACACACTATATAAGGTTTCCCCGCAGCCCCAGCGTGTGTGTTGCAGGAGTGAATCAGAGAGGAGAGGAGATTGTTGCATATCAGGGTGTATCACTGAGTTATACCAGAGTTCTGGGAATTTGAATCTGTGTGTCGGCACTGCCAGCTATCAGGGTGTATCACTGAGTTATACCAGAGTTCTGGGAATTTGAATCTGTGTCTTGGCACTGCCAGCTATCAGGGTGTATCACTGAGTTACAGCAGATTTCTGGAAAACAATACCTCAGAGGGGTTACGGTGTGAAGGCACTAGCTGGCACAAAAAGCACAATATTTGGGTGCACTGCCACTGACGCATGTACCAGATTCATATCATTTTAATATTTGACGGCAGGGTTCACCCCTGCACTCTTCCACAAAACCTCAGAGGGGTTACAGTGTGAAAGCACTAGCTGGCACCAAAGGCCCAATATTTGGGTGCACTGATGCGTGTACCAGATTCATATCATTGTAATATTTGATGGCAGGGTCCACCCCTGCACTCTTCCACAATACCTCAGAGGGGTTACGGTGTGAAGGCACTAGCTGGCTCCAAAGGTCCAATTTGAATGCACCTGTTGTTACTTTCATCCAAAGCCTGCATAACGTTCACCATAATTTAGCCAAAAAATCACTAAACTTGTTCTGCGTGTCCTAAAACTTCTCCTTTTTTCATACAGGCTGCCGCCCCAAGCAGTTGTTTATGAATAGATTAAAGGAAAACCATTTACTGTCATTTGAAATGTCATTTTTTTCTTTTTAAATGTTTCTATACATCCTAAAAATCCGCCACTTCACGGGCAGGTTATGGGGACCTCCTAGGCATGATATTTGAAGGAATTTTTCGTCTTTATTCTTAACATTTATGTCATGGAAAAATCACTGTTCTTTTAAAATCTTTTTTTTTTTTTTACTTTTTTTCCTTGTTTCCTGTCCCCCAGGGCACTACCCGGACCCCCATACACCTTTTATGGCAAATATCTTACATATATGCCCTCTTGGAATGTTCGAGTCCCATTGACTTGCATTGAGTTCGAATCGTGTTCGTGTTTGAATTCAAACTTTTTCAAATCTTCGTGTTCGAATGCGAACCGAACACGGGGGTGTTTGGCCCATCACTATCCAGGAGCTCATATGAGTGAGGTCCAGCCAAAATGACAGAAGCATTCACTCAGCTGCCCACGGCAGCAATGTGTGTCAAATGTGGCAATGTGATAGGAATTGAGCAAAATAGGAGTCTATTGAAAGGTGCATGCACTATGTCTTCACACTAAAGAAAAATAGAGAGGTCTGTATCATATGTCACATGTAATAGCAGAAATATAATCAAACAAGATAATAATTAAAGGTGTGTGGATTATGCCTGTACAATAATGATAAATAGCGAGGCCTGTAACATATATGAAAGAGCATACTATTACATGTGACTAACATATACGCAAGCTTTATATCTTTGTACCTTTTGGCTTCCATTGTGAGCTTTATGAAATGGGTTAATTAAATAAATAATTTTAATGATATGTCAGCCGAGAAAACAACAGTTTAATTTGGACAGAAAAATTATTCCTGTTCAGAATCAGGAGCACAACATGGCTCTTTTATCATTTTCCTGTTGTTTAAGGCTTTTTGAATATTGTTATATGTGTGTAGCTAGTCATACAAACAGGAATGCTTTTTGAGCAAGAATACATCTCGGCAGAAAAAATAAAAGGTATTTATTATATTTGCATCCGTTTTGTGATAGAGAGCAAGAATTTATTGTTCAGATGAACTCAAAATGACAAGCTACTCGACTCTTTAAATAGAAAACCTTAAATCTGCAATTTACTGCCGATTTAGCTTGAATCCTAAATCACATCATGTATTATATTAGAAGAATCTTGTTTCCTTGACTCTTTTCGAAGTTATTTTAATAAGGTGTAGCATTTTTTCTTTTTTTCCTTCGGAGTTACTTATTTCCTGCACTCCTCAATGGGGGTTGTAATGCATTTCCAACCATACAATGTAAACGGAAAAAAAACCTTCCAATGTTAATTCGAGATATCTGTCTGTACTTTGACCGGAGATCAGATTATAATTTGAATGCTGATTATGCTATTACTTATGTTTTTCAATTTCAGTATTTTTAAATTACTTTCTGCTAGAGGACACACAACCTTCACAGCAGAATCTCCTCCAATCTATAGCTAGACGGGCTTTTGAAGCCTCCAATAAATACCTGGTTAGCAAATATAATCAAATATTTCAGGCATTTTAACGATCCTTCCAAGATTGTAATGTTCGGGATTTCAGCAACTGCTTATCATAATACTTAACCGTTGACAGTCAGGATCACCCTTTAGTAGTCAGTTCGGAAATGAGCATGGTGGTTCTGCAGCCTAAAGTGGTGAGCTTTCCAGGCATGGCCTGTTTTATGTTTTGATTTGTTAAATAGCCAATAAGATCATAGATCATAGGATCATAGAACTGCCTCCAGGTCAGAGGTCATAACAGGAAACAGGAAGTATAAGCACAGTCAATGCATAACAGACAGCCTACAGTTTCTCTAAACATTTTATCTATAACCAGGTATAATAGGAGGATATTTAAATTTGTTCCAATCACGGATGGACCAAAAATAGTTACATATGACTTAGGGTAAGAAAATGTGACTATCATCTGGCCTCTAAGGTCAGTGGAACATTAAATTGAGGGGACAGAATAGGTTAAATGGAGAGGTAAAGCCAATTTTGTGGTTTCAAAAATTCCAAGAAAATGGGCTTAAATTGGACAAGGATGTCATCTGACAAAAATGAATGGATTAAACATCACCTAGTGGCCTTGTCCAATTAAATATCTATCTAAAGTGAATTTGTTAACTAGGTGGCTGTCAAAGATTTAGGTTCCGGTTCACAGCTCTACAGAACCTCAGAAACACACAAATATGTGATTATTTTTTATCGTGGGTATTTCATTTAATGTTATAGAGCCTATCAGTACGCTAGCTATCATGTTTTTTGCATTAGAAAAATCCATTAACCCCTTCACTACCAAGTGCTTTTCCATAAAAACATCAGCATGAAGCTGTGGTTTTATGGAAAATCACTTTAAATAAACCCTTATCATGTCACCACCATACACAAACATACACACTTGCACATACAGAAAAAGTGCACGAGCAATATACATGAGCCTAAAGGATCCCAGGCTCCAACATCGGTGAGTATACACCTTTAATTTATATATATATATATTCTTTTGGTGAAGACACATTATGCTATGGGAGCACTGGTTTCCTTCTGGTTTTTCCTTTGAGTTATCCACTTGTGGGCCAATGCAACATCAACTAAGAAGGACTGTGCCACCATTTAGTTGGCCAGATGCAAGAATCCCAAGAGCCAGGTTCCCTGTTTGGCTCTGTAGTACGTGAGTGTTCTTATACCCACAGAATATTATTATCCACTATTTCGGGAAAATCTACACCATTGTGTTTTTTAACAAATTCTTCTCTCTTTGAGATTATACCAAAACCGAATTGGACCCTAGAAAGTGGACTTCCCCTGTAAAGTATATTGAGTTTTAACACAAGTTTGTTTGTACATTCGCATTATGTGAAATCCCCATGGTATAATTCCTGACACTTTTTATTGTATATTTTATTTGGAAATGTAGCTTTTTTCCTTTCAATTTGTGCACGTGAGGAATTTGGTTATATGTGACCTGTAAACCGATCTAAGGTATAACCGGTGATTGTATACACCGGGTGGAATTTGTTTAACTTGCTATTTTTCACCTTTTCCTATACAGTTTTTGGCACAATTTAATGAGTGTTTCTTTGTGTCTTTTCCAGTGCGCAGCAAAATCACAAGTGTTTCTATCTAACATTTTAGTTATCTATTATTCATTTGTTTATTACTGAAACATCTGTATTGGGACAGCGTTTTCTAAAGCGTCTACACCTGTTATTCTTTGTTCTGTACATTACACATACACCCTGTAAAAGAGCATGTAAAACTATTGTAAAGAGGTTTACAATGCTTTTACAGACCTTGCATAGTATTTGAGAAGCCGAGGGCTCCCTTGAGACACTACACAGACAGATTCAGTGTCTGTTTTGAACTTTCAGCGCAGAACTGGAGATTGTTGTACATTGACTTCTATGTCTCATGTACTGTAACACTTGGGGCATGACCTGGAGCCCACATGCAATAAATTTTTGGTTTGCAAAAAATTTACTTCCATTACTCCAGAATATGCCTTGATTGAATTGCCTTCAAGCCGAAGGTGCTTCTGAAGATCAAGTTAACTAAATGTTGCACAAGCGGCTGAATGAATTTGTTTATTTTATTGTTTTTCCTTCTTTTGTAGGCTAACAGTAAAACTCAGGGACAGGCATTATGATAATGTAAATATTGGGAGGCAGGTGTTTTAAAAGTATATGTATGTCATGTGCACATGTGGGAGGTGTAAGTGAACTAAAAGAGAAAGAAATGGAGAGACTGAATAACAAATGGAAGAGGCATACTTAGGGTATTTGGCACCCGGGGCAGATGCTCCGTTTTGCACCCCCACCCCCCTGAGCAAGAAAAGCAAAAATCCAGTTCAATGATCCACCTCAGCGAGGTGAAAGAATTTTAATTTTATGCAAAACGCAAATGGGCCCAGTCCAAGAATGAAATGCTGCCCCCCAAAAAAATGCCACACCCATGCATTTCACAGAGCTCTAGAGCTATAAAACTCACATATTGTATGGTGTACATGAGCATATCACAGAACTACACAGCAGTAAAACTCACAGTAATGTGTGCTGTGTATGAGTGTATGACAGAGCTGCACAGTAATAAAACTCACAGTAATGTGCAGTGTGTATGAGCATAGCAGAGCTCCACAGCAATAAATCTCACTCACATCCACGCACTGCACATTACTGTGAGTTTTATTGCTGTGGAGCTTGTGATACCCTCATAGACACCATTGTAAAGGGTTATTCAGAAAGCACAGAAATTTCAGTAAACTAACCTTTTTTCTTCCGAGTGGGGGGAGTTATAAGGGTAGCTGAAACTGGAGTCACCTTACATGACAGGTGGATCTGCCTGAGACTGCACACACGACACACAAAACACTCTTTCATTTATATTTTTCGTTATGCGTTAATCATGCATCTGCAATAATTCAACCAATTAGGCATCGAGCTGTATGGAGTAGCGATATTTCCTGGTGCTTGCCCCTGTGATATGCCTTGTCTCTCTCCCTTTTGAGGACTAGTCCGTTATAGATGTGCATATTGACCTTTAGCATGTGTGCTGATGGTGGTTTTTTGTTGTTAAATATATTTTTTTCGCCCTCTGTTGCTTTTTTCCTCCGTTGTTTTGTTCACAATTTTGCAGAGTCGAGGTACTGTGCTATTAGTTGCCGCAGATTGCCCTCGTCTCCGGTCCACCCAGGTTTCTTTTTGTTTTTAGTTTTTTCTATCCCCATGGTTACCTGAGCAGTCAGGTCCAATGCATAATTACGTTCCAGCTCGGCGTCCAACCCGGAAGTAGACGCCGGGTCCATGCGCTTTGGCGTTCAATCGGATCCACGCCGGTATTGGGTGAGCTCTGACAGTTTTTATTATAAATGTATGTGTTATATTGTAAGCCTGTATTCCTTGATAAAGGCCCGAAGGGGCCGAAACGTTGGTCAATGGACAGGTATTTTAATCTGTACCAATAAAAGTTTTTTTATTTTATTCAAATCCTGATGTGCTGCCTTATCTTTGTTTGCTATATTTCTGCTTCAAGGCATCCGCACTCAGGTATATTGATTATTATTGGCGTGTCTGGGTCTAATATTGTACTTGTATATATATCACTCTCTATAGGCATTTTATTTTTGCTTATAATACTTTATCTCATGACATTCTCACTTTAACCAAATGAGCAGTGGGTAAGAATGTACTACATTGCTTGATTTAAATGGATTTGCATTTCCCTTGCCAGTTCACAGTTTAAACTTTCTTTAAAAATGGACTTTCTCATCCAGCAGGGAAAAATAGTAATGTTGCTATGGTAAAACCTTAAATTTTCATAACCCAAATAGCACTCAAATGCTGTAGACGTGGAGGCCTGGATAAATCATTTACGTTACTATTTTAATAGAAAGGCAAAGCACCTATTGTACATTTACCATTTTAATGTCCCCACATATTGTTAATGTTTAATGTTGTCCAGAAGAATGAGTCGGTAGGCAGCGCTAAAATGCAATATAATTCTAGGGTACAGCAGAAGTGTGTCAGGTAAAATGTACAAGTCATTTAGTTTACGTCAAAACTTTAAAATCATTCTATTTGACAAATTGCTCCATTAGTTAAAGTATTAAGTTAGTTGATATTTCTTTCACTTTATCCCTTTGTTGCTGGATGATAGAATTATTTTGTCGTGGATTTCATAGGATTAACGCTTTCACTACCAAGATGTTTTCATTAAAACTACTGGCAGGAACCAGTGGGTTTAGTGAAAACCCACATAAAAATGACACCTTTAACCTTATCACCCCCACACACAAATATAAATACAGAACTGCATACATACATGCAAAAAACAACACAACACACACACACCTACATATCTGTAAATGCACTGTAAATTAGGATTACAATGATTTTACAGAATTGACACAGTATTTAACAGGTGGAGGGCTTCCTCTGCTGATGAGATTTTAGTACTGCTGCCTATGTCCACGAGACTCTGCAGCACAAGTCCATGATTTGCAGTACAGTGGCTGATTTGTCCCATGTACTGCATTTTTTTGGGACGTATTCTGCAGTTCATATGCAAACCATTTTTTTTTCTCCAAAAAAGTGAATTTCCTTTACATTAATCTAGAATGTGTACAGATCGAGCTAACTCGATGTCAGGAACGCAAATGAGCATTACTGATCCAGTTAAATCGATCATTGATATTGAAGGGGTTAATTTCCATGATGGAAATTAAACCCATCGCTGTCCTTTAAAAAAATAGTCTATGAAATTTGAGGGTGCAGTAGATTGAATTTACGGTTGAACACCACTTTGCAAAAAAATGACAAAATTGCTTGGGACCTTAAGTTCAAAACAAGTAGACTGAGTCTGCATCACCAAGGGGTTAAATAATGGAAAAATTCAAAAGAGAATGTGCACATTAAGAAGTTTTGGTTTTTAATAGTAGCAAAATGATATAAAGAATAGAAATTGGAAGCATATACAGTGAAATCTCAGAAACGAGTGCAATATTGTCACATTGCGCACTCAATTGACAAAGAGCTTACATTAACTTCTCATCCATTCACTGGATTTGGGAGAGATTTACCCATAATGACAAATCGTAAAGAAAAAGTACATGGTAAATGAAATGTGTCTTCACAGTGTATTGAATTACACAGGAGACTGGTCAAATGAAGCATTCCAAGTTCCATGATTCTTCACCAACCTTAGTATTGGAACTATGGGGATTCTAATCCTGCAAATTCTGAAAGCCTGCCACTTGATTAACCCTGAAGTATGAGGGTACATTGTGTATCTATTCAAAGCGGAAATATATACTGCCGGCTTTCAAAAAAGGATTATTTTTTCAACTTTTCTGGCTGCCAAAGCCTATATGTGTTTAGGAACACAGTAATTTGGGTAAGCAATTTTTCTAGTGTGCTACACTAGCCATCCTTTCTCTTTGTGCTACTTGTATATTGCTTCTCGATCTTGATTCCTATGTCTTAATTAAGCCTCTCTCTCTCAACAAAAATATTATAGCAATTTCAGGGCTTCACATACATCAAGTGTGCACAATTACCTTGCTTTCTAAACTTCATTTACTTCTTTCATGTTCTTTTGATATGTCACTTTTAAGGACTTCTCAATAAGGTATAGAATCTGAAGATTCTACAATAGATGTAAAGTCTAATTAAACTTGAAGATGTGCTCATCTCCCTTCCTTTTATGTTTTATTCTAGTGATGTATTTGCGATGTGGTTCGAGTTGTGTCAGTATCATATGAGGATCAGTTGCACCAATATTCCACATTCTTTTAACTGTCTTTTAAGTTTCTAGAGTAAGTATTTTGTAGTTTTTTGGGAGCATAGTTTTGTAAAATAATTCTAACTTCCTGTTTTTAAATTATACTAATATATCATGCTTTTATTTATTTATTAAAAAATTAAATACAATACAGAGATGCTAAATTAAAAAAGCTTAGAATGATATAAACTGGGATAATGAGATGCAAAAGTCATCCAACCCCGTACTACCACTAAATCCATGCTCTCCGGTACTACGTGTATGTTTACAACTTAAAAATTGTGAATTCATTTTGTAATGATTCGGGTGGAACAGAAGACTTACCTACCAGTTTGTTGTTTTTTTTTGCCATCTTTTAAATTGGAATGTGGAAAAAAAGGAAAGAGTGGAAAATATCTTTCCTTACACTGGACAAGCTTTATTAATACTGCCACTAAATACTGATTTGCTGTTAGTGCATAATAAATGATGATGCCAGCTTGAATATAATTTTCTGCTCGTTATTGCTACATATTTTATTCATGTATTAAGCTATTAACCCTTTCACCATCAAAAATGTATGATTTCTTTTTTTTTTGGAGAAAGGATTTTACCAGGAATGATATATTGATATTTCTCTCGTTTTCTAGTATGCCCTGGGTGGCAGGTATGTACTGTTGGGTGTCTTGCCTGAGGACACTTACTGGAGAGCTGGTCATCGGGATCAAACACATGTCTCCACAGGCTCTCTCCACGCAGAGCAGTGATGTTACCTCTACTCCACCCAGCCGGTGGCATTAACATAAAATACTGACTTGCATATCTTATTAATGCAACATTAGTGACACCTTTGAAGAAACAATATTTTTGTGATAACTCACTCCTCTCAAACATTATTACTATAAAGGAGGATATCTGACCATTTTTGTTATCTATCTTTATCACATTTACTGCATCTAAACCCAGAGTCCATTTTTGCCAGTAAGCTAATAATGCAGACCTTGTTTGAAATTGTGAAAGTTAAGGGACAGCATCGAGGGCTTAGAAGATTTCATCCCAGCAATATTTCTGAAACAGATAAATGAATATATCAAGGATTTAAAATGTGCAAATTTACATTATTTTGAATAATTTCCAATGGCACAACAAATTTAATTCTTTTGCAATGCAACAGAAAAATACCACATCTATTATATTCAGTATTAGGCAGCTGCAGGTACTTTTGAAGATCATCTATATTCAATAGAGGTAGTAAAGAGGCTAAGTGACATTGAGTATGTGTAAAACTGGCAGGTCTAGTCAAAAAAAGGTAAAACTCAGGAGAATGGCTGGAGAAGTTAAAATTCTAGGTCAAAAAAGCCAAACCAGAAAAATTCTCCAATATATCTGACTTTCCAAATTGGTTATTTGGTCTAGATTGTTCTCTTCTACTGGTTTTCACCTTTCTCTGAATAACCCTGTGTATTGTTTTTACACATTTTTATTTCATGGGGAAAAAAAATTATTCATTCTTCCTACTGGATTGGATTGAGGCCTCTCCATTTTTTAATTCACAACCTACTACTCTAAGTTGGTTGCTGGACCTCAACCTCTATTATTAGGGTGCCTGTGTGAGCAGTTCCTTGGGAATCACACAATGATATTTAGAATTATTTATTGTTATATTTTATTATGTTTTACTTATTTTCTCCTTTACATTACAAATTTGCAAAAATCATGATGGATTTCGCATATACTTTTAATTTACCCTGCCTTCTATAATAAAATGAGCTCATTACGGTTTGTATTTATTGTCGCTATCCATCAGTATAGTGTTTGATACTTATTTGGCAACGGTATTATTATGATAAAGTATTGTCACAGCTAGATTAATAATCCTGGACATGCTGATCGTTCTTAAAATAAGCAAAAGGCTTTAGCAGGAAAGTGTGCATGTTTATTCTTACATTTCTTCAAACTGCTGTTTAGTGAAGAGATGCAGAAATCTATACAAGAATTACCTGGAATTAAATACTGCTTAGCACTTGCGAAACGATCAGCTTTTTGTTAGAACAAAATCAAGATCTACAAAATCAATTTAACTTATTTTACCTTTAGAAATTCAAATTAATAGGAAAATATTTGTAGAGATAACATCAGCATAATTAAATTGTACAATGTATCAAAGCTAAAATGTAGCTAATGTTAATTACTATTGACCACATGTAACAACAATACAGTCTTGCTAAATACTAAAGGGGAATGCCTTAATCCAGGGGTGGGCAATTACGGCCCTCCAGATGTTTTAAACTACATTTCCCTTGAGGCTCTACAAACCTAATGAGCAGCCGAGCATCACGGGAAATGTAGTTTAAACATCTGGAGGGCCGTAATTGCCCACCCCTGCCTTAATCAAATTGAGTTACCAAAAAATATTTTGGAGACTGGTATAACCTTTTTAATTAATTTTTCTAACTGAATGCCACCTAATACCTAATATAGCTACTTTGTATGTTAGTGCATACATAATGTATATGTAAATACCTATTCTTTTTTGCCCTTGCTCCATGGCAATTTTAAGGCTTTTGGATGGTAGTATTTTCATAAATCATGGTATAAAATTCAAATACAGAGTTTTTCGAAATGTTGGTGTCAGTGGCATCAGTGATGGGTTCATCCAATGAGGACATCAAGATGAAAAACCCCAAACTGTAAATAAAGCCACAACATACTCTGAAAGCAGATCCAGTGCAAGGATATTGAGGCACACAGTTGAAAATCCATTTTGCTGCTGCTCTAGTGTGTATACTGTGGATGCAATGTGTATGTATGTTGTGAGGGTGTATGGAATGGAAGTGAAGATGTAGCTGAGTGGGATGGTAGCGAGTATGTGGCTGGCTAAGGGAGAGATATGGGGAGGATGTGTGATTGGTTGAGTGAGATAGGAGTAAACGGGTAGTTTACTGTTTGGAGTGGGAGTTGAGCTTGTGTCTGTGTGAGTGGGATAAGAGTATGTGGCTGGTTGTTTGTTATGTGTGTGAGCATGTGATTGACCGATTGGGGTAGAACGGAGCATGTGTGTGTCTGATTGACATGGGGTGTGAATATGCAGCTGGCAGAGTGAGTTCGTAGTTGGGTGCGATAGAGCTGACTGCGTGTGATGGGAGAGTGTATTTATCGTATGTCTGTGGTTTCCCCCCATATCCCTACTATAGCATGGCTGGCAAATCAGGCAGTAGTTTGCTCCTAACAAAGAAAAAAATGTCATCTGCGCTTACTCCAATTATACCGTGGGAAACTAAACACAATTAGAGGTTTGGTTTCTTATTAATGGCCATTATAAGACTAGCTCGCCCGCCAACGTCACGGCACCTCTATAAGGGCGAGTCCTAACCAAAATGAAACCACAGGCTGCTACATAGCAAACCATACCTGCTCATGCTGCTTGTCAAACATGAGGTAGACTGGTGCGCCTTTATTTATGCTCCCCCAGAAACAAAATCCACTTTGGGATCAAAACAAAGACACTGAGCGGAGTCTTGCTGCAGGGATGACCTGGCTGGAAGTACATTAAAACATACATAGTGCAGGAGGGGTGGGGTCGCACCTATTCCTCGAAGGGTTGGCTGCAACCACCAAATGCATCCAGCCCAACAACATGTGTAGAACATAACAAAGAAAAAAATGTCATCTGCGCTTACTCCAATTATACCGTGTGAAACTAAACACAATTAGAGATTTGGTTTCTTATTAATGGCCATTATAAGACTAGCTCGCCCGCCAACGTCACGGCACCTCTATAAGGGCGAGTCCTAACCAAAATGAAACCACAGGCTGCTACATAGCAAACCATACCTGCTCATGCTGCTTGTCAAACATGAGGTAGACTGGTGGGCCCTTATTTATGCTCCCCCAGAAACAAAATCCACTTTGGGATCAAAACAAAGACATGGAGCGGAGTCTTGCTGCAGGGATGACCTGGCTGGAAGTACATTGAAACATACATAGTGCAGGAGGGGTGGGGTCGCGCCTATTCCCCGAAGGGTTGGCTGCAACCACCAAATGCATCCAGCCCAACAACATGTGTAGAACATAACAAAGAAAAAAATGTCATCTGCGCTTACTCCAATTATACCGTGTGAAACTAAACACAATTAGAGGTTTGGTTTCTTATTAATGGCCATTATAAGACTAGCTCGTAAGACTAGTAGTTTGCTCCTGCCACTATTTCCACCCGGGTCTCAAGCATGGAGCACCTATCTCTGGAGTAGCCTGCACCCCAAGTAAACAAGAAAATCACATTGTAGGGTGCCAACCAGGAAACCACTTTTTTGGGCCACCAGTCAGGGTGCCATAAGGCGACCTTTTGTGTCACATTGCGAAGACAATAAGTAAAGAGTATTTATGTGTATGTACACTTTACAAAGTATTACACAAAAAGATATGATAAATATATCACTTGACAAACTAATATCACATTTCAGAGTCGATAAGAATGCTTAACTACATATTATGGGTCCTATTCCCTTCCTAACACTAAACTGGGGATGATAATGGGGAATACCTGTGCCTTCAGGTTTCCCCGTAACATCCTGATTTTAGCATGCTATTCAGAGGCAGGCGCTGTCTCAGCACCTTGCCCAGAATGCAGTGTTACTCACAATGATTCTCAAACGAAAAAAAATCTGCACTGCTGTGAGTAACATGTCCTGGAGCACATAGGACTCTATGGAGGGTTGTGCTGCCGGGCCGCGAGCCCTGCATGATTTCAGTGTCATGTTGAGTGATCGCTGAGGGAGACTGAGAACTATTTGTTCCCACACTTCTTGTGGTCCCGGTGACAAGAAGCAGCAGATCAGGCCACTGTTCTCGCCACGGGATGAGAGGTGAGTATCGGACTAATTGGCAGGCATTTTTAGGGGGTGCTAAATGATTTTGCAAAAGCAGAATAATTTAACACCACCTTTTAGGATATGGTAAAAAAATTAACCCATTGGTGCAGTAATTAGCGCTAGCACTTTGTAATACGTTACGTATCTTAACGCTAATTACTGATTGCGATTCCGCGCAAGCTCGCTCAATCACTAATACTGATTTTTCACGGGTTTAGCATCAGGAATGTAATATGGGGGAAATCAACGTCACTTATCCTAGCATTAACATTTACTCATCCAATCTATTCCCGTTCTCTATGGAATAGGGCCCTATGTCTTAAACGTTTCCTATACAGATCTATATATTATAATAAAGACCCGAAGGAGCAAAGGTAAAATTCTAGGAGCCAATTGAATTTGTCAATTCCTAGATAACATTTAATCTTACATTTTCTGTAGCAACACATCTTGACATTGTTTCAAAAGTATGTTTATTATTAAGGTGTTTAGGACACATATACAGTATATGTATGTTCAGTCAGAATAGCAATGTCTTTTTAAGCTATATCCATTAGAGAGTAAACATAAATGCTGCATTTTTTCATCTATATGCCAGAGACATTGGAAACTTTACTGCGTTATTCTGCTACTCAGATACAGTTAGCTTTATATTATTTAGGCTTTTCCTCTAGCCAGAGTGTTAACGGGCACAAATGGTTTCCACAGATGTTTCTTGCTGCAGAATATACAGAAATATCTGTTTATTTAATTGACTGATTGAAGCTAACAATTTTTTTTGCCATTATACATAAAAGCAGCTATAAAGCTCCTTTCTGTTTCCGCCGATGCTTCCTTTCAAGTCATTATTTAAAATTGGGCAGTTTTACAGTTAAACAAAAAAGGCTAGAGCATTGGTTTTAAAGGTTTATGTAAAGCCTTTTTCTTCCATTTGCCTAGTCAATGCCATTTCTAGTTTGGCGCTGCCAGGGCAGAGCAAATTGCAGAGCGGTTTTTCGACAATACGATATGTTATTAATGATAACCATGATTATACCTATACAAAACAGATTGAATTATTAATATGCTTTTAAGAATAACTACGTATTTGGGCTATGCACGTATAAGTATGGTTTACACACTGACTGTGCTTTTTCTTCTGTATAAATCTAAGGGAAAGAATAATGTGTTGCTGTTGCTGTGCTGACAGTCGTGAAGCATATGCCGCAACGTAAGGAAATAAAAAAGCACTACAGAAACATGGCTTGTTTTAAAGCTGAAATATATGATTACTATGGGCAGAAAAAGTATTTACGAAAAAAAAATAGGGAGCAAAACAAAAAATAGCAGAAAATAGCACTTTCTGATTTTCAGAAATGTTCTTCGGAAACGGGATGTTTACTGCAAGATATTAATGCAGTGTGTGTGACATGTTCCTTCAGCTTTCCTGGAAGAAAAAAAGAAAAACACTACACGGATCCCTCTAGTTGTATCCTATAACCAAACTCTAGAGGGAATTCGCAAAATCATCAAAGATCTGCAGCCACTGGTCACAGAGGACCCTACGCTCAAAGAACTATTCCCACAGCCCTCCTTACTGACATTTAAGCAACCCCCAAACCTGAGGCAAACACTGGTCCACAGCAAACTCACCCAGGAACAGGACGACATACAGAATGGGAGCACACACTGCAACAAGTCCCGCTGCAAACTGTGCCAACATATATGCGACAGCAGCACTGCTCGGCACAATAAAACCACATACAACACCAAGGGCTCATACCTCTGCACGTCTGTCAATGTGGTGTACATGATCCAATGCACGGTCTGTAAAAAGGGCTGCTATATTGGTGAAACCGGCCTCGAACTGAATCTCAGGATGAATCCGCACAGACACTCCATCAAGAACCATCAGAAAAATAAATATTGCAGCCCAGCGGGACATCACTTTAATGTGACATAACAAGGAAAAAAGGTGTCATCTGCGCTCGTTTCTATGTGTTCCATGTACAACAAAACTGAGGTTTTTGTTTGTTTCAATGGCCATTGCAACGTAAGCTCACTCGCCACTTCACGGCAGCCAAGGAGAGGCAAAGATACATTAACTGGGCTGTTACTCCTGGCCGTTGCTGCCGCTCCGGGGAGTATGGGCGCGACGCCATTTTTTCTGTATTTATGTATATCATGCTTGTAACACCAGTCCGTCGTTCTGCAGCTGTTCCTCTTTCCATGTTTTTGTTTTTAATCCCAAATGGGAAGTGTTTGGTGCGTGTATAAATAAAACCCACCATATCTTTGCCTCTCCTTGGCTGAAAAGCAGCAGGAGGGGCTTGGAGCTGCTCAGTAGAGCGGCCTTTTGGTTACATTTGTTAGGTACTCACTCTGTAAAAAGGTGCTGTGAAGTGGCGAGTGAGCTTACGTTGCAATGGCCATTGAAACAAACAAAAACCTCAGTTTTGTTGTACATGGAACACATAGAAACGAGCGCAGATGACACCTTTTTTCCTTGTAATGTTTTATACATTAACTGGGCTGTTACTCCTGGCAGTTGCTGCCGCTCCGGTGAGTATGGGCGCAACACCATTTTTTCTACTTTAATGTGACAGGCTACTCCATCCACAACCTCAGGATTAACATCCTCAAAGGAAATTTTAAAGACCCTCGTGAACGTAAGACATTTGAAATGAAAATGATCCCACATTTTAACAACATAAAAGAAGGACTCAATGTGGACTATGGCTATTTAACCCATTATCATAAAGTCACATAATATTCAAAATTCTGTCTGGTGTTTTGTTTATTCTTGTGGTTTAATTTTCCTCTTACTCGTTTATGGAACCCACACATATTATATATTGTTTTTCTTGCCATTAAAAGGACTTCCTAAAGATACCATTATTTTCATCATATCATAAAATTTACTATAAAAACAATTATGAAATATGATAAAAAAAATGGAAAAAACTTTGATCGTCAAAATCTACCACCGCCAAAAAAAACCCCGGCTAAATAGTTTAGAAATAACCAATTTTTACGTTTTTTCTTTTTAATGCCTTCACTGCTGAGCCATTTCACCTCTTTGTGCTGAGTGTTTTATGCTCATCATGTTTAAACATTATTTGAAGTCCTATTTTATTAAGCCCCAAAGAACAATTATTATTATTTTTTTTAAAAATACACTTTTTTTTTATTTTTTATATTTACACCAAACATGGTCATGTTTGGTATCATTGAAAAGGTCAGTGCGATGGCTGGGGTCAATAAAACCTTTGGGCCAGCTTCAAGGAAGCCAGATCGATTTGGAACCCCAGCCAGAGAGGTGACTATAGGGACGGAGGGGGTTAAAGGACCATAATATACATAGTACGTCCTTGGTACTTAAAGGGAATTTTCACAAGGACGTACTATGTACGTCAGTGGTCCTTATGGGGTTAAAGATTTTAATCCTTTAAAGATTCTAACAACTCGTAACCCTTTTAATATTTCAAAACCATTTAACCCATTAAAGAATTTTACAAGTTCTGTTAAAAAATTACGGCTGTTTAGTTCACAATATATGGCCATAAATTGCTTAAGCTTGTCAAAGCACCAATGTACCCCATCTCCACAGGTTATATCCTTGTCACCTAATGACCCTCATTATGGGACTAACTCACTTATTGAGGACTGAATCCTTTGCGATTCAAGGTTAAATAGAGCCTGTGGCGGGGGGGGGGGTGCATTGAAATGATGCAGCTGTAAAATTATACTGGAAATTACAATTTTTTTTAAAAAAAATTGTGTTACAGAAGTCTGACAGGACATGACAAATACATATAATAAAGATATATTATGAATCTGCCGAGTCTGCTGAAAATAAGGATATATACTTTGTCTGGGTCCTATAATAAACCATGACTTCAAATCATGTTTAAGGCTAATGTCAGACAAACGCATTCTGAGCACACTGTGCGTGCGTGCACGCACAACTGACGTACTTTCTGGCTGATGATACTGTAGACACCACACGGTCCGTTTTTTTTCACTGACTTTTTTGGCTGATGTAGATGGGAAATAAAATGAATATGTAAAATTAAAACAATTGATACATGATATGAAAAACCATTTTCCTGCAGTATAGAAATATGAGAAGGTCTGATAAAAAGGATATAAATTTATTCTAAATTATTTGTTGCAATAGATACATATATTCTTGATACAATGTTCTTGAACCCAGGACATACTTGAAAACGAGAGAAATTTCAATGTATCCTTCCTGGTAAAATCCTTTATAAATAAATAAATAAAGTAATAAAATAAATTTTGTCTGTCAAAAATGCTGGACGTCAAAAATGCAGTCCGTCTTACTACGTACCATCACTCAGACACAAAGCTATGTGGACGTGGCGCACTCTGTGCGTCCATCCTAGCGGTTTAACATTCTTGCCTAAATTGCGGCGGTGCCACTTGCGTTGTGCGTCCGCACTTCTGTGCGGACTTACTTCGTGTGTGGGTCTCTATTGATCACAATTTTATGCTACGACGGACGTTAAAATGTGCGGCAATGGGGCGTGGCCAGCTCTGCATGATGACAGACGTGTCTTCTTGGAGTTCTGAAGGACTCTCCTGTTTTTAGCTTGACCTTTTCTGTGGATAACGCACCAGTGGAGACCCTGCACGCCTGGCCATTACGGGGATTGCTCCGGGGCCCGTTATTGCCCCCCTCGCCGGAGCACAGCTGAGTTTTATGTGAATCCTTCTGGTGATGCTGATCGGCCATCACCCATTTTTACATTTAAAGTTTTTATTTTACAAGTAAGAATGATACACAAACTGGCAAAACCGGCCTCACAGGGCCAAATAGGCATCAAATACACAGAAAGCATAAGGGGGGGGGGAGGTTTCTCACAGGGCAAAAAAAAAAAAAAAAAAAACAGATGGGGGGGGGGGAAGCGGTGGACACAATCAGCATAAGCCCCAGCCGGGAACTATAGCAAAAGAGGACTACAGTGTCCCGAGAAAAAGGGGTGTCTCAGTAGCGGAGAAGATAACTCCCTGGGCTTGCAGAACCCAAATTCGGGTATACCGGTAGAAAGCGTAAAAGCAAATAACGACTGGCCCAAGTGAAGTTATGTTAAAAAGCAAACAAAAGACAAAGATTGTCATGGGACCTTCAAAAGGAAAACTCAGAAAGAGTTCCAGTTCTTAAAACAGCGTTCCAAAGTCCAGAGAACCCGCTTGCAAATATAAAGAAAAAGAGAGAAGAGAGGGAAAAAAAAAGGAGGGGGGGGGGAGAAATCAGCATCATCAACCCGGCTGAACCGTCGCGGCATCCAGCGGGATACCTGCTTGGTCGAGGACATTCAGCGCCGTGGCGGGGTCGGTGATCGTATGGGCGATATTGGCATGGTTACACTAAGGAGCCAGCCAGCCCCATCTATATCGGATCCCCTGCCGACGAAGGACAGCCGTTATGGCCATCGCCCATTTTGAGGCCTTTTCTTTTTGCCACCTGGACATTTCGCTCTTTGTTCCCCTGAGACATACCTCTGCTGGGGACTTGTCGGATGCAGACAGCGGGGATGGAGGGCCCCCATCCTCTGGCTTCAACTGCTGTCCCACTGGCGAGGGACCCAGAGATGCGACCAGAGCGGTGCAATTTGGACCGCCCTCCGCCTGCCAGTGGGATGGAGGCTTGGTTTGATGCCCTCAAGGCCTGTCTCGATCAGACTCCGGGGGATGTAGAGAGTCCACTTACCTGCCGTCCATGGTGGTGGCTGATGGCGTTGCTGGGAGCTGACCTGGAGCCTGAGGACCTGGAGCCTGAGGACCTGGAGCCTGAGGACCTGGAGGAAGAGACACCGGGGGATGCTGAACCGTGTTTGATGGGAAGTGTGGTCGACAGTCTGGTGCGTGACGACGGAGCTACCCTGACAGAGGAGGTGATGTCTGCGGGGGAGCCTTCCCCAGAAGCCGTGCTGAGGGCGCCGGCAGAGACTGTTGGGCCTGGTGCTGGTGAGAGGCAGCGTTGGCCAAGGTCTGGCAGTGCGGCCGGTGCGGCCACCGGGAAGGCCCAAGGACTGGTTGCCCTTCTTGTTTGCCACGTGGGCTTTTATGTGGCGCGGATTTCGTTCTCCATCACCGGGTGCGCCTATGCTGACCAACCTGGCCTATATGCCGTGACCTTACCTGTGTTGAAGCGAAGACCATTCAGAAACACTGGATGAGAATATTACCCCAGAAGCAGTTTCACCCTTTTTGATGTTATTTTTTCTTTTATGCATATCTTTTGTGAGGACTTTTCACCTATTATTATTATTTTATTTTTTTTGTGCCCTGTTTGTGATATGTATGTCCCCAGCTGGGGACATCCTACCAGAGACTTTATTCTCCTTTTACTTTGAGGAATTTTCTCTTTATTATTGCTACCCCCTCATTTTATTTTTGATCGTTTGCCACTTTTTTTTTCTTTCTTTCTTTT
The DNA here is from genome assembly GCA_009667805.1 of Leptobrachium leishanense. Taxonomy (NCBI): domain Eukaryota; kingdom Metazoa; phylum Chordata; class Amphibia; order Anura; family Megophryidae; genus Leptobrachium; species Leptobrachium leishanense. The sequence goes on along the minus strand of CM019071.1, from coordinate 32,495,824 downwards.
CTGTGAAGACCCCCCATATGTGTTTCTTATATCTGTGATATCTGGCCCTGCGAGGCCACTATTGATGGTCGGTCTGTGACCCTTCGAATGCAAAATAAAAATCTTAAATTAAAAGAAAAAAAAAATGTGCGGCAACACGGACGTGATCACTGCGTTCGTCTGACACGGGCCTTAACATGATGTGCACAAAACAGTCAAAATGGCTCAGCAGTGAAGGTGTTAAAGGGATAAAATTTGTTAAAATGTTTTAGGCTGGGGTCAGACGAACACAGTGCGAACGTGCGTTTTGCCGCACTTTATTACGGCCGTGGTAGCAGCAAATGACGTCCAATGCAGGCCCACACACGAAGTGGTAGAGGTCAAAACAGTAATTGAATTTAAGCAAGCATGGGATAGGCATAAGGCTATCCTAAACAAAAGATAAATCCAGGTAAATTATCCATGTAATTGAGCAGACTAGATGGGTCGAAAGGTTCATTTCTGCCGACATTTTTCTATGTTCTACGTTTCTAAGTACGGCCGCACAAAAGTTTGGCCGCGCAACGCAAGCGGCAAACGAACGCATTTTTGCAAAAACGTTGAACCGCTAGTACTGATGTACAGAGAGCGCTGCGTCCGCATAGCGGCGTGTGTGCGTGATTAGGAGACGTCAGACGCTGCTCATGTCCGGCCAACATAACGTCCAGACACCCAAAGTTTCCTGGTTTGGATCCGTAAAAAATCATGGCCGAAATTGCACATCGTATGACCGCTATCGCGTCTTCCGTGATAAAATGCGTTCGGACGCATCAACGCACTTTTTGACGGTAGACGTGAAAAATGCGTACGTCTGACCCTAGCCTAAATGTAGGAGCTCCTTTTAAAGTCTTTGAATGTATAAGTTGGTGTGCTTTCCTTCTGTTATTTTTTTAGAAAGGATTTTACCAGGAAGGATACATTGAGATTTCTCTCATTTTCAAGTATGTCCTGGGTGGCGAGTATGTACCGTTAGGTGTCTTACCAAGGACACTTACTGGAGAAGTTGCTCGCTGGGATAGTTTGCTGTATATATTGTCTGGAGAAGCACACGCTTTTGTCATCTTTGAACCACAACTCTATAATCACATTCGATATTGCTGCCAGTATAAAAGGTTGTTTCCTTTTTTTTTTATCTAACATCAAATTTCGTTATTAGCCAAGGTTGAGGAAAAATGCAAAATTTTACTACCCTCTAACAAACAGTGTGATTTAAGACATTCTAACCCATGTAAAGATATGGAAATGCATATTGGAAATGGTGCTACAAACTGCTCTCACACAACAGAAACCTGTAATTTCACCTTCATCAGGAACATTAATGCATCAAGATTGCAAAGCAATGTGTATTATTACAAAAAAATTTCACTGTTGCCAATTCCTTTCTTATGGTATTTGCCTATTAATCATCTCCTCAGTTTGTCATTTTCATTCTTGAAAAGAAGAGAGTAAACATCCATTTATTGAGCACGGCATTAAATTTAACATAATCTAAAAATATTTTCACACATCATCTTACAAGTATGAAAGTGTTTCAATATGTTCCGGGTGAAAAACAAAAATGTCAAAATCATTAAGGAAAGCTTATTTGCTGTTTGGTGAATACAAATTATAGAAAATTCTTCAGCCTAATTAATATGTGTTACTGTAGTCAGTTGAGACTTGGGGTACATGGACCTAATGATGCTTTGGGAAGGTGCGGGCCTGATGTTTCATGTTATTCCCCAGCCCACTCCTATATTAAAGTCACCCTGTACCCACTATTCTAGGCACATGGTGTTTGTGTTTTCTGTGCCCCATCCCCTGATGTCTGTGTTATATAATTATTCCCTGGTGTATTTCTTGTAGTGTCGTGTGGTATACACTGTGTGATTTCCCTTAAGTGTACCTGTAAGTAATTGATTCCTTTGTTTCCCCATGCTTCCATCCAACCCCCTTGGATCTGGTTTAATCCAGATCTCTCTGCCCCCTTCCCCAGCTATATTCTATTACACCAGGTCCTGTGTGTGGGAGGGGGAGGGCTGTTGGGAGCCTATTCAGTATAGAAATGCAAGGGCGTGTTTTACCTTTGTATTCAGCACATCCCCCTGTCTGTTTTTGTAATTGTAAACTCTAAATTCATTCTAAGTTTTGTTTTCACTCTACAAGAAGCTCCGGCTACTAACTGGGTGGGTTTGGGCCAGAATCAGTACTCCTTTGGGGTACTGACGGCAAGGGGAATCTTCTACACATGGATACCCATCCTTGGTACTGATCCCCACGAGACAAAATGCATTGATTTTTTTTTCTTCAACTGCCCTAGGGTTAGGTATTGGGATAGCATGTAAGGGGTTAAATATAAGAATTAGGGATGAGCTGTTCGGTTCAATCGGTTCGGAGTTCGATTCGAACATTGGCCGTTCAAATGTTTGCGGATTTCGAACTTTTAGGATGTTCGCCAAAAGTTGGAAAAAAAAAGGTTTGATTTTTTTTTTTAAAAAAATGCTTAAAAAATCCTAAAAAGTCTAAAAATAAAGAGACTCTTTACTGCATAATATTATAAGCAATGGTTTATTAGATATTGAATTAAAACAGGAATATTTTTAACATTGAAGCTTATGGGATAAAACATTCTTGTTGCTAAAACATCAGGCAGACGAGGCCCTCTAATCAGGCACTGTAGAGGGCAGCCCGCCGGAGCCTCCCTCCCAAGGACCCCTTGAGGAGCATGCGGCCGCAGGATGACAGAGCTGCAACTGTGCTGGCTGGCCAGCCAGGTGCATGTGGCAGAGAGGTGGCGCAGGGACTCCCGGGAGGGAGCCACGGCAGACTCCCCTTCCCCACAACCAGGATCCAGGGAGCCCCCACTGACCACCAGGCTAAGGTAAGGTGACACAATTTTAAAAAAAATTAAATCTGAGGACATTTTTAAATGTCCCCAGCAACATAAAATAATTTTTTTTTCTTTCTAATACTCACCTGATTCCTGGATCCACAAACTGTAGAGGTGCTGCCCGGCAGCGTGCGGAATCATATGCTGCATTAATTATACTGTAAGGCTGGGTTCACACCTGGGTTTTTTTTAAGCGCGCAATACGTGCGTTTTTTAACGCGTGTATCGCGCAAATGTAAAAAAACATGCGAATGCGCATTGCAGCACATTCACGGCCATAGACTGCAGAGTGAATGCGCTGCAATACGCCCCAAAGAAGCTCCTGTACTTCTTTGGGCGAAGGACGTTTTACAGCGCGTTCCTGCGCGCTGTAAAACACCCAGGTATGAACGGTCCCATAGCAAATAATGGGATTTCCCTGTTTATGCGGTTTACAGCGTCCAGGAACGTGCTGTAAAACGCTTAGGTGTGAACCAGGCCTTAAGGTGCTGCCCGGCAGTGTGAGGATTCATATGCTGCATTAATTATTCTTCTTACAAATTTGGTTACTTAACCCGTTTGCGTTTGGATTGTAATATTGTGACATCCAGGGCCCCGGGTGGCGATCGAGGGGGGCCCCGGACGCATGGTGACGCCAGCTGGCCGAATGCCATGAGCTCCGGCGGCACCCAGCGCAGCTGTGAGTGATCAGGGGCAGGGCACGGCGTGATGACGCAGAGGCGCCGGGACTGGTGTGCGCCAATTCTCACCATATACAGTAGCGCAGTACTAGTGCCTAAACGTTGTTGAGCTGGTTTTGTTATAACAACTACTCTCTCTCTGTGCCCCTGTCTGGTATATTCCGCTGCTTGTTACTGCTGGTGCGCTTCCATCCTGCCATACACTATAGCGCAGTAATATTTGGGTGCACTGCCACTGACACGTGTACCAGATTCATATCATTGTAATATTTGATGGCAGGGTCCACCCCTGCACTCTTCCACAATACCACAGAGGGGTTACGGTGTGAAGGCACTTGCTGCCACCAAAGGCACAATATTTGGGTGCACTGCCACTGACGCCTGTACCAGATTCATATCATTTTAATATTGGACCGCAGGGTCCGCCACTGCACTCTTCCACAATACCACAGAGGGCTTACGGTGTGAAAGCACTTGCGGCCACCAAAGGTAAAATATTTGGATGCACTGACGCCTGTACCAGATTCATATCATTTTAATATTTGACCGCAGGGTCCAACCCTGCACTATTCCACAATACCACAGAGGGGTTACGGTGTGACGGCACTGTTGCCGACACTAAAGGCCCAAATTTTAAAGCACCTATTGTTACTTTCATCCAAAGCCTGCATAAGTTTCACCATAATTTAGCCAAACAAATCACTAAACTTGTTCTGCTTGACCTAAAACGTCTCCTCTTTTCATACAGGCTGCTGCCCCAAGCAGCTGTTTATGAATAGATTAAAGAAAAACCATTTACCGTCATTTGAAATGTCATTTTTTTGTTTTTAAATGTTTCTATACATCCTACAAATCCGCCACTTCACGGGCAGGTTATGGGGACCTCCTAGGCACGATATTTGAAGGAATTTTTTGTTTTTATTCTTAACCTTTATTTCATGGAAAACTCACTGTTCCTTTAAAAACTTTTTTTTAAAACTTTTTGTCCTTGTTTCCTGTCCCCCAGGGCAGTACCCGGACCCCCATACACCTTTTATGGCAAATATCTAGCATCTCTTGGAGGGCACTCTAAAAATCGAATGTTCGAGTCCCATTGACTTGCATTGAGTTCGGATCCGGTTCGCGTCCGAACTCGAACTTTTGAAATTGTTCGAGTTCGAATGCGAACCGAACACAGGGGTGTTCGGCTCATCCCTAATAAGCATCACCAAAAATGTTGTGGTGCAACATTGTAGATCCTTCATATATGTCTTTACCCAACCAGACTCAGATGCTGACAAATAGGGTCAGCTGTAAATTCTGCATTCGCTACAACTTAATAAAAATTTTTTTATTTTTTTTAAAAACAACACACTACACAGCAGACAGACTCTACTTAAAAATGTTCTAAAGATAGATGACTGATACAGGTTGCAGTAAGTAGAGAAACCCACCTCTATTTTGATTACTTACATGAACAGGTAGATTATCGCTCATGATAAAACGTTGCTTTGTATGCTCAATATTAGTTGGAAATTAGATAAACATTGGAATATAAAAATAAGAAAGAATTGAAAGAGAATCAACCGGTCAATGGGTAATGCAAATTTGAAATAAATGGAAAATCAATCTAACTTAGAAACAGGATTGTAAACATAAGACAAATTCTACTGAGGGGCTAAACCTAATTAACAGGAAGTGAACCTATTCAGAATGTATATCTGTGCAGAATGTGACTAAAGTGGATAATTACTGCATATTTATAATATAATTAAGATAAGGAACTTTGTCATCTGAATATATGACCAGGTTTATCCACAGCGGACAGAAAATATTCGTGAAAGAAAAATTGTATCCTTTTAGCCAACATTTATTCAATATTTAGCCTACTAATAGGTTCAGCAGCCTTGCCACACCTTATATTCCAGTACAACAATAGCCATTACGTCAATGTTAAAAATGAAGGATGATAAGGTCAAAGATGGATCAGCTATGACGTAAATAGAAATATTCTTAAGATCTAAATTTATCGTTTTACTTTGGCTAAAAAGCATATCCACATACAGACATAAGACACATTTGCTCCCCAGTCAAGCACAAGTGCAAATAAAAAAATCCAAAGTAGTTAAAAAGATGCTAAATTGCATCCAAGGTAGACACCCAATGTTATAGAGAAGAGAACAGATATGGCTGAAAATGTTTTCCAAAAATCAAGAAACACACAAAAAATGGTAATGCTTAATATGAAACGTGTGTGTGTGTATGTTTGTGGGGGGGGGGTTCTTAGTGTATACAGGTTGTGTTTTTTGATTTTGATTTGTCGTTGTCTTCCTCAGGCTTTAAAAAGGCACATGTAGGACTGAAAACGCTGCCAAATGTTTCTGCCATTTTCTGCCGTTATTGAAAGACTGAGTGCCCGGTCCTCTTTCTTTGCTTCTATTTTGTGGAATTTATCTTTGCCAGTAATTATGCTTAATTTTCGAGTGAGCTACTCTCTTAAAAAGTCACTGAAGTGCCAAAATCCCAGAGCTGTGAATAGCATCATAATGCAGGAGGAGCAGTCTCTACGCTAGCAGCTCATATCAGACAGATTGAATGCAGACATGCAACACAGCTTGTCATCGTCTTGTTTTTGCATTTGCTCCTCATTTGGAGAACTGTTAATTTGTCAACACTTTACAGCTTTTTCTGAACCTTTTACGCAGTAGAAAGAACAGGAAATAATGCAGGATAAGTTACAGAAAACAAAAAAGTGGCAGAGTTTTTAAAACGGAGAAAACAAACAAAAAAAGAACATTAAATAAACAAAGATCAATGAGTTAGGCAAAACAGTCAGAGAAGCTATCCGTCTATGGGTCCTAATTCAGGGCTTGTACAGGAAGGGAGACGGTAAGTAAAAAAAATGTGCCTGCATACTTCACTTATGGTCTCCCTTTAAGTGTGCATGTTCTGAGGTAGGTACTTTAACAGCGCCTTGGCTCAGGAACAAAGCACAGGACATAGAGATACTTGTAGGAGAGCCCAGTGTGTGTTGGCTGTGAACTCTGCACGACCGTGCTCTCGTGAGATTGTGCAGCATTGTGAATGAATCACAGAGGGAGACTTGAAACTATTTGTTCCTAGTCTTACTCTGCGTCCAGAGACAGGAAGCAACAGGTGATGCCACCCTCTCAACCATGAGAAGAGAGGTATGGTTATTTTGCGGGGGGGGGGGGGTAGTTTGTTGTGTTAAGGGATTCTGCAAAAGCAAAATCACTTAAAACCAGGTTTTAGGAAATTGTATTTCTGTGAGTAGTACAATTTCCCGGCAGAAGAATGAGCTACCTCAAAATTGCTTATGTTTTCATTCCAAGGCACAAAGTACAGGCTGTCTATACATGGTATAGGAGAGGTTTCTTTACATTAAGGACACGTTGGGAAGCATTAAGCTCGATGCACAAGCCAAGTGAATGGTAAAGCGTTTACTGGCGATAAGATAACTTTAAAGTGTTCTGTGTAATACTAATACTATATGGATTTAAGAAATACACACAAAATGAAAATATGATGTAACTAATGGTAAGGAAAAGCCCAAAATACTGTATTTTCTGATACTGCTTCACACCTTTATATCACTTAAGGGGTTATACACAAAGCACCAAAATGACGGTGCGATTCAATTTCCCCAACCTTCGGTGAATTCACTATTAACCACAGGGTTACCATAGTGCAACAAAGATGTAATCGTTGAAGACTGCTGGACAGAAGAGACCCCCGAACATTGTCGGAAAAAAAACACAGAACTCTATTTTCTAATTGGTGTTTAAACCAATAAAAATGCATTAAAGATGTGCCTAAGTAATAAAAAAGGTTCTTTAAAAATAATAAAAAGGTCTGTTACAGAAAAAAAAGCCTTTTAAAAAAACTGTCTAAAAAAATATAAAAAATACAAAAAGGTGTTAAAAAAATTAAAAAGACGTTTTTACTGAAAATGAAAAGAATAAACAGTTTAATAAAAAAAGATTTTTTTCATTGAATCCTATGGGATTCGCCTGTTTAAACCAGTCTAGCGGAATTACTGAAAATCAGGGCATTTTACTGACATTTGGGTGCAGTTCAGAGTCCTCCGAATAGATTAACCATTACTTCTCTAAAGGACAATTTTTCTGCTGACAATCTGTGGCGATCTGCGGCCAACTGTATTTCACGGTCGATACGCCAGTATTTGTCGAATTGACAGTTTAGTGAATAGACAAACTTCCCAGAAACTGCTCCGTATGGCAAAATTCGCCATTCGGTGCAGTTCGGTGGCAAGTTTGTCGCTTTGTGAATAACCCCTTTTATGTAATATTCACCCATTGAAATAAGTATAATAATATTACTCCCCTTCATTATGAGTGACCTGAAATACCACCTTAATGCTCTACTATGCTTTAAGAAAACATTAATTTCTATGTCTTCATAGTTGTCGTCAGACAACTTCATTTCAATGTCTGAACAAGACATTCAGACAGAATCCATCTGGATTAATTTGCACATTCCTGTTCAAGGCTTTCAAAGTAAATCTTAGAGCACAGCACTCTCCATGAGGGCACTGAAGGTACAATATTTTCTAAACTAAATACACATCCTGTAGATTTTATCACAACTAGATTCAATTCCACATAAAGTGCAAATACTGTATATATATGTGTATATGTCAGTTGAGGTTGACTTCTTTCTCAATCCTTTATATCCACATGGCTTGCAACACAAAGCCACTTAAGCTTACTGCTGCTATGATCAATCAAGTAACTTCTTTTTGAAGAATACATTCCGAGAAACACATCACATTCAATAAACATTTACAGGAGATTGAAAATATGTTCTTGATTTAAACCTGAACTAAGAACCATAAATCAGGATGCATTTGGTGTTTTGGCTTCTAATTAAAATGTTTCTTTTCCTTTATTTTAAATAAAAACGGTAGCTACGTACTGACAAAAAAAATGCTTTTTTATTCCCCATATTTCTCAGCTCCAATATTGTTGTCTTTCTGTTACAATGCTTTGAATACGTTGCACTAAACATGAGATGTAAAATTCTATCGATCTATCTATCCCATATATCTGCATGTAACCCTTTCGCTGCTGAGGCTTTTCCCGCCCCTATGCTGAGGTCATTTTTACCTGTTTTGCGCATCATGTTTAAACGTGTTTTGAAGGCTTATTTTAGTATATGACCCAGACATATTATATATCGTTCTTTCCGTCAGACTCGGTAGATTCATAATATGTCATTATTATATGTATACGTTATGTCATGTCTGTATATTATAACAAAAAATGCAATAAAATATGTATTTTCAATAATTTACAATGTGTAAAGTGTTTTTTTCCACATTTTAACATGCGAGCAATTGCGGTTATATTTTGTATGGGGTGCGCTTGTTAAAAAAATTAGAGATGGGGTCTCATTACATTTTTTTTTGGGGAAAATGACACTATTTTTAACAAACGCACCGCATACAAAAATCGTTAGTGCAGCATCATTGTTCACATTATAATTGAAATGGGAACAATATTGCTGCATTAACAAACCAAAAAAAAAAAAAAAAGTGTTTAATTTTTTTTTTTTTTTTTTTTTAATTTTTTTTTATTTTTATTTTTCATTTTTTTTTTTTTACAACATTTTTCACTGTAGTGTTTGGTATCGTTGGAACGGCCATGCTCTGGCCGATCCAACCATACCAAAATTTAACCCCTAGCTGCCACGTATCGGGAGATAGGTAGTTCATTGGAACTCCCTATCTCCACAGTTGGTGGCAGTTAGGGGTTAACTCTAGGACTGGCGTCATCGTGCTACGCACGATAACGCCAGTCCTCTGGGGGAGTTCCCGGAGGCTTGGCCGACATCCAAGATGTCGGCCAGCTCCGGGAAAGGATCGCGAACCGGCGCTTTTCAGCGCCGATTCGCGATCCAGCTCCCCAGGGGTTAATGCCAGGCATCATTTGGAAGGGCAGGCTGTGCCCTTCCAAATGATGCCTGGGTTAACCCCCTGTGCGCCGCCGATCGGGAGGGAGAGAGGTCCGAAGGACCTCCCCCCCTCCCTTTCAGGCGCCTCCTCCGCACATGCGGGGGGGGGCGCCTGAATTAGGTGTCATCGCGCCCCCGCGATGACACCTAATTCTGGCGGCTGCTGGTCCGGATGCCGGGCTGACATCCAGGATGTCAGCCCGCACCAGAGGGGCCAGCGATCGGCCGGAACCCGGCCGAACGCTGACCCCAATGTGAGGACGCGCTCAGCGCGTCCTCAGCACACCAGGCAGCGAAGTGGTTAAAATCAAATCAGAGCTTATTCTGCATAAACATACAATACATGCTCTTTTAGGGACAAACGACCTGAAAGTAATGTATATTTTGTTTCTATTTGTTGCATAGTGAAAATGTGTTTAAAACCCCCACAAAATAAGATGGAATAAGATATATCTGTAAGACGCTAATGTTTATTTTTTAACAAAAACATGTGTTATTCTGAACTTAAATATTACATTTAGCGAACATATATGGTTAAAACAAGCATTGTCATAACTTTGGGCTTACGAGATGGAAGAGTATAATTCTTTTCCTGGATTTTCCCAAACCTTATGAGGGAAATTGCACGTTGCTTCTTGTATATACCTCAAAAAAAGAATGCATAGCACATAGTACAATATGGTATGAACCTTATAGTTACAGATCAAAGCAACAAAGTAAGCACTCACGCTTTTGGAGAGCTTCCACCTCTCATACGGTGGCTTCCCAAGTTGTTTATGGCCCAACTTCACTGCCCGTAACCTCCAGACCTTCAGTTGTTCCCGAATCTCAGGTGGGTGGTCCCCGGATCTCAGGCAGATGATGTGTTCAATGGGGTAATCTGTCACGTCGGGCTCCGTAGCACAGGGTCCCTGTGTTCTACGGAGCCCGACGTGACAGATCACCCCATTGAACACATCATCTGCCTGAGATCCGGGGACCTGGGATTCGGGAACACCTGAACGTCTGGAGGTTAGGGGCAGTCAAGTTGGCCCATAAACAACTTGGGAAGCCACCGTATGAGAGCTGGAAGCTCTCCTAAAGCGTGAGTGTTTACTTTGTTGCTTTGATCTGTAACAATTAGGGATGTGCGTTTCGGGTTTTGGAATTTCGGAATTTTCACGAAATTTCCCGATTCGTGTTTTCGGATGCGGCCGAATTTCCGAAAATTTTTAGATCCGAAAATTTCAGATCGAAACGTTTTCCGAGCCGAAACGAAATATTTTCGGATTTTTCGAATGGTTCTTGAAATGTGTCAAACGAGGAAAACAGACGTTCCGAAAAAACGAAAATTTTCGGAAAAGCGAAAATTTTCGGAAAAAAGAAAATTTTCGGAAAAATGAAACTTTTCTGAAAACGAAAATTTCCGAAAAAACGAAAAGTCGATACAAAAAACGAGCAAAGTGACACGAAAAAATACAAAAAATGGCCGATATTCCGAAAAATGTACAATTACGAAAAACGAAAATTTCCGAAATCACGAAAAGTCGATACAAAAACCGAGCACAGTGACACGAAAATACGAAAAATGGTCGATATTCTGAAAAAAAAATGTACCCGAAAAACGAGCCGAACCGAATCGAATCGAAACCGAAATCGGTCGAAACGAGCCGAATCGAAAAGTTTAAAAATCCGAAAAATCGAACCGAATCGAACCGAAAAAAAAAATCGGTGCACAAGCCTAGTAACAATATAAGGTTCATATAATATTGTACTATGCGCTATGCATTCTTTTTTTGAGGTATATACAAGAAGTAAACTGCAATTTTCCTCTGAAGGTTTGGGAAAATCCAGGAAAAGAATTATACTCTTCCATCTTGTAAGCCCAATATTTTCCTAATAGTTTCTCACCTTAAGATGCACGGATGAGCGCTGTCCCATGTGTGTATATTATTTTGTCTTTCTGAGATATTGGGAAGACTATCTTTTATTTGGGGCTTTGTAGCGATCTCCACTTACGTTGTAAGCACACCAACACTTTTAATTTTTTTGCCATTGTCATAACTTTAAAAGTGGACATGTACACATATAAAGGGTGTCCATAAAGTGTCTTTACAATTTCAAAAATTTATTACAAAGGCAAATGAAAAGACAGATAAGTGAAAATTATTACCAAACGAGATGTATATATTTAAGTTTTTTTGCCTCATTTAATACACCTCTATATAAGCACCATTAGTTGCATGAAGCACATCAAGACCGTACTCGATGTCTTGCCATGTTCGTTGTAGCATACCCTCATCAATGGAGGGAATGGCAAAAGTGATCCTCTGCTTTAGATTAGTGATGTCCCGTACCTTTGTTCCATACTCAATATATTTAACATATCCCCATAGAAAGAAGTTGAGGGGAGTGATATCTGGTGAACGAGGTGGCCAGGGAATTGGGCCACCCATTCCAATCCACCGGTCTGGAAATGTTTCATTTAGGAACCCACAAACATGCAGTCCCCAATGTGGTGGTGCTCCATCTTGCTGGAAAATTATTGTTGGCTGAAGGTCATGTAGTTGTGGTGCCACATATTCAGTTTAAAGGTCAAGGTAAACATTTGCAGTAATTGATGTCTCGCCGAAGACTTCTTTCTATGGGGTTATGTTAATGATATCGTGTATCGAGCAAAGGTATGTAAAGCGACTTTATGGACTGCCTGTATATATATATATAAAAACAAGGTCTCTATTATTATTATCATACACAAACTATTTTTCTTTTAGCTAAGCAAAAATTCACTCCCTCTCTGTGGCTGCCTGAGTGAACAGATGGGATTATTACCTTTTTGGATTTGAAAATATGTAGCTTTATAAATTTTCACCGTGCTTAAACATAAACTAGAAAAGAAGACTTTGGAAGTGAGAAGAAGCCATATGTTAAAGTAGCTGGAGGAACCATGCTGGCTAACATCAGAAGAATGGCATAAAACGAATGAGCGAGACAAATAGATGAGAGTTTAATAATTGTAGGCAGACAGAAACGGACAGACAGATACGAGGATTCAAAAACATACAGATATTGAAAGCAAAAAACAAAATATGTATAGCTACTAAGTATATAACTAAGAGAAATTAAAAAGATGTGCAATATTATAAACCAGATATAAATAAACATATCTTCCTATACAATTAAACATGTGTGACTGTAGCTGTACTGCAGCGTTCTATGTTTGGGTTCTTACATACAGAAGGGAATCTAGTGACGTATAAACATAGGCCCGTATTCTTTTCTAGCCGGTTTTTGACAGCCACAAGCATATAATTAATTGGTGCGAGCCGTTATATATCTGTGCAGCTGCCTAACACTGGATCTTTTATGAGTCAGCTGTTATAGTGGTGGTCCACCTTTTAATTTTAAATTGCATTACATTTCCTTTTTTCAAGAAGCGTTGTGATTTTGCAGTTATCTGTAGGTTTAGGAGAAATGGTAATTTGTTGCAGCTTTTTTGGAGTCACAGTTCACCTGCTCGCAAGGCTTTTGCTATTCCTATGTAAAATAAATGTACACTTATGGATTTATTCACAAAGTGCTGATATTCACTGTATTTACAAACAATGGTAAAAATCAGTGTTGAGCATTGGCTAGCCACAAAATGAAAATGCAATCACAGCAGGTTCTCCCAAATAACGATGAACAATGGTACCACCGTTATACTGCCATAAAATGAGCAAACTATGGCTATTCTTCATTTGCTATTGTTTCACTGGTGTACACAATAATGATGAATAAAATCTCCATTTGCATACTATTGTATCTTTTTCTGTTTTTCGTCAGCATCAGAAGGCACTGCATGTAATGTAAAGGTCAAGATAGTCATTACCTGAGTTGCGAAATCAGAATTCTTCACCCACTCACACCTCACTGAACAAACAAATTAGAGAGAGGAATCTGCTTTTAGACAGCGTGTGTGTATGTTGTGTAACTTTGGAAAAAAATATCAGATGACTTGATTTTACATATAAAAAATTCAAGATGAAAATAGTGGATGTATGTAACAAAGGCTATGCTGGGAGAAATCAGTCGTAGAAGATGGGTGGAATGCAGGGCCGGCAGAGTAACTAGGCAGAGTAGGCAAGTGCCTATAGGCACCTGCCACAAGGGGATGCCTTGCTCTGCAAAAAAGATAAAAAACTTACAGGGGTCTAAATGATTGTAAATTGTATCTCTGGAGTCCTACAGGCTATAGGGACATATAAGGTGTCATTGGAAAGGCCAGAGTACCACAGCAAATATCAGGTTTAGCTAAAAAAAATAATAACAAATGAACAAAATAAAAATATGTTTTTCTCTTTTTTTTACAATTATAAAGTGAACAATAATGCTGGACTAACTCACCTCATTTCTCACACTTCCCTCAAGTATGGAGTTGATAGTACAACACATTGTTTCATCCCTTCGTCTCTGATTTATACAACACACAAAGTCAAGTGGGGTAACACTGGAAAGGTTAGACTTTGGTCTTTCCAGTGATACCAAACATGACCATATATTGTGTAAAAATTTAAAATTGAAAAAAATGTAATGCAAAATTAAAATTTTTCTCTGTTCTAAGGCAATGATATTAAATGTTTTTACTTTCAAAACATATACATACATATATAACTTATTGTGCTAATTCACCTTTTCATTTCCCACTCTGGGAACAATTGTAGAGGTGATGGTACAATGAGTTTTTACACATTGACTCATCTAAAACACACGCTCTGTTGTGAGGAGAGCTGGGGTACTTTGGATCCCTGTATCTCCACAAGGTCAAGTTAAGGGTAATTGAACAGGTCAGAGTCTGGCCTTTCTAATAATACCAAACATGACCATGTAAAAAAAAACACACACTTTTTTTTGTTCCAAAGCAAGTTTTGATATCCTGTTGAAAAATTGCCGAAATTAAAACAGCATCAAAAAAGTAACATCTTGTAAAAAAGAAAATAACATTGTGGCTGTATTTTTATGCCCAGAATTTTGGCTGCTCCAGGCTGAAATGGATCATCATTTTTCCATAGCTAGGGTCAGAAATTAGGGCTAGGTTAATATTTGTGGTTGTTTAACCTGAGCCTTAACATTCTACTCCATTTTTGCTTAATTTTAAGGTAACAGATTCTGCCCCTTCTTTTGCTATGAAAGCAGCGAGAAAATGTTTTTCAGAGTTTTTTTAGTTTCCCCCAAAACGTGAATTTTCTTTTTAAAAAAAGTATTTTCTGCACCTTTATATTTTTTTTTTTGGGGGGGGCACTCCAGATTTTTGCAGGCTCCTGGTGAAATGGTGATTGCTAGGAGAATAAAATGAAAATGCAATTGCAATAAAGCTAAAGGAATTAATAAAGACGAAAAATAACATTGTCTTTGTAAAGTTTTTTCGTAGGGATCATGGATCGAAACTTCAGACTGATGACCCCTTCAGAAAGAAGTAACTGATGAAGGCATATGGTATTACCTTTTATGCAAAAGCATAATGTAACCAAAGAGAAATAAAAATATGGGATAACGTCTGTATGATTTGTGAAGCTTATTATGAAACATGTTTTTGAGAAATGAAAATGACGTCTGGTTTTTAACAAAATAATAAGTGTAAGCCAGGACATACTTGAAAACGAGAGAAATCTCAGTGTATCCTTCCTGGTAAAATACTTTATAAATAAATAAGTTTGAAAAATTGAATAGGGAGTATCTTTGGCTTTTTTGTAAATCAATGCATCGGGGTATGATCACTTTATTTTACCAGGAAAAAATATTCATGAGAACTAACTATTCTCCACACTTATCTATTAAACTATATTAGCCTTTATAGCCACACATTTTTAATGGGTACGTGTAAGAATCATCACTGATAAAAAGGATAGTCTGTCTATAATCTTTGATCCATGTGCTCAAGTGTTTTAGCTTGAAAGAATAAAATCAATAAGGCTGAGTTGAAGAGATATGTCTGAAATAAATAATGCCGTTGACATTGAAATTCAGTTATTGGAGATTAAAACACGAATGGCAGCTTTTCTATAAATCCCCAACAAAATGAATGCATGATCTTTAACAGTATACAATGCAAGTTAGTAAAATAAAATGTGATATCATGAAACAAAAATGAATTTGCACTGATTGAAGACAATAAAGTTTATCATGTGATTGCTTGAAGTCTACGGGACCTTTGCTATTTGGACTGAATAAAATCAGTGAACAATGCTTTTGCTTCAGTCTCAGTCTGAGAACTACTATGTAATTTGTCTTATTAACTGCCAGGCAGGCTTCGCTACGGAAAACGCTGTGCGTACCTTGCATAACCTAATAATGTATGTTAAGGTACAGGCAAGCAATTTTTTTTTTATTTTAAACACATTGATTGGCAGGCAGCCAATCGAAGTCAAATCAACTTTGCAAGTATGAAAAAAATTGCTGTTATTCAATCAAGTACATTTACCTGTCAGTCTTAAAAACAACTACATGCATCTGAGATTAAAAATAATAATAAATAACAGCAACAGTGGTAGTGCCCACAGGCTACCACTGGGGGGGTGCAGAAAACCCAAGATCCCAAGAGCCTAACACACCTAAATGACAACAAAGCAACTACTAGATACCTGCCACTCCAGTTTGTTAGGGGCTGAGATCCCTTCTTGGCACCTTAGACATATACGTCTGGAGTGCCAGGTATCTTGTGGTTGTTTTGTTGATGTATCTGAGATCAGCATGTTGAATGTTGAAGACTGGGTGAAAGCAGTTGCAGGTAGTTGGAGGCCTTGACTTGTAAATACAAGTGTGGATAGATAAGCATGCACCATGATGTTGACTCCCAGGCTGGAACCTAGAAAATTACAAAACCCAACAAAGAATCCCTCAAAACCAATCTCTTCAGATTAGCATACCACATCAGTGATGCAACTCATCCCTCTGCTCACCTACTCACACATAATTGAAGCTGCTTCGATGGCCCCACCATTCCCAAACCACTGGCGCTCATGATCCTGCTTTATAGTAAAATTCTTCTGGTCTTCCTCAACCCCAATCCCTCTAGACTGTAAGCTCCTATGAGCAGGGCCTCTACACCTGTTGTTTTCATCATATGTCCGTTTATCTCGTTCCCTTTGATTATTGTAAAACGCTGCGGGAAACTGTTGGCGCTATATAAATGATGACAATAATAAAAATAATAATATATTCTGAGTGACCTGGTGAGGAGGAAGAACCAGAACAACAAAACAGCTCCGACGGGAAGCAACCAATTCCTACCCTGGCTCCTCTTCCATGGTACCTGTAAGGTCCTGGAGGCCCTCACCCCCTGGCGCCCCCTTTGGTTTCACATCCTGCAGGCCCCCTGCAGGTTCCAGGACTTTTTGTATAGAGTCTGCACATCCTGAACTCTCACATCCTAGCCATAGAACCTCACCTGACCACACCTTCCTCTGATTATCCCACAATATCAGGAAGCTACGCCCTCTAGAACTCACTTCCACATTGCTGTTACCTGGCTGTGAATCTATGTACCAAAGCTCCCTGAGACCTTCTGGACACTCACCTGAATTCTGCAACCAAAGACCCCAAGGACCCTCTGTATTATCTGGACATTGTTCTGCTTCATAAACCGGTATCCTCCCATCCTTCTGACCCCCATCTAGGACCCCCCGTGTACCAGACCCTTTTGCTTAACCCTGACTACGCCTTTGTATGTTCCTTGCCGGATTCTGAGCTATAGTGTTTATTTCCAATAAACACCCTTTGTTATACCGTAAACCTGCCTCTATCACTGCATCCTGGGCTCACAACATCATCTTGCTACACCGGGCACAGTCTGAACCCTTACAGTACCCTGCATAGAAAATGTCATCTTTGTGCAATCCCAAACTCCTCAGGTCCTGCAACTAACAAGCACCCTCTGCCTGTCTTCAAAATAAAAAAAATCTATAACTTTTATTTTACTTTTGTTGTCTGTGTTTTAATAATGTTTAGAATGTAATGAATCATTTATGTATTGCTTAGCATGTATGTACTAATTCCCATGACTCCTCTTTCAGGTATGCACATGTGTATGTGGAGGAATGGGTGTTTTTACAGTCAAACTAAACTGTATGTAAGGTTATGGGAAGATTGGTAATTCTTGTCATCCTCTCTACTTACAATATCATCCATTTATTGGCCGTTGGATGAAAATAAAAAATAACATTTCATTTTAGGCAAAGTTGTGTAGCTGTAATGGTATACATTAGGGTGCTAAGTGTGAGAATGTGCAAGTTTTCACGTGGAAACACTTTTCTACTATAAAATCATTGAGGTAATGATGGGGCACAGACAGCCTTCAGGTATGTCCTAGTGATCAATGGGTTCAATGTGGCATGTTAGACTCCAAGATGAATATGCATTTACATTTATATACAATTATTATAAATATATTAATTAGGATTTGGAGCTATATGTATTTTTTGGCATTTATGTTGTATTAATTAGATAAATGTCTCTATTTATGGTGTAAATTCCAAAATTATATATTTGTCAGGTACATAAGGGATCAATTAATTTATTTAGTCCTTAATTAGTTAAGTAGTTAGTTATATGCATACAGTATGTATACATTTTACTGCACTTTTTTTTACATGCAATTAAATGTTGAATTGGGTTTTCTCCAGGCCAGGGCACCTGAGTTGGTCTTTTCTTGGTTGCCTGATAACATCACCACTTTCCGGGCCCTATCAGCTGCCCCTCACTAAAATGGGGATGTCCAGGGGGAAAATAAGGATTTTCTAATCTCCCTTTAGCGTCCCAGTTTCACCAGTGGATTACGGCACAGGCGAGTCCAGCAGCCACTAGGGTCCAGGATGCCCAGTATAGCGGTTTAGCACCGTCCCAAGCATCCCATCCATGGAGTCCATAGGTCTCCGTGGAGGCTTCTGCTGCCGGGTCACATAACTGACAGGATCTCACCTCTCGAGAGATCCTGAAGGTCGGTGGAGGATCGCAGATGGAGACTGGGGACATTTTCCCCCCGTCCCACTCTGCACCTGGCAGCCAGAAGTGGTGGATCGGGCCAACGCTCTCGCCTCAGGATGAGAGGTGAGTATTTGTTTTTTGGGTGGGGTTTACAGTTGTGATAACGGATTTCACAGCAGCAGAATTAGCTACTTAGCACCAGCTCCAGGCTGTAGCAAACGTTTTGAGTTAGCGACAGCTGTTTGTAATTAGCATTAGGACCTTGTGATCCTAACGCTAGTTACTTTGTGCTTACACTCTCCGCTCCCCATCTTAAACATAGGGAGCATAGACTACATTAAGCTTGCGCTAAAAAGCTCTAATACCGATTCACTAACTGTTTTAACCCGTTAGCAATCGGAAGGTGATACGGGCATAACACTATCACCTCCAGTAACCTAGCGCTAACACTCATTTATGTGATCGTAAGCGCTAGCGTTAAGGAGTTGATAGAGCCCTTCATGTCTAATAAGATGGTAAACCTGGCAAAAGTTGCTTGCTTCGTTACTCATATCACGCTTTCCCATTGACAGAAATACACCCCTCACTAATCAGAATGTCATTTCCTATTGATTTCTTATGTGTGTGAATACACTGATAAAGATACTGCTCTTGTTAGATGCAATGATGATGGAATGTTCTCCGTGGCTTCTGTAGACAGATGTTTGTGTGAGTCTGTTTTCCTATAATGCTCAGCCGACATTCTCATCAAAACCTAACCCATAATAATATAATGTCTCATGAAGGTCTGTAGGCAATATTCTTCATAACGTTTAGTTATCTTAAAGCTGTGGATTTGTTACAAATAATGACATGTGTTTCTTTTTTATCTGTGTGTGCAGATATATATCGTGCAAGGGTGCAGGGCAGGCTAAAAATATAAAATAATGACCTTTGCATGCTTTGAAGGATGCTTGTCAGCTGCCACAAATAATCTGTTGATTATTACAAAAACGTCTGTATATTGTTCACTATGAGGAGGACATTTATCACGGTTTTACTAAATCAAGCTATTTTTTTGTACAATGCTAAAGCAATTTTAATATAGTCATTTTCTAAGGACATTGTGTGAAAGACATTGCAATAATTTTCAATTACGTTTTATGTTTCCAACATGCTCCTTTATAACGAAGCAACTGTTACATTTATATGGCAGTGTCACTTGTTAGATACTGACCTGATTAATCATTGCTTTCCTTTTCCATGTCTGTTTTTTATAGTTGCTCTTAAAGTTTTATGTGCTTTATTGTTCCTTTCCTCTATTATAGCAACAACATTTTAATGTGATGACTGCTTAGGCTAGGGTCAGACGAACGCAGTTTTAATGTGCGTTTAGCCGCACGAAATCACGGCCGTGCTAGCAGCAAATGACGTCCAATGCCGGGGAACATACGACGAACGGCCGCACGAAAGTTCGTCCGTGCAACGCAAGTGGCCAACGAACGCATTTTTTCGAGAACGTCAAACCGCTAATACTGACGTACAGAGTGCGCTGCGGCCGCATAGCGGCGTGTTTGCGTGATTGGGAGACGTCAGACGCTGCACACGTCCAGCCAACATAACGTCCAGACGCAAAAGGGTTTTATTGATGATCCGTACAAAATCACGGACGAAAATGCGCATCGTATGACCGCGATCGCATATTCCGTGACAAAATACGTCCATTCGTTCGAACGCACTTTTTCACGGACAACGCGAAAAATGCGTTCATCTGACCCTAGCCTTAGCAAACTGACATTAGTAATGGGATGATCTTTATGAAAACATTTTACCTAACAGGTCTATTCACTAATGGTGAAACTCGGGAGAATTGGCAGGAGAAGAGAACAATCTAGACCAAATATCCGATTTGGAAAGTGAGATAAATGAGAGAATTTTTCTGGTTTGGCTATTTTGACCTAGAATTTTCACTTCTCCAGTCATTTTCCTGAGTTTCACCGTTAGTGAATAGACCTAATAATATTTTATATCAGAAGGATGGACATTCATCTCAGATACACTGTGTCAGAACTCAACTGCAAATGCTATGCCAGCAATTCAAGAAAGATAACTAACCAGAAGAATGCAACAGACTATCATTAAAGTGACACTCTAGAGACACTGGGACCATTAATTGTAATTTGACTGGTTACAATGAACTGAGTGTCCTCACTCAGGTTAGCGCTACTGGAAGTATCACTGCGAGTATCACTGCGGGTACCGCTGAGGTCCGAGGAAAGGTGCTGAGACACTCCTGCCTCAAAATATCCTGCTTAGGCTGGGATCAGACGAGCGCATTGATTGCACACAGTAACGGATGCACTTTGTAACGAAGGAGATTGTGGTTACATTGTATCAGTTAGTTTTGACTGATGTTGAGAAAAAATAAGCTGTATGCAGGGCTTTCTCTACGCCCGGTGTAGCTTTTTCACATCAATGCCATTTTGGCGTCCGTTGCAACATGCGTTGCACGCGCGTGAAAAAGTGTGCACGTGCTTCGTGTGTAATTCTCTATGGACTCCTTTGAAAAGCTACAACGGACAGCAAACAGTGCGTTCAGACGGACATGAAGTGCGTACATCTGACCCCAGCCTAAAATGAGGATGCTACGGGGAAGCAAGGGCAGGTTTTTCCCGTTAGTGTCCCCATTTCAGTGTTAGGGAGGAAATAGTGCCCTTAATCTTTTATTTCAGATAAACAAAGCTGTTTTGTGGGGGTTGAGGGCTGCCCCCGACACGATTTTGGGCAGCGCATAGGTCAGATCACATAGCTCGCATCTGTGTGTTCCTATACTTATAATGGGAGATATGCCATGGCTTCACTGGATGGGCATAAAGCTTGGTGAAGAAGATCTCTATTTTCTCACATTCAGCACTTTATGTAAAAGTTGAGCTAAGTTTTAACAATTTATATGAGCCATAGTGCTCATTCCTTGCATCATACTTTTTTTTTCTCCAACTCTGCTTTTGTCTATAAGGAAAATTAAACATTTTACATGCTTAATTAAACACTTGCAATGCATAATTAGATGATTGGGCCCTTTTATGACAATTTCAGTGAAAAATGTCCACCTTCATTGTACTAAAGAACTTTTCAAACGACATATTCTTATGAGGTTAAAATTTATATTTTTGTTAGTAATTTCACGGCGGCAGTGACTTGTCAGGGGACTATGAATACTGCCACCATGGATCACCTGAGAGTAATAAGAGAACCTTGAGTTATTTTGCTACTGCGACTAGATAGTTTGGTTTAATATGGAACAGTTCATCTCTCCTAAATGTTCAATTACCTACATCATATTTCCACCAATCCTCTTGTTAGTCGCCAGTAAGAGTAGTGGATGGATGACGTCAAAAAGCTCCTAAAGGGACTGGCTGAGCGAGTATTTGTAAAATGACCTCAGACAGGACATATTTCAAAAAACACCCAGAGATCATGCTCAGTTGCCATCAGGAAGTCATGGTGGAGCACCATACCCAACTGTATTTTCTAAGATAGCTTTTTTTAATATAAGCTCACATCTTTACCACAGACAGTATATCTATGACCTTGACTCTTTACAACATTATCAGGGTTATTCAAAGAGATCTGAATTGCTTGAGAAATACCTTTCTTGGCCATTCAGCTATCCAGAGAGCAGGCAATTCGCCAAATCCTGGCAAATTGCCTGAACATACGGTGCCTGTTCGGTGCCTGTTCAGTGCCTGTTCGAGGGCAGTGAAATCCCCATAGAAAAGCACTGCTTCGGCTATTCAGAGAACACAAACCAGCAGTGAAAGGTTCCTGGAATGCCCTGCCATTCGGTGGTTTAATTCGGCAAATTTATTCAGGAGAATCCCATAGGCTTCAATTTTAAAAATATTCCCGTTTTAATTCAATATTTAATAAACCGCTCATTATAAAATTCTGCAGTAAAGAGTCTCTTTATTTATAGATTTTTTAGGATATTTTAAGCATTTTTCTGTGTTTTTTTTTAGTTTTTTTTAAAAGAAATTTTTTCTGTAACAGCCCTCTTTATTATCATTCCCTGGACCTCATATGCAAATTTCAGACATTTTCGCTATGTAGTTTCTTTGTAAACAGTGTTTCACTTTTCAATCATTCATGCAACCTGTTTTCCTAATTTATTCACTGCCTCTTCTGCTGTGTGGAAGGCTGCGATCGGCTCCTGTTCGGGTTTTTCTGTGGTTTTCGGCAGGTTAAGCCAGATGTTTTTGAGGGTTTTCGGCGTGCATTCGCTGGGTTTTGCGGTTAGTTTTCGTCAAGTTTGCGGCAGCTTTTCCCTGCAATTCGGGGAACCTGTGGAGCTTGCTGAATACACCGCAGGGTCGCCGAAATGGGATCGGCAAAACAAACCGAATTGAAGAGAACGAAAAGTCACCGAACGTGCGATGACTTTTCGAATCTCTTTGAATAACCCTGAATATTTTCGTTTTTTTATGTCGATGAAAAATCAGGTGGGCACTACCCCATGTGTCCCTATGGATCAGCCTCCACTGACTTATAATAATACTCACTACAGGATTCTAACAGTTCAACATAGAACTACACAGAATTTACAGAATAAAGAGTAAGCTATAGCAATCTAGCAAAACATGTAGCCTTACATTGTGTATCATTGATGGACATAACGCCATTTCCAGCACTTATTTTTCAGTTAGCGTCCCACAAGCAAAACTGAAGTAAATTTGTACCCCATCCCATCAGTTACTGTTAGTATAACAACTCACACATAAAATAACACACATATATAAAAATATATATAGAGAGTCTCCGCGCAAAAAAAAAGAGAAATTATTCAATAGAATAATACTCCAATGATCCTCTCGGAGTGGTGTGACCTAGAATAGATAAAATGTGACATACATTGAGCAGTATATCCAGTATATGCAGTGCCAATATCCCATAATAGGAATACCACTCACGTTTTAATGAGCCACTGTACAGTTGGCTCTAAACTTTATCAGGATTAATATAATAGCACATAATAATAGTAATAATAACAAGGTCTGTTACAGAAAAAAAAAAACGTTATTAAAAACATTTTGCCGAAATATTGTCTTCACTGGCATGACTCAGACAAAAAAGTATGAAACTCAAACACCAATATTTTTTAGGGACTAGGTTTAAAACCATCATCCTTACCCTTACTAAGCCCAAAGAATCTGGTCCATTTCATGCAATCCCTATGATATTCTACTGGCCACCAGTTTCACCTTCCCTCTGCTCCCACTTGTTTCAGTTACCCTAGTCCCTTAGAGTGTAAGCTCATGGGATGTCTGCCTGAGCTTTTAGTTTAAAGTGATGTTATAACCTGGACAGTTATCCGACGACCAGGGTTTTATTTCCTCTTGTATCATGTAAGTCTGCTGTTTGTGCTTCCCCATTGTAAAGCGCTATGGAATTTGCTGGCGCTGTATAAGTACTTGTAACTGTAACTTTGTATTTCTGTAGCAATTCAATGTTCTTGAACCCAGGACATACTTGAAAACAAGAGAAATCTCAATGTATCCTTCCTGGTAAAATACTTTATAAATGAATAAATAAATAAGGGTGGGCAATATTTCAACTCAAATCGGTCTTTGGCACGTTTACTTGGGATCGCAATAGAGTGCTGAACTACAAAATCCATCATTCTACAGCCATTCTAAATTATTCTGGGCACTGTATACCAACAACATCTGTGGGGAGGGGGATGGCATTTTAAATTTTTCTAACCAAACCTGTCCCAACATACAAGAATTTGTAAGGTATTTTTCCTGAGTTTAGAAATACCCAAATTTTACATGTTTTTGCTTCACTGCTGAGCCATTTCACCTCTGTGTGCGGAGCTCATTTTGACTGTTTTATGCTCATCATGTTTAAACGCGATTTGAAGTCATGTTTTATTATACGACCCAGACAAAAAAAAATAAAAAGTGAGATTTTTTATTTTTTACTTTATTCCAGCGCTGCGGAATATGCTGGCGCTTTATAAATAAAGAATAATAATAATAATAATGTAGTTTGTTACACCAAACATGGTAACGTTTGATATAATTGGAAACACCATGCTCCGGCCTTTCCAATGATGCCATCCATCGGGAGATAGTGGGTTCAAAGTACCCCCCTGTCTACACTTGGCAGCTAGGTGGAAAACTGCCCAACTGATATCATTGTGCATATGGTGATGATGTCAGTGAGTGAGGAGAAGGCCCTGGAAGCTTGGCTGACATCCTAGATGTCAGCCACCTTCGGCAGAGGACCATGATCCAGTGCTGATTGTCACCAAATCATGATCCGGCACCTAAGATGTCAAAGAGAGGCACCACTGGAAAGGGCACAAAGTGCTTCTCTTTTTTTCCTACCTTCAGCCAATCTGGAGGGAGATCCACAAACGATCCCCTCCTTTCAGTCTCTCTCCTGGCAGATGTCAGGGCCACATGAAACTGACGTCATCGCGCCCGTGATGACGTCAGTACGAGGGCCGGGGCTGATAAAGCCATTGGTCTGACTTCAGGGAAGTCAGACTGATGTGGGACTCTGGCCAAAGAGGTGAGTATAGGGAGGGAGTGGGGTTAGATGACCATGACATATATGGTACGTTCTTGGTCCTTAACAGGACTTTTTCCCAGGACGTACCATGTACATCATTGGTCCTCAAGGGGTTAATGTAGAGGTTTCCTTTTAAATCCTGTTAATTTGAAACCCTCCTGAAATATTTAAATTTTATTTCTTACCAGATGACAGTACTCAAAATAAGAGATTTCCGAAAACAAGTTTTGAGAGCCATGACTTTGGTTTTTAACAGCATCATCACTAAGCAGAGATGCACGAATTTCCTCAGTTTTGCGTCTTGATTAATCTGTCATCAGATGAAGCCATCACAAACACGGCAGTCTAGCTCATTACACATTGACTTGAATTTATCTAATTTGCAATTTTAATAGGTAAAAAACAATTTAAACTTAACTTTATAGGTACATGAGAAAATTTAATAGCATCATTATGAAAATGTGACAAGTGGGTAAATAAAACATGGCTAAAAATATTGCTCAACATTAATGCCTAAAAACTTGCAATATAAGTAAATGAGCAGTTAATATGAAATTAAGTAAATGGATGTACAAACATGATGTAGTTTATCTTTACGTTTAACAGCACCAATAATGATAATTTAAATATATGAAACAAAGTAACAAGTTATTTGGAGGTTATATATCATCACTAAGGCTAGGGTCAGACGAAAGCATTTTTTTCACATTGACGTATTTTTTCACGGAATGCGCAAAAACGGTCAGACGACGCGCATTTTCGGGCGTGATTTTGTACGGATCGTCAATAAAACTCTTTTTGCGTCTGGACGTTATGTAGGCTGGACATTAGCAGTTTCTGACATCTCCTAATCACGCACACACTAGGGATGTGCGTTTCGGGTTTCGGAATTTCGGAATTTTCACGAAATTTCCCGATTCGTGTTTTCGGATGCGGCCGAATTTCCGAAAATATTTAGATCCGAAAATGTCAGATCCGAAACGTTTTCCGAGCCGAAACGAAATATTTTCGGATTTTTCGAATGGACTTGAAATGTGTCAAACGACGTTCCGAAAAACGAAAATTTTCCGAAAAACGAAAATTTTCCAAAAAACGAAAATTTTCTAAAAAACGAAAATTTTCGGAAAACGAAAATTTTCAGAAAAAAAGGAGAATTTGATACAAAAAAAGAGCAAAGTGACACGAAAAATCCGAAAAATGGTCGATATTCCGAAAAATGTACAATTCCAAAAAACGAAAATTTCCGAAATCACGAAAAGTCGATACACAAACCGAGCACAGTGACACGAAAATCCGAAAAATGGTCGATATTCCGAAAAAAAAATGTACCCGAAAAACGAGCCAAACCGAATTGAATCGAAACCGAAATCGGTCGAAACGAGCCGAATCGAAAAGTTTAAAAATCCGAAAAATCGAACCGAATCGAACCGAAAAAAAAAATCGGTGCACAAGCCTAGCACACACGCCGCTATGCCGCAGCTGCGCACTCAGTACGTCAGTAATAGCGGTTCAGCGTTCTCAAAAAAATGCGTTCAAATTCCACTTGCGTTGCACGGCCGGACTTTTGTGCGGCCGTACATCGTATATTGGCTGTCATTGCCCGTCATCTGCTGCTAGTGCGGCCGTAATTATGTGCGCCAGAACGCACATTAAAAGTGCGCTGGTCTGACCCCAGCCTTAAAGAAACAGCAGCATTCAATCAGCACTCAGTACTATTTTAATATGGATAAGCCACTTCGGCATACTATAACAAATTGAGGGTTTGTAATGGAGTACATTGTTTTCTTTTTTTAGTCATTCAAATTTAGTAGTGAACTAGCATTAGGCCATCGCCATCACTTTACTGTATTTGTGTTTGTCTTATTTGTTCAGCAGTAATAGGAATTTCAGGTTTACAAATTGCTTTTTGTTCTTAACTTTATCTAACAAGGAGGACATACATTTTGCATTTCTAAAATTTGCAATTATATGATTTTGCAAAGACAAAACAGAATTAAAATAGAAGAAGAAATTAAACTAATGGAGAAAGAATTCTGTATTTAATAACAATCGTTATAGTCATGATGTGAGCTGACGTGGATGTGGGAGTTGTTCCAAGGTCATAATAGATCCCGCATGACAAACAAATGTGCATATTGCTAATTGGTGTACCTTCCAGGGAGCCCGCAAGTTAAATAATAGCCCGAGCAATAATCAATAAGTCAAATATGTTTTCTTTTGTATGTACACATTTTTTTCACATTTATTTATATATAACTTTACATTATTTGTTGGGTGCTATTTATTATAGTTATTTTTAGCATTCCATATTTGTTTTCTGTTTAAATCTTTTAATATAATCAATGGGTGTTATGTGGGTGTGTTTATTCCAAAGTAACATGTATGGAAAGCAGGACACTTCCGCCTGACTTGATACATGCAGCGAGAAACTTGCGCATGATCGGAGGCCCATAGCGTCTCTATTGGAAATAGTTTATTTATTTTAATTACATGTCGGGGTGGCCAAGTGAGACTCTATGGGCATCTGATCATGCGCAGGTGGGTTTCTCGATGCATGTTTCAAGCCAGGGGGAAATGTCCTGCCTGCCAGACATTTTAATTTGGACTAAACACACCCACATTACACCTATTGAGGAGGGATTCCCCCTCCATTGACAACTAGACTACATCATTCTATACACAGCAGTATGTTAACCACCACAACCTCAATATACTCTCCCTGCCCATTGTGAAATGAACCTAAAGATGTTTTACCACCTCTGCCTAACACCTTGCTCATCACTACCACTACTAGGGGGAATAATCGATCTCAATTCAGTTGTAGCTCCGACTGTTCTGGTGAAAGGCCTGCTGCTGCGAGGTCGGTCCAGGCCATGGTGGGGTCAGTGATAGTGTAGGATATGTTGGTATGCGTCACTACCAGCGAGCCCGCCAGACCACATCGATAGCGAATCCCCTTCCAATGAAGAGACTTTGTCACATCCCTAAATCGGCGGCGAGCCAGCAGGGTCTGAAACGGGAGGTCATGGTACAAGGCCATTGTAGAGCCCTCAAAATGCACAGGGTCCCGCGCGCCAGGGGTGGTCATAAGCTGCACCTTGAAGGCGACATCGCGAAAGGCCACTACGACATCCTTAGGAGCCCCTTTGGGGGACGTCGCAGGTCTCCTAACCCGGAACACAGACCCAATCACATCAGGCGAATCAGAGGGGATAGCTAAGCGAGCAACATAGGGCAGTAACTCCTCCGTCGAGACCGAGTCCAGGATGCCCTGGACCCTGATGTTATGGTGACGATGTCTGGATTCCAGCATTTCCACGGAGCGGGTCAGGAGTCAGGACCTTGACCTGAGAGCTAAGGGCAGCAACACGTCCAGACAGGTGAGTTTATTCCGTCTGCACTTCAGCGGTCTTCGCCTGCACTTCTGTCACCTGGGCACGTACCACGTCAAACACCGCTCGCACTGCCGCCACTTCAGGTCTCCATATCTCCCGAATTTCCCGAAGTTCATCCAAGATCTTGTGAAGGTCACCTTTTGTAGAGGGGAGAGGTTCGTCACCCACCCGGGCCCAGGCCTCATCCGGGTCCACGTTTGGTTCAGCCGTCCAGACACCAGTCGCTGGGGCTCGGGGCCCTGGCCTCAATCCTGATTGCCGATCTGAAACTACGCTACTACTAGCAGAGAGCAATTGTTCTTCAGCGGAATCTCCATCAGAGAGTACCCGAGCTGCCACCGAGGTGCTCGAAGAAGCTGCCAGCGCTGCCTTACATTTTTTTTGCGCCCGTTTCTTCGCAGCCGCAGAAAGGAATCAGGAGTCCGAAGCCTGGGGTTGTGGTGTGAGCCATGTCATTCCAGAGTCACCCCCGAGAGGCCAGGAGCCATCATCATCACCAGACGTATCGTAGCCAGGAGGACGAGATAGGGAGATCGCCTCTCCCCTGGGAACAGACCAACCTGCCATAGAGTCTCGGATATCCTGCTGGCGGGGTCCCCCCTTCTGGGCACGGCTGTTAGGCATGGTGTGAAGCAGGACAGCTCAATGAGGTAAGGCCCCAGAGAAGCAGTCCCAGTCCGTTCACGGGCTTCCAAGATGGCCGCCGTCACAGGACCCAAAACACTTTCAGCGCAAAAATCTGCCACGGAATGCGTGGCCTGAAGACAGCAGAGAGCTCAGTCCCCTCTGGATCGTCCAAGGCCAACCGGGAAATGAAGTGAGTCGAGCGAGTGGGTAAAAAAACAGCTTAAAAGCCGCTGCTGTAACGGAGCTCCTTAACCACACAGCCGCTCGCTGCCTCAGCTAGCTCCGCTCCTCATTTTAAACTTTTTTATTCAGTTCCATTATGTGGATATGCCACTAGGGGGAAGAAGATTATAAAGAGCTCTCAGCATAACCCTTTATAAGGTGCTCTAAACAGGGGCGTAACTACCAGGGGTGCAGCAGGTGCCACTGCACCCGGGCCCCTGAGTCTAGGGGCCCACAACCGGATGGATGGGGGGGCACAAACTAGCCCTGCTTGCCCCACAGTCCAGGCAGGGGTCAGTCACCTGGTCTCCCGTTTGATCGGCAGAGTGTGGGATCAAACTCCCACATGTTGCCAGAAGTAAAGGACCTGCCAGGGGTAGAGGAGGAAGAAGAAAAGGACAGCTGCTCACATGGGGACGTGCTGACCCCGCCCCTTCCCCGTCCACAGCCATGCAAAGCAGAACCTCCCCTGCTGTGCTAGAAGTGTCTAGCACTTGCAGGGAGGGGAAGTGGAGAGAGTGGAGACCATACTTACCTATGGTAAGTATGTAACAAGCTGGGGTGGGTTGTTTGTGTGTGTGTGAGTGATCAGAAGCTGGCTAATTATTGGGGGTCTGATACTGGCTAATTACTGGAGGTCTGATACTGGCTAATTACTGGGGGGTCTGATACTGACTGTCTAATTACTGGGGTCTGATACTGGCTGGTTAATTACTGGGGGCTGATACTGGCTGTCTAATTACTGGGGTCTGATATCTGGGACCCACGCAGAGGGTGGGTCTTGAAGGCGCGGGGCGTACTGGTACGCCCCGCTGACTTCAATGGCCCGCCTCGGCCCCTCCCCACAGCCGACGAGGGGGGGGCCCTTCATGGATTCTTGCACCAAGGGCCCTGAGGTTTCTAGTTACGCCTCTGGCTCTAAACTATACTGACTGTGGGGTTTCATTTCAACCCAATTTACCAGTCATTATATTTCCCTTTTTTTTCCCTCTGCTTAAATTGTCTCATATTTATTGCTATTTATCTCTCTCATCTGTCCTATTACCAATTATAATCGTTTAGACCAGGGTTTCTCAACTTCAATACTCGGGACCCACTAGCAGGCCAGAGTTTAAGGTTTACCTTGGGGAAATGCTGACTGAATCCTGCAATCACTGAGCAGCAAATCATATCACCTGGTGTCAGGAACGTGGGGATGGTACCTGGGTGGCAGGGGTATGAGCCCAGGATGCAGTGTCCTGCACTGATAAGCAGGTGGGATGGGGTAGGGAGGATGATGTGGAAATAAACTGACCGGATGATTCTCAGAAGGATGATGGTGGAGTTGCAGGAAACATAAATAATAAACAGGAACAGATGGGTATAGCAGAGCAGCGAGTTAGCAGCACCTCACTCTCTCAGCACAAGAGCTGTAATGAACCAGCAATGTTAATTGTGGGGCAGAGCCCTTTATTTTGTGAGTCACGTGTGTTGGTTGTGAGTTAACTGTTGCATTGCTGGATGCTGATAGTGAATGCTGGTTACAGGGCAGGAACAGTACATAGAAGTGTACCAACAGGGGGGTTTCAGGATGGCTACAGCCAGGGATCCTGACAGTACCTCCCCCTTCAGGTCACGCTCCGAGTGACCAAGGATGGCAGCAGGACTGCCCATGACCAGGCACGGGTCACTCTGGTGGGTGCTGGGACCAGTACTCGTCACACCACTGGAGGGCAGAACGGTGGTCAGGAGTGGTGGTACAGGGTTGGGCAAGTGCCTTCCTCTGACGCCGCCGTGCCTTGGTCTTCTTGTGGTCAGCAGACATGACAGGAATGAGAATACCCGTGTACCCAGATGGCGTTCCCCCTTCAGCATCTTCAATCTCCTTACGCCGGAGTAACCCCTTTTCGAAGATGCCGAGATCTTTGCGACGAACCACAATCCCGTTAGAAGCAGTGACTCGGTCCTCCGGTGATGGGTCAAATGATGCATTAGGAATGAGGGTGCCCATGTATCCAGGTGGTACCAAGGTAGGTAGAGCAAAACATCCCTGTACTGTATAGGGACATGTATCCTCGGCTAAGGGGTCTTGATGAACAGGAGTGTCCTTGGAGCGTCTGGCCTTGGTGACAGAAGGAGACAAGTAGGAGGCAGAGTCACCTTCGAACCTGGTGCCCACATAGGAAGAAGGCATCGGAGTAGGCATCTTCTCCATTTCTCCCGGTTCCCCTTCTAAACCTGATCCATCACTAAGGGAAGGATAGTCGCACAGCCAGGACTTAATGCCCTCGTCCTCTTCTTCTTGCTCTTCCCAGCCACAATCCCTTTCTGATACAGATCCATCGCTGGATGAAGAACAGAAGCCTCGCCATGCCTTTATAAGGGTGTCATACCCCTGGTGTTGACCTGGGGGTCCCTTTGAGCGTCGGGCTGTCTGTCTCGGTGGGCTCTCCTCAGAGACAGCGATGTCCTCTGGGTCATATTCAGACAGGGAAGAAACCCAGGAAGACAGCGGCGGATCGTGCTGGCTGGGAGTGATGGGAGTTGTAGTTTCACCTGGAACCTGTGTAAGCATAATGTCCATTGCTTCTGGTTCCACAGATGTACTTTCAACGTCCATGGGGGTGTCGCTGACCTCTAAAGACGTCACATGCCTGGGTACAGTTTGTCTGGGGACAGGTATAGGTGCATGAATTGTTCGAGGTGCAGGTCTGAGTTCAGGAAATCTCTTGGGGGCCGGTCTGGGTAGGGGTACCGGCTTAGGAACGGCAGGTCTCATAGAAGCAGGTGTATACACAGTGGCTGTAGCAGGCCTGGAAGCCTGGGACTGCTTCGGAGATCTACGCACCTGAGCGTGCTTGGAAGTTGCAGCTGGTTTGGAAACCGGTGCTGGTTTGACAAACGCTGATCTGGGGGGGTTTTCTGGGCAATTCGATATCCAGTGCGATCCTGCCCCGCAGTACAGGCACAAATTACTATTTTGTCTCCTGACACGCTCTTCAGGAGACAGGGGATCACGGTGTTTATTTGGAGGAGCGCACACCTTAGTTGAGGTGCCCAGAAAATTTTGCAGCATTTGCATCAGGGTATCAGCCAGGTTCTTGAATAGCTCCTGGAAGGTGGTTTTCAGTAGCTCCACCATTAAGTGCAGCACTGCGGGCTCATTAGTATTAGGCTGGTTCATTCTGTCAGGAACGTGGGGATGGTACCTGGGTGGCACCTGGATGGCAGGGGTATGAGCCCAGGATGCAGTGTCCTGCACTGATAAGCAGGTGGGAAGGGGTAGGGAGGATGATGTGGAAATAAACTGACCGGATGATTCTCAGAAGGATGATGGTGGAGTTGCAGGAAACATAAATAATAAACAGGAACAGATGGGTATAGCAGAGCAGCGAGTTAGCAGCACCTCACTCTCTCAGCACAAGAGCTGTAATGAACCAGCAATGTTAATTGTGGGGCAGAGCCCTTTATTTTGTGAGTCACGTGTGTTGGTTGTGAGTTAACTGTTGCATTGCTGGATGCTGATAGTGAATGCTGGTTACAGGGCAGGAACAGTACATAGAAGTGTACCACCAGGGGGGTTTCAGGATGGCTACAGCCAGGGATCCTGACACCTGGGCTGTGCTTCAGATTTTGGGCAAATCTGGCCTGTAGTGGGTCCCGAGGACCAGAGTTGAGAAACACTGGTTTAGACCACTGCATCTCTGGAGCCCTAAGGACTAAAGGGACATATGAGGTATCATTGGAAAGCCCAGATTATAACCAGGTTAGATTTATGTAAAAATAAAACACCAAATAAAATATTATTTTTCTCTTTTTTTTCTAACACAGAGCTATTTGTTCAGTTTACAATTATAAAGTGAACAGTGATGCTGCGCTAACCCACCTTCTCATTTCCCACACTGCCAGTAAGTGTGAAACTTATGATGAAATGCATTGTGTCATTGACAACCTAGGCCGTGGCACTGTAGTGAGGAGAGACAGGGTACTTCGGAACCTGCATCTCTGAATTGTACACCGCAGAAGGTTAAGTGAGGTGACATTGGAAAGGTCAAAGTCTGGTCTTTACAATGATACCAAACATGACCATGTAATGTGTAAAAATAAAAAAATTTGAAAAAAGTAAATGGTAATTTTTTTTTTTCTCTGTTCTATGGCAGAGGCAATATATGCTTTTACATAAAAACAAACAATGCCATGGTACTAACTCAACTAAGGCAACAGATTCTGCCCCTTCTGATTTGAGCGCAGCGAGAAATTTATATTTTATTTAGTTTGCCCCAAAACGAACATTTAAAAAGTAATTTTGGCCTTTTTTTTAGTTTGGAAGTGGGGAGGGGGCGCACTCCACATTTCTGTGCCTACAGGCTCTTGAGATGCAAATCCGGCTCTGGACATGGCATATACTTGAATCATAAAATACGCATACAGCATACAGTGTTTTGTGACTCAAGTGTCCTTTTGAAAGGCAATTCTGAATCTGTCAGTCTTTCTGCACAAAGATGGCTGAAAGCTTAATTCTGTCCACCCTCCTAAGTTACTAGGCAACTGCAAGCTGAATCTGAAAACATCCTATAAAGATATATTGGTAAGATTTAAAGTGAAAACCACATAGGAAAAGGGATTCTCAAATGGCTTTTCTTCTTTATTTCAGGATTTGCTGTACCATTTGCAGTGGACAACAAGAAGATATAAAATATGTCACATTTACATAAAGATGACTAAATTGTTCATTGTTTAAACTGAGATAAACATGATAACAATTTACACCATTTTCCTGCACATAAGGAAATGCTGCATCATTAACAAATCTTGTATTTTTTTTCCCATTCAGGCGCGTTATTAAATTGGGTTATTAAACAGAATCTGCAATCTGCAATGCACATAAGAAGCGAAAGAGTATAAACTATGCCAAGTTGTTACAGTATTTTTTTTCTGTAGCTATGGCAACAGGATTTAAGACATCTCTGACAGTTAAACCAAACACAAAGGAACTCTCTTGAGTACTGTAATTCTAACAACTATAAAACACGAATAAAGTAACTCTCTAGCTTAATAGCAACTAATTGTAATACATTAATGTCTGCCGTATGCTTGAGAAAAAGAATTGAAAACTAAGGAAATACAATTATTTATTTATTTATTTTTAACATAGCATCCCTAGAATTTTTTTTTCCCTACTGTAAATCAGAAGGACATTTCCTGCATACACACTGCAATAAAATTGCTGTTTGGAAAAGATAAAAGACCCTCACTGGCAACTACTTTCAATTTCACATCCAAGACAGGAGGCCAATCTCAAGATGTTCCAAAACTAAGAGCGCTTTATACTCTCAAAAACACAGTGATATTTGCCTTTTGACTAGAGACCAGGTGCAAATATGTGCACCTGATATCTGTGTGCAATTGCCAGGGATATGCACTGGGAATGGAAAGAATATGCTTTTGGCAGTATTATAAAATAAAAAAAAAAATGTTTCAAAATACGTGCAATAAACATATGTTTCAACATCACATTTGCATGTACATCAGGATGCAACATTATGAAAATGTGGTATTGGTGATAAACTCAGACGGAATTTAAACTTTTTTTATAAAACAAATTTAACCCCTTTGGGTCTGAGTCATAGAAACATAGAAACATAGAAAATGTCGTCAGATAAGAACCTTTCGGCCCATCTAGTCTGCCCAATTACATGGATACTTTACCTGGATTTATCTTTTGTTTAGGATAGCCTTATGCCTATCCCATGCCTGCTTAAATTCAATCACTGTTTTGGCCTCTACCACTTCTACTGGAAGGCTGTTCCATGTATCCACCACCCTCTCAATAAAATAATGCTTCCTGATGTTACTTTTAAACCTTTGCCCCTCTAATCTAAGACTATGTCCTCTTGTTTTGCTACTTTGTTTCCTTTTAAATATACTCCCTTCCTCTACCTTGTGGATTCCCTTTACGTATTTAAATGTTTCTATCATATCTCCTCTGTCATTTTACACCCAACTGCCCTATCTGTATTCAGACATCAATTTCAGCTATTTTTCTCTGAATTACTTATTTTTAGTAAGCAGATCTTCCTATTTCAAACAGTAACTGATATTTGCACAGTTATCGAAATATGGAAAAATCTCAGTATATTATAGGCAAAACATAAATAAAATTGGGGGTGTTTTTTTTAGAAAGTATTTTACCAGGAAGGATACATTGAGATTTCTCTAATTTTCAAGTATGTCCTGGGTGGCGAGTATGTACCGTTAGGTGTCTTGCCCAAGGACACTTACTGGAGAGGTGCTCTTGCAGCGATTTGAACCTGTGTCTCCACAGTCTCCATGGTTATAGATCAGTGATGCTACCTCTACTCCACCCAGCTATCAACAGCATGCGCCCTTAACAGAAGCAAAGGAGTCATTGTTCACTATATATTTTATATACACATTTTACAATCCACAGGAAGCACCTCTTCATCTTCATAAGATAACAAAAAACAGTATTCTGTGTCTATATTTATTTGAAAGTTTTTAATTTACATTTTGAAAATAATATGTTATCACTTTTTTTCCCGTTTGCACCACCTTACCATCTATTTATAAAATGAGCAAGGATAAAATCCTTTATAAATAAATAAATATCAGATATTAAAAAATTTGGTGCATTTTAAAACCACAAAACAAAAAAAATTGTAAAAAATCAAGACATGTGCTCTTTTGACACTGGGAGCTCATATGCCTGCCCAAACTAATTTAGAAAAGTGAATATTAACGAAAAAATACACACCAATCATGAAATTGCTTCCACTAAAATCATCCTAGACGGAAATGATCACAGCATCATTTATTTTTCTATTCAATTAATTTCAGCATATGAAATGTTTCTCATCCCATAAAAAAGCTTAATCTGAGCCCCAATGCAAAATCACTATTACATGAATTTGCGGCAGCTGACAGGTGATCACTATTATTATGATCGTCTGCCTTGGTTGCTTTAAAAAAAATAACAACTTCGAATGGAGGGAAGACCCTCAATCAATAAGGCCCCGTTCACACTGCGCGATTTATCACGCGGTTTTTGCCGCAACGTCGCAGCAAAATCCGCGCGGCGTCGCAGTATGTAGCTTCTCCAATGCATTTCAATGGAGCTGTTCACATCATGTCGCGCGTCGCCGAAGCATGTCGCTGGTACATGACCCTTTTTTTGCGATTTGCTATCTGTGATTTTGCGATTTGTACTGGTGGTGCTTTGCAAAAATCGCACAAAACAGCGATGTCGCGCGACATTATCGCACCATGTCGCGAATATGAAAATCGCGCGGAAAGTCGCGTGACTTTCAAATCGCACAGTGTGAACCGGGCCTAAGGGACAAAGGAATATATTTCTATAAGCAGGGTTTGATATGTGCCCCTTCAACCATTCCAGAATCCCATAACATATCTACTTTTGCAAGTAATTTCTCGTGGTTCAGAAAATTAGCTGGCAGCTGGACTGACACAAGGAAACTTGCTTAAATGAGCAGAGGAAATGCTTTCAAATAAGGCGTCTCATTCGCTGTATTATAAAGGCCAGCCTTTTGAATTTGCTTCATGAGCACATGATGCTGTTAGAAGCTCACTCTTGGTGCTGTGATCTCTTGGCAGTCACCACTGAGTTTTATACTCGCTTTAAAAAAGAGGTTGTTCTCCCTCTAAAACAGTTTCTAAAATAATTCTGAATGTTCTCTAAGGGGTATACAGGTGCTAAAAGTCACCCACCCCCTTAAAGAAAATCAGGTTTTTCATCACTATCACTAATGTGATTACAAGTCAGACAGATATGTGAACCCTCATTCAAATGTGGGAATTCTCTCTCATTTAATCCTGTCACAATCAAGAGACTTTTTTTACATTTTTTATTTTTTTATCATAACATTTAATTTATTTGAAACATGGGATGTGAAAGTAACAATGAAATATAGTGTAAAATAGAAGGTTTGCACAGAAATTGTTATTTTTAGCTGTTTAAAAACTAAAATAATGTTAATTTGCTCATTTTAAATTTTTCATGTATTCATTTAACCTTTATAGAAATATTGTTGAAATGTAAGATTCTGAGCTCTAGATGGTGTCCTTTATCATACGCATTTTCAAACAGTCTGCATTATTATCATACAGCCAGAAAGACCTTTGTGTTAGATACAGTAACTGTGATAAATAAAAATGCTCAGATCTCCTGCTTATGGGGATTTGTAATGATTATAACGAAATTATTAGAAATGCAGATTCTGTAAAATACCAATAGAATATAAAAATAATATCTGTATGTAACATAATGCCTATGTATGGAAATTACAGTAACACCATGTATCTGTACTGTACAGGGAATTTCAGTCATTACAACTAGTGATGAGCTGAACACCCCTGTGTTCGGTTCGTATCCGAACAGCCGAACGGCCAAAATGTTCGAATACAAACTCGAACACAATGTTAATCAATGGGGGCCGAACACGCAAAATGTGTTCACAGTTCTCCTAAATGTACCGGCGGCTGCCGGTACATTTAGGAGACCTGTGGCTGCGGCCCCGGCCCCCGTAACTCACCTGTCCTGCAGCTGTCCCAGCCTCCTGTTCCCCGGTCCGTCAGCTCCTCCGGTCCGTCTGGCCACAGCTCCTCTGCCCCACATCTTCATGCTGAATGATCTGATTGCCCAATCAGGGCTCTAATTCAATATTGAGCCCAGAGTGGGCAAAGTCCAGGTCAGGTGCAGGACTTTGCCCAATCAGAGCTCAGCATGAAGATGAGGCTTGGAGCAAAGCTTTAACCAAGCTCTGATTGGTTAAAGTCGGTGCAAGACTTTAACCAATCAGAGCTTGGTTAAAGCTCATCTACATGCTGAGCTCTGATTGGGCAAAGTCCTGCACCTGACTTGGACTTTGCCCAATCAGGGCTCAATATTGAATTAGAACCCTGATTGGGCAAAGTCCAGGTCAGGCGCAGGACATTGCCCAATCAGATCCTTCAGCATGAAGACGTGGGGCAGAGAGGAGCCGCGGCCAGACGGACCGGAGGAGCTGACGGACCAGGGAACAGGAGGCCGGGACAGCTGCAGGACAGGTGAGTTACGGGGGCCACAGCCACAAGTCTCCTAAATGTACCAGCAGCTGCCGGTACATTTAGGTGACCTGTGGGCGCATTTTTTATTATGGAATGTCTGCGGTCGAACAAACCGCGAACATCCCATAATGTTCGGCGTTCGCCGAACACCCGAACGGCCGATGTTCGATTCGAACTCACTTTCGAATCGAACCGAACGCCCATCCCTAATTACAACCTCCTGAATCTTAACTCTGTACAGCAGTGCATGACACAGAGCTCTCCCCGTATTCTACCAAATCACTGGTAGCTGTAATGCAGCAATAATCTATTTGAATGTTTTGTTACAGTGAGGAAGGGGCTCTATTTTCAGATGGTTTTAAGTCCCGCCAGGGTGCTTGGAGAGCCATAAAACAAAGGATTTTGTTTCTCAACAGGGGGAACACTAATCCTGCTTCAAAATAGTGTGAAAATTGTCTTTTGATATGATAATGAGTGCTTTTCAATACAAAACCTAGATAACTCGATTTTGGGTGTGAATGGGATAAGGAGTCTCACTCACTAAATAAAGCACGCCAGGATATATAAGCCACATAATTGCACGCCACAGCATAATAAATATCCCCTCCTATCCATAGGAGGCTAGGCAGGTATTCTCTTTTTTGTATAGTGCACATCTTCTTCTTGGGGAGGTGATGATCCCTCTTTTTTAAGGGGAATTTTAGGATTTTTGATTCTGCAGTATGCTGTCTCAGTAAGTACAGCAGTGGGGGAGAAAGGGGCTACATTACAACCCTGGTAAACCCCAGGTGAACAATTGGTTACCTGTCCAGCAGGTTTATTTGCTATTCTATTAATCTGCCTGCATTCTATATGAAGAAACAATATCTCATCGGAAAAATCTTACAAAAAGGAGACAAACTAACATAAGGGGATGATGACAACATATAATAATAAATGCATATCTGGATTTATTAAACCATAAAGGATATCTGTTTCCATCAAACACAAAAAAACATTCATCGTGTCAACAAAGCTTTTGTTTACAAATTTGCTAACCATTTAGAAGCAAATGATTACTAGCATTTAATCTTTATATATATATATATATATATATATTATGACCTATTTTGTATTAAAACATATTGGGCCATTTTACATAGTTGGTGCTAACTTAACCAGAGCAGTTGTAAACTTCCCAGAGCCATTATAGCCTATGGAGGTTTTCAGTTTACAACAGTTCTGGTTAAGTTAGCACCAACTATGTAATATAGCCCATTTTGTTTCCACTACCCTCCAAAAAACCCTTAGCTTGCTAGTCAAAGTGGAAAATGTGATGCAACCTTACTGTTTGAAAAAGTTGCTACAATTGAGTTTCACTTTAATTTATCGCTCTGTATACAGGAATCTATCAGAGAACACAATTGCACGATTGCTTTGTTTTTCAGACATCAGTTTTTCTTGACTGCCTTGACAACAAAAATACAATTTCTTCTGTTCTGTACAAAATGTCAGCTTGGGTACTGTAGCACTAATTGAGACTTTTGTGACTGGAATGTATTCTACAATAAATCAACATTCAGTAGATAGTTTGCTACACTATTGTCAGAAATTCAAAGATTAAGAATGTAGAATTCCATATGAAAGACGTTTATTTATCAAGGACTAAAAGGAAACATTGGTTTTATGGCATTAGGAAAGTTTTCTCTAGGACACGGTTTTAGAAATTGTTCTGCAACATGCGGTACATTTTTAGGTGATACATATAACCCTGCCCTCTCATGTTGAGAGGGGGCACAGGATATTATAGTGGTCATTCCAACCCCTATGTGCTTTTATTCATTTATTTGAAACTTGTTACAGTGGTTTCTTGCAGGCATGTGCCAGCCATCACTAAATTATCCCATGCAGTGATGGGATTCATGAAGAAAATATGTTCCCCTGAAATTAATGCATAATTATTTTTTATGAAAAGGCTGGGGTCAGACGAGCGCGTTGATGGCGTACAGAAACGGATGCACTTTGTAATGGATGAGATTGTGGTTACATTGTATCAGTTAGTTTTGACTGACGTTGAGAAAAAGAAAAAAAGCTGTATGCAGGGGTTTCTCTACGTTCGTGTAGCTTTTTCACGTCAATGCCATTTTGGCGTCTGTTGCAAAATGCGTTGCCCGCCGTGAAAAAAGTGCGCACGTGCTTTGTGTGTTGTTCTCTATTGACTCCTTTGAAAAGCTACAACGGACAGCAAACAGTGTGGTCAGACGGACGCGAAAAGTGCGCTCATCTCATCTAACCCCAGCCTAAACTGGGTTTTTGCATGGATGATATTCATATGAACTGAGTCAATTTTAATTCACAGATGAATTGGTTCATATGAACCAAATATTTTGCCCATGCACAATTCTACTTGCTATTATACCAGCAGCTTGAGAGAAAAAAAACAGCTCCTAAAAATAGATTTTAAGTGATTTTGTAATTGAAAAAAAAACATTAATACCATAAAATACACATTTACAGACTGTAGACTTACATTTTATCCTTTGGAAAAGAGGAGAGCACAATGCACTGCATCCTTTCAACTCGATTAGAAGGCACCAAAATAGATACAAGCGGTACTATGAAGACATTCCACCAGTAATGTTCAAACTAGTCCTGATACTCCATGGACTCCCATAAACTAAAAGACAATACCAGTTAGGAGCTTCCAACTTTGTTTCAAAAGTTAGGGAAGTTGCAGTGTGACTGTGCCAAGGTGCTTGCTTGAGGACATAATTTGATAATTCACATAAAAAGGATCTTGAATGTCCCTATATCTACCACTTTGAACACATTTGGGATAAATTGGAAAACTAAATGTAATCCCATCCCGCTCATTTAACATTGGAGCCTGATTTTACACACATATTGGTTGATTGAATTCCAACAGAATGCAAAGGATGGGTCAACTCGATAATAAAAGCCCATGGTTTTGGAATGTAGGAGGCTAGATCAGGAAAAATGCAAAAGGAACAAGACACATAAGTCATTTTTCTGAGTTAATCGGGCACAGTAGGATGCTCATTTTTAAATGTTTTAGATATTCTTATATGTGATAAAGGCATGAATTATTATTAATATATTAAACAACCCCCAATATAATGCTAATAATTCTGTTAACTAACACTGGGATAAGATACTTTGTAAAATAACAAAGTAAAAACCTAGCTAAGAGAAGGTGAAACATGCATTGCCCATTTACATTGGACAACATATTGGTTATAGATTTATTTTGACCAAAATTCAATACTTTTAGAGCTGTTATTCCATTTATTGCTTTTATTCTCTCAAAGGAATATTACTGTTGTGCTCTATTGACCAAGCGATCCTAATGAGGAAAAGAAATCGCTTTATCTCTGCATTTATACGGTAATAAAATTACACATTTTCAAAACAAAACTGAAATTTGGTTAATCATGTAGCAAACACTGTCTTTGTTAGTTTGATCCAAGAGCATATATTTTATTTATTCCCATTTCATACTCGAATTTCCATATTCAAAATGACCAAAGTAGTAAATGTGACATAATGTTAATAATTTGTTTACCACAAGTTTGTATTATTGCTTAATGCCTTTTGTACACTAATGGGAAAAGAAAAACCTTTTCACTGGAAAGGTAATTGGATGTGTACTTGTGCTCTCCATTGCTACATTGTTTAACTACCTTAGCCATGGCACATTTTTGTTTGCGGAACTTGTCTATCTAGTGCAATTATCCAGTGCAACTGCATGTGTTAAGAATGAATTATTTCACATTACACCCAATACCTGGGAAGAAGGATTCAATATACCAATAAAATACTGCAGATGTAGATCTTAAAAAAAAGTAAAACAATTTACATTGAATTTATATATATATATATATATATATATACTTTGATCCCCGCACTCCCTGTACAAGGCTTGGTTGCTCCGGTGCTGGAAATTAGCACGAACACGTACAAACAGCTTCAATATTCCGCCACTCGGAGACTTGAAATAGATAAAATAATTCTTTATTCAAATGTCAACGTTTCAGGCTTTATCAGACTTTCCTCAGGACAATATGTCCTGAGGAAAGTCTGATAAAGACTGAAACGTTGATATTTGAAAAAAGAATTATTTTATCTATTTCAAGTCTCCGAGTGGTGGAATATCGAAGCTGTTTATATATATATATATATATATATATATATATATAGATGATAATGCACAAATGGGAGCACTCACGGTCTTGAACTGGTAAAACTTTCAAACTTTTATTGGCGAATTAAAATTCAACGTTTTGGCTCACGAACGAGCCTTCTTCAAGGATTAAAACATTCTGACATCATGCCCATATTTATGATAAATTCCAATGAATTAATTAATTAGATGATTGACTCATCCCTCCTGTAGCGCGTTGCCTTGGACGCTGTCAACCCGGAAACTGGAAGTGACACGTCACACGTGGCTCTGCGCGTCATTCCTATAGTGGTCACATGTGTAAACATAGTAAGCTTCCCCAGTTGTCATAGGAGCGTTTTCTCAATTAAATGGAATGAAATAAAAGAACAATGGATGTGTCGTGCAAGTTGTAAAGACCACTGCAAATCCCCTGCTAGGGGAAAATACTTATGGAAGGCCACTGTGGTGGATAAATGAACTTTTTGATTGTTAGCCTTGTGAGATGTGTGAAGAAAACCTGAATGAAACCAGAACAAAAAACACTGTAAACCTGCCGTGTGTGAACAGATGTGATGAGTGTAAAAATGTGTGATGTAATCAACATAAAGACGAGTGTGTGTAATCACTATGTATGAAGTGTAAGATGAGTAGAAACAGTATGCATATACCAGTGATGTTAATGAGAGAACATACAGTTGTGTTCAAAATTATTCAACCCCCACTGAAATTGAGTGTTTTGGCCAGTTTGACATTGATTTTGATCATTCAGTCATCTTGCTTACAATTAAATCAAAGAGGCACGTGTAGGTCAGACAAATATAACATAACATTTATAATGAAATAACCACAAATGTCTTTTCTGTGCTCACATCATTATCAGTTTTATTCAACCCCCTAGTGACATTCAATCTTAGTACTTAGTACAA
This sequence comes from Leptobrachium leishanense, assembly GCA_009667805.1. NCBI lineage: Eukaryota > Metazoa > Chordata > Amphibia > Anura > Megophryidae > Leptobrachium > Leptobrachium leishanense. Next base: position 32,452,394 of record CM019071.1, on the reverse strand, counting down.
CATCCTTTTACAGTTATAACAGCATTTAAACGTGAAGCATAGCTTGACACAAGTGTCTTGCAGCGATCTACGGGTATCTTCGCCCATTCGTCATGGGCAAAAGCCTCCAGTTCAGTCACATTCTTAGGCTTGCGCACTGCAACTGCTTTCTTTAAGTCCCACCAGAGGTTCTCAATCGGATTTAAGTCAGGTGACTGCGATGGCCACTCCAAAATGGTCCAGCCTTTAATCTGCAACCATGCTCTAGTGGACTTGGAGGTATGCTTGGGATCATTGTCCTGTTGAAAGGTCCAACGTCTCCCAAGCCTCAGGTTTGTGACGGACTGCATCAATCATTGTCATCCAATATCTCCTGGTACTGAAGAGAATTCATGGTACCTTGCACACGCTGAAGCTTCCCTGTACCTGCAGAAGCAAAACAGCCCCAAAGCATGATTGACCCCCCGCCATGCTTCACAGTAGGCAAGGTGTTCTTTTCTTCATAGGCCTTGTTCTTCCTCCTCCAAACATAGCGTTGATCCATGGGCCCAAACAGTTCTAATTTTGTTTCATCAGTCCACAGAACACTATCCCAAAACTTCTGTGGTTTGTCCACATGACTTTTGGCATACTGCAGTCGACTCTTCTTATTCTTTGGAGACAGCAAGGGGGTGCGCCTGGGAGTTCTGGCATGGAGGCCTTCATTATGCAGTGTGCGCCGTATTGTCTGAGCTGAAACTTCAGTACCCACATCTGACAAATCTTTTCTCAGTTCCTCAGCAGTCACACGGGGACTTTTCTCCACTCTGCGCTTCAGGTAGCGCACAGCAGTCGAAGTCAGCATCTTCTTTCTGCCACAACCAGGTAGTGTTTCAACAGTGCCCTTTGCCTTGAATTTGCGAATGATGCTTCCTATGGTCTCTCTTGGTATGTTTAACATCTTTGCAATCTTCTTATAGCCATTGCCCTTCCTGTGACGAGTAATCACCTCTTCTCTTGTCTTCCTGGACCATTCTCTTGACTTCACCATGTTTGTAACCACACCAGTAAATGTCTAGAAGGAGCTGAGTATCACAGTCATTTTAAAGCTGCCTAATTGGTGCTTATTATGCTTTATTGTTGCTCCGTGACATCCACAGGTGTTTTCAATACCTGATTGCAAACACTTGAATGAACCTCTGTTCTTCAGAGTGGTGGTCTTTAAGGGGTTGAATAATTGTGTCAATGAAGAATTCACAAAATAAACATTTACTACTGTATTACAAAACCAATTGATGTCATTTTAGTTGCATATGGTTCTTTAAAAAGTCCTTGTAGGATTTCATTCTGAATACAATTACAAATGTACACTAAATTCCCTATAACCCTTTACAGCATTGGGGGTTGAATAATTTGAATAAGTGAATGTGGTATGTTACTGATGATGTCTGAATAAAAATGAATGCTGTAAACGGATGCCAACTGAGGACTAGCCGAAAGTGAGAATGTGAAAACCTGTGAAGATGAAAGAAGATGATCATGTGATCAAGGCTAGCATAAAAAAAGCTATGTATGCAAAACATAATATGAATTTTTTAACAACTCTGTAAAAAAGAAGTGAATGTTACGTATTCATTAAGTCCACTTGGAGCCAGGGTTTGCAGGGTTTTGATCCAAAAAGTCTCTTGTTGTTAAAGAAGTTGGGAGCGGTTTCCTCTTCTACTTAATGGTGGAATGTGATCTATGGCTATAAACCTTAATGAGGATAATGGATGGCGTGCTTCTAAAAAATTTTTGGCTACCGGATTCTCAGTCTTTTCATCTCGATATGCCGTATTTATGGCAGATCTATGACCTCTGATCCAATCCCTCAATGTTAGATCCGTCTTTCCGACATAACCCAATCTGCATGGGCACGTTATTAAGTAAATAACGAACTCCGCGAGGCACGATATCCGGGATCTGATACTATATCTTTTCCCTGTCCGAGGGTGAGCAAAAGTAGACCCAAGTAACATATGTCACGCAACCTAAATATCGAAAACAGCCCTTTTTCTGGAAATCCGTTTTCTGATTATGTGACCGAACTGGATCGGTTTTTACCAACAAATCCTTTAGATTTTTATTTCTCCGGAAACTGATCAATGGAGGATTGCGAAACTGTGGAGGTAAAGTATTGTCATGTTGGACTAACTGCCAATATTTTCTAATTGATGTTGCTTTTTGTAGGCCACTTTTGTCATATGTTATCGGTAAGGATATCCTAGAAGACTGTGTTGTAGAGGATTACTAGGTTCCAAAAATCTACTTCTTGCTTTGAACAGGGCATCCTGTAATGTACTCTTGGAATATCCCCTCCGTAAAAATTTGTTTGTCATCTCCTCAATTTGTTTTTCACGAAATAGAGGGTTTGTATTGTATCGAATAACCCTCAAATACTGGGAAATGAGTAGTGAATCCTTTAATTGCTTAGGATGAAAACTAGAAGCCAAGAGTAGGGAATTTCTATCCGTTTCCTTTTGGTACAGGATAAAGCCCAGCGTTTGTCCCTCTCGGAAAACTTTGACATCCAAGAAACAGATACTGTGAGTGTCCTTCGTGCTTGTAACCTTGATTGTAGATGGAAGATGGTTGAGAGTATAAATCATATCATCAAAAGAATCCAAGGAGCCTCTCCACACAATGAAAATGTCGTCCACAAAACAAGAATATAAAAGTATTTGATCACTAAACTTCGATAGGATAATTTCCTGTTCAAAGATGTGCATGAAAACATTGGCAAATGAAGGTGCCATGGGAGCCCCCATAGCGATCCCAGCTAACTGAAAATAGAACGAACTTTCAAATTTAAAGTAATTACATTCTAATGTGATTCGCAGTAAATCCATGAGAAATTCCATGGGGGGGCCCTTATATTGAGATTACATAGACATTGTACGTCAAAAGACCTCCACACCCTGGTCGTGAGGGATGACAGTGTAAAGATTCTTCACATCCAATGTGGCTAGCACAGTATCTCCCTCTTGTAATTGTAATGCCTTGATCAATTCCAGAAAATGAGGGGTATCCTTAAGGCAAGTGGGCAAAGAGAGTACCGTATCTTTACTACAACAATCAGTAAATTTTCCAAGAGGTTCTAGCAGTCCTCACCAGGCTGAACTATCAGACACCCGGGGGGCTGTCTTGGATCGTTATGGATCCAATGGTATTGATGGTATTGTGTAGAGAATCGGTACCCTAGGATGCAATACCGTTAGGAATTTATCAATATTTTCATCAATGTATCCGGCTTGAGTGCCCAATTGTAATATCGATGAAATTCGTTGGGAGAAAGATTTACTGGGATTTCCTGGTAACTTCCTATATGTGGTCAGCACTGATAATTGAAGTAAAACATCAGCTCGGTACATATAATAGTCCATCAAAACAATCCCTCCCCCCTTGTCTGCTGATCTTATTACAAGGCTGGGATCTTGTGTTAAATCTTGTAGGGCTTCCTTTTCCTCAATAGTGAGGTTTGATGGAATGAAATGTTTTTTTGATTCTGTAGTAGATTTCTGAACCATTTGATTTAAGGACCTAATAAAAGGATTGTTGGATTTGTAGTCCCTTGTACTTTTTAATCTTAAACTTTGAGGAGTGTTTAAAAGCAATGTTTGAGAAAACTCTTGAATGGCTAAAGTTCTTTCTATTTTATACTGTTCAACATCCTGTTGAAACTGGGAAGAATTGTTAGTAGGTACAAAAGATAAGCCTTTACTCAAAAGACTTAAATGTGCTGAAGTTAATTTTTTCTTAGATAAATTGAAGACAGGACTTACTTCTTGGGAAGTGGGGGACGATTCCTGGGATTGGTGTATCTTCCCTTTTTGCCCACGTCGTGTTAGTTTTCCACGGTGTTTGCGTTGGTGTAACCTCTGGTCGTGATTCTATATATATATAGTGTACACTGATACATGTGGAACCTAATTTAATTGTTATATTTGAGATAATCTTGATTCTTATTCTAATTGAGCTATTAAGCTAAGTGGATTCATTACGTTATGGCTCTGCTTGTTAACCAAATGGCCCAAGACTCTATTCTGAAGGAGCCGTCAGCTTTGCTTGTAGCTCAGCTTTAGTGGCTGCCTACTGTAAATTAATGGCTCCCATAAATTGTATAGGAGCCTTCAACACTGGATTAGCCAGATGATAAGAAGTGATTTCCTGGTAGCTCGCTATTTTCGGTTTCAGAAACGAATTCCGGATTGAAGACCATGGTGTTACGTGATTTTTTTTTTTTTTGCAAAATCACTTTGAAGTGCACCAGATGAACCCAAAACAGGTTTAGATAATTTGAAAGTTTCAAAAATCTACCTCTACATTGTTTTAGCCAAACTGCTGACAGATTGATATTTTTTTCAAAAAAGTTGTCTAAAGAAATCATCCTAAACTTCCTGTTTACACTCAGTGCCACAGCAATGTGTTTCCTTGGGGAGTGATTTATGTCTCTCAAACAGCAGGATACACTCCCCCAGAGATGCCACTGAACTGAAAATCCATACAGAGCATTAGAAAATTACTCAGATCTTCTGAACAGATAGGGATGCTGCATGCTCGGTAAGCTTGTACTGTTTAACCCTTCCCCTGAAGTACTGTTATTCCCCCAGAAAGTGGGGAAGGGTTGAATACAGGGCCGGTGCAAGCATTTTTGTCTACTCAGGCGAAGGTGCGTTTTGGTGCCCCCCCCCTCCAATATCAGCATAGAGATGCATAATAATAGTCTCTATCAGGAGTATTTAGTGTCTTCTCACCGAAAGTAAAGGACGCTGAATGTTGCTCTTGCAAGGACAACCTCTAGCAGTGGTCTGAGTCACTGATTGATTGGCACTATGGCACAGGAGTGTCACCAAAACTATGCTGTGCCTGGTGGTGCCACTTCTGTGCCACATTGCCAATACCCACAATATATTACCAGTGTCACAGCTTCCGTACCTTACCACTTGTTGTGGTGGGTCTGTGGCTGCCTTTCTCATTCGGGCCACTGACGTACAGTCCACTGTCCAGCAGGGTCCTCCTCAGGGTATCAGTCTGTAGATATAGTCTCCAGTGGGAGCAGTTCTATTTAACAGTGATATAGAAAGGGTAGTAGATACATGGAATAGCCTCCCAGTGAGAGCAGTAAAAGTGATATAGCAAGGGTAGTAGATACTGCTCCCACTGGGAGGCTATTCCATGTATCTACTACCCTTTCTATATCACTGTTACTGCTCCCACTGGGAGGTTATTCCATGTATCTACTACCTTCTTTTCTATATCACTGTTACATGGAATAGCCTCCCAGTGGGAGCAGTAACAGTGATATAGAAAAGGTAGTAGATACATGGAATAACCTCCCAGTGGGGGCAGTAACAGTGATATAGAAAAGGTAGTAGATACATGGAATAGCCTCCCAGTGGGAGCAGTAACAGTGATATAGAAAGGGTAGTAGATACATGTAATATCCTCCCAGTGGGGGCAGTAACAGTGATATAGAAAGGGTAGTAGATACATGGAATAGCCTCCCAGTGGGAGCAGTATCTACTACCCTTTCTATATCACTGTTACTGCTCCCACTGGGAGGCTATTCCATGTATCTACTACCCTTTCTATATCACGGTTACTGCCCCCACTGGGAGGCTATTCCATGTATCTACTACCCTTTCTATATCACTGTTACTGCTCCCACTGGGAGGTTATTCCATGTAACAGTGATATAGAAAAGGTAGTAGATACTGCCCCCACTGGGAGGTTATTCCATGTATCTACTACCTTTTCTATATCACTGTTACATGGAATAACCTCCCAGTGGGAGCAGTAACAGTGATATAGAAAAGGTAGTAGATAATGCCCCCACTGGGAGGTTATTCCATGTATCTACTACCTTTTCTATATCACTGTTACTGCTCCCACTGGGAGGCTATTCCATGTATCTACTACCCATTCTATATCACTGTTACTGCTCCCACTGGGAGGTTATTCCATTTAACAGTGATATAGAAAAGGTAGTAGATACATGGAATAACCTCCCAGTGGGGGCAGTATCTACTACCTTTTCTATATCACTGTTACATGGAATAACCTCCCAGTGGGAGCAGTAACAGTGATATAGAAAAGAAGGTAGTAGATACATGGAATAGCCTCCCAGTGGGGGCAGTAACAGTGATATAGAATGGGTAGTAGATACATGAAATAGCCTCCCAGTGGGGGCAGTAACAGTGATATAGAAAGGGTAGTAGATACATGGAATAGCCTCCCAGTGGGAGCAGTATCTACTACCCTTTCTATATCACTGTTACTGCTCCAACTGGGAGACTATTCCATGTATCTACTACCCTTTCTATATCACTGTTACATGGAATAACCTCCCAGTGGGAGCAGTAACAGTGATATAGAAAAGGTAGTAGATACATGGAATAACCTCCCAGTGGGGGCAGTATCTACTACCTTTTCTATATCACTGTTACTGCTCCCACTGGGAGGCTATTCCATGTATCTACTACCCATTCTATATCACTGTTACTGCTCCCACTGGGAGGCTATTCCATGTATATACTACCCTTTCTATATCAATGTTACTGCTCCCACTGGGAGGCTATTCCATGTATCTACTACCCTTTCTATATCACTGTTACTGCTCCCACTGGGAGGATATTCCATGTAACAGTGATATAGAAAGGGTAGCAGATACATGGAATAGCCTCCCAGTGGGGGCAGTAACAGTGCTATAGAAAGGGTAGTAGATACATGGAATAGCCTCCCAGTGGGAGCAGTATCTACTACCCTTTCTATATCACTGTTACTGCCCCCACTGGGAGGCTATTCCATGTATCTACTACCCTTTCTATATCACTGTTACTGCCCCCACTGGGAGGCTATTCCATGTATCTACTACCCTTTCTATATCACTGTTACTGCTCCCACTGGGAGGATATTCCATGTATCTACTACCCTTTCTATATCACTGTTACAGGGAATAGCCTCCCAGTGGGGGCAGTAACAGTGATATAGAAAGGGTAGTAGATACATGGAATATCCTCCCAGTGGGGGCAGTATCTACTACCCTTTCTATATCACTGTTACTGCCCCCACTGGGAGGCTATTCCATGTATCTACTACCCTTTCTATATCACTGTTACTGCCCCCACTGGGAGGCTATTCCATGTAACAATGATATAGAAAGGGTAGTAGATACATGGAATAACCTCCCAGTGGGGGCAGTAACAATGATATAAGAGTGAGAGATCTCCCCTGCTGTGAAGGAGAAGCTTGTGTTTTTAACTCCTGCTGGACCAGGTATTTGAGCTCCACATTAAAAAGCACAGCTGAAGCACATTGCAGTGTGGTGCTCAGATAACTGGTCCAACATGAATTAAAAACACAAGCTTCTCCTTCACAGCAGGGGGAATTGTGTGTGTGTATAGAGGAGGGGGGAGTGCCACAAACACGGGGCAGAGGGAGAGAAGGAAGTGGGATCACTCACCTCCTGCCCTGGGGGGATCTCTGCTGCAGGCAGACTTGGAGCAGGGCTGGTCACACCTCCTCACTTGTCAGCTGGAAGAGGAGCACCACGAGGCAGCACTTGTCCCACAGCTCTGCTGCATCTCGGGAGCGCCCTCCCCCTCATCAGCCCGGAAGTGAAGGAGCTGCTCCAGTCACAGGGAGGAGGAGGAGGATACTTTTCCTAATGGGCGGCACTAGAAATCCCTGGCCAGCAGTGGACAGGGAACTCGATTGTGGCGCCCCCTAGTTTGGCATCAGGCCAGGACAGTAAGGCAGCCGCCTGAGCTGCCTTACATTAGCGCCGGCCCTGGTTGAATATATAACTGTGTGTGTGTATGTGTGTGTGTGCAACTCAGCAGTGGAATGGGGGGATAAAATTAACCTTTTCAGCCTTACATAATTAATAATAGAAGCCTCCTTGCTATTTGAACACCCCACTCCCTCTGAACCATCCCAAGCTGAGTTGTCAAGCACACAGCCTAGAGGTTTAGCCAGTCGCACAAAAGAGAGCAAAACATGGCCGCCTCCATGAGATGAGCAAGCAAGTTTGAAGCTACAAGAACTCACAAAATTACATTGGAAGTTGTAAAGTAAAAAGGTTTACTGGTTTAATTAAAGTACAGCAGAAGGAAAATCAAAAATCTCTATAACAGACAGCGGATGAACTTTAACACTTACAATTAAATAAATAAAGAAAAATCCCTCATGCACCGGTGGTCATTCGGTGCTGAGAGCAATGCAATCCGTCATTTCCTATGGCCATATGCAGTGGAACATTGGGTACAAATAGAACCCACTATTCTTCCACAGCTCCAGCAAGACCCTTCTTATGCAGGGTATCTCTGCTATCCATGGAGTCCTTTGAAGCCCTGGCGCCTATGCCGGCTGCTGCTGGTATTGTTTATAGACTCTCTCCTGTTACAACTTGAGCTGTTAATACAGCAGCTCGGTCTTAAGACCGGGGTCACACGAGCATGGAGGGAACGTCCATGAGAATGGACATTCTTTCCGTTGGATGCCCTGTCCCATAATATGGAGCTAAAACGGGGATGCTAAGGAGATTTCCTCCTTAGCGTTCCCATTTTAGCAGGCAGTATGCAATGGGTACCTCAGGGGTCAGTACTTGGACCCATTCTCTTTAATATTTTTATTAGTGATATTGCAGAAGGTATTAATGGAGAAGTATGTCTTTTTGCTGATGACACAAAGATTCGCAACAGGGTTGACGTTCCTGGAGGGATCAGCCAAATGACAAATGATTTAGGTAAACTAAAAAAATGGTCGGAGCTGTGGCAATTGAGTTTTAATGTGGATAAGTGCAAGATAATGCACCTGGGATGTAAAAACCCAAGGGCTGAATATAGAATATTTGATACAGTCCTAACCTCAACATCTGAGGAAAGGGATTTAAGGGTCATTATTTCAGAGGATCTAAGGGTAAGTAGTCAATGTAATAGAGCAGCAGGAAATGCTAGCAGAATGCTTGGTTGTGTAGGGAGAGGTATTAGCAGTAGGAAAAGGGAAGTGCTCATGCCACTGTACAGAGCACTGGTGAGACCTCACTTGGAGTACTGTGTGCAGTACTGGAGACCATATCTCCAGAAGGATATAGACATCTTAGAGAGAGTTCAGAGAAGGGCTACTAAAATGGTGTACGGCTTGAAGGAGAGAAGTTACCAGGAAAGACTTAATGATCTTAACATGTATAGCTTGGAAAAAGACGAGGCAGAGGAGATATGATAGAAACATTTAAATACGTAAAGGGAATCCACAAGGTAGAGGAAGGGAGTATATTTAAAAGGAAACAAAGTAGCAAAACAAGAGGACATAGTCTTAGATTAGAGGGGCAAAGGTAACATCAGGAAGCATTATTTTACTGAGAGGGTGGTGGATACATGGAACAGCCTTCCAGTTGAAGTGGTAGAGGCCAAAACAGTAATTGAATTTAAGCAGGCATGGGATAGGCATAAGGCTATCCTAAATAAAAGATAAATCCAGGTTAATTATCCATGTAATTGGGCAGACTAGATGGGCCGAAAGGTTCTTATCTGCCGACATTTTCTATGTAATACTGCCCCTTGTGGGTTATTCAAGAAGGGCTATTCAGCAAGGTATTTGCTGAATTTGCCTGCAGCCTCAGTAAACATAAGCAAAAATTGCTGCTATTGTATCACAGAAAAGCTTCTCCTGCTGCTGTTTGGAGTTTACTTTTGTGAAACGCTGGTATGTATCGGCATCAGAACAATGGTGATTTTTGCAGGTATTTGCTATATCAGTAAGCACCTGTGCTTAATGAATGCCACCTAAAATGTGTCACTTTACACTGTATTTGGGGATTAGCACACTATATTAGTCTGTGTTTCTCTGGGAATATTTTATATATCATATTTTTGCAGGAAAAAAAACATGCAACTATGATTTAGTTAACTGCCACTATTTTATTTTGCTTAGATTGGTTTATTTAACAAGTCAGATTTAGAAATAAACTAATTTATTATTAGAATGGTTGTATTTCATATTTCTATCTTGGTGTTTTTCACTTGCATACTTAGGCTCGGGTCAGACGAGCGTAGTGTTCACGTCCGTGATGGCGCAAAAAAGTACGTCCGTGATAGCATGACATATAAGCCAATGGAGTCCCACATACGAAGTACGTCCGCACTGAACTGCGACGCACAATGGCCACGGCAAACGGACGCAAGTTAGGTAAGAACGTACAATCCCTAGAATGGCTGCACAAAGTGCGTTGCATTCGCAACATTCACATAGCTTTGTGTGTGAGTGATGGAACGTGGTCAGACAGACTGCAATTATACGTTCAGGATTTTTTTTACGGACAAAATGTTTTTGCATTTTAATTTATTTTCCCTCCTACATCCGTCAAAAATAGCGTCAGTGAAAAAACGGACTGTGTGACCACCGTACTGCACGGACGCACAGTCCGTAGAAATCACGTTCGTCTGACCCTAGCCTTAATATCAGAAAGTCCAGAGGGTATGATCTCAACACGTGACTTTGACATTAGTTACACATTTGTGACCCCAAATTGATACATTCTGTCCATCTGCCTTCATACCTTCAAGGTGATTTCAGATGTGGACGATGGGGAAAGGTATATAACATTTTGTAAATGTATCTGTATTTTTCTGCTTACAACTTTAAATGAGTTTTACTTACAATATTTAAAAAGTTACATTTTTAATTATTCACAATCCATGCGTAAAATCTGCTAAATAGTGTGTTCATATAAAGATGAAGGAAAGACCAGTATTAAACAATACTTAAAATTATTTATTTGATTTACCCTTGCAATCAAATAATAAGGCAAACTCATCTGTTAAAAGAGCTTTGCAAAATAGTGCCTGAAGATAGAACAAGTCCGTGAATATAAATGGTTTACAATTACTTAATGCATTATCTAAGAAGTTTGACTTATTATGTATACATACCGTGTAATTGCTTAAAAAGTCCTAAAATACACAAATCTTAAGTAAAAATAACTTTTATTTTAATGGGCCGTAAAAAACATTATAGAAATAATAAGGAGCAGATGGATCGAACAGGCCTCCATAATCAATTTTCTCTTGGGTTCAAATGTAAGCATTCTGCAGTGTCCTAATTACCCTAGCCAGACAACACACTGCATGGCAGATTCTGAAAATATTTAATTACACTTTTAATTTTTGTGTGTCATTATATCTTCCCTTGCATCTGCAACAGATTTGAGATGCATGTAAATCACGGTGGCAGCTGACAACCTGAAACATTTCACCTGGTGCTGTAACAACCATCAGATTAGCTCTCATTGCCTAAAGTGTGCAGATGTTGCAGCCGAACAAATGAAGCAGCAATACAATGGATGTAGAACGTGAGCTAATGTAAAAATTATTCTTTTAGCTTTGCTTATCAAAGCATGGCTGCATTTTCATGCGGTACATAAACTGAGAGAAAATGTACAGAACAACCCTGAGGTGTAGCTTACATAAAGCTACCTGATCGACACATTTTATCATAATGCAACGTTGCCTTCTGTGCATTTATAAGCATGGATGGATGAGATATTAGTTGGGTGAAGAAAAAGACAAAATCTAGCAGAACCTGTCAACCAAGCATCAGTTCTTCAACTTCCATACAAAGGGCCTGCTGAAACAAAGTCTTCTATTGTTAGGCCAGGGTCAGACGAGCGCATTATGTGCACCCGTACTGACGTGCCTCCCGGCATCCATCGCAGTGTTGTGATGCTTCAACGGGGCCAGGCACATTCTGTAATGCGCGTACTACAAGCGGATGTGCAGAATGCCTCCCCATTGAAACGCTAGACGCACGTTGGACGGGGCTGCAAAGTGCAATCCTCCGTAGAGGGATCAAGCCTGGCAGCGCTGAGCGCACTAATTGCGCTCAGCAAGGTGGCAAGACAGGCGTCAGAGTGAAAGGATGTCCACTCTCACGGACGTTCCTTCCGCTCTCAAAGACGCTCGTCTGACCCCAGCCTTAATGTCTCACTCTGTTCAAGTGATCCCAGATAGGAAGCAGTTAGAAAATCTGGCAACACCACTTGGGATGTCCTGCTTTGTGAACTCCAATTTAAGGGGGTTATAATGGTGGATTATCTTGGAGAACTTTGGTGAATGAACTACGGTGCATTCACTAAGGGGGTTATTGAAAGAGCACCAAAATTTCATCAACTTTTCGATGCTCTGTCGTTTGGCTCACTTCGGCGATGTCAGTTTGCCTACCCTGCGGGGAATTCAGCATTTACCACAGGGTCCCCAAACTGCGCCAAATGCCATGATCAGTCAGGCGAACCCACCGCCGAATACCGCGGAAACCAGCTGACGATCCGCCAAATGCTGCCGAAAATAGCCGATCAGCCGCCGAACAGTAAAAGAAAAAATTACAGAACTCTGCTATTTAAGAAAGGTGTTTAAAACAGTAAAAATGCATGGAAATAATAAAAAAGGTGCATTAAAAAATAATAATAGGGTCTGTTACAGAATAAAAAAAAGGTGTTTAAAAAAATGAAATTATAAATAGAACCTTTGTAGCGCATCAAAATAGATTTAAAGGTAGACTTCAACAAAGAAGTGTATCGAACATATAGTGCTTCAATCTTAAAGTGCTTCAATCTTAAAGTGCTTCAATCTTAAAGTGACAAATATTCAATCAATGTACACATATAAAAGTGCAATGTGCCATAGAACACAGTAAAGTGCAACAATGTATAGAATTCCAGCAGTGCAATGGGTATAAGAGAGTCTATAAAGTGCAAGAGTGTCCGAATGTGCAAAATGTGCAAATTCAGTGATATCCAATACAACGGTAGAAATACCAGTGGAAAAAAAAAAAATTCTTAAAATTTACTTAATCTTCTTTATGTTCAAGCGATGCACAAATGTAGTCCTCCTTTCTTGGTCTGTATATCTCTTGCCGTCTCTCAATAATGGGGAGGGTAGCCAGAAAGGAGAAAAAAGTGAGAGAAAAAAAGGAGGGGGAAAAAAGGAGAATTCGAGGGGGGAGAGAAAAAAAATGAAAAATAATCGTGCAGAAAATCCCAATTAACCCTTTCGCTGCTGAGGCATTTCCCGCCTCTGTGCTGAGGTCATTTTTACCGATTTTGCTCATCATGTTTAAACGTGTTTTGAAGGCTTATTTTAGTATATGACCCAGACATATTATATATCGTTCTTTCCATCAGACTCGGGGAAGATTCATAATATGTCATTATTATATGTATACGTCATGTCCTGTCTGTATATTATAACAAAAAATGCAATAAAATATGAATTTTCAATAATTTACAACGTGTAAAGTGTTTTTTTTTCACATTTTAACATGCGAGCAATTGCGGTTATATTTTGTATGGGGGGCGCTTGTTAAAAAAATTAGAGATGGGGTCTCGTTACACTTTTTTTGGGGAAAATTACGCGATTTTTAACAAACACACCGCATACAAAAATCGTTAGTGCAGCATTATTGTTCACATTATAATTGAAATGGGAACAATATTGCTGCATTAACGAACCAAAAAAAAGAAAAAAAAACTTGTTTATTTTTCTTTATAATTTTTTTAAAATATTTTGTTTTTATTTTTATTTTTTATTTTTTTTAACAAATTTTTCATACTCATGTTTGGTATCGTTGGAACAGCCATGCTCTGGCCGATCCAACAATATCAAACATTAACCTCTAACTGCCACGGATCGGGAGATAGGGGGTTCATTGGAACCCCTATCTCCACCATTGTGGCAGTTAGGGGTTAACTCCAGGACTGGCGTCATCGTGCTATGCACGCTGACGCCAGTCCTCAGGGGGCATTCCCGGAAGCTTGGTCGACATCCAAGATGTCGGCCAGCTCCGGGAAAGGATCACGAACCGGGGCTTTTCGGCGCCGATTCATGATCCAGCCCCCATGGGGTTAATTCCAGGTACCGTTTGGAAGGGCAGGCTGTGCCCTTCCAAATGGTGCCTGGATTAACCCCCGCAACACCGGCGATCGGGAGGGAGAGAGGTCCGAAGGGCCTCCCCCCTCCCTTTCAGGCGCCTCCTCCGCACATGCGGGGGGTCGCCTGAATTAGATGTCATTGCGCCGCCGCGATGACATCTAATTCAGCAGCCGCGGTTCCGGGTGCTGGGCTGACATCGAGGATGTCAGCCCGCAGGAACGCTACCTGCGGGTGGACGCGCTGAGCGCGTCCTCCGCAGCGAAGGGGTTAAATATGGCAGATAAATCACTCGTGGGAATGTGGAAACTCACATTTATAAGACATAACAAGGAAAAAGAGTGTCATCTGCGCTCGTTTCTATGTGTTCCATGTACAACAAAAATGGAGGTTTTTGTTTGTTTCAATGGCCATTGCAACGCAAGCCCACTCGCCACTTCAAGGCACCTCTTTAGAGTGGGTACCTAACAATTGTAACCAAAAGGCCGCTCTACTGAGCAGCTCCAAGCCCCTCCAGCTGCTTTTCAGCCAAGGAGAGACAAAGATGGTGGCTTTTATTTATACACGCACCAAACACTTCCCATTTGGGATCAAAAACAAAAACATGGAAAGAGGAACAGCTGCAGAACGACGGACTGGTGTTACAAGCATGATATACATAAATACAGAAAAAATGGCGTCGCGCCCATACTCACTTATTTTCGGAGCGGCAGCAACTGCCAGGAGTAAAAGCCCAGTCAATGTATAAAACATAACAAGGAAAAAGAGTGTCATCTGCGCTCGTTTCTATGTGTTCCATGTACAACAAAAATGGAGGTTTTTGTTTGTTTCAATGGCCATTACATTAATACATAAATACATAATACATAATACATAAATACAGAAAAAATGGCGTCGCGCCCATACTCACTTATTTTCTGCAGCTGTTCCTCTTTCCATGTTTTTGTTTTTGATCCCAAATGGGAAGTGTTTGGTGCGTGTATAAATAAAAGCCACCATCTTTGTCTCTCCTTGGCTGAAAAGCAGCTGGAGGGGCTTGGAGCTGCTCAGTAGAGCGGCCTTTTGGTTACAATTGTTAGGTACCCACTCTAAAGAGGTGCCTTGAAGTGGCGAGTGGGCTTACGTTGCAATGGCCATTGAAACAAACAAAAATCTCCATTTTTGTTGTACATGGAACACATAGAAACGAGCGCAGATGACACTCTTTTTCCTTGTTATGTTTTATACATTGACTGGGCTGTTACTCCTGGCAGTTGCTGCCGCTCCGAAAATAAGTGAGTATGGGCGCGACGCCATTTTTTCTGTATTTATGTATATCATGCTTGTAACACCAGTCCGTCGTTCTGCAGCTGTTCCTCTTTCCATGTTTTTATTTTTGATCCCAAATGGGAAGTGTTTGGTGCGTGTATAAATAAAAGCCACCATCTTTGTCTCTCCTTGGCTGAAAAGCAGCTGGAGGGGCTTGGAGCTGCTCAGTAGAGCGGCCTTTTGGTTACAATTGTTAGGTACCCACTCTAAAGAGGTGCCTTGAAGTGGCGAGTGGGCTTACGTTGCAATGGCCATTGAAACAAACAAAAACCTCCATTTTTGTTGTACATGGAACACATAGAAACGAGCGCAGATGACACTCTTTTTCCTTGTTATGTTTTATACATTGACTGGGCTGGGGGGGCGTGGCTAGCCGGCGACACGAGCAGCCGCATGTTCTGAGAGCTCTGTGTGCGGCGCTCGGTTTTTCCATTCCAGCGGCACTTACAAGGGGCACCCCAACTTCAAATTACTTCCCTCGGGGTCCTAACACCATCCGGAGGCAGGATGGCACCTCCAAAGGCCCAGCGGCAGCTTGAAGGGACCCGGACCAGCCGATCTGAGAAAGGCCGCAAAATCCAAGATGGCGGCTCCCCGATTTCGGGCTCCTCTCTCTCTGGCCTGGACTTGGAGGAACAGGATGCGGACCTCCTCTCTAACACGTCCCCAGCATCTGAGAGGGCAATGCATGATATGCTCCAGGGACTCCGCACTACCCTCCAGGCTGACTTCAAAGAGGCGCTGCAGGAGCTGCGCCACGATGTTCAGGATCTAGGTGAGCGTACTGACAACCTTGAGACCAAATCTGACGATATTTGTCTGGCTCATAATGATCTTGTGGACAGACACCAGAATTTACAAATCGCACATGATGCGCTGGCCACCAAAGTTGCTGACTTAGAGGACCGCTCACGCAGAAACAACATGCGGATCCGTGGAGTCCCGGAGGCAGTGGGCCTGGCTGATCTCCCGGCATATCTCATGGAGGTCTTTCAACTTTTACTCCCATCGGCCTCTCTCCAGGACTTACTCCTAGACCGCGCTCATCGACTGCCCAAAGCGAAACATCTTTCACCGGATGTCCCCCGAGATGTTATCGTCCGAGTTCACTTTTATCATATTAAGGAGTCCTTAATGTCTGCGGCTAGGAAAGGCCCGGCCCTGCCTACTCCGTATGCTAACTTGCTACTGTTTGCGGATCTATCAGCGATGACCCTGGCAAAGAGGCGCGAATTCCTCCCCTTGACGAAGCTCCTGAGGAACCACGAGGTGGCTTACAGGTGGGGTTTCCCGACCAAATTGCTTATATGGAGAGAAGGGAGGCTACATGCTATCACCAACATCCCGTCGGGCATGCTGCTCCTGCAGGAATGGGGGTTTGTGAAGGAGTACACCCCCCTCGCGTGGTAACTACATCTCCACTTAAAGTTTCGCCAGAGTGGCACCTCGTCAAGCCAAAATGATCGGCGCCCTATGTCTGGGCCTGTTTTGATATCGTTCTCCTCTGCCCAGCTGTCCCGACTGCTTTCTACTTCTTCTTAAATGTTGGAGAGACCCTCTACTTCATAGAGAACCGAGCTCCCTCACCCCCCTGTTGGTGGCTCATATCTGACACGAGCTTATTGCTCTGGATATTTTTGTTTGCGTTCTTCTCTGGTACGCCAGGGATACCCCCCGGTGGGTGTTTACTACCCTGAGACTTTACCTCGCTTTTTTTTTCATCACGGCGAGTTACACCTCTTTACACTGCGGGCTCGCAGTTTTTTTTTTGTTACTGAATTTCTCAATTTCTTTTTTCCTTATTTTGTCCTCCCTTTTTATTTTTATTTTTATTTTTCTTTCGTTCGTCTGGTCCAGTACTCCCTCCAGTTTTCCTGCTGTATGGTCCCCTGGACGAACGCTTCTTCCTCATGGGGGACTGTCTACATTGGGGGTTGGGAGGGGATGGGAACGCTTACAAACGGATGTTTCCCAATATATGATTGATGGGTTCCCCTGAACTGAAATTTTTCTCCTTAAACGTTAGAGGTCTGAATGTTCCTTTCAAAAGACACTGTCTTTTCCGAGATTTGCATAAATATAAACCTGCGGTAGTGTGCTTACAGGAGACACATTTTCGGTCTCACGATGCCCCCCGTCTTCGGTCTCAGATGTACCCTGAAGCTTATCACTCTATGTCTCCAACCAAATCGAGAGGGGTCTCCATCCTCTTCCATAGAGACTGGTTGTTTCAGGTTGCATCTCAACACCAGGACAAGGAGGGGAGAATGTTGATATTGATTGGCTCTTTAAATGATGTTCCGGTGACTATTGTTAATTTGTACTTCCCGAATGTTAACCAGTTGCAGTTCCTCAGGAAAGCCCATAAACAAATTCAGTCCCTTAGCCAAGGCGCGGTGTATATCTGTGGCGACTTTAATATGACCCCCTGCCCCATGGTTGACTGCCAGTCCTCTGGAAGCCGCCTCCCCTCTCAAAAAGCGAAGTCTCTTGGCCGACGCTTCACTGATTTTCTGCACTCTGTTGACCTGTATGATGTCTGGCGCATCTCCCACCCCCAGACTAGGGATTACACTTTCTATTCCCAGGTGCATTCCTCCTATAGCAGAATCGATTTATGCCTCATACACCGGACTATGGTCCACCACCTCTTAGATGCTCACATCGGACCCATGACATGGTCTGACCATGCCCCCTTGATTCTGTCCTTCCGGGCTCATTTTCCGGCTCGAGGTATGGGCTCGTGGCGTCTAAATGATTCCTTGATTGTGGACCCGGCTGGGAGGGATGGGGCGGCGTCGGTTCTTGAGGACTACTTCAGATTGAACACCTCGGAGGAAGTTGCGATCTCCTCTGTGTGGTCAGCCCACAAAGCGGTTATCAGAGGTCATTTCATTAAACAGGGGGCTTATAGAAAGAAACAGTATACTCTTAAAACATCAACTCTCTTACAACAAATCTCCTCCTTAGAATCCCAAAATAAGAATAAGCCGACCCCATCGATTGCATCCCAATTGCTTTCCTTGCGGAAAGAGTTGGAGCACTTAAACCTACAGGCTATGGAACGATCCCTACGCAAATTAAATTACACTTCCTATACTCAGGGTAACAAGGCGGGAAAGTTACTGGCCTCTAAACTCAGGGCAAGACGCGTTCAAACTAAAATCACCCATATTGAAGGATTAGGGGGACAAATAGTGCGCAACCCAGCGCTGATTGTCTCAGAATTTGCCAACTACTATAGCTCTCTTTACAATCTTAAACTTGACTCGGCCATTTCACCGCCCTGCTCGGCAGAAATTTCTACCTTCTTAGCAGAAGCGCAATTGCCGACATTACTGCCCCATCAGCAAGCTGACTTACTAACTCCTTTCTCTGAGGAGGACGTCTACAAAGCAATCCGGGCTCTCCCGAAGGGTAAAGCACCCGGCCCTGATGGCTTATCTAATCTCTACTACCAAAATTTCGCCTCCCTCCTGGTCCCTACTCTGACAGCCTTATTTAATCATATTAAAACCACTGGCCAAGTTCCCCCAGAGATGCTCCTGGCCACCGTAGTCACTCTCCCTAAACCCGGCAAACCCCCCACTCATTGTGCGAATTTTCGCCCCATATCCCTACTGAATGTTGATATAAAACTTTATGCAAAATTATTGGCCTCGCGCGTTGCGCCCCTGCTCCCTAAATTGATTCATCCGGATCAGACAGGATTTGTACAGGGGAGGCAGACTTGTGATAATACACGTCGCCTGTTTGACATAATAGACTTAGCTAACCGTTCTGGAACCCCGGGGCTCCTACTGTCTTTAGACGCAGAAAAAGCGTTTGATCGCATGCACTGGGGCTTTATGCGCCAAACGCTGGAGGCCTTTCAATTTCCCGCCTCATTTATCCAAAGTGTTATGGCTCTGTATTCCACCCCCTCGGCAAAGGTGTTAAGCATGGGATTTTCATCCCCTACTTTTCCAATTACGAACGGCACTCGTCAAGGTTGTCCTTTATCCCCACTAATTTTTGTCTTGGCACTGGAGCCGTTAGCATCTCATATTAGGTTGAACACATTTATATCAGGTCTGCCTACACCGGCAGGCGAACAGAAACTCGCTCTATTTGCAGATGATATCCTCCTATATTTATCCACCCCAGACACCTCACTCCCTCCTCTTTTTAATTTACTGGAGACATATGGTCGGCTATCCTACTATAAAAATAATGTTGGTAAGACTCAGGCCCTCCCTTTGCATATTCCTGGTCCCTCGCTGGGTGATCTTAAAACTCAATACTCGTTTGACTGGCGTTCGGACTCTATTAAATACTTAGGTATTTTCCTAACAAAAAATAGGAGCTCCATCGTTAAGCATAATTATCTCCCTCTCCTGCAATCCATTGAAAAACAACTGCAATCATGGCACTCAGTGGATCTGTCCTGGCTGGGCCGCATGGCCTCCTTAAAAATGTCAATCCTCCCGCAAATCCTTTACTATTTTCGCAATGTTCCGATCTTTCTCCCAGCACATATCCTCCTACGTCTGCAGAAAATGTTATTTGCCCACATCTGGAAACGCAAGCCCCCTAGAGTTTCGGCTACTACAATTACAACTCCGAGAGAGTTGGGCGGCCTTGGCTTCCCTGACCTGTTAAGATATTATAGAGCTTCCCTATTAGCCCAATTATTGGCCGCGCTGCACTCCTCAGAACCTCCTGTATGGCTACGCCTGGAAAATGCCGTTATCGCTCCTAATTCTATACATGACTTTATGTGGTATGACCCTCTCCCTAGAAGTAAACTGGAAGGGATACTTCCCTCCTCTTATCTCTCGGTCCTGACCTGGCGCCATTGGGGTAGACCATTATTGAAACCGCTTTCACTGCTCAGTTTTGCACCTCTTAGTTTTTTAAGTAGATTATCCCCTGACCTGAACCTTGCCTCCTGGACGCTTCAGGGAGTGACCCTTGTCCAACACCTTCTCACTCCAACCTCTATTAAACTGTTCCCTGACCTAGTACAAGAATTTGGTATTTCCTCCAAAGAAATTTTTACCTATCTTCGTATTAAACATATATTGTTGGCGCACAGGACCAGGGCGATACCAGGCAAAGAAATGACAGCTTTCCACAGGCTATGCTTGGGTAAAAAAAACTTAAGGAAACCGTTGTCTCTATGTTACCGTTGCTTAGTGTCTCCTAATACGGAATGCAAACTGCCATATATGTTGAGATGGGAGAAGGACCTAAATTTATCATTCTCACGAGAGGACTGGTTTTATGCCACATCATCAGTGTATCGCCTATCTAAAAGCACAGGCATGAGAGAAGCACATCTTAAATTATTATATACCGCTGGTACCTTACCCCTGCTCGACTGCATCATATCTCTAAGGGTGCCAACGTATGCTGGCGTTGTTCAACAGAGAAGGGTTCTCTGTTACACGTTTTTTGGTCCTGCCCGAAAATTAGCTCTTACTGGGCTGATATCCATGGCCTGACCAAATTATGCACCTCATTGGATATTCCTCTGCAGCCTGAAACGTACCTGTTACACTTCATCCCCATCACCATCCAAATACCACCCAGAGGGTTGATGTCGGCTATTTTCGGGGTCGCCAAGTTAGTGTTGGCTAGTCACTGGAACTCGACCTCCGCCCCCTCACTCTCAGAAGTCCTGACCCGTTTAGATAGTATCTGTAAATACGAGGAAATGTTCGCTTCGGCCCATAACACCCTTCCACAGTATCAGGCTACTTGGGAAGGTTGGATATCTTATAGATCCTCCAAGGGATCCTCTTCATCCCCTTAAAAACTCTTCAAACCCCTAGCAACAAAAATCCTTTTACACCCCCTCTTAAAATTATTTCAACCAGCCGAACCGCATGTTTTACTCTCTGTTTCCCTTTTCTTTTTCTTTTTCCCTCCCTTTTTTTTTTTTTTATTTTTTATCTTTTAGTTTTTTATCTACGTTTATTTCACTACTATATTAACCACTATATTTGTTTTATATTTGTTTTTTATTGTTTATTTACCATGTAAAAAGTACCGTACAATGTTGATAACAATCTAACTGCACATATGTGATATATAGCGTTGACAGGCCCTGCGTGGCCGTTATTGTCCTTTCATATTTTGTACTTCAAATTTTTAACGGTACTCAATAAAAATCTTTATATTGAAAAAAAAAAAAAAATACATTGACTGGGCTGTTACTCACATTTATAAGAGCCCAAAAAAATCCCTGGCTCTAGGTTTAGGAGCTTCCAGCCATATAGAGGGTGGCGTATCCCTTCTTAAGTCTTCAACTCTGATTGCGATGGCTACAATAAAATAATGGACAGCGCTCCCATAGTATATTACCGTTTTAAAATTGAAAGGGGTGGTAATGTATTGAACTCACCAAATATGGAGCCTCTTCCACACAGGCTCACTCAATACAGCATCAGGTACACTATGGTAGATACCCAGAACCTCTTCCCAACCGTCTGAGGGCCAAATATCAGGATCTTCCAAGCGGTGGCAAGTGTATATCCAAGGAGAGTAGTCAATAGAATATAAACCATATAGAATTTATTGTATATTAAAAAATTAATTGCATTTATTAAAAAAATGTGGACAGATGCATTACCGAGACGCCTTTCGGCATAAACAGCCTTCCTCAGTCGGTATATTTAGGTGCACTATTGTCCAAAAGATCTCCAAACAGCTGAGATCAAACCAAACCAGCTCCAAACCAACAGCTGTTTGGAGACCTTATTTTGGGCTCTTGTAAATGTGAGTTTCCATATTCCCACGAGTGATTTATCTGCCATAATTAATTGGGATTTTCTGCACGATTATTTTTCATTTTTTCTCTCCCCTCGAATTCTCCTTTTTTTCCCCTCCTTTTTTACTCTCACTTTTTTCTCCTTTCTGGCTACCCTCCCCATTATTGAGAGACGGCAAGAGATATACAGACCAAGAAAGGAGGACTACATTTGTGCATCGCTTGAACATAAAGAAGATTAAGTAAATTTTAATAATTATTTTTTTTCCATTGGTATTTCTACCGTTGTATTGGATATCACTGAATTTGCACATTTTGCACATTCGGACACTCTTGCACTTTATAGACTCTCTTATACCATTGCACTGCTGGAATTCTATACATTGTTGCACTCTACTGTGTTCTATGGCACATTGCACTTATATATGTGTACATTGATTGAATATTTGTCACTTTAAGATTGAAGCACTTTAAGATTGAAGCACTATATGTTCGATACACTTCTTTGTTGAAGTCTACCTTTAAATCTATTTTGATGCGCTACAAAGGTTCTATTTATAATTTCGTTTTTGGTTGATGCAGATTTTGGTTGTTTTTTCTGTATATTGCGTTTACCCCTTTGGGCAGGATCTCACTACTTATTAGTTATAATTTAACTATTCAATAATACTATAGTAATCTGGTTTATGAATAGGCGCCTACGCCGTATGATATATATATATATATATATCTTTCCTCTTTTTTGTCTGTTTAAAAAAATGGGAAACAAAAATTTGGCCAGAATCCAGACAAAATCCTAAAAAATTCTAAAAAAATAAATGAAAAAAAAGACTTTTTGCTGTAACTGAAATAAATAAAACGGTTGGATAAAAATAGTGAAAAACACAATTTTTTTTTACATTGAGTCCTATGGGATTTGCCTTTTTAAACCCATCGATCTGAACCACTGAAAATCTGGGCATTTCGCCAACAATTTGGTGTTCAACGTTCTCTGAATAGATTAATCATACTTCTCTATGGGACAATTTCACTGCCGCCGAAAGTCACCAAATTGCGGTGATCTGAAGCGCACTGCACCATATTTGGCGAATTGACAGCTCTCTGAATAGCCGAATTGCCACCAAATTGCACCGCAGTAGTTTAGAGTTCAAAGCATATTGACCTTTGTTGCAAAGAGTGGTTGAACAATGTGAAATGGAGAAGAGCTTCAGTTGACTCCTTCTACAGAAAAATAAGAGGGGCATCGTTGCTCACTGTTGTTTGCAGCAATTTCACCTGCCTTTGGTTAAATGTTTATCTAAATACCTGAAGTTCAATGTAGTTGCAACAGCAGAGATTTTTACCACTCTTAGCAATTATAGTGAAATTCAGTAAACAACAGTGGTTAGTGAATGACACCTTAACCCCTTCACTGCTGGGCCATTTCACGTCTTAAAAAAACTCATTTTTCCTTATTTTATTATTATTGTTATTACTTTTTTTCTTTACTTTAAACATGGTCATGTTTGGTATCATTGGAAAGGCCATGCTCTGGCCTTTCTAATGATATCAAACATGACCCTGCTAGCTGAAAACTATCAGGAGATATCGTTGTTCAAATTAACCCCTATCTCCACCCCTATCTTTCCTTAGGAGTCAGTAAGGACGTTCCCCACACGTCCTCAGTAGGGATGAGCTGTTCGGTTTGGACGGTTCGGAGTTCGACCCGAACTTAGCCTGTTTGGCGAACATTTCCGGGTGTTCGCCGCATGTTCGACCACAATGCATCACAATGGACCACAATGCACTTTTCCACTGGCCTGAAGCTTGTAATTGGCTACAGCCTTGCACCTGACCACAGGTCTGGTGCAAGACAGGTTCAACAGTATGCCAATCATGGCTCAGAGTCCTGATTGGGCAAATTTTGCCCAATCATGGGCTCACAGAGCTAAGTTCGGCAGCACACTATATAACGTTTCCACGCATAGCTACAACACGCATTTTGAGAGGAGATTTCAGAGCAGATAGTTGTGTTGTTACTGCCGGTCTGCCACGCTACTGGGGGGGTCTGGCTGGGTCTCATTTCTACCAAATATCAAGGAATTTAGGTGATGTGTGTCTTGTCACTGTGCCAGCAAGTTTTTTTGGGGTTTACAATTTTCTTTAAAACATTTGTGAATTGAGGTGATCTTCTGTGTCTTGTCACACAGCCAGAAAGTCTTTTTGGGGGTTACAAATTTCTTTAAAACATTTGTGAATTGAGGTGATCTTCTGTGTCTTGTCACACAGCCAGCAAATCTTTTTGGGGGTTACAAATTTCTTTAAAACATTTGTGAATTGAGGTGATCTTCGGTGTCTTGTCACAAAGCCAGCAAGTATTTTGGGGGTTAAAAATTTTTTGAAAACATTTGTGAAATGAGGTGATCTTCTGTGTCTTGTCACACAGCCAGCAAGTATTTTGGGGGTTAAATATTTATTTACAACATTTGTGAATCGAGGTGATCTTCTGTGTTGTCACACAACCAGTAACCCGCTGTATTTTGGGGCTCACTAATTTCTTTAAAACATTTGTGAATTGAGGTGATCTGTCTCTTGTCACACAGCCAGTACCACGCAGTATTTTGGGTGTCTTTAATTTCTACAAAACATTTGTGAATTGAGGTGATCTGTGTCTTGTCACACAACCAGTACAACGCCGTATTTTGGGGCTCACTAATTTCTTTAAAACATTTGTGAATTGAGGTGATCTGTGTTTTGTCACACAGCCAGTACTACGCAGTATTTTGGGTGTCACTAATTTCTACAAAACATTTGTGAATTGAGGTGATCTGTGTCTTGTCAAACAGCCAGTACCACGCAGTATTTTGGGTGTCACAAATTTCTTTAAAACATTTGTGAATTGAGGTGATCTGTCTCTTGCCACACAGCCAGTACCACGCAGTATTTTGGGGCACACTAATTTCTACAAAACATTTGTGAATTGAGGTGATCTGTCTCTTGTCACACAGCCAGTACCACGCCGTATTTTGGGGCTCACTAATTTCTTTAAAACATTTGTGAATTGAGATGATCTGTCTCTTGTCACACAGCCACTACCACGCAGTATTTTGGGGCTCACTAATTTCTACAAAACATTTGTGAATTGAGGTGATCTGTGTCTTGTCACACAACCAGTACCACGCAGTATTTTGGGGCTCACTAATTTCTACAAAACATTTGTGAATTGAGGTGATCTGTCTCTTGTCACACAGCCAGTACCACACAGTATTTTGGGTTTCACTAATTTCTACAAAACATTTGTGAATTGAGGTGATCTGTGCCTTGTCACACAGCCAGTACCACGCAGTATTTTGGGGCTCACTAATTTCTACAAAACATTTGTGAATTGAGGTGATGTGTGTCTTGTCACACAGCCAGTACCACGCAGTATTTTGGGGCTCACTAATTTCTACAAAACATTTGTGAATTGAGGTGATCTGTGTCTTGTCACACAACCAGTACCACGCAGTATTTTGGGGCTCACTAATTTCTACAAAACATTTGTGAATTGAGGTGATCTGTCTCTTGTCACACAGCCAGTACCACACAGTATTTTGGGTTTCACTAATTTCTACAAAACATTTGTGAATTGAGGTGATCTGTGCCTTGTCACACAGCCAGTACCACGCAGTATTTTGGGGCTCACTAATTTCTACAAAACATTTGTGAATTGAGGTGATGTGTGTCTTGTCACACAGCCAGTACCACGCAGTATTTTGGGGCTCACTAATTTCTTTAAAACATTTGTGAATTGAGGTGATCTGTGTCTTGAACACAGCCAGTACCACGCAGTATTTTGGGTGTCTTTAATTTCTACAAAACATTTGTGAATTGAGGTAATCTGTGTCTTGTCACACAACCAGTACCACGCCGTATTTTGGGGCTCACTAATTTCTTTAAAACATTTGTGAATTGAGGTGATCTGTCTCTTGTCACACAGCCACTACCACGCAGTATTTTGGGGCTCACTAATTTCGACAAAACATTTGTGAATTGAGGTGATCTGTGTCTTGTCACACAACCAGTACCACGCCGTATTTTGGGGCTCACTAATTTCTTTAAAACATTTGTGAATTGAGGTGATCTGTCTCTTGTCACACAGCCAGTACCACGCAGTATTTTGGGGCTCACTAATTTCTACAAAACATTTGTGAATTGAGGTGATCTGTCTCTTGTCACACAGCCAGTACCACGCAGTATTTTGGGGCTCACTAATTTCTTTAAAAGATTTGTGAATTGAGGTGATCTGTCTCTTGTCACACAGCCAGTACCATGCATTATTTTGGGTGTCACTAATTTCACAAAACCTCCAGCACTGACCTCTTCCACAATACCACAAAAGGGTTACGGTGTGAAGGCACTTGCTGTCATGAAAGGCACAATATTTGGCTGCACTGACGCCTGTGTCAGATTTATATCATTTTAATTTTTTGAACCGCAGGGTCCGACCCTGCACTCTTCCACAATACCACAGAGGGGTTACTGTATTATGATGGCACTTGCAGGCCTGGCACCAAAAGCACATTATCTGGGTGCACTGACGCCTTGACCAGAATCATATCTTTTCAATATAGGACCACATGGTCCACCCCTGCATTCTTCCAAAATACTACAGAGGGGTTACTGTATGATGATACTTGCTGGCCTGGCACCAAAGGCACAATTTCTGGGTGCACTGACGCCTTGACCAGAATCATATCTTTTCAAAATAGGACCACATGGTCCACCCCTGCATTCTTCCACAATACCACAGAGGGGTTACTGTATGATGATACTTGCTGGCCTGGCACCAAGGCACAATATCTGGGTGCACTGACGCCTTGACCAGAATCATATCTTTTCAATATAGGACCACATGGTCCACCCCTGCACTCTTCCACAATACCACAGAGGAGTTACTGTATTATGATGGCACTTGCAGGCCTGGCACCAAAAGCACAATATCTGGGTGCACTGACGCCTTGACCAGAATCATATCTTTTCAATATAGGACCACATGGTCCACCCCTGCACTCTTCCACAATACTACAGAGGGGTTACTGTATGATGATACTTGCTGGCCTGGCACCAAAGGCAGAATATCTGGGTGCACTGACGCCTTGACCAGAATCATATATTTTCAATATAGGACCACATGGTCCACCCCTGCATTCTTCCACAATACTACAGAGGGGTTACTGTATGATGATACTTGCTGGCCTGGCAGTCTTGCACCAAAGGCAGAATATCTGGGTGCACTGACGCCTTAACCAGATGCATATCTTTTTAATATAGGACCGCAAGGTTCACCCCTGAATTCTTCCACAATACCACAGAGGGGTTACTGTATGATAGTACTTGCAGGCCTGGCACCAAAAGCACATTATTTGGGTGCACTGCCACTGACGCCTGTATCAGATTCATATCCTCAGAGGGGTTACGGTGTGACGGCACTGTTGGGGATGCTAAAGGACCAATTTTGAAGCACCTATTGTTACTTTCATCCAAAGCCTGCATAAGTTTCACAATAATTTAGCCAAAAAAATCAGTAAACTTTTTCTGTGTGTACGAAAATGTCTCCTCTTTTCATACAGACTGCCGCCCCAAGCAGTTGTTTATGGATAGATTAAAGGAAAAGCATTTACCGTCATAAGAAACGTCATTTTTTTGCTTTTAAGTGTTTCTATACATCCTAGAAATCCACCACTTCACGGGCAGGTTATGGGGACCTCCTAGGCACGATATTTGAAGGAATTTTTCGTTTTTATTTTTAACCCTTATTTCATGGAAAACTCACTGTCATTTAAAAATGTTTTTTTTTTAAAACTTTTGTCCTTGTTTCCTGTCCCCCAGGGCACTACCCGGACCCCCATACACCTTTTATGGCAAATATCTAGCATATATGCCCTCTTGGAGGGCACTCTAAAAACCGAGTTTTCAGCCCCATTGACTTGCATGGAGTTCGAGTTCGGGTTCGGACCCGAACATATGGGAAGTTCGGGTTCGGGCCCAAACCGAACTCAGGGGGTGTTCGGCTCATCCCTAGTCCTCAGCAGTGAAAGGGTTAATATCGAGTTACACTGCATCGACTGTGTCAAGTTATGTCTTGCTTGAATGTTCTAATGTATCCACTATATGTGTGTTCCTGTTACTGAGTGTAGACCAGTTTGGACTTTGTATTTAGATGTAGGACCTGTTGGTCCTTTTCACATAAAGTATAACAATAATAAAAATAGTTGATGGAGTGAAAAAATTAGAAAAGCTGATGGAAAGCAACACTAGCAAAATAGATTTTACACATTCCTTTGCATTATTGGCTAGCATTGAAGAGATTACCGTAGTTGGTTTATTGCCTTTTATGAGCTGGTGATTTAGTGATTAAATGATTTATAGATGCATGTTATTGTCTTCCAATAACATTGTGTTGATATTAGATTAGTATCCTCCAAGTCTCTATTATAAAGACCACTTAACTTAATGGTATATCTGTTGGTGCTAATTTAAACTATAAACCAGTGGTTCCCAACCGCAGCCCTCAAGTACCCCCAACAGGTCAGGTTTTCCATATTTTTAAAGCACAGCACAGGTGATTTGATTTGCTGCTCAGTGATTGCATTATTCAGTTGGCATTAGTACAAGGTGATCTGCAAAATCTGGCCTGTTAGGGGAACTTGAGGACCGCGGTTGGGAACTTATAAAGCTTTTCCGGACTCTCGATTTTGAAAGTGTTTTTTGAGTGACGTGCGGGGGATTAAATAGGATTTTGTTTTGCTGTACTATTCCTCATTTAAGTTTTTTGGGTACGTTTTCAGCAGAATGCTTGGTTGTATAGGGAAAGGTATTAGCAGTAGGAAAAGGGAAGTGCTCATGCCACTGTACAGAGCACTGGTGAGACCTCACTTGGAGTACTGTGTGCAGTACTGGAGACCGTATCTCCAGAAGGATATAGACATCTTAGAGAGAGTTCAGAGAAGGGCTACTAAAATGGTGTACGGCTTGAAGGAGAAAAGTTACCAGGAAAGGCTTAATGATCTTAACATGTATAGCTTGGAAAAAAGACGAGACAGAGGAGATATGATAGAAACATTTAAATACGTAAAGGGAATCCACAAGGTAGAGGAAGGAAGTATATTTAAAAGGAAACAAAGTAGCAAAACGAGAGGACATAGTCTTAGATTAGAGGGTGTAAAAGTAACATCAGGAAGTATTATTTTACTGAGAGGGTGGTGGATACATGGAATAGCCTTCCAGTAGAAGTGGTAGAGGCCAAAACAGTGATTGTATTTGAAGCAGGCATGGGATAGGCATAAGGCTATCCTAAACAAAAGATAAATCCAGGTAAAGTATCCATGTAATTGGGCAGACTAGATGGGCCGAAAGGTTCTTATCTGCTGACAATTTTCTATGTTTCTATAATACCTAATCTAAACTATATATAAAATGTTCTGATTGTGTGATCAAATTATGCTCCTGTATTTCTTCCTTCTTCAAGAATCTCACTTTATACATATAATAAACATTTGAACACTTTAGGCTAGGGTCAGACGAACGCATTTTCGCGTTGTCTGTGAAAAAGTGCGTTCGAACGAATGGAAGTATTTTTTCACGGAGTACGCGATAGCGGTCATACGATGCGCATTTGCATCCGTGATTTTGTACGGATCATCAATAAAACACTTTGTGCATCTGGACGTTATGTTGGCCGGACATTAGCAGTGTCTGACGTCTCCAATTCACGCACACACGCCGCTAGCGGACGCAGCGCACTCTGTACAACCGTACTAGAGGTTTTACGTTCTCGACAAAATGCGTTCGTTTTCCACTTGCGTTGCGCAGCCGGACTTTTGTGCGACCGTACTTCGTATATTGGCCGTCATTGCCTGGCACTTGCTGCTACTACGGCCGTGATTAAGTGCGCCTGCACGCGCGTTCGCACTGCGCTCGTCTGACCCTAGCCTAAGCAAATCAACATTTAGTGTGCTAAGTTGTAATAATTAGTTGTTATTACATGTCACTTTAAATATATCACAAATGGTTTGAATCCTATATAAAATAAACATTTGCAATTTCATATCTGCAGAAACCAAAGACAATATATCAGTATTTAGGGACTATAAGTAATCATTTTTATAGGAATCTGTATTGGTAGGTGATGTGTGTCCAAGCTCTTATCACTGTAAAACAGTCATAAAGCTTTAATACCTGATTACCTAGGCATCACAAGAAAAGGAATCAGAGGTCTTCAAGCTACATTGCATATTGTTTATTGACACTCCTCGTCAGTTGATCCTGTGTAGGTCAGCGTTGTTCACGCTAATGATGCAGATAAAATCCTATAAAGAAGGAGATTAGGATATATCAGAATCATAGTTTCAACCAGAAAGGAAACATAAAGCCAGCGAGATTCACATAAAATACTTAGGGCCTTTTTCCAACTGAGCAGGTAAGCCATGCTACATAATAACTCCAGCCTTTAGGTTAACAGCTCCAACTGCTGACACAACCGAGTTGCAATCAAAGCTTGCAGCTTGGACTTTGAAGCAGGGTACTATAAATTAACAGCTCTTATACCTTTTATAGAAGCCGTTAATTTGCGACTAGTCAATTAATTACAAACTATTCCAACCTCCATCATTCTTCACGGCTCAAGATGGTATTCAGAAATGAATAATGGGTCTTTATAACCCTAGTGTTACATGTTTTTTTCTGTTGTAAAATCACTTAATTCAATTTAAACACATAAAAATCTCTTACATTTTATTTTGCAGTGCAGAGGGTTGTACAATCTCCCATTTCTCTGTCTGCAAGCAGTGGAAATTTGGAATCGATTAGTTCCTGGCGTTCCTATGCCATCCCTTCACGATCCAGTATATGTGAGCTCACGCAGAGCTTTGAACAAAATCAAGCATCACTCTATGGAGTTTGTTGGACTCTAGGAGCCAGTGGTGGCACACGACTTGTTGTCAGGATCCGTGCTTGTCAGGATCCATGCCTGCATCAGTACCTTCAAGTGGCAGTTGCATGAAAGGTGCTGCCCTTCTGCTCAGCATCGGTATTCAAGGCATGCAACAGTTAACACCAAACACACACACCATACTCCTGTGTTTGAATAAAGGTTCCACACCCCCTCTGCTCCTTGCTCCATTATTGTTGCTCATTCCATGAGACAGAGAAGTGCTACACCCTACTCTGATCCTGCGTGTTATTCCTCATTCAGCTAACCCAGCCTACCCTGAACCCTATCCGGATACCTGTCCCTGTTCACCCACCTTACCTTCTGGTTCCTCCATCAACATCTCCCATCATCCTGCAATAATCCTCCTGGTCTGCTTCTCCTCCATTCCTTATACCCACCTACGGCAGACCAGTTACCCCTGCATACTGGGCTCAGCCCCCCCTGTACCTTCGCTGCCACTCCAGTGGCATATCGTGACACGGTTTAACTGTCATTATTGATCAGCAGATCCCAAATATTCTGACTCAAGATGTAAATACAGCAGCAGAATTGGAATTGAGGCATTAATAGCGAATAGCACAGAAAATGGCTCATTATGATTTTTTCAATTTTCAATATTAGCAGCTTTGATGGAATAGGGCCCTTTATTCTTATGGGATGCATATAGATTTAAACTGAATGAGACAAATGGGAATACTGTGGTTCAATGAATTTTGCTGTTTATTTTAATACAAGTGGTCAAGTCCTAAACTAATACTGTAGGTGTAGGAATGCGCCAGGATTCAGTACCTCACCTCGATTATCTATAGTACTCCAGGCATTTAACTCTCCACACTCAAATTCAATATCAATGTTGGTAATTACTTCTGGGTTGGAATTTACGGAATCATTTAAAAATTCATACTAAAGAACATTATTATTGTGACTCGGCAAAGATACATGTAACTGATCCACAGAATTGAGAGTTCCTTCAATGGCATCCAAGTAGAAACATGAACATAACATTTTGGCATTAGCAATAGGTAAATGTTCAGTACTCCGATTCATGCAGGGCAGAGGGGAGCACTGCATGGGATCTGTATCCATTGTCAATATAGGACAAATCTGTGCCAAAGCAAATAGATATGTTGAAACCTGTGCAGAAACACGGCATGTAGCTGAGGCATTGACTACATTACTGACATTGGCAGAAATGAGAGGGCTGAAGTTTAAAAAAAGAATATCTTAGCTTCCAGATCTTCGCACCTCCTGTATGTCCTTACGAATGACAATCATGGAGGAAATAAAAATAAATACATCATTTAATTGACATTTTTCAGAGCGATGACACGGATAAAGCCCAGGAAAGAGATAGATCTCTCTACCAAGGTATAGTGGCAGTACTCCATCCCAATACCATTGGGTAACAATTTGTTTCTTCTTAATATCTGCTGGAAAGAATAGTCTTACAGTGTTATACTGTATCTCAAACATACTGTATATACTACCAAATAAAGCATGACTCTCGATGAAAATGTTGGCCAAATAATAACTTTTTAACTTTTATTTTAATTCAGTCATCAAGCCCAAACACTGAACAATGTGGCCTTAGTTTTAGTTTTTTTAAATGATAATTTTTCCAAGGCCTACTTTAACCCCTTCACTCCCAAGATCAATATAACTCGAGTCTTCAAAAATACACATCCACCATAAAGTTAATTATATGTGACTAGTACATCCACTAGATCACCTGCTGTGTTACAACAAGAAAAACAAGGTGCATATGGTGATACAGCCGCTGACCATATACAATTTTGCTCTGGAGGGAATCAAGAAAATAATGATAGATGTGAGTTACATGTAGTGACAGAATGACACAGTAAATACATCTTCCCAATGTTCCAATCACAGCTTTCCTGGTAATCCACCCTTGTCTTTGTCAAAATGAGAGTGCCCCAATGAGCCACCACAAAGAACTTTATTCAAAGAAAGGGAGAGTGGAATATTTTACATTCAGACATACAACACTTTAGAAATGTTAATACCTAACAAAAAAACAATTTAGCAACAATGTACATGTTTTAAAAATAGTACCGGCTGGATGGAGTAGAGGTAACATCACTGCTCTATAACCATGGAGACCCAGGTTCGACTCCCTGCCAGAGTACCTCTCCAGTAAGTGTCCCTTGGCAAGACACCGGTACATACTTGCCTACCACACAATGGGCAGTATTACAAAGCTGGTGCTAACTTAACCAGAGCTGTTGTAAACTTAAATCTCCATAGGCTATAATGGCTCTGGTAAGTTTACAACAGCTCTGGTTAAGTTAGCACCAACTATATAATATGGCCCAATATCGGCTGTGGAGTCCAGTGGTAACGTCTCTGCCCTTCAACTGTGGAGAAGCAACTCAAAATCTCGTTCAGCACATCCATCCAATACAACTGTGGAGAAGCAATTCTCGACTTTATGACTTTATGAGAAACGGGTTCAACCTAACCACCAGGCCGCTGCTCTACAATCATGGAAAGATGACCCGATCCCACTCAGAAGAAGCCTCCAGCAAGTGTCCTTGGGCAAGACATGCAATGATATGGATGCGCCCACCTCACAAAATACTTGTACATCTCATAGATTGTAAGTTCCCTTGGGAACATGGTCCCCCTGAATCAGGCCTTATCATCCATGTGTGGTATTCTACACCTTGTACACTGATCTTGTAAAGAGCTGTGGAATATGTGGTGCTATATAAATAAAGGATAATAATAATAATAATTTCTTGCCTTTCTAAATGATAGTCACCCCAGCTTGGGGCATCCCTTTAATTCTCACTCAATAGCATATACAGTGAGTGTTTATTTAACACTAGCTTTTGCCCACGGCTTCGCTCGTGTGGATTTTAGGATTTGTTAAAATAATTTTTTAAAAGAAACTTGAGGTTTTTTTGGTAGAACCCCTCCCCCCCCCCCAATTGGGATTTTTGGAAAATTGTAAAACACATGTTTTTTTATTTTTCAAGAAGAATGTAAGTGCCAAATTTCACACCTGTAACATCTTTGGTTTTTTGAAATATAGGTATACTGATAAAAGTATTCACATCTCTTTCCCCCACCCCTTAACTGGATTTTCGGAAAATGGTAAAACATGGGGGGTTTTTTTGCACGAAGATTGTAAATATCGAATTTCACACCTGTAACATCATTGGTTTTTGAAATATAGGTATAGTGATAAAGGTCCTCCCCCTTTTTGCCCCCCCCCACTGGATTTTTGAAAAATGGTAAAACACGTGTTTCTTTATTTCCAAAAGATTGTAATTACCAAACTTCACACCTGTATCTAAATACCGATTTTCACATCTGTAACATCTTCTGTTTTTGAGATATAGGTATCCTGTGAAAAGTATTCACCCCCCTTTTTTCACCCACCACGTGGGATTCTTGGAAAATGGTAAAACATGTGTTTTTTTATTTTTCAAGAAGATTGTAAGTGTCAGATTTGACACCTGTAACATCTTTGGTTTTTGGAAATATAGGTATACTATTAAAAGTATTCAACCCCCCTTTCTTCCCCCTCCCACTCGATTTTTGGAAAATGGTAAAATAGGTGTTTTTTTGTTTCTCTAGACAAATCTAAATACCAATCTTCACGTCTGTAACATCTTCTGTTTTTGAGATGTAGGTATCCTGTTTAAAAGTATTCATGCCCCTTTTTTTTACCCCCCTACTTGGATTTTTGGAAAATGGTAAAACACGTGTTTCTTTATTTTCAAAAGATTGTAATTACCAAACTTCACACCTGTAACATCTTGGGTTTTGAAATATAGATATACTGATAAAAGTATTCAGACCTCTTTCCCTCGACTCCCTCTTATTTGGATTTGTGGAAAATGGCAAAACACATTTTTGTTTTTTTTCACGAAGATTGTAAATACCAAATTTCACACCTGTAACATATTTGGTTTTTGAAATATAGGTATACTGATAAAAGTATTCAATCCCCCCTTTTTGCCCCCTCCCACTGAATTTTTGGAAAATGGTAAATCTAAATACCAATCTTCACGTATGTAATATCTTCTGTTTTTGAGATATAGGTATCCTGTTTAAAAGTATTCAGCCCCCCCCCTTTTTTTCACCTCCCACTTGGGATTTTTGGAAAAAGGTAAAACACCTGTTTTTATTTTTGAAGAAGATTGTAAATACCAAATTTCACACCCGTAACATCTTCGGTTTTTGAAATATAGGAATACTGATAAAAGTATTCAACCCCCCTTTTTGCCCCCCCAAGGAATTTTCAGAACATGGTAAAATACGTGTTGTTTAATTTTTCAAGACGAATCTAAATACCAATTTTCAGGTCTGTAACATCTTCTAAAAGTACTTTTTTTTTATTTTTCAAGATGAATCTATATACCGATTTTCACATCTGTAACATCTTCTGTTTTTAAGCTATAGGTATCCTGTTTAAAATATTCAACCCCCTTTTTCACCCCCATAGGGGCGAAGTTTCCAAAAATCTTTCCTTAGTGGGTGCCTACCAGTGACGTGCGGTGAGGTCAGTGGCTGGTGAGGCACTGGCTAGTATCAGAGCCAGATATACACAGGGTTACGCAGCTGCAATTTACGTATTTGATTATCGTTCTATAGGAGAATAGAGTTTCTAGAGTTTCACATTGGCTCAAGCTTTCAACTGCTCTCATTGTCTCTGGAGGCACAAAAGAGCGTAGAACCAGCTTGAGCTTCACAATTAGTGTAGCTTTCAGCTGCGCAAATTGCGTAGGCTAGGTTGGCTCAGTGCCGCCCCTGCTGTCTGTGTAGTGAATCACACACACGCACAGCAGTCGGCAAATTGAAACTGCAGGAGAAAAAAGAAGCGGAGGACAGAGAGAAGAAGCAAGCACAACGAGGGAACGTGGAGCAGGTGAGTATGAGAACTTTTTCTCAATAAATAACATTTTATTTATAGTTTAAATACACACACACATCACATGTCATTACAGCACAATGAGCACATTAATTTACTGGAATGGCAGGGGAGGCTCTCCCCTGCCACCCCTAACTGCACGTCCCTGGTGCCTACATCATAAAAACAGTGCACCTTCAAAATTTCACGTTCCTAGGTTAAACGGTTTCAGCTGGGCGTTGATGAGTCAGTCAGTCAGTCAGGACTTTCGCTTTTATATATATAGATTATTATTTACAGTATGTAAATTGGTTTAAATTTTAAATTCGAATCTCCATAAAAACATATTAAGGAAAATAAATACGTAAAACATACAACCGATAAGGAGGTTAGCTGCTTCCTATTCATATTGTGTATCAGTCAATCTGTTTATCATATAGAGTTTATTTTCCTAGTCTCATACGGTTTAAATTGTTATATATTCCAATTCTAATCCAACTGAAACACTATACAGACTGAAATGAAGCAATTTAGCTGATTCTCATCACAGTTTCCTAAAAAAAATCATCCGCTGACAAACAACACGATGGCAAAATTAAATGTAACATATTTAACCCCAAGCCCATCTGCCAAGATTGAGTATACTTGATATTCAAAGCAGCTGCAGGTGCATTGATATTGAATATACTTGATTTGGAGAAATTCGAAGGGCAGTGGACAGGAATTACATTTTTTACAAATTAAATTTGTTTGCAAAAGGGTTCTAGAATGTTCCATAAACGGTTAAGCACCTCGGATATAACAGCTGAGGTGTCAAAACAATTTGCAAAACTGTGTCTGTAGTATGGATCCCCATCTTATTCAGCATGGAGCCCCAGCTGTAGTAGCGCTTTTTGGCCTGTAGACGGAGACGTCTGCCTGTCAAATAGGGCTACTATAGTAAAAATTGTAAATATTCACAACTATTTTTTTTATTCTATAATTAATTAAAATAGATTTGTTGGGTCTATGGAAAACCATATGGTATTGAAGAGGTTAATGTATTATGTGTATTTGTGAATGGACAAGATGCACATGTAACAGGCGCATTATCTGTCTATTGCTTCACAATAATTGTTAAACCAAATGGTTCATGTCTTATGCCTAGCACATTAATGAAACTCACATATCATCTTCCAGCTATTCCTTATCTCACGTGATCAATTAGTAGGTAAAGAGCTGCAGTTATTGTGCCATATATATTGCATTCTTTGATTTAGAAGATTGCAGAATTCTACGATTTATTTTCTATTTATAACACGCATTTCTTTGTTTAACTGATACTCTGTTGGGTAAAGTAAATGGTTAGCTATTTTCTTTGTACAATTGCATACAAAGATTGAAATCATATAATTTATCTTGCATGTTTTAGGTCAAAATAATAATTAATTCTACAATGTCACTGCATTTGAACTATGTGTTCAATAATGTGCAGTTCAACATTTTATTTCCATTGTTTTTACTTTGCATAAGTAATATTCAGAGAATGATCATCCTTCAAGTTATTTATTACTTTTTGCAATCAAATCCATTGACAGATGGGGGATATTATTGACCAATATTGATTTATTGGCTCTTCTCATGTTCCTGCCTCTGTTCTTCTCTGTAATATTGACAGTAATTTAACTTACCCACAGGGCTTAGTCTAGTTTGAAGGGATTATTATTTAATAGTTCTTTCACTGAGGAAAATGTCAATATATTGTCAAATTTTAAAACTCAAATGTGAATATAAAAGGGTATGTAATGTATGTGATGCCATAACAAATTGGTACAAACGGGTCTACTCATAAACTTGCATGTACACAAATACAAGAGGCAATATTCTAATAAATTTTGTACAATGCACAAATGTTCTAGGGTCTCGTTATTCATTTGAGAGACAATACAGAAGGTAAAAATAATTAACCCAAATCCCAGGGTCTGGTTTCAGTGTAGGCATTGACAAGTGAGCCGTTAACTCAAAAAGGTCCACTCGTAAACATTATAGTTTCTCCTGCAATTCCAAGTCGAGACTCAACTCCAGCTGCAGGTCAGTTTATAGTCTTATCATGTTATTGTACATTTAGTCTTCCTACATTTTATACAGGAATTACGGGAAAAGAAAATCGACTGAAATGGGAGCTGGTGAATAAAGAGTGAGGCCCAGTCGTTAGATATTCTTGATAGAAGTCAGCAAAAAAGCACTTACTCCTGATTGTTCACAGAAAGTGATTTTGCAACTGCAAAATACCTTAGCACCGCTAAAAATAAGCAACATTAAATATAAAACACACTGTTAATCCCAATGAAGAGAAAGGGAGCATTGCATTGCTATTGTTATCCTTTTCTACCTTCTTTCTACCCTTAGACTAGGGTCAGATGAACACATTTTTCACGTCTATCGTCAAAAAGTACGTCCATGCGTCCGGACGCACTTTTTCACGGAAGACGCGATAGCGGTCATACGGTGCGCAATTACGACCGTGATTTTTGACGGAGCTAGAAAAAAAAGAGTAATCTGAGTAACCAAAGTTTGCGTCTCTGGACGTTATGTAGGCCGGACATGGTGCAGCGTCTGACGTCTCCTAATCACGCAAACACGCTGCTATGCTGACGCAGCGCACTCTGTGTGTCAGTACTAGCGGTTCGACGTTCTTGAAAAAATGCATTTGTTTTCCCGCTTGCGTTGAGTGGCCGAAATTTCGTGCGGCCGTATTTCGTATATTGGCTGTCATTGGACGTCATTTGCTGCTACTACGGCCGTAATAAAGTGCGGCCGAACGCACGTTCGCTCTGCGTTCGCCTGACCCCAGCCTTAAAATACCTATATGGGGCTGTATTCCAACCCTGGCTCAAACCTAACCACAGCTGTTGTAAATCTGCTAATACTGTTGACCAGTGGTTCCCACCCGCGGTCCTCAAGTACCCCCAACAGGTTAGGTTTTCCAGATATCTGAAGCACAGCTCAGGTGATATGATTTGCTGCTCAGTGATTGCAGGATTCAGTCTGCATTTCCCGAAGGTAATCCTTAAAACCTGGCCTGTTAGGGGTACTTGAGGACCGCGGTTGGGAACCACTGCTGTAGACATTATTGGCTCTGGGAAGTCTACAACAGCCCTGGTTAAGTTTACTACAGGGTTGGAATAGAGCCCAAAGGATTTTATGAAGGCACAATGACGCTTCATTCCCTTCTCAGATGTATCGCTTGGACAAAAGTATATGCTGATGAAACACAACAGATTATTACAAATGTTGTCAAACTGTAGATCAATGTTTCCCACCCATGGGAGCACTAACAGGCCAGGTTTGCAAGATATCTCTATCAAGATAGCGCTTTGGAATCTGTTGGCGCTTTATAAATGCTTGTAACTGCAACTGTAACTGTAATAACAGAGGTAATAGGATTTGTTGCTCAGTGATTGCATGATTCAGTCTGTATTTCGTCAAGGTAATCCTGTAATCTGTCCTGTTAGTGCTCCCTGAGGACACGGTTGGAAAACACTGCTCTAGACCACACTGAGGTTTTAAATGAACCAAACCATTTTTTGCCACTAGGTGGTTACCTCAGTAGCATAAGGAACTCATGAATCTGATTCTTCTAGTCTTTGGTTCACCACTTTCAGATGCAATTTGTTCTACTTTCTAGTATAACTATGAGCATCTAAAATCTAATTGTTTTCTGTCTTGCATAAGCCGCATAAACATCTTACTGTACTCTGTAGGAGGTGACAATAAATGGCGTGGATGAACTTTAAAGATTCTATTTTTCATAGAATCGCAGTCATAGAAACACA
Source organism: Leptobrachium leishanense (assembly GCA_009667805.1). Classification (NCBI taxonomy): domain Eukaryota; kingdom Metazoa; phylum Chordata; class Amphibia; order Anura; family Megophryidae; genus Leptobrachium; species Leptobrachium leishanense. The sequence continues at coordinate 32,412,766 of CM019071.1, read as the reverse complement.
CATGAGGTGGATCCATACATTTTGAAAATAAAACCATGACAACTGTTCATTTTGCACAATACGAGCTCTCAGAATAGCATGGTGCTCTTTCATCCCTTTCAAGTTATGCTGAATGTGTTCATTGGAGCCATATATTCGTCTACACATATAAACATTCCATAGAATTGCAATAAATCTCAAAAACTGGTGATTTTAGAATCCAGCTGATTGTTCCCTGACAAAAAAAATGAGAATTCTTAAATCTCTTTAAACTTCCCAACTTATCTGACAGCTTCTCTGCCAGAGTCTGAGCTGCAACAACAAGAAACAATGTTGTATGCTCAACTCCCATCAGGAGGAGCAACACAACTCCAGGAGCCATTTGGAATGTGTACAAAGAAAAAGTATGGCATTTGTGCTCAATCCTGTATAATGCCTACAAAAAGTCTGAGCTGCTCTGTGCATTGCACAGCATTATTGCAAGTCTGTAATCAGAACAGAGAATTAAATAGTAGCCGTTTCAGTGTTACAGCAATTCCAATTATCTTGAGCTCTTTGCAGTAACTAGGCAGACTGGGAACTCACTGTAACTGCATTATGTTTACAGGTGATTATCTTTTTATTTTATTTATTTTTAATTTCGTTTTTTTTTTTGCATAGTTATCAATGTATTATCTTTATAATGCATTTGAAAAAAGCTTCCTCGCAAGTAGGCAATTTGTTGTAATCGTCTAGGGAAATTACCGAATGCTTCAGTTTATTGTATTCTGAATTTTTAGCGCAAGCCTAGGCAGTAAATGTCAAACAAAACAGATCCTGGACGTTAAGTCGGAGATTGCATTTCAATCTTTCTCATTCCCATGTATCTGTAAGAGACAATTTATTCCATCATGATAGCTTTGAGATATTTTCCATACTTCTGCAAGAGCGATGTCATGAAAACAGTTAACATAATACATAATGTCATAAAAGTGGCATACTAAGAATACCTAGAACACAACCAATCACTACATTTTTTTCTCAAACATTCTACTGGCGTTGCATCATTTATTTCTAAAATGCTGTCCAAGGAACAACATGTTGTAATTTCTCGTATTTTAAATGTGTATGTAATGTTATGTGCTTTATCATTATTCATGAACTGCAGTCATATTCAAATCAGATAAATAACGATAAAGAGGCTGCATGGCATTTACAGACTGAAGGAAGCAGGATAACATGTACTCAAAATATGATGGGAAAAATAATATAACAATGAATAGTGATTGCAAGTGTATCGATATACAGTACAGGGTTAGTCAAAGAGAATCGAAAAGTCACCGCACGTTCGGTGACTTTTCGTTCTCTTCAATTTGGTGCGATTTGGCGATCCCGTTTCGGCGACCCTGCGGTGTATTCAGCAAGCACCACAGGACCATCGTAGTGCAGGGAAAAGCCACCGAAAACTTGCCGAACACTCACTGCAAAACCCAGGTGAACGCACACTGAAAACGGCAAAAACATCTGGATTAATCCCGCGAACACGCCGGAGAAATCCGAGCAGGAGCCGATCAGAGCACAGAGCAGCCGCCAGATAAACCCGACACCGCAGACGAATGGAGTGAAAAATAAATAAACAGTACGCTTGAATGTTTGAAAAGTGAAACGTTGTTTGCAAACAAACTACTGAGCGAAAAAATCTAAAATTTACATATAAGATCTAATGAATGATAATAGAAAGGGCTGTTACAGAAAAAAGAAAAAACGATTAAAAAAACCCGGAAAAAAAATGTTTGCAAATAAATCTCAAATGCCTAAAAGGTCCTAAAAAAATCGAAAGATAAAGAGACTTTTTACTGCAGAATATTATAATGAACGGTTTATTAGATATTGAATTAAAACGGGAATATTTTTAACATTGAAGCCTATGGGATTCGCCTGAATAAACCTGCCGAATTAAACCACCAAATGGCAGGGCAATTCGGCAACTTTTCACTGCTGGGTTTTGCTCACTGAATAGGCGAAGCATTGCTTCTCTATGGGAATTCACTGCCCTCGAACAGGCACCGAACAGGCACCGTATGTGCAGGCAATTCGCCAGGATTTGGTGAATTGCCTGCTCTCTAGGTAGCCGTATGGCCAGGAAAGGTAACCGAACGCTGATTTTCAGCGTTCGGTTACCTTTCGGCAGCCATTCGGATCTCTTTGAATAACCCTGACAGCCTGCAAACAATGTCTAGCGTAGATAGAGACACTAGGATTAACCCTTTCACTGCCGATATTGAGATATCCAGGCTTCAAAGACACCATTTGGTGCCCTGATATTGAGATATCCCGCTATGCTGATCTGCAGCCCAAAAGCAAATGAAATTAGTTTACCATGTTACACTGTTACATTATGGACATAGGTGTGCGCACAGGGTGTGCTTGGTGTGCCCAGGCACACTCTAATGTTAGGTGAAGGGTTCATCTTTGACCCCCTACATAGATATTTTGGGTGTTCGTTATCTTGTTCATGACAAATTGCATGAACATTGTCTGTATGGCTGCATAAACATTGGTTATTCCTAACTAAAAATAACTGTTCTGTACAAAATTATCCAAGCACAGATATACAATTAATAAACATTCCATGGGCACACACCCTAATGAAATGGGCTGTGTATGCCATTGTTAACTCTTATAGCTCCACATGTAGATATTGGGGTCCAGAATCTGCACCTAAAGTTTCAGCACATCAGACATGACAGTGCTGAAACCATTTGAAAAGCTTTGAGTTCTGTTTTTCCTTCAAAGAGACAAAGAACCCATTCTGTAAATGTAGTAGCACGTTTTGGCCAACAGAGGGAACCCTCTGCCTGTCAGACATGGCTGAAAATATACTGTAGAGATGCTTCTGTACAATTTTTCTGTGTGGGTATTGCAAAGTGTTTTTCATAAAACTGCTGGGACTTGCCAGAGGTTTTATGGAAATTCCCTTGGTAGTGTAGGGGTTAACAAGCAATTGCCAGTCAGTTATTATTCAAGTCTGTGGCAAATAAAAGTTGCTTTGAATTTCAGCTATACATTTTTGCAACTGCAAAATAATACTTTTTAAACAACAGATAGAGTTTATGCCCACATATTTTAATAAATGTTATGATAATATGTTTTTTTAATTAGTTTTTTTTTAAAATTTTGGTATTGAAAAGGATGAATTCCAACACTGTCACAAATTAAGAGTAACCTCTGAAAATGTTTTAATTATGTAAGTGAAACCGTGTTTATTACTGGTTATATGATTGTTTTGTAAATTCATGTAATGTAACTGTGGTTGCCGTATTATTGTCACTTTTTGAATATCATAGAATGATTAGCTCATCCAGAATATTACTGATACATCGGTGACTGTAACAATTTACATATTCTTGCACTTTGTGATATTAACTCGAAACTTCAGCTACAAATTAATCATATTCATTAAATTAAGATCCTTTATGTGATGACGGTTTCAATCCTGCCTTTGATTGAAGCAGTGTATTTTATGACAGATTAAGTGTATACATTTTTTTTTAGAATTTAGTATACTTAGCAGGAGTTCGGTGTGGGCTGTGGGAATTATACGACTTATTACTTTATTAAGGAAACAAGCTAAAAAAAAAATCCAGGCACTTTAGCACTTGAATTCAAAAGAGAGATTAAGTTATACTCATCACAATTTATATGATCCTTGCTTAGCCTGCAATAACCATTGGCTCTAACAGGGATTTGGAGGCAGATTAACATGTGAGCACTGGAATTAAGCATCTCAAACAGCTATGTGGAAATGTTCTTCATGCATTTTCCATTAAATCAGGAAAAATGTGGTCATCTTTCAAGAATTTCTAAAACGGAATTCTAAATGCATGATTTTAGATTATTTTGAATAAATATAGAACTTGAAATAGCTTTATGGGGCTATATACTACTTTCAAGAGCTCTACATTGTTTTCATGATTTTCAGAACACGAGTAAGCATTAGTAGCATTGCACATTGTTAGCCACCTTTTTTCCACACATGCTCAACCTGCATGAAACTCTTAATGACCTTAAGGTCATTAAATTCTATTAGGGGATAGGCGATAAACCACAGATGAGAGAGGTCTTATCAAAACAAGGGGAACACCATCACCTGGTGTGAGCAAAAATGCCATCACTAAAGAAAAAAATGAGTGCGAGTTGCTAAAACTTAGCACCTGCCGACTTACTACCAGATCTTCTTCTCTGCCGAAGTCTGTGTACAAGATCATTTAGTGCACTCTAGGGAGATGCTAAAAACCAGGCTGAGACCCAGCGCTGATGCAGGAGAGAACTGGTTTTTTTTTCAGTGCAGAGTACGGAGCCATACCTATCCTCTGCCCTCATAAGCTTGTATGAGTAATTTGGCCCTACATGTTTCAGGGCAAGATTTATCCATGTGTCGCTTTAAACATGGTCCAGTCACTCTAATAATCAACTGCTTACATACTATGAATAACCCCCAGCATAAAATGTATAAAATTAGGCAATATATTAGAATTAGGATACAGTATATGTGGGTAAAGGATATATATATCATAATAGAGCCTACTGCAACAGCAGCATCATGGCTGACCAGATCATTACTAAGGTGTATGGGGTCAAGAGAACACCTGTGCTGCATTCCTTTCAATTGCCTATTATTATCTATTAAGTTTGGGAAAGGACCTGCTTTTTGAGGTTTTTTGAGTTAGCACCAGGTTGAGCAGTAGGTAAAATTTTAGCATCGCTCCAGAAATTAGCGCAGGCACCAAGTGATCTGTTAGCTACAAAAGCTAGAGATCTCTAGCATCTCCATGTTAAGTATAGCAGGTAGGGATGTGCACCGATCTTTTTTCGATTCGATTCGATTCGATTTTTCGAATTTTTAAACTTTTCGATTCGGCTCGTTTCGACTGCTTTCCGTTTCGATTCGGTTCGGTTCGATTCGTTTTTCGGGTACATTTATTTTTCGGAATATCGACCATTTTTCGTATTTTCGGGTCACTTTACTAGGTTTCTGTATCGACTTTTCGTTATTTCGGAAAATTTTCGTTTTTCGGAATTGTACATGGTTTTCGGCATATCGCCAATTTTTCGTATTTCGGAACTTTTCGTATTTCGGAACTTTTGGTTTTTCGGAATTGTACATAGTTTTCGGTATATCGACAATTTTTCGTTTTTCGGAACTTTTCGTTTTTTCGGAACGTCTGTTCTCGTTTCAAAGCTGTCTAACTCTATTCGTTTTGATGAAAACTACTATGGTTTACTTTTTTAATACTACTTTATATATTTTTTATAATAAATTTTTGGTTTGTTTTTCGGATCCGATAATTCATTCTGTCGATACGATTATTCTGGCGATTCTATCGTGTTTTTTTAATTAACCCTTTCGCTGCTGAGGCTTTTCCCGTCCTGTGCTGAGCTAATTTTTACCGGTTTTGCTCATCATGTTTAAACGTGTTTTGAAGGCTTATTTTAGTATATGACCCAGACATATTATATATCGTTCTTTCCGTCAGACTCGGCAGATTCATAATATGTCATTATTATATGTATACGTCATGACCTGTCTGTATATTATAACAAAAATGCAATAAAATATGATTTTTCAATAATTTACAATGTGTAAAGTGTATTTTTTTCACATTTTAACATGCGAGCAATTGCGGTTATATTTTGTATGGGGTGCGCTTGTTAAAAAAATTAGAGATGGGGTCTCGTTACATTTTTTTTTGGGGAAATTACACGATTTTTAACAAATGCACCGCATACAAAAATCGTTAGTGCAGCATCATTGTTCTATTATAATTGAAATGGGAACAATATTGCTGCATTAACAACCAAAAAAAAGAATTTTTTTTTTTTTTTTTTTTATAATTTTTTTAAATATTTTTTTATTTTTAATTTTTAAAAAAAATCTTTTTTCACTGTAGTGTTTGGTATCGTTGGAACCAAACTTTAACCCCTAGCTGCCACGGATCGGGAGATAGGGGTTCCAATGAACCCCCTATCTCCACCATTGGTGGCAACTAGGGGTTAACTCCAGGACTGGCGTCATCGTGCTATGCACGATGACGCCAGTCCTCAGGGGGAGTTCCCGGAAGCTTGGCCGACATCCGACATCCTCATGGATATGCCCCAGCTCCTCATGGATATGCCCCAGCTCCTCGTGGACATGCCCCAGCTCCTCGTGGATATTGCCCCAGCACCTCATCATGGATATGCCCACACTCTCGTGGGCATGCCCCAGCTCCTCGTGGACATGCCCCAGCTCCTCGTGGATATTGCCCCAGCACTCGTGGACATGCCCAGCTCCTCGTGGATATTGCCCCAGCACCTCGTGGATATGCCCCAGCTCCTCGTGGACATGCCCCAGCACCTCGTGGACATGCCCAGCTCCTCGTGGATATTGCCCCAGCACCTCGTGGATATGCCCCAGCTCCTCGTGGATATTGCCCCAGCACCTCGTGGATATGCCCCATCCTCGTGGACATGCCCCAGCACCTCGTGGACATGCCCCAGCTCCTCGTGGACATGCCCCAGCTCCTCTTGGATATTGCCCCAGCACCTCGTGGACATGCCCCAGCACCTCGTGGACATGCCCAGCTCCTCGTGGATATTGCCCCAGCACCTCGTGGATATGCCCCAGCTCCTCGTGGATATTGCCCCAGCACCTCGTGGATATGCCCCAGCTCCTCGTGGACATGCCCCAGCACCTCGTGGACATGCCCAGCTCCTCGTGGACATGCCCCAGCTCCTCGTGGATATTGCCCCAGCATCTCGTGGATATGCCCCAGCTCCTCGTGGACATGCCCCAGCACCTCGTGGACATGCCCAGCTCCTCGTGGATATTGCCCCAGCACCTCGTGGATATGCCCCAGCTCCTCGTGGACATGCCCCAGCACCTCGTGGACATGCCCCAGCTCCTCGTGGATATTGCCCCAGCACCTCATGGATATGCCCCAGCTCCTCGTGGATATTGCCCCAGCACCTCGTGGATATGCCCCAGCTCCTCGTGGACATGCCCCAGCACCTCGTGGACATGCCCCAGCTCCTCGTGGACATGCCCCAGCTCCTCGTGGATATTGCCCCAGCACCTCGTGGATATGCCCCAGCTCCTCGTGGACATGCCCCAGCACCTCGTGGACATGCCCCAGCTCCTCGTGGATATTGCCCCAGCACCTCGTGGATATGCCCCAGCTCCTCGTGGACATGCCCCAGCACCTCGTGGACATGCCCCAGCTCCTCGTGGATATTGCCCCAGCACCTCGTGGATATTGCCCCAGCACCTCGTTAGTGCAGCATCATTGTTAACATTATAATTGAAATGGGAACAATATTGCTGCATTAACGAACCAAAAAAAAGAAAAAAAAAATGTTTATTTAATTTTTATAATTTTTTTTAAAATATATTTTTATTTTTAATTTTTAAAAAAAAACTTTTTTCACGGTAGTGTTTGGTAATCGTTGGAACGGCCATGCTCTGGCCGATCCAACCATACCAAACTTTAACCCCTAGCTGCCACGGATCGGGAGATAGGGAGTTCATTGGAACTCCCTATCTCCACCGTTGGTGGCAGTTAGGGGTTAACTCTAGGACTGGCGTCATCGTGCTACGCACGATGACGCCAGTCCTCAGGGGAGATCCGGAGGCTTGGCCGACATCCAAGATGTCGGCCAGCTCCGGGAAAGGATCACGAACCGGCGCTTTTCAGTGCCGATTCGCGATCCAGCTCCCCAGGGGTTAATGCCAGGCACCATTTGGAAGGGCAGGCTGTGCCCTTCCAATTGGTGCCTGGGTTAACCCCGCAACGCCGCCGATCGGGAGGGAGAGAGGTCGCGATGACACCTAATTTCACCGGCGGCGGTTCCGGATGCTGGGCTGACATCGAGGATGTCAGCCCGCACCGGGGGGGCCAGCGATCGGCCGGAACCCGGACGAACGCTGACCCAAAGGGAGGATGCGCTCAGCGCGTCCTCCGCATACCAGCAGCCATGCGGAGGAAGCGCTGAGCGCGTCCTCCGCATCGACGTGTTTAACAGTGTGGAAACCAAGCAATACATAATTAACTTATTAACGTAAAGCAACGCACACAAACAGGAAAATATAGAAAAAATAGAAAATTTATTTACAAAATGGGGAAGGGAAGGGAACATGCCAAGGATGGCAAACTGCCCAACAGGGGCACAAAACAACACAAACAAACATACATTTTAGTATTACTGGCATTTGAGGAGATGTTGGAGCTGGTCCGCATCTTTGATTACAAAGATTATGACTGCAGTAAGGGCCTTACGGCAGGAAGAATAATTTTAGGAAGGATCGTATCATTGACAAGCTACGCGCACCACCATCCTGGAGGTGTTTGGGAAAGACGGGACGAAGGACCAGATCAGAAAACGCTGGTCCGACCTCAAAGCAGGCGAGCAGGAGCAGCTGAGGCACATCCGTATTGACTCTTACTGCCGCTCCAGGATGTCCGCGGTGTTACTAAGGTGTTCCCGGAGGTGCTGCAGCAGTTCATGGATGGAATCCAGTGTCCTGACTGCCAGGCGAAGCTCGCCAATCGCCTCCTGATTGCTCGGTCTGGCTTCTTCGATATATCCAATAAATGAAAGAAGGAAAATACAGTAAGTAAAGCAGGTTTCTATTTTTGACTGAAAGTCTTGAAAAAATATAACAGTAGTATATACCAGAGCTGGCGGCCTCCTCCTGCTCCTCCTCCGACTCCTCCTCCCCCACCACCACCGTCTGTATATCCAGTGCTATATGTAAGAAATTAAAGAAATAAAAAATACAGTAAACAAAAAATGTTTCTTGTTTTGACCAAAAGTCGTTGCTAAATAAAACAGTATATACCAGCGCTGGTGGACGCCCGTGGCTCCTCCTCCTCCTCCGCTGGGGCACTGGTCCCTGCCCGGGCAGATTCGGCGTCCTGTGCCCTCTTCCTGTCTTCTGCCAAATCCAAAAAATATAACACGTAAATAATGCAGACTGGAAAAAATGGTATATCTATACAATATATTGCCGAAAGTATTGCGAGACCCCTCCACTACCCACTACCAGCTTAACCCCCACTACTCCCATCTCATAGGTCTAAAGTCACAAAATATTTATTTATTTCCTCTGCACATAGACATATATTACCGTTCATTTATATATTTTTTTTCAGAAGTAAACATTACGTTTATTCAATAAAAACTATTATTTGTGTTGTGTGCGTACAAAGCGCATTGTGCGTCTGCTTTTAGTTATTTTATAGATGCCTCAGCCTCAGTTTCACTTTCAGTTTCTGCGAATAATAAAAGTGGATATTGCAGAAACAACAGAAATCCACCATTTTGTTTTGAAATTTGCATCTAAAGCGTTCAATGACACTGCTGCAGCAGCTGCTGAGGATGTATTGAACGCGGCTCTGTTTGGATGCACTTTCAGAAGAACTACATGTCCCATCCTATCACTTAGCAGAGAGGCAGAGATTTTTATTGATGCGCAGGTGGGAGTCAATATTGGGCAAGCTGCGGGTCATCTCGTATGCATCACTCAATCACAACAACCTCCCCCCCCCAGCACACTACAGACTATACACACAGTGCCAAAAGAAATCCAGCATTGTAACTTCATCTACATACATCAAATGTCACAATTTTCACGAATACGTAAAATCACAAAAAAGAAAAGTTATGGCAAAACTGCATGTATGACGAATTGTGAAAACGCAAAGCTATACACAATCACATTGCATGAAAAAAGGACTAGATAAATCAGCGTATTTCTGCGCACATTAGCACATGCACGCACATTATTATTATTATACAGGATTTATATAGCGCCAACAGTTTGCGCAGCGCTATACAATATAACATGACACTTACGTTTCGCTATGACGCGGCGGATGCGTCTCAACTGCTCCTCCTCGCGTACTTTTAAATCAGACCAGCGTTTCCGTAGCTGGTCCTTCGTCCTGTCCTTCCCAAACTTCTCCAAAATGGTGGCGCGTAGCTTGTCCAGGATACGATCCTTCCTGGCGTTATTCTTGCTGCGGTAAGGTCCCTTCTGGCAGTCATAATCTTTTCTATCAAAGATGCGGACCAGCTCCAACATCTCCTCAAACGCCATATTTTGGGCGCGTTTTTTTCTTGGTGCAGGCACTGCAGGTGGAGCTTCTTCATCAACAGATGATGAGGAGGTCTCCTCTCTGGCAGCGGCCATTATGAAGAATAAATAAAAAAAATTTTGTTCAAAAAGTTGTCAATAAAACTGGCTCAATAAAGTTACGACATGTGCGCGCGCACGCGCATGCGCGACCCGCGGGACGAATCGGATCTGACCAAAATACGAAAATTCTGATCGGATCTTTGGAAACAATAAAAAATTTTACAGAATCAGCCATATAACCGATACTAGTTAAATATACGATGTCCAGACTTACCGAAATGGTACCGAAATCCCGAATGGAACTGAAATCATGAATAGAGGGAAAATAAATTTCGATTTGACACATTTCAAGTCCATTCGAAAATTCCGAAAAAATTTCGATTTGGTAAACTTTTCGTTTTTTTCGGAAAGTCTGTTCTCGTTTCAAAGCAATAGATTTCGATTTGACACATTTCAAGTCCATTCGAAAATTCCGAAAAATTTTCGATTTGGTAAACTTTTCGTTTTTTCGGAAAGTCTGTTCTCGTTTCAAAGCAATAGATTTCGATTTGACACATTTCAAGTCCATTCGAAATTCCGAAAAATTTTCGATTCGGTTCGGAAACCTGTTCGGATTCGACATTTTCGGATCTAAAACTTTTCGGATTTTCGGCCGAATCGAAAGACCCGAATCGGGAAATTTCGTGAAAATTCCGAAATTCCGAAACCCGAAACGCACATCCCTAATAGCAGGTAGTAAACAGTAAGCTCACGTTACTAATCGCTAATAGCGACACGCTAAGTGATTTTTCACGTTTCAAGCCAGAGGCGCTCGACTGAATTAACCCAGCACTAATGCAAAGCTCACACCAGGTGATAGTACTCAGGAAGGGGTAATGTAAGACAATGGTAGCACTGCATGTTGTGATACTGCTCTTTGTTTCCTTTCTGACCTACTAAGATATTAATCATTGTTTCCTTTGTTGCACCATTCTCGGGATCCCTTTAATGTATCTCAATACTGACATTCTTGTTGAGCCTATCAAGTTCTTCCAGACTCTAGGAACAATTATATACCGATGTCACATAGACAGACCTCTTCTTTTCATCTCTCCACTGCAATCCCTTCTCCACAAAATCCGTACGTGCCCCTACTTATTGTAAATTATATGGCTTAGCCTGATTGCACAAAATAATGAAGCATATCCCATCCCATATGTTAAACTGTGCCTACGACCTATGTCTCTTATCTGCTTGCTTTCATGCCTTCACCACTTATCTTTAGCAATTCTATACAGTTTCCCAGTTTTAATGGAATGTCATGCCCATTAGACTTTCCATATTATGAATTGTTCTAAAGTGCTTCCAGAAAAGAATGAAAACAAAACAAATGTTGCTCACATTTATTGAGAAAATATTGATGGAAACAGAATTTGAACCATGAAAGCGTTTGATTTAGGCTTAAGGCATGCTATCCGCTGGATTTGTATGTGAGTGACATTCACCCTTGACAAGGTTAAGTTTTCCAGTCCGAATACTTTTTCATTATACATTATATTCAGAAACATAATGCGCACAATTATTAAGAAGATCCATGGTATAAATGGAAAAATTAGAAAGAAAATCAATACAAAACCCACAAATAAGTTATGTATCTTAGATCAGCTATGTTTAACTAAATGTTGCAATTCACTTGCAATTCTCCTCAAATTTAAAGTTCTTAAAAAAGACCAAATATGCTAAAACCAATATTATCTAACATTCAAAATTTCAATAATCATGTGGACTGTTACATATATCCAATAAATAGCTTCCTTTACCCTCTCTGCTTTTCCTCTAATCTGGTTTACAACTTTTTATAACAAAGATGGCTAAATAAATTAACGCCTTCACTACCAAAATTGAGTATAGTCAATCAACCTAAGCACTTTCTGGTGCCCCGATATTGAGAATATTTGATTTGGTGTACAAGAGGAGCAATGCAATAGAATTTTCTTTATTCCAAATGAAATTTGTTTGCAGATGGGTTTCCAGAAAATACTCTTACGTTTTAGTACCTTTAGCATTACAGCTGAGGTGCTGAAACAGTTTAAACAGCTGGGACTTGCGTGTAAAACATAGCTCACTCGAGTCAGTTAGTGTGATGCAGTAATGAAGAAAGATGCATGATCCTGTGTTCCTGTAGTAATTCAAAGCCTGTATATAAAACATCCTGATATTCATTGGAGCAACCAGGTTCCCTTAGGCTGCATGGGAGATCCGGTACTCCTTCTAATGCTACCGGCTGCTGGACAAATCCGGTGTCTGATTTAGACACAACAAAATGTGAGTGTATTCCCTAACTTCTTACTTCGTTATTATTTCCTCAAACATACTATGCTATGGCAGCTTTTTATTTTTGAGGTGGACACTGACAGTGGAAGTGCACGGAGAAGAAGGGGACACCACAATCGGAGGAAGCGCTAATCCTATCCATTCTACTGTTTTTATTGTACAAACTCATGTAACACACTATGAAATACCCCCATTAAATCTGATACTCATCTGTCATCCCACCGTGAAGAGGGCGGCACGATCCTCCGCTTCCTCCCGCTGGGAACAAATGGTTCCTCGTCTTGCTCCACGCCTCTCCTCTGGTGTGCGATCTTGCACAGGGTTTCATGGAGTCTTATGGACTCCAGGAGCCGATACTTGCAGTGGCGTGCAGCGCCTCTACCGTTATCTGACAGCCTTGTGGTTCGTTCTAAGGCTAGACGCTAACAAAGCACCTACCCCGAATACGTACAGCAAAATGGAGACGGTAAGGAAAATCTGCAGGCCCAAAGATGATATACTATTAATATAACCCTGGTTTTCATTACTGTAATTCGCCACACTGTAGTTTTCATCTAGATCTTTGTGATGTCGCAATGATTTGAACGTTTATTCTAACGATAGCTTGCCGACTATGCAAACAGCACCATAACTAAAATAATATATTTAATCAAGGCTTTCCTTTAAATAACTGGCCTTAATAAAATAGCATCTGCGGCACCTTGCTACATGTATTCATCTTGCAAAGTAAGGAAGAGGTGATTTTCATTAAAGTTGTTAGATATGTAAGAACATGGTTCTCTTTTTTAAAACAAGATTTAATCTTCAGATTCTTTTTCGGTTACAATAAAAAAGGTGTGAAGTTAATAAATATCTTGAGATTTGACCAGTCTTAGTCAATGCAAGCAGTCATGGGTTTATTAAGGAAGGATCTTGGATCAAAAGGTGTGAGCCCCTTTTAAGCCTACTTAACATAACTATTCAACAAGAGGGATGACACATCTGTGACATGAAACCATAACTTTCATCCTGCATACAGGTACAAAGACTTTACATCTGAATAGAACAGAATATGGAATAATGCAATGGATTCAACAGTTATTAGCAAATGCATACGATTTCTATTCTCTTATAGTGTTTAGTTTACAGGATGCGCATAATAATTTTTTTCTAGTAATTTGTATTTTACCTATTGGCTAAATAATCTAAATATCCTAAAAACAAATTTGTGGCAAGACATTTAATGGGCAGCAATTAGCTTTTAAGTGAAAATTCTTTGAATCTTTCCTTTGAGCACTGTGACAACCACAAAGGGAATCTATAACCACCGCAGTTAATGGAGGAATATGTGTCTTTTCAATACCTATGAAATTAGCAAGGATTTATTTATTAGGTAATTTTAGTGATCATAGGACCTAGCATGCAATCTATGCTTCTACTTTAATGAGCTTAAAATGGTCAAGAAGCCTGCTGTGTGTCAGCTAATCATGTCTTGTTAAGTATTTCTTCTTTCCGTAGTGAAGGAAGAACACTTAAAAAATTATTTTTTCATTGCTGGATTGAAATAACTAGAAATGCGTAAAGGCAAATATCGAGCCCTATAAACCATACAGCATTACAAAGGTTATGGCCAATGATTACGATCAATTTATTCTATTAATTAGTGATTCAGCAAATCTCTAAAATTGCTTTATTTTAATGGCAATTGCATTGGTTTATGGTTTAGCTTTATTTCAATGGTTGTAACACAACGGCCAAGATTCTCTACGGGTCATTATATGCACAATGGGAGCCCTCCGTGCTTTTGTTTTAGTCACACTAGGCTAGTTGGATTTTTGTGCTTTGACCAAGACTTATTTGTTTGTGATATGTACTGTATGTCAACTCACAATGTCTGGTGAGTGCAGATGCTACATTAATAATGTCGAAGATTGGAGCTGCTCTGTGCTGACACATTTCATAGTGACTTTGGAGGATTTTATGACCAACAATGTATTTGTGGGATCTCTCAGCTCTATCACCTTTACAGTCTATGTGTCTGGAATCCAACTACAGCATATCCAGTGCCCGCTCCTGAGATGGCAGCACCTTTCCTGCTATGACCTGTGAGTTCCAGACAAGGTCTAAAAATTGATCACTATTAGGGTTATTCAGAGAGAGGTGAAAACCAGGAGAATGACTGGAGAAGTGAAAATTCTAGGTCAAAATAGCCGATTTGGAAAGTGAGATAAATGGGCGAATTTTTCTGGTTTGGCTATTTTGATCTAGAATTTTCCATTCTCCAGTTATTCTCCTGGTTTTCACCTCTCTCTGAATAACCCTATATGTCTCCTGCAGGCAGCCACAGGTGCCTCCATTAATGAGCTCTGTGAATCCCTACATAAGGGTGGAGTTTCCAGAAGGCATTGTCAAACAGTTGGCTAAAGGGGGCAGACAGGCTTCTTTGTGAGAAAACACAACGTGTTCCCTAAGTCTCAAGCCATGTTCCTCAACCTGTGTTCCTCAAGCCATGTTTCTAAAGACACCCACCATGCACTTGGGTTTCTGTGCTCTGTGCACCAACAGCCAGCCTTTTTCCCACCCTACCTGTCTGCCGTCTTCTGCCTCCTGTGAGTTCCTGATGTGTTGCCCTCTGTGACTTTTTACGCTGTCCTATTTGATTTGGCTTAAGAGCTTAAAACAGCTTTATCAGGATATCCTGATTAATGTCTACAAATAAAAACATAGAACCCCTACTTAAAGAAATTTAGTGAATCTTAGACATGTGCATTCGTTTTAGTACTAAAACGATTTAGTCCGAATTTTGGGATAATTTAGTTTTCGTATGACTCAAGAGATACAAAACTTCCCAGTAAAAAAATGAAAGAAACTAAAATAAAATGCACTACATTTTAGTTTCCGTCCTTTTTGTGATATTACATTGATGAGTGAAGGAGACCAACAATGAAGAGCGCAACATTGCAAAGCTACAGAAAAGGTTAGTATGCGTAATCCTTTCCAACCCCTACCAGAAAATCTGATAGTGATAGAGCTCCAGAATACTCACTCGCAGCACAGACAGCCAGCACAGGAGAGGAAACCTTTATTTAACCCATGCATGTCTATGAGGCAGACAAGATGATAAAAGCAGCTGGAGAAGGAAAACATTCAAATAAATCACACTGAAAGCTAATGACAGAGGAGGGCTGGATAGTAAAAACCCCTTTATAACAAGCAGTGCTGGGAGAAGAGAGGGACTTTATAAAACGTGTGTTATCTCCCCTCCCTCTCTGCATAATAGGGGCTTAGGTCTGATACATTTTATATTATCCAGGAACACTATCCCCCTTTCCTCATCTATAATACACGTTTTATTTAAAGTTCCTCTCCTCTCCCAGTGCTGCTTGTTATAAAGGTTTTTTTACATCTGATACATTTAGTATCCAGCTCTCACAGTTACTCTGTCACTATGATCTGTCAGTGTGATTTATTTGAATGTTTTCCCTGGATTTAAAGTGCTTTATTTTATTATAAAAATTTATTTGCACCAGTCATCTCTTCTCTGAGCTTTCAGACCGATTTACGTTAATATTTTCCCTCTCCCCTGCTTTTATATTCCTGTCTTTCTCCCCCACAGAGATACAAAGTTTAAGTAAAGGTTCCCTCTCCTATGCTGGATAAGCATTGCATTCCGAAGTTCTGCATCCTCCACATGCCAATGCAGTAGGTCCTACTGAGTAGGATGTTCTATACAGAGAGGGGCATTAATTAATGCAGGAGGATGTTCTATACATTATACAGAGAAGGGTATTAATGCAGGAGGATGTTATATACACTATACAGAGAAAGGTATAAATTGAGGAGGATGTTCTATACAGAGAGGGACATTAATTAATTCAGGAGGATGTTCTATACATTATACAGAGAGGGGTATTAATTAATGCAGGGGGATGTTCTATACATTATACAGAGATGAGCCTTTTTTTAGCCCTTTAAATCCAGTGACTGTGAGCGCTGAGATCGTTTGCTTGTTATATTATCTTTCAGTACAATGTATTAGGCTCAGCTGTTACAGTAACTAACTGTAACAGCGCTCAGAGTTTCAGTAAAACAAGGAAATAATATTGTTTTAACCTCTTGTATATAAAAATATTATTTACTAGTTTTACTGAAACTGAGCGCTGTGATGAGCAGCAGTCAGTTACTGTAACAGATTTGCCTGACACATTGTGCTGAGAGTGAGAGATACTGTAAAAAGCAGCGATCTCAGCCCTCTGAGGAGCCACTACAATAGTAATTGTATCCACTGGTTTTCGGATGAATGAAATTAGTTTTCATACTAAAAACTGAAAACTAATTTCTTTAGCAACTAAATAAATTGCAATTTAGGACTAATCCATTAGTTCAAAACGAAATTTTGTGCTGTGCACATGTCTAGTGAATCTTAGGACGGGGGGGGGGGAGTTTGCTTGGTCCATTTAGCAAGGACATTCTAAAACAAACATAGTGCTATTTGAGCAACCAGTTAAGCAACATAAGTGAATCAAGGTGGGTCAGGGTACATATTGAGCCAAAAAGGCATCACACATGTTGCATCTGATATGGCAAGAAGATTGAAGTTTCTTTAGAATTAGCAAATGAAGAACCTTGTTTTTATATCTCCAGTAAGCCTGCTTCAATCCGTGCCTTTAGTTTATATTTTGGAATAAGGTCAATTTGAATTTTAGATCACTAACCAATTAGTAATACATACAATTTGCCATCACTATGCCACTGACAAATTAATGAACTCTTGTATAGGAAATCATCATTTTAAAAGAATTTTTTATAATCCCAAAATTTATATTGTTTCCAATTTAAAAGTTTATTGGTTTCAATAATGTAAAATATGTACAAAATAAATACTTTACAGTGAAACTAATGCTCAGTCATTGCCTTTATATTATCTGTCTTTATATTTTGAATAAAGATGTTGGTATCCAGACATGGTGTCGTGGAATAAACATCAACCTTAACTTGCTAAACTGACGTAAATATTGGAGTCTACATTATCTTATGGGAAAAAACCTAAGAGTAATCTCAATCGTTCTGAGGTCAAGGCAGTCAAAATGATGTAAAAGTGTGAATAACTGTGACTGACAACATTGATTCCTTTTAGATTGAGCTGGGCTGAGAGATTTATTGTATATCAATGTGATATGCCTGTGACCTGTCACTGTGACCCAAACCATTAATTGTACATGCGGTTCTGCTTCCTTTCACAGTGATTTAATGTGATTCTCTCGCTTTTCTCTACCAATAATATAAAACAGTAATAGCACTGGAATAAATTCACATATTTTTTTAATGATAGCTTAAGCAGAACTATAAATCTGTGTAATAGATTCCAGACAGTAGCCAGTAGCTCCCTTTGAGAGCCCCAATTCAAATATTTCCCAAGGCCACTCTGGAAGTTGGGATGGTCAAAATATTTCCAGCTCTACATTGTAGGATTATTTTTTCTGTTTTGCAAATGTGCCAGAAATGTTTGTGTGACCTGTAGGTAATTCCCTTAAGCTGTCTGAAGCCAAGTTTCCAACTTGTTATTTTTTATGATTACATGGTGTATAACTTTAGCCGGAATGTTTTTTTTTAAATAAACTCAAAGTCTACCTATCTGCAAATCCCACATTGGCTAATGAAAAGAAGGATGTAATCTTTAGCTGATTTTACTGAGAATGTGGAAAAACAGTATTGAAAATCAATCTTTTCTCACGCAAATCCAGATTGAGAACTTCTCCAATGAAAGTATACAAATCATAAGACTCTGAAAACTGAGGTTTTCGGGGTCTTTCAGTAGCCTTTTCCACTTGTGCTATTCGTCCCTCTTGGTAGTGGGCAAGTCCTGCTGCACTCGTTGCTCCCCTCCTGTCATCCTGTCCATCCCTCCCAATGTGTGATCATGTTACTCAAAATCAATATACTGACTCTTCCATGTCAATTCAATTCAAGTGGGATTATTTCCTCAGCTGCCAAAAAACAAAATTTTGACCCTTCCAGGTCTTTGTCAAATCTAAATTACAAAATCTTTTAACTCCATACATCTAAGGGGTTATTCAAAGAGCGATGCATTGGCCCCGAAAATGCACCCAGCGGTAAATTTCCCCATACGGTGCAATTTCAGAGCTAATTGGCTATTTAAAAAGATGGCAGTTCACCAAATTTTGGCAAATTGCCAGCAAAATACGGTGCTGTTCGACGGCAGTAAGTTCCCCATAGAGAAGCAAAGGTTAATTTATTCAGAGAACACAGAACAGCACTGAAATGTCAGTGAAACCCCCTGATTTTCGGTGCTTTCATTCGGCAGGTTTAATAAGGTGAATCCTATAGGTTTCAATGTAAAAAATATTCCCATTTTTATTATATAACCTTTAAACCATTTATTCTTTTAATTTGCAGCAAAAAGTCTCTTTATTTATTTTTTAAAATTATTTTCCAGTGAATTTTTTTTCCGATATTTTTTTATTTTTATTTTATTTTTGTTTAAATAGCGGAATTTTTTCTCTAACAGACCTTTTTTTTATTATTCACAGGACCTTATATATTAATTCCAGGCAATTTCGGCTTTTAAAAGTTGCAGTGTTTTTTTTTTGTTTCTTACCCCGTTCTTCGGCTTGTCTGCTTTTTCCAGCTGCTGGTCGGCACTGTGTTCAGCAGATCGTCGGCTTTTTTTGGATGTGTTCAGTGCTTTTGCTGCGGATCGTCAGGTGCATTCGGCTTTTTTTCAGCAGATCGTCAGGTGGGCTCGGCTGTTTTTTGGCAGTTTTGCGGCAGACCGTCGGGTGCGTTCAGCTTTTTTTTCGGCAGTTTTGTGTCAGTTTTTCTGTTTGCAGCAGTTTTGCGGTGGTTTTTCATATGCGTTTGGCAGATTTTGCCTGCACTTTGGGGACTCAGCGGTGAATGCTGAATTCATCGCAGGGTCGGGGAATTTCATTCTCCAAAGTGCAGGGAACGAAAGAGTACAGAAATTCTGGTGGAATTTTGGTGCTCTTTGAATAACCCTGATAGTTTCTCCATTTAGTGACATCATTAATTAAGTGCAATCAAGTTGATTTACGACAATACAATTAACTCCTTCATTACTCAATTCCATCTATTGGCAAAAAAGGAGAATAAAGTGAAGTGAAATATAATCACATGTTTATATCAATTCTTAAAGACAATTGTAAATAAATATAAAATATTTCCATTTTTAATATAGTGTATATATAGAAAAGATAAACTAAAAACAAATTGATAACCATCATTTCATACTGAGACACATCTGTCTCTAGTATCTGTACCATATGTATTGTATACAATATATTTGTATATCTGTCCATCTGTCACGATAGTCATCATGTACGCCTATAATGTTTATCTCGCATTTTATTGAGGCAAGCTTTTACAGGGTTATTCAAAGAGAATCGAAAAGTCACTGCACGTTCGGTGACTTTTCGTTCTCAATTCTGTTCGATTTGGCGATCCCATTTCGGCAACCCTGCGGTGTATTCAGCAAGCACTACAGGGTCCCCAAATTGCAGGGAAAAGTCGCCGCACACTTCACGAAAACTCACCGCAAAACCTGGCGAAGGCACACGGAAAACCCGCAAAAACATCTGGATTAACCCGCCGGAGAAACCCGAATAGGAGCCGATCAGAGCGCAGAGCAGCCGCCGGAAAAAGCCGACACCGCAGATGAATGGAGTGAGAAAAAACAAAAACAGTTTGCTTGAATGTTTGAAAGTGAAACGCTGTTTGCAAAGAAACTACTGAGCGAAAATGTCTGAAGTTTACATATGAGGTCCAAGGAATGATAATAAAAAAGTCTGTTACAGAAAAAAGAACAATCGTTTAAAAAAAAATATTAAAAAAATCGGAAACAATTTTCTGGCAAAAAAATCCCGAAAAATGCTTAAAATATCCCAATAAATCTATAGATAAAGAGACTCTTTACTGCAGAATATTATAATGAACGGTTTATTAGATATTGGTTTAAAACAGGAATATTTATAACATTGAAGCCTATGGGATTCGCCTGAATAAACCTGTCGAATTAAACCACCGAATGGCAGGGCAATTTGGCAACTTTTCACTGCTGGATTTTGCTCTCTGAATAGACGAAGCATTGCTTCTCTATGGGGATTCACTGCCCTCGAACAGGCACCGAACAGGCACCGTATGTGCAGGCAATTCTCCAGGATTTGGCGAATTGCCTGCTCTCTGGATAGCCGAATGGCCAAGAAAGGTAACTGTACCCTGAATTTCAGCGTTCGGTTCCCTGTTAATCTCAATTATCTCAACTTCATCTACAACTGATCCTACAATGGACCATTATCAATACAACTACTCATAAAAATGGGGAGAGATCAAATTCCCTATTTAAACCAAAAGGTTCAATAGTATTTAAATGATTAATCCAATAGAGTTCCTTCTTTTTTAATAGTCTCTCTCTATCGCGCCCACTTGTCAGTTCAACACAGTGTCTATCACCTGGAATCTTAACTGTAAAACATCATGACCTGCTTCTGCAAAATGGTGTGGTACCAGTAATTCTATTTTACGTATGTATGTGTTTAGTCATCCTATTTTTTACATTTTGAGTTGTTTCTCCTATGTAGATCCACCCACAGGGACATTTTAGCAGATAGATAACATACACTATATTGCAAAAGTATTCGCTCACCTGCCTTGACTCGCATATGAACTTAAGTGACATCCCATTCCTAATCCATAGGGTTCAATATGACGTCGGTCCACCCTTTGCAGCTATAACAGCTTCAACTCTTCTGGGAAGGCTGTCCACAAGGTTTAGTAGTGTGTTTATGGGAATTTTTGACCATTCTTCCAGAAGCACATTTGTGAGGTCACACACTGATGATGGACGAGAAGGCCTGGCTCTCAGTCTCCGCTCTAATTCATTCCAAAGGTGTTCTATCGGGTTGAGGTCAGGACTCTGTGCAGGCCAGTCAAGTTCATCCACACCAGACTCTGTCATCCACGTCTTTATGGACCTTGCTTTGTGCACTGGTGCACAGTCATGTTGGAAGAGGAAGTTGGAACTGTTCCCACAAAGTTGGGAGCATGGAATTGTCCAAAATGTCTTGGTATGCTGAAGCTTTCAGAGTTCTTTTCACTGGAACTAAGGGGCCAAGCCCAGCTCCTGAAAAACAACCCCACACCATAATCCCCCCCTCCACCAAACTTTACACTTGGCACAATGCAGTCAGACAAGTACCGTTCTTCTGGCAACAGCCAAAGCCAGACTCATCCATCAGATTTCCAGATGGAGAAGCGCGATTTGTCACTCCAGAGTACGCGTCTCCACTGCTCTAGAGTCCAGTAGCGGCATGCTTTACACCACTGCATCCGACGCTTTGCATTGCACTTGGTGATGTATGGCTTGGATGCAGCTGCTCGGCCATGGAAACCCATTCCATGAAGCTCTCTGTGCACTGTTCTTGAGCTAATCTGAAGGCCACATGAAGTTTGTCTGTAGCGATTGACTCTGCAGAAAGTTGGCGACCTCTTCGCACTATGCGCCTCAGCATCCACTGACCCCGCTCCGTCAGTTTACGTGGCCTACTACTTCGAGGCTGAGTTGCCGTCGTTCCGAAACACTTCCACGTTCTTATAATACAGCTGACAGTTGACTGTGGAATATTTAGGAGCGAGGAAATTTCACGACTGGATTTGTTGCACAGGTGGCATCCTATCACAGTTCCACGCTGGAATTCACTGAGCTCCTGAGAGCGACCCATTCTTTCACAAATGTTTGTAAAAACAGCCTGCATGCCTAGGTGCTTGATTTTATATGCCTGTGGCCATGGAAGTGATTGGAACACCAGATTCTGATTATTTGGATGGGTGAGCGAATACTTTTGGCAATATAGTGTAGCTAGAATTATATGTAAAATACTGTTTAATCTTACATTTCATGTGTCTCGGCACCAGCGTGTTCCTCTAGATACATGCTGTATGGCGTGAGTGAAGGATATGTTGCGCATTGCCAGAGAGGAACACACTGGCACTGCTCAGCATGTCCCTTGCCGGCATTTCTCAGTGTCTCCCACCTTGTTCAATTCACACCGTGGAGAAATGATTGACTTGTCAGAGGTAGTTTTATTTTCTTTAGCTGTATGAATAATCTATCTTTATTATCAATGTATATATTGTGCAATTTGTTTTGCAATGTATCAATAAAATTTAAAGCTGTCAATGACAAATTTACTGCAATACATTAGTCCGTCTCCCCACCATATTTTAATTAAAAAATCTCTTCATTGACTTTCATTTAGAAACCCTACTGACTTATTAAATGAGCTAATATAACTGGGAATACTATCTATTGGAATATGTCTGTGCATTAAATAGACAAGTAGTTTGATAGACAGCTTCATAATCACTATTTATAGAGTTCTCCCTTGGAAACTATTTTACATATGATTCATGGGGTGATCGTAGTATTTTCACTGTAGCTTTCCTAATTTATACATCTTCATAGCATCCCTTGACAGTTTTTAAATACAGCTCCTATATGACACATGCATATATCAATTATTTTCATTAAGTTATTACCTTTTGGTCAGACGTGCAGCTAATACTCTTACAGGTGACTATTTCAGCACTACCAACTTCAGATAAAAACAGCATCTTTATAACTAGTCATTCATGATGGAAATTAAATATAATGGAAATTATACCCTTCTCTCCTCTTGATTCCTTTTCTCATTCGAACCATTTCATGCATACACAATCACAGAGCAATAAAAACAATATTTTGGTAGTATGTTTCAACGACTGAATGCTACAAACACATTGTAAACATTTCAGTAAAATATCCCCATGGTGTAATTGTTGAAATGAAGGTTAACAAACAGTGTATAAAAACCTTTTTTATAGCTAAAACAAATCTAACATGTCATATACAGAGGTTTCTTAATTAGCAGAGCTCAAGGAAGAAACCATAGCTACAAAACATGCAAGATGATTATATATTTTATTCTATGTGGCATTGGGGGTTACTTGTCTTTAATGCTTTGAGGAGCAAGGTTCATGTGATACAGCTAAAGGAAAAAGAGTTAAGGGGAAACAATGTTGCGTTCTGCAGTTTATTCAGCAATCTGAGAAAAAGGGACAAATTAAACACAGAAAGCAGACCTTGTAGTTTAAGCCAGGCAGAGGCAATAGAGGAAAAAACTGAAAAAAAATATCAAAAGCATACACTTATTATTGTAACTGGAACAGAGTTGAGGATTCTAGCAGTTAAGGGGTTATTGCAAAGCACTGACATTTCGGAGGAATTTTGGAGCTTTGCACTTCGGCGATTCCATTTTGCAGAAACTACGGAGAATTCACTATTCCCGTAGGGTCGCCGTAGTGCGGCAAAGATGGAGTCGCCGAAGTCCCACAAAAAAGATGGAGAATGTCACTGAAGAGCACCAAAGACCACAAAGAGCAGCAACCTGGCCTTGACAAAATACTCCAAATTTGAAAAAAAACTGAAAAACTGAGCTCTCCTATTTTCCTAATAGGTGTTAAATCAATAAAAACGTATTAAATGTACCTAAATAATAATAGAAAAGGTCCATTAAAAAATAATAAAAAGGTCTGTTACAGAATAAAAAAATCGCCTTTTAAAAATAATGTGAAACAAATTTTTCGTTAAAAAAATACAAAAAGGTGTTAAAAAAATAAATAAAAAGTATTTTTGCTGAAAATGAAAAGAATAAACTTTTTTTAAAATAAAAATGATATTTTTTTTGCATTTAATCTTATGGGATTCTATGAAATAAAAAATTCCCTTGAGCGCAAAGTGAATATTAAATGAAACAGTAACAGACAGAAGAAAAAATTCATGCTTTATGTATATATAAATAAATACATTGATACTTATGTGCTAAGTTGCCCCGGTTTTCATGTAACCCCAAAAAAAGGGACAATAATAATAGTGTAATTTAGCCTATACAAAAAAAACTGTAATATGCCACTAAATGGCCACTCACGTATTCCAGAGCCTATATATACAATTGGCTCTGTACATGGTGCATTGTGCCGATTAGAGGGGTTGCACCATCCTGAGCGCAGTTAAGCGGGATAATCCTCTGGACTTGAGCGTCTAGATTCAGCTTCAGAGAAGAGAGCTTCTGTCACGCCGCAAGAAGGGCCAGGCTGGCGCTATTCCTCTATGAAACATGCCTTGGCAGCACTTTTCCAGTGCTGCCCCTCCCCAGCACTGGAATCACAGATCACTAAACAGTTAAAAACACACCACAGGTCATGTGACATGAAACACATGCACACACGCCCCCTGAGACACGTGCTTCAGTATTGCTTCATCTTCCCTAGCAGAGAGAGGTTTTGTGCTCTGCTGTCTACACCCTAGGCCTGCTGTTACCCCTTTATTCTGCTCCTGTGTGATTCCTCCATGAAACTCCCAAGAACCCTCCATGTGTTCAACAAATTCCTAACCAGCATTCACCAAATTCCTAACCAGCATTCACCATGTCTCCAGTCTCCTGCTCTCCAAACATCCATAGAATCTGGTCAGTTCCTATCTGTTCACCCTCCTCCACCCTCTCCTGTCTGTGTAGCTACTGCACTTGGGACATATCCCCTCAACCTGGTTCCACCCCAGAACCTGTACATGACAGCTTCTGATACACCACAAATTTAGTCCCTGTGAATCTGTGCACAAAATTCCAACAATGTATGGATTTTTCATTCCTTCAACAGACTTACGTATCCTCCTCTGTTGAAGGAATGAAAAATCCATCCATTGCTTGAATTTTGTGCACAAATTCACAGGGACTAAATGAAACCCGGAAGTGGAACATGTAAGTAGGGTCCACAAAACATCACATAAAAACAAGTAAATTGTTTGAAGAATCACTGCTTTTCTATTGTGCAAGACAATCACAGATAATATAAAAATATGGAAATTTGGAAATAGGAGGTGTGACTCACAGCAATATTGCTCATTGTAGATTGTATTTTAGTATTTTATAAAACATATTCCCTGGAATGCCAATTCCTTTCCTACAAAAGCCATGGAAATAGCTTCCACATTCCCTTAGAGCACATGCAACTTTGGAAATCAGTGTCCATATATTTGCTGGGGACATGAAATATGTTGATATGTTTGATGCATATGTTGTGAGAACAGCTGGTGTTCACAAATATGGCCTAGGTTCACTTAGACTTGTAATGATGATTGAGGTGCAAGAAACCCCCAAACTTAATATGAACTGTGACGGCAGAGCATTGACCAAAAGTGTGAAACAACCCCATCAAAATAAGCAAAAAACTGACCACATTGCTAACACCAAAACACCGAGCATCAACTATGAGGCTGGCCTTGTGGCAAGTCGACTTTAGACTTTAGCGAATATCAAGACTTTTATTTGAGGAGCATCCAAGGACTGCCTACCTATGCACGTCCAATTGATTGATAGTACCGGGTGGATGGAGTAGAGGTAACATCACTGCTCTTTAACCGTGGAGACACAGGTTAAAATCCGGCCAGAGCACCTCTCCAGTAAGTGTCCTTGGGCAAGACACCTAACGGTACATAACTGCCTACCACTCAATATCGGCTGTGGAGTCCAGTGGTAACATATCTACCCATCAACCGTGGAGAAGAAACTCAAGGTCCCGTTCGTCACATCCCTCTGGTACAACTGTGGAGAAGTCTTGACTTTACAAGAAGCGGGTTCAACCTTACCACCAGGTCACTAATCATCGCTACAATCATGGAAAGCTGACTCGATCCCACTCAGAAGATGCCACCAGCGAGCGTCTTGGGGCAAGACACCTAATGATATGGATGCGCCTACCTCACAAAATACTTGTACATCTCATAGATTGTAAGTTCCCTTGGGAACAGGGTCCCCCTGAATCAGGTTATATCAGCCATGTGTGATATTCCAATGTGTCAACCCCTTGTACACTGATCTTGTAAAGCACTGTGGAATATATGGCGCTTTATAAATAAAGGATAATAATAAAGGATAATAATAATCAATGAGACACTCAAAGCACGTACCATGAATGGGAGCAAAACTGATGGATGCATTTAAATCAAGCCATACACACTGCAGAAGTTACTTTTCAACACATAAGTCACCGAAATCAAAAAATGAAATGTCTGGAAAAAATACAAGTCAATTTAACATAAAGTTAATATAGATAAAATGGTATTCCATCCAGGAGATCTTGCATTACGTCATCCCGAATCTCATGGTGGGTTGTATCATTTAGCACTGTGGACAGCTTGTGCCTTATGACTTCCTCCTCGCACCGGGGGCCACTCCTGTCATGCCTATAACAATTCATAAAGTATCTCATCCACTGTGTCTTTTTATCTCTCTATAATCGTTGCCTTCATAATTATAGCTCCATGCTGGCTAGTTGATGTTCACCAGGGGAAGGTAGCATTCAAATATTAATGATGGAAACACATAGAATGAGTATAGCTAAACATGGTTGCACGTCTTTTATATATGTATTTCACCTCTGCAAAAAGTGGATGGTCTTAGTCTGTGTAGTGAAGAATAATGCATTATATTGTACATAAAGCGTGTCATTAGTATGATTTCATGTTCAGCTTTTAATGCCAACAGAAGAACATTTTTCATGATCATTTAGTGTAATTATATGCACAAGGGGATTCTTATAAAAGTGGAAAGATGGCAGTCGTTTCTCTTGTTTGGAGTAGAGCTCTATTTTAAGAATCTGTTGGTGGTTATCCTTGACAGACAAACAGTACGGCCTCTGAGCACTGAAAGATGTTAATGCACTGATACATTTGACTTTGATAGTTCCTATCGATTGGTCACTGTCGTTCTTTTTATAGTATGTATCTTCATTTGTGTTTTTAGCATTCTGTTTGAAGACATAATGTATAACCTGGAAAGAATATTGTATCAATATAAAGGTGTGCAAAGTGTGCATCTGGAGCATTTTTTTTTCAGATTTCTAATTTTTTTCAAGGCATATTCTGTCATTATTGTAGTCAAAAGCTATTTCTAAAAATATTGGATATAGGTTGGAGTCACTCCTTTCTTCATGTGTGACAGTTAAATGCATTAATATATTTTCATCACACTGATGCCTATGTATGAATGAGACACATCATCCATCATGTATAGAATGTGACATTTATATTTGCGTGTACCACCAAGGTCATCTTTCTAATGGATTTTAATCATAGTAGCATTGTTTGGTTATATATTTAATATCTCACATGGCATCTTTCCATAACTACTGAAATATGAACACAATTCTGAATATTGGCCTTATTATCATAAATGCTCTGCCAACAACATGCAAAATGTAGGCAATGTGAGACACAAAGATATGCACTTAGTATCTGTCCCAGTGACAGGTCTAGGTCATACAACAGAGAGCATCATGTTTTGCTAAAGGATGATGCACTATAGATGTTTATGGATGCAAAATACTTGCAAAAGGGTTTATGTTATACAAATTGCTTTGACACAGAAGTATTTTTGGATAATGTGAAGGTCTAAGCATTACATTAAAAGTACAATTGATTGTGTTGCATTTGAAAAGCTTAAGGATTCGATTTTAATTCAATTTATCAAGTGATGTATAGAGAATGGAATCATTTGTTATGTTTTCAAATATGTCATTCAGCATACTGCTCTCACCATCATACTGAGGAATGTCCGAAAAGTCTCTTATAGCTGCATTTATCTCCATAAACTAAACCATAATGTGTGGTACTATGTTTATAGATAAATTAAACAAAGTAAAAATCAAACACATTACGATATATGTAGAAGAGCAGTTAAAGGGTTAAACGGAATTGAGTAGGGTTGGGATATGGTAGGTTAGAGTAGGGTAAAATATTTTGAAATGGGAGTGCATTTGGATGTGGCGGTGGGGTAAGTGATTCTATTGTTTAAGGGGACTGTGATAAGAAATAAAGCATAGAGGAGTGGGATACGGGAAAGGTTCAGATTTTGACACTGGCATGAGTAATTGTAATATGATAGCAACCAGCTGTAAGGCATTGTAATATGAGAAGGAGACTGGCATTTTGCTGGGAAGTTTCAGTGAATAAAAGATTAGAAAGGGGAATTGGAAAACAATAAATGATTATATATTATGATATGTAATACCGGAGATGTTATATTGCAAGAAATTATGCTTGGGAAACTGAAAGTCAATAAGGACCTAAAATCAAGACTTCTTTGGTGTCAGGGCATCCAGAGCAGCAGACTGCAAGAACTTGGGCAGGCTAGTCTAGTTCGCTATCAAGTTTGCTGCTGGACTTCTCAGATCACTGCAATTCCCTATAGATGCAATGAACCTACACTGAGCTCACTATTTCTGGATTTACACCTGCGGAGAATGGGCCATTAACAAATTCACCTGATAGCACTTCCCTGGGTATATAATCCAGCCTCCCTCAGACCTCGTTACTCTGTTGACTGTAGACAATGGGTGTTGACTTGTGATTTGACTACCTGGATTTCCTTGGCTGGAATTGACCTCTATCTGTTATACAGACTTCTGCTGGTCTCGACCTCTACACTGTCTGACCACGTCTTTTTCCTGTACTGCATACTTGGATTTGCCCCAGAACTAATCCCACTATGCAGGGGACATAACCCTCCTGTTCACTTTACACAATGCGGTTCAGTAAGGAGTGCACATGTCTATGTTCATTACTACTTTCCAGAAAAAGAGTGACATCTGCAGGGAGGAGTGTAGGCACGTGATGTTCATAACATTAGGATGAGCTGTTCGGTTCGATCAGTTCGGAGTTCGATTCGAACATCGGCAGTTCTAAAGTTCGTGAACTTCGAACTTTTTGGCGTGTTCGGTTCGAGTTCGAAAACAAAATAATTGAAAAAAGTATAAAAAATGCTTAAAAAAATACTACAAAATCTAGAAATAAAGAGACTCTTTACTGCAGAATATTATAAGCAACGATTTATTAGATATTGAATTAAAAACTAATGTCTAGGTACAAAGATTCTCACCTCTAAATGTCCTGTGCTCTCAAACGGCGTAAACAACAGGTGTTTAATTAGTGTTTGGAAATAACATGTGCTTCTAATTAGTCCGGTCTCATGAATTTGATACATTGTATGCAGACTGGGAGTGCTAGGTGTCGTGTGTGGGTCTGTGATGGCGATGTTTCCATACATCCAACAAATCTGCCACTTCACGGACAGGTTATGGGGACCTCCTAGGCACGATATTTGAAGGAATTTTTCGTTTTTATTTTTAACCCTTATTTTATGGAAAACTCACTGTTCCTTTAACCCTTTCACTGCTGAGGCATTTCACCGCTGTGTGCTGAGCTAATTTTTACCGCTTTCGCTCATCATGTTTAAACGCGATTTGAAGCCACATTTTATTATACGACCCAGACATATTATATATCGTTCTTTCCGGCAGACTCGGCAGATTCATAATATATCATTTTTATATGTATACGTCATGTACTGCCTGATTATTATAACATAAAATGCAATAAAACTTGAATTTTTAATCATCGGCAGCTTCTAAAGTGTTTTTTTTTCACCTTTTATCACATGAACATTTGCGGTTATATTTTCTATGGGGTGCGCTTGTACAAAAATTAGAAATGGGGACTTATTAATTTTTTAGGGGAGAATTATGTGATTTTTAGCAAACGCACACCATAGAAAAAAATCATTAGTGCAGCATCATTGTTCACATTATAATTGAAATGTGAACAATATTGCTGCATTAATAAAAATAACACACAAAAAAAATACATTTTTTTTTTACTTTATACCTGGTAGACATGTGCACAGCACAAAATTTCGTTTTGAACTAATGGATTAGTACTAAAATGCAATTTATTTAGTTGCTAAAGAAATTCGTTTTCAGTTCTTTAGTATGAAAACTAATTTCGTTCATCCGAAAACCAGTGGATACAATTACTATTGTTGTGGTGGCTCCTCAGAGGGCTGAGATCGCTGCTTGTTACAGTACACTCTCAGCACAATGTGGGCCATATTACATAGTTGGTGCTAACTTAACCAGAGCTGTTGTAACCTTCCCAGAGCCATTATAGCCTATGGAGGTTTTCAGTTTACAACAGGTTAAGTTAGCACCAACATTGTAATACTGCCCCGTGTCAGGCAAAGCTGTTACAGTAACTGACTGCTGCTCATCACAGCGCTCAGAGTTTCTGTAAAACTAGTAAATAATATTTTTATATGTAAGAGGTTAGAACAATATTATTTCCTTGTTTTACTGAAACTCTGAGCGCTGTTACAGTCAGTTACTGTAACAACTGAGCCTGATACATTGTACTGAGATATAATGTAACAAGCAGCCGATCTCAGCGCTCACAGCCACTGGATTTAAAGGGCTAAAAAAAAAAGGCTCCTCTCTGTATAATGTTTAGAACATCCTCCTGCATTAATTAATACCCCTCTTTGTATAATGTAGATAACATCCTCCTGCATTAATGTCCCTCTCTGTATAGAACATTCTCCTCAATTTATACCTTTCTCTGTATAATGTATATAACATCCTCCTGCATTAATACCCCTCTCTGTATAATGTATAGAACATACTCCTGCATTAATTAATGCCACTCTCTGTATAGAACATCCTACTGCATTGGCATGTGGAGGGTGCAGAACTTCGGATGTTGCGATGTTGCGATCTTCATTGCTGGTCTCCTTCACTCATCAATGTAATATCACAAAAAGGACTGAAACTAAAATGTAGTGCATTTTATTTTAGTTTCTTTCGTTTTTTGTACTGAGCAGTTTCGTTTCTCTTGAGTCATACTAAAACTAAATTATCCCAAAATTCGGACTAAATCGTTTTAGTACTAAAACGAATGCACATGTCTAATACCTGGTCATGTTGGGTATCATTCAAAAGGCCATGCTCAGGCCTTTTGAATGTCACCCTCCATGACCCCCTAGTTCAAATGAACCCCCTATCTCCACCAGGGGATTCCGGGCAGCTAGGGGTTCCCTGGCTATCTGACAGATCCCCCCCTCCCTTCCAGGCGATCTCCCGGCATTGCCGGGGGGTCACCTGGAAATTACGTCATTGCGCATGGCGCGATGACATCATTTACGTCGGGAGGAGCTTGACTTCAGCATCTGAGGACGCTGAAGTCAGAACGCCGTGGGACCACGGACAGAGAGGTGAGTATCTCCGCCGGGGGTCCCGCAAAGCTGATGACGTGTGGGACACGTCCTCCTCAGCATGCAGCGGGAGTAACTGAGCCCACACGTCGTCAGCAGTGAAGGGGTTAAAAACGTCTTTTTTTAAAACTTTTTGTCCTTGTTTCCTGTCCCCCAGGGCACTACCCAGACCTGGACATTGTTTTTAAATGTTTGTATACATCCTACAAATCCGCCACTTCACGGACAGGTTATGGGGACCTCCTAGGCACGATATTTTAAGGAATTTTTCATTTTTATTTTTAACCCTTATTTCATGGAAAACTCACTGTCCCTTTAAAAACTTTTTTTTAAAACTTTTTGTCCTTGTTTCCTGTCCCCCAGGGCACTACCGGACCCCCATACACCTTTTATGGCATATATCTAGCATATATGCCCTCTTGGAGGGCACTCTAAAAATCGAACTTTGAGTCCCATTGACTTGTATTGAGTTTGTGTTCGTGTTCGAGGTCGAATTCGAACTTTTGAAAAGTTCGAGTTCGAATGCGAACCAAACTCGGGGGTGTTTGGCTCATCCCTACATAACATGTCCTATTTTGCCAGTTAGAAGATTTCTCGTTTGGGAGGTAGAATTTTGTAGGAGCTACCAACATCATTCATATGCAACTTTTACTCATACTGCAATTTGACGCTTATTAAATACCCAATTGCCCAACAATTTGAACTTTCAGCATTGAAAGCCATTGGATTGGGTGGTGCTTCCTGCCCTCCTGCCTTGCAAATTCTTTTGCATTGCTACAGAATCCAAACAGATCGAGTATTTCGAGTATACTCAATCTCGAGGGATTTCAGGTGCTTTTGATCAATGACTATACTCGTTAATGGTAATCAAGGGAATAAAAGAACTTTTTATAAATAAACATTACAAGTTAAACACAAATGTGTCCATTGACGCAGATATATATTTCTCAAACAATCACAAAAGTAAATAAATATCAAAGTGATTAAAAATAAAGGGCACATTACATTCTTGGTGCTAACGTTAGCACTCACCTGAGTGAGCATTAACATTACTCCTGGTGGCCACCGCACATTACAATCCAAACGCTAACAGGTTAAAAACCCCGTTAGTGATTGGTATCTTGCGCATTTCAGCGTGAGGTAACTGTACTTTGCGCTTCCTATACTGAACATGGGGAGCACAAAGTGTTAATTATCATTAGTATTACAATACACTACCGCTAATTACCGTCCGACTGCGGTTACACGAATGTTAACCACAGCCTGGACTTGGTGATAATGGATTCCGCTGCTGCAGAATCCGTCAGCACCATCCAGAAACCCCCCCTCCAAAAAAAATCAGATACTCACCTTCCATCCCGCCTCCTCTAGCCACCGGGAGCAGGGAGAGACTGCCAAAAAAATTCCCCCCAGCCTCCCCCTGCAGATCACTACGCCGACCTGCTGGATCTCGCGAGGCGAGATCCGGCAGGTCATGTGACCGGCACCGTCTACCTCAATGGAGTCCTATGAACTCCATGGAGGAGATGCGCTTAGCGCTGGCGCGTGCATCCCAGGGCTTAGCACCCGATAACAATGCAGGCATCTTTTTTAACGCCTGCATTGTAATATCATGCTAAAATAGGGACGCAAAAGAGAAACCTGCAGGTGCAGGTTTTCCTCCCTAGCGTCTCCGTTTTAGTGCGATGACTGTAATGGTGCCCAAAGTCAAAAGAACAATACTGTATGTTAAAAAGAGGCAAGAAATTAAAAATCAACTGCAGGAAAACAAAATGCAACAATCTTATGCAGGTTTAACATTCTAATGGTCACCTTCAAAAAGAAGAAAACAGGAGGTGTAGATTGATTTTATGTTCTTGTTTAAGAAATTTACAGAGTCCTTCTGAAGCAGACAAATCTTCTAATCAAGTTATTTTATCTATTCTATTCCTGAATGACTCTCTCAAAGGCTATAATAAAATTCAGCATTGTAATAAATGCCATCTTGGAACAATATTACATAAGAGAAAGTCCATAAATAACAGTTTGCAAGATTTATACTTCTTACATCTTCAACAAAGCACCGCATGAATTTTAAGCATCTATAGTATTGCTATGGTCTGCACTTGAAGTTAGCAATATATAAAGAAGATCATGCTGGAAACTGGAAATTCAGAACAAGATAGATAATTCTTGAAAATCGGGTACAATTGGCATTGAATTGTGTTAGAGCGATAGAGAAAGTATCCTTCGTGTTTAAAAATATAATTGGTTAACCACTTCCATGCGGAGGACGCGCTGAGCGCGTCCTCCGCATGGCTCCCGCTATGCGGAGGACGCGCTGAGCGCGTCCTCCCTTTGGGGTCAGCGTTCGGCCGGGTTCCGGCCGATCGCTGGCCCCTCCGGTGCGGGCTGACATCCTCGATGTCAGCCCAGCATCCGGAACCGCCGCCGCTGAAATTAGGTGTCATCGCGGCAGCGCGATGACACCTAATTCAGGCGCCCCCCCCGCATGTGCGGAGGAGGCGCCTGAAAGGGAGGGGGAGGTCCTTCGGACCTCTCTCCCTCCCGATCGGTGGCGTTGCGGGGGTTAACCCAGGCACCATTTGGAAGGGCACAGCTGGATCGCGAATCGGCGCTGAAAAGCGCCGGTTCATGATCCTTTCCCGGAGCTGGCCGACATCTTGGATGTCGGCCAAGCCTCCGGGAACTCCCCCTGAGGACTGGCGTCATCGTGCATAGCACGATGACGCCAGTCCTAGAGTTAACCCCTAACTGCCACAACGGTGGAGATAGGGAGTTCCAATGAACTCCCTATCTCCCGATCCGTGGCAGCTAGGGGTTAAAGTTTGGTATGGTTGGATCGGCCAGAGCATGGCCGTTCCAACGATACCAAACACTACTGTGAAAACGTTTTTTTTAAAAAATTAAAATTAAAATTAAAAATAAAAATATATTTAAAAAAAATTATAAAAAAAAAAAAAAAACATTTTTTTTTCTTTTTTTTGGTTCGTTAATGCAGCAATATTGTTCCCATTTCAATTATAATGTGAACAATGATGCTGCACTAACGATTTTTGTATGCGGTGCGTTTGTTAAATATCGTGTAATTTTCCCCAAAAAAAAATGTAACGAGACCCCATCTCTAATTTTTTTAACAAGTGCACCCCATACAAAATATAACCGCAATTGCTCGCATGTTAAAATGTGAAAAAAAACACTTTACACATTGTAAATTATTGAAAATACATATTTTATTGCATTTTTTGTTATAATATACAGACATGACATAACGTATACATATAATAATGACATATTATGAATCTACCGAGTCTGACGGAAAGAACTATATATAATATGTCTGGGTCATATACTAAAATAAGCCTTCAAAACACGTTTAAACATGATGAGCAAAACCGGTAAAAATGACCTCAGCACAGAGGTGTGAAAAGCCTCAGCAGCGAAAGGGTTAAATTACATAGTGGACGCTAACTGTAGCTTTTGGATGCGTTGGTGTTAACGCCAGGATAAATTACTGTAATACATGCTCCTCATATTACCTTCCTAGCACTAAACCTGTGAAAAATCCATTAGCGCATCAGTGATTGCGCTAGCTTGTGTGAGATTACTGTACTTTGCGCACATGGGAAGTGCAATCAGTAATTGCAGTTAGGAGGATACGTAAGGTATTACAAAGTCCTAGCGCTAATTACCTCATTGATTGGCAAAACAAAATTCAAGCTGGTGCTAAATAATTAAGCTTTTGCAAAATCATGTAGCTCCCCCTAAACCCCCCGCCCCATAAATTCTGATACTCCCGTCTCATCCTGCGGCGAGAATGATGGCCCGATCCAATGCTTCTCCTGGATGCGAGCAGAGTGAGACTGGGAAGAAATAGTTCCCAGTTTCCCTTCACGATCATTCAGCGGTGCTGCGCGATCACGCGAAATGAACAGGGCACGCGTCATGGCATCGCAACCCTCCATGGTGTCCTATGGAATCCAGGAGGTGATACTGGCGGTGGTGCAGAAGCCGAGGTAGAACCTGCCCCAGAGTCTAACACTACAATGGGGACGCTACACCTGGTACTATCTGTTTTAGCCCAATGTAATCTAATTGAGAGGCATGTTTGCAATACATAGTACAAAATAAGGAATGACTGATGTATTAACCCTTTCAATACCAAATGGTTTTCTATAAAACTACTACCAGGATCTAATGATTTTATGGAAAATGGCTTTTAATCACCCACACGTTAAATATATACAGTATACGTATATATACGTCCTTGGCAGTCAGCACTGGCCACCCTTTCTGGGTGAGAGCAGGCTGATTTGCATATGGAAAATTCATCCCTGTAATGGCACCAGTGGCGTAGCATGGGTTGTCAGCGCCCGGGGCCAGCCAAGAATTGTGCGCCCCCCCCAACCTGTGGACACGTTATCGATATTGCCCCAGCTCTCACATGGATATTGCCCCAGCTCATGGGATTTGCCCCAGCTCTCACATGGATACTGCCCCAGCTCACACATGGATATTGCCCCAGCTCTCACATGGATATTGCCCCAGCTCTCACATGGATGTGCCCCAGCTCACACATGGATATTGCCCCAGCTCACACATGGATATTGCCCCAGCTCTCACATGGATATTGCCCCAGCTCTCACATGGATATTGCCCCAGCTCACACATGGATTTGCCCCAGCCAGCTCTCACATGGATATTGCCCCAGCTCTCACATGGATTTGCCCCAGCTCACACATGGATTTGCCCCAGCTCACACATGGATTTGCCCCAGCTCTCCACATGGATTTGCCCCAGCTCTCACATGGATTTGCCCCAGCTCTCACATGGATTTGCCCCAGCTCATACATGGATTTGCCCCAGCTCTCACATGGATTTGCCCCCAGCTCATGGATTTGCCCCCAGCTCATGGATTTGCCCCAGCTCATGGATATGCCCCCAGCTCATGGATTTGCCCCAGCTCTCACATGGATTTGCCCCAGCTCTCACATGGATATGCCCCAGCTCTCACATGGATTTGCCCCAGCCAGCTTACACATGGATTTGCCCCAGCCAGCTCACACATGGATTTGCCCCAGCTCTCACATGGATTTGCCCCAGCTCTCACATGGATTTGCCCCAGCCAGCTCACACATGGATTTCCCTCCCAGCTCTCACATGGATTTGCCCCAGCTTACACATGGATTTGCCCCAGCTCTCACATGGATTTTCCCCCAGCTCACACATGGATTTGCCCTAGCTCTCACCTGGATACTTGCCCCAGCTCCGGCAGGGGTTGAGGGGGCCCAGATGCCGGGCAGCGCGGGAGTGCCTGCCCGGTCCTGAACAGTCCGTCCTGTTGAAGTGGAGGCGGCTGCGTGCGTGCGCAGGTCACGTGGTCCGGCCAGTCAGGTGGTACAGAGACTCAGTGCCACCTGATTAGCCGGACCACGTGACCGG
This sequence comes from Leptobrachium leishanense, assembly GCA_009667805.1. NCBI lineage: Eukaryota > Metazoa > Chordata > Amphibia > Anura > Megophryidae > Leptobrachium > Leptobrachium leishanense. The sequence goes on along the minus strand of CM019071.1, from coordinate 32,375,725 downwards.
CTGCGCCTGCACACAGCCGCATCCCCTTTAACAGGACGGACTGTTTAGGACCGGGCAGGCACTCCCGCGCTGCCCGGCATCTGGGTCTCCTCAACCCCCGGGCCAGTTTTAGGGGCGCAAATGCGCCCCTAACAAAACTGCGCCCGGGGCACGGCCCCCCAGCCCCCCCACGCTACGCCACTGAATGGCACAAGCAAGCTAAAACCCTGTTTGTGAGACCTGAGCGGGCACCCACCGTAGAGCAGGCCATTGTGCTGTTGCTCGTTCTCAGGACCCTCACAAACACCCCCCTTGCTTCTCACTATAATTGCAAAGGGTCATCCAGACGTGGACCCCTTGCTTGATGTGCCTAGAGGGGTGTCAGCTATACCCTCCTGACGAGGCCCAAGAAGGCCGAAACGATCATCGGGGGTTGCTGCACCCCTCGTGCAGGGATGACGTCCTTGGCAGTCAGCACTGGCCACCCTTTCTGGGTGAGAGCAGGCTGATTTGCATATGGAAACTTCATCCCTGTAATGGCACAAGCAAGCTAAAACCCTGTTTGTGAGACCTGAGCGGGCACCCACCGTAGAGCAGGCCATTGTGCTGTTGCTCGTTCTCAGGACCCTCACAAACAACCCCCCTTGCTTCTCACTATAATTGTAAAGGGTCATCCAGACGTGTACCCCTTGCTTGATGTGCCTAGAGGGGTGTCACCTATACCCTCCTGACGAGGCCCAAGAAGGCCGAAACGATCGTCGGGGGTTACTGCACCTCTCGTGCAGGGATGACGTCCTTGGCAGTCAGCACTGGCCACCCTTTCTGGGTGAGAGCAGGCTGATTTGCATATGGAAAATTCATCCCTGTAATGGCACAAGCAAGCTAAAAACCTTGTTTGTGAGACCTGAGCGGGCCATTGTGCTGTTGCTCGTTCTCAGGACCCTCACAAACACCCCCCCTTGCTTCTCTCTATATACAGTATATACAGAGGTGTCATTTTTTTTATATGTTCATTGAAGGTAAGCTTTTTTGACAGGCAGAGCGTTTCCTCTGCTGGCCAAAAAGTGCTTCTATATTTTGTGTTATTGGTTGAGCTTGGTATTTCTGGTAACAAAAAATGTTTCTCAAAGCTTTTCAAATACTTTCAGCACATTGGCTGACATGTTAATGTGTTGAAATTTTGGGTGCATATTCTGGAGCCCATTTTCATTCAAAAATTTTAGCATTGCTATAAATTTTTGACTTGATCGAGTTTACTTGCTATCCAAGCACCAGCGTGTGCTATGGAAGATCGCGTATGGCAGTGAAGAGTTCAAAGCGTTATAATAGCTCATATGAGCAAACAACCAGTTCAATTGCATACAACTGCAAGAAATAAGGGTTATTCAGGGAGCAATGAAATGCCTACATTTTGGTGCTCTCCTGTTTGCCGCACTCCAGTGAGTTCGATTACTGACCCTGCGTTGAATTCAGCATTTACTGCAGGATACCCAAAGTGCGGCGCATTGACCCGCCGAAAGAATCGAAAAGCCGCTGCAAACCCACCGAATTGATCAGAAAAACCGCCACAAAATTGTCAAATCGATCCATTAAACCACCGAATGTGTCTGACGATCCACTTCAAAACCATGGAATCAATCAGAAAAAAGCTGCCCACTGAAAATTGTTGCCTCATCCCCACCAAATCTTCAGCTAATACACTAAATAACACCATCACTCGTTTGGATATATCTACACTGAGGTGACTTTTTGATGTTGCGAATATATATGTGTATATAGAAGGTTGTAACAATAACCAGTCTATTTATTTATTTTACTATATAATACAGAATTAAAGTTATGTTTTAATATGGCTACGATATCATTTTGTTATATTCATTATAAAAGAAACCTAAGCTTTGGCCCTCCGGTTGTTTTGGAGCTATATTTCCCCATGATGCTCAGCCACCACAAGATTGATTGAGCCTCGTCAGAAATGTAGTCTCAAAGCACCTGCAGGACTAAGGTTACTAACCCTGACCTCGCCTATTACACATGTTATTTTGAGACATTTCAATGCACTTTAACTCTTTTTTACATACTTAATTATTAATAGCTTCTTGTGTTTTCTCCTATAAAAACTTCATTCGCAGACCTGATAGTAAGAATCCCACATTTATATTCTGCATCATCACCCGAATACAGTGATACACCACATGCATAGCTTTGTAAGGATTGGGAAGAGTCAAAGAACCACATAAAATATCTGCCATAATGTTAAGGGCTTACCATTTCATGTGTCATTCGGGGTGGCATGAAAGGCCCTAAATCTAAATAAATTCCATCCACGACCTGTAATTTATAACAGTAGACCCATAGGATATTTTGCCGCTTCTGCCCTGCAAAGTATAATAAGGAAATTTAAGGAAAATTTAAGGTATATGCAGGGGTCATTTGCATATCTTACCCAGAGTTCCTTGCTGCAAATGGGGAGTGTAGCACAGGAGCTCTGGGATGCAATTCTTTGAATTGCTATGATGTGCAAGTGGCTTCTGCAATAATAAACAAACTAATTATAGCATGGAGGCTTTTTATCTCGCTTTTTGTCCTCCACCACAACCCTTGTAAGTACCGATTTACCTTACGGGTCCAAGCATCCACTGCAACTGATCATCATGCCTAGCTCATAGCTGATGAGAGTCCAATAAACTCAAAACAGCGTTGTCCTACGAGTGGCTTTGACCAGTTGCCTAAACCTTATCTCTGCTACAAAGCCATAGTGTGGCATAGCATTGATTCTAGAGCTCTGTGTAATAACAGATCCAGGATGCATAAAAGTGAGACAGCGGTCGTTTGCATATCCTACCCAGTGTTCCTTGCTGCACATGGGGAGTGTAGCACAGGAGCTCTGGGATGCAATTATTTAAATTGTTATGATGTGCAAGTGGCCTCTGCAATAATAAACAAACTAATTATAGCGTGGAGGCTTTTTATCTCGCTTTTTGTCCTCCACCACAACCCTTGTAAGTACTATATATATATATATATATATATATATATATATATATATATATAGAGAGAGAGAGAGAGAGTGGTGATTCCCCTGGCACAATGAACTCATCAAATGTAATTACTTACCTGAAGAAGACCTTAACTCCTGCACATTACTGGGTAAAGAATCTACTTTATAACCTAATAAAAGCAATCTTCTCGGAATAAAAGTGTAATGAAGCCGCCTGATAACATCAAGCTATACAACAATATGGAGCAAATTAATCCACATTATACAACCTAAGCAATGTTAACCAAAGCCAGCAAAACGCAAAGCTATTTGTTAACATAATACACAGCATTTTTCTTATTGTTAAACCAATTTCCTAATTGTATAGGAATATATTATTTATGATCCTATAATGTCTTTAAAAAGAAATAAATGCTGGAGTAAAGATGATAGTATTGTACACAAAATGGATTATTGTTAACGTGTTCCTAAAGGCAACATCTTTACACCAATTAATTCCAACACTATATACTTATTTAAAACCTTTGAGTTGAAAAAATAAGCGACTTCATTTTCTTTTCGTTACAGGAAGCACGCAAGATTGGAAAAATCAACAATAAAAATATTGACTTTATTTGAAAATGCGTTGGTAATTTGAAACAAACTGGTAATTAGGATAAACTGGTTGTAAAAGGGAGATAATTCACTACATACATAATTTAAATGACCATCCCTTCGAAGCACATTCAATATTATCCTGTTTACACATAGTTCACAGGTGAATCCAATACCCATTTTCTGCTACCATTTTCACAAAAATGAAGATGAGAAATATTTAATTGAGCTTCACTACGGCAAGTCGCAGAGTTACAGAGTCCCTTCTGATTAATGAGGCTTAGGTAGTATCATTTATCACCTACGTACAAGCCTATCTCTGTACCAGAACATCTGCTGGTGGAAAGTAAGAGATTATGTCAATGAAAAATAAATACATAAACAATGCAATAAAAATGTTTGTATATTTTTATTCAGAGATGTAGAAGGTCAAAAGTGGAACGTGCGTAGGTTCTCCAATTTTAGATAGGATCAGCAGGTGCCATTTGAATTGAGTAAAAATATTTCCCTTTTTACTAAAAGAAAACAAGTATAGAATTGCAATAAACAAACAATTTCATTACTTGGCTTCGCTTAAAAACAAGTGACAGAAAAGCCTTTTAATGTAAAAGGTACAGGAATCCAGTTACAATAAATGTTGAAATGGAAAAAAAAAAGTTCTGATGAGGTTTCTAGTCAAGATGGTACAAACAAGAACCAACCACTTGCAGCTTTTATATTCAGAATCCAGCGATAGCCAACCATACCATAGTATTGTAACATACAAGAGAAATGTTCAACTCAGCGGCACTTACTAAAGATTCGCCAGTAAATACCCACAGGGAGGGTGCTTCCTAACACCCAAGAAAATTAGCAACAAGAAGGAAAGATGGGCGGCGCTCACATAAAGCGCTATTTTGGGCGTGAAACGCGTTTGGCTATTTTATATGTGCCTCTCATTTTTTGTTTTTTATTTGTTGTTTCTGTTTACTGGATTTTAAATAAATAGACCATCGACGTCACTTTGACTCCAGTACGAATTTCCTTGCCTACGGAGTATCTCTGCACAAGGAGCTTAACCCGACGGGACGCCAGAGAGGTGTTTCTCCGTACGGAGATTGATCTATAACACCCACTACTTTAAGCTCTCCGCAGCCGTCCTAAAGTGGAGAAAGTACGATCGGGAGACCCGTCAAGACCCCTGAGAGGAGGTTTTTTCCTGCGGAGATCGGCTTGTAGCACTGTCCTTTTAAGCCTCCCGAGACGACCTTAGAGTGGAGAGAGTGCCCACCGGAGAGAAGCTCCAGCATCTCTACATCACAACTTGAGCTGCAGAATTGTCGAAAGGAGCAAGCCCTGGTAAGGCAAGGCTGACACCACTGCTGTATTCTGAGACGTTGCTATCTAAGGCTACCACATATGCAGTGCCGATCTATTGGATATATTTTCTGTGTCCATAAAAACTTAACTAAAACCATTGATTAAAGAAGGTATAATACTCCTGCTTAAACACCTATCTAAGATTGATCTGATTGATCCTTATGGTCTTTAACAAAACCGAAGAGGTAGAATATTGCTAATTTCTCTGCACATCAGGAACTATTACACCTGTCAAGACTGACTACAGTGGTCTATTTAAGCGAACTGAGTTGCTATATAAGTTTGTGAGTCTATATCTCATAAGAAGGGAATAAGATAACTGTGACTCTTTAGACTTTTATTCCATTTTATGAATTTTCTTCATCTCCTCAGTCCTCCTAATTTTTAGTTTTATTATGTGAGCACCGCCCATCTTTCTTTCTTGATACTATAGTATTGGTTATTGGTGATTGTGTCCCTTTATTGGATATACAAACAAGCAATATAGGAAACAGCACTCTGTATTTTCGACAACCTGGATGCGTATTCATAGGAATCCTCAATCCATATGATATAAAACAAACAATATAGAGATAAGGCAACACCAGGTTTAAGGCCCGTGTCAGACGAACGCAGTTATCACGTCCGTGTTGCAGCACAGTTTAACGTCTGTCGTAGCATTGAATCATGATCAATAGAGACCCACACACGAAGTACGTGCGCACCAAACTGCGCACGCACAACGCACGTGGCAAACGGATGCAAGTTAGGTAAGAACGTAAAACTGCTACCACGGACACGCAGAGTGCGCCACATCCACGTAGCATTCTGTGGGAGTGATGAGATGTCAGACGAAGCCATTTGTGATGTCCAGTACCTTGACGCACAAAATGGCTTTTCATATCCTTTTCAAATTTTTATCATTTTTCATATTAATTTTATATCCCATAGTTCCCTTTTTTCCTGTCAAAACAAATGGACCGTGTGGTGTCTACAGTATCTTCTGTCAGTACGTCTGTCCGTTATGCACGCACGCAGAGTGCGCTCAGACTGCGTTCATCTGACATTAGCCTTAGTAGGAGATCTTTTTATTCCACCCAAGTAGACCAGGCAACGTTTTCACCCGATATGAGTCTTTTTCAAGCCTTTTAAAATATACGCTACACAATATATATTATACTGGTCATAACTGACCTTATATTGGTGTCGGTTTGCAAGTATGCATCCAATATGCACAGGTACACCACACAGAAGGGATAGGTGTATTCAGTTCCAGGGTGTTTATTAAGCAGTCATACAAGTGGATAGAATACTGGATACTGCAGGATAAAGATATGGGAACTTGACAAACTACTAGGCTGAGAATGAGCTACAGGACAGGAAAGGGGCTGGCTGGATACCAGTAGGAAGGCAGAAATGGAGAGCCTGAGGCTGGCAGGAACAGAAGGCATGAAGAACTAGGATGGCACAAGGAACTTAGATAATGCAAGGAAGCAAGAGATCTGGACACTGAGGAGCAGGATGAGGTAATCAGCTGGGTGTGCAGGAAAAGAAAGGGCTTCCGGATCAGGAGCAACAATACAGAAGAGACTTAACTATGAGAGCTACAGGACTGCAATGTTCAGGGAATAAGTCAGTGCTTCAAAGCGCACACCCGTGTGTGCATGCTGAGGCAGGTAAGACCAGCAGTGGGTATACCGAGGTCTGGGATGGAGTACCAGGCTACTGCAATACCTGGTCTGGAATGTAGCGGCACAAAGGGGGCTGCCAGATCACACATGTCTGCTCCAGCTTGGCCCTGACTCTTGCTATGGTTATTTCGTGGCAGCCAGACATGGACCATAACACCTTAACTAACAAGCTACTAAATTTAACACATGGAAACCTTAGAAAAATTATTTTATTAAAACATGTTCTAAGCGTCGGAGTAAAAATTCATTAAATTATATATAGGTGTGCTGCCAGTAGATAAAACCTATTTTCTAGCAGTTTATCTGTGATTATATACATAATGGTTCTTTTAACAAACAACATAAATTTTTATGATTGTGTGACATATTAAAATAAAGATGTAAAAAGAAAAAAAGCCAGAGTTCTGGGCTGAAACATTGCTGAATTTCCATCCTTAAATAAAAATGTGTTTACTGGATTAAATATGTCCCTTTTGAATATTAAAAAAAACACATTATGTTGATATTAAAAAGTCTTCAAATATGGTTTTCCTTGAAAAAGTAAGTAATCGCCAGGACACAAGTTGCATTCCGTCTGCAACAAGAACAAATGTTGGTGCTGCACCAAGAACTCATTTAAATGTGACCAAATGCCGTGTAATGAAAAAAAAATAGAAGATAACAATTCCAAACAATTTTGACTTTGTCGTTTAAGGGTTAATGATTCCAATTTTATGCTTCTGTAGTTCTCAGCCTTTGGTTCAGCACACATTATGTATAGGTATAGGCAAAAGTAATATGTCTGTGCTGTCCTCCTACACTCTTCTCCAACTGTCACTGCACTGTCCAGGCTATGAAGGATGGGATTTATCTCAGTATTTGTAAAACAGCTATATTTCATAAAACCTACCAGTGAAGAATATGTCAGTCATGGGAATGACACCATAAAAGATAAATGATGACTCCATTTTTCAGACTAACCTCTCATCCTTGTATTTATTTGCAAAGTCATTCACTAGACAATAAAGTGGGCATCATACCATGACAACTTTAAGAAGTGCCTAGACATGTAACTAACACGGATTGAAAGCAAAATATATTGTGTTATACAACACATCTGGAGGTCGATCAATGTCATCATCGAGCAGGTAGTGGCTTCACTTCGTTGCCAGGAAATGTAGCAGAGAAGATTTGTTCTTATTCAGACACAATCAGACAAAAAAAAGCAATTCCATCCACTTTAGTGTTCTTTGGCAATTATCAAAACAAGGTATTGAGTTAGGCTGCGCATTAGAAGCGAATGACACAATGTTCAAATGCCCGTTGGAAAGTAATATTTTACAGGCGCAGTACGTTCACTCCGTATCTAGAAGAAAATGCAGGGCTGAGATCTGCGGTAGGAAATAAATTATCTGCAAAAAAAGTTATATGTTTGGTTGAAACACTGATCATCATGTTTGATTAGAAAACTGGGGGAAAATAGTGTTTTTATAAGATATTCAGATCTATCTATATGCTAAATTAAGAGTGCTCCATTTTTATGCAATGTTAAACATTTTAACTCCTTCACTGCCAACTCACCCCACCTTGTGCCCTGCCATTGGCTGATATTTGTCTGCTTATAGACTCACTTAAATGAGCCATAAAATATACCAAGCATCAAGAGCTTGCACTCCAATTCAGTCTAAGGCCTGTGTTCACAACAGCTTACACTCTATACAGCAAAATAAAAAGTTGTATAATGATCGCAAGCAGGGCTTGATTTATAATTAGGCATGGTAGGCATGTGCCTACAGGCAGCCACCTCAGCAGGGTGCTTTGCTCTAGAGAAAAGAATATATACATATTTTTAAAATTTACAATCGCTTAGACCCCTTTATCTCCAGAGCCCTTTAGGCGTATGTGACATATGAGGTATCTGTGGAAAGGCCAGGATATATGTACACACGCTTCAATAAACTAATTCTATACATTTTTATTTAATCATTAATTATTATTTAATGTATATACAGTATATATATATATATCACATAAGACTAAATCATTGCGATCATTGAAATCTCCTAGTAGCCCTAAACTCGCCGGAGTTTGGTGGTTATTGCACAGTACTGTCACATGTGGATTTATAAAATCTCCCAAGACCCACATGCACATGATGTTGCGCCCTTTGCTGAAAGAAGCTGCTAATTCCTTTGCACTTAATTAACCTACCCGACACATCCCCTATCTCCTTTCCCCTCATCGTCTTTAAAAGGTGGATCATATCAGATCATCACAAGGTTTCAGAATGCCCTACTTAGATTTCTATGAATTTAGGGGTGCTCATTTATCTTGTGCTGTAATGCTAAAAGCATGTTTTAGCAGTCTTATTCATTGATCACTACAAACACTCATAAGCAAAAGATCTGGCCATTTTTATTATCTATCTTTACACACATTTACTGTATTTGAATAAAGGTCCTTTCTGCCTGTATGCCGGTAAGGCAGGCCCCGTGTGGAATTGTGCAAGATAAAAGACGTCATGTAGAGTTTAGGACCTTTCAATCCAGCAATAGTTCTGTAATCGTTTAGGACTAGATGTTCCTTGATGCTAAAACCTCCTGCCATCAGATATGTAATCCAATAAATGAGAACCCAATAGTTATTCAGAATAAATTACAGAGAAACGATTTATTAATTAGAATTAAAGACAACATTTTATTTAGAATTAAACATTTAAAATAAAAAAAGTCCAAAAGATGTTTATCTCTCATTTACCAGTCCAGAGGAAGGCGAAAAAAAGGACATATCTTTAGTAGAATGTCTCAAGCAAAATATTCCACCCTGACCCGATATTAAGGTGGCCGGCTATATAGTAACTCTGTCCCTGGACATAAATAGTATTTAATTATAGATATCAAAGTTAAGTAACCATGTCTAGATGTTTGAGAACTATATTTCCCACAAGGCTCAGCAAACCTAAAGACTGAATGAACAGCATAAGAGATCTAGTTCCAAAACACCTGAACGACCTCTGAATTCAGTGGAAAAGGATGTTTTGGACAAGAAAAAGGATGAGAACCAAGGAGCAATGTGAGGGATGACAAGCACAGAGCAACACATAACATATCCCTGATGCTGTAAATTAAGTCAGTTGTGCTACGTTGCTCCTGTTTTGTAATTCCTCACATTGCTACATGACTGTCATCCTTTGCTTTGTTCTTGATCTTTTGAGTAGCTTCTTATTCCTTGAGTAGCACCTCTCTTCACATGCCTTGTGTTGCTCCTCTCTTCTCAGTCCTGAACAGACTGAGTTCAGTGAGTATGAGCCCCAGATTCTATGCTGGTCCAGTACTCCATACTGATCCTACTTGAGCTCTCAGCTGCTTTTGATACAGTCAACAACCCCTCCTCCTAAAGACCCTCTGCTCTCTTGATCTCTGTGATACCACCCTCTCTTGGCTAAACTATTACCTCTGCAATAGATCCTTCTCAGCATTCCTTGCTGGCAATTCCTCCTCTTTAATAACTCTGTCAGTCGGCGTGCCCCATGTCTCAATCCTAGGTCCTCGGCTCTTCTCTATTTAAAACTCCTCACTGGGTAAACTCGTCATCAACTATGGCTTCAGGTATCACCTGTACACAGATGACACTCAGATCTACCTCTCCACTCCCAATCTCTCCCCTTTCTTAGGTCAGTGACTGTCTTTCTGGGATCTCTGTGTCAGGGTGGCAGCTGGCGTGGGCCATGGTGGGACCCAGGTTCAGGGGGTCTGAGCCCGGTGTGCAGGGCAACACACACAAATAGTACCTGGAGTAGGTGGATTCTGAATATATTGTGCGTGGTACAAGGGATAAAGCAGGCGGATGGTCAATAGACAAAGCAGGAGGTCTGATGCACTGGAATAGCAATAGTAAACAGGGATACAATTTATCAGGCTGGTAGAAAACTCAATACTGAGGCAAAAATACTGAGTTGGGAGTGGTCCTTTATGGACAGACAGGCAGGTGTGTGTGTTGTGCTTGGTGCTTAGACTGATTAACCTCTTTCTGTGCTGGCTTGAGGGCAGTATTTTACATGGATCTGGTTCAGGGGTCAGCATGCAGGCACGATCCCTGATACTCTGCCTGGATGGCCTCTCGCTACCTGAAGATCAACATGTCCAAGTCCAAGCTCCTTATTTCCTTATTTCCCTAACTCTACTCTAATTTATGACTTTTATATAATTGTTGACGGTATCACTGACCTTTCTTCAGTCCAAGTCCGCTGCCTCGGAGTGACTCTCGACTCCAGTCTTTTCTTCAGCCCCCACATCCAATCACTCTACTCATCTTGCCTCAATCACCTCCGAAATTTTGCCAAAATTCGTCCATTTCTGACTGCCAACACCACCAAACAATTTATCCACTCTCTTGTAAACTCTTGTAAACTCCCGCCTGGACTACTGCAACAAACTCCTGACTGGCCTTCCTATTTGCCTGTTTCTCCCCCCTACAGTCCATCCTAAACACATCAGCCCGGCTTATCCATCTCACCAGTCGCTCTGTCTCTGTGAGTCCATACACTGGCTCCCCATCCACAGGAGAGACAAATTCAAATTACTCACCCTGACCTACAAAACCCTCGCTAACGCCGCTCCTCACTACCAAATACACTGCAGCCTGCCCCTTAAGATCCAACAATGACCTGCTCCTTATCTCTTTACATGCCAGACTGTGGTATTTTTCTCGTGCAGCACCAACCCTATAGAACACACTTCCTCCCAATATCAGACGGCCCCCCAATCTGGCTTCATTTGAGTGCTCCCAAAATACCCTTCTGTTTAGGGAAGCCTACCACCTCACACCGTAACAAGATATCCAACTGACCCAATAATGGTGCTCATTTCTTCCTGCATTAATATTTCATCACTGCAGTCCTCCCCTCCTGTTTCTCACCTACTCACACAGCTAGATTGTAAGTTTCCACAGGAATAGGGCCCTCATGTCCTCCTGTATCTGTTGGCTGGATACTGAATTGCCTTCTTCTTGTATTGTAGCATTGTCTTGTCTTTATCCATTGCACCTTTAGTACAACACTGCGGAATGTGGTGACACGTAATAAATAATAATAATAATAATTTGCTGACCTGTCTATTATGTTGTAAGACCACACTGTTTTGTGTAGGGATGTGCGTTTCGTTTTGTACCTATTCGTTTTACTCCCGAAATGGGCCGATTCGGTGCTTCGGATTCGTTCGACGTTCCGAACCAGACCGGCAACGAAATACACACCATCTGAAATATTTCCCGATACGAAACAAAAAAAATCGTTATTTCGTATGGACATGAAATTTGTAAAATCGCAAGTCATTTTCGTTCTGTTTGCGATTTCTGTTCCGTTTCGGTTAATTTCGGACAACGTATTTTCGTATTGTTTCGAGTCCATTTCGGTTCCGTTGCTGATTTTGTAATTTCGTATCGTCAGTCACTTTTGTTACTTGCTCCAGTGCTTTCTTTCTGCATCAGTAATATATTTATTTTAAATATTTAATTAACTTTTCTCTAAATCCCCAGTCTAACAGTAAAAGATATTGATATTTTATATGATTAATTAAAGTTGTGCAATGCATATTCATAAGAAAAAAAGGATCTTTCATAAAAAACGATACGTCTGTAGGAACGAATCGGTAGAATTACTGTATTGACCGAAATATCGGAGCATCCGAAATACCATAAGTCTAAAGTCAAAACGAAATGGACCCTTTGAAACGAAGAGAACAGATGATCCGAATGACCAAAATTCCCCGAATTCACAAAACAAAAATTCGATACGAAACAACGAGCCGAAACGAAACGAGCAGAAACTAAAATTGGCCAAAACGATCCGAAACAAAACTTTTAAAAAACCGAACGAGCCGAAACTAAACTAAACGAAAAAAAATGCGTGCACATCTCTAGTTTTCTGACACTCATGGATGGAAAATAAAGGCCTCACAAGGATTATTTAATAATTGATGGCTTTTTAGTAAACCATTTCTGAAAGCTGCATTCCCATATGTATTTGAAAATGATTTCTTTCAAATCGATTGTACATTTTGCGCACCAGTCCTATCGGTTACTGTCTCAGGATAACAAATTAAAAAAGTATTCCCCGCAGTTCTGGCACTTTTTCTGGTGGAAGGGAGCGGGGATAGAGGCGCCCAAGATTTCTATGCCTACATGCTCCTAAATTGTATGCCAGGCCCTGGGCACAAGTGGTATTAAAAGGTCAGCTCTTGGGGTTGTGGATGCAGGCCCAAGCGTTCGGTGTTTTGGATATTTTATAGATTCTTTATGTAAGTAAATCAGTGGAAAGATTTGGTTAAATGATAAATGTTTTTACAGCATCACTTAACACAGTACATTAAACTTACCCAAAAATGTCATAGTCACCTCTCATCACATGGTGGAGAAGTTAGGTGATCCTCCCTTACCTCTCCATCCAAGCAGCAGGAGACTGACAATAGGGATGTGCGTTTTGTTTCATACCAATTCGTTTTTCTCACGAAACGGGCTGATTCAGTGCTTCGGATTCGTCCGATGTTCCGAACCAGACCGGCAATGAAATACACACCATTTGAAATATTTCCTGATACGAAACAAAATAATTTCGTTATTTCGTATGGACATGAAATTTGTAAAATCGCAAGTCATTTTCGTTCTGTTCACGATTTCGGTTAATTTCGAACAACGTATTTTCGTATTGTTTCGAGTCCATTTCGGTTCCGATGCTGATTTCGTAATTTCGTATTGTCAGTCACTTTTTTCACTTGTCCCAGTGCTTTCTATCTGCATCAATAATATATTTATTTTATATATTTAATTAGCTTTTCCCTAAATCCCAAGTCTAAATAAAGTTGAGCAATGTATATTCATAAGAAAAAAAGGATCTTTCATAAGAAAGATACGTACGAAGGAATTAATCAGCAGGATTACCGTATCGACCGAAATATCGAATCATCCGAAATACCATACGTCTAAAATCAAAATGAAAATGGACCCTTTGAAACGAAGAGAACAGATGATCTGAAAGACCGAAATTCCCCGATTTCACAAAACAAAAATCGATATGAAACAGCGAGCCGAAACGATCCGAAACAAAACTTTTGAAAAACCGAACGTGCTGAAACGAAACAAAACCAAAAAAAATTGCGTGCACATCTTTAACTGGCAGCAATTAGTTACCTTTGTACCTACGAGACTCATCCCTGACTGCTGTGTGATCACGACAGGGAGGTGCTGGCCTTAATGGAGTCCTATGGACTCCAGGAACCGATACCTACAGCAGAATGTGCCACCACTACCATTATCACTCTGTGCCTGCAATTCATTCAGAGGTCTGCCGCTAATAAAGCAGCTAGATCGAAATAAGTATGGAAGAACAAGGACTTTGTTGAGGAAAATCGGCTTGCACTGATTTTTTTTCCTCCCTCAGTGGTTCTCGTTGTGTTGAAAGAGGAGAATAGGGCCCTTGGTCAGAATAGGGTCCTTTATATTAAGGGCTATTTTCAACGTTTTTCTGGTCTTTTTATGTTTACTGTTCTTTTCAGATAATTGCAAAGATAACAGCTGAGGGTTAATACTGCAATGATGAAGTTACATCAAACAAAAATACAAATAAAAAGATTACAGTCCAGTACAATACAATGCTGAAAATAAAATAACGCAGAGTTCTAATGTCTTTTCATGTCTGTCAATTAACTGTAATTATAATTATTAGGAAAACAAAAAGCTGAGACTTCTAGGTCATCATTTAAAATTGTGTGGAAGCAGTCTGTATGGATTGTACATTTAATGGATTTTATTAATGAGCAGTTGTGTATTTTGTAACGTGGATCCCTAAGTGCTATGATTTTTCTAGCAGCAGAGTGATTCCTGGTTTTGTAAATATTAAAAAGATAAGTAAACATGTAATATTGCAACACTTTTCTATCATTTCAAATGCTTTCTACCTACGCTTTTCGAGGTTCAATAAAATTGCAGTAATTATGTGAGGATAAAGCAATTGTTCTACTCCTTCAGTAGTTTTTGAATGTTTTTATGGACTACAATTATTTAGTATACCTTTTTTAAGCAAAAGAATATGCTAACAGTGAGTTATTGAAGTTTTTTTTTTCCTATGGACTTAAATCTATCTATTGAGTTCACTTATTATGGCATATCTCTGTTTCTAAGCAAAGGTTATAAGACCATTTGGTGTGCACGCTAAATTGAAGGAACTGCCTTCTGCAAGTTCAGAAGCATACAGGGTTATTTAAAGAGATTCGAAAAGTCACCGCACGTTCGGTGACTTTTCTTTCTCTTCAATTCAGTTCCTTTTGCCGATCCCATTTCGGTGACCCTGCGGTGTATTCAGCAAACACCACAGGGCCCCCGAATTGCAGGGAAAAGCTGCCGCAAACCTGACGAAAACTAACCGCAAAACCCAGCGAATGCACGCCGAAAACCCTCAAAAACATCTGGATTAACCTGCCGAAAACCACGGAAAAACCCGAACAGGAGCCGATCGCAGCCTCCGACACCGCAGAAGAGGCAGTGAATAAATTAGGAAAACAGTTTGCATGAATGATTGAAAAGTGAAACGCTGTTTGCAAAGAAACTACTGAGCGAAAATGTCTGAAATTTACATATGAGGTCCAGGGAATGATAATAAAGAGGGCTGTTACAGAAAAAATAAGTAAACTTAAAAAAAATAAGAAAAATGCTTAAAATATCCTAAAAAATCTATAAATAAAGAGACTCTTTAAATAAAGAGATCATATTTTGTTTTGGTGTATTTATATCCTGTAGGATAAAAGCAAAAATTATGCTTTTAACAGAGATTCATTAAGCTTGAAATAGCGAACAAAAACAGGAACAAACCAGTGAAAACCAGTGCTCCAAAGCGTGTATCGCAACAGTACTCTAAAGGCTTTCACAGCACCGGAAGATTGTAAATAAAAAAAAAAACACTCATTATACTTAATAGCATGCATACTGCAAACTAGTAGCGTTTCCAAAAACAGTCGTCATTATCTTTGAGACATATAAAGGCTAACATGAATTCTAATTAAAAATATGTCTGGTATATTGAGGTTTAATGGGGTTAGGTCAGTGCTTTGTGTAGCCAAGGGTATAATGGACAAATAAGAAGATTTAGTGGATGATGGCATGCTTGTTACCTGTTTAATTTGTTGATACAAATACAGTAGATATATATATTTATATATATCAAGCATATACAGGCACAATCTTTGAGTACATTGATTAGTCAATGAATTTTAGCTTAATTATACCAAGCAGTAGATTTTTATTATGTATAGCGCAGCAGCTGTTCAAGCCCAAGCTTCCATTGCCAATAACTACTTTGTTTATGAAGGATTATGTTTAGAACATACGTACAATATGCCCAAGGGTATAATTTATTAAAAAGAACGTCCTTCAAAACAGTGACCTCACATTCTCCCTTTAAAGGACAACACACCAATAGGCAAGAAAGTGACATCAATACACGCAGTAGATGTGACACTGCTCAAGTTCACAGAATGTTCAAATGTAGAGATGTTAAGGCTATTACAATTACTTGTTAATAACAGTTTGAAATCACCTTGGGAAATATACACTTTATTTAGAGTTTATGTAATTCTAGAAGGAAGAAAACTCAGTCACTAGAAAAAGATTTTAACACACAACAAACCTGCAGAATCCAGAAAAACTGGGAAATTAACTTTCATTGTGTACAACATTTCATTCATTCAGATATTTAGTTAATATTTTTTTTTTATTTTTGCTAAAGAACCAGAGTGCGCCTTATTTGAATTTTTCTATATGCACTTTATGGATAGCACCTGGGCTATTTTACATTTTTTCCAAACTCTACGACCGAGTACTCTTCTCATTTGTATTTTTATATATATATATAATGTAAATTCGATAGGCCGTGTTAGTCCAGATGCCAAAATTACAAGTATAGCAGTACGTAGTGATACCTTTTTATTGGACTCCCTTCCCTCCCTTCCTCAGGTCTTGATGCTAACTGATCAGTTCCTAGAATTGAACATTAGGACATTAGGGGTCACATGGGTGAGGGGATTGGATGTCGTAAAAGTGAGAGTCAAATGGTATGTTTGAAATGGGAAAATAAATGCATAAGGGATCTTGGGCCCATAATAAAACACCAGAGATAAGATCATACCGCCTAGAATGAAAAAAGAAGAAAAAAGAAGAAGAAAAAAACCCACAGTCACGTATCCCCCTGAATACCAGAATAGTGGTCCCTATACGTAGACCGATCTCTAACCTTCCGATCCTTGAATGGTCGGCACAACTAGACAGATAATTAACCAGACAATATAAAAAAAAGGGTAAACACCAGACAGATGTACAGAATAGAGTATTCGTTCTCCCTAGGACTCCAGAAACAGAAAAGGTAGTCTGCTGTATATATATGGTTACACACAGACTACCACAGGAGCCAAGGCTGTTTAGGAGCAGAGGCGTAACGGAGTAGTTGCCAACGCTAATGAACATATACAATGAGGTTCGTTTGTCAATGCCAGGAGTCATACACAAGAGTGATTCGTTTGCCAATGCCAGGAGTCATACACAGGAGTGATTCGTTTGGCAATGCCAGGAGTCATACACAGGGGTGATTCGTTTGCCAATGCCAGGAGTCATACACAAGAGTGATTCGTTTGCCAATGCCAGGAGTCATACACAGGGGTGATTCGTTTGCCAATGCCAGGAGTCATACACAAGGGTGATTCGTTTGCCAATGCAGGAGTCATACACAAGGGTGATTCGTTTGCCAAAGCAAGGCTCATATACAGAGGATCAATAAATTGGTTGGAAGCAGAAAGTCAGTAACTGACAACACCAGACACACGAGAGCTCTGCGGGAAAATGATACCACGTCAGGGCACCGGTGAACTAGTGAAGCCGGGTTTTAAACCCGGCGGGTCCGCGTCATACGCCAGGCTCCGCCCCCCGGCGTCCCACGTGAGCGCACCCGGTGGCGTTATATTTCGGCGCCTGGCCAGCGAGCAGCGAGGAAGCTGCTGCCAGGCGCCCCAGAACAGAGCAATCCGTGACACCCACAGACAGCACAGTGAAGGCTGAAAGAGACATGGGAAAAAAAGAGGAAATCAAGGAGAAACAAAACAGCCGCCAGAATATAGCATATTATGTGCCATTATGATAATGGGTTAAAAACTCAGAATCGACATTGAGCCCGGCATTTATGGTGTTAAAATATGTGATCATTTTCATTTCATATGTTTTGTGTTCACGGTTGTCTTTAAATGCCCTTTGAGGATTTTAATTCTGAGGTTTTGGATGAAGTGGCCTGTTAGATTGAAGTGATGTCCCACCGGGGTACAATATGTATCTTCCTGGTGGTTTTGATGGAGTGTCTGTGCTGGTTCATCCTGAGATTTAGTTTAAGGCTGGTTTCACCAATATAGCAGCCCCTATCACACGCCGTGCACTGGATCATATATACCACATTGGCAGACGTGCAAAGGTACGAGCCCTTGATGTTGCGTGTGGCGTTGTTGTGCGGTGCAGTGCTGCTGTCACATATGTGTTCTCACAGTTTGCAGCAGGGTTTGTTGCAGCATTTGGTCCCATTCTGTATGTCGTCCTGTTCCTGAGTGAGTTTGCTGCGGACCAGTTTTTGCCTCAGGTTGGGGGGTTGCTTGAATGCCAGTAAGGGGGGCTGTGGGAATATTTATTTGAGCGCAGGATCCTCTGTGACTAGTGGCTGCAGATCTTTGATGATTTTGTGAATTCCCTCTAGAGTTGGGTTGTAGGAGACAACTAGAGGGATCCATGTGGTGTTTTTCTTTTTTTCTTTGTAGCGCAACATCTGTTCGCGCGGTGTTTTCAGGGCAGATTTGATTTTTTTAGAGATTGTCCTTTCCTTATAGCCCTTCGCTGGAATGATGATACAGTTTGTTCAGGTGTTCATCCTGTCCCCAGTGTCTGAGCAGATTCGGTGGTACCTGAGGGCCTGGCTGTAGATGATGCCTTGTTTGGTGTGGTTGGGATGAAAGCTGGCCTTGTGAAGGTAGCTTGGCCTGTCTGTGGGTTTCCTGTACACAGATGAGTGCAGCGTGTCATTGGCAGCTGATATGGTGCAGTCCAGGAAGCTCACACTGTGCTTGGAAAAATCCATCTTGAGTTTGATAGATGGGTGTAACATATTGAATGCCTTGTGAAAGTCTAAGGCGTTCCTCTCCTTCTGTCCATATGATGAAAATGTCATCAATGTATCGCAGATATTTGTGTGGTTTGTGAGGGTGAGTGTTCAGGAACCTCTATTCTAGATCTGCCATGAAAAGATTGGCATATTGTGGCGACATTTTACTACCCATAGCGGTCCCAGTCATTTGTAGGTAGCAGTTATTGTTGAAGCTGAAGCAGTTGTGTGTGAGAATAAATTCAATCAGCTTGGTAATAATTTCACCGCTATGTTTATGTGGAGTGTTGTGGGAGGAGAGAGATTTGAGACAGGCATTAATTCTATCTTTATGTGGGATGTTACTGTACAGGGATTCTACATCCAGGCGAAAACTGGTCCGCAGCAAACTCACTCAGGAACAGGATGACATACAGAATGGGACCAAACACTGAAACAAACCCCGCTGCAAATTGTGCCAAAACATATGTGACAGCAGCACTGCACGGCACAACAACGCCACACACAACATCAACGTACCTTTGCACGTCTGCCAATGTGGTATATATGATCCAGTGCACAGCGTGTGATAAGGGCTGCTATATTGGTGAAACCAGCCTTAAACTAAATCTCAGGAAGAACCAGCACAGACACTCCATCAAGAACCACCAGGGAGATACATATTGTACCCCGGTGGGACATCACTTCAATCTAACAGGCCACTCCATCCAAAACCTCAAAATTAAAATCCTCAAAGGGCATTTTAAAGACAACCGTGAACGCAAAACATATGAAATGAAAATGATCATATATTTTAACACCATAAATGCCGGACTCAGTGTTGATTCTGAGTTTTTAATCCATTATCATAATGTCACATAATATTCGATATTCTGGCGGCTGTTTTGTTTCTTCTTGATTTCCTTTTTTTTTCCCATGTCTCTTTCAGCCTTCACTTTGCTGTCTGTTTTGTTTTTTTTTCTTCTTCTTTTTTCATTCTAGGTGGTATGATCTTATCTCTGGTGTTTTATTATGGGCCCAAGATCCCTTATGCATTTATTTTACCCATTTCTACCATTTGACTCTCACTTTTACGACATCCAATCCTCTCACCCATGTGACCCCAAATGTCCTAATGTTCAATTCTAGGAACTTATCAGTTAGCATCAAGACCTGAGGAAGGGAGGAATAATCTTGAAAGCATGTCTTTTAAATATAACGTTAGTCCAATAAAAAGGTATCACTACGTACTGCTATACTTGTAATTTATATATATATATATTTATTACCATTGTTTTCCACAGGTTTGGATATTTCCTAAGAAGTGTTTGGTTAACGTTGAACGTTTTGTGACATTGGATTATATATATGTATATATACAATATATATACTTTTTGTTACTTTAATGGAAAAAAATAGGAAATTGAAATATGACATATTTTAAAGTATCTGTAATTGTTAGATAAATATATTATTAATGTTTTGAGAGCACACAGGTATGCACTAACAATATGATGTTTCACAAATTCTAAATTTAAAACTATACAGATCTTTTGCAATTCTCGGACAAATCTGCAATTCTAAGGTTTGTTATAAAAATATATCACTGGTTTAAATACAAACTACCAACATATTAGTTCCAACAAACATTTATTGAGGTCAATTCTAAATACATATATAATACAGTGAGCTCTTGACATTATTCTTATTGTTTATTTTATGCCATTGTTATCCAAACACAGGTGTCAGGCCAATAACTGACTTAGGCTGTGGTCACCCGAGCGCACTTTTCGCATCCGTCTGACCGCACTATTTGCTGTCCGTTGTAGTTTTTCAAAGGAGTCAATAGAGCAAAACACACGAAACACGTGCGCACTTTTTCACGCACGAGCAGCGCTTGTTGCAACTTGCAAACAACGGACGCTAAAATGGCATCGATGTGAAAAGCTACAATGGACGTAGAAAAACCCCTGCATACAGCTTTTTTTTTTCTTTTCTCAATGACAGTCATAACTAAGTGATACAATGTGACCACAATCTCATCTGTTATAAAGTTCATCTGTTTCAATGGACGCACCGTGCGCACTCAGTGTGCTCGTGTGACCGCAGCTTAACCATGCAGTTTTCCAGATATTGATGACTTTATGTGTTTGTTTTTTCAAAACATACACAGTATTATAGAAAAAAATTACAATATTGCCATCAAAGTGTTGATTCATTCAGTTCAGTGTGGCATAATTTGAACACACATTCATAACGTAAACTATATTTCTTTTGCTGCCCTGTGAGTGTACGTACATACAATTGTGCCAAGGACAGCAAAAATAGCTACAATTACAATTATTTATAGAGCGCCTGAGTATTCCGCAGCGCTGTACATTGGGTAGGATAAAACAATCATTAAACTAACAATTAAGTTTGGTACACAGCGAACGATAGGACAAGAGGACCCCACTTAAGTGGGTTTATAAACTAAGAGAAGTGCGGTGAAACAGAGACAGGAGAGTAAATAGCACGGGAAACAGAGTGTGAGAAGTGACAGGATGGGGCAGTGTGGGAGACAGATCAAGAAAGGTACAATGGGAGGATTACTCAGTGAGCTGATAGGCTTCTCTAAAATAATGCATTAATAGAGCGATCTTGAAAGACTGGAGACACTGGGCAAGTTGAATGTTACAAGGATCCCTTCCTTTTAACATTTGACACGCCCTATGGGTCCATTTTTGGAGTTCACTAGATAGGGGGCAGCTCGAAAAAAGTTCTGAAGATGAGATTAGGGCATTCATAGTTGTCTTTTGCAGTTATGGTGTCAGGCTTAAGATGAGACTGAGGTTATGGTTAGGTCAGAGTTAGAGTTAGGATTGAAGATACATAATACAAGAGAGAGGGTTCTTTTTAAACATATGTCTCCATTTTCAATGATACTACTAAAAAAAGCCATTCTTGTCATCCAGAATGATGGTGTTTCTAGCACACAGCATCTGCCTACTATCCCTTAAGGATGCATTTCATATAACTGATGCCAGCACAAGGAGATCTCGCTCAATGTGCAGCTCCATATGTTGGGGAAATACATTTGCTATATTTGTTTATCATTTCTGAATATTTTGGCATCTCTATTAAATCAAGATTTTCTACGCAATAAAGGTAAAAGAGGCAAACTAGGTAGCTGCAAATTATTAAATTATACTACTATTAAAAAAATATATGTAGAGTTGTATATTATTTTTTGAACCACTGTTATGATCAGGCACAAACTGGAAAAGTCTTTCTGGACCACAATGGCTGTGTGTTGATGCTTTCAGCAGGGCATCAAACCCCACCTAGTGGCCGATCCAAATCCACCTCCCCATGTAATCAGCCTAAAGCCATCTCTGGTAAGGATGAAATACGATAATCCCAATGTAGAGACATAAGAAGGGGCTCCATTACATTCTCCGTGCAAATTCGTAAGCGCAGCGCAATTTTTTGCGCGCAGCGTTAAACGTTAATGCGCGTAAATTAACGCTGGTATTACGATCCAAGCGCATTTTTTCATCCGTCTGAAAATATCGTGCATAAAAAATACGTGCAAAAATTAGCGCAAATTAAGGCTGTGCGCAGAAATCGGTGGGAAGACTGTTTTTTCACGCAATTCAGCCAATCAGAATTAAGAACCACAATTGTCTCCCTTCAGTTTTAGCGCCTGTGAAAACCAATCTGAGTATATATGCTGCAGCAATAATAAAAACATGCACAACCTCTTAATTTTATTGTTTGGGTATGTGTAAAATGTGTAACTATACTGTGCTGTATTTTTTTTTTCGTGCTGACGTATTTAGTTTCAGCCAGAACGTTCAGATTTGCAGTTACCACCAGCTTTTAAAAGACGTTAAAATTATGCGCGCAAACGTCGTTCGTAAAAAGTTGCGCATCGATTGTAATACCAGCCGCGTACCAGCGCACGAACGCATTTGGGCTCACAATGTTAAGTATGGGATGCGCGCACGAACTTTCACTCGCACAGGGTAACTCGCGTTACACGTTAACGCGCATCGTATGCGCGAATGTCGTAATTTGACGGTCAGCGCGAAGGGTTTTTCCCCACGCGTTAATGCGTTTTTGCGCACGCACACATTTTTGCGCAAAGAATGTAATAGAGCCCAAGACGTTTAGCTAAATTGATAAGTAATTTTTAAATTATTGTTTAATCCTTTTTACTTCAATCCACAAGGGTTAATGTGTGACATAAAAATAGTCAGAACGGTTGAAAAAGTCAGAGTGATACACAGTATTGATATGTGAGAAAATGTATTCATGCGGTCTAGGAGTGTATGTCTGAGTGCTTGTCTGAGGTCCTACTTGGTAGAAATTAATACCTAGATAAATCCAATGCTTCCAGCAATCATTATCAAACATAATAAAGATCATATAGTATGTTTACTTTGAAGCGTAAGAGCTTGTCATGAGAAAATAAACATCTCGACGAAACTGTTCATCACTATATATTCATACTACATCACTGTATATTCAGGTATCATTTCTCAATAGTCTGGCGAGTCAGGAATGGGTAAAGCAGATGTATGCTGGAGGGGATCATTTGATTTATTAATCATATCTCATGTATTCGGGGCACCTCGTATTATGACATTTTTTTTCAATATTGCTATTATATCTATATTTGATTGATGTTTTTGCATGACAGATATAGTATGATGTGAGAATTGCCGCATTAACAATTGATGCAGAAGGTGTCTTGAAATGAAGTCAGCTATTTCAAGTGCAAGTTCAAGGGAAGATTTTTGATATACATCAGATTAGATGTCTGTAAAAAAATCTAAATGATTAACATCTGCTTTGAAAAGAAATGTTGAATCAGGAAACATAAGCAGCAGAGGGAGTTGGAAGTTACAGTAGTTTGAGGATTCCACCTGATCATTTATTAGCCAGATATTAAGGATGGTAACAATATGTAGTGTCCTGCATATTGAAAAACATGACACCCAGGTGGATTGAAGTGTGGCAGAAAGGAATCCTTATCAGGTGTTTTGATCAGCATGGGTGATTCAGTACTTCTCAGCAGAAATGCTGTTAAATATTCTTTCATGCAATGAAGACCAAGGACCTTCCAGATTATGAAAATGGATGTGAGAAGTGAAAGATCTTTATAATGTTACATTGATAGGAATCTAAAGACTTGATCACCAGACACAGTATCCGATTTACAGTATAAAGATAAAAAGGAGCATTGAGAGAGGAAATTCCATTAGTAAAGTATGCATTACTGTGTGGGAAACGGCTTTCTAAAACAGAGACAAATAATAAAATCAAACAGGAAGCTATGTTCTATTCAAATGTTTTATTGAGTGTGGGCCAGTTGGTCAAAAAAGTGTTGGAACTGTTTGAAGGTACATTCAAACCAGTAGATGCTATGGTCACTCTGTGCTGTCTATGAATTGAATGCAGACTGTAATTTTGGCATTTGCAGAATTTTGAATATCCCTGGTGAGATAGTAATAATTGATTCCAATGGTTAATGAAATTAAAATAAAGCAAGAGTTATACAAATAGCAAGCAGTGTCAGTCTATCTCCTGCTGATGAGGGCACAATAAGGCTGAAACAGCTATACAAGAGAGGCTGTGACTGGTGGCATAACCTGACCATTGCTAAAAATAAAAAAAGCCATTTAGTATGGTATGTCACTGGCAAGGAGGATTCTGTGTTATTACAGACCCTATTTTGCAAAAGGGTGAGAAGTTGTGGACTTCATTTTAATGTTCTACTCAGAGTTCTTTGCTGCATATGGAGCTCTGTAAGCAGTTCTCTGAATTGCTGGGATGTGTAAATGTATTCTGTAACTATAAACTTTATTATTTGCTGTGTTGAGACTTTTAACCTTGTTTTTTCTGTCCTCCACCATAACTTAAATGTGTATATATATATATACGGGTTTGGGTCGAAATCCCTATAACCAGGTTCCCTAATGCCAAAATCCCGACGGCCAACTTTCCTACACAAACTACTCTCTGATGGCCAACTTCCCTACACGGCCAACTTCCCTACATGGCCAACTTCCCTACACAGACAACTCCCTGACGGCCAACTTCCAGACATCCAAAATCCACTAACACTAACCCTACTCCCTAACCCCCTAAACCTAGCCCTAGCCCTAACCCTAACCCCCTAAACCTAATCCTAACCCCCCAAAACCTAGCCCTAACCCTAAGCCCCTAAATCTAGCCCTAACCCCCTAAACCTAGCCCTAACCCCTAAACCTAGCCCTATCCCTAACCCCCTAAACCTAGCCCTAACCCTAACCCCCTAAACCTAGCCCTAACCCCCTTAAACCTAGGTTACGGTGTTAGTATTAGGGTCAGCCGCTGAGATTATGGATGTCTGGAAGTTGGCCGTGTAGGGAAGCTGGGATGTCCGGCACTTGTTCTGTCTGGAAGTTGGCCGACGGGATGTTGGCATTAGGGAACCTGGCTGTAGGGATTTTGTCCGACACCCATATAAGTTATGGTGGAGGACAAAAAAGGGGGTCCTGAGGACAGATTGGGAAACGCTGCTTTAAAGTATTTTATGTTGTTGTTTAGTAAACTTTCATGTTCATATAAAAACGCGTAATATGTATGTTTATTTTTCTTTTTTGAAAACCATTAAAGATACATTCAAAATTATACTTAAAAAAATTATAATACCTCAATGTGTATGCAACGTTTTGTCTTTTTTACCTTTTAAGGATAATTCTCTGTGGGCTTTCCAAAGCAGTATCCTTTGTCACTTTTAACTCTTCTTCTTTTAAACCACAAGACAAAATCAGTATGTTTAAGATCACATTAAGGCATGGTTAATGTTGCCGAAATTCCATTTATATGTTAACATTTGGCCGCTGGGCATTAACCACAATATATATTTGCTTTCCTTGTGCAACTGAAGTTCAATTTATCGTTTAAAGAAAAGCTAAATATCTGAAAAGATCTGACTTCGGATTTATACTGAACAGCAGAAAGAACAATTAAGCAAACATTGAGATATGGACACATTTGCCAATGAAAATCCCATTTTCTTCTGTGACTCTATAATGAGCAGGACTACTGTGTATATTGAATATTGAATTGCATGCATAGGAGAACTACATAGCTTGACAATGAATATAACATCACATGCCACATGAGTTCATTTTTAGCATATTGAATTATTGCATTTTGCATTTTGAGAATATATACTTGTCATCTTGTCTTGCTGTTTTGTTAATATATATATATATATATATATATATCGTAGTTAGCTCCATGTGTGGCAGGATGAGCTTGTGATGGTCTAGTCTGAAATCCACACACTGATTGAAACGGTAGCATCCTGCTCGTGAATGGAAGGCATTTTTACCCACTAAGAAAGCTAACCAAACGTACCAACGTATTGCAAGGTGTCAGGAGAATGCAAGGCCCACTGATTTAACACATTAGATAATAAACAGGGTTTTCAATGATCTGATTCTGAGTTTGATTCATTTGGACAGTTCCGGAGACAGAATAGTCCCCGAGCAGCAAAACTAAATACATTTTAAATCACTTCACATACACCACAAAGCAAACTTAATCTCACATTTTGACTTTGGGAATTGAACTCAATAAATGCACCATTACATTTACAGGCGCTTGGCGCACAAGAGAACATTAAAGATGGGTGAGTAGTTTTTTACCTTTAGCATTGCAAAAATGGCATTATACAAAAATGGATTCTGCAAATAAAATAATGTCTTTCATCCATATACTTTCATAGTAGAAAATATAATCTGCATTATTTACTATTCATTTGCTCTTTCAAGGATAATGTTGATCTTTCTCTAATATCATTCATGAATTAAGAAGTAGTTAACAAAATAGACACGTAAAAATAACCCACAACAATGTCAATATTTAGGTTCCCTGTCCCCCCCCCCCATTTCTATGTATACTTTTTGGCATAATGGCATATTATACAGGAATAATAGATATATATATATATATATATATATAGTGTAATATAGTAGTATAGTACCTTTGATAAGCCATGCTAGTTCAGAAGCCAAAATCACCAGAGTATAGCAGTGTGTAGTGATACCTTTTTTATTATACTAACATTACATTTAAAAGACATTTAAAAGACACCTCTCTTCTTCAGGTCTGGAAGCTACTATTTTGCTCCAGATGAAGCCTGTATGGAGCTTGAGCAGATCTTGCTTTTATATATGTGTTGGTCTTTTGTATCTTTGTGAGGGAAAGTGCAGAAATATTGAGATAAAAGGGTCAGATATCATTTCCTTCTATATATTTACTGTCGGCACACCTGCTTCCTTGGTATAGTAATCATCATTATGGCAAAGATCCAAGATTTCGGATGTGCCTTTGGGATGGTAGTTGTCTGCTATTTACGATATTCCAATGATGGAAATGATATGACCATGTCTTCTGTTTAAATTGCCAATATTCCCATGGGTCTTTTGTCTCACTGTTTTTAAATTTTTTTTTTTTATTTTTTAGAAAGGATTTTACCAGAAAGGATACATTGAGATTTCTCTAATTCTCTAGTATGTCCTGGATGGCGAGTATGTACCGTTAGATGTCTTGCCCCAGGCAGTGGCATAGCGTGGGTTGTCAGCGCCCGGGGCCAGCCAAGAATTGTGTGTCCCCCCAACCTGTGGACACGTTAGCAAGCCCCGATTCCCTTCCACCATTAGGGCATTGAACCCCTTAACGGTGATAATGTGCAGAGTGTATGAGCGTATCACAGAGGTCCACAGCAATAAAACCCACAGTAATGTGCAGTTCACACATGGATATATATTGCCCCCAGCAGCTCACACATGGATATATATTGCCCCCAGCAGCTAAAACATGAATATATATTGCCCAAGTAGCTCAAACATGAATATATTTGCCCCAGTAGCTCAAACATGGATATATATTGCCCCCAGCAGCTCAAACATGAATATATATTGTCCCAGTAGCTCAAACATGAATATATTTGCACCCAGTAGCTCAAACATGAATATATATTGCCCCCAATAGCTCAAACATGAATATATTTGCCCCAGTAGCTCAAACATGAATATATTTGCCCCAGTAGCTCAAACATGAATATATACTGCCCCCAGTAGCTCAAACATGAATATATTTGCCCCCAGTAGCTCAAACATGAATATATTTGCCCCAGTAGCTCAAACATGAATATATTTGCCCCAGTAGCTCAAACATGAATATATTTGCCCCAGTAGCTCAAACATGAATATATTTGCCCCCTGTAGCTCAAACGTGAATATATTTGCCCCCAGTAGCTCAAACGTGAATATATTTGCCTGCAGTAGCTCAAACGTGAATATATTTGCCCCAGTAGCTCAAACATGAATATATTTGCCCCCAGTAGCTCAGACATGAATACATTTGCCCCAGTAGCTCTAACATGGATATATTTGCCCCCTGTAGCTCTAACATGAATATATTTGCCCCAGCACCTAAAACATGGATATATTGCCCCCCCATTGCTCACCGGCTCTGAGGGCCCGTGGGTCGGTAGGGGCCTGGTTTGGGGCATCATAGTGGGCCCCGCCGGTTTTGGTTTCCCTGTGATGGTCATCAGTGCACTTAACAGGCAAATGCCTGTTATGCCGCGGTGGCACCTGCAGCGTGCCTGCATCCCATTCTAAAACAGGAGCAGGCACGTTGCACTGGCACTGCACCTCACGTGACACGTCACGTGAGGGGGCGGCGGAGGTGCCACAGCAGCATTTACAGAGTGCGCCACTGACTGCCTGTGTGCACTGATGACCATCACAGGGCAGGGAAACCGGCGGGGGCCCACTATGATGCCCCAAACCGGCGCCCCTAAAAAACTGCGCTCAGGGCCACCGCCCCCCAGCCCCCCCACGCTACGCCACTGGCCCAAGGACACTTACTGGAGAGGTGCTCTTGCTGGGATCAAACCTGAGTCTCCACAGTCTCTCTCCACGGTTATAGAGCAGTGATGTTACCTCTACTCCACCCAGCCAATGAATGTCTCAAACCAATAACAATAAAGTGTTTATAGATTCCGCAGCATCTCCTGTATGTGGAGGTGGTGTCTCATGAGTGGGGACCCCCTCTCGTTCCCCTTTATTTAATTTGTTCCAATTTTATAGAAGGTTCAATCCTTTATAAAGGGGTGTTCTCTCTGGCTTTATGCAAGGGAAAGGTGACCACAGCAGGTGAAGTTTCCCTCGGTCTGCTCCTTCTGTTTTTGTATGTCTGGAA
The DNA here is from genome assembly GCA_009667805.1 of Leptobrachium leishanense. Lineage (NCBI taxonomy): Eukaryota > Metazoa > Chordata > Amphibia > Anura > Megophryidae > Leptobrachium > Leptobrachium leishanense. The sequence goes on along the minus strand of CM019071.1, from coordinate 32,346,735 downwards.
GCTATGCTGAGCAAAATCATAGAATTTATTTATGGTTTTATAAAGTATTTTAACAGGAAGGATACATTGAGAGTTCTCTCATTTTAAAATATGAACAATGAAGAGCCAAGCAGAAGGGTGAGGGTTAGGGCCGTAAATAATAATAGTTGAATATGGTCAAAAAAGGTAAACAAACAGAGAGGACAGAGTATAGGCCCATAAAACAACACAGATAAGCGTTATGATGTGCATTTGATGATGGTGCCTTCGAAGAGGAACTTAAAAAAAACATAAAAGAAAAAAAAACAGAAAGAAGCATATAAAATAAAAAGTGCAATTGTGAATGTTACGTGACATTAGGATAGTTAATTAAAAAAACAGAATCTACATTGAGTCCCTCCTTTATGGTGATGAAATATGTGATCATTTTAACTTTGAATGTCCTGCGTTCATGAGAGTCTTTAAAATTTACTTTGAGGACTTTAATCCTGAGGTTTTGGATGGAGTGGCCTGTCAGATTAAAGTGCTGCCCCATCGGGGTACAATATTTATTTTCCTGATGGTTCTTGATGGAGTGTCTGGGCATGGTTCATCCTGAGATTCAGTTTAAGGGCAGTTTAACCAATATAGCAGCCCTTTTTACAAGCCTTGCACTGGATCATGTACACCACATTGGCAGACGTGCAGAGGTACGAGCCTTTGATGTTGTACGTGGGATTATTGTGCCAGGCAATGCTGCTGTCACATATATGTTGGCACAGTTTGCAGCGGGGCTTGTTGTAGCTATTTGGTCCCATTCTGTATGTCGTCCTGTTCCTGGGTGAGTTTGCTGCGGACCAATCTTTACCTCAGGTTTGGTGGTTGCTTGAATGCCTGTAAGGGGGGCTATGGGAATAGTTATTTGAGCGCAGGGTCCTCTGACCAGTGGCTGCAGATCTTTGATTTTGCAAATTCCCTCTAGAGTTGGGTTATAGGATCCAACTAGAGGGATCTGTGTGGTGCTTTTTGTTTCTTTGTAGAGCACCAGCTGTTCACGCTCTGTTTTCAGGGCAGTTTAATTTTTTTTCTGAAATTGTCCTTTCCTTATAGCTCTTATACTTAAATGATGCAGACAGTTTGCTCAGGTAAAACGTTTTCATCTGCGCTCATTTCTATAGCTCCATGTGAAACAAAACACAATCCGAGGCTTTGGTTTACTTGAATGGCCATTTAAGCATAAACTCACCTACCCCATCGAGGCACCTATAGTAAGATGACTCCTACCTAATGGAACAGAAGCCGCTCCTCTGAGCAACTGCACATATATGTTCATACACAGGTTTTTTTTCAGGGGGTACTCGGGGGTACTCAGTACCGGCACCTCACCACTCAGTACCGGCACCTCACCACCAGCCAGAACTAACAGGAGAGCGCATGATGCTCCTCCCTCCTCCTGCAGTGGTAGGCAGAGAATCGGAAGTGCTCGGCAGCTCATGTTGCTCCTGAACGCTTTAGATTGTAAGTGTATGTAGGGTCTGATAACCCCCCTCCCCCAGTAAGTGACAAGAGAGGGCTGCTCCCCCTCTCTCTGCAGCCGCTGAAACTTTGAACAGCATGGGGAGGAGGGTGCAGCATGTTTACACAAATTTGCCAGAGCTGGGGATTGTCAGGCAAGCGGTGTGATCAGAAGAGCTGGCAGTGTAAGGTGGTAGTGAGTTTTATTGCTGTGGAGCTCATACACACTGCACATTACTGTGAGTTTCATTGGTGTGGAGCTCATACACACTGCACATTACTGTGAGTTTTATTGCTGTGGAGTTCATACATACTCAGCAAAACTGTGTTTCATTGCTGTGGTGCTCACAAATGCTAGGGGATTATTCACTAAGTGCCATCATTGCAAAAAAAAAACAGCTAACTGCCATGCAATACAGATTTTTGTTGCAACAGAGGCACCTAGTGGATAACCCCCATAGGGTTACAACAATAGTTGTAGTTAATTTAAAGGAACACAGAATTAAAAAATACTGTTCCCTTTTATAGTGTCTTACTTTAAGTGAACTACAACTATTGTTTATGAGGACATGAAAATAGTCATAATAATCATCAGTCTTTCCCCAGGCGTGAGAGTACCCCAACCTATTTTTCCAGAAAAAAAAGCACTGTTCGTACATATCTCATGCTGCTTTTCAGCCAAGAGACAAAATGGTGGGTTTAATTTATACACTCACCAAATACTTCCACTTTGGGATTAAAAACAAAAAAATGGAAAAGGAACAGCGGCAAAAATGACCTGGCTTTGGTTACAGCAAAAAATACATACATACAGAAAAAACATAGTTGCGCCCATGCCCACCAGGGGGGCTGCAACAATCGGGAGTATCCCAGTTCATGTATAAAACATAACAAGAAAAAAGTTGTCATCTGTGATCATTTCTATAGCTCCATGTGAAACAAAACATGATTAGAGTTTTGATTTACTTGAGTTGCCACCTCTAATTGTGTTTTGTTTCACATGGAGCTTTAGAAATGAGAGCAGTTCGCTCAGGTGTTCATCCCTGTCTCCAGTGTCAGAGGTGGGGGGTAGCTGTCCCTCCCTGTCTGTGGGTTTTCTGTACAGAGATGAGTGCAGTGTGCTATTGGCAACCTATATGGTACAGTTCAGGAAGCTCACAATGTGCTTGGAGAATTCCATCTTCAGTTTGATAGATGGGTGGAACGTATTGAATGTGTTGTGGAAGTCTAGAAGGCGTTCCTCTCCTTCTGTCCGTAAGATGAAAATGTCATCAATGTATCACAGGTATTTGTGGGGTGAGTGTCCAGGAGCCTCTGTTCCAGATCAGCTAGGAAAAGATTGGCGTATTGTTGTGACATTTTACTACACATAACAGTCCTGGTTATTTTTAGGGTAGCAGTTATTGTTAAAGCTGAAATAGTTGTGTGTGAGAATAAATTCAATAAGCTTGGTGATTATTTCACCATCATATTTATGCATACAGGGTTATTCAAAGACGAGAGTGCTTTTTTGTTCCCTGCACTTCGGGGAGTCAAATTACATCTACCCTGCAGTGAATTCAGCAGGGTCCTCGAAGTGCAGGGAAAATTTGCAGAACGCGTTCGATAAACTGCCGCAAAAAATTGGATGGATCCGATAAGCTGCCGAAAAATGCCAAACACACTCGACTATCCACTGCAAAACCACCAAACACATCTGAAAAAAGCCGACGATCCACCGAACAGAGCGCCGACCAGCCGCCTGAAAAAGCCAGCAAGCCTATGAACGGGGTAAAAAGAAAACAAAAAAAACCACAGCAACTTTAAAAAGCTGTTTGCAAAACAACTACTACATGAAAATGCCTGGAATTAATATATAAATTCCTATGAATAATAATAAAAAGGACTGTTAAAGGAAAAAAAAAATGTTATTTAAAAAATAATAGTACCTCAATGCTCAATAATACGTCACGTTCTCATTTCCCACACCAGGAGCAAATGTGGAGGTGATGGTGTAATGTGTTGTTACGCACTGGTTCATCTAATACACAAGCTGTGCTGTGAGGAGTCTTTGAGCCCTTTGGACCCCTGTATCTTCATTATTTACACCCCACAAGTTCTAGTTAGGTGTCACTGGACCGGGCAGAGTCTGGGCTTTCTAATGATGCCAAACATGACCATGTAAAAGGTAAAGAAAACAACCTAAAAAACCCAACTGTTTTCTAGGGGGCTCCAGATTTCTTTTCCTACAGGCTTATGAGATGTAAATCCGCCCGTGGCTGAGGAGGCATGGTGTCACTCCAGGAAGAACAGGTATCATGCAAGGACGTGGCAGGAGGTGAATGAGGGGCACTGCAGTATTTGTACACTGACAAGGGTAGGGCTGTCCGGACGGCAGAGACAATGGCAAAAAGCTCTGAAAAGTTTAAACATTAAAAGTTATATACTTTTTGTATGAGGTCAGCTTGCTAATGCATGTTCACAAAGCATTTATCATGTCAAGCTGAATGAAATTAATGGTAATTTTTTTCTCCTTTGCTAATAATTTAAAGGACACACAGAAATGTCTCTATGAAAAGTGATCACTCTTGTCACATATTATCACATATTCAATTTATTCGACATGCATAGGAAGAAGCACTTTAGAGATACATGCTCCTTTCTCAATGAGTGTTTTTTTCTCTTTTTAATTTTGTCAAAAAATCCTTCTGTTGTAAATGATGTACAGAAATTCACAGCCAACACATTTCATATCTGAGAAGCAAAGTACAGATCAATGTAATCACTGGAGACATTATAATTTCAATGGGAAAACTTTTTTGTAATTTCTTTGGCAAAACCTCAAAATGTCTCCTACAGCAGATAACTCAAAGGTAAAAAGAAAATGCACTAAATTGTACAACGTTCCACAACTGTTCTTTATTTTTGAATTTTTTTTAATTTTAATAATATACTTATACAGGGCAAAACAAGAATATTTTTATTACATTTTAATAAAATACTTATACAATGTACCACAACTAGATATTTTTTTAAATTTTAATAAAGTACTTATATTTTTTTTTTCATTTTAGTAAAATACCTATGCGATGTACAATGTTCCACAACTGTATTTTATTTCTTTTTCTCATTTTAGGAAAATACTGATCTGATTCATTGCACGTTAGAGAGCACTGATAAAGCACATGGGGCCCTATTCCGCTCAAGCTGTTATTGTTAATGAGTGGGCTATTAAGTATAAACACTCATTAATGCTAATAACTACTCTGGTATTCTAGCCAAGCTGCAGACACCTCTTGAGGCTCAGCAGTTATGGCCACATACTGTACATGAATGTTTCCTATGCTTTGTATAGGAAGAGTGAATGTTTTGATCCTACACTGCAGAGGATGGTACTATCTGCGACTGATAACACAAATCAAATCAAAATAAGCTTTATTGGCAGGAGCAAATACATTTTAGCATTGCCAAAGCATATGGGGAGGTTATATGGGGTGGAGGGGGGCGGTAATGGGACATATATGGGGGGGAATGGGCAAGTCCAGAGACATTATCAGAGGTAAGGGATAATGTGAAGTGGGATGGGGGTGAGTCCGTGTTGGGGATTTATAAGTCTGGGATCTCTCATGTTCCTCTCAGTCTGTGACATTCTGTGACGTATTGGGCAGATATTTTCACCACCGGCTCCTCTTCTCCCAGTATGATGTGGAGTTTCCTCGTCTCTTCTATAAAGGTGAAGTCCAGGATGAGAGCGGAGAGTCTCTGGAAGTGAGTTTCCCTCACTGCTGAGTACTTGGGGCACTGTAGGAGGAAGTGGACCTCATCTTCCAGGGCCCCCTGGTCACAACGCTGGCACAGTCTATTCTCCCTGGGCTTGTAGGTCTGTCTATGCCGCCCCTATAACACTAGGGCACTAAGTAGAAATATTTCCCACAGTCCTTCCTTTGGCCCAATGTGATTGCATAGCTGCATGCATCTCCATGGAGAGAGCTTCTCTCTCATCTCCAAGGAGTCCAATGGATTCCAGTAGCGGAGAAGAGCAGCAGGCAACATATTTTACTGGGTCACTAATATTACAATTTGAGTGTCTCATTGGTAAAAGACCTGGTAATAGGAACTGTTAATGGTTAATGACTCGCGCCACATTATGCCATGAGCTTCTCACCATTACTCAAGTGAAAAAAAAAAAATGGTTTATCAAAATGCATATTGTCCTCAGACTAAATTACTGACATCCAAATCCTTATGTTATTGTGATCTATGAAGTGTAGAGGAGTTACTGAAACAATATGTTCATGTGGATTTTATAAAAGTTTTTGTAGTGTTTTTAATAGTGTTGCTGTTTGTGCTTTCTTATTTTCAATGTTATTTGGAGTTAATCACATAAAAAAATCCCATATAAAATATAAATTTCCAGAATTTTAATTTTTTTGGCACAGAAATGAAATCAAAACTGGAAAAAAGGGCGTGGCTTGGCCGTCGTTTAAGATGGCCGCTTAGTGACTGAGCTCCGCTACACCCGCTCTGTAAACCGCAAATATCCTCTCCCCCCGGGACTCTGGCACTCACCGCTGGACGCAGCAAGGGACACAGAACATGCCCGGAACCGCCAAATCGGCGAAATCTAAAGAAGCAGCTGTTGCACCGCTGTTTACTCCGCGACGGTCCGCAGCTCTCCAAGATGGCGGCCGCTCAAAATCGCGGCCTACCTCCGCTATCGGTTCTGGAGATGAGGATGGAGGGGAATCGGATTCCGGGGTAAGCAGAGCAGACGCCGCTACCATATTGAGTCAGATGGCTGAGATGAGATCTTTCCTGGCTGGTGAAATGGATCGTAATACGAAGGCCTTACAATCTGACATTCTGGCCTTGGGACAACGTACCTCGGATCTAGAGGATCGCACAGATGAACTCTCAGGGGCCTATAACTCTCTTATTGATCACTCTAATGCTATGTCTCATAAAGTTGATTATTTGGAAGCGCAATTGGAGGATCTGACCAATAGGTCCCGGAGGAATAACTTGAGGATCCGTGGTTTGCCTGAACGGGCAGAGGATGACCCCCTGGGGGATTTTATTGTCGCCATGCTTCGACCGCTGGCTCCAGAACTCCCAGACCACGCTTGGGAACTTGATCGCGCCCACAGAGCTCTACGTGCCCGCAGCACTGCCGACGAACGCCCTCGTGATATCATTGTCCGCTTTCTACACTTTTCCACAAAAGAACTTATTCTCAGGAAAAACCGTACTAAGCCGATATTATATGATGGGACTCCCCTGCAGCTTTTTCAGGATATTTCTCCTGACACCCTTCGTCGAAGACGGTTGTGGAAGCCTGTCGCCGATCTACTTCGTTCCCATAACATTGCATTTGCATGGGGCCATCCTTTCAAGATCCTGGCATTCCGCAACAAGAAGACGTATGTCCTGCTCCCGCACTCGGATCTCACCAAGTTCTTCCGGGCCTTGGATATCCAACCCCCGGAGGATTTCACATCACCTGAAGGTCCTACACCTCCGCTCCCGCGTCTTTCCAGGGAATGGATTACAGTAAGCCGCCCTCATCGTTGACTTTTTGGTCCCGATTTGGGATAAATCATTTGTTACCAATGAGATTTGGGCTCCCGGTTCCTTTGCTACGGCTTTTTATGGCCCTTCACTGGACTGCCACGAGTTCTCCTTTTATTTGGAAGCTGTTGGTTATTTTACGAAAGCTACTTTGACCGGAACGTATTTTTCTTGTTTTCCATTCCTGCCGTTTCGCAAATGGTTATGCTCCTACTACCGCTTGCTCCGGCCTTCCCGGGGGTCAGTTTTTTCCTTGTGGGTGGGGGTTCCTCACTGGGCCTTTTTTGATCTGCACGGCCGTGAGGGTTTTCTCCCTCTCTCCCCCACAGGTCCCGGCTATGGGTAAGTCCGGGCTTTTTGGACTTTGTTTTTTCTCTTTTGTTTTTTATGTCTGTTATATATTTTTTGACTATGTCTTTTTCTCCTTTTTTTTTGTTTTTTCCTTCCATCGCACAAGCATCCGGTTCTCGTTGCCGGACGGGACTATCGGGACAATGGTTAATCTTTTCCTCGGGGCCTTTATTGCTACTGGGGACGGTGCTTGGGTACTGGGCATACTGCTACTTGTACGAGGTGCTCTTTTGCGCTTCTCATGGCACTGAAACTAACCTCTCTTAATGTCAAAGGCCTAAACTCCCCTACAAAGCGGAGACTACTCTTCCGCACACTCAAATCTGATAAAATTGATATTGCGTTCCTCCAGGAAACTCATCTCACTAAATCTGCTAAAATTGCGTTAACTGACCACGTCTATACAAGGGCGTATGTTTCTGGTGCCTTGAGCAAGCGCAATGGAGTTGCCATTTTGATTCGGAAAACGTGTCCATTTCAACTACTATCGCAAAAAATTGATGATGAGGGTCGATACGTATTGCTTACCGGTACCTTATATTCTATGACCTACCACTTTTTGAATATCTATGCTCCTACTACCCCCTCCGTTGATTTCTGGGACTCCATATGCACCTTAGTATCGTCCCTTCCTAGAGGGGCAGTGATATTAGGTGGTGATATGAATGCAGTTGCGTGCCCAGCGGTGGATCGCAGTGACCGTCAGGCTCCCACAGGTACACCGATCCTAGGTAGACAAGACAAGTTATTTGCCCGTTTTTTACACCAAGTAGGGCTCATTGATGTATGGCGCGTTTTATATCCAAGCGTGAGGATTATTCCTTCTATTCCGCTCCTCATGGGTCCTATTCTCGCATAGACCTTTTCCTGGTTAACGGTTTAGCTATGTCCAATGTGATTCGGGCCGAGATCAATTCTATCTCGTGGTCTGACCATGCTGATATAGCACTGTATCTCCATACCCCGAAGCTCGCGACCTCTTGGTCATGGAAGTTAAATTCGTCCCTTTTACGAGACCCAGAGGTAATTAGGCAACTTCGTACCTTATCATCACAATATTTTCAAGACAATCCACCTGGCGAGACATCCCTATCCACGATATGGGCAGCTCATAAAGCGGTCATGAGGGGCCACCTCATTAAGATTGCCACTCATAGAAAACGCACCAAATTACACTTACTCGTCTCTTTACAACAGTCTCTCCGTCGCCTTGAGATGCGACATAAGGCCTCTCCCTCCCCTGAACTCCTCTCTGAACTCCTACGTACACGCTCCTCCCTGAAACAACTATTGCTCGACGATGTAGCCAAACAGCTGCTCTGGTCCCGTCGGCTGTTTTTTGAGAAGGCTAATAAACTAGATACTCTGCTGGCCCACACTCTCAAACCCCGGAGTAAATTCTCCGCTATTTCTGCAGTTAAAACTGTAGACGATGTCTTAGTTAATTCCCCACAGGAGATCAGCATGGCTTTCACAACATATTATTCTGACCTATATAACCACTCTCCCCATCATACTCCCTCTGACAAGTCCCATTTAGAAGCTGTCTCCTCTTTCCTGGATTCCCTCTCTTTGCCGCAGCTTGAAGACTCTCACATATCGAGCCTCAGTGCCCCAATCCTTGAAGAGGAGGTTAGTTGCGCCATCTCTGCATTGGGGGGTAAGAAGGCCCCGGGCCCGGATGGGTTCTCAGGGGGGTACTACAAAGCGCTGCGTCCGGAACTCGTCCCTTTTTTGACGTCGGTTTTTAATGACTGCGCGGAGGGTGGGTCTCTCCACCCTGATTTGCTCGTGGCCAACATAGCCCTTATTCCTAAAGAGGGTAAAGACCCTACAGCGGTTGAGAGCTACCGCCCTATATCCCTCATTAACTTTGATGCCAAGATTCTTGCTAAGGTTTTGGCGACACGCCTTAGTCCACTCCTCCAATCCTTAGTCCATCCGGATCAGGTCGGTTTTGTTCCTAATCGTCAACTATTTGACAACACTAGACGTAACGCCGACCTGATCTGGTGGCTATCTTCTCGAGCGACGCCTTCCCTTGTCTTATCGTTAGACGCGGAGAAGGCTTTTGACAGGGTGGAATGGCCCTTTCTTTTTTCTGTCCTCTCCCGCTTTGGCCTCCCAGACCCTTATCTTAACACGGTACGTGCCCTTTACTCTGGTATGTCAGCGCAGGTCCGAATTCCGGGCTGTTGCCCCACTCGGTTCCCTATTCTTAATGGCACTCGTCAGGGCTGTCCCCTCTCGCCCCTTCTCTTTCTCCTCTCTCTTGAACCCTTATTGGCTGCCATACGAGGCCACCCCGGCATCAGGGGGGTTCCAGTCGGAGGAGATAATTTCATTGTCTCGGTCTACGCTGACGACATCCTTCTCACTTTGACGGATCCCATCTCTTCGCTTTCCCATCTTAGACCGTTACTATCCGACTTTGGTAAAGTAGCGGGGTTTCGCATTAATTACACTAAATCCTGTGCTATGCCTCTCCATATGTTACACACGGACACAGCCTTGATTGAATCAGAATTTGGGTTCCGTCTTGCTCTTTCTGAATTGCCGTATTTGGGTATCCGTTTAACAGCAGATCCGAAAGCTCTATATGGTAAGAACTTTACACCCATGGTTCATCAGATTAAGTGTGATCTGGAGCATTGGTGTGACAAACCCATATCGTGGATAGGACGCATTCATAGCATAAAGATGAACGTACTCCCACGTATTCTTTTTCTGTTCCAGACTCTACCTTTACTACTGACTAGGAGAGATTTAGCCGGGCTCCAACAGGCGATTGACTCTTTTGTTTGGCAAAATAAGAGGCATAGGGTGGCGCGCCGCATTCTATATCGCCCTAAGGCCAGAGGAGGACTGGGGCTTCCTAACCTATACTTATATTATTGCGCAGCTCAGTTGACGCAGGTTGTAGCCTGGCACTCTCCCGCTTCTGCTAGACGGTGGGTCGCACTTGAATCCGCCTTTATGTTCCCTGACCGCCCTGACCTCTATATATGGCTCCCTAAAACCTCCAGACCTATTTTACGCACCGTATGTCCCTCGATTCTGACATCTCTTCGCCTGTTTGAGCTAGGTAGGAAGAAATTTGAGCTGGTGGGCGCTTCCTCTCCCCTCACCCCCTTACTGCGGAATAGAGAGTTTCCACCAGGACTGAGGGCCTCGGACTTCGGGGGACTGGTGGGAGCGGGGTTAGTGAGGTACCGTGACCTCTACCAGAGTGGACGGCTCATCACTTTTTCTGAACTTCAGGAACGTGGACATATGACTCCTTCTTCTTTTTTTCGGTTCCTGCAGGTCCGACACTTTGCTACTGCTCTGACGTTAGAAAAGGTCTCAACTGTTCCCCTTACCACTTTAGAACGTCTTTGTATGGCAGACGGCCCCCTAAAAGGGCTTATATCCCAATTGTACCTCCTCCTTAGCTCCAGCCCTGGACAGTGGGGACCCCTCACGTATTGTGATAAATGGGAGGTTGACTTGTGTGATCCATTGCCGGGAGACGAATGGGAGGATATATGGGAACAAACAGCCAGGTCTTCCATTTGCGTCACTCACCAGGAACAATCATACAAAATCCTTCTCCGCTGGTATGTTACCCCGGTAACCCTTTACCGCATGGGAGCCACATCTAGTGATTTCTGTTGGCGAGACTGCGGGGATAAGGGCACTTATATTCATATGTGGTGGGACTGCCCGGTTGTCCGCCGCTTCTGGTCTCTAATTCACGCTAAATTTCAGAAAATATTCCACCGACGACTACCCCTTGATCCCTGGGCATACCTCCTCTCTCGTCCCCTGTCGGCTCTGTCTAGCCCTGAGCAGCTTTTATTTAATAGACTGGCCCTGGCGGCCCGAAGGGCCTTGGCAGCATCTTGGCGCCAGAGTGCTCTCCCTTCCTGGTCTGTAGTAACGGAAAAGATCGTTGATGCCTGTCTTATGGACGAACTGATGGCCAAGGTCAGAGGCACTGTTAGCTCCTTTGTAAAAACATGGTCCCTATGGGAAGAGTACATAGCATCCCCTTAATTAGTACATCAAGTGCCTTGCCCTGTTGGCCCTGTTTCGGGCGGGTGCCCGGAAGATCCCACCTCATATTACATCTTTAGCCGATGGTTGGAACATTCCCCTTTATCCCCCTTTTACTTTTGTTATCTGTATGTTTCTTATGTTTTGCTACTTTTTATTTTTATGTATTTTTTGTTTTTCCCTTCGTATAGGGTATTTTCCCATACGAGGTATAACTGATAAATTAAGTGTTACCGTGTCTTATCATCGCTATGTTTCTCTATCCACTGTATGTTATATGCTAATGGATACGTGACTCTTTAAATAAAGAATTTAAAAAAAAAAACTGGAAAAAAGTTGTTTTAATTTACCTTCAGTATATGTGTATACGGTGTATATGAAACATAAATGACTTTTTTGACTTGTCTCTAATCCCCATTTTTATATGCAAATATTCCAAAGTCTGGAAAAAATTCAAATCACTTTCAGTCTCAAGCATTTCAGATAAGGGATACTAAACCTATATAAGAAATGTTCCGTGGACTCAAATCACATACTCCCCCCTCCACACACATACAGACACAAACACAGATATAGACATAATATTATTATTTATTATTTTTATTATAAAACCTTCAATAAGTGAGAAATGCCTAACCAAACCATTGTGCTCCACAGTTCTCAGTCAATAAAGCTGTATCCGTAATATATCGTTCAATTTATTTTCAGTAACATGTCTGTTTTTTTTTCCCCTTACTCTCTGGGAAATATTACTGGCATCCGTGTGAAACCAGTTTCATTACACAGCATGCTGGGGAGTGTGGTGAAGTGAAATCCATTACTCTTGAGCACAAGATGATCCATCAATGAGTTGTTTATCCCCCAAACCAGTGACTTTCAACCTTTTTTCTTGTGGTACACTGATAATAAGCAAAATAAATTTATAAAGGCACACCAGCAGATTTAAAATATATATTTAATTACTTAAAAAAAAGAAGTATTAACCACTTCACCATGAGGCTGTTTTCCATAAACCACTGCTAGAACCCATTACATTGAAAAAGTGCTTGGAAATCTCAAAAGCACATTTTCAAATGTATGCACTATTGACAGGCAGATTCCACCATCTGCTGGCCAAATAGCGATGTTACATCTCCATGATAAAGCTCGGGTTTTGTTTGTTTCCATGAGGAATAAAATGTAATCAAAGCTGTTCAAACTATTTTGCCATACTAGAATAACATACCCAAGGTGCTAAAACTGGGAAATGTTGGGGAAATGTTCTATAGCTCAAATGCTAAAGAGTTAATTTGCAATAAACAGCATTCGTTTGCATTCCTCCAGTGTTACACACCACATAGACTATGCTGGAACAGTCTTCCAGTTGAAGTGGTAGAGGCCAAAACAGTAATTGAATTTAAGCAGGCATGGGATAGGCATAAGGCTATCCTAAACAAAAGATAAATCCAGGTCAAGTATCCATGTAATTGGGCAGACTAGATGGGCCGAAAGGTTCTTATCTGCCGACATTTTTCTATGTTTCTATGCTAGATCAACATTGCATATTTCACTCGTTATTTTTATTGACAGGGTAAGAATAAGACCCAAGGTTCATTCCATATATTTGTATTTATATACATTTCATTGTTTGTTCATGATTTAGTTTTAATTGTATAAATGTTTAATTTTGATATATTGGCTAATATTTAACTGAACTAAAGATTACCAAATAAAGAATTTATTTTAAGCAATTATTTCTGCCATTGAGCAAAAAAAAATCACTGTACCAGTTCTACAATGCCATAACATGTAAATTTACATTGCACATTATTACAGCTCCTCTTATCCGCTTTATTTATTGCTTCCATTGGACACTTGCTATTTAATCCAGTGCCAAGCTTGACTGAAATTGGCAGAATCCTTTGAAAATGGAAGCCTACTCAACTAGTCCAAAAAACAGCTGCATTGCAGTTGAGGCACTGCCTTCAGCAGAGGAAGTCTCTCACCTCCTGTAGATACACCAGGTGAAGCTCCAGCAAGAGAGAAATCCAAACCTGTGTTTTTGGTCAAGGCGACTGAGGGAGATGGACTCGTACAAAGTATGAACTTAGAAAATATAGAATGCCTTGATACCCAACATTTGGTTATTACTTTGAATATCTTATGGAAGATAAGAGTAGGAGACTTGGACATCAAGCATTTGAGATGCATTCACCTCAGAGGAGCTCCACCACTTCTTGAGACACTTATACTTATTTGCCTGTCTTCCTCCTTAAAATTCGAAACACCAGACCCCAGACAGAGCTTCCAATGCTTCCATTGGACACTTGCATTCATAAGTCCACCCTAGCACCAGCCTCTATACACAGTGATGCCATTGACAAAGTATATCTTATGGTTACAATTAGAGGACCATCCTCATATATTCCAACAGATATTCTTCTATCAGGACTTGACTAGAGCAACATTAATGTGGAGAGGTACTATTAGCCTGATTGTGCACCAATTGAGTAAGGCAGGTCTGGATTACCTTTGAAGTGGTCCGAGAACCTTGAAGGTCCAAAAGAACGACCTGCTATGAAGTTTATTTCACTAACAGAGGGTTTCATCCTTTTACGAGTTAGTGGTTATTTTAATGAATTGTTATGTTCCTAGAGCACATCTTGGTACCCATGAATGAGCTGTGCATAATATCACCCCATTTATGCCATGCAAAAGAGAAAATCATGGTTGAGTAATAGTATATGTATCATGTATTATGTAAATATTATGTAATAAAATAAATAAATAAATGTATTATGTTCTTGTGTTATTTACTGTTTTTCTTTCTAACCTTGATGCTTCTCTGTTGCCTTCCTAATGAGAGTAGGGTGTCTGTTTCTATCAATTTTTATGACCGTCATTTCAGCCAAGCAGATACGTCCATCTATATTATAGAATTTATTTTGTCATGTTATCCTTTTCTCTGTATTTATCATCCCCCAATATCCCCTTTAGCTGGGGAATATCACTCCTCTCATTGAATGTGCTCTCATCATTGGACATAACTTTACCTTTTTCTATCAGTAATATGTCATGTCCCAATCTTTCTGCCGGAGGCATTTGGACATAATATTAAAACACTATTGCTTGTACATATTATAAACTAAGATACTTATTTATCCCATGTTCCATGTTATGTCATGATATTACTAATGTCAGTGATGTGATGCTATATGCTGTATTGAATATCATCTTTCAGAAATAAAAAATATATTAAAACTGTACCTTACAGGAAACTAAGTAAAACTAATTACATTGTCAGTCATTGCTTGTCAAAATAAATAAAAAGTAACTCAGGCAATACTTTAGCAGCCTATGGAGATTAATGTATAAGGGATTGTTTTGTATTCCACAAAGCTGCAGGTGAAATATTTGCAAGTCTCTGGAGTTACCTGAATATGACTGTAGCATTCAGAAAGAATAAAGTAACTGAAGCAGAACTTTTGTTTGATGTTTAAGAGTCACAAAGGGCCAGACTGAATTGCTCTAACTCTCACGTGTGGACTTAAACTTTATTTCTAATTCTGGCACATAACGTATCAAGGTATTTGAAAATAGTATTGCCTTATTAAATGGCACAATGTCTGTGAAAAACTTTTTTTAAAATTCTCACCATAATTTGTATCAGCCATTGGCATTACAAACCCTTGTCAGAGCCTTGTCAGAAAGTATAAGATTCAGAAATAATATACCATAATGCAAACTATAATCCACACATTTCTTTCTATAGACTGGCCATATTGTGTAATGTTGAGCTGCACTTGACCCTTGAGTAAGTAGTAGGGAGCTTATAATTATAAACGTTGGTTTGAGCTGTTTACCATTAGCAGCTCCCTATAACCAAAACTGGTATACTATGCTGGCATCTCGAACCAGTGGTAATTGAGTCACTAAGATATATTGGCAGTAGTGATGGGCCGAACACCCCCATGTTCGGTTCGCATTCGAACTCGAACACCCGAAAAAGTTTGACCGCGATCTCGAACACAATTTGAACACCATGAAAGTCAATGGGGCTCGAACGTTTGAAAATTAAGGTCCCCTCCAAAAGGGCATATATGCAAGATATTGGCCATAAAAGGTGTATGGGGGTCCGGGTACTGCCCTGGGAGAGAGGAAACAATGAATTTTTTTTAAAAAAAAAAAAGTTTTTAACTCTTTCACTGCTAAGTGCTGAGCCATTTCACCACTATGCGCTGAGCTCATTTTTACTGCTTTTGCTCATGTTTAAATGCAATTTGAAGCCATGGGAAGTTTTTGACCAACAATGAGTGGGAAATGTTTGACCAACAAGGAGTGGGAAATGTTTGACCAACAATGAGTGGAAAATGTTTGACCAAGAATGAGTGGGAAATGTTTGAGCAACAATAAGTGGGAAATGTTTGACCAAGAAGGAGTGGTAAATGTTTGACCAACAATGAGTGGGAAATGTTTGACCAACAATGAGTGGGAAATGTTTATGAATCCCATAGGCTTCAATGTTAAAAATATTCCCGATTTTATTCAATATCTAATAAACCGTTTATTATTATATTCTGCAGTAAAGAGTCTATTTATTTTCTAGATTTTTTTAGGATCTTTTAAGCATTTTTTGAATTGTTTTGAAAATATTTTTTTTCTCGAACTTTCCGCGAACGTCCTGAAAAGTTCAAAGTTCGCAAACTTAGGAACAGCCGATGTTCGAATCGAACTTCAAACCGATTCGAACCGGCAGCCCATCCCTAATTGGCAGCAATGCCCTGCACTTCCTCTGGTATCATCGCTCAAAGCCCACAGGACTCCATGGAGACTTGTGTCAGCCCTCCATGAATTTACACTTCCGAGGACATTCAAGGTCATTGAAAATACACTGTGAACTGGATTATTGTCTGCTTGTGAAAAGAGGAAACATGTTTTCTGAAATACCTTTCCCATAATTCTCTGTCCATTTATTGCACTAAACGAATTATAGGAATTATAGGCAATCAAGAGTTGACAATCTCCTGCTTTAGCTTACTGTATTGATTAGGTAGTGGAGCAAAACACTGCATTATTTGTGTATACGTTAGACTATAGACCACGGTGTTTACTTAACTTGTGTTTTAATTTGTGTTTTTAAGTTAGAATTCCCTGTGAATTCAGTTGCCATAGCATTGTAAACTATAGGGGTTATTCTGAGAGAGCCGCAATAGCCCCAGAATTGCACCAAACAGTGTATTTCCCTGTACAGTGCAATTTCGGGGCCATTCGGCTTTTCAAAAAGCAGGCAGTTCGCCAAATTTTGGTGAATTGCCAGTGAAATACAGGTCTGTTCGGCATCAGTGAAATTCCCATAGAGAAGCAATGGTTAGTCTATTCAGAGAACATCGAACAACAGTGAAATGTCAGTGAAATGCCCTGATGTTCGTTAGTTCCATTCAGCAGGTGGTTTAATCAGGCGAATCCCATAGGTTTCAATGTAAAAAATATTCCTTTTTTTATTAAATATTTTTTAAATCGTTTTTTCTTTTAATATGCAGCAAAAAGTATTTTCATAAATTTTTTTAGGATTATTTTTTAGCAGTATTTGGGATTTTTCAGCAAAATTT
This sequence comes from Leptobrachium leishanense, assembly GCA_009667805.1. NCBI lineage: Eukaryota > Metazoa > Chordata > Amphibia > Anura > Megophryidae > Leptobrachium > Leptobrachium leishanense. The sequence goes on along the minus strand of CM019071.1, from coordinate 32,329,738 downwards.
TTTGTTCCTTTTTTTAAAATAACTTTTTTTTTTCATTAACCCTTTCGCTGCTGAGGCGTTTCACGCCTCTGTGCTGAGCTCACTTTTACCTGTTTTGCTCATCTTGTTTAAACGTGTTTTGAAGGCTTATTTTAGTATATGACCCAGATATATTATATATCGTTCTTTCCGTCAGACTCGGCAGATTCATAATAGGTCATTATTATATGTATACGTCATGTCCTGTCTGTATATTATAACAAAAAATGCAATTAAATATGAATTTTCAATAATTTACAACGTGTAAAGTGTTTTTTTTCACATTTTAACATGCGAGCAATTGCGGTTATATTTTGTATGGGGTGTGCTTGTTAAAAAAATTAGAAATGGGGTCTCGTTACATTTTTTTTGGGGAAAATTACGCGATTTTTAACAAACGCACAGCATACAAAAATCGTTAGTGCAGCATCATTGTTCACATTATAATTGAAATGGGAACAATATTGCTGCATTAACAAACCAAAAAAAAGAAAAAAACTTGTTTATTTTTTATTTTTATAATTTTTTTAAAATATTTTTTATTTTTATTTTAAATTTTTATTTTTTTTAAAAAACTTTTTTCATTGTCATGTTTGGTATCGTTGGAAAGGCCATGCTTTGGCCGATCCAACAGCACCAAACATTAACCCCTAGCTGCCAAGGATCGGGAGACAGAGGGTTCATTGGAACCCCCTATCTCCACCATTGGTGGCAGTTAGGGGTTAACTCCAGGACTGGTCTCATCTATGCACGATGATGCCATTCCTCAGGGGGCATTCCCGGAAGCTTGGCCGACATCCAAGATGTTGGCCAACTCCGGGAGAGGATCACGATTTGGCGTTTTTCGGCGCCAAATCGTGATCCAGCACCCAAGGGGTTAAAGGCATGCACGTTTTGGAAGGGCAGGCCGTGCCTGCCTTAACCCTGTGACAGCCGGCGATCGGGAGGGTCTTAAGGACCTCCCCCCTCCCTTTCAGCCTGAATTAGATGTCATCGCGCCGCTGCAATGACATCTAATGGTGCCAGCAGCGGTCCTGGGTGCTGGGCTGACATCGAGGATGTCAGCCCGCACCGGGGGGCTCAGCGATCGGCCGGAATCTCACTACCACTACCTTTCACTGCGGAGGACGCGCTCAGCGCGTCCTCTGCAGTGAAAGGGTTAACAGACCTTTTTATTATTATTCATAGGGCCTTACATTTTATTTCAGCCATTTTCGTCCAGTAGTTGTTTTGCGAACGCGTTTTAAAAGTGGCTTTTTTAATTTTTTTATTTATATTTTTTACCCCATTCGGCTGCTTGTCAGCATTTTTGTTGGCGCTCTGGTAGGTGGGTCTTCAGCTTTTTTTCAGATGTGTTCAGGTTTTTTTTGGTGGTTTTGCAGCGTTTGTTTTGTTCGATGTGGCGTTTTAGGCTGGGGTCAGACCAGCGCACTTTTAACGTGCGTTCTGGCGCACATAATTACGGCCACACTAGCAGCAGATGACGGGCAATGACGGCCAATATACGATGTACGGCCACACAAAAGTCCAGCCGTGCAACGCAAGTGGAATTTGAACGCATTTTTCTGAGAACGCTGAACCGCTAGTACTGACGTACTGAGTGCGCAGCTGCGGCATAGCGGCGTGTTTGCGTGATTAGGAGATGTCAGACACTGCTAATGTCCAGCCTACATAACGTCCAGACGCAAAAAGAGTTTTATTGACGATCCGTACAAAATCACGCCCGAAAATGCGCGTCGTCTGACCGTTTTTGCGCATTCCGTGAAAAAATACGTCAATGCGTTCGGACGCACTTTTTCACGTTCGCGGGGAAAAATGCTTTCGTCTGACCCTAGCCTTAGCGGTGGTTTTGCAGTGGTTTTTCAGATGCATTTGACGGATTTTCCCTGCACTTCGGGGACCTCGGGGTGAATGCTGAATTTACCACAGGGTCGGGGAATTTGATTCCCCGAAGTGCACGAAACGAAAGGGTGCTCTTTGAATAAGCCTGTATATATATAAGCTATCGGAACGGTATAAATGCAGACATGCATCTTATAGAAAATACTAATAGCGTTAAAGAGTGAGTTCTCATATTTTTTAATGTAGAGAACTGTCAAGGACAGATTATACATTAAACCATAAACCAATTTATTGTCACATACATATTTCAGTGAAATATGTTGTGACTGATTCGTTTTGATTTTTTTTTCTTGTTTTGGTACAGGCTAAGCTGAGATAATGAACAGAATGTATGAGTATACAATTTCTGGATTTCCATCACCTCTTCTCATTCATGTTCTCAAAACATCTTAATTGGAGGATTAATCACAAATCTTGTTTGTACTGTAGCACATTTGGCTGATAAACACCTACACGTGTTCTCATTTAAATTGTTATCAACTTTTTTTAATTTCTTGAGCAAAGCATGCCCATATTTTATTCTTATATATCAATTTACCAGGATATACACTTTATTTTTGATAATAATGCTTTTAAAATGTGTTTGCTACTTAAAAAGTATGCTAAATGTTCCAGGAAAAACAGTGATCCACTAGCTTGTGTTTTTAGAAAATGTCACTGGAGATAAATAATTAGGACTCACATGTTTCCAATAACACTAGTCAAGTCTTGGTAAGTTTTTATCAAACACAGCTAGTATAATATTTCTGCTGATGGAAACCAATTTAGATCCTTATTGGTATGCACTAGCTACAGTATTGGATTGTAGAGGAAGCATTGATTCAAATAGCGCTACAATTGTCACAGTTATAGATAATATTTGCATATTGATATAGTCAATCTGTGTTGCTTAACACACCTTAAGGTGGAGGGCACAAACCATCATACAGAAAAAACACGGTTCTGAGCTGCAGGATGCTCAGATCTCACTTTGTTCATCCTGTTGAGTGTCTCTCAGGTCAGGCAACTCAGCAGGAGCTGTAATTCTTGCTCTTCGTCTGCTGTGTCTACAACGCACAGTGTTTGCCATGGCCGGAATGCAAAGTAAATGTTTAAACATTTCTATGTATCTGTTCTCTGGCTCTTGGAGCTTCCTTTATATATCTCTGGACCTGTACAGAAGTACAATAAAATACAGTTGGTTTGTAACATTCCATTCAGGTTTGTAGCAATGTGATATAGTATGTGAGTCTCCTATCGGAGCAATAATGCAATGTGGCCAGTAGAGAGAGCCATCTGCCTGTCAAGTAGGGCAGGCTGCATGTAAATGTTTTGTAGGGATTCAGAATGAAGAGAAAATGTGGCAGAGTTGGCGCTTCAGTTGCTCTGGCGGTGATATATTTACAGGATCTGTGGATAAAAACGTGGTGGTTTTATTAAAATTAATAGTAAAAGTATAAAATATTAATTACCAGTACACCAATACGCGTTTCGCCTTAAGTAGCTTCATCAGTTGGTGCGACTGTGGTCACCACAGACACACCAACTGATGAAGCTACTTAAGGAGAAATGCGTATTGGTGTACAGCAGTGTTTCTCAAACCTCTCCTCGGGACCCTCAACAAGGCCAGATTTTGCAGATCACCTTGGGGAAATGCAGACTGAATACTGCAATCACTGAGCAGCAAATTATATAACCTGTGCTTTGCTTCAGATATCCTGCAAACCTGGCGAGGCGGATGGGTCCTGAGGACAGGTTTAGGAAACGCTGGTGTAATGGTAATTTATATTTTATACTTTTACTATTAGTTTTAATAAAACCACCGTTTTTATCCTATTTGGGTCCTGACTGATTCACATCTACCAAGGAGGTGGCTGAGGCACATAGGTGATCCGGTGCACCTAGATAATATCACTGGCTGCCTTCAAATCTGTGTCTGAGCTCTGAGACACCAGTAAACAGGACCCCAGAAGCAAGCACAGATCCTGCAAATATAACACCACCAGAGCATCTGAAGCGCCAACTCTGCCACATTTTCTTTTCACTCTGTATCACAAAGGTGGAAAGGGATATACCACCAAGTGGATGTGAGAGGCCGCTGACCGCAGAGGGGTAAAATAAAAAGATCCCCCCACACCAACACTGGCACTTGAAAGAGGCCACACAGAGATTTTGTCCTTAGAGACACATTCACAGAGACACAGACACCTTACAAGCTGCTAATTTTTATATTTTTTTATTGATTTTATTGATTTTATGCTTTATTTTATATTTGATTGTATGCCTGTTTTTACTTGACTGATTTGAAATTAAAATGCACACTACCTCTCCAACACCACTGGGTGGCGCCAAAGAGTACAGATTTCCTTTTTCCATATATTTTTTGTAGGGATTCCACAGCACGGTTATATTGTATGGCTACTATAACGTTATTTTCCTAGAACTTGTAAATTGTTTGCGCAGCGCAAAAGTATAGTAACATAATTTAAAAAAAACAAATACTGTATACTAATGGACATTAGTGGCTCTGAGAAGTTTACGACAGCTCTGATTAAGTTTAAACCAAGAGTACAAAGATGCAAACTGCGTGGCGTACCTGATCAGGGAGAGCCCCGATTCGGCCAGTGGAAAGACCTAGTGCCACGTCAATGAGGTCTGCCCAGCCTCAAAGTTACAGCACAAAGATGCACGACATGCAGCATAGGCCATAAAATCCAAAGGAAACTCTTTATTGACAAAGTGCAGTAGAAAATTGTGACATTTCGGTCCTATCGGATGCACATAGAAAAATAGTCTGCCCAATTATGCTCGATTAAGGTTTGATAGGACTGAAACGTCGCAATTTTCTACTGCACTTCGTCAATAAAGATTTTCCTTTGGATTTTATGGCCTATGTTGGACGCCGTTAAGTGTAAACCAAGGTAGGTACATGGACTTAAGTTGGGTAAGGATTGGATGATGTAATTACTTCTATACTAACTTTAAAGGGCCTCACTAACCTTATAGCGTATACTCACTTTCGAATGGCACCCTGTATATAATGTGGTAACAAATGAGTTTCTAAATGCTACTTAATCCAATTCCTTCACATCAATATCACAAACTAATTACCATTAAATCTATATATATATATATATATATATATATATATATATCCTGTTAAGTTTTATAAAAAGCCAGCTGTGCACTCAATAATTAACATATTTTTACTTTTTTCGACAATGCTTATAATGTAATGTAATGTATAATGAACTTCTCTCAAAGTTTTGTTAGCAACTAAATCTTATTATCTATGCCGCTATTAATATTCACATTTCAAACTCGCAGCCAGCACATTTCTAAACTAACTTTTCTGGAAATTGCAAAAGTACTTTTAGACCCAGAGAAACTAATCCATAATTGAAAACAGTGCACTGTAATGCATAATGCTGTCAAGATTTAAGCAGCATACATCTAATGGTAATTTCGTAATAGTATGGTAAAATGCAATCTTAGCACTGAAGAACGTGAATGGTATTTATAGACTGCCTTGTAAGTAATTGAGGCAAGTTTTAGACAACTAAGTAATTTTTAGACAGGAAGAATTGAAAAAGTGACTAGTTAACCCTTTATTTCTAATTTGTCGTGGCTGCTTAATTTATATAATGCGCATCTGGCAATAATTAAACTGTACTCTGATAGTAAGCCTCTGTTAACCCCTTCACTATCATTATAGAGTATACTCAATTATCAAAAGCACTTTTAGGTGTGATTTTATTTATTAATTTATTTTTAAAGTAATTTTACCAGGAAGGATACATTGAGATTTCTCTTGTTTTCAAGTATGTCCTGGATTTTGAGTATACTCAATCTGGGCTAGGTTTGGATTTATACACAGGGATTTTATTTTACTGTAATGAAATTCATTTTCAAATGGGCTCCAGAACATGCCCTGAAATTTCAAAACATCGTACATGACAGCCAATGTGTTGAAATAATATGAAAAGCTTAAAGATTGTTTTTTTTTCACAGAAACACGAAGCACGAGATATAATATAAATGTAGTAGCATTTTTTTAACCAGCAGAGGGAGCCCTCTGCCTGACAAATATCGTTTGCCTACAGTGAAAATATATTGTGGGACCCCTCTTTATATATTTACTATGTGGGTAATGGTAAATAACTTTTCTTAAAACCATTGGGTCTTGCCAGTGGTTTTATTGAAAATCAGTCAGCAGTGAAGGGTTTAAGATGGAATAGGTGGTTTGTGTATTATAACATATAATGTAAAAGTGAACCATTACGATGGTTGCTATGTTTGGTATATGATCAAAAATAATTTCTGTCAAATCTTGTACAGAGCTGCAGAATCTGACTTGTTAACTAATAAAAGTAAACAAGATACCAATGTGTGATGTTTCTGCACTAGCAAAAGATTCCAGGCTCTGGAACTGAAGTGTGTGGCTCTGCTGGAAATAGTACGGTAGCCGATATGATTAACGAGGAGATCATTAAGCTTGTTTAGTATCACGGCTCGGTCGTAATGTGGCCCTTGATGAGAAAGCTGCTTCATGCCTTCACTGACGGTTTGTGCTAAACTAAACAGAAGATAGCAAATTACTACCTTTCAGCTGATTATTTTGACAAATGCTGCAAATGTTTTAATCATGTGATGATCAGACAGTTTAATTAATCCAAGTTCTGCTTTATGGAAGGGATGTAGATGTTTTTGTGCAAGGATGTAGATGTTTTTGTGTTTAGTTCAATAATCTTAGGTGAAAGACACCTTTACAAGCAAGAATACATTGCGCTTTTTCTAGGAAATCTCTGGGTTATATAAATGTGTAACATGTAAGACTTCACATAATGCATTATTTGCCGTTGAAATCTCGAGAGAAAGGGTAGGAAAAAATTTGAGTAGATAATACTAAATATAATGGCAGGGGAAAAACAACAGCAGCTTGTAGTTTGGATTAGACATGTGCATTCGTTTTAGTACTAAAATGATTTAGTCCGAATTTTGGGATAATTTAGTTTTCGTATGACTCGAGATACGAAACTGCTCAGTACAAAAACGAAAGAAACTAAAATAAAATGCACTACATTTTAGTTTCAGTCCTTTTTGTGATATTACATTGAGGAGTGAAGGAGACCAGCAATGAAGAGCGCAACATCCGAAGTTCTGTACACTCCACATGCCAATGCAGTAGGATGTTCTATACAGAGAGGGGCATTAATTAATGCAGGAGGATGTTCTATACATTATACAGAGAGGGGTATTGATGCAGGAGGATGTTAAATACATTATACAGAGAAAGGTATAAATTGAGGAGGATGTTCTATACAGAGAGGGACATTAATTAATTCAGGAGGATGTTCTATACATTATACAGAGAGGGGTATTAATTAGACATGTGCATTCGTTTTAGTACTAAAACGATTTAGTCAGAATTTTGGGATAATTTAGTTTTAGTATGAGTCAAGAGAAACGAAACTGCTCAGTACAAAAAACGAAAGAAACTAAAATAAAATGCACTACATTTTAGTTTCAGTCCTTTTTGTGATATTACATTGATGAGTGAAAGAGACCAGCAATGAAGAGCGTGACATCGCAACATCTGAAGTTCTGCACCCTCCACATGCCAATGCAGTAGGATGTTCTATACAGAGAGGGGCATTAATTAATGCAGGAGGATGTTCTATACATTATACAGAGAAAGGTATAAATTGAGGAGGATGTTCTATACAGAGAGGGACATTAATTAATTCAGGAGGATGTTCTATATATTATACAGAGAGGGGTATTAATTAATGCAGGAGGATGTTCTAAACGTTATACAGCCCTTTAAAACCAGTGGCTGCGAGCGCTGAGATCGGCTGCTTGTTACATTATCTCTCAGTACAATGTATCAGGCTCAGTTGTTACAGTAACTGACTATAACAGTGCTCAGAGTTTCAGTAAAACAAGGAAATAATATTGTTCTAACCTCTCTGAGCGCTGTGATGAGCAGCAGTCAGTTACTGTAACAGCTTTGCCTGACACGGGGCACTATTACAATGTTGGTGCTAACTTAACCAGAGCTGTTGTAAACTGAAAACCTCCATAGGCTATAATGGCTCTGGTTAAGTTAGCACCAACTATGTAATATGGCCCACATTGTGCTGAGAGTGAGAGATACTGTAACAAGCAGCGATCTCAGCCCTCTGAGGAGCCACTACAATAGTAATTGTATCCATTGGTTTTCGGATGAATGAAATTAGTTTTCATACTAAAGAACTGAAAACGAATTTCTTTAGTAACTAAATAAATTGCATTTTAGGACTAATCCATTAGTTCAAAACGAAATTTTGTGCTGTGCACATGTCTAGTATTAATTAATGCAGGTGGATGTTGTATACATTATACAGAGAGGGGTATTAATTAATGCAGGTGGCTGTTGTATACATTATACAGAGAGGGGTATTAATTAATGCAGGTGGATGTTGTATACATTATACAGAGAGGGGTATTAATTAATGCAGGAGGATGTTATAAGCATTATACAGAGAGGAGCTTTTTTTTTTTTTTTTTTAGCCCTTTAAATCCAGTGGCTGTGAGCGCTGAGATCGGCTGCTTGTTATATTATCTCAGTTCAATGTATCAGGCTCAGATGTTACAGTAACTGACTGTAACAGCGCTCAGAGTTTCAGTAAAACAAGGAAATAATATTGTTCTAACCTCCTTATATATAAAAATATTATTTACTAGTTTTACTGAAATTCTGAGCGCTGTGATGAGCAGCAGTCAGTTACTGTAACAGCTTTGCCTGACATGGGGCAGTATTACAATGTTGGTGCTAACTTAACCAGAGCTGTTGTAAACTGAAAACCTCCATAGGCTATAATGGCTCTGGGAAGTTAAACAGCTCTGGTTAAGTTAGCACCAACTATGTAATATGGCCCACATTGTGCTGAGAGTGAGAGATACTGTAACAAGCAGCGATCTCAGCCCTCTGAGGAGCCACTACAATAGTAATTGTATCCATTGGTTTTCGGATGAATGAAATTAGTTTTCATACTAAAGAACTGAAAACGAATTTCTTTAGCAACTAAATAAATTGCGTTTTAGGACTAATCCATTAGTTCAAAACGAAATTTTGTGCTGTGCACATGTCTAGTTTGGATTGCTTAGCTTCCGAGACAGGAAAGGGCGGAGCCTCAACAAACTTTATTCACAACAGCTTTATCAACATAATGTTGCGTGTGCACCCAGCAATACCTCAACATTTGCACTCTATTAACTAACTACAGATATAACATGTCCTTTCATAGTTTAATGTGAACTTAAAAATGTTTTTGTCAGTGAAAATTTTAAGCTTTTTCAAACCATTATTGCCAAAAAATTCCCAATTTATGGATTTTCGGGTCATGTTTTGAAAGAGTTTTAGTGTAACTGATATCTAATTTAAAGTGGGAATATATTGATTCTGCTTACACTAAAATCTAGTAGCAGGAGGTTTGTGTAAATTAAACAATAATAATAATAATAAGAAGAAAATATTTTTTTCCTAGAGATGCACCTACAGTGAGTTGCATATGTTAGTAAAATACTGCAAAACGAGAGGAGAGCACACCAAACAATACAAAAGAAACCACAACAGCAGCTAAATACTCAGAAAGGACTGAGTCCACAGTAAGTTTATCCCGTAAGAGCAGACATTAGGTTAGTATGATAGGAACTACCAGGGGTGGAATACATTGTCGCTGTTGGCAGGCTTACGCAATCCATGGCCATCTATTGCAAACTAAACTTCCACCATTGTTCAACAGAGCTCAGTATTAAATGTATGCAAGGGTTAAGAACTGCAATGTTTGAAGGGGTTTAGGAAATGTTCTTAAGCACTGAAAGGGTTAAATCTGAAACTCTGTTTAGGCTAGGGTCAGACTGAGGCAGTGCGAACGCGCGTTCTGGCGCACATAATCACGGCCGCACTAGCAGCAGATGCCGGGCAATGACAGCCAATATACGAAGTACGGTCGCACAAAAGTCCGGCCGCGCAACGCAAGTGGAAAATGAACGCATTTTTTCGAGAACGTTAAACCGCTGGTACTGACGTACAGAGTGCGCTGCGGCCGCATAGCAGCGTGTGTGCGTGAATTGGAGATGTCAGACGCTGCTAGTGTGCGGCCAACATAACGTTCAAACAGCCGGATTTCCCTAGACTTCTTTTCACCCCATCGTCATGAAATACGTCCAGAATTGCGCATCGTCTGACCACTTAAGCGTATTCCGTGAAAAAATGCGTGCGCACGCATCGACGTACATTTTGACGGTGGCCGCAGAAAATGCGCTCATCTGTCCCTAGCCTTAAACGTATTTAGCTGCTGTTGTGGTTTCTTTTGTATTGTTTGGTGTGCTCTCCTCTCGTTTTGATTTATTTTATGTTGTCTTGAGACAGTGCTCCCGCACTGTAAGCGTAGTTAAGGTTGAGTGCTGTCCCTCTCGTATATTTAGTAAAATACTGTATATAGATGTAGAGAGCAGATTCTCCTCTATCAAAGCTTTTAGATTCGGTGTCCTCCTGATGACAGTGAGACAGTACCTTCTGTACACACTTTTGATGTTATTGTTAATATACTCAAGTTGTCGTGTTATATATTTCAGGCCCATGACAAATATTAATTGCATAACTATCCCATTTATGACGTACATAAATGCATTTCAGAGCATACTAGCTTCAGGGAAAACAACAATAGACTCCTTTTGCTTTATTCTCAATAGGAATACACACTAGTTTATATGTTCACATTGTTCTACTTCATTAGTAGGGTGACTGACAGCAACTGGGGAGCTGCCTCCTTAGTCTACATCACAGTGACAGGGTCGTATGACTGATAGCTTATCCATATCTACAAAATCCAATGGCGGAAAAATCCTATTCATAAAATCCAAAGCACAGTAAAAGCCATGGAACGAGGGGTTATCACATTTGTTCTTAATCCATGTTCCATTCCCTACATCACAGAGTTGCTAAAAAAATATTTGTCAAGTCCTTAGATATTTCTTAGACATGCGTGACCTCTAATTGTTTATTAAAATAAACCCTGCAGTGCTACACCCGAGGTGGTGTACCGATATGACTGCAATACCTCCAAAGCTAAAATAAAGGTTTAATTAGTATCAAGAGCAGTGCTTCAGTCCCAGGACTTTCACATTACTAGAAAAAATGGGTACAATTGAAATTGAATACATGGCGACTAGATGGAACCGTTTTGTAGGTGATAAAAGTAGTGGGTGTCATGGACCAGATCCAGGGACAGAAAAAAGACCCGCCGCAAAGCCAGATCTGCTGTAGGTTCATCTGCGGCAGACCTTTTCATGCTGCATCTGTTTGACTTTTCCATCTGCACCGTCTGGCCTGAGGGAAACCTAAAGACACTAAAGGTGTCTGCCTGTACCCCTGGCACCATGAACGTGACAATGGGTTAGTCATAATTACTTTTAACCTCCCTGGCGGTGTTCCCGAGTGTGTCTCAGGGTTAAATTTCACCACTGAAAGCGGTAACCCCGAGACACACTCGGGCTGGATACATTACCTCTCCCTGCGCTCCCTCGCTGATCTCTGCAGTCTCCTCTGGTGATCGCAGCGTTTTACTTCCTGGATTCCTCCTCACGAGGAAGGAACCAGGAAGTATGAGGTCGCGGTTGCCGGAGGAGGCAGCTGGGGACATCGAGGGAGCGCAGGGAGAGGTGATGTATCCAGCGGCATCCCGAGTGTTGCTCGGGGTTACCGCTTCCAACATAGGAATTTAAGCCCGAGCCACACTCAGAATGCCGCTGGGGGGGCAATTAAAAAAAAAATAGACCGTTTTCAGCACAGAATTTTCAGAAGAAATAGACCACCAGGGAGGTTAATTTGTGAGATTATAACGCTGCTAGAGTATGTAGATTTAAAATTTAGACCATGGGGCTTGCAGACTTTTCTGATATCATGATATAAGTTCCCTCTACATTCTACAACACAGGAGGGTCTGGAGTCTTCTTCTACCCAGAATTTATATAATTTCATACTACTATACATGAGGCTTGAGTTCAATTCTTCCAGTAGTGATTTTTAGCAGTTTGCCAGCTCCTGTAAATTATTTTTTCAAGATTGGCTCAAACATGAAGCCAATCAATACCATGCCCATTGAAGTAACAAATGTGTAAGATTGCTGGAAAAAAAGCACTTATGTCTTCCATGAAGCCTATCGACTGCAGAACTCTTCTGATATCACTTTAGCAAATGAACAAGAGGACTTGACATGGAAACATTGGATCCAACACCTCAAACCTCCAGTCCTAGAAATCTATCATTACAAAGCATACACAGAACCTCAGTGATAACACTAACAGTCACGTTCAACACAGTAAACTGATATGTCACACACTTCAAAACCAAAACAATATTACTATGCGAATGTTCACACATATCCACATCTCAGCAAACAGAATTTCAATATGTCAGTTTAAAAGAAATGTAAAAATACATGCAAAGACTACATACAGTATATATTCCATCCACAACATTAAAGACCCTTACCTTCATTGTAACAAAATGGTTAACAAACCTTATTGCTGCAATACAGCAACCAGAGGGCACAATACAGGAAGAGCTCTGGGGTCAATCCCTAATGTACAGGGGTAAGATTCAGGGGTTATTAATACTGCCTGCACAGCATAGATCCAAGGTGTTGCTGCAATCTTCATTCTTAGACATTATGCCACATATGTATTAGCAAAAAAGGGATATATACCTAAAAAGATATAAAAAAAGTAGGGTATCATCACTTGGTGTTTGTGGGATTATACCCTACGTTTTTTTTATATATTTTTAATTATGCCACATATATTTATATTCTATAGGTATTTTTTTGAGTCTGTATTGTTCATGATCTCATTATTTTAATATTTTAAGTATCTAAAATCTTAAAATTAGGAGGGGATGCAAAAAATAATGAGGTTGATAAGCTATTCGTTAACCCCTTCACTACCGATATCAAGATATCTCGGGCTTCAAAGGCACCATTCGGTGCCCCAATATCGAGATATCTGGATCTGCTGATCTGCAGCCCAAAAACTAATGAAATTTGTTATCTTCAAACAATTTATGTTTGCTTTTGGGCTGCAGAAGGTGCCCCGAAAGTTTTACAGGGTTATTCAGAGAGCGGTGAAAAGCAGGAGAATGACTGGAGAATGGAAAATTCTAGGTCAAACTAGCCGATTTGGAAAGTGAGATAAATGGGAGAATTTTTCTGGTTTGGCTATTTTGGCCTAGAATTTTCCATTCTCCAGTCATTCTCCTACTTTTCACCGTTCTCTGAATAAGCCTGTTAGTCCTGTGGGCATAATGCCCAAAGACCTAAAACACTAAAATTGGCTGCTGAATACTGTGAAATATCGAGCTTTCAGCAGCAGTCATCAGCCGATGCAGGTAGAAAAAAAAATAGATCTGCAGCTCATACTTCTGTAACTCAGTTTGGTAGTAGATGGCGCCATCTACTGGCCAAATAGGTTATTTACCGTAATAGCTATGTATTCCTGTAAAATTAATTTAAAATGATTTTATGAAAAAAAAACTCTAGTTTCTGACAATGTTTTTTGGAAAATCATTCTGTAGTGAAGGGGTTAAATAACCCCAGTCAGAAAATCTGCCCAGTGTATCAGTAGTCTCAAATGCCCAGTTGCAATTTTAAGCCTATAAAATGCAAACATAACTATTAACAATCATGCTCTTGTTTGGTTCTCCATTTCTGTATAGCAGCATCTTCATCTAGTTAGCGACGATTTTAATCAAAACAATATTAAGAAATCCCATTATTAAATTTTTGCAACGTATGTAAATTTTTGTTTTTCAATATCTCGGTAATTCCATTTATTTAGTACTTGACAGCTGACACACTCTTGTTATCTTATCAGAAGAAAAATGAAAGAATGAGGGGAAAAAAGCATAAGATTTCCATTCTCTGTTACACTCTAGATTTTTCTCATGCATTGATAACTTCATTAAACAGGACATATTGATTTGTTGTATATTTCCTTATATGACTTGCATCATAGCAACTTTTGGAAACTGAATAAAGATTGTGTTGTGTGTGTTACGGTAAATACAATAGTTTCACCATATTTAAAATAAATTCTGAAATGTAAACATAGAAAGCTTTTAAATATATAGGTTCGCCACTTGAAGGATGTTGTTGTTCTTTTTAAATATAAAAAAATAATATATTTTCACACTTTCCCTTTAAACTTTAGTACAATGTACTTTTTGTAGATTTCTAACCTTGAATAGAGAAGGGCACTAACAATGCTTTATTCAGATAAGTTAATCAAAATTAAATTACAAAGGAGAGATTGGGGACAGAGAGAAAGCATAAATTAGTGAATTATTTTTGACTTCCATCATTTGAAAGAGCCTGAATTAAATGACAGTGGCTCGCAGACACGGTTGTCATATACAGGAAGATATGACATTATTTTAGTCAGCCCAGTGGCACAGTACAACATAGTCACATATGTAGGAAGCACGTTTTTTTTTCTTCTTCCAATTCAAGGGAGATTCTTTTGCTCTTTTTCGTTTTTAGTAACCGTACTATATTAGCATGTCCCTTCACTACCAAGCAATTTTTGTTTAAACATTTTTTATCATAACATTAATTTGAAACATGGGATGCAAAGTCAACAATTAAAAATAGTGCAAAATCGAAAATTTGCACAGAGATTGTTGTTCTGAGTTCATAAAAAATCAAAATAAAGTAAATTTGCTAATTTTTCATTTTTCATTTCTCATGTTTTCGTTTATCCATTACAGAAATATTGTTGGAATGAAATATTCTTAACTCAGGATGGTGACTTTTATCTCGCACAATGTCACACAAGGTCTGCATTATCAGCATACTGGCAGAAATGGTCTTTTTGTTATATACTATAACAGCAATAAAGATAAATAATGAAAACAGTGAGATCTCCTGCTTACTGGGATCTGTAGTGATCATAATGAGATTATTAGTAATGCAACTTCCAAAAAGTACCAGCAGAATACAAAAATATTATATGTGGCATAATACCGGTGTACGGAAATTACATTAACACCTTGTGTCCGACATGTACAGTGATTTTACATAATTATAACCTACTGAGTCTTATCTCTGTACAACAGTGAGTGACCCCAGAGCTTTGCCTGTATTCTGACCTCTTTCTAGCTGTTTTATTGCAACAGTAATATGTTTGATCTTTTTGTTCAGAGAGATAAAACAAGCTGCAAATAGTAGCCCCATTCCTCACTGTAAGAGTGCCTGGAAAGAGATAAAACTGATTTCATTTGCCCACAGGGGCACACTAACTTTTTTTTTTGTAAAAGTGTGAGATTTGGGCTTTGATGAGTGATTTTCAATGTGTTACATTGAAAAACTGAGATAACGTCACTTTTGTAGTAAAGGGGTTACTTGGTACTAACAGCATTATTTTATGATATTGTAAGGTTTGCAAAACATCCTAAATGAAATGAGTCCTTTTGTTTTGTAATGGTTACTTATGCTTTCACATTATTGTCTGCCATCTTGGGACCAAACTGACCCAGATCAACTGGGAGCCTCTCTTTAACAAATGCATTGCCCACAATTCGTATTAACATGGGAACATAAAGTGAAGTTGATTTCTGTGTTAAACTGTATGATTATTCACCTACAGATAATATTAATAATCCTGGCCATATTGCCTGCTTGGTGGCTTTCTCTCACTCCAGTGTTCCATGAATAGCAGCAACCTCTTGTCTGATTTGGATTCTCCAATCCTCGAAGATAGGTTTGTGGCTGTCATATCATTCTTCAAGACCAATAAGATGGTGTTGGTGACACATGTTATAAAAACTTTCATTTTTCCCTTACCTCTGATTTGACCAACATATTCAATATTACTGTACAAACATTCTTCTTTTTTTCCGAAGGATGGTAGGGATTTAAAGTAGGCCTCCAGCTTCCATTCTAGTTACTTATTGAATTCTGACTTCAGCATTTTTGCTAACAACTTTGCCAACCAACTGGGTAATCTCCTTCTTCACCTGGTACATATGATTTAAT
The DNA here is from genome assembly GCA_009667805.1 of Leptobrachium leishanense. Taxonomy (NCBI): domain Eukaryota; kingdom Metazoa; phylum Chordata; class Amphibia; order Anura; family Megophryidae; genus Leptobrachium; species Leptobrachium leishanense. The sequence goes on along the minus strand of CM019071.1, from coordinate 32,313,764 downwards.
TTTGGATCAGTGAACCCTAGATAACATGGGTAGGAATGCAGGTCTCATATGGTGGTTGTTGACCACTAAAACTCCCTTTTCTGCTCCTATGTTTAGATGCAGGAAACGTGTTTTACAGACGTAAATGGTCATATGTATTCAGCACAGTGGTGTATTTAGGTTTTGTGCTGCCCTAGGCCTGACTAAACTCGTGCACCCCCTAATTTAAATTTGACGCCCGCTTCCTGTCAAGGGAACACCTCTTCCTGGTTAATCCCCACCCTTCCTCTTTAACCCTTTCGCTGCTGAGGCTTTTCACACCTCTGTGCTGAGGTCATTTTTACCGGTTTTGCTCATCATGTTTAAACGTGTTTTGAAGGCTTATTTTAGTATATGACCCAGACATATTATATATCGTTCTTTCCGTCAGACTCGGTAGATTCATAATATGTCATTATTATATGTATACGTCATGACCTGTCTGTATATTATAACAAAAAATGCAATAAAATATGTATTTTCAATAATTTACAATGTGTAAAGTGTTTTTTTTCACATTTTAACATTCGAGCAATTGTGGTTATATTTTGTATGGGGTGCGCTTGTTAAAAAAATTAGAGATGGGGTCTCGTTACATTTTTTTTGGGGAAAATTACACGATTTTTAACAAACGCACCGCATACAAAAATTGTTAGTGCAGTATCTGTTAGGTATTAATTCTGTTAATGCTACTAATGAGATGCACTGCTAATCAACTCTCTATGTGCTTGTTAACATTGACCATTAATTTAGTCTGGACTTCTCTGCATCTAGGCCTCTTGCTCATGATTTCTATTCATGCTTTTAATGATGAAGCTTTTATTCTGCTGTCGCAGCTAAAAAATGTTTTTCTGTACCTTGATCATTTCTGCGCATCTCTCTATTGACATAACTTCAGTTGACCGAGCCGAATATTGATTTGTTCCTAAAGACGAGTTCATGTAGACCTGACCAATGTTAATTGATAACTTGCTATGTGCGGTGATGGGATTCACTACTAATTAAACTAAGCCCCATCTTTTGATATAGCTTAATGCAATTAATCTATGCAATGTATGTTTGTGATTGGTGAGCTGCGTCTCGCCCGATATTGTGCCACCCCGTTCCCTCCCTTTTCTTTTCCTGTATCCTGCGGCTGTTACTAGAGAAGATGCTAGAACCACAGCTAAGATTCTATGTAAGGAAATCATACCCAGATTTGGTTGTCCGGTGACAATCGATTCTGATAAAGGTCCAGCATTTACCTCAAAACTTGTTCAACAAGTGGTTAATCTTATGTCAATACAGTGGAAGTTCCACATTCCATACCACCCGCAAAGCTCCGGCCTGATCGAGCGATCCAACCGCACGATCAAGGACAAGATAAGGAAGGCCACACAAGGTACATTCATTAATTGGCCTGATTATCTACCTGCCATATTGGCAGAGATTAGAATGACTCCGATGGCACAGACAAAGATGTCACCATTTGAGATCTTGATGGGACGTCCGTTCCCAACACCGTGGACAAAAGGAGGGCCACCGATAATGTTATCTGGTGATCTGGAACAGATCCAGGAACATTATGTGGCCAGGTTGATAGAAAAACTGAATAGTGTTTATGGTGATGTGTCTTTGTCTTCTGTTTTCCGTCTAGCGAGCCAACACATCCATTCCGCACAGGAGATCAAGTTCTTGTGAAGGAACTCCACCGGCACAAGTCTCTGGATCCACCATATGGTCTTCCGACGACGGTAGTGGCTGTTACCCGTACTGCTGTACTGACGAGTGATTCACCCGCCTGGATACACGCATCACGAGTAAAGGCCGCACCACCAAAGATCCAACCATGGCATTCGCCTTCGCCGGAGGACTCATCTCCGTTGGAATGATAACCAAGATCTGCGCCATTGGCTTCCCACTGATCGTAGCATTACATATGCTAATCGAGTGTTATACTGATTGTGCCTGCATTGCTCTAAATCCTTCTTCATGTTCCAACACTACTGCTGCTACAACACATAGAAACCGCAGACATTCCGCATATGAGGTAGACAATGTATTCATACAAACCCTACACAGTGAATCCTACATGAGGAATGAGTCCTGTTGGATATGCGGATATGCCCCACATTCACAACAATATGGCTATCCCTTTATAGGATAACATGGACTGCACAGATGTTAGCTGACATGATAAAGAATAACCAAACCATGCTTACTGATTTCCGTAGTGCACCTGAGGCTAGAGCCGAAATGGAACGCACTAAAGTACATCTTGCTTATGCCATAACGTCTGGCGCTTTTGCTTTTGTTAACCATGATAATCGTACTAACATACCTGATGTGAATGCTACGCTTGTGTTTGATTACAATGTCCCTCTTTGGCTTCCGCGTATGGGCGATGATCCAGTGTGTCCACATACAGACAAGGAGAGAGAACAGTTGGCCAATTGCGTGGGTATCTTCTGTTGGTACCTGATAACCACTCTGGTTCAGAGATGTACACCTATAGAGGCTGTACAGATGGTTCTAACACAGTACATACGCACCACATACTTGGAAAGCTATGTGATATCCCCACACATAGAACCAGAGGAAAATGTGAATGTTACCATCATTCGCTGGGCTAAGGCCGCTTCCAAGTATCTCCTAGCCCCGAACATTACTTCGTTGTATTTACAACACCAGAAGGCCAATCCAGGTTTGGTTCTTACCCTACCTGAAGGGGTATATTACCTCTGTGATAAGTGGGCATACAAGACCATACCTGTACACCTAAAGAAACCCTGTTTTATAGGACAGATCATGCCCGCTTTCACTGCCCAAGACACACATACGCATTCCCAAACCCAGACGCAAACGAGCACTGACCGTTAAATCTTCTACGACTGAAATGTTTTTCCTCTCTTTGATGCCTGCTTTTGGTGTTGCTCGCTTGTATGTTAAGCTAAACCTGATTGCTACTGAAGTAGATGCTGCATTCAATGCTACTCGAGGAGCCATACAGTTGATTTCCTCAGAACAGGAACAGATAAGGTTAGTCACATTGCAGAATAGGATGGCCCTCGACTACCTGCTAGCCGCAGAGGGAGGGGTGTGTGCTAGAATAGGCTCCTCCTGCTGTTCATGGATCCCTGATAATTCAGGGGCGATACACCACGAGTTAGACACCCTAGAGGAAGTCCAGTCCCATATCCGGGAGAAGGCACAAGGTCTGTTCGATGGATGGGATTGGTCCTTAGGTATTGGTTCCTGGCTAGGTTCCATGGGTAAGAGCATTCTTGCTGGTCTGCTAGTGGTCCTAGTGATGATATTTTCCATCTACCTGATTTATAAGTTGATCGGTTGTCTTTTCGACCGATGTACCCAGCAACAGAATGGTAAGGGAGAATTAATACGTTTTATATGACGTATTGTCGCAGTTGCGACAAAAGGGGGAGTTGTTAGGTATTAATTCTGTTAATGCTACTAATGAGATGCACTGCTAATCAACTCTCTATGTGCTTGTTAACATTGACCATTAATTTAGTCTGGACTTCTCTGCATCTAGGCCTCTTGCTCATGATTTCTATTCATGCTTTTAATGATGAAGCTTTTATTCTGCTGCTGTCGCAGCTAAAAAATGTTTTTCTGTACCTTGATCATTTCTGCTCATCTCTCTATTGACATAACTTCAGTTGACCGAGCCGAATATTGATTTGTTCCTAAAGACGAGTTCATGTCGACCTGACCAATGTTAATTGATAACTTGCTATGTGCGGTGATGGGATTCACTACTAATTAAACTAAGCCCCATCTTTTGATATAGCTTAATGCAATTAATCTATGCAATGTATGTTTGTGATTGGTGAGCTGCGTCTCGCCCGATATTGTGCCACCCCGTTCCCTCCCTTTTCTTTTCCTGTATCCTCCCCACTGAAGCCTTTAAATGATCTGTCTCACGAATGAATCAATAGAATTATTTGCACACGAGATACTGTTTCTACACGTGTTTATTCTTCTCCGATCGTCGATCGAGTGGCGGCTGATACATAGAAGGAGAGGTGTGAAGCTAGGTGTCCAGGAGTGACACTCGGTGTCGGGACTCGGACCTCGGAATCCTTACAGTATCATTGTTCACATTATAATTGAAATGGGAACAATATTGCTGCAGTAACGAACCAAAAAAAAGAAAAAAAAAATGTTTGTTTTTTTTTATAATTTTTTTTTAAATATATTTTTATTTTTATTTTTAATTTTTATTTATTTTTAAAAACTTTTTTCACAGTAGTGTTTGGTATCGTTGGAACGGCCATGCTCTGGCCGATCCAACCATACCAAACTTTAACCCTAGCTGCCACTGATCGGGAGATAGGGAGTTCATTGGAACTCCCTATCTCCACCGTTGGTGGCAGTTAGGGGTTAACTCTAGGACTGGCGTCATCGTGCTATGCACGATGACGCCAGTCCTCAGGGGGAGTTCCCGGAGGCTTGGCCGACATCCAAGATGTCGGCCAGCTCCGGGAAAGGATCACGAACCGGCGCTTTTCAGCGCCGATTCGCGATCCGGCTCCCCAGGGGTTAATGCCAGGTACCATTTGGAAGGGCAGGCTGTGGCCTTCCAAAGGGTGCCTGGGTTAACCCCCGCAATGCCGCCGATCGGGAGGGAGAGAGGTCCGAAGGACCTCCCCCCCTCCCTTTCAGGCGCCTCCTCCGCACATGCGGGGGGGGGTCGCCTGAATTAGGTGTCATCGCGCTGCCGCGATGACACCTAATTTCATCGGTGGCGGTTCCGGATGCTGGGCTGACATCAAGGATGTCAGCCCGCACCGGGGGGGCCAGCGATCGGCCGGAACCCGGCCGAACGCTGAACCCAAAGGGAGGACGCACTCAGCGCGTCCTCCGCACAGCAGGAGCCATGTGGAGGACGCGCTGAGCGCGTCCTCCGCATGGAAGTGGTTAAGCTCCACCTTTTCCTCTTAGAGCTCTGCCTTTTCCTCTCTTTATATTAAAAGTGGATACCAAGTGCCTACTTGTATATTTTGTTTACCATTTCAAATGTATCTATTGAGATAAATAAAATTATGAAATGTTTAAATTCAAGCATTTTTACAAAGAACAACCACGCATGTCAAGTAAACGGGATCACAGCCGCTGTAATTGGTTGACCAATAAAATCCACAGAAACATGCACTGCATATGAGCGTATCACAGAGCTGCACAGCAATAAAACACACAGAAATGGGCACTGTGTATGAGCATATCACAGAACTGCACAGCAATAAAACTCACAGTAATGTGCAGTGTGTATGAGCGTATCCCAGAGCTCCAGGGCAATAAAACTCACAGTAATATGCAGTGTGTATCACAGAATCCACAGCAATAAAACTCCCAGCAATGCAATGTTTGGTGTGTGTCAGCGTATCAGAATCCACAGCAATAAAACTCCCAGCAATGCAATGTGCGGTGTGTATGAGTGCATCAGAATTCACAGCAATAAAACTCACAGCAATGCAATGTGTGGTGTGTGTCAGCGTATCAGAATCCACAGCAATAAAACTCCCAGCAAACCGAGTGTGTATGAGCACACAGGTTCACAGCAATTATGCTGTGGAGCCATCTTGTCAGCAGTGGGGTTCCACTGCCAGAGGGTGCACTGTAGCTTTGATTCCCTTCCCGGTGGGTGTTCAGTCCAGAATAGAGTCTGTGTTAACGAAAGGGCGGGCAGCTGCGCGCGTGCGTTTCACGTGGTTCAGCCAGTCATGTGGTACTGAGACTCAGAGAAATGGCAGTGAAATGCCCTGATGTTCGGTGGTTTCAATCAGCAGGTTTATTCAGGCGAACCCCATAGGTTTCAATGTTAAAAATATTCCCGTTTTTATGCAATATCTAATAAATCATTTATTATTTTAATCTGCAGTATTAAGTCTTTACTTATTGATTATTTTTTTAGTACCTTTTAGTCATTTTTCAGGTTTTTTTTGGGCAAAATTCCCCCCCCTTTTTTTTAATAGCAGTTTTTCTTTTTTCTGTAACAGAACTTTTTATTATCAATCATAGGATCTTATATGTAAATTCCAGACATTTTCGTTAAGTAGTTCTTTTGAAAACAGTAGGCCACGGGTTTGCGGTGGCAGCATTCAGCGGCCGACTCCATGCACTTTGTGGACCCTCCGGTGAATGGTGAATTCACTGCAGGGTGGGGAAATTTTATTCTCAGTGCAGGGAACTACAGAACACCAAAAAGTTGGCGTCATTTCAGTGCTCTGTGAGTAACCCATTTAGTGGTGAGGTTTTTTGCTGCCCCCTGGAAAGTGAAAGCCTAGGCCTTGCCTACCCAGGACATACTTGAAAATTAGTGAAATCTCAATGTATCCTTCCTGGTAAAACACTTTTTTTTTTTTAGGGGTGGGGCCACCCAGTGCGGACCACCGCCCCCTGAAAAGTGCCGCCCTAGGCCTGGGCCTAGTTGGCCTAGGCCAAAATACACCACTGATTCAGCATGTTCTGTTACAGAAGATTCTCTCACCACTTAGTGATGACTATTCGAGCACAAGAACCAATGGCACAAATTCTCACTTACAGACGATACCTACTCCATTGGCATTTGCAGTGACATTAGACCAGGGTGAGTGTCCACTGCCCCCTGATTTTTTCCATTTAAGATTAACTTTTGCTGCACCTTCACTACCGCCTTAATATAGGAGTAGTCAAAGTGGCATAAGAATAATTTTTGACCTATAACAACACTATTTTTTGTTTTTGAATACAGAACAAATCGTTCAGAGTGTTTCGGCGCTAGTCAGTTTATAGATGATAGTAATATATCGTTGGCTGCTCACCTATTAAGGCTGTACCCTAAACCTCAGAATTGAAACCAAAGAAATAAATCATATAAAATGCATATTATAGGGAGTGCACACCCAAAAGGGATAAATAACAACAATGGGGATATATAAAACAACTTATCTTGTACGTGTCAGCAAGGGATGGTTAATTCACAAGCTGAAATGTTGTCATACATGTATCCTAAAAAAGATAAATCACCTAATTGCGTAGTACAGTATGATATACAAAATTGATATTGTAAAACGAGTGGTCAAACTCACAAAGATGGAGCCTCAAGTGGCTCGTAGTAATTCGCCTGCAGGTCTCTTTATAGGGGGACCTCGCCAACGTATGGATATCCTTAGGTATTCTTTCAGCTGTGAGAAAACACCTCAAAGTAAGAGATATGCTGCTATGGTGCATTAACGTTAAACCATGTAAGTATCAATATCGGCGGTGTTACACTCACGTGGTTTAGAGCCTCCAAGTGTCAGGATGGCACCTGGCATACGCCGTGGTGGGACCCAAGTTCAAGGGGTTAGAGCCCTTTAGGCAGGGATATGCAGGTTGTACCTGAGGAGAGACTGGCTGATGCTGGTAGCAGTCCAGGGCGCGGTAAAAAGGGGTAAACCAGGGAGAATAGTCAGGACAGTCCGTGATCAGTGGCTGGCAGCAAGGAGGCAAGGTCGGTGGGTCAAACAGGGTCTGGTACACAGTGGTCAGCATAAACATAAAGGCAGGTCTGAATAACACAGGGGTTTACTTGTCAATGCAAAGCCAAATTGCACAGGGGGGAGTTTCTCTTTTATTGACAGACAGACAGGAGGGTGTGCTGTGTGTTTGGTGTTTCACTGTACTGTTTAACCCCTATCAGTGCTGAACAGGTCTGAGGCAGCACTTTACATGGATAGCAGTGATGCAGGTCTGGTTGTTGCACAAACGGGTGCTGATCCTTGACACCTAGGCTGGTGGCTCTGTATATATAGCATACGGACCTCTTCACTTCTTAGAGGGGGTCCTTCCTCAGTCGTATAGTAGAGATGGTTAGCCAAAGATGATATGTTCCCATTAATTCAGGGTCATGGTGGGTATAAAAAAAATTATTCAATATAAAATAACATATAATCTAAAACAGTCGAAACTCGTCTCAGCTTTTTTAGATTTTATGTTATTTTATATTGAATACAATTTTTTTATACCCACCATGACCCTGAATTAATGGGAACATATCATCTTTGGCTAACCATCTCTACTATATGACTGAGGAAGGACCCCCTCTAAGAAGTGAAGTCGCCCATATGCTATATATATATACAGAGCCACCAGTCTAGGAGGCTCTAAACCACGTGAGTGTAACACCGCCGATATTGATACTTACATGGTTTAACGTTAATGCACCATAGCGGCATATCTTTTACTTTGAGGTGTTTTCTCACAGCTGAAAGAATACCTAAGGATATTCATATGTTGGGCGTGGTCCCCCTATAAAGAGACCTGCAGGCGAATTACTATGAGCCACTTGAGGCTCCATCTTTGTGAGTTTGACCACTCGTTTTACAATATAAATTTTGAATATCATACTGTACTACGCAATTAGGTTATTTATCTTTTTTACGATACGTGTATGACAACATTTCAGCTTGTGAATTTACCATCCCTTGCTGACACGTACAAGATAAGTTGTTTTATATATCCCCATTGTTGTTATTTATCCCTTTTGGGTGTGCGCTCCCTATAATATACATTTTATATGTATTATTTCTTTGATTTTTTATTTTTGCCCTTGTACATTGTCATGTTACCTGTGGTTATCTATTTTTTTTTACATTCCACAAAAAAATAAAGAATTTTAAAACAATAATAAAAACTAGCGAATTTAGATTATTTGAATCCTTTAACTAACTGAGACCGAGCTTCTTTTAGTGAATATTATGAAATGCAGTGGTGTAAAGCTTCAAAGATCGGAGGTGCAATGATACTTTTTTATAAAAAATCTAAATAGAGGAGATAGCACTTCACATAACCCATACATATACCATATATACTGTATATATCTATACTATAAAAGAGTAAGCCTTCAAGTGTCCGTCGCCAAAAGCGGTCTGCGCAAGCGCGACGGACATTTGAAAGTGGCCGTTAAAACAAACAGGTAGCTGCGCGTGCCGGCCGCCTGCAAAAAAAAAAATCGTCACGAGCCGCGCGCAGCTACCCGTGTGTTTAAACGCCGCAAGCCCCGAATCCTCCAGCGGTGACTTCCTCCGGCTGTCGCGGCCTGCTCGGCGGGCATCCAGGCTCAGGCGAGCCCCCGGCTTGGTTTGGGCCTACAGGCCCAGCCGAGCCGGGGACTCTCCTAAGCCTAGAGGACGGCCGAGCAGCCAGCGACAGCCGGAGGATGGTCACCGCTGGAGCTCAGGGCCGATGTTGCCTACACATACTCCCCTACATTGACCCTGAGCTCCAGCGGTGACTTCCTCCTGGCGAGCAGGCTGCTAGGCCGACCTCCAGGCTCAGGCGAGCCCCCGGCTTGGCTTGGGCCTTCAGGCCCAGCCGAGCCGGGGACTCACCTAAGCCTGGAGGCCGGCCAAGCAGCCTGCAACAGCCGGAGGACGGTCACCGCTGGAGCTCAGGGCCAATGTAGGGGGATGTTGCCTACACATACTCACCTACATCGGCCCTTAGCTCCTCCAGCGATGGCGGTCCCGCTTCCAGTGTCCTCTCTCTCTCCGTTGGTCGCCGGTATGACGTCACGAAAGCCTTTGACCCCGGGTCAAAATGCCGGGGTCAAAAGCTTTCGTTACATCATGCCGGCGACCAACGAAGAGAGAGAGGACGCTGGAAGCGGGACCGCCATCGCTGGAGGAGCTAAGGGCCGATGTCGGTGAGTATGTGTAGGCAACATCCCCCTACATTGGCCCGGAGCTCCAGCGGTGGCTGTCGCAGGCAGCTCGGCCGGCCTCCAGGCTTAGGCGAGCCCCCGGCTCGGCTGGGCCTGTAGGCCCAAGCCAAGCCGGGGGCTCGCCTGAGCCTGGAGGCCGGCCGAGCAGCCTGCGACAGCCGGAGGACGGTCACCGCTGGAGCTCAGGCCGAAGTTGCCAAAACATACTCCCCTACATCGGCCCTGAGCTCCAGCGGTGACTTCCTCCGGCCGAGCAGGCTGCTAGGCCGGCCTCCAGGCTCAGGCGAGCCCCCGGCTTGGCTCGGGCCTACAGGCCCAGCCGAGCCGGGGACTCGCCTAAGCCTAGAGGCCGGCGAGCAGCCAGCAACAGCTGGAGGACGGTCACCGCTGGAGCTCAGGGCCGAAGTTGCCAAAACATACTCCCCTACATCGGCCCTGAGCTCCAGCGGTGACTTCCTCCGGCCGAGCTGGCTGCTAGGCGGCCTCCAGGCTCAGGCGAGCCCCCGGCTTGGCTCGGGCCTACAGGCCCAGCCTAGCCGGGGACTCGCCTAAGCCTAGAGGCCGGCCGAGCAGCCAGCGACAGCCGGAGGACGGTCACCGCTGGAGCTCAGGGCCAATGTAGGAGGATGTTGCCTACACATACTCACCTACATCGGCCCTTAGCTCCTCCAGCGATGGCGGTCCCGCTTCCAGCGTCCTCTCTGTCTCCGTTGGTCGTCGGTATGACGTCACGAAAGCCTTTGACCCTGGGTCAAAGGCTTTTGTGATGTCATACCGGTGACCAACAGAGAGAGGACACTGGAAGCGGGACTGCCATCGCTGGAGGGCCGATGTAGGTGAGTATGTGCTCTCCACACCCACCCTGCTTGCTCGGCCGGTATCCAAGCTTAGGCAAGCCCCCGGCTTGGCCTGGGCTTAGAGGCCTAGCCGAGCCGGGGACTCACCTAAGCATGGAGGCCGGCCAAGTTTCCTGCTCGAGCGTCCTCCAGGCTCAGGCGAGTCCACGGCTCGGCTGGGCCTCTAGGCCCAAGCCAAGCCGGGGGCTCGCCTAAGCTTGGATGCCGCCCGAGCTACTTGCTTGGCCGGCATCCAGGCTAAGGCGAGCCCCCGGCTTGGCCTGGGACTAGAGGCCCAGCCGAGCCGGGGGCTCGCCTGAGCCTGGATGCCGGCCATACACACACACACTGTAAAAACCATATATGTGTGTGTATATATATCCACATGGGGTTACAGTGTGTGTGTGTGTGTATATATATATATATATATGTGTATATATATATATATATGGACTGCGCATGTGCGCAGCCCACGGGGTGCTGTGGCGGTTGGGTGGGCGCGCGCCACCCGCCGCAGCACGCCCAAAGCGTCCTACGGAGGTTTGCTGCGCGCGCATCCAACCTCCGTTGGACGCTTTGGACGTGCTGCGGCAGGTGGCGCGCGTGCATCCAACCGCAACAGCCTGTTACGGAGGTTGCCACGCGCCTGAGCCCAGCGCCTGAGCGCAGAGCCCAGCGCCTGAGCCCAGCGCCTGAGCGCAGAGCCCAGCGCCTGAGCGCAGAGCCCATCGCCTGAGCCCAGCGCCTGAGCCCAGCGCCTGAGCTGAGCGCCTGAGCCCAGCGCCTGAGCGCCTGAGCGCAGAGCCCAGCGCCTGAGCCCAGCGCCTGAGCCCAGCGCCTGAGCGCAGAGCCCAGCGCCTGAGCCCAGCGCCTGAGCCCAGCGCCTGAGCGCAGAGCCCAGCGCCTGAGCGCAGAGCCCAGCGCCTGAGCGACTGAGCCCAGCGCCTGAGCGCAGAGCCCAGCGCCTGAGCCCAGCGCCTGAGCCCAGCGCCTGAGCGCAGAGCCCAGCGCCTGAGCGCAGAGCCCAGCGCCTGAGCCCAGCGCCTGAGCGCAGAGCCCAGCGCCTGAGCGCAGAGCCCAGCGCCTGAGCCCAGCGCCTGAGCGCAGAGCCCAGCGCCTGAGCCCAGCGCCTGAGCGCAGAGCCCAGCGCCTGAGCCCAGCGCCTGAGCGCAGAGCCCAGCGCCTGAGCCCAGCGCCTGAGCGCAGAGCCCAGCGCCTGAGCCCAGCGCCTGAGCGCAGAGCCCAGCGCCTGAGCGCAGAGCCCAGCACCTGAGCGCAGAGCCCAGCGCAGAGCCCAGCACCTGAGCGCAGAGCCCAGCGCCTGAGCGCAGAGCCTGAGCGCAGAGCCCAGCGCCTGAGCGCAGAGCCCAGCGCCTGAGCGCAGAGCTGAGCGCAGAGCCCAGCGCCTGAGCCCAGCGCCTGAGCGCAGAGCCCAGCGCCTGAGCCCAGCGCCTGAGCGCAGAGCCCAGCGCCTGAGCCCAGCGCCTGAGCGCAGAGCCCAGCGCCTGAGCCCAGCACCTGAGCGCAGAGCCCAGCGCCTGAGCCCAGCGCCTGAGCGCAGAGCCCAGAGCCCAGCGCCTGAGCGCAGAGCCCAGCACCTGAGCCCAGCGCCTGAGCGCAGAGCCCAGCACCTGAGCGCCTGAGCCCAGCACCTGAGCCCAGCGCCTGAGTGCAGAGCCCAGCGCCTGCACACAGCGCAGAGCCCAGCGCCTGAGCAGAGCCCAGCGCCTGAGCCCAGTACCTGAACACAGCCCAGCGCCGAGTGCAGAGCACAGAGCAGAGCGCCAAGCAGAGCACAATAGATGGCACAGAGCAGAGCACAACCCATTAAAGGCACAGAGCCGAGCACAATAAACGCCACAGAGCCGAGCACAATAAACGCCACAGAGCCGAGCAATAAACGCCACAGAGCCGAGCACAATAAACACCACAGAGCCAAGCACAATAAACGCCACAGAGCCAAGCACAGCACAATATACGGCACAAAGCACAGCACAATAAACGGCACAAAGCACAGCACAATAAACGGCGCCGAGCACAGAACCAAGCACAACACAATAAACGGCGCAGAGCACAATAAAAAGCAGAGCACAATATACGGCACGGAGCAGAGCACAGAGCCGATGTGCAGAGCCCAGCACAGAGCCGAGCAAAACAGAATAGACGCCACAGAGCCGAGCACAATAAACGCCACAGAGCCAAGCACAATAAACGCCACAGAGCCGAGCACAATAAATGCCACAGAGCCGAGCACAATAAACGCCACAGAGCCAAGCACAATAAACGCCACAGAGCCAAGCACAGCACAGTAAACGCCACAGAGCCAAGCACAGCACAATAGACGCCACAGAGCCAAGCACAATAAACGGCACAGCGCCGAGCACAGCACAATATACGGCACAGAGCACAGCACAATAAACGGCACAGCCAATCACAGCACAATAAACGGCGCCGAGCACAGAACCAAGCACAACACAATAAACGGCGCAGAGCAGAATAAAAAGCAGAGCACAATATACGGCACGGAGCAGAGCACAGAGCCGATGTGCAGAGCCCAGCACAGAGCCGAGCAAAACAGAATAAACGCCACAGAGCCGAGCACAATAAACGCCACAGAGCCGAGCACAGTGCCAAACACAGCACAATAAATGGCACCGAACCAAGCACAACGCACCACACTTATCAATAGACTGCCCTCTGGGCAGGCTTTACACCTAGTAAATATATAAAAACCTTACATATGAGGGAATATATATTCCAACTTTTCAACAATGATGCTTTTTTAGTTAATGAAATTTTAATTTTTTTAAGCCTTTACTGGCTCAACTGGTACAATAACAAAAGGCCCATATGTTTAGCATCAAAAAACCCTATGACTTACAATCAGTTACAAACTGGTGAAGGTAACCGTCCTTCACCATAAAACAGTACAAAGAGTGGAAAAAGCCTAGTTTAGTCAACATAGCGAAGGTAAAACAACATTTATTGTTGGATCAAAACATAATTAGTATAGTAACACAAGCTAATACAATCATGAGATTGTACTGAGATTAGATTGATTACACATAAAAATAAATAGTACATGTTGTATTGAAAAAAAAATCCTTTGCAAACAATCTGGCGTTTTAAATACTTACGTTACTGTGTGTCCATTATTGTTGCTGTTGTCACATATTTGACAAAAGACAGGTAAAAAAAGAAGTCATTACTGGCTTCGTAAAGGGGATTACATGTGATCAATGGTGTAATGGATTTGCTTTACAAAGAAAGCAAGATAATTGTGGATTACAGTAATTCTTTCAAGTGGTAAAGAACTATATATTGCAGCTTTGAAGGTGAACAAGCCTGTCTTAAAGTAGATTCTCTAGTCAACGGATAGACATTAAGTAGCATTGCTAATAGATATCATGTAATTTGAGCTGGAATGTTTGTTTTTTTAAGTCTGGTGTATTTTGAAACAACTCTTGAAATAATGATGCTTATTTCTAAATCTTCTAAATTCCATGTGAAATCTTTATCTAGATAATAGACACTCATTCAAAGTGACATTATGTTTTTTCTGGTCTGGTTGGGATCCTATAATAAAAGAGGGAAAAATTTCAGGGACAGAAAACTTTTGTTTGTTGTACGGACGGAATACTGGCAAAAACCAACATGCTTTGTACTGATACTTAGAAGGTATATGTTGCCAGTTGGAAGATTGTTGAAATGTCTAATAGATACACAAAGGAATATCTACCCTTGATAATGAAAACACAATAATTGTGCAAATAATATATATATTATTTGTGATTATTTATTAATGACAGCAAAGAACAAAGAAAATATGCAAAAATTACTGATCCGTTATAAAAGCTATCAACATGAAAAATTTGAAAAGACTCTTAAGAAAATTTACTTTTTTCAGGATGAAATGTCTCTTAAAGGCTTTGATCTCTAGGTAATGATAGGTTTTTTTATAGTTAGGAGATGTTTTAGAATAAACACAAACTACAGATTGCAATAAACTAATTTCATTTGCATTTGCCATCTGCATGTCCAGGCAGTGCTTACTTGATATTGGGAAGGTATTCCAGCTTCCAAACATCCTGTAATAAATGGTTTGACATGATCCTGTTAGTGAACAGGGATGAGCCGAACACCCCCGTGTTCGGTTCGCATTCGAACTCGAACAATTTCAAAAGTTCGAGTTCGAACTCGAACACGAACCGAACTCAATGCAAGAGGGCATATATGCAAGATATTTGCCATAACAGGTGTATGGGGGTCCGGGTAGTGCCCTGGGGGACGGGAAACAAGGACAAAAAGTTTTAAGAAAAAGTTTTTAAAGGAACCATGAATTTTCCATGAAATAAAGATTAAGAATAAAAACGAAAAATTCCTTCAAAAATCGTGCCTAGGAGGTCCCCATAACCTGCTCGTGAAGTGGCGGATTTGTAGAATTATAGAAACATTTAAAAACAAAAAAATGACATTTCAAAAGACGGTAAAAGGTTTTCCTTTAATCTATTCATAAACAACTGCTTGGGGCGGCAGCCTGTATGAAAAGAGGAGACATTTTAGGACACGCAGAACAAGTTTAGTGATTTTTTGGCTAAATTATGGTGAAACTTATGCAGGCTTTGGATGAAACTAACAATAGGTGCTTTAAAATTGGGCCTTTAGTGTCGGCAACAGTGCCGTCACACCGTAACCCCTCAGTGGTATTGTGGAAGAGTGCAGGGTTAGACCCTGCGGTCCAATATTAAAATTATATGAATCTGGTATAGGCGTCAGTGGCAGTGCACCCAAATATTAGGCCTTTGGTGCCAGCTAGTGCCTTCACAACGTAACCCCTCTGAGGTATTGTGGAAGAGTGCAGGGGTGGAGGTTTTGGTAATGCAGAAGAGATCCCCGATCTATTCAGTTACGTCAACAGCTGATCCAGGACTGATTCATTTTTATAAATGACAACCGGTCTATAGAGTCAGTGGACAGATGCACTCTTTTGTCTGTGACAAAACCTCCAGCAGCACTGAACGTCCTTTCAGAAAGCACGCTGGATGAAGGGCAACCTAGTATCTGCATAGCATATTGGCTAAGCTCTGGCCAGTGATCCAATCTCAACACCCAGTAAGCCAGTGGATCATCTGCTGTAGAGGTATCCAGGTCTGCCCTTGCCCCTAGGTAGTCCTGCACCATACATTGAAGACGCTGGCAATGGGTGCCTACATTTGAAATCCCTGGGCGTCGTGGACTAAAAAAAATTAAAAAGGCATCAGTCAAGCGGCCCCGGCCTTCACCGCTCTTCCTCTGATCATCTGCAGCCTCAGAAGCACCTGTGTCATTACTTGGTAACCTACCAGTGCCTGGAAAGGTGTTACACAAGTGTCGCTTTAGAGTGTCCTCAAGTTGTTTCATCCTGTGCTCCCTCTATGCGGGCAGGATGAGCTCTGCAACTTTACCCTTGTATTGTGGATCAAGAAGACTTGCCAACAAGTAATGATCCCTCTCCTTGATAGCACAAATCCTGGGGTCCTTTAGCAGGCTTTGCAGGATAAGGGAGCCCATGCAGCCTAGGTTGGAGGTGGCATTAGCTTCCGAGTCTTCCTGGTCAATGAGGATGACCCCATCGTACACTTACTCCTCTCAGCCACGTACTAGTCCTTGGGTTTTGGGGCACACAAAACCCTCCCTTGAGGAATCCCCACCTTCAATGCCCCCACTACTTAAATATTCCTCCTCCTCCTCATCCTCCTCCTGTCTAATCTGAGGACCCGCAGGAATGCTGTCTACGTAAAGACTGGGGCCTTGAAAGCTAGGGAAGGCCTCCTCTTCCTCCTGCTGCTCTGCCTCTAGTGCCACATCTATAATTCCCTGCAGAGTGCGCTCCAGCAAGAACACTAAAGGAATTGTGTCACTGATGCATGCACTGTCCCTGCTCACCATCCTCGTTGCCTCCTCAAATGGTGACAGTACAGTGCATGCATCCTTGATCATCAGCCACTGCGGGGGGGGAAACAAGTTGACCTGAACCTGTCCTTGTGCCATACTAACACAGGTACTCATTGATGGCCCTCTGCTGCTTGTGCAGATGCTGCAGCATTGCCAATGTCGAGTTCCACCTGGTGGGCATGTCACAGATCAGACGGTTTGTGGGAAGGTGGAATTCTCTTAGAATTTCTGCAAACACTTGCTGGGAATGACCGTCTAAAGTGGCTGCAGACTTTTCTGGCCTGGCTGAGAAGCTCTGCCAGCCCTGGGTACCTGGTTAGGAAACGCTGTACCACCAGATTTAAGACGTGTGCTAGGCTTGGTACATGTGTCAACTTACCCTGGCATAGGGCGGAGAGAAGGTTGCTGCCATTATCACAGACGACCATTCCCAGCTGAAGCTGGCATGGTGTTAACCATCTCTGCACCTGCCACTGTAGAGCTGACAGAATTTCTGGCCCGGTGTGGCTCCTGTCCCCTAAACAAACCAGCTCAAGCACAGTATGGCATCTTTTTGCTTGAGCCATTGCGTAGCCCCTGCCACGCGTCGGTTTAACTGCCACTTCACCAGAGACAGAGAACGAGGAGGAGGAGGAGGAAGAGGTGGTGGAGCAGACAGACCTCATACAAGCAGCTTTCTGGAGGCGTGGTGGATGAACAAGCTCCAGCACAGAGCCCCGTCCTGGATCCCTCCCAGCTACAATCAGCGTTACCCAGTGTGCCGTGAAGGAAATGTAAGGGCCCTGTCCATGCTTGCTGGACCACGTGTCTAAAGTCATGTGCACCTTGCTGCTGGCTGCCTTTCCCAATGACTCCATACCATTGTCTTCCACGTGCTGGTATAGTGCTGGAATGGCCTTCCGTGAAAACAAAATGGCGTTTTGGAACTTGCCACTGTGATACAGCACATTGAGCAAATTCACGGAAGGAAGCAGAGTCCACCAGCTGGAAAGGCAGCAGCTGCAATGCGAGTAATTTTGCTAAGATGGCATTTAGACGCTGTGCTTGGGGATGGTTGGGACTATATTATTTCTTACGCTGCAGCAGCTGGGGCAACGTAATCTGACTGCCTAAATCTTCAGCTGATGGGATGCTGTCACATTGTGAGGAAGGACCTGGTACACCCATTACTGTAGCATCATCCCTGTCAGTGGAGGTTGTAGGCAATGACATGGCAGGACATATAGTGGGGGTAGAGACATATGAGGAGGAGGAGGACCTATGCAAAGTGTTGTGCCAACGGGATGCGTGGCAGGTGGTCATATGTCGCCTCAAGCACGTGGTACCCAAGCGTGGGATGTCTTTCCCACGCTTGATCCTCATCTGACATACTGTAGATTACAAATAGCATCGGTGTGGTCTGCTGCACATTTCTTAAAGAACTCCCAGACAGCAGACTTCCTGTACATGTGCTTTGAGACAACAGCGCTCTGCACCTGAGCAGCTGTGACTTCTGATGCCTTGGACTGGCTACGGTTGGTCATAGAGGACGTTCTGCCTCGTTTTTGTTGTGCCTCCTCCTCCTCCCTTGACTCCTCTGTTCGATCAGGCACCCAGGTGGAGTCAGTGACCTCATCATCATTGTCATCACCCCCTATCTCCTCGTCACTGAAGCCAACTTGGCAGTATGCTGAAGCTGCTGGGGCAACATGAGTGCCAGTTATTTGTGTGTCACTGGCACCCCCTTCCTCTAGGTTGATTATACTCCCTTCCTCAACCTCAGAGTTTGAATCAGAGCACTGTAGTTGCTGCGCATCCTCAAGCATCATGTCACTGTCATTGTAGTCAAACAATTCAGCTGACTCCTCTGTGTGTGATAGTGAGGCTACGGCAGGAGTAGCTGTGGACATGGAGGCTGAATTAGATGTTTTGGCAGCTGAGGTGGACTATAAACCACTACAAGCCTGGCTGGCAGAGGACTCGGAGGATGAGGATGGCCTGGTTAGCCAATCCACCAAATCCTCTGTATGTTGCTGCTGCTTAAGACGACCAGCACCAGTTAGAAAGGACAAGCGTGCCCCTGCAGAGGATGCACCATGTCCACGATGACCAGAGGCACAGCCTCTCGACACAGAGACTGCTTGCCCTCTTATCTGTGTCTGGGAGCGTCTGCCTGTCCTTTTTGGTCTTTCTGACATGGTGAGTGATATATAGATTAAAGATATACAGAACTCTGATTCAACTCTGTTATAAAAATTGGAGATATGCAGAACTCTGATTCAACTGTGTTATCTAGATTAAAGATTTCCAGAACTCTGGTATAACTCAGTGAGACACCCTGATAGCTGGCAGCCAGTGACAAGACATAGATTAAAATTCCCAGAAACCACCTATAAATCAGTGAGACCCCCTGATGGGTGGCAGTGACAAGACACAGGTTATAATTACCAGATATCTGCTACAAGTCAGTGAGACCCCTGATGGGTGGCAGTGACAAGACACAGATTACAATTCCCAGGAACCTCCTATAAATCAGTGAGACCCCTGATGGGTGGCAGTGACAAGACACAGACTACAATTCCCAGATATCTTGTAGAAGTAAGACCCCCCCAATAGCTGCTGGCAGTGAGAACACACATATTACAACAATTCTCAGATATTTTGTAGAAGTGAGACCCCTCAATAGCTACTGGCAGAGAGAACACACAGATTACAACAATTCCCAGATATCTTGTAGAAGTAAGACCCCCCAATAGCTGCTGGCAGTGAGAACACACAGATTACAACAATTCCCGGATATCTTGTAGAAGTGAGACCTCCCAATAGCTGCTGGCAGTGAGAACACACAGATTGCAACAATTCCCAGAAATCTTGTAGAAGTGAGACCCCCCTTCAATAGCTGCTGGCACTGAGAAGACACACTAACAGAACAATCTCCTCTCAAAAAACACGTGCTGGGGGCTGTGTGAAGCCTTATATAGTGTGTTAGCTCTGTGAGCCCATGATTGTGCAAAATTTGCCCAATCAGGACGCTGAGCCATGATTGGCATAGTCTTGCACCTGACCTGTGGTCAGGTGCAAGGCTGTAGCCAATTGCAAGCTTCAGGCCAGTGGAAAAGTGCATTGTGGTCCATTGTGGTGCATTGTGGGTGAACTCGAACCGAACACGCAGAAATGTTCCTAGTTCGCGAACAGCCGAACGGCCGATGTTTGATGCGAACTCCGAACAGATCGAACCGAACAGCTCATCCCTATTAGTGAACAAGTTAGATGAGTATTTACTAGTTATACAATGACCGTTCTACTAGTATAACTCATCTGAACGAGATGCATCACTGATTACTACTGGTATCATAAATAATAATAAAATGCCATTTGCTGTTTGTATAATTAAATATTACTTCCAACGTTAGTAATATACAACTATGGTAATTTTGAGCATTATTTAAAAATGCGCGATGGTTCCTTTTTTCTTTATCTTTTATTAGCTATATCCTGTGGCTGTATCTGCAGATGTCAAAATTGTCTCTTCATTGTTTTAAATCAGCGTGTTTTATTTCTTAGTTTAGATGTTGAGTGACGGTTATTTGAAGGATAGAGACACATATTTTAATTAGCTTCCCATTATCAAGAACCTTCCTTCACCCTTTGCAAAGGTAACACTCAATGGAAAATGTAGAATATAATCCTTTTTTTAAAAAACTCAACTAAATTAATGCACGTTGGAGCAGAACATTTGCCAGCACTAAAATAAACTGGGAAAAAAAGCTTTTTTAAAGCCTGAAATATATATGAGTTATTATTTTAATCTGTTTTATCTATGTTTTTATCATTGCAGTAACTGTCTTCGTTGACATCATTAGTACTTGAATTACTTGTCTACCCAAATATCTTTGAAATAATAATTAAATTAACCCCTTCATTTCTGTGATCGTGCCTACTTGGTCATCAGTAGCAGATACAGCAGCCAGCGATATTTTTTACACGATGGGGGGCTTTGTTTTAGTATTGCAAATTAAATGTGTTGTTGCAAATGAATTTCATTTGCATTTGGACGCCAGGAGGTGCCCCCAAAGTTTTAGCATGATGCCTGATTGCTAATAACTCTGTTTTAACCCCATAGTGACCAGGTGATATTAGCATTGTCTGCCCGAAAGTACCCACTGCTGGTTTAACATTTCTGCGCTGTTGGTGTTTAGGTCTAATTTTCCTCTTACTCATTTATGGGACCCACATATATTATATACCGTTTTTATGGCCATTGAATTGACTTTCTAAAGATACCATTATTTACATAATATCGTATAAATTACTATAAAAAATATTAAATAAATAAAAAAAATGGAAAAAACACACTTTTTCGAATTTTAATCCCCAAACTCTACAACTGCCAAGAGACCCGGCTAAATTATTTCAAAATTTTGTCCTGAAATTAGAAATACCCAATTTTAACATGTTTTTGCTTTTTAACCACTTCACTGCTGAGCCATTTAACCTCTGTGTGCTGAGTTCATTTTGAGCTTTTTGTACTCATCATGTTTAAACGTGATTTAAAGTCCTATTTTATTATACGACCCAGACAATTTTTTTTTAAAAAAAACAACACTTTTTTTTAATTTTTTTATTTGTGCACCAAAGATGGGCATGATCGGGCTTTTCCAATGATACCAAATATGACCCTCTAGCTACCACGTATCAGGGGATATGGAAGTCCAAAAGACTCCCCTAGCTCCACTTGGCAGCTACGGAGTTTACTGACCAACTGATGTCATCGCACATATGGTGACAATGTCAGTGTGTGGGGGTAACCTCAGAGGCTTGGCTGACATCCAATATGTCAGCCACCTCTGGGAGCAATCACGATCCGGTAACTAATGGGTTAATGAGAGGCACCTCTGGAAAGGACAGACTCTGCCCTCTCCAGCGGTGCCTCTCTTTTTTTCTAAGTGCAGCCATTGGGAAGGGAGAGGAACCAAAGGACCTCTCCCCTTCCCCTTTCAGGTTCCCCCTTGAGGTGCCGGGAGGCCCCTCAAAATGACATCATCATGCACAGCGATGACGTCTTCACGATGGCTGGGGCCCATAAAACCGTCAGGCCAGCTTCAAGGAACCCAGACTGACCGGGGACCACAGCCAGAGATAGGGAGGGAGTGGGGTTAAAGGACCATGACGTACATAGTACGTCCTTGGTCCTTAAGGGGAATTTTCTCCAGGATGTACTATGTACATCAGTGGTCCTTAAGGGATTGAATCAGCTGGAGAATGATTCTTCCCCATCTGGTCCTGCATGGAGCTCAGAAGTGCAGTATCTCCATTATGCCAGTAGATGGAGAACTCTGCTTGCCAAATAAGTTATTACATTAAGAAATACACTAGGAATTTTCCCAAAATTGTCTTACTATATAATTAATTAAAATGATTTTCCAAAACCCACTGGTTCCTGACAATGTTTCTTTTTTTTTGGATCATCACTTGGTAGTGAAGGGATTAATAAAGCAAATATTTAAAACATCTTATATAAATTGCATTTCACCAATCACCAAAGAAAATATATAGCAAACAGTGCTATAGCTACATATACAGAATAGCAAAAATAATTAGAGTCTATTCTATCAAAATATACTTTTGCTGAAATGGCAGAGCTTTAATAATTGTTATTTTACATGTTGCATATATATATATATCTTTTCTGGGAAAATAAAATAAAGGCACAGGGCTAGTACCCCAGCACTTTGGCACATAAGTCTTCCTTCTGAAGGTATATAAGATGTTAAATAGTTACAGTTACAGTTACAAGTACTTATATAGCACCAACAGATTCTGTAGCGCCTTATAATGGGGAAGCATAAACAGGAGACATACATGATACAAGAGGAAATGCAACCCTGCCCGTAGGACAACAGTCTTATCGTAACAGTTTACAATCTAAGGGACAGGGTTAGCTGAAACAAATGGGAGCAGAGGGAAGGTGAAACTGGTGGCCATAAGAATGTTATAGGGATTGCAAGGGAAAGACCAGAAGTTTGGGCTTAGTAAGAGTAATTAGAGAGTGAAGTGGAGACAGCTGGACAGGAGAGCTGAAATTAGGGATCAGTCCTTGGGTGGGCTGAGACAGCAGAGGGAGTGAGAAATGGAGATGAGAGATGGAGACCATTTTTAAATAGTCTAAAGTGCCCACTCCCACTGAACTGGTATTAATCAAGCTACACATAGACATACCTCTCCTTTTGCAACAACACATACAGGGTTATTCAGAGAGAGGAGAAAACCAGGAGAATGATTGAAGAAGTGAAAATTCTAGGTCAAAATAGCCAAACCAGAAAAATCCTCCCATTTATCTCACTTTCCTAATCGGCTATTTTGACCTAAAATTTTCACTTCTCCAGTTATTCTCCTGTTTTTATCCTCTCTCTGAATAACCCCCATAGTCTCTATATCACTTTCCAGCAATGTGCCATTTCATGAGTTAAACATGCATGATTCTGTCCAACTGTAAACTCAAAGTAAATTAACTTGTGTGAAATCCCTCCCAAAAGAACTCACTGCAGCTGTGTACATACTGTAACAGCACACATACATCAATCCACAGTGATCTGCATTACAAACGATACTAACTACATATGTAAATCATACATGTGCCCCAGTGGTGTATTTAGGTTTTGTGCTGCCCTGGGCCTGACTAAACTCGTGCACCCCCTAATTTAAATTTGAGGCACCCCTTCCTGTTAAGGGAATACCTCTTCCTGGTTAATCCCCACCCTTCCTCTTTATGCTCCACCTTTTCCTCTTAGAGCTCCGCCTTTTCCTCTCTTTATATTAAAAGTGGATACCAAGTTACTACTTGTATATTTTGTATACCATTTCAAATGTATCTATTGAGATAAATAAAATTATGAAATGTTTAAATTCAAGCATTATTACAAAGAACAGCCACGCCTGTCAAGTATACTGGATCACAGCCGCTCTAATTGGTTGAACAATGAAATCCACAGAAATGTGCACTGCATATGAGCGTATCACAGAGCTGCACAGCAATAAAACCCACAGAAATGGGCACTGTGTATGAGCATATCAGAACTGCACAGCAATAAAACTCACAGTAATGTGAAGTGTGTATGAGTGTATCCCAGAGCTCCAGGGCAATAAAACTCAGTAATATGCAGTGTGTATCACAGAATCCACAGCAATAAAACTCCCAGCAATGCAATGTGCAGTGTGTATGAGTGTATCAGAATCCACAGCAATAAAACTCCCAGCAATGCAATGTGCGGAGGTGCGAGGTAGAGCTGTGTGCAGAGTCAGCAGGGACTGTGTACGGACTCAGCAGGATTTCCCTCCAGGCCATGTTAGGATCACAGCTGTGCCTGTGCATGGAGCCATCTTGTCAGTAGTGGGGTGCCACTGCCAGAGGGTGCACCGTGGCTTTGATTCCCTTCCCGGTGGGTGTTCAGTCCAGAATAGATTGAGAGTCCATGTTAACGAAAGGGCGGGCAGCTGCGTGCATGTGTGTCACGTGGTACAGCCAGTCAGGTGGTACTGAGACTCAGTACCCCCTGACTGGCCGGACCGCGTGACCTGCACGCACGCAGCCTCACCAGGAGCCAGGCAGCTCAATGACAAATTTCTATCACTGCAGTGCTGGTTAAGGAAAGGTCCACTTTAAACAGCGGTAAGCAGACAGGGCTTCATATTCTGCTGATACCCCCCTTTACCTGCCGTTTACTGTCATCTTCTCTCTCTGCACATAAATCACATCCCCTTCCCCTATCCTAGAGCTGCTGCGGGGCAGGGGAGAAGCTATGGAGGGAGGAGAGGGGGATTTTTATTCTATTCGATTTTATTCCGTATGCAAACGCCCTGCTCCGCTGCTCATTGTTTGAGAACACAGCTCAATGCTGACACACAGTGACAGAGGCACCTCCTAGTACCCCCTAATGACACCCCAATAATCACTGGTACCTGGGGCGGCCCACCCCCCGCCACTCCCCTAAGTACACCACTGCTCTATGATATGCTCACACACAAGTTTGGCGAACTGCCAGCAAGTACGGTGCTGTTTGAAGGCAGTGCAAATCCCCATAGAGAAGTAATGGTTAATCTGTTCAGAGAACACCAAACAGCAGAGAAATGGCAGTGAAATGCCCTGATGTTCGGTGGTTTCAATCAGCAGGTTTATTCAGGCGAAACCCATAGGTTTCAATGTTAAAAATATTCCCGTTTTTATGCAATATCTAATAAACCATTTATTATTTTAATCTGCAGTAAAAAGTCTTTATTGATTTTTTTTTAGTACCTTTTAGTAATTTTTCAGATATTTTTTGGGCGAAATTCCCCCCCCCTTTTTTTAATAGCGGTTTTTCTTTTTTCTGTAACAGAACTTTTTATTATCAATCATAGGATCTTATATGTAAATTCCAGACATTTTCGTTCAGTAGTTCTTTTGAAAACAGCAGGCCACGGGTTTGCGGTGGCAGCATTCAGCAGCCAACTCCATGCACTTTGGGGACCCTGCGGTGAATGGTGAATTCAGTGCAGGGTGGGGAAATTTTATTCCCCGAAATGCAGGGAACTGCAGAACACCAAAATGTTGGCGTCATTTCGGTGCTCTGTGAGTAACCCATTTATTGGTGAGGTTTTTTGCTGCCCCCTGGAAAGTGAAAGCCTAGGCCTTGCCTACCCAGGACATATTTGAAAATGAGTGAAATCTCAATGTATCCTTCCTGATAACATACTTTGCAAAAGTAAAAAAAAATAAAAAAAAATTAGGGGTGGGACCACCCGGTGCAGGCCGCCGCCCCCTGTAAAGTGCCACCCTAGGCCTAGGCCTTGTTGGCCTAGGCCAAAATACACCACTGATGTGCACAATGTGCCATTCCCAAAAGGAAAAAAGGCAACCTAGAAGTTGAAAAAAGCATAAGCATCCAAGCAAATAAAATTATATAGCTACATGTAACAGAAGGTTGGAACCCACAATGTCTATATGTGAATATAAACTGGGGAACATGTCATATATCAATGTAACAATAAAGAGGAGCAACAAAAAAAGGATACGATGATGAGTACAAATTAGGATTAAAATCAACAGAACTAACCTTAAATGAAGCTAGTGGAAATATGTATGTGTATTTCTGCTGTGCCTGTGCTGAAAGTCACCTAACACTGACAGAGTGCCAAAAGTATAATGGTAACAAAAGCAATGCAAACAAAAAAACACAGCAACAACCACAGAAACTGATCCTTTACTTTGGGTATATTTTTGCTATTTTATTTCCAAACAAATTCAAGGCGTTGCTTTAAATATGTTAGCAACCAGTATCCTTTCCACCTGTCTGTGCACTCAGCATGGTAATAGCAATGATGGTCTATGAAGTGCAGACCAGTAAAATGTCTTACTAAGCCACACACTCAAAGTAAATTTTCAGTATAAACAGTAAAATAATTTTGTGTCTGTGAAGAACTGCATTTTATTTTAGTGTGTATTATAAGTGCGAGATAAAACCATAAGTTGAAAGCAAAATATCTTAGATAGACCGTATCCCGTTCTGTTCAAATAACAAGTGATAAAGTTAGACTATTTAGAATGTCATAACTATGTATAAACCTATATGCACAACATTTCAGAACATAGTATCACTTATTTTACAAAAACAAGCATACGGTAAACTTCAAATTATTTCAGAACAGCTGATTTTCAAGCATTTGAGTCAGCAAGGAAACAATGTTACTGAATCTAATGGAGTTAATCAGTAGAATCACTGGTGTTTGTCATAGTTGTAAACAACAGTGAAAATCGCTGCTGTTGCAATTGTGAAATACTTTAGCATTCCATCGATACTAATTCAAACAACAGCAGGCGAAGCTTCATTCTTTATCACAGAAGTTCCTATCTTTCTGGCTAAGTGCAGCTATTCTGGTTTCTTATGTTAAATGTTGACCACTCTCAAAGGTTTTGCATCTCTCCTTGTCACATGTGCTTCATTGCAGGACCAATTTTGACCCCTTTACACCCAAAATCATGTTATCTTGATCTTGCATTGTAATGCCTGAAAAGCACTCATTAGCATATCAAAACACCATTTCATATTTGTCGGAAAGCATGGGATTTTGCAGTTGATTATATTTAAGTTTTTTAAACCCTCCACTTCCAAGATCCTTATATCACTGGTCTT
Source organism: Leptobrachium leishanense (assembly GCA_009667805.1). Classification (NCBI taxonomy): domain Eukaryota; kingdom Metazoa; phylum Chordata; class Amphibia; order Anura; family Megophryidae; genus Leptobrachium; species Leptobrachium leishanense. The sequence continues at coordinate 32,287,143 of CM019071.1, read as the reverse complement.
CAAAGGCACCGACAAGTGTCCGATATTGAAGAACCTCAATCTGCAGCTAAGCAGGACAAACTAAATTTCTAGAAGATGCCCATTTAGCATGCCCCTTTTTTTCAGATAGTAGTGAGTAAATCTAATTCAAGCATTGTTTCATAAAAACAATGGCTTCCAAATTGTTCACCAGTTATGGTTAATGAGAAGCATCACATTATTAAGACTACATATTTAAATGGTTTACATTAGTACTAGAAATACTGATTCTGGTCCAGTTATGCTTGTGCTTTCATACTGGAGTATAGTAAGCATTTCTTGAACATATTTCCATGTGTACAGGTTATCCATATAAAACCAGTATTGTATTTAATGCTTTAAAATGTATGTTACGAAAATAGTAAAATGAAGCCAGGATAAGTATATAGGATTAAAAATACATTACAGTAACACTTTTTCAGATTGATTTTGTGTTGGCCAAAAAGTTTACATTCAATAGGTTTGTAGACTAGTGCTTAACCCCTTCACTCCCGAGATCGAGATAACTAGGGACTTCAAAAGCGCCGCTGGGTACCGATATCGAGTTATCTCGATCTGCAGCTCTGAAGGACAAAAGCAAATGGAATTTGTTTGCTGCAAATTAATTTTGTTTCCTTTAGGGCTGCAGAAGCTGTCCCCAAAAGTTTTAGCCTGTGGGCATAATGACATAGGTGCAAAAAATTGTTTAAAGTTGGTTGAAGAATGCCGTGACATATCGGGCTTTCAGCAGTCAATGCAGGGAACCAAGAGCTGTAACTCAAACTACTGTAAATCCATTTGGCCAGTAGGCAGCACCTTCTGCCTGCCAAAGAGGTTATTACAGTAAGAACTACACTGGGAATATTCCAAAATATTTCTTACTGTGTAATTAATTTAAAAAATATTTTTTGAAAACCAGTGGTTCCTGACAATGTATTTTTTTGAAAATCTATTGGTAGTGAAGGGGTTAATAATATAGCTAATACAGACTGCAGAGTGTATAGGTACCTTGGAAGTTAGGATAAAACGTATATTTTTAGTTAATTGATATATAAACTGTGATATCTCCTTTAAATAATGCAGAGGTCAAAATCAGAGTAACCTACATGGTAATGTTTTCATTTCCTTGTCAAAATGACTGGCTGTCCTTAAAAGATTGATGGGAAGAAAAGCAACATTGTTTAGTGCTTTTTTAGCTCTACCATTCTCGTCTTTAGTTACTTTGTCAAAAAGAAAGATATGTCTTGGGTTTAGTGTTCCTGCTTATGCTGCTTTTACCAACTTGCCCTTCAATCTGGATATTTCCTTGAGATTGTTTCTGAATAAATAAAAATCTTGACACATAACCTGATTAATAGTGTTCTGAACAGCAGTGGTTCTGATGTGCAATTTAAAAACTTTTTCTATTTATTCTTCATTTGTTTGAACACAAACTAATATTTAAGAGAATGTTAGCAATGCATTACTTTTAAAAAAAATTATATTGAAAGAAATATTTAATGAAGGAAATATCTAAGCAAAGCAACAATACGTGCTGTTACTTGCACATCTAGTTTTACTAAGTGAAACCACTAGTCATGCAATAAGTTATCTCGATTTTGCATTGTAATCCATTGAAAAGCAATCATTAGCATATCAAAACCCAATTTTCACTCCTTTTTAAAGACAGATTACAGGTCTATTCACTAAGGCTAGAGTCAGACTAATGCATTTTTCGCGTCGTCCGTGAAAAAGTGCGTTGGAACGAATGGACGTATTTTTTCACGGAATACGCGATAGCGGGCATACGATGCGCATTTTCGGCCCTGATTTTGTACGGATCATCAATAAAACACTTTTTGCGTCTGTATGTTATGTTGGCCGGACATTAGCAGCGTCTGACGTCTCCTAATCACACACACATGCCACTAGCGGACGCAGCGCACTCTGTACGGCAGTACTAGCGGTATCACGTTCTCGAAAAAATTTGTTTGTTTGCCGCTTGCGTTGCGCAGCCGCACTTTTGTGCGGCCGTACTTCGTATATTGCCCGTCATTGGTCGTCATTTGCTGCTACTACGGCCGTGATTAAGTGCGGCTGCACGCGTGTTCGCACTGCGTTAGTCTGACCCTAGCCTAAAGGTGAAACTCAGGAGAATTGGCAGGGGAAGTTAAAATTCTAGGTCAAAGTAGCCAAACCAGAAATATTCTCCCATTTATATAACTTTCCAAATTGGGTATTTGGTCTAGATTGTTCTCTTCTTATGCCAATTCTTCTGATTTTCACCTTTAGTGGATAGACCTGTCAGTGTGCCCTCTGTGGAGAAACATATTCTACTGTCTTATCTATCTCCAGGCACCCTAGAGAGAGATAAAATAAATTGTAATTAGTGGCCCCAAACCTCATTGTCACCAACAAAAATAAAACACAGTACAACAGTTAGGAAGAGGTTACAATACAGGAAGAGCTCTGGGTCACTCACTGCTGTACAGATATAACATTCAGGTGTTTACAATGACTGAAAATCCCTGTACTGCACAGATACAAGGTGTTACTGTAATTTACATACACAGGCATTGTGCCACATACAGATATTATTTTTATATTCTATTGGTATTTTATGGAAGCTGCACTGCTGAAAATCTCATTATGATTAGGGATGAGCTGAACACCCCCGTGTTCGGTTCGAACTCGAACAATTTCAAAAGTTCGAGTTCAAACTCGAACAGAAACCGAACTCAAAGCAAGTCAATGGGACTCAAAAGTTTGATTTTTAGAGTGCCCTCCAAGAGGGCATATATGCAAGATATCTGCCATAAAAGGTGTATGGGGGTCCTGGTAGTGCCCTGGGGGACAGGAAACAGGGACAAAAAGTTTAAAAAAATACGTTTTTAAAGGAACAGTGAGTTTTCCATAAAATAAGGGTTAAAAATAAAAACAAAAAATTCCTTCAAATATCGTGCCTAGGAGGTCCCCATAACCTGCCAGTGAAGTGGCGGATATGTAGGATGTATAGAAACATTGCCATCAAAGACCCACACACGACACCTAGCCATTTTAATGGGTTAAAATGCACAGGGACTGGCTACTATCCTGTTAGATGAGGGAATGTATTAGATGTATAAAGCAAGGTATATATGACAATGGATAGTCAGAGACTCTAAGGACTCAGCTTGTACGCTTTATGGTAGACATTTCTAACACAATAATAATTGTACGCTCACATAGGCCCTTCGGGAGAGGTACATGACATACAAATACTGGAATATTACGTTTAAATCTAAGGAGTGTGATAAAGATTTTATTAAGCCCTTGATGACAAATGACATAACATCTACATCATTAATGATTGCTTTACAGAGCCCTGGTCCTTAAGGGGTTAAACAGCATATCAGAGAGGATCATATAGTAGAAATGAACACTTCTTAGAATTCAAAACAAGCACAGTGTTGTTCATACATGTGCAGGAGCCCCCACCCAGTCTGCAGGCATATATCAAATTCTAATTGCTAATTAGAAGCACATGTTATTTCCAAACACTAATTAAACACCTGTAGTTTATGCCGTTTGAGAGCACAGGTCATTTAGAGGTGATAATCTTTGCACCTAGACATTAGGTACTTTTTAATTCAATATCTAATAAACCGTTGCTTATAATATTCTGCAGTAAAGAGTCTCTTTATTTCTAGATTTTTTAGTATTTTTTTAAGCATTTTTTATACTTTTCTCAAAAAAAAAATTCGAACTCGAACCGAACACGCCAAAAAGTTTGAAGTTTGCGAACTTTCAAACTTCCAATGTTCGAGTCGAACTCCGAACTGATCGAACCGAACAGTTCATCCCTAATTATGATCACTACAAACCCCTTTAAGCAGTAGATATCACCATTTTTGTATTTTATCTTTATCACAATTATGTTATTTGACGCGACGTTCATTTTTGCCTGTGTGACATTGTGCAAGATAAGGGGCACCATCTCGAGTTCAGAATCTTTTGTTCCAATAATATTTCTGTAATGGATAAATGATTACTAGAAAAAATAAAAATGAGCAACTGTACATTATTTTAGTTCCAGAACAACAATCTTTGTGCATTTTGTTTTACTTTACTCTGTATTTAATCTTTGCATAATGTGTTTCAAATAAATGTTATGATAATTAGTTTTTTTACAAAAATAGCTAGGTAGGGGATTTGTTAAAAAAGCATGCAAACTGGATTTTAATTATTTTCTTTTTGTTTCCTAAATTTCAATGCAAAAGTGTGTATACACATTTCTGAAAGAAAGTGCTCAATACAGTTTAATATAAGTATACCTACTATATTATTTAATGAATACGCCCAGGATACTGCCAACCATATATTAAAAAACTGCAGAAAATGTGTCGTTCTGAAATGAAAAAAATAAATGTTGCTAAAAAACCCATAAATGGACAACTAGACCTGCATTGCCCTTCTTAAGTAGTATAAATAATTCTGATGTGTATGAATAAGCTGAAGTACTAGTGTGCTCATTCTACGTGCCTACTCTTCCTTAATTATTGGGCTGCAAACTAATATCAGCTGATGTAGCCTTGAGTTTGCTAGTCACCAATGACCTCCTAACTGCTAAAAACCATAAACAAAAAGTAGCGTGGCTACACCTCCGAGGAGTTGGAATCCAATGTTCTTACCGGGTGCCGGGTGCTTTACCAAACGTGGTCCGCAAACCCCATACAGCAATACAAAAAGAAGATAGGCTACACTGGTTTTGTGTCTTTTTGTGTGTTTTTTTTTCACTATTTAGATTTTTCAAATCTGTATATGCAGTTAAGGTAATATAGAGAAGATGTTTCAGTGGTGTAAGGGTTAAAGAACCCATTAAAAGCAATTAAGAGAAGATCTGACTTTTGGGGAGGAGTTTCTTGATGAATTGTAAGATTTAAGCATGATGAGTAATATTGATGTTATGCATGATTAAGGCTCATTAGCCGAAACGTTGCTTTATTTCCTGGACCTGTGATGTTGTGGACTAAAGGCTTTTAAAGCAAAAGAAACCGGTGTAGCCTATCTTCTTTTTGTATTGCTAAAAACCATGGCCGCTATTCTATTCTCATCCTGCTTGACCTCTCAGCTGCTTTTAACACTGTTGACCACCCCCTCCTTCTACAGACTCTCAGCTCTCTCGGTCTCTGTGACACTGCACTCTCTTGGATTGACTCTTATCTGTCTAACAGGTCCTTCTCTGTGTCATTTGATGGTAACTCCTCTACAATGCCGTTATCAGTTAGTGTACCTCAAGGCACTGATGTAGGTCCTCTGCTCTTCTCTATTTACACCTCCTCCCTGGGCAAAATCATTAACAGCTTTGGCTTTAATCACCACCTCTATGCTGATGTTACTCAGATCTACCTCTCCACCCCTGATTTCTCTCTTCCTGTCCTCTTTTGCTTTGGCAATATCACTTAATACAGTAGGCTAACCCTAATCTAAAAAAAACATGTTCACAGTGTGAGCAGAGTGAGACTGGGAACAAATATTTCCCATCCTCCCTCTGCGATTCCTACGTGGTGCTGCCAGGATGCACAATGCAGGAGCTGATACTCGCATTAGCGAGCAGCACCCCTGCAAGTAACCATTAATGCACACAAAAAGGGAGAGGGTAAGGAAATCTGGGGCGCAGATTTTTTTTTACTTACCCTCTCCCTTTTTGCATCAGCCTTATAATATGACTCGCTGTCGGCCATTCTATGTTTGAAGAAGCTTCAGACCACCAGTGAATTGGTGGAAAGGTGTGTTTACTGGACAACATTTGGAGAGAGCCTTCACAACACAGCAGGTAACCTGACAAAGTGTTCTGAATGTCATTTACTAGGAAAGGTTTCATTTCTGAAGGGAAAATTCACTAATCATGAAATTATGGAGATCTGAATAGCACAATAGAACCTTTATGCCTAAAGAGCCACATTTTATGAAAATTGCTGATATTTCAAGTTAAAAGAACCCGGTGTTGACTGCTCATATTGAATTTCAATCTCAGTTAAATGTTTTCTGCACTGAACCTGCAAGATGCTGTATTTCTTCACATCTAGCCTTCAGTTGCATAGTAACATGAGAATGCCAAAATAAAAAGATTTTTTTTTTCTATATGAATAAATTAGAGAGCCAGCATGAACACATATCAAACAAAAAACAAAGGTTGAGAAAGGCAATGAAATAAATGGGAAATTATGTGTATGCGTTTTGTCTTAACTTTGGCAATATGCTTGAGTCTCATATCATAAAGTAACGGTAATGAAGTGACTTTTCAGATGGGGAAACAGCAGAAAGTAAAAATGTTGTTTTTATGCTTTTCGGATCTCTTGCAGCTTCCAGCAATAAGCTTGACCTTTAGAGAAATAATTAATAAAATAACGGAATTCAGGCCTTAAAGCAGGTTGGTTAGGAGGGAAAAAAGATTTTTTGCATAGTTTAAAAATTGTCATTTAATGATCTATTCAATAAACCCCATGACGTACCAGACGGCTCTACGGTTCATTACACATGAATTAAACTCTCATCAAGTGTTCGTATTTATGTATAATAGGTGTGGTTTGAGATTGCCATTTTTTCTCTTTTTATATAAACAATGTTATGCTTTTAAACAAAAATAAAATCAGATTCCAAGTCCAGCAGCTTCCACTGAGAAGACGCTTGTGGAATTAATACTGACAGGCTAGTGCTGAAATTACAAGTTGAGCTCTTGACATTTAATGTCAGGAGCTAATACTGTTAACAATTGCTAATTAGATAACTTTTCTGTTTGTTACTGCAAGATCGGTATCTCTTGTTCTCTTGAATGTTCATCGAGAGACTAATTGACCCCTGTATTCTTCTTGGAACATGAAGAAGACATGGTAGAGTGGACTGTTAATTTTTGAGGAAGATGTTAACATTAAATGATTAGCATTTTGGAAAATCAATTTTACAACAGTTTTTTTTAGCGGTAGTATAAAAATAATTAGCAGCTGGGATTCACATATTTTTGTCACATGCCCTATCCAAGCAATGAACACGTAAATATACAGTAACCCAATTCTAAAGATGAGTGGTAATGTCTGTATGTTGATATTTTTTGTTTTTGTACATTTCCTAAATGAGCAAACAAAAAGACTCAGACACAACCTTTGGGAAAAGATCAGATATTTACTTAAAATTTGTAATAGTTGTATATTCTAATGGTACAAAACAGCTCCTTAGATAGTAAACAACCATCAACAGAGTGAGGTAGAGAACCCCAACTGTGTAAGGTTGTCAGTATGCAGAGACAACAAGTAACATTGTAATCAGTATTACTTTTGGGATCTTACCCCTTATCTACTTTTGTGAACTAGTGGGCTCTTGCTGGCTTTGTTTTGTGAAAGTATAACTAAAGTGAATTTTTAACCCCTACAAGGAGGATCTCCTACATTTGATGTCCTCCAACATTCTTGTTTTATATTCTAATGGTTATTCATTTTGAAATTCAAAGTGCAGGGGTTAAAGTTTAATATAAATGAAGGTGATGAATTTAGAGCTGTTGTGATCTTTAACTTTTTAATAAACAGCCAAAACGTATGCTTGTAATGGATATTTGTCAGGAATAAAGTGTATAGAGGTCTCTAATTCAATGATGGAGAATACGTCAAGATATTTTCTGGCCCATTTCATGTGTTTGCTAAACACTGTGAAATAATCTGTTGCTTAATACATTGATTGTTCTGTTATTTTCTTGCTGGCTCCGTTTCTTCAGTTGGTCAAATTAGTGTCAGAAACATAATCACATTAAAAACACTAATATGAGACATTGATGTATTAGACTGTCTGACACTTAGCCATTATCTAGCATAACTAATGTTAGGGTAATTAAATTGTGTAGCATGATCTCAAGGTTATTTCTTCTTTAATTTTTGCATTGTAAACCATATAACTTACTGAAAACTAAATGCTACAATTAAAACATTATGATTATTACCATACCATGCTATATAACATATGGTTTGATTTTTTTAACCCCTTTACTACCGAGTGATTCTCTAAAAATCCACTACCAGCAACCAGTGGTTTTCTGGAAAATAATTTGTAATTAATTATACAGTAAGAAATATTTGGGAATATTCTCAATGTATTTCTTACTGCAATAACCTGTTTGGCACACAGATGTTGCAATCAATGGCCATGCTTCGGCCGTGTTAAGCTCATATGTCAGGTCATTCCCCAGCCAATTTTAAACAGTTTTAGCACCTTAGGAATTATGGCCACAGGGCTAAAACTTTTAGAGCACCTTCTGGAGCTCAAGCAAATGAAATTCATTTGCATACAAATAAATATGATTGGTAAAGACAAGGCATAGCTTAAAATCATGTTTACACCATCTCTGGTCGCTGTGTCTGCTACTACTGATTTTGTATACACAACCACAGTAGTGAAGGGGTTAATCATTTAATCAACAACTACAATACAGTATCCTACATTGCCACCACAATATATCTACAATGGCTTGATCCAAAACTGCTCTTTGTCAGAGCACTACAGCTGTACTGTCCACTGCTTTGCATTGGGGCTACATTGCTCCAGGCAAAACATTGACCTTTACCCTCAAATTCTAGTCAAATTGCCCCTTGCAACCAAGTAAGACCTTTGGACAATAATATACTACACATACAAAACAGACATGCAGACACTCTCTCCCAGCTATCTTCCTATGCTCCACACTGCTGAAAAAGGTTGAAAACGTTGACAATTGTTACAAAGTTGTATTTACAGATTTAGGAATGCCAGGATAGAAGCATTTTACATTGTATCTAGGATCTATGGAAGATAATTGTACATAAAAGTAATATTCTTCTGTACCTATCATGTCACAGTTGCCTAAACAGCAACTACAGGTTGTCCTGTTCTGTGACCTGCCATAAAAAGTACATACAGTATCTTGTCAACACTAATTAGTAGCATTTCAAGTCAAGCATTCTTTTATTGGAATGGTTACCAATTGTTTATCAATACAAAATTACAACTTGAGCTTGGTTTCAACTTCAAAGCTGGATGCATCCTTCAGAGTCTCCATAATGCATTTCGACAGTTAATTATTAACCTTTAAAATGTATCCTTACAAAATAATTTGTGAAACCATGATAACGATGTACAATGGTCAACATGCCCAACTAGTTAGACACAATCTTACTAAGGGTTCTAATTATTCTCCCATTCCACATGAATGATCAATAGAAAATGAAAACATTTTGAACAATTTGTTTGAAAGAATCTTATCACCTGCACCCTTCAGTGATAAAAAGGGAGTATTTGATCTATTTTTCTGGCTCTGTGGTTTGTTCATAATTATTTTTTGCATATTAAGTGATGAACATTAACATTTTTAACTACATAAATTCTGTTTATGAGATGTGCATGTGTTTTCATACAAATTGCATTTTGGCTGAATTTTTGGATCTATTAGTCTGAAATACCATTTTAAATAAAAAGATCACCTCTTCAAATTATCCAAAACCTGAATCACATCAGAAGCAGTTTATATTTGTGCATCATGTATTGGTTTGCCTCAGTCCACCCACAAGTCCAATTTGCTGGATCATTAAATTGAAATCAGAGCAGGTACTTGGCACCTCGTTTTCTCCTATCTCCCCTGTATTAATGAAAACATAAACACAACATAAAAGTAAATAAAAACATAATTAGGTATATAAAATACACCATATAAATTGTAAAATACACCATACAAAGTTCACATACAAAAAAAATTGTATAAATTGAGTATAGCTCTTATCATATTGAATATAATTACTGACCATCATAGAAGTTTAAGGTTACAAAAGTACTTTTATTGACGTCTCAGTTGTGGATATCAAGATTTATTTTGTTCCATATCAAGCCAAAATTGAAAAAGCTAAGTCAATATTTATCTGGGGGGCAGGTAATATATATCAAAGTCATTCACGCTTTCCACTAAATAAACACAACATGAGGTCTTTCTTTGAAGATTTGACATGCAATTTATAAATTTAAAGTTTGCCTTTTCATTTTCAAAACCGTTCATCAATGTTTCTTTTTAAAATATAAATATTGCACAAGAGATTACATTTATAAACAATGGTGTTGATGCAAGAGAAAAAAAAATGTCTCCACTTTATGAACTTCAGCAGAAGAAGCCACAAAACTAGAATCGTTTTTGCATAACTGATGTCCTATGGAAGGACAGGGTAAATTAATATCATAAACAACAACAAAAGCAAGGTCTAAATTAAATATAACATAAACAGAATACGTATAAAGCAGGATTGGCCAGAATGTAAATCCACTGCAGCTGCAAAACTACCAGTGCCTTGATGTTTTAAAGTTCAAACCTTAATTGTGAAAGACAATGCACAGCAGTGGCGTAGCGTGGGTTGTCAGAGCCCGGGGCAAGACAAGAATTTTGCACCCCCCTCCCAAACATGTGGGCACATTAGCACCATTAGAGCATTGAACCCCTTACTGGACAAGCAGACTTGAGATTCTTGGTTCCAGCCAAACAACATGGTCCTCTAGGGTATAAACGGCCGCAGACTTTACATATATATACTGATATATTTTTTATCTGCAGAGTCTGCTGAAAATATGGATAAACAATTTGATTTTTGTTCAAGTCAAGGAATCAATGATTTTGTGCACAGTGACAGAGCACTTCCCCTCTTAGCTTGTATAGGGAATAGTAACAAAATTATTAAATGGCTAAATAATTATCTGTAGTGGTGTACGTCATCTGTCAAACCTTTTATGGATTGTGGGATTTGTTGTTTGTAAAGTGCTAGTGTGCTTGCAAGGAATCTCTCCTTTTTTTTTTCTCCTCTGATGTAGCAGGTCATTCCTGCAGAGGGTTGTCTGTTTTTGTTATTTTATGTTGCTGTCCACTGATGTATTATTTGCTTTTCATTTGTTTCTTTCTGTTATTCCAGGAAGTGTTACAGGGTACAACCTCTCCACTTTTCTGATGTTTTATAAAAATTCAAGTTGACAGTAAGCAGGGATTGGCAATTAAACAAGCCATGTATTATTATTATTCTTTATTTATAAAGCGCCAGCATATTCTGCAGCGCTGTACAATAGGCACAGTATAGACAGGGTTACAATACAATACATTGAACAACATTTGACAAACAGTACAGGAGGAGATGAGGGCCCTATTCCCATAGGAACTCACAATCTAGGAGGGTTGGGGTTGGAAACAGGAGGAGAGGACTGTAAGGTGAGAGTGATTGATGGTTGCGTCAGTGAGTTGGGTGGTATGCTTCCCTAAATAGGAACGTTTTAAGGGAGCGTTTGAAGGAAGAGAAGTTAGGGGAAAGTCTGACAGTACGAGGGAGAGCGTTCCAGAGAGTGGGGGCTGCGCTTGAGAAATCCTGCAGTCTATCATGGGAAGAGGTGATGCGGGGAGAAGCTAGGCGCAGGTCGCTGTTTGACCTTAGGGAGCGGGTTGGGGTGTATTTGGTGATTAGTGAGGACAGGTAGTGGGGAGCTGAGTTAGTGAGGGTTTTGTAGGTAAGGATAAGGATTTTGAACTTAATTCTGCAGTGGATGGGGAGCCAGTGAAGGGACTCGCAGAGATGAGATCTGGGGGGAGCAGAGATCTGTGCAGAATAATCCAGACATTTGCCTGGATGGCATCTGAATTTTTAAAACTCTAGTTTATATTGTGCTGTTTGGCATGTGGTAGGAGTTTCATTCATAAGAAACATGACTGAAACTAGCCTTCCGAGAGGAGCTACTGAGTCCTGCTCGTCTTGTAATGAAGAGCTGGAGATGGCTATAGTAAGGACCCGACCACCCCAGATTGAGATGTATATGCGTGAATAATGTATTATATTTATTTCATAAAGAGAGGCAGCAGTCTAAGGATTTCCAATCCATCTATCTCAGTTTCTATCTGGTTTTATGTTTCCTATGCAATGCATCTGAACTCTTTTCCAGGCTGGCCCTTCCTTGCTATATTTTAAAATTCCAGATTGCCAGAAGGTCTGGGCACAGTAAGTTAGCCATACTTGAGTTATGGATCTAGCCACTGGTGACACACACTCAGAGAGAAAGCGGCTTTGCCAGGCAAGCTGCAGCATTAATGTTGCATTTCCTTTGTTGCTTGGTGGTTAATTGCAATGAATAACTATAGACACGGGCGGACCCACAGCCACTCACGGTATATGACAGGTACCTTGGCTGTTGGCTGAGCCTGGGCAATCGGCCGGGGTATGGATGGCAGGCACGGGCGAGAGAGGGACCGGATATGTGCAATGTCACTCACTCTCCTCACTGTGTGTGCACGCAGCCACGCACTGGTCCAGCTGCCATGCAGAACCTCCTGCTCTTTCTCATCCACGTGACATACAGAGTGGTGCCAGCACACTGCGTCACCATCGTCACGTGACTGCATTCTTCCAGACACGGCGGCGGCAGATCGATCAGGGTCTGCAAAACATTAGCGGTTGGAATATTAGGGGCGCACAATTTCAAAAGAAATTTGAGCCCCTAACAAAATCGTGCCCAGGGCCGCCTCCCCGTTGCCCCCCCCCACACTACACCACTGATAAGGTCCCCTTAGATCAGTGTTTCCCAAACCTGTCCTCAGGACCTGCTGATAGGCCAGGTTTGCCAGATATCTAAAGCAGGGCACAGGTAATATAATTTGCTGCTCAGAGATTGCAGGATTCAGTCTGCATTTCCCCAAGGTGATCTGTACACCAGGATTTCTATTAATTACAAGTATCCCAGGACAGGGCAGCAAAATGACATATTGTGCTATTAAATATTCCTATAAATCAGGGGTCAGACTCAGCAACCCTGGCCCTCCAAATGATTTGGAATTATATTTCCCTTAAGACTTTGCAAACCTAGTGAGCAGTCGAGCATCATGGGAAATGTAGTTTCAAGTCATCTGGAGGGCTGTAGTTGCCCACACCTGTGTTAGAGAGAGTTTGGGAAACACTGCCTTAGATATAAGGTGAACCTGCACACAACAAGTTAACTATCCAGGTGATTGATTTCCCTTCAGTGGATAGATCTGACATTGGTCATAAATTTCAATACGATATTTCATGCCCTGATGTGTTGTCACTGGCAGTATTTGCCAATTCCATGGTGCCTCCATGTTCTTCATGCATATTCACCACTGGAAGAAGACGACCATCATGAAGGGCTTACTAGTCATAGCACCAGCGTGCAATCAGACGTACTGAGTGAGTGGAGGACTGCTTGCAGGATAGCGCTTCCACTCACTGCTTTCCCTCACTCTGGCAACATGCCTCTGAAAGTGAGTGACAACTAACCTTTGACAAGAAAGAACTCTGTTTCTCCGATATAAGGGTTATCAAATAAAACACTAACACATAGGGATTGCCCATCAAATGAGCCAATATGTTTTGGGCATGACATGTGCACCTTGGATACAAATTAAGTATTTGACTCTCCTTGTAGCCAGAATAAAGGAAAACTCTGCATTATCTTTGGATTTTAGCAATGACCAGGAAAACCCTAGACGATGCCTGCACTCTGCTTAACACTTGAAAAATGGGAATTTTTTTGGATTGATTCTGTCATTTTGTGGCGGTTTATGCGATTAATTCGGCATTTTATCGGATGCGTTCGGTGGGTCAATTCAGCACACTTCAGGAACCCTGTGGGGAATGTTGTATTCTCAACATGGTCAGCAAATTGAGGTTGTCGAAGTGCACCGAACAATTGAGCACGAAAAATGTTGCTGAAATTTTGGTGCTCTTTGAATAACCCCTTAAGTAAGAACACTTCACTTTTTGTTTGGTGGTAGTGGCCCTTTAAAACGGGGGCGGTAAACTTTAACCCCTCTCTATTTCTCCCTGTTTTTACTTGAGAGCATTTCATTTAGCTTCACTGTTACATTTTCACTGTAATATATTCCAAAATAGTCAGTTTGTGCATGGAAACAAAATCAGGTTCTTCAGTAACTCAAGTTCCTCATCAACTTGAAAGAGCAAATCAATATACCTTGCAGTGATAATGTAGCAATAACCATTAACTTTTGTCACTTTGAAATGCTCATTATTGTCAATCCTGTGAGCAGTTCATATTTGACAGTTCATTATGAAGCTTCAATTGGCACAATAACCCATATCGGAAGTTAATCTAGATGTTTATGCATTCTGTGACCAAAGAATTACCTCCTTTTAAAAAGTAACACTAAACTAAAAAAAAAAAAAAACAGAAAACATAAATTATCTTATTCCCAATTCCTGGAGGAAATCCAAGCATAATTCTTCTGAATTTAAACACTGGTGAAAAGGTCAAAATAACTGTATAATTATATAAACTGGGCATTTAATGGGCAGACACAAATGTCAGCGTAACTAATCTCATGTGCATTTTATAAGACATAATGTGATATTCATTTAAAAATTACTGTGTGACCCCCACTTTAAAAATAATTAATAAAGTACTCATTGCTCATTTATTTTATAGTTACAATTATTCTTAATTTTTTTCCCATGTCCTGTACATTGCTTCTTTCCCTTGAAGGGATTCAGTGCATGCACACTTGACCTAAATACTGTAAGCAGTATAATGCAATCTTTCTCCTGACTAGCTTCTCGTTTTCTCTGGAAGCTACTGAAATGAGAGCACGGCAAATAATGCTTCCAATTTCCCGTGTGTGCTGTCTTTGCTGATCTCCATTAGAAGTGCATATTCCCTACATCAAGCATTTCAGGGACTAATTAAAACACATTTTCTAACGCGCTATCTTTCTCATTTCTCTTGTACTATTGTTATGTTTTTCTTTTTTAATTCCGTTCAAATGTTGGCTTTATCTTACCATTGTATATGTTATTGTTATAGAGCATACACTGTGTTGTTAATTATTTTATAATACATTATCAGGGCCGGGGCTTACTATAAAGTGGCACAGGAGGCCGCCTAAGAGCGGTGGGGGCACCAAAAAAATTTGCATCCCCGGTCACAATTTTTGACAGGGATCCAAATTTTTAAACTACCTGCCAAGCGCTGTTTCCCTGCTGCTCCTCTAAGATGCAGCCAGCGCGCTCAATTGTCCATCAGGTGCCCTAAGTTACAGACTTCCTTGCATTGCTGGAAGCCTGGGCTCTCTTGTTCTCCTCCTTTTCCTGTCCTCCTTGCTTGTACCCGGCCCCTCTGATGATGTCATGAGGAGGTGTCACATTTTCCCTGGTTTTGGCTGCGCCCCCTGGTGGTGAAGGGCCTCCATATCTGTTCTTCCCTGTGTGTTTGGCTGTGCTGTCAGGGGCTGATCTGGGGTTCTGTTGTGATCTCCTGCTCTGGGGTCACATGGCACAATTACACAGACCCACTCCCTATATATCCCAGCAGCACAGAGCCTCATTCACGATTTGTGGAGTTCCATGGTGGTTGTGTACAGTTCCTGTTCCCTGCGTTGCTGCAAAGCATTCCTGTCCAAGTTTATTCTGGTTCTGCATGGACTTAATGGTGGGCATAATGGGCATAATGATGCTCACCTGGGATTAGCGTTGTTTGGATCCTTTTGGACAGATTCACCCGGTAGTTGACTTGATAGCAGTCACCACTGTCACACCCAACACTCCCAGCCAGGGAGGTGAGGCATAAACCTAGATACCGCTCAGCAGCAAGTGATTTCGAGATCAAATGCCTGCAGAGTGAAAACCAGTTAACTATACACAGATCAGGACAGTATAGGAGACAGAAATAGAACTAGGTTCAGAAAACTTGTAGTCAATGTTACACTTTGCGTTGGTACCAGAGGAGACTCTCTTATGCTTGCGCTCAACAACGTATAAAGCACGTACAGATAATTCAGCAAGTTGCAGGGCAGGCCTGAAATGCGAGGTTATACAGAATGCAATGTATATATGCTTAGTGTCAGACAGTTGCCATGCGGGGTTGATTGATTCAGCAACCTGCAGGGCAGACCCACAATCAGAGACCTTGTGATAGACTTTGTACATATGCTCAGTACCCGGCAGTTGACATGAGGGTTTGAGGGATTCAGTAACCTGCAGGGCACACCCACAACCGGAGACCATGCAGCAATAATCAGTATATCCACTTAGCATAAGCAGAGTATACAAACAACAATAAAGGGCAAGAGCGAGAGAATGGTCAATGACCGTCCGGGTTCGATACACACTCAGGATCCTCGTACAAGCATAAATATATTGGCAACTAAGCAGACTGAGACTAAACTCCTTCAGCAGGCGATGCGCGGGAATAACTCCACGTCAGGACGACGAGCTAATCCTCGCGCCCTGCTTTTAAGACTGACGTCTCCGCGTGACCACGCCAGGCCCTGCCCCCTGAGACGCTGATCCGCCAGCCGGAAGACCTGGCACCCAGCCAGCCAGCAACGCCGCCGGGTGACCAGGTCCCCCAGGCGCCAAAGACGTGACAGTAGGCCTTAGAATAAAGAAAAAGCTGCTGCTGCCTTCCAAATACAGCTCAAAACAGCTTAATTTGATAATAGCAACTCGGGCATCAAAGGTACGTTCATCTGGTCCTGACTTTAGCACCATGTGGGGGTGTTCTCAGGGTCAAACAACCTCTCTTTGGAGTCCCCCATTATTATCCAACCAGTGCCACTATGCCAGCAACATTCAGGGGTCGCACAAACATTTGTATCAGGCAGGTGGGAGCTCTCCATCACTCCAATCTTACCTATGGGCACCTATGTGCGCTAAGGAATCTGTTGGTGCTTTATAAATGCTTGTAACTGTAACTGTATGTAAGACTCAAGGGAGAAAAGGCAGTACCCTACACCCTAGAACGTCTTGATGAAATCCGTTAATCTGCGCAGGTGCTATGGAACTTGTGAACGTAAAGTGTGCAAGTCCTGTAGCACTGCCCAGTTTGCGTTTCTGCACTATGCAAGTTGTGTATGACCACAAATTGAGTTTGAAAGCGGCAGGGACTTCTGAGTTTGGGAGTCTCTGAGCTGAAGAGGAAGAGCAGCGTGTGACGAGGGACAAAAGGTGAGTAATAAAAGCCTAAAAAGTTTTTTGTTTTTTTTCCCAACGCTGGCACTTAGTAGATAACCCCCATAGGGTTGCAACAATAGTTGTAGTTCACTTAAACACATTGTTAAAAAATAGAGTTTCTCTGCACAATTAGTTAATGGCGAAAAAAGGGAACTCTATTTTTTAACCTCCAGGTCTTTTACGTGAACTACAACTACTGCTGCAACCCTATGAGGTTTATCGACTAACAGGGTTAAAATTCTCCCTTTCATCTCACTTTCCAAATCGGCTATTTTGACCTAGTATTTTTCATTCTCCAGTCATTCTCCAGTCATTCTCCTGCTTTTCACGCTCTCTGAATAACCCTGTAAGTGTCAGCATTGCGAAAAAAAAATAACAATATTGTAGTGCGAAGAAACGCAGGTGCTTCTCACAATTATAGCCAAAACAGGAAAAGGCGAACTAAGCAGTTCCTTTTGCTGTTTCAGTCATAGTTTTGAAAAGTGTTGGTGTCTCTCAGCACCACAATGCCAACAATTTTTAGCAGCTTTTTTCACACGCTGGCACTTAGTGGATAATCCCCTAACATATGAGTGCGCCACAGGATTAAAACTCACAGTAATATGTGCTTTGTATGAGCGTATCACTGCTTCACCCCAATAAAACTCCCAATAATGTGCAGTGTGTATGAGCGTATAACTGAGCTCCACAGCAATACAACTCACAGTAATGCACGGTGTGTATAAGCATATCTCAGAGCTCCACAGCAATAAAACTCGCTGCAATGTGTGCCGTATAAGGCTAGGGTCAGACGAGCGCAGTCTTCACATCCATGTTGCCGCACATTTTAAAGTCCGTGGTAGCATAAAATTATGATAATAGAGACCCACACACGAAGTACGTCCGCACAGAAGTGCGGACGCACAACAGACGCGGCAAACGGACGTTCCTATTTAGGGAAGCCTACCACCCAACTCACTGACGCAACCATCAATCACTCTCACCTTGCAGTCCTCTCCTCCTGTTTTCAACCCCAACCCTTCTAGATTGTGAGTTCCTACGGGAATAGGGCCCTCATCTCCTCCTGTACTGTTTGTCAAATGTTGTTCAATGTATTGTAACCCTGTCTATACTGTGCCTATTGTACAGCACTGCGGAATATGCTGGCGCTATATAAATAAAGAATAATAATAATAATAATAAAGAACCTAAAACCACTAGAATGGACATGCGGAGTGCGCCACGTCCGCAACGTCCGCATAGCTTTGTGTGAGTGATGGAATGTGGTCAGATGGACTGCATTTATACGCCCAGCATTTTTGATGGACAAAATGTTTTGTCATTTTAATTTATGTTCCCTCCTACATCCGTCAAAAAATACGTCAGTGAAAAAAACAGACTGTGTGGCCACTACCTTGTTGTCAGTCAGAAAGTACGTCCATACGGCACAGATGCACAGTCCATACAAAATACGCTTGTCTGACTCGAGCCTCAGAGTGTATCACAGAGCTCCACAGCAAATAACTTCACATTCATACATGCCGCACATTACTGTGAGTTTTATTGCTGTGGAGTTCTGTGATACGCTCATACACACTGCACATTACAGTGAGTTTTATTCCTTTGGAGCACTATGGGATTGCTATCTATATGTTCCTTATAGACGTGCATTGGGAGGATTTTTTGATTTGACATGGATGTTGTGGGGAGAAGGGAATGAACTTTCGTCTGTGTAGGTCAAAAATCCTTGCACCGGTGTTCTGCCCATCGAGCGAACTTTGCCATAATGGCAAACCGCATCACTTCCGGTGCACCTACGTCACCAGAAATGACGAAAAACAGCTGTGTACAGCATCCGGAATGGCAGTGAAAGCTCTGATCAGCTGCAGATAAGAAGGAATGACTTCCTCATACACCAAGCCAGGGCCCGCCCATTGCAGTCACGTCATCCAACCCTGCTGTGTAACATTTTTCAAGTCTGTATAACACACATTACCCTCCCACGGCTCTGTATAGTGCACAAACCTACTGACTGTGAGCCGCACACCCTGAATATATAGAGGAATCTTGAAATAGACAGTGTGTACTGTCTGTCAAATGTTGTTCAATGTATTGTAACCCTGTCTATACTGTGCCTATTGTACAGCACTGCGGAATATGCTTGCGCTTTATAAATAAAGAATAATAATAATAATAATAATAAAGAACCTAAAACCACTAGAACGGACATGCGGAGTGCGCCACGTCCGCAACGTCCGCATAGCTTTGTGTGAGTGATGGAATGTGGTCAGATGGACTGCATTTATACGCCCAGCATTTTTGATGGACAAAATGTTTTGTCATTTTAATTTATGTTCCCTCCTACATCCGTCAAAAAATACATCAGTGAAAAAAACGGACTGTGTGGCCACTACCTTGTTGTCAGTCAGAAAGTACGTCCATACTGCACAGATGCACAGTCCATACAAAATACGCTTGTCTGACCCGAGCCTCAGAGTGTATCACAGAGCTCCACAGCAAATAACTTCACACTCATACATGCCGCACATTACTGTGAGTTTTATTGCTGTGGAGTTCGGTGATACGCTCATACACACTGTACATTACTGTGAGTTTTATTCCTTTGGAGCACTATGGGATTGCTATCTATATGTTCCTTATAGACGTGCATTGGGAGGATTTTTTGATTTGACATGGATGTTGTGGGGAGAAGGGAATGAACTTTCGCCTGTGTAGGTCAAAAATCCTTGCACCGGTGTTCTGCCCATCGAGCGAACTTTGCCATAATGGCAAACCGCATCACTTCCGGTGCACCTACGTCACCAAAAATGACGGAAAACAGCTGTGTACAGCATCCGGAATGGCAGTGAAAGCTCTGATCAGCTGCAGATAAGAAGGAATGACTTCCTCATACACCAAGCCAGGGCCCGCCCATTGCAGTCACGTCATCCAACCCTGCTGTGTAACATTTTTCAAGTCTGTATAACACACATTACCCTCCCACGGCTCTGTATAGTGCACAAACCTACTGACTGTGAGCCGCACACCCTGAATATATAGAGGAATCTTGAAATAGACAGTGTGTATTTAGAGATTCCTCTATATATTCAGGGTGTGCGGCTCACAGTCAGTAGGCTTGTGCGCTATACAGAGCCGTGGGAGGGTGTTGTGTGTTATATGAGGAAGTAATTGCTTGCTATCTGCAGCTGATCAGAGGTTTCACTGGCATTCCGGATGCTGTATCCAGCTGATCTGCCTCACTTTTGGTGACGTAGGTGCACCGGAAGTGATGCGGGTTCGCCATTATGGCAAGTTCGCTCGATGGGCAGAACACCGGCCCTTTACATTCTGACACAGAAGGGGTTATTGAGAAAGCATTGGTGTTTACCTTAGCTGCAATTAATGGCAGTTGCCGCAAGAATTTTCAGCATTTCAGAAAGCGGCGACTGCAATAGAACCTCGGTGAAGCTTCTCCTGCTGTCCTTTGAGTTTTGTTTTTGTAAAACAACAGAGTTTGCTGTAGCTGTAGCAATGGCGATTTTTGACATTGTTTGCTACCACGGCAAACACCAAATCTTTCTGCATAACCACATATGTAATTTATAATCAATTTGGACACAATTTTTCTCAGTGATGGTAAGAACTGATCTTATTGTTTCAAAGCTAAAAATCAAGCCTATAATGTGATTTGTGAAGATCTGACAAGAATTTACAACAGTTCTGTTTTCCAGATTTCCTTAAAAGTATCAGGTGTCACTGTTTTGCAGTTTAGTTAAATTACTAAATCATCGTGGTTGTATTTCCTGTAATTAACCTCTTTATCACCATGATCTATTATGCTCGATCTTCAAAAGCAGCAGTAGGTGTGCTGATGTTGAGTAAACTCAATCTTGTCTTCCTCTGGAGCAATGCAAGGGAATTCTGATTGTTGCAAATTCAATTTGTTTGCAAATAGGCTCTAGAATCTACCTCTAAAATCTCAGCACATCAGACACAATAGTTGATGTGCTGAAACTGTTGGAATATCTTTCAGTTCAGGTTTTCCTTTAACCCTTTCGCTGCTGAGGCGTTTCACACCTCTGTGCTGAGGTCATTTTTACCGGTTTTGCTCATCATGTTTAAACGTGTTTTGAAGGCTTATTTTAGTATATGACCCAGACATATTATATATCGTTCTTTCCGTCAGACTCGGCAGATTCATAATATGTCATTATTATATGTATACGTCATGTCCTGTCTGTATATTATAACAAAAAATGCAATAAAATATGAATTTTCAATAATTTACAAAGTGTAAAGTGTTTTTTTTCACATTTTAACATGCGAGCAATTGCGGTTATATTTTGTATGGGGTGCGCTTGTTAAAAAATTTAGAGATGGGGTCTCGTTACATTTTTTTTTGGGGAAAATTACGCGATTTTTAACAAACGCACCGCATACAAAAATTGTTAGTGCAGCATCATTGTTCACATTATAATTGAAATGGGAACAATATTGCTGCATTAACAAAACAAAAAAAAAAAATTGTTTGTTTTTTTTTTTTAGAATTTTTTTTAAATATTTTCTTATTTTTATTTTTAATTTTTATTTTTTTTAAAAAACTTTTTTCACAGTGGTGATTGGTATCGTTGGAACGGCCATGCTCTGGCCGATCCAACAGTACCAAACATTAACCCCTAGGTGCCACGGATCGGGAGATAGGGTGTTCATTGGAACCCCCTATCTCCACCGTTGGTGGCAGCTAGGGGTTAACTCCAGGACTGGCGTCATCGTGCATAGCAGGTCCTCAGGGGGAGTTCCCGGAGGCTTGGCCGACATCCAAGATGTCGGCCAGCTCCGGGAAAGGATCACAAACCGGCGCTTTTCAGCGCCGATTCGTGATCCGGCTCCCCAGGGGTTAATGACAGCCACCGTTTGGAAGGGCAGGCTGTGCCCTTCCAAGCGGTGTCTGTATTAACTCGCTACTCCCCAGCGATTGGGAGGGAGAGAGGTCTGAAGGACCACACCCCCTCCCTTTCAGGCGCCTCCTCCGCACATGCGGGGGGGGGGCGCCTGCATTAGATGTCATCGCATCGCCGCAATGACATCTAATGTCCCCGCCGGGGTCCCGGATTGACGGGCTGACATCCAAGATGTCAGCCCGCACCGGGGGGGCGCAGCAATCCGCCGGAATCCGGCGGATTGCTGCCTCCTGTGCTCGGCCGCGCTGAGCGCGTCCGTAGCACAGGAGAACCACTTGGCTGGATGCGCTGAGCGCGTCCATAGCAGCCAATTGGTTAATAAAATACAGAGCCTGAGCTGTTATACGTGTAGTAGCACTTTTTACACAGCAGAGGGAGCTCTCTGCCTGTCAAATACGGCTTACTGACAGGAAATGTACAGTAGAGACACTTGTGTACATTTTTACTATTTATTTGATGGAACGTGGTTTCCACAAATCCACTGGGTCCTGACTGGTTTTAAGGAAAACCAATTGATAGTGAAGGGAAAAAAAAGTGCTTCACACAAAACAGGCCAACAGGACATCCAGGCTTCAATTCTGTTACCTGCATTACCACGTTGCATTAATCACAAAAAATTATGATCCTCTGTGAAAGACCATATAAAGAAAGGAAAAACAGGGCAGTTGTTTCTGGGATTTTGAGTGGGGTTATTCAGGTAGAACCTCTTTTATTTTTATAAATACTATGCATTCTAAAATTACAAATGTTACGGCACTTTATTCATTTTATCAGTACAGAAATAATACCTGCAGAGACACCTACCATGTGGATGTGTATGCATCTTTAACCCCTTCACTAACAAGTGATTTTCCAAAACAAACACTGTCAGGGACCAGTGGTTATTTTGGGGAAAACCATTAACAATTAATCATGCATTAAGAAATAGTTGGAAATATGTACATTGTATTTTATACTGTAATAAACTATATGACAGGCAGATGTCCCCATCTGCTGGCCAAATCGAATAACTGCAGTTCTGAGCTCTATGCAGGATCAACTGGAGAACTGTTTGTTAGAGACATTCCCCAGCTGATATTAAAAAGTGTTAGCAGCACCTACAGCATGATGCCACAGTTCTAAAACGTTATGGGAATGTTCTAGATCCCAAGTACTAATGAAATTCACTTGCAACAAATAAATTTCATTTCAAAGCCCCAGATCATGTTAATTCAATCTTGGGTTGCTGTGTCTGCTACTGCTGATTGTGTATAGGCGATTAGGGTAGTGAAGGGGTTAAAGCATAAGTAAGGACATTTCAGTATATTGATGCCTATATGAATAGTTGGAAATGGATATTTTCACTCAATCAGGAACATAACACAAATTAAAATATTTAGGCAGTCAAATATGAGGTCGCGTTGCTCTGATTTTATCATCAGATTTTCTATCGATGTAAAAATCACAAGGGAAAACCTCAAAAGAAATCCGAGTTCAACCTTTCAAAATGTAACGTTTTATTTTATGCACATATAAAGGAAAACTGCAATGTACGTCTAAAGAAATAAATGCACTCCATAGATTTCTCTACTAGTAGAGCTGCTTTGTCCTAGAAATAGTTGCAGAGAAGGATTTTTTAAAGCTCCAGGAGGCATAGGAATTAGTGAACTGTGCAAACAAGTACAGATGGATTAAACACAGGAGAAATAACATATTTTCTTTGCTTGAAAGTCTGGATATACTATAGATCAAGTTTGTGACATTTTCTCTCTTTTCTTTTCAAAACGAAATAAACATTTGAACAGAACACTTCAAAGAATATCCCATAAATTTACTAGTGAATTCTACTGCTCTTTACTTTGTGTGCCGAATATATAAATATCTTAAGTAATTAATTATTCATTTATACAGATATATCAATTTGGCAATGCATTGATATATCGCTTCTCAGGCAAACTAAAAAGTAGCCTTATTTTTAACAATACAACAAGAAGAAAAGGTTATTAATTGTGTTTATTCCTGTGCTCCATGCTAATCAAAACAGAGGTTTTAGTTTACTTGAATGGCCATTAAATTGTTAAGCCCACCTGCTACATCATGGCAACCTCTTCCAAAGTGGGTCCTAACCTGATTAAATCAAAAGTTGCTTTATAAGTAACCACATGTCCCCTGCTAAAAGCGGCTTTACGCACTGTTCCCTACCAGGACGGCTGTGTAAATCTACCCTACCAAATGATGCTACCAGATGGTTTAGTAAAAACAGCACGGCAGTCGATTGGCTGACTATATCCGTGGTAATTTCTGTTACCTTGAAAGCTTTCCTTTACGTTTAGGAACTACAGTCATATGTTTAGAGGCACATTGGATAACAACAAGCTGCCTAAACTATTCTAGTTTATCCTGAGATAGGGTTGACCATACGACTTACCATACTATTAGGTCACTTCAGGGTATAGGTCAAAAGAGCCAATGGTGTGCCACTTTTCCAATTTTTGTTTGCCACTTTGGTTCCATTTGTCAAACCAGTAAAGGTTTAGCTACATGTTTTCCATATACTCCTGCTCAGTATTTTCCTACTGCAGTTGATGAGCAAATATGCAACACAGATCCAAGAACTGTAGCTTAACCCCTTCACACCCAAAGTTGAGTTATCTCTATTTTGCATTGCACTACATTTAGAAGCCATTATTAACATGTCAAAACCCAGTTTTCACACCTTTTCAAGCTAATTTATTGTGTAGAGAAGCAGATTCCACTCTCTTATCTCTAGCCAGGCACCCTGCTGAGAGACGGAACAAGTTGTATATAGCAGCCCCAAACCTCACTGTAACAAAAAGATCAAATACATTATTGTTACAGTACAACAGCCAGGGAGAAGGCAGAATCCAGGAAGGACTCTGGGGTCCCTTATTGCTGTACATGGATAGAATCCAGGGGCTTATAATGACTGAAAATCCCTGTACAGTACAGACACAATGTGTTACTGTAATTTACATACACAGGCATTATGTCACATACATATAATATTTTTATATTCATTTGGTATTTTTGGAAGCTGCATTCCTAATAATATCATTGTGATCACTACACATCCCTATAAGCAGGCTGTATGCCCATTTTTATTATTTATTTTTATCAAAGTTCCAGTATTTGACACAAAAGCCATTTCTGCCTGTTTGCTAATAATACAGACCCCCTGTGACATTGTGCAAGATAATGGACACATCCTTGAATTCAGAATCTTTCACTCTAATAATATTTCTGTAATGGATAAAGGAATACATGAAAAATTTTAAATGAGCGAATTACCATTTTTATTTGTTTACTCTGTATCTCAAAACAACAATCTCTGCAAAATTTCTATTTCACTTTTGTGCATTACAAAAACAAACAAACAAACAAACTATAAAACACATCCTGCTGGCTTTGTTTCTTTGAAGTTATTGCATGTAAACAGGGGAAAGGTATTGTTTTTATCTCCTGTTTCCATTTTATGGATTTTTTTCCCCATGCTTCAACATTTACCAAAAACATAGTACAGATTTCACTTTACAGCTGTGGTATTTGATAAAACAGTAATATAGTCACAATGGGGTAGGGGAGGGAATGTAGCAGGAGGTCTATTGTGTTATCTATGCTACCAGAGATAATAGATGGCATCTCAATGGATCTGATAGTGGCCGAACAACACTCAAAGATCACAAAAGATCCCGCAATTGATGCACCCAGTGACACTTACAGCGTAAAATAATTTTTAACTGAACATACAAGAGAAAAACAAAGTACATGTAACATATTAGCAACATAAAGTAAACAAAATAAGAACTTTTTTGGTGGTATTGTGCTCTTAAAGTATAATTTGTACATATACAGTAGGTAGAAGCTGTTCTTGAATTCCATTCAAAGGAGCATGCTTCTGAAAGCTCAGGAACATTTGTTCCTGAAGCAGTGCAGCTTTAGGTCAGCACATTGTTTTATAAATAAAGCTGAAATTCCTCTCAACTAATCAGAGACTTTAAAATTTTAGGTTTCAAATTAATATTAAGCAAGTGTTATCTTATGCACATATACATATATTTAAATGTTTTTTTTTATGAAACCATGAACAAGGCATGCCTGTTTGTTCTTTAAAATGTGTGGCTGTTAAATTGAATGACTGGTGATGTCATACATATGATAAGTGTCTTATACAAAAAGGTTGTGTAGGAGGATAATGATGACATAAAAATAGCATGTTATCAAAGAGAAAAATAAAGTGTGAGCAGCAATATGAGCAATGTGTTAAAGCAAGAGTTGGAGAGAAGAATGATGTTGCTAAAGCCTTTTAGTACACAATTTGTAAAGTCCAGTAAAAATAAATAACATTCTTTAATCTTATTAGAACAAAACCACAGAAAATCAGGGTTATTCAGAGAGCGTGAAATGCAGGAGAATGACTGGAGAATGACTGGAGAATGAAAAATTCTAGGTCAAAATAGCCGATTTGGAAAGTGAGAAGAAAGGGAGAATTTTTCTGGTTTGGTTATTTTGACCTAGAATTTTTCATTCTCCAGTCATTCTCCTGCTTTTCACACTCTCTGAATAACCCTGTATGTCTAGGATACAATCCAACTTGTAACTGTGATGTA
This sequence comes from Leptobrachium leishanense, assembly GCA_009667805.1. Taxonomy (NCBI): domain Eukaryota; kingdom Metazoa; phylum Chordata; class Amphibia; order Anura; family Megophryidae; genus Leptobrachium; species Leptobrachium leishanense. The sequence goes on along the minus strand of CM019071.1, from coordinate 32,260,626 downwards.
CCAAGGACTATGGTTTAATGTGGCAATATGACAACAATTTCATATTTACAGAAACCATTTGGGATATGTAATAGTGATGACTGTGTGATATATCATGTAATGACATGTATTTCATTTAAAAATTTGAAAATATATTGAACATTTTATGTTGAAACAAAATAAATAGTCTGGAACATTTTTTGGTAAAATCATGCAATGATGATGACGATGAGTTGTTTTCTACTAGAACATTTTTTAAAACACTGTTAATTCAATAATTTGTTTTCATAGCATTATCACATGGCAATTATCTCAGGATATTTTACAGGCAATTGCTGTTAAGTGTTTCTCTTACAATTTGGAATCTTGACACATATTGTACATTAGTATCAATATGAATTCTCTGGTAAGTTCTCACGTTTGACATTTGCATAAAAAACATTTTAATGAGTGTTGACATTTGATTTAATTTCGATCTGTCCTAACTGCTCATCTGTTCTAATGGATCCGTTCAGTGGTTGTAAAAACCAAAATCACATTTTACATCTGTCATCTACATATAACCAGTTAGAAGATTTTTGTTCTGAAAGTGGAACAGTCTAATTTCTTCCACTAACAAGGATGTAGCAAATATTTCAATTAATGTTTGGATGGGATGCTGAATTTAATTATATAAATTCTACAGTATGTCTACTTCCATCCATTCTTGTTCCTGCTTATATTATTATATTTGAAGGTTATGCAAATGAGGTATGGTTGAGACCATTTGACTCTTCCAAGAATACTACTAAAATAAACAATATTTCCTAATAGCCTTTACAACACTTAACCCCTTCACTACCAAGTAATTTTCCATAAAATAGTTGCCTGGATCTAGTGGTTTTCTAGAAAACCATTTTCCATTACCCACACATTTAAATTATACAGACTTGTCACTGATGTACATTTTTATTGTCAGTAAGCCATTTTTGACAGGCAGAAGGCTCCCTATGGTGGCCAAAAAAGTGCTACCATCAGGGTAATTCAAAGAGATTCGAAAAGTCACCACACGTTCGGTGATTTTTCGTTCTCTTCAATTCGGTTCCTTTTGCCGATCCTATTTCGGTGACCCTGCGGTGTATTCAGCAAGCACCACTGGGCCCCTGAATTGCAGGGAAAAGCTGCCGCAAACTTGACGAAAACTAACCGCAAAACCCGGTGAATGCACGCCGAAAACCCGCAAAAACATCTGGATTAACCTGCCGAAAACCACAGAAAAACCCGAGCAGGAGCCGATCGCAGCCGCCGGAAAAAGCCGAGACCGCAGAAGAGGCAGTGAATAAATTAGGAAAACAGTTTGCTTGAATGATTGAAAAATGAAATGCTGTTTGCAAAGAAACTACTGAGCGAAAATATCTGAAATTTACATATGAGATCCAATGAATGATAATAAAAAGGGCTGTTACATAAAAAATAAGTAAACTTAAAAAAAAATCGGACTTTAAAAAAAAAAAATCATTAAAATATCCTAAAAAATCTAAAAATAAAGAGACTTTTTACTGCAGAATTTTATAATGAACGGTTTATTAGATATTGAATTAAAACGGGAATATTTTTAACATTGAAGTCTATGGGATTCTCCTGAATAAACTTGCCGAATTAAACCACTGAATGGCAGGACATTTCGGGAAACTTTCACTGCTGGTTTGTGTTCTCTGAATAGCCGAAGCAGTGCTTTTTCATGGGGATTTCACTGCCCTCGAACAGGCACCGAACAGGCACCGTACGTGCAGGCAATTCGCCAGGATTTGGCGAATTGCCTGCTCTCTGGATAGCCGTATGGCCAAGAAAGGTAACCGAACGCTGATTTTCAGCGTTCGGTTACCTTTCTCAAGCAATTCGGTTCTCTTTGAATTACCCTGCATATATATTACAGCTTTGGCTCAGTGTTTCCTTGAGGGAAAAATGTACCTGCAAGCCTTTCATATGATTTCAATACATCTGCTGTAATGACTGATGTGATGAAATTTATGGGAATAATCTGGAGCCCTTTTGCAAACAAATTTCAGTTGCAATAAACGAAATACCTTTGCATTGCACTTTACTTAATCTTGGGCTCCTGCAGGAGCTTTTAAGATTGCCTAAACTCTATCATGATAGTGCAGGGTTTAAGCATCACATGTGGGCTGTTAGGGTTTCCAAGATGCTTGGTATTTATTGTGTGGGTAATAGAAAATGGTTTTCTAGAAAACCACTAGATCCTTGCAACTGTATTATGGAATATTACTTGGTAGTGAAGGGGTTATTAGGAAATATTTTTTATTTTATTAGTATTCTTGGAGAGAGAGGGGTCTAAATGACTTCAAAGAAGTCATACCACAGTGTGATCCGGGACAGAGAGGCAAGTATGGGGAGGAAAACCCATCTGATCGGATGACATGTTGGGGGGGCATCCTCCACGTCCAGCAGGGACACTCCATGATGTTCCCCACACGTCGTCCACAGCATAAGGGCTAAAAAGATTATTTAACCCTTTCGCTGCTGAGGCTTTTCCCGCCCCTATGCTGAGGTCATTTTTACCTGTTTTGCGCATCATGTTTAAACGTGTTTTGAAGGCTTATTTTAGTATATGACCCAGACATATTATATATCGTTCTTTCCGTCAGACTCGGTAGATTCATAATATGTCATTATTATATGTATACGTTATGTCATGTCTGTATATTATAACAAAAAATGCAATAAAATATGTATTTTCAATAATTTACAATGTGTAAAGTGTTTTTTTCCACATTTTAACATGCGAGCAATTGCGGTTATATTTTGTATGGGGTGCGCTTGTTAAAAAAGTTAGAGATGGGGTCTCGTTACATTTTTTTTGGGGAAAATGACACTATTTTTAACAAACGCACCGCATACAAAAATCGTTAGTGCAGCATCATTGTTCACATTATAATTGAAATGGGAACAATATTGCTGCATTAACAAACCAAAAAAAAAAAAAAGTGTTTAATTTTTTTTTTTAATTTTTTTTTTTAATTGTTTTTTATTTTTCTTTTTCTTTTTTTTTTTTTTTACAAAATTTTTCACTGTAGTGTTTGGTATGCTCTGGCCGATCCAACGATACCAAAATTTAACCCCTAACTGCCACGGATCGGGAGATAGGGAGTTCATTGGAACTCCCTATCTCCACAGTTGGTGGCAGTTAGGGGTTAAGTCTAGGACTGGCGTCATCGTGCTACGCACGATGACGCCAGTCCTCTGGGGGAGTTCCCGGAGGCTTGGCCGACATCCAAGATGTCGGCCAGCTCCGGGAAAGGATCGCGAACCGGCGCTTTTCAGCGCCGATTCGCGATCCAGCTCCCCAGGGGTTAATGCCAGGCATCATTTGGAAGGGCAGGCTGTGCCCTTCCAAATGATGCCTGGGTTAACCCCCTGTGCGCCGCCGATCGGGAGGGAGAGAGGTCTGAAGGACCTCCCCCCCTCCCTTTCAGGCGCCTCCTCCGCACATGCGGGGGGGGGCGCCTGAATTAGGTGTCATCGCGCCCCCGCGATGACACCTAATGCTGGCGGCTGCTGGTCCGGATGCGCGGCTGACATCCAGGATGTCAGCCCGCACCGGAGGGGCCAGCGATCGGCCGGAACCCGGCCGAACGCTGACCCAATGTGAGGACGCGCTCAGCGCGTCCTCAGCACACCAGCGGGAATGCTGAGGACGCGCTGAGCGCGTCCTTAGCATTCAAGTGGTTAAAAAAATATGAGGTACAAGCATTTTCCTATTAAGTCAGGGACAAATGCAGTTGCAATTGTAGTGGAATGTGTGCAAGGAGACAGGACATGGTTGTAATTAGGCTTATGCTTCCCTAGGCAGTAAGAATGTTGCCCCCAATACGACATTAAATGAATATGAACATAAACTGAAACATAAAATTAATAAATAAGAAACAGTCTGTTAGCGTTCTGTATGTCATTATAAATACAGTATAGAACACAAGCAAAGTATTTTATTATCACCAAGTGATTTCTAACAGCAATCAACATAATTGAGAGCAGTGGTGCTCACCCTCGGTCCTACAAGTTTTGGAACTACCTTTCCCAGAAGGCTTTGTCAGCCTAATGAGTAGCTGGGTATCATGGGAGATGTTGTTGCAAAACATCTGGAGGGCCAAGGCTGTGCCGGGAATATTATTGCTTGCAGCTCTGTTATACACTTGCCCCCTTATGTGTCTGTGGCGTGAGACCCATTTACATATGCAAGCAAATACCCTGCTTTGCCTAGACACACACTGATTTCGGCTGATTTGGTTTTTCTTTTCCCCTATTTAGGTTATTGCCTACACATTCAAAATGGTCCTTTTGTGTGTCAATCTAGAAAATGAAAATAGAAAAGTTCTGTTCATGCATAAACTATGATCATTAGTGTTGGGCAAAACACCCCCGTGTTCGGTTCGCATTCGTACTTGAACACCCGAAAAAGTTCGACCGAGAATTCGAACACAATTCGAACACCATGCAAGTCAATGGGGCTAGAACGTTTGAAAATTAAGGTACCCTCCAGAGGGCACATATGCAAGATATTGGCCATAAAAGGTGTATGGAGATCAGGGTATTGCCCTGGGGGACAGGAAACAATGAAAAAAACCCCAAAAAAAAACGTTTTTAACCCTTTCACTGCTGAGTGCTGAGCCATTTCACCGCTGTGCCCTGAGCTCATTTTTACTGCTTTTGCTCATGTTTAAATGTGATTTGAAGCATGGGAAATGTTTGACCAACAATGAGTGGGAAATGTTTGACCAACAAGGGGTGGGAAATGTTTGACCACCAAGGAGTGGGAAATGTTTGACCAACAAGGAGTGGGAAATGTTTGACCAACAAGGAGTGGGAAATGTTTATGAATCCCATAGGCTTCAATGTTACACTGGCTGGGTGGAGTAGAGGTAACATCACTGCTCTGTGTGGAGAGAGCCTGTGGAGTCATGGGTTCGATCCCAACGAGCACCTCTCCAGTAAGTGTCCTTGGGCAAGACACCGAACGGTACATACTCGCCACCCAGGACATACTTGAAAACGAGAGAAATTTCAATGTATCCTTCCTGGTAAAATCCTTTCTTAAAAAAAATATATATTTTTTAAATATTCCTGTTTTAATTCATTATCTAATAAACCGTTTATTATTATATTCTGCATTAAAGAATCTCTTTATCTTTAGATTTTTTAAGCATTTTTTAGAATTTTTTTTAAATTTATTTTTTTTCTCGAATTTTCTGCGAACGTCCTGAAAAGTTTGAAGTTTGCAAATTTTCGAACAGCCGAATCGAACCGGCAGCCCATTCCTAATGATCATAACCTGCAGGAATAAGCATATAATATTATAGTGCTTGGGCAGCCTTTAAATTTGCGCCCTTAAAGTTGTGCATCATTTGTTTAATCTTTCTATTCTTCTCTACTTTTTCTTTTACTCTTTTTCAATGTTTAATAACATGACCATAGTAGCAGTCTCTCAGGCACAATTAAAATATTGGAATTTGATGCACTTTTCAAAATTCTAGTCCTCAGATACATAATAAAGAGAATTTAGTTTAAGAGCAGGATTACATGGCTGCCAACAGGTATACAGTTACCACAAACAATGCGTTCTCCTTCAACCATTACTTCTGCAATCTTTCCCGGCTTTAATCCATAATTTAGAAGACACAACACTCACTCTGGGATGTATTGATGCAACAAACAGTGTTTTATTGATGCCACTTTTAATTTATGCACAACGGCTAAACAAACCTTCAATTGTAAAATCCTGCAAACTCTGTGTCTTTGATAGCAATCTCCAGTTTAATTACTTTTTGGCTTCTAGAGACATATTTACCTACTTTTCGGACTGCGATCTACAATATACATTGTGTGGCACTGCCGGAATTGTTTTTCATTTACAACTAAATCAATAAACGGCATCATGTTATTTACAACAATCACAGGAATTGTCTTGAAAACAAAATGCTGCCAGGCTTCCAAGAGATAAATAAAGTAGTCTACAAGGATTTGTACAGTAAAAAAAGAAGTAAAAAAACATAAAAATCAATAATTTTGTATTTATAGGTGATGAAACACACAAAAGGGAATGTTGCTTACAATGTCCAGTTCAATCCTTTTAAAAATAAAAAAGTATATGGTCTAAACTATTTTCAATAATGGACCATATTCTTATATTTTTGGCAATATATGCAGGTTCTGACAATAAAATACAATGCAATTGTTAAGCAAATTTATACTTAGTCTCTTTCTTGATTATAGTGCCTCTCATTTAAATGCATGTCACTTCTGCTGTTGCAAAATTCCTCCGGCATATTCAAGGTTTATACAAAGTCTATGCTGCTTCCACAAGGCATTCTGAATGTGTTGTCAGGCTCCCCGTCGCTGACGGTGTCTTGCCTGCAATATAACTTTCCTTGGCAGAACACTTCATCTGCTGCTCAGCACCAGCACAGGTATTCCAGTACACAACCAGTTAACTCACATACACACACATACACCACATGACCAGGTGCTGGTTCCTGCTCTAGTCATTTTGCGGCTCGATTACTGCAGCTCGCTCCTTATTGGCCTCTCCAATGCCCGCACTGTCCCTTTGCAATCTGCAATGAATGCAGACACCAGGGTTATTTTTCTCACCAGGCGCACCTCGCGTCCCTCCCCCCTCTGCCAGTCCCTCCATTGGCTTCCTGTACGTTTCAGGATACAGTTTAAAATACTGACGCTCACTTTAAAAATTCTCAATAACTCAAACCCCCCTTACATGTCTTTGTTACTACACAAGCACGTTTCGTCTAGACAACTCCGATCGGCGGGTGACCTCCACCTGTCCCCTGTCTATACCCGCTTTGCCAACTCTCACCTCAAAGACTTCTCAAGGGCAGCTCCGGTCCTATGGAATGACTTACCTCGCCCTATCAAACTCTCCCCTAATCTTCAAGCCTTCAAGAAATTCCTCAAAACCCATCTCTTCAGATTAGCATATCACATCACTGATGCAACTCATCCCCCTGCTCACCTACTCACACATGATTGAAGCCGCTTCCACTGTCCCACCATTCCTGAACCACTGGCACTAATGATTCTGACATCCAGTAAAACTCCCCTTGTCTTCTTCAACTCCAATCCCTCTAGACTGTAAACTCCTATGAGCAGGTCCCTCTACACCTCTTGTTTCCATCTTATGTCCGTTTATATGTATTTCGTTCCCTTTGGTTATTGTAAAGCGCTGCGGAAACTGTTGGCGCTATATAAATGATGACAATAATAACAATAATAATAATTCACCGAACCGGAAAAAAATAAATGGAACTCTCCTATTCTCCGTATAGATATAGGAGACTCCTTAAACCAATAAAAATTCATGAGAATGTGTCTATGTTATAAAAGTCCTTTAAACAAAATTAAAAAGGCTGTTACAGAATTTAAAAAAAAAAAACCTTTTAAAAAAATTGGAGAACAAAAAAAATACAAAAAGGTGTTCCAAAAATTTTTAAAATAAAAAAACTTTTTGCTGAAAATGAAAAGAATAAACCTTTTTTTTTAAGAAACAATTTTAGGATTATATTACTTTTTTTACGTTGAAGCCTATGGGCTGGGATTCGTCTGTTTCAACCTTTCGAACTGAATCATCAAAAACCAGTTACTTTCACTATCACTTCGGTGAAGTTTGGCGTTCTGTGAATAGATGGAACATTTCTTTTCTATGGGACAATTTCGCTGCCACTGTAGACCGCCGAACATTGAAGAACTGAGGCGAACTGCACTGTATTTTGCCATCAATTCGCCAGTATTTGAAGAATGGACAGATTTGTAAATATACGGATAATAGGGAAATTCACCATTCTGTGCCCTTCGGTGGCAAGTTCGGGGCTTAGTGAAAAACCTCTAAATGAGGTTAGTAATGACTCTTCACAGTAATATTATTGTTTTCTTTGCTTGAAACACTACAAAGATCTTGGACTGTGAATGTCTATTGCTCATTAATACTTTTATGTTTTCTAAATATCCCCTAAATTATCATCACTGTCAAATGATTAAAGCTCTTCTTTTCAACTATCCATTTTCGACAGATTATAAAAAAAATTCACTAATTACAAAAACATTACTTTATCAATTCTAGTGGCAAAAACTGATCTCTAGTCTTCCGAGAAAAGAAAAAGTGGTGATTGCTGTGAAAGACGCGACTGCCGAGTGAACGACTTCAGCACTGACACTATTTGTGAGTTTCTAATAAATCCATATAAAGCTATTTATTTGTTGAACAAATTGAGTTAAATATAGATGCAGTGAACTAGCAGATCCAATTACAGGGTAAGTATGAAGGCAGAATATTGTAGCTCCTCTGCAAAGATCGCTGTCAGACAAAAGAGAAAGCCAGAGTAAAGACAGTGTCAATGAAACTTGAATAGGATTTTTAAAAACTGTCAGCTTTTCAAAATAAAATCTTATCTTCATTGTCAGCTGCCTCTCTGCCTCTCTCTTCCGCCCTTGCCTTAGTGGCATGTCATTTTCATCGTGGAACAGTTTCAAAACTAATATGATGCAAAATACATGCACAATTTATTGTTCTTTTTCTGATTCCACTGTTTTTTATTTTGCTTGGTCGTTAAATAAACACAGGTTTTAAATAACCAGGAAATGAATACTGAACCAACTTGTTTTTGTTTGTTTTTTTATTCTTTTTGTTACTATGAGATTTGTAAATGATGTACTAAATTGCTTGACATAAGAATCACTTAAAATGAGAACTTGATCTGATTTGCGGTAGATAAGTATATCAGGCGAAATCCCAGAGCTTGCAGCTCAGTTTAGGCGAATAAGAGGTGCTGTTTTAAGTAGCAAGAGAATAGAGATTGTTATAAAACATTATTTTAAGATACTATAGAGAATTCGACATAAATGTATTATGACATATATTGATATACTTTTATCCTCCTTTCATGCATTCATATATTTTCATTGATACTTTTTGTAATGGTGAAAAAGACAGATAATGAAGGGAATAGAGTAAAAGAGTCTCCTGGAACAACAAATTAACATTCATTGGAAGCATGATTAAGATTCTTTGATATGATGGAACAGCAGACATCTTCTCTAGCAGTTTGGATAGTGGGCTAATGTATATGGTATATGGGTAAAATAGTAAGTCTAATCATCACCTCCAGCTGCAGTAAGGCTAGGGTCAGACGAGCGCAGTTATCACGTCCGTGTTGCCGCACATTTGTACATCCGCGGCAGCATAGGATTCTGACCAATGGAGCCCCACACACGAAGTACGTCCGCACGGAAGTGCGGATTCATGGCGGACGCGGCAAATGGACGCAGGTTAGACAAGAACGTAATACTGCTAGAACGGACGTGCGGAGTGCGCCACGTCTGCAACGTCCGCATAGCTTTGTGTGTGCGTGGTGAAACGAGGTCAGATGGACTGCATTTATACGTCCAGCATTTTTGACGGACAGAATGTTTTTTCATTGTAATTTATTTTCCCTGCTACATCAGTCATAAAATACGTCAGTGAAAAAAACGGACTGTGTGGCCACTACCTTGTTGTCAGTCAGTAAGTACGTCCAAATTGCATGGACGCACAGTCCGTACAAAATGCGCTCATCTGACCCTAGCCTTAAACTTATTTTGACCCTACTGTGAACAGCTTGAGCTGCTATACTAACTATAATTACTGTGTCATCTATAAAGTAAGCACATGCAGCTCTGAGTTTTACTTTTTATAACTTTAATGCATCTCTTCTCTGATTGGTTTGATGTATTGTGTCCATGTGTATACAATTGACAGTTGTAGGTGCAAGTATTTATAAAGCGCCAACAAATTCTGCAGCATTGACCAATCAGAGAAGAGCCTTCTCTGATTGCTTCATTTAGCTACATATGATCACCCTATGTAAGAGAAAGAGAGGAGTTACATAGATGGAGCTCTCTCACTGGCTGAAAGAAAAATGTCGACATGGAAAACTATTGGATACCATTGGTAGTTAAATACTTGTGGGTCTATAGGGCCCATTTAGCACCAAGACCCCGGTATGAAAGGATCTCCAGGATCACAGCGATTAAAGAATGGTACCCACCGAATTTGCTTTAGTTTAGGGCCATAATGTAATGAGTTTTATAGATAGTTTAGGGTTAAGGGAAGGGAAAGTTGTTTAGGATCAGTGCTCAGAGCTTCCAGCGCATGCATGGAGTTAGCAATCCCACCAAACAATGTCTTACATCACCTCTATGACATCAGCATGAGAAGCAGAGCTGAGAGTTGTGGTGTGGCTGATTTATGCCAGTGGTCAGCTATGTATGTTTTGCAAGCCGCATGTGGCCTGCGGGCCATATATTTGACAGCCATGCTATAAAGCATTGAAATACGATTAGAAATTCAAAACGTTTTGAGATTTTTTGATATAGCATTCTAATGTGAAATGACATATACACAAAGTATAATGTGTCTTGGTCTAACAATAAAATGTGACTTCAAACAGCATTTAAATGAGATGATTTTCAAATGGGCAAAATTAGTTTATCACCCAGAATTGAAATGACTAAGCACAAAAAGGGGCTAAGATAGAAAAATACATAGGCAGATAAAATTTGGGCATAAAGCACACAATATCTATACTTATGCTTAAGCTGCAAATAGACCTTAAACCATAAAATAGTTTGCTTCATTGCACACTTATTACAACTTACTAGATACATTTTTAGACATTGACATTGCAAATCCAGATAATGAGTGAGCAGAGACAAATTTCAGATACTTGTACTTTTACAGAATGGTGCAACATGACACAATGTCAGGGTCACGCATTGTTATCTCATATCGTATGATAAGACACATCATTGCAACACAGTCATAGGTTGCCTACTTATTAACTCCAGCATCACCTGATGATATAACGATAAAGTTACAGTGCTCTGAATACATATCACATTCCTATTGGCTTATGTCAGACTGATATAATATCTTGTAGTTTCCTTATAATAATTAATGCTATTTATCCATAACAAAAGGACTGAAACATGCTTTTAGGAAAAACTACTGGCAAAATTTTGAAAATATTTAAGGGGTTATTCAGAAAGCATTGAAATGTTACTGGAATGTCAGTGTTTTATGGTTTGGCACACTACGGTGTGCTTCGGCAATTCTATTTAGCCGTCCCTGTTTTGAATTCACTATTCACTGAAGGGTCACCGAAGTACGTTGAACATCGAGCCGCCAAAAACTGCCAAACTGACCACCGAATGTCACCAAAGACTGCCGAACAGACAATCAAAACTGACTGCCAAACGCTGCCGAACTACAAAAAAATAAAAAAGGGAACTCTGCTATTCTTCTAATCCGTGTTTAAACCAATAAAAATGCACTTAAATATATGTAAATAATAAAGAAGGTCCTATAAAAAATAGTAAAAAGGTATGTTGCAGAATAAATAAAAAAGCAGCTTTTATAAAAATTAGGAATTAAAAAGACGGTTTGCTGAAAATGAAAAAGAATAAAGGTTGAATAAAAAAAGGTTAATATTTTTTTACATTGACTCCTATGAGATTCGCCTGTTTAAACCTGCTGAACTGAATCACCAAAAATCAGGGCATTTCACGTTCACTTCTGTGCTGTTTAGCATTCTCTGAACAGATTAACCATTACTTCTCTATGGGACAATTTCGCCGCTGCTGAATTGCACCGTATTTTGCTGGCAATTCGCCGATATTTGGCAAATTGCTAGCATTTTGAATAGCCGAATTGTCATGAAATTGCACTGTACGGTGGGCGTAATTCAGTGGCAAGTACTGCTCTCTTTGAATAACCTCTTTAGAGCAGTTACGACCATCTCAAGTTTAGGGATCTTTGTAGGGTTGATCATGTGTTGGACCACACTATCCAGATAATCCTGACACACACTAGAGAATAGGGCCCTTTGACAGCAGATAAAATGATGCTTTCCCACGTCCGTTCTAGCAGTATTACGTTCTTGCCTAACCTGCGTCCGTTTGCCAAATTCGTCATTCGTCCGCTCTTCCGTGCGGACGTGCTTCGTGTGTGGGGCTCCATTTAACACAATTGTATGCTATCACGGATGTACTTATGTGCGGCAACACGGACGTGAACACTGCGCTCGTCTGACACGAGCCTAAATCATACATTTGATGGGACTAGGTGATTTGCATCCAAGAGCTTGGAGAAGCATGTTGCACTGTGGTTGCTCACTACTCCTGAATCATATTCCAATGCATTTTCCTAACTGAAAACCCCACATTTCCATCAGGCTTATGACCCCAGATGAATGTCTGGCTTGCCTTGTGGTAATGCTTGCCTCTATTATGCTGTAACAGAAGGGAGGTCAGGCACTCAGGCCACAAAGTGTTAATTTTACTGGAGGTTACTCAGATGACAATATTTCAGTCAGGTACAATTCAGCAGCGTAGAGATGTAATGGTTAATCTATTCAGAGAACACTGAACAGCACCGAAATGTCAGTAAAATGCTTTGATTTACGGTGGTTTCGTTCAACAGGCGAATCCCATAGGTTTTAATGCAAAAAATGTTTTTATTATTTTCACTTGCAGCAAAAAGTATCTTTATTCATTTATTCTTTTAGAATTTTCTAGGCATTTTTATGGAATTTTCTGGCTAAATGGTTGATTCCGAATTTTTTTTAATGCCGTTTTTTTATTTTTATTCTGTAACAGATCTTTTTATATTCATAGGACCTTATATATTATTATTATATTATTCCAGGCATTCGTTTTTTTTTCGGCGGTTTGGCAGTCTGCTCAGCGCTGTGTTCGGCGGTTTATTGAATGCGTTCGGTGATTTTTCGGCGGTTTAGCGAACGCGTTCGGTGATTTTCAGCGTTTTATCGGACACGTTTGGTGTTTTTTAGGCAGTGTTCGGCGGTTTGCGGCTGTGTTCAGTGAGTTTATCGGCGGTGTTCGGCAGATCGATTCGGCGCACTTCGGGAACCCTGCGGTGAATGCTGAACTCACCGCAGGGTTGGATAATTGAGCTCACCGTAGTACGCTGAATGAAAGAGCACCGAAATTTTGGTGAAATTTCAGTGCTCTTTGAATAACCCCTTTAGTAGAAAAACGCTAATACATAATAAACTGGTCCTGGAGGTGGCCGGATTCTAGATACAGAGACTTAGAAAAGACAGTAACACAAGGGTTAACCAAATAGCAGTAACGAGGATACAGGCCAGATTCAGTACACATAGATTTCTGAAATATGCAGTAACACAGGGGTTAAGCGGAGGTACAGGCCAGGTTCGGTACCATAATATTCTTTCAATACGCAGTAACACCGGGGTTAACCACAAAAGAGAAAAACTAATTAAGTGGAATAGACAACCAAAAAAGACTATCAGGGTTATCCAAAGAGATTCGAAAAGTCACCGCACGTTCGGTGACTTTTCGTTCTCTTCAATTCGGTTCCTTTTGCCGATTGCATTTCGGTGACCCTGCGGTGTATTCAGCAAGCACCACAGGGTCCCCGAATTGCAGGGAAAAGCTGCCGCAAACCTGACGAAAACACACCGAATGCACGCTGAAAACAAGCAAAAACATCTGGATTAACCTTCGAAAAACCCGAACAGGAGCCGAAAAGGAGCCGAATCACACAGAGCCGAAGCAGCTGTGACATAGAGGAGGCAGTGAATAAATTAGAAAAACCATTTGTATGAATCTGGGAAAATGAAACGCTGTTTGCAAAGAAACTACTGAGCGAAAATGTCTGAAATTTTCACAGGAGGTCCAGGGAATGATAATAAAAAGGGCTGTTACAGAAAAAATAAGTAAACTGAAAAAAAAAAAAAAAAAAAAATCGGACTTTTAATTTTTTTTTAAAAAATTCAGAAAAATGCTTAAAGTATCCTAAAAAATCTATAAATAAAGAGACTTTTTGCTGCAGAATTTTATAATGAACGGTTTATTAGATATTGAATTAAAACGGGAATATTTTTAACATTGAAGCCTATGGGATTCTCCTGAATAAATTTGCCGAATTAAACCACCGAATGGCAGGGCATTAGGGGAACCTTTCACTGCTGGTTTGTGTTCTCTGAATAGCCGAAGCAGTGCTTTTTTATGGGGTTTTCACTACCCTCGAACAGGGACCGAACAGGCACCGTATGTTCAGGCAATTCGCCAGGATTTGGCGAATTGCCTGCTCTCTGGATAGCCGAATGGCCAGGAAAGGTAACCGAACGCTGATTTTCAGCGTTCGGTTACCTTTCTCAAGCAATTCGAATCTCTTTGGATAACCCTGTAAGCAGTGGCGTCACTAGGGTTGGTGTCACCCGGTGCGGTAACTTATGGTGTCACCCCCCCCCCCCCGAGTTTTAAAGATTTTTTTTTTTAACTACTCTTACTCCTAAAATCAGTACTCCCATATAACACTGAATGCTCATACACACAGCGCACATTACTGTGAGGTTTATTGCTGTGGAGCTCTCTCATATGCTCACAGAACTTTTTTCAACTGCCAGCAAGTACGTTGCCTGTTTGAAGGCAGTGAAAGCACACATGGATATATATTGCCCCCAGCAGCTCTGGATATATATTGTCCCCAGCTCACATATGGATATATTGCCCCAATTCACAGTTATATATTGCCCCCAGCAGCTCACCCATGGATATATATTGCGCCTCAGCTCACATATGGATATATTGCGCCTCAGCTCACATATGGATATACTGCCCCAGACCAGCTCACACATGGATATTGCCCCAGCTCTCATGGATACTGCCCCCAGCACACATGGATATACTGCCCCAGCTCCTCTCATGGATATACTGCCCCAGCTCCTCTCATGGATATACTGCCCCAGCTCCTCTCATGGATATACTGCCCCAGCTCCTCTCATGGATATACTGCCCCAGCTCCTCTCATGGATATACTGCCCCAGCTCCTCTCATGGATATACTGGGGCTATCCTAAACAAAAGATAAATCCAGGTAAAGTATCCATGTAATTGGGAGACTAGATCTTTTCATTCCAAACGGACCCCTCTTTTCATCTCACCCCCACTCTCTTCATTTCATTCCAACCCCCACCTCTCCTTATTAAATTCCAACCCCCCACCCTCTTCGTTTCATTACAACCCCCACCCTCTTCGTTTCATTACAACCCCCACCCTCCCCTTATTAAATTCCAACCCCCCACCCTCTCCATTTCATTCCAACCTCCCACCCTCTCCATATTAAATTCAAAGCCCCCCACCCTCTCCATATTAAATTCAAAGCCCCCCACCTATCTTTATTAAATTCCAACCCCCCCCACTCTCTCCTGATTTCATTCAAACCCCCCACTCTTTTTGTTTCAACCCCCCTGTCAGTTTTTGGAGACAGGGGGGGGGCTCAAGTAGAGCAAGCAGCCAGCAGGGGAAGGGGGGCCCAGGGACTCCCAGCATACTCCTTCCGATGATGGGCAGAGAGGGACCGGGCCTGGCGGGTAACGAGGACAGGAGGCAGGGAATGGTCGGTGTATGTGACATTCCCCGGAGCTCCCGGGGGAAGGGGTGCCGCTGCTTACCATCTGGGAGGGTTGCTGCTTGCTCCACGGTCATAGCCCAGCTCCTCCTCTTGCAAGCTCAGGCGTGTGAGGCGACAG
Source organism: Leptobrachium leishanense (assembly GCA_009667805.1). Taxonomy (NCBI): domain Eukaryota; kingdom Metazoa; phylum Chordata; class Amphibia; order Anura; family Megophryidae; genus Leptobrachium; species Leptobrachium leishanense. Next base: position 32,245,028 of record CM019071.1, on the reverse strand, counting down.
GGCTGTCAGGGTGGCACGGAAGGATCAGCCACATCACGCCACCTCTCTCCTCAGCGGCATCTGCGTGGTGGAGACGGAGTGCTTGGGGGGAAGTGACGTTATATCACTTCCTCCCAGCGCAGACAGTAATAGCTGCGCGTGAACGCTTGGCTGCGGGGTTTTTTCGGAACATGGGGGCGGCGGGTCCCACTAGATACCCCACTGGGTGTCACCCTAAAGGCGGGTGTCACCTGGTGCGGGCCGCACCCCCCGCCCCCACGTTACGACGCCACTGCCTGTAAGTCAACGATTAAGCAATGATACCAAAATTACATCTACAGATGCTGCGGGAGATCCAGAGAGCCAGACTCACGTCACGACGCCTGGAAGTGTCTGCAGCCAGCCTTTAAATACACAGCAGCATGCATGTACCTAGCGGAAAGGACCAAGGTGTGGTGATCGGAAATTACTAAAGCACTAATCGGCTGGCAAGAGAGGGGGAGTGGTTGTGCAGGTGCGCTGCGCGACTCCTTCTCTGCGTCCATTGCCTGGCATCAGCGTACGGCACACTGCCAGGCATGACAGTGTGCACTAAAATGGTGATGCTAAAGGGGAAATCTGTGCCGCAGCTAGTATCACCTCCTGGATTCTGTAGGACTGCATGGAGGCTTGCATTTCCAGGCTGCTAGATCATGCATCCTTACAGAGGGAGACTGAGAACTATTTCTTCACAATCTCACTCTGCTCCCGGCAACAAGAAGCAGCAGATGGGCCTCCGTTCTCACTGCAAGATGAGAGGTGTGTATCGGATTTATTGGGGATTTTATAGCTAAGTGATTTTGCATATGTGGAATCATTTAGCACCAGCTTTTCAATGCAGCTAAATTTTTGTCTTGCGTGTAAATAGCGCTAGCACTGGGTAATACCTTACTTATCGAAACGCTAATTAATGATTGCACTCCCCATATTAAGTATAGACTGTGCAAAGTACAGTAAGCTCGCGGAAGCTAGCACAATCACCGATGAGCTGTGATTTCTGACGGGTTTAGCGTTAGGAAGATAATATGGGGGGCATGCGTTAAACTCACTTATCCTAGCGATAACGCTTACACTTCCAAACACTAACGTCAGCATTCACTAGGGAATTGTGCCAAATGTATTCCTGGCAAGAGAAAGGATTTAAGTTGCACACTTTTTCATTCTTTTCTTGTTTATTTTTTTCCTATCATCATATTTTATGTACTCTCATAGCACTTACAAAAAATACAATTTGTGCTCTGAAAGTCCATACAAAGTCTTCTAAATTTACAAAATTGTGGATTGCAGCATCTTTACAAATATAGACCTTTTGACGGGGCAGTAAGAAATATTTTTTTGATTTAAGTATAATGACATAATAGCTGCTTCTTTAGAAACTTTAAGTTGGATTGTGTACCAGAAAAAAAGGAAGAAAGGAATAGATTCCTTGAACAATTCTTGGTATTCTTTGATTTACTGACTTGAGACCAATTTGCAAATCTCTATTATACACCAGGCAGTGTGAAAAGAAGAATAGACTTTATGATCAGTCACTGTAACTATGACTAAAGGACCATTAACAATTGAATTGTGTTGATCAAGGATACAGAAAATTATTGTTTGCTTTGTTTATAAAAACAAACATCACTGTAAATTAACATAGAAGAGGTGTAAACAAAACATGTCTAGAAAGATTCATGTGAGTAGCAGCATTCCATTTTAATTGATCTATATGTTACTGTATATATTATCACTGTGATGTTTTGTGGGCACAAGCTAATATGTTATTTCACTTTATTCATGGCATTTTTTTACTTTTTTTGTAGCTTTTAAGTGAACGTTTTTGATTTGATGGCTCACTTAAATGTCATTGGGGTTTCATGGATCAAACTTTGCTTTTTTAATACAGTATTTTAAATGCAACAATATGTGCATACGCTTTTGGTAGTGTACAGGTTAATAACCCATTAAAGGTAATAAAAAAGGAAAGTTAATGCAAAGATATGTGTAAATTTACATAATATTCAAAGACAATTAGAATGTCCCTTTAACATGAAGAGGTTCTGCTATGTGATATTAAATATATATACTAACTACCAATGTTATAATAAAATAACATTGGATTAACTTTGGTGAACTATAGTTGATCAACTTGGGAGGCTCCACAGTAGTTTTCTGTTGTTTTCTCCGCTCTTTCCATCGTAGTTTCAACCAAGGTTGCTCAGTCTATTTCTCAGCAAGGTTTCCAATAGTGGCACGCTGCAATTAGCACAATAAAATAAAGCTACTCTATGGTAGCTCATTGGCCTTTCTTCAAGATGTTACATCTGCAATGAATGCTGGCTCAGAGAGCCTGGTGTTAAGGATTTTGCAAAATCACTTAAAAGTTCAATTTAAATAGATCATATGGTGCAGTGGGCAATGCAATGCCTGGCCACATGCAGAAAAACTGTAAACACTGGAAAGAAATAGTACCCAGTGTTCTTCCACATCTCTGGCGTGCTGGTGCAGTGCTGTGTTTCACTCCTGGAGTCTATAGGCTTCGAAGACATTGTAAGTCACTCAGATAATCTCCTGTAGAGCTGTAGACTCCTGGGTGAAGTGCAACATGGGCGTACACTGGGTGGAAACTCATGGAACGTAGTGATCCTTCCAAATAGTAAGACTTGAGACACTACTATATCAGCTTGTTCGGAGTAGAGTCTGTAACAAGGACCTGCTTAGACTTATTGGCTTCTGCCAATATTTCCCCCTAGTAACTCCCTGTTACTAAGTCGAAATAGGGTCTGAGATTACAATAGGGTCTGCACTTGTTTCAATCTTCTAAACATAATATTATACATAAATATCTCCACAGTTAGTAACATTATATTCCCTGACAAATCTTTTTCTGTATAGCTTGTATTTGAAATGCATTAACTATACTTATCTGCAGTGCTTCTTTTCTGGCAGTATGCGCTCGTACATAGTACCAGCACCTTACAAGCCAGTATAACAGGCCTGAATATGCCAGGAATTTCCTGAGTTTATGGTCTCTGTGCCTGCATTTTTTAAGTACCAGGTGATGTCCTGGGTTTACAGTTTTGGGTTGGTGCTGGACCTACAATTGATAAGGTGTCTGCCCTAGCCGCTATTAAAAGAACAGCACTGTACAGATCCCAGCAGTTGTAGTCTCCGGAAGCTGGCCCTGTGCCCTCTGGCAGCAAGATGAGGTCCTGGGCAGGAGGCAGCCACAGTGACCAAGCACTGGAGCACCTCACTTTCTGACTGAGCACCTTGACACCAAGCTTGGCAAAGGCAGCCAGAGAGCTCAACCCAACCAGGTTCCAGACACATGGCACACAGTAGGCTTGTGCACCGATTTTTTTCTCGGTTCGATTCGATTTTTCGGATTTTTAAACTTTTCGATTCGGCTCGTTTCGAGCAATTTCTGTTTCGATTCGGTTCGGCTCGACTCGTTTTTCGTGTACATTATTTTTCGGAATTTCGACCATTTTTCGTATTTTCGTGTCACTTAGCTCGGTTTTGTATCGACTTTTCGTATTTTCGGAAATTTTCGTTTTTCGGAATTGTAAACGGTTTCGGAATTTCGACCATTTTTCGTATTTTCGTGTCACTTAGCTCGTTTTTTGTATCGACTTTTCGTATTTTTTGAAAATTTTCGTTTTTCGGAACGTCTGTTCTCCTCGTTTCAAAGCAATAAATTTCGATTTGACACGTTTCAAGTACATTCGAAAATTCGAAAATATTTCGTTTCGGCTCGGAAAACTTTTCCGATCTGCCATTTTCGGATCTAAAAATTTTCGGAAATTCGGCCGCATCCGAAAACACGAATCGGGAAATTTCGTGAAAATTACGAAATTCCGAAACCCGAAACGCACATCCCTAGCACACAGCAAAGAGAGCCGCTAGCCCTTGAGATTCAGTATTAGATGAGCGCCTCAGACCTTGTATGTGTGTTTTACACGTAAGTTGTGTAGGTGTGTGTGATGCAGCAGCCTGGGCTGTCACACACTGACATTCTCAGGTTCCCCTAGGGCTAGGACCAGCTGATGAAGCCCCCATTCCATGCGGCGAAACGCCTTCTGGAGCATATTTTTATGTTATTTTAAATAAATTTTATTTTATTATCTCTGTTCCTGTTGCTGCTGTGTTATCCTCTGGATCTGTCGCGGTTTTCCTTTGGGTTTCCTTAACCAAAAAAAAAACATGAGCGTGTATCCTAACGATAAAATGTGAGTACAAAATCTCTGGTACACCATACTGAGGACCTTGCAGATCTGCACAAGGAGTTTGTTTTCCTTCTCTCTATTACATGACCCTGGACAGGACATCCTCGATAAGGTGGGGGTCACCTGAGAAATTTGAAGGCAACATACCCACAGGTCTGGATGCACTCAGAGCCAGTGATTGGGCTCTACATTTGTGAGTGGGATAATATCTGTATTATTTAATACTTCTAAAAGCACTCACTGTACTGCACAATTATTGTTTATCATTATTTCTTCCATATATATGTGAGATCCCAGGACCCCAGAAAGCATTATTTGCGCCGATTCAGGTTATATATTTCATATTTTGTGTACATTTTGTATAGGGGAAACCACTATATCCTGTATTTGGGCTATCTGGGGTGCAGTGGTGGTGGACACATGTTGTGTGGCGCTGTACCATCCTGTGTATAATAATATATAATTGTTTGTGAGTTTTATTGCTGTGGAGCTCTGTGATACCATCATACACACGGTACAATACTGTGAGTTTTATTGCTGTGGAGCTCTGTGATACTCTCATACACACTGCACATTACTGTGAGCTGTATCACTGTGGAGCTCTTTGATACCTTGATATACATGGCATATTACTGTGAGCTGTATCCCTGTGGAGCTCCATAACACCCTCATACACACGGTACATTACTGTGAGTTTTATTGCTGTGGAACCCTGGGATACATCATACACAATGCAAATTACTGTGAGCTGTATACCTGTGAAGCTCTGTGATACTCTCATACACATGGCACAGGAGGACATCCTGGGGGGAGAGGGGACACCATAAGTTAATGCAGCCGGCGATACCAAACCTAGTGGAGCCAATGATCTCCATGGCTGTCCAGTTGCTTATGATGATAGAAGTGAAGAGCCTGCACCTGTGTGAGGTGCTGTGATGCCTTTGTAAGGAGAAAGAGTATCTCCTTACAAGCGACAGCCCAGTGATTTGCTCCTGAGCTTGAATTAATCTCTGACTGTGACTAAGGTGAAAGGGGAACTGTTGCTGGAGGGAGCAGAGAGGAATAACAAAGAATCCTTAACCCCTTCCTTACTGCTCTCCGTTTCACTATTTCATTTTACTTTGTATGGGTGTCAAGTGTGTATATTTATATATATGTGTTATACTCCTAAATTTCTCAGATGTATCGGATGTTTGGACACGGACGCAATTCCAGTGCTTGCCATTGGCACCATTTTCAACAGGCACAGCTCTGCCTGCTCCACTATACACTTTCGCCTGCGGATGCACAGAGGTGCCCCTTGTCCATTGCCTGCACACCGGCTTGTGCCTTCTTTGACGGGCTGCTCATTGTCTGGCTGTCACGGTGGCCCCCGCACCCCCCCGGCGCCTGGCAGCAGCTTCCTCGCTGCTCGCTGGCCAGGCAATTAAAAGAAAATTAAAAGAAAAATTCCTAGAAAAGGGGTATAATGCCCTAGAGTTGGATATAATTATCGACCAACTCAAACAGGAGGACCGGACGAATTTACTCAAATATAAACCCAAAAAAACCATCAAGAAGGTGAAGTTCTATTTCTGTGTGACTACAGCAGTAAAGCCAAAAACATGAAGAGAATAATTAAGAAACACTGGCATGTTCTTCAGAAAGACAAAGATCTAAATGGTATATTGGGGGAACAGCCAAAAATAGTATTTAGAGGAGTTAAGAACCTAAAAATGAATTTAGTACATAGCAAACCTAAAAACAAAAAAAATAAATCAGAATCAATTTAATTTAAAAAATGGCTATTATGTCTGTGGACAATGCCTCGCCTGTAGGTCGACTGGCAATAGGAAAGACTGCAGAATAGAATATATGAATAAAAAAATTAACCAAAAGATACAAATAAAAGAAGTTCTTAATTGTTGCTCAAAAAGCGTAATATATCTTTTAGAATGTCCTTGTGGCCTCCAATACGTTGGTCGCACAAAAAGGGCCTAAATATAAGAATTTCAGAACATGTCAGAAATATAAAAAAGTTGTACGAAAAACACTCCGTTTCATTACATTTTAAGCTCCAACATGGAGGTTCTCCAGTAGGTTTGAGATTCATGGCCATTAAAAAAATACATAGAGTTAATATAGATGATAATATTATTAATAAGTTGGGACAGGAGGAGATGCGGACTATCTATGAAATGGGTACTATGGCACCAAATGGGCTAAACAATGATTTCGAGGTAGTCCATTTTCTATGAATTTCCTATGAATTTTTTATGATTTTTTTTTTTTTTTTTTTTTTTTCCTCACTTTATTTAATAATATATAAACTTGAAAAAAATAATAATACACTTAATTAGGTATACATTTTGACATTTAAATAATAGTCAGTAATGATATGGCACTCTGAATAGCACTTTTATAAAAAAGGAATGTTTTGAGATTTATTATTTTATCAATACAAAGGAAGATATTGTTACACATAGTTTTGTAATTAACACACTGAATAAAAGCACTTTAAAAATGATAATATATTCAATTATATTCAAATTTATCAAAAGCACTTTAATAATAATTTTGCATAATATTTCCACATAAATGAGGTTCACACAATTAATATTTTACCAATTGTAATCCATTTTAAATTATAGCATTAGTCACTTTTTTGATAAAGAAGTTTACAAAATGGGATGGTATCTATATGGTCACTATTGAATTATACATTATGAGATAGTTTTTTTAGCCTCCAATTCCCCCCTTATTTTAGGTATTATATATGCAATATATTGCTGGTCCATAGGGAGACCTTGCGGGGTGCACAATTTATTTTAACCAATTTTAATCATCTTAATCGAGTTTAATGCCTGTAAAATTCTTGTTTTTATACTGCATATGATGAAAAGGAAAAAAAGGTTTATTAAAACCCCAAAAACTCTGAACATCATGAAGAGAAGGAGAATTCTGCATCTATTTCCATCTTCTGGTTAAGAAACCGCCGACCGGAAGTAAAATAGTGGTGTTTGGAACGCAGTGGAACGCGGAAGTAAGAGAACAGGCGTTTGGAACGCGGTGGAACGCGGAAGTGAACCGCGCATGCGCAAAATGGCGGCGCCCAGCGCCGAAAACGGAAGGATCAATCGGGACAGCAAACAGGACACATGTGAACAATTAAGACTACTTGTGGACACTATAAAAGGGCCTACAAGCCCATCACAACCATTCCAGCTGATGAAGCCGCTACTTGATGCGGCGAAACGCGTTCTGGTGGTTATTTTAATTCCATTTTAAATAAATTTTATTTTCTACCTTCAATCCCGTTTCCTGCTTGCTGTTTTCCGGATTTTTGGTGCTGTTTCGTGGATCACTGGTGGTTTTTTCCTTTGGGTTTTTCCCATCCAAAAAAAACCCGTGGGCGTACATCCACGAGCTATGTGAGCTCCTTAAAATGTGAGTACCATTCCAACTGCACACAATATTGTGAACCTTGTTTGTGGATCTACACAAGGAAATTTCCTTTTCTCTCCACTGCATAAAATTCTGGATAGAAAAGTTGCTGTAAGGTGGGGGTCACCTAAGAAATTGAAGATAATTACCCACATGCCTGGACCCACTTAGAGCCAGTGTTACGGCTCTATATTTGTGAGTGGGATATATCTCATATACACTTATAAGCAATTTGTATATATCAGTGTTACACTATTATTTGTCTCCTTCTTTCATACATATCTACGCAAGATTCCAGGACCCCAGAAAGCATTATTTTGCGCCGATCCAGGTTATTTATTTCATTATTGTGTGTAATGGTATAGGGGAAACCACTATATCCTGAGATTGGCTATCTGGGCACCCTGGTGGTGGATGCATGTTGTGTGGCGCTGCACCATTCTTTGTTTACAACCCGGTTATTGATTGGGTCCAAAGAGACATCAAATACTGGAGTCCTCGTTGTCAATCGCACTGTCTGGGGAGGGTCAACGTAATCGCTAGCCTCAACGTTGCCACAGCCCCTCCCTTGTCTACAGAGGTGCCTGAACACTATTTGGGATTTAAGGAGGTCTTCTCTAAGTCCAGGACTGAGGTCCTACCGCCGCACCGCCCGTACGACTGTGCTATAAATTTACTCCCTGGTACTATGCCTCCTAGGGGACATGTATACCCCTTGTCCCAAAAAGAAAATGACGTTATGGAGGAGTACATAAGGGAGAACCTGGAGCGAGGTTTCATCAGACGGTCCTCTTCTCCAGCAGGGGCAGGTTTCTTTTTGTATCGAAAAAAGAGGGAGACCTGCGGCCTTGTATAGATTATAGAGGTTTGAACAGGATTACCATAAGGAACGCCTATCCCATACCACTTATCACAGAACTGTTTGATCGCCTAAAGGGGGCCAATATTTATACCAAACTTGATTTACGCGGGGCTTACAACCTCGTAAGGGTTAAAGAGGGACACGAATGGAAAACGGCTTTTAATACTAGAAGTGGGCATTATGAGTACCTGGTGATGCCTTTTGGCTTATGCAATGCGCCGGCTGTTTTTCAAGACCTCATAAATGATACCTTACGAGAATTCCTGCAAGTATTTGTCATAGTGTATCTTGATGACATCCTGATATACTCGCCTGATATCGTAACCCATCATGTCCACGTGAAAAAAGTACTGAAAAAATTGTTGGAGGCTGGATTGTATTGTAAATTAGAGAAATGTTTATTTGACATAAGGACAGTACATTTCCTTGGCTACATAATAACACCGGAGGGGTTCCAGATGGATCCTAAGAAACTTACAGCAATCCTAGACTGGCCTCTACCCCAAGGACTTAAAGCCATCCAAAGGTTTCTAGGATTCACAAATTATTATAGGAGGTTCATTAAAGATTTTTCGGTTTTGGTATCTCCCCTCACGGCCATGACTAGGAAAGGGGTGGGTAATCAGAAATGGACACCCCAAGCCAGTCAAGCCTTTGAAGCACTCAAACAAGCGTTTACTACGGCCCCGGTACTCAGACATCCGGATCCGGCTCTGCCATTCCAAGTGGAAGTTGATGCCTCCGAGATAGGTCTTGGTGCAGTCTTGTCCCAGAGGGAAGCACCCGACAAACCCTTGCATCCATGCGGCTTCTATTCCCGAAAACTCTCCCCGGCAGAGAGGAACTATGACATAGGAAACAGAGAGTTGTTAGCAGTCATTTCAGCCTTGGCAGAGTGGAGATACCTACTGGAAGGGTCTAGTGACCCCATCCTTATCATAACCGATCATAAAAATCTCACATACATTGGAGATGCTAAACGGTTAAATTCCCGACAAGCAAGATGGTCGTTGTTTCTTTCAAGCTTTAATTACGTACTGACCTATAGACCTGGGTCCAGAAACGTTAAGCAGATGCTTTATCTAGACAACATGAGTCCTACGAATTTAACGTCCAAGATCAGCATCCTATTGTACCCCAAGAAAGGATTATAGCCTCTACCACAATCAATGTCTCGTCTCCCTTGTTGCAAAGGTTACAAACCGTGCAGGGCACAGCTCCTGAAGGGAAACCTCCCGCGAAACTCTTTGTACCTGAATGTGAAAGAGAAGAAATATTAAACCTTTACCATGATAATAAAACGTCCGGGCATATGGGAATCACCAAAACGGTGTCCAGCATCAATAAAATCTTTTGGTGGCCCACGTTGCGCCGAGATGTTAAAGATTACATAGCTGTGTGCGAGGTTTGCGCAAGACATAAAAATCCCAAAACAGCACCCATTGGTTTGCTCCAACCTCTGCCTATCCCAGAACGACCATGGTCGCACTTAGCTATGGACTTCATAGTGGAGTTACCCGATTCTAGAGGGAACACAGTTATACTTACGATCATCGATCGGTTCTCCAAGATGGGTCACTATGTTCCTCTTCGTAAACTACCGTCGGCAGCCGAACTGGTGCCCATATTCATTAACCACGTGGTCCGCATACATGGTATCCCTCTTGGGATTGTCTCCGATAGGGGCACCCAATTCGTCTCCAGGTTTTGGAAAGGGTTTTGTAAGAATGTGGGGATAGACTTGTCTTTCTCTTCGGCCTATCACCCCCAGACCAACGGAGCAGCAGAACGTGCAAATCAGAATGTAGAAAAGTATCTCAGGTGCTTTATCTCAGAACAGCAAGATAACTGGTCAGACCTGCTACCATGGGCTGAGTATGCTTTGAACAGCGCGGTGAGCGAATCCACAGGACATTCCCCTTTCTTCACCGTTTATGGTTTCGATCCTCCTATGTTACCGACTACATTTTCGGATACCACGATACCTGCTTTGGATGACCATTTGGCGTCCTTGAAGGACACTTGGGGGAAAGTCAAGGAGGCACTCAAGAAAAGTAGTGCCGTCCAAAAAATCAAGGCTGACAGACACAGGAGGCAGGCACCCGTATATCAGGTTGGGGGACAGGGTATGGCTTTCCTCGCGGAATATTAAGCTCCTAGTGCCTTCCATGAAGTTGGCACCTAGATTCATAGGCCCTTACAAGGTTTTACGACGACTCAACCCCGTCTCCTATGCTTTGGCATTACCTCCCCATATCCGGATACACAACGTGTTCCACGTGAGCCTCTTAAAACCTCTCTTGTGTAATCGGTACACCAGGGCCCGTATCCCACCTCCTCCTATCTCAGTGGAGGGTGAGGAAGAGTTTGAAGTCCAGGCCATTTTGGACGCTAGGGTATCAAGGGGCACTTTGCAGTATCTGGTCGACTGGGTGGGCTACGGGCCGGAGGATCGTTCTTGGCTCCCGGCTGCTGAGGTCCATGCGCCTCGGTTGGTGAAGGCCTTCTACGTGGCTCATCCCCGCGCTCCTGGGGGTCGTCCAGTGGCCGCCCGTAGAGGGGGGGGTTCTGTCACGGTGGCCCCCGCACCCCCCCGGCGCCTGGCAGCAGCTTCCTCGCTGCTCGCTGGCCAGGCGCCGAGTGATATTGCGGACGCTTCCGCACACGTGAGACGCCGGGGGGCGGGGCCTGGCGGCGAGACGCGGACCCGCCAGGTTTAAAGCCCAGACTCACAGAGACGCCGGTGCCCTGACGTGGTAGTTACTTCCCGCAGAGCTCTTGTATATTTTGGCTATTATCGATTCTGTGTATGACCCTTGGCATTGGCAAACTAACGATTCTGTGCATGACCCTTGGCATTGGCAAACTAACGATTCTGTGCATGACCCTTGGCATTGGCAAACCAACGATTCTGTGTATGACCCTTGGCATTGGCAAACTAACGATTCTGTGTATGACCCCTGGCATTGGCAAACTAACGATTCTGTGTATGACCCCTGGCATTGGCAAACTAACGATTCTGTGTATGACCCCTGGCATTGGCAAATTAACGATTCTGTGCATGACCCCTGGCATTGGCGAACGAACCACTCTGTGTATGATCCTTGGTATTGGCGAACGAACCATTCTGTGCGTAACCCCTGGTATTGGCATTAACTCTTCTAATTCTGGTATTGAGGTCAGTCTGTGTGGCACCCTAAGCACACATCAGACTACCCCTTGTGTTGTTAGGGTCTTGGGAAGAGCTAATTGTTCTAAGGTCTTGTGTATCATTCTATGTCTGTCTAGTCGTGCCGACCACTCTAAGGATCGGAAGGGTAGAGAGTGTCCTGCGTATAGGGACCACCACTCTAGTATCAGGGGGATCCGTGACACTGGCCCTTTGTGATGCTTTAGAGTACCACCACCTTTTTTCCTAGATATAACTACTGCTTATATGTAGGTATATTCACATATACAACTTCTTGATCACCTTCTTTTAATACTTCTTTCTTTCACACAGACGTAAAAATACATACTTTTTATAAACCTATGTGGCACAGATGTTTTGAATTTCAAGGTACAATGCAACACAATGACGTTTCAGAACCCATTGCATCTTATAAATTCACTATCGACATCAAAACTCAACATTTTTCATTTAGCTAATAATAAATCGTGACATTGATGCTGTTGGTTTTGATATGAAATGTTGAGAAATAACTTCAGTTATGTGCACAGATTGCTGTAGAATGTTCTTATCTTGTTCAATTTTGACATCCGAGGTTGCAAAATCCTGTTTAACAGGGCTAATGGATCTTTTCTTCTTGAGCACGATGCCTTTATCATAGCCCCACAAATCACATAGAATCTCGTTTTATCTTTCAAAGCTGAAAATAAGCTGTTGGAATCTGTATTATGAATCTTAGCTTCTTTAAACTTTCTCTTCCATCAGCGGAACACAGCAAATGTTTTTTTTATAAATACTAAAATATTTTGTAAGATGAAACCGATGGAAAATTTTATATTGTACCATGTTGTATCCCACTGAATAGTCGTGAACTGTGTTATCCACCTATTGTGCCATATTTCTATAGCATCCAACTCTTTCAGCATTTTGTTTCCACAAAAATATAACTGTTCCAATATAATTTTAAATCCAAGCCTGCAAATTTAAAATAAAACACAATGCAGACATTTTGGTCTGAATTTACTCTGCAAGCTCCGTCTGATTTTTAAAAAAAAAAATAATTTGTGAAAGGATTTTACCAGGAAGGATACATTGAGATTTCTCTTGTTTTCAAGTATGTCCTGGGTGGCGAGTATGTACCGTTAGGTGTCTTGCCCAAGGACACTTACTGGAGAGGTTGCTCTCTGGGATTGAACCTATAACTCCACAGGCTCTCTCCACACAGAGCTGTGATGTTACCTCTACTCCACCCAGCTATCCTTCTAATTCACATCCTTCTCCCACTAAATAATCTGCTCCGCAAATTTAGTTGACCACTGTGAGGTTCCACAGTTCTATTCTATGAATGGCTCCCAATAATCTGCATCAATTTACTTGTGCAAGTGACTCTTTAACATACCTCAACTGATATCCAACAATGGTGCTCTATCAAACATTCCTAAACAAAGCACAGACTTCTTCAGTCCAAGCTGTGAAGCTCCACAGTTCCATTCTACAAATGGCTCCCAATCATCACCCTAAAGTTGCTTGTGAGGTGACTCTGTAACATACCTCAACCAATGTCCTACAGTGATGCTCTATTACACATTCCTTAGCAAAGCCTACATCTCTTCATTCCTTGCTGTGGTTCCCACAGACAGATTTTCCATAAGGGTTGTTGAACATTCTAATATCATTTTCAGTTTTATCCTTTCTGATTTTGACACTAAGAAGTATAGGCTGACAAAACATTGCTCAAGGGTTTCACCTCACATTTCGCCCACTTATCCAGTGTGTGGGAGGGAGGTTGTTGGAATAATAAGAGGTTACATAGAATGGACCTGCTTCCTTATAATGTTTTGTCCCACAGAGTAAATTTGAGACTTGTAGCTGACTTTCCTAAGTTGAAGTCAGAATTTGATTAAAAATGACTAGTGACTTTAATATAGTCATGACTTTAATATATATATTAATATTTAATATCTACACATTTCTCCAAACCTTAATGAAGGAGAGGGAAACAAACAATACAGACATAGCATAGGTAATCCAAAAATTGGACAGGGGCTAATTAGGTACAGAAAAAAAATCTGAAAGGGTTAAATAGCTGAGTTACTCTTTTGTGATTTTATCTCTGATGAAGTGGGCTGTGACCCATGAAACGCGTTAGATTTTCTGAATAAATACCCCTAATTTTTTAAAGTCACTGGAGGTGTGGATATTGATTTTTTTCGCATAGCTGCCGGATTTATTCTAAGAAGATTATTCCTAGCTCCCCTTCAGCCTGAATAAAAAGTGTTTGAAGGTGGAGTCCTTTATTCACAGTACGAAGAATCATTGCAGTTCTTTACATCAGAAGCCAGTCTTGGTTCCTGGTTATACTGAAGAGGGAAGCTGGAGAGCAGAGGATGAGTAAAAGCATATATATTATACACCTACATCCACGTTAACTCTAGTGAGTGCAAGTCATATATATACAGGGTTATTCAGAGAAAGGTGAAAACCAGTAGAACTGACAGGGGCAGAGAACAATCTAGACCAAATAGCCATTAGAAAAGTGATATAAATGGGAGAATTTTGACCTAGAATTTTCACTTCTCCAGGTATTCTCCTATCAGGTCTATTCAAAGAAAGGTGAACCTCAGGGGAATGACTGGGGAAGTGAAAATTCTAGGTCAAATTAGCCAAACCAGAACAATTCTCCCATTTGCTGTATCTCACTTTCAAAATCGGCTGTTTGGTCTAGATTGTTCCCTTTACCTGCCAGTTCTCTTGGTTTTCACCTTTCTCTGAATAACCCTATATGTTTTTTCTTTATTTTTTGGATCTAGATATTCACCCTATTTTTATCTTGTTTAGAGAGCATTTTAAAACAGAATTAATTATGTCTTCTTTCTGGCTAGTTTATTTGATGAGATTCCAAACTCTGCTGCCTGGTTTTGTCACTATGGGAACATGAATCATTTCAGAAGCTTAAGTTTGATATTCTTTTGATCAGAAACTTTGTTAAATCAGACAGTAGAATGTTTTACGTTTAAAGTTTAAATCAACAAAATAATGATTGTTCAGCACTGCAGTTTATAAAAGTATCGTGGTATAGCATGTACTGAAAGAAAGAATTTTGACTTAGATCAGCAGAAGTGATAGTTATGAAAACAAGAAAACAAAAAGCTTCAAACATGTTTTCAAGCTTCTCAATACTTTTTTTTATTGAAAGATTAAATATAATTTTCATACACATACTGTAATAACTAAGGAAATAGAAAAGAGAATAAAGCAGAGGAATATAAAACACTTTGTCTTCAAACAAGTATCCAGGTACATTGGGGTCAAGAAAACAAGTAGATAAAACAGTTGTAGTAACACAAAGAACATTTACAATTATTCTGTGTAACATAGTTAGAGCGACCTGATAATGTATAAAACCAGAGCAGAAACATAATTTCAGATTACTGTTACTAAAGTAGAGAATACATTTTGGATATAGAGGACAAAACAAAAGAAGAGGAGGGTAAAACGGAAAGAAAGAGAGGGGGAAAGAGTTGCAGAATGTGGGTAATGGTGAAAACGGAAAAATGTGTAAGTGGCGAATGCAAGGATAGTGTTGAGCCAAAGCAATAAGCTTCCATAATCAAATCTCTGCCACTCCGGTGTTTCAACCCAGTAGTCACCTGACGGTGTAACGCAGGTCCAATAAAGTCATGCCACTTGGGAACTCACCTCTCCTACTTCTCAACACCCTCAAGGTCATCCTTACAACCATGTTCCAGGACTCGAATGCCATTATGGTCACATGTAGAGCTGATGGTCACTGTCTTATCGCACAAGGATGTCAAAATGAGTCATCTGATGCCACAGAATGATGCATCCATGTCAAGCTCTAGCATCCATCCATCACTCATACTCATCCACCTGCTTTGATTTGGCAATAAAGTGTCAGACGCAATAATGAGAAGACAGTATGGCCTCTCCAATGATACTAAACATGACCAGATTTATATAAAAATAAAATAACAAATAAATAAAATTATAATATGTATTCCTAACGCAGCACTATTGCCCACTTGTCAATTATAAAGTGAACAGTGATGCTGCACTAACTCACCATCTCATTTCCCACACTGCCAGCAAGTGTGGAGGCGATGGCACAATGCATTGTTCAAGCGACCACATAAACTGCAGCACTGCAGTGAGGAGAAACAGGGGGACTTCCATTTCTGATTGGTTTTTTTTAACACTGTGCAAGGTCAAGTGAGGTGTCATTGGAAAGGTCAGAGGCTGTCCTTTCCAAGGTTAATAAATGCGATCATGTAATGTATAAAAATAAAAAAAATGGGGAAAAAATGAAAATTTTACTATTTTCCCTGTTCTAGTGCAGTGGAATTATGAATGACCTGGTTGGAAATACAACAAAATATACAAATAAGCACAGAAAGCGGTTCCGTGTACTAATTCCCTACCTGGAAGGCTAGGTAAACCTGAAGTATCCAGCCCACTTCATGTATTAAACATAACAAGAACAAAAAGGTTGCCATTTGCGCCTATCGCTGTGGCTCAATGAAACACAAAATAACAGAGGTTATAGTTTACTTAAATAGCCATTGAAGTGTTAAGCCCACTTGTCACATCAAGGCACTTCTTTCGAGGTGGGTCCTAATGTAACCAAAAATTGCTCACAGCAACTACACATCCTCCTGCCGCTTCTCAGCTAAGAGACAAAAAATGGTGGCTTCTGGTTTACGCAGCCATCCAGGTAGAGAATTACCAGGCACAAAACCACTTTCTATCCATATTTGTGTATTTTGTTGTATTTCCAGCCAGGTCATTTATTGCTGCTGTCCCTTTCCATGTTTTCTTTTTCAGTCCCAAAGTGGAAATGTGGAGAGGGTATAAATATAAAACCAACATTTTATGTCTCTTAGCTGAGAAGCAGCAGGAGGACGTGTAGTTGCTGTGAGCAATTTTTGGTTACATCAGGTTAGGACCCACCTTTGCAAGAAGTGTCTTGACGTGGCGGGTGGCTTAACACTTCAATGGCCATTTAAGTAAAGTAAAACCTCTGTTGCTTTGTTTCGCATTGAGCCACAAGGATAAGCGCAAATGACAACCTTTTTTTCTTGTTATGTTTTATACATGAAGTGGGCTGGATACTTCTGGATTACGCAGCCGCCCAGGTAGGGTTCAGTGCGCAAAACCGTTTTCTGTGCACACCTATGATAGAGCCTTCCGATTGGTCTGCCTGCCTGGTAACAGAATACCTTGAATTATATGGCCAACTCATTAATGTTCTTTAAAAAAAATACAATAATACTTTAAAGTCTATTTAAGGAAGGAGAGAACAATATAATTTTTTATGTAATATACTTCACATCCCTAGAATGCATAGAAGGAGTTAAGGCATTTAATGACTTGATTCTAGTGAATTTTTGAAGTAATCCTCCTGATTTAATCTAGTATGGCAAAAGAAGCATTTTAGCGACTGAAACTATGCTTATTTTACTCTGTCAGAAACAAGCTAATCCTTTTTTTTCTTCAACATCTTTCAGGAGCCTAAAGTAACACTTCCAAAGATTGCATGCCTTGCATAGAGTAGCTTAATTGAAAGAAAATTAAGTTCAATATGCAGCAGACCTTAGCTTTTTTATAATTCTTATGTGCAGCAGGGGTGAGAATTTCTGCCACAGTTTTCAGTGCTGCGGAGGTGGTGGGGACAGTGTCTGTTATCAATTTAAAGAGAATAAACAAGCAACAAGCACCATGACAACAAACAGGCTGAAAATGCAGGGTATTCTAACTAAAGTGGTAGTAAATGTCATTATCTGGCAGGTGTTTTTCAAAGATTTATAAAGAATCTTGATGTAGTCAGAGAACGATAACACATATTCTGCATGCAATTGAACACTTGAAGAATATTCTTTTTATATGTTAATCCACTGACAAAGTGTTTAGCATTGACTTTTTATGATTGATAGAGTACGCATAAATACCTACAAAAAAAACAACTATTCTAGAATGCTAGGGTTTCCAGTAATAATTATATAAAAAATGTTAATAGCTGTTCCAATTAATGAATCCAACACATACATAAATACATGTGTTCTTCAAAGGAAAGCTCTTCTTACTATCATTTTTTCATCAACAATATCTTTGTCGTAAGTAAGCCATTTATAGTAATAGGTTATGACACATTTACATTGCACTATAGAAGCATGGGCAAGATATACATTTTCCATGAAAATTCATCCATGAGTTTCTTTTCCTTTCGTAGAGTTCACTAATGGCCATGGCTTCATACCAAGAAATCACAAATTTGCTTCAGCAAAAGCACACACAATTCTTTTGCACCGTAGGTGACTATCATTTAATTGACACTCAGCTGGGTCACTGTACATGTGATAAATGGTACATTCTTGCTAAAAACTCTCAAACCTGGCTGTTAGTGTCAAATAGCCATGGTTATTGCAGACTATTATACCTGAGCAGAGAATGAGAAAAACATTAACCTTTTTTGTGTGTCTCAAAACAATTTGAAGGTGAAACCATTTTTTGAACAAAAACTCTTACCCAAGACTCTAAGCAAATATCAAGTGTTATTTGTTGTGTCATTTTCATCTAGAAGACAATAATAGACTAATAAAAAATAGTACACAATTAGACAAAAGTACGCTGAATTATTGATGTAGTGATCTTTCACTTTGTTCAATCCTATTGGTAAGATAACAATTTTCAAATGTTACCTACGTAGTGATAAAACAAGACCAATGACCATGTAAAATTAAAAAAATAAAATAAAGTACAGTTACCTAACTCAGAGTCAGTATCAACCTCCTGCACGCACAAAGAGCCCACCCTGATGGAGAGGAATGGGGTCCAAAAGACTTGTCCCATACACAAATATATGTATGGATCAAACAGCTGACGATTTTGGGGCCATAAATTTTCCACCACAGACACAGCCCATGCATTTGCCCAGTTTGTCTGGAGACCAGTCCAGACCTGGCAACAATACAGGCTGGTGGCACGTCCATAGGATCAGATGGGGCAGTGACGTAACATTTTTATTAAATACAAAAAATAAAAAATGTAAACTATATAGTTTTCTGGTAATTTGTCTTTGACCTGCATCCATAAATCTGATATGGGCTCTATGGGAGGTCTTGGCAATCAGGGAATGAGGCTGTTAGCTGTTATCAAGCTTCCTGCTAATGGGCATCAAACAAACCCTACCAAAGCAAGCTCCTTCTGAGGCTAGAATGTTAGAATTTTATCAGCTTAACATACTGAGAAAAAAAATATGTCATCTGCGCTCATTTCTAGATGTTTCCATGTGCAACAAAACACTGTCAGAGGTTTTAGTTTGCTTAAATGGCCATTGAAGCGTAAGCTCACTCGCCCCATCAAGGCACCTCTCGGTAGAGTGAGTCCTAACCAATGTACCAAAAGCTGCTCCTCTGAGCAACTGAATGCCATCCTGCTGCTTTTCAGCTAAGGAGAGGCAGAAAAATTATGAGTTTTATTTATACACGCACCAAACACTTCCCATTTGGGGTTGAAAGCAAAAACATGGAAAAAGGAACAGCAGCAACAATGACTAACTGGTGTTACAGCATAATATACATACTACATACATAAAAAATGGCGTTGCGCCTGTACTCTTTCTGTATGTAACATACTGATAGCGTACCTTAACCCCTTAATGACAGAAAATGCATGCCACTTTTGCCTTAATGTGCTAAATAGCAATAGTAAACCGTTAACCAGATGGACACTATTCCCTAATGAATGCTAACTGTAACGTTCGGGTGAGTAAACGTTAACGCCAGGATTACTGCACACCATCCATATTTCCCTCCTAACGCTAAACAACTGAAAAATCTATTATCTCATAGGTGATTGCACTAGCTTTCTTGAACTTACTGTAATTTGGGCATCCTATACTTAACATGGGGAGCGCAATTAGCAATTAGCGTTAGGATAAGTAAGGTGTTACAAAGTCCTAGCGCTAATTACTGCACCGATGCACTAATAAAAAAATGGAAGTAGCCATCAGATGATGGGTACACTGTGGTCATAAAGGGATGGACATGATCAACATCAATACTCAGGTAGGACTTGGTGTTTCAACAATGCTCAATTGGAACTAAGAGGCCAAAGTATGCCAAGAAAATATCCCCCACACCACTACACCACCACCACCAGCCTGAACCATTGATCCAAGGCAGGATGATCCATGCTTTCATGTTTTTTTACACAAAATTCTGACCCTATCATCTGAATGTTGCACCTGAAATTGAGACTCATCAGACCATGCAACATTTTTCTGATCTTCTATTGTCTAATTTTGGTGAGCCTGTGTGAGTTGTAACCTCAGTTTCCTGTTCTTGGCTGACAGAAATGTCACCCGGTATGGTGTCCTGCATATTTTGGTTGTAACGAGTGGTTATTTGAGTTACTGTTGCTTTTCTACCATCTTCAACCAGTCTGCCCATTCTCCTCTGACACCAACAAGGCATTTTCGTCCAAACACAATTGCCACTTACTGGATATTTTCTCTTTTTTGTACCATTCTCTGTAAACCCTTGAGATGGTTGTGCGTGAAAATCCCTGTAGATCCACAGTTTTTGACATACTCAGACCAGTCCATTTGGCACCAACAACCAGGCCACGTTCAAAGTCACTTAAATTTCCTTTCTTCCCTATTCTAATGCTAAGTTATTCTCATGCCACTGTACAGAGCACTGGTGAGACCTCACTTGGAGTACTGTGTGCAGTACTGTAGACCATATCTCCAGAAGGATATAGACATCTTAGAGAGAGTTCAGAGAAGGGCTACTAAAATGGTGTACGGCTTGAAGGAGAAAAGTTACCAGGAAAGGCTTAATGATCTTAACATGTACAGCTTGGAAAAAAGACGAGACAGAGGAGATATGATAGAAACATTTAAATACGTAAAGGGAATCCACAAGGTAGAGGAAGGCAGTATATTTAAACGGAAACAAAGTAGCAAAACAAGAGGACATAGTCTTAGATTAGAGGGGCAAAGATTTAAAAGTAACATCAGGAAGCATTATTTTACTGAGAGGGTGGTGGATACATGGAACAGCCTTCCAGTTGAAGTGGTAGAGGCCAAAACAGTAATTGAATTTAAGCAGGCATGGGATAGGCATAAGGCTATCCTAAACAAAAGATAAATCCAGGTAAAGTATCCATGTAATTGGGCAGACTAGATGGGCCGAAAGGTTCTTATCTGCCGACATTTTTCTATGTTTCTATGTTTCTATGTTTAAGTTTGAACTTCAGAAAGTTGTCTTCAGATACCTAAATGCACTGGGTTGCTGCCATGTGATTGGCTGATTAGCAATTTGTGTTAAAACACAATTAAACTGGTGTACCTAATAAAGTGTCCAGAGAGTATACATACATAATTATAGTTAACTAGGTGGAAAGCCTGCCCAGAGGGCAGTCTATTGATTAGTGTGGTGCGCATGAATGTTGGTGGAAAGGAAAACACAGCAGCATCAAGAAAAGTTAGATATTTTTAGTGACTATTTTGAATAAATTTCTTTGAATACAACATTTTTAGTGAAACATGCATCAGTCCCTGCTAATAGGTAGCCTTGTTCACGTCCATCGATGACTTTGATTTTAACGTCCGCAGAGCTCTTGACTCGAGAGAATGCAACATATAGTTGTCCATGGCTGAAGACGGGTTCTGGTAAATAGATGCCAACTCTGTCCAAGGTTTGTCCTTGGGATTTGTTAATAGTCATTGCAAATGCCAATTTAACAGGAAATTGTCTCCTTCGTAAAACAAATGGAAGTTCGGTGTTACTTGGGGCTAAATCAATTCTAGGACTGAAAACATTTTTTCGTTCAGAGGTAGGTGTCAATACTTGAGCAATGATCAAATTTTGTCGCATAGCTGTCACAATCAGTCTTGTTCCATTACACAGGCCTCTCTCTGTATTCAGGTTACGCAGGAGCATAATAATACAGCCAATTTTGAGTTTCAGTTTATGAACTAGCATCCCAGAAGGAGCCAATTCATTTAAGAACTCAATGGGGTAATTTTCCTTGTCTTCCTGGGATTCATCATCAATAGAATCAGTGCTTAAATAAGTGTAGCTCTCACCTTCTAACAAACTAAGCACTTCTTCATTGATGTTGTCCACATCACAATTTTTGGGGCATAAAATTGCAGTTTTCTCAAACGTTGAAATATCATCAGGGTGTAAATGGTCACCATAAATTTCCTTGACAATGGAGTTTTTGCAGATCATTTTAGGTGGTATCTGAAAAATATCTTGATGGAAGCCATGTTCGTTAGTGAGTTTTCCATCGCCAAGTTTTATTAGCCAAGAGCTGAACTCTGGATCCACAGATCTTACATTTGTTTGCAGCTTTATGATCTTAAATTTATCCCATAGTGTATTGAATTTAATGCTGGATTCAACGATTGCTGATCGACTGCCATGTGCCACAACAGGTAGAGTTTGTCGGAAATCGCCTCCGAGGATAATTGTTTTACCGCCAAAAGGTTTGTTATTCATGAGCTCTTGCAGTAGTTTGTCAACGCATCTGAGAGCATCACTTGGAGCCATGGTTGATTCTTCCCAAATTATAATTTTTGTTTTTCTAAGGATTGTGGCATCATTAGATGTTTGCCTCATGGAAGATGTTGAAGTGTCCAACAAAGGAACAGGCAGTTTAAATTGTGAGTGATATGTGCGTCCACCCTCTAGCAAATTAGCAGCAATTCCAGTAGAAGCAACAGCTAATGCTACCTCTTTGTTTCCTCTAAATGAATGCAATAACGTTTGGTATAGGTATGTTTTGCCACTACCTCCAGGACCATCGAGAAAGTAACACCTTAGGGGTAATGTATCGTTTTGGGTGGCAGAAAGAATGTCTTCAAAAGTTTCTCTTTGCAGATCATTTAAAGCCACCTGCATTTGTACTCCTATGTGACTTTCAAGAACTGCATCATAGATGTCTGTTGTTTTGACGGTTGAATAGTCGGTAGGCGTTGGTAAACCGAAATCCTGACATTTTTTCCCGTTAACAATTAAAATGTCTTGAATGTCTAATAGAGCATTATTGAGACATGGTTGGCAGTCTGGTGTGTGGTCAGGGTGTCTTGATAAGTCTTCAATGAGTTGTTGTTTATATTTTTCAAATAGTTGTTTTGCATTTGGTGGAGATGCAAGGGCACAAATGTTGGCAAAAAGCTCTCGAAGCAGTTGAGGCATCATCTCACTTGAAGCTTCGTGAAGAGTCAAGTCCCATAATTCTTCATCCTGAAAAAGACCGAGTCATTGAGCAGCTTCTTTGAATGTTGGAAATTGCACACCACCAACTGTTCGGATATGTTCAAATTAGGTGGCTCCTTTAACATGGAGTAAAAGTAATCTCAAGCAAAATCTCTCCACATCCGAATTTATGTTTACAGAGTACATTCGCCCAATAGTGTTATTTTCTCGATGTCTCAATCTTCTTTGCCATGTGGTATTTTTCCGTTGAAATACAAAATGTTGTGGAATATCAGTATACAGGAATTTGCGGGCAGCCACATCTTCTCTGTTTAAGGTAAACCAAGCCGTCAATGTTGTGTCTCTTGATTGGGTTCTTTCTATAGCGTTCCTGATGTTATCTTCATTAAAATATACCGACTGTTCGCCAGGAAGATGGATTTGTAAGCGCACAATGGTATGTGTTTGATGGTGCATTTTAAAACCAAGAAGGCGCCATGCTGCTTCTGGAGCTGTCACATATCTAGAATCCATGAAGGAGGTGATCTCGTCATGATGGAGCATTGCATGTTCTTTGATTGCAATATTTGCACAGTCATGTCCTTTATAGATGTATTTGAATAAGTACTTTACACTTTTTATAGAAGCGCAGCTCTCAACGTTTATATGGCAGTTGTATTTTAAAGCTAATAATGGGTTGTATGTATAATGTATAATTTCTGGCCATTTTGGGTTGCATGTCATTGTTATGAAGAAGTCAGGCTTCCCATACTTTTGCACAATAGCCATGGCATCTTGGTAGTTTTGCAGCATGTTTCTGGGACTACCCTGGAATGTTGATGGAAGTATTACTGCTTTTCCTGGTATCAAGCCCTGTTCTTCGGCAGCGTTTTGTAAATGGTCCATGAGACCTGTGTATTTTTCAACTCTTAATTTGGATTGATTTTGTCGTACATAGTTTAGACGGTTACCTTCGGTCTTAACATATGCGTCTACAAAGTACTGTTGAGTTAATTTGCCTGCATTTAAAAATGGGTTGAAATCTTTTCGGATGGAAAGCATGTAGCCATAAAATTGCATTTGAGTGACCCTTTCTCTTGGCTTAGCAGAGGAATGACTGCGTATGGTTTTTACAGTAGTAGGGGTGTAGTTAAGTTTAATGTGAGGTGACCAACTTTGGTCCCCAAATGGAAATAAAAGTGGATAGAGCATCGGCTCTAAGTTTGGATCTAAAATGCTTATCCTTTCTGTTTTTCTGTCTGCGTTTTGAGTTCGGCAATGAATAATAAGATCTCTTTCGAGAGGAGGTTCTCCATCATCATTTTGAAAAATAATAGCTACTTCATTACTGCGAGGTGCATTGTATCTGCGTTGATCGTCCGTGCGATCTTGTACTATCGCCATGGTGACAGTTGGTGGTATAGTGCCATTTTGTATAGCCTCTTGTAAGGATTCTTGTTCTACCTCATATAACATTTTACAGGCTTCTGCAAATGGATTGTTTTTATCCATAAAAGGGCTTAACTCTGTCATGAGCTCAGGGTTGCATTTTGAATTTTCATTAATCATGAGGCATTGTTTTGCGGCCTCATCGGGATCAAGGATATATAGTTGTGCAAATTTTCGGTTATCCTCATTGTGCGGATGAAGAGATGCAGTTCGGTGGTAAATCTGGCCATTAATTCTAAAGCAGTAAGGTCCATAACCAGGAGGAGGAGTAATGTTTGCCCCATGGAAGCAAATGCTAACGAACTGTTGATAGATCGAATGTTTTGTTTGAAATTTTTGGAATGCTTATGAGCGCCTGTCATTAGACTTTCTATCAAAGGAGACACTTTAATGGGCTCCATGTATACTTTTCCTTTGCCACAACATTGATTGAACAGTCTATCTGATGGCTGCTGTGTATTAAAATGTAGGGCATTGCAGTTGGTGCACAGAACATTGAGTTTTCCACAATAATGTTGTTGCATTTGTTGTTCACTTTCTTCATTGTTAATTTGTTCTTTTATTTTTTGTTGTGCTCGTGGCATCTTGTGTGCTAAAGTGTTTTTAATTCTTTCGTGACACCTTGCATTTTGACGCAATCATCAATCACTCTCACCTTACAGTCCTCTCCTCCTGTTTCCAACCCCAACCCTCCCAGATTGTGAGTTCCTACGGGAATAGGGCCCTCATCTCCTCCTGTACTGTTTGTCAAATGTTGTTCAATGTATTGTAACCCTGTCTATACTGTGCTTATTGTACAGCGCTGCGGAATATGCTGGCGCTTTATAAATAAAGAATAATAATAATAATAAATTTTCATCCATGTTTGCTCTCTCCTTTCTTTTTTGTATTTTTTTTTTGTTTCCTGAATTTTCTTTTTTTGGCATGTCGTGTGTGCTACTTTCTGTGTCATTTCGTCTCCTTTTACTGACAGATGCTAGTGGTAAATCCATATTTTTTTTTGTGTTTTTTTTTATTTTTATTTTTTTGTGCGATTCTCTCCGGGGATTGTGATTTTTCGGACGCTCTGTGGTGGGCTCAGAGCAGTATTTTTTTTTTTTTGTGTGTTCTTTTTTTCTTTTTGTGTGTAATACTCTCCGATGGGGCTTGTGATTGTTCGGACGCTCTGTGGTGGGCTCAGAGCAGTAAATCAATTTTTTATTTTTTAGATTTTATTTTTCTCTTTTTGTGTGATTTTTTTTTTGTATTTATATTATTATATTTATTTTTTATGTTAAATCAGGTGTGATGTTGGACAGTGGGTTTTTTTTTGTGCGATTATCTCCGGGGCTTGCGATTTTTCGGACGCTCTGTGGTGGGCTCAGAGCAGTAATTTGTTTTTTTTTGTGTTTTTCTTTAGTTTTTTATGTAAATTTTTTTTTTGTGTGTAATTCTCTCCGATGGGGTTTGTGATTGTTCAGAAGGTCTGTGGTGGGATCAGAGCAGAAAATCAGATTTACTAAGAGGGTTCAGAGCAGTAATTCAGAGCAGTAAATCAAATTTACTCAGAGGTCTTAGGCTAGGGACAGATGAGCGCATTTTCTGCGGCCACCGTCAAAATGTACGTCGATGCGTGCGCACGCATTTTTTCACGGAATACGCTTAAGTGGTCAGACGACCACAGTCGCACAGTCGCAGGTACTCACCAACGCAATTCTAGGGAAATCCGGCTGTTTGAACGTTATGTAGGCCGCACACTAGCAGCGTCTGACGTCTCCTAATCACGCACACACGCTGCCATGCGGCCGCAGCGCACTCTGTACGTCTGTAGCAGCGGTTTCACGTTCTGAGAAAAATGCGTTCATTTGCCGGTTGCGTGGTGTCGGCGCACTTTTGTACGCACGTACTGCGTATATTGGCCGTCATTGGCCGTTATGTGCTGCTACTGCCGTCGTGATTTAGTGCGCCTGCACGCGCGTTCCGACTGCCCCACTCTGACCCTAGCCTTAGAGCAGTATTTTTAATTGTTTTTTGTGGTTTTCTTTTTTTATAATTTTTTTTGTGTGATTCTCTCCGATGGGGCTTGTGATTGTTCGGACGCTCTGTGGTGGGCTCAGAGCAGTAAATCTTTTTTTTTTAGATTTTGTTTATAATTTTTTTCTTTTTGTGCGATTTTTTTTTTTTGTATTTATTATTATAATTTTTTTTATTTTAAATCAGGTGTGATGTTGGAAAAAAAAAATTCTCCTTTTTTTTTGTGCTGGTGTTTTTTGGTGGCTGTAAGCTACAGGGGCTCTATATTATGTTGGCCCTCCAAGCTGAGTGGTGGGGGTGTTGTGAGGTTTGTGGGCTCTTAGTTTGGTAGGGGGACACAGTTTTTTTTATATTTAATTTATTTGGAGCAGGGTCTGAGTGTTTTGGCCCTCTGAGCTATCTGGTGGGCTCAGTGCTGTCTTGGGGGCGTGGCACAGCTTTTTTGTCTGGGCAGGTGGGTTTTGCCGTTCGCGGTGGGGGTTCTGTGCTCAGTGTTTTTTTTTTTTGAGGGGCACAACTGTTTTGTTTTTTTTGTGGCGTCCGTGGTGGGTGCTTTGTGCTATTTTTTTTGTGGCTGGGTGAGGTGGAGTTGCTGTTCGCGGTGGGGGCTATGTGCTCGGTTTTTTGGCGGGGGCACAACTGTTTTTTGTAGTACAGTTGCCGTTTGCGGTGGGGGCTTATTGGTCATTTTTTTTCCTAAATTTTCTTTCAATATTAACGCAGCCGACAGCTTCAGTGGGGTCCCGAGTCTGTCTTTTTTGTGTGTGAGGTGTTTTGGCGTGTACTGCGGCGGTTGACTGCGTGCGCACCCAGCACAACGCTGGGAGCACACGCATTCGTCTGTTTCGGCGGTGGCATGCGCGCACAGCCAGCAATACGCTGGTTGCGCGCGAATGCGCAGTCCGTTTTTTTGGCGACGGACACGCCGGACCATATTCTTTTATGTTATAGATTAGTATTGTGTTTATTAGTCATATATAACTGTTACACCCCACGAGGCCAACCAAGGTGTCATTGGAAAGGCCAGAGTCCAGTGATACCAAACATGACCATGTAAAAAAATAGAAGACATAATACAATTTTTTTGTCTTCTTCTTCTTAACCCCTTCACTACCAAGTGATTTTCCAAAAAAACATTCAGGGTTATTCAAAGAGATCCGAATTTCTGGAGAAAGGTAACCGAACGCTGAAATTCAGCGTTCGGTTACCTTTCCTGGCCATTCAGCTATTCAGAGAGCAGGCAATTCGCCAAATCTTGGCAAATTGCCTGCACATATGGTGCCTGTTCGGTGTTTGTTTGAGGGCAGTGAATTCCCCATAGAGAAGCAATGCTTTGGCTATTCAGAGAACAAAAAACAGCAGTGAAAGGTTCCCTAAATGCCCTGTCATTCGGTGGTTTAATTCGGCAGGTTTATTCAGATGAATCCCATAGGCTTCAATGTTAAAAATATTCCTGTTTTAATTCAATATCTAATAAACCGTTGATTATAATATTCTGCAGCAAAGAGTCTCTTTCTTGATCGATTTTTTTAGGATATTTTAAGCATTTTTTGGGATTTTTTTTAAAACAAATTCCAATTTTTTTTTAACTTTACTTATTTGTTCTGTAACAGCCCTTTTTATTATCATTCATTGGACCTCATATGTAAATTTCAGACATTTTCGCTCAGTAGTTTCTTTGAAAACAGCGTTTCACTTTTCAAACATTCAAGCAAACTGTTTTTCTAATTTATTCACTGCATTCGTCTGCGGAGTCGGATTTTTCCGGCCGCTACGCTGCATGTGATCGGCTCCTGATCGGGTTTTTCCGGCGTTTTCGGCAGGTTAATCCAGATGTTTTTGCGGGTTTCGGTATGCGTTCGCCCTCGTTTTGCGTTGAGTTTTCGGCGGGTTTGCGGCGACCTTTCCCTGCAATTTGGGGACCCTGTGGTGCTTGCTGAATACACCGCAGGGTTGCCAAAATGGGATCGCCAAATCAAACCGAATTGAAGAGAACGAAAAGTCACCGAGCGTGCGGTGACTTTTCGATTCTCTTTGATTTACCCTGTATGTCAGAAGCCACGGTTTTTTGCAAATCATTTTTAATTATTTATACAGTAAGAAATATTTGAGCACACTTTCATTGAATTTCTTAATGTAAATAACCTATTTGGCCTGTAGATGATGCCACTTACTAACAAACTGAGTTACAGCCGTTTAAGCTGCAGCTCGTTTTTTGTTTTTTTATTCAATTTATCGGCTGCTGAAATGCTGACACAAGGGCATCATCAGCAGATTTTGCACAGTTTTAGCTCTTTGGGCATTATGCCCACAGGACTAAATCTTTGAAAGCACCTTTTCCAGCCCAATAGCAAACAAAATTGTTTTGCGGCAAACAAATTTCATTTGCTTTAGGGCTGCAGATCCACAGATCAAGATATCTAGATATTGGGACACCGGATGGTGCCGTTGAAGCCTGAGATATCTCGATCTCGGTAGTGAAGGGGTTATTTGTCCCCTTTTAATTAAGAAGAAAACAATACTGTTGCAATAATCTACGTTTTCATTTCCCACATTGGGAGGAAGTGTGGAGCTGACTTTCATTTAAAATGTAAGCTGATCTTTTGGACCTCTGCATCTTTTTTTCTAATGAGCCCAACAATTCAATGAGGAATCCTTGGACAGGCCAGGAACTGTGCTTTCCAATGATATCAAACATGACCATGTAAAATTAAAAAAAGTTTTTGTTTATTTTTGGCCTTTAGAAATCGAACAAATCAGTTGCCATTACGAACCTTCTCGTTTCCCACAAAATAAAGAGTTGTGAGTACTGATTTTTATATACAGTCATGTTATTCACTCCAAAAGTGATTCTAGACTGAAAGGGGATTGACCTGATGTAGCTTCAATCTGCTGTATAGTTTTTTTTTAAGATACATCGTGAAAGAGGAAATACCTTGCATAAAGTGTTTTAAAACTGTTGCTGGATCCAAGGGGAATCTGATTATCATTTACATAATGCTTTCCTTCAGAAGTCACACAAAACTGGTATTTTCGTCTTTCACATCAAAACAAACATTGTTATGTTTACAATATTGTACCGTGGTGTTACACAATATCCTAAAAGTAAGTGGAATACAAGTTGTACGTGAAGAAGTGATATGATAAAGAAGAAGAAGATGAGGACCTTACTTCTGCTCAACCAATATTTACTTGTAACTGTTAATTAACTCTACATATATGTATTTAACATCTTCCAAAATGCATAGTTTAGAGTCATCTGCTGCAAATATATATTTATTTTTTAAAATATATGTAAAAAGATACAGTTCAAAATCACTCATACACACTGAAACAATTACCCTTAAAGAAAACAACAGAATTGATGTTTTCTCTGTATGAAATAAAATTCTCCTTTAGATTTCAGATGTCACCCTGAATGGCCCCAAAAAAGCTGAAAGGAGTAATGTTAATTTTGACAGCAAATTTGAATTCAGTTTTAGTCACAGTCTTCTGACTAAAATTTCATCTACTTTTATACATATTTTAGTCATCTGAATTGTTTTACTTTTAGTCTAGTTTCAGTCGATTAAACGTCACATGATTTTAGTCAACTAAGTCTAGAGAAGATTTACTCAACTAAAATGTAATAGGTTTAAAGAGTAATATGCATTATTTAACCCTTTCGCTGCGGAGGACGCGCTCAGTGCGTCCACCCGCAGGTAGCGTTGCCTGCGGAGGATGCGCTGATCGCGTCCTCCCTTTGCAGCCAGCGATCGGCTGGATTCCGGCCGATCGCTGTGCCCCCCGGTGCAGGCTGACATCCTCGATGTCAGCCCAGCATCCGGGACCGCCGTCGGCACCATTAGATGTCATCGCGGTGGCGCGATGACATCTAATTCAGGCGCCCCCCTGCGTGTGCGGAGGAGGCGCCTGAAATGGAGGGGGGAGGTCCTTCGGACCTCTCTCCCTCCCGATCACCGGCTGTCACAGGGTTAAGGCAGGCACGGTTTGGAAGGGCACAGCCTGCCCTTCCAAACCATGCATGCCTTTAACCCCTTGGGTGCCGGATCACGATTCGGCGCTGAAAAGGGCCAAATCGTGATCCTCTCCCGGAGCTGGCTGACATCTTGGATGTCTGCCAAGCTGCCGGGAATGCCCCCTGAGGACTGGCGTCATCATGCATAGCAAGATTACACCAGTCCTGGAGTTAACCCCTAACTGCCACCAATGGTGGAGATAGGGGGTTCCAATGACTATCAGCTATCCAATCACTATCAGCAACCGGCTGGGTGGAGTAGAGGTAACATCACTGCTCTGCGTGGAGAGAGCCTGTGGAGTTATGGGTTCGATCCTGATGAGCACCTATCCAGTAAGGTAAGTGTCTTTGGGCAACACACCTAACGGTACATATTCGCCACCCAGGACATACTTGAAAACGAGAGAAATCTCAATGTATCCTTCATGATAAAATACTTTTTAAAAAAAAAAAAAACATCCTGGACAGACCAGCAATCCACCATCTCCACTCATAGGCACCCCCTCTGCTACCCTATGTCGCTTCCACCCAGCAACTGAGGAGGAAGTCAATTCCTTACAGTCCTCCTCACATCTCAACATGTGCCCACTCGACCCCATTCCCCCACATCTAATACCTCCAATCTCCTCCTCCCTCACCCCTGCTATCACACACATCTTCAACCTATCTCTCTCCGCCGGCTCCTTCCCATTTGCCTTCAAACTTGCACAGGTTACCCCTATACTAAAGAAACCCTCCTACGATCCCAACTACCGTCCTGTATCCCTGCTTCCATTCACCTCTAAGCTCTTGGAAAAACTAGTTTTCAACTGCCTCTCCTTCTTCCTGTCCTCTAGTTCCCTACTTGACCCACTGCAATCAGGCTGTCGTCTCCTACACTTAACTGAAACTGCCCTTGCCAAAGTCACAAACGACCACCTAACTGCTAAAAACCACAGCCACTATTCTATTATCATCCTGCTTGACCTCTCAGCTGCTTTTGACACTGTCAACCACCCCCTCCTTCTACAGACTCTAAGCTGTCTTGGTCTCTGTGACACTGCACTCTCTGTTTAACAGGTCCTTCTCTTTATCATTTGCTGGTAATTCCTCCTCTTCAATGCCGTTATCAGTTAAGGTACCTCAAGGCTCTCTCCTAGGTCCTCTGCTCTTCTCTATCTACACCTCCTCCCTGCGTAAAATCATTAACAGCTCTGGCTTTAATTACCACCTCTATGCGGATGATACTCTAATCTACCTCGCTACCCCTGATTTCTCTCTTCCTGTCCTTTCCAAAATCAGCAGCTGTTTATCTGGCATTTCCTCAAGGATGGCCTCTCACCACCTAAAGATTAACATGTCGAAGACTGAGCTCCTACTAATTCCTCCCTCTAATTCCTCCCCACCTCCTGACTTCTCTGTCATGGTTGATGGTATCACTGTCTCTCCATCAAGCCAGGTTCGCTGTCTCGGAGTTACACTTGACTCTGCTCTTTCCTTCACCCCCACGTTCAGTCTTTTTCCTCCTCCTGCCACTACCAACTAAGTAATATTTTCAGAATTCGGCCACTTCTTAACGCTGACACCACAAAGCAATTCCTCCACGCCCTTATAATTTCCCGATTTGACTATTGTAATAAGCTTCTCGCTGGCCTTCCCCTCTCTTGCCCCGCCTACCTACTATCGATTCTGAATGCCTCTGCAATGCTCACCCACCTCACCCGCCGCTCTGTCTCTGCCGCTCCTCTCTGAGAGTCTCTTCACTGGCTCCCCATCCACTGCAGAATTAATTTTAAAATATTTATCCTGACCTTCAAAGCTAAAGTTGGTGACATTTCGGTGCTCTCTGAATAACCGTGTAAGTCTTTGACAAAAATTATTAGCGACGAAATTAGCACAGGAAAGGAGGAGTCTCCACCCTCAAATAACATGAAATTGTGCCTGTTAACCTCCCTGCCGGTATTCCCGAGTGTGACTCGGGGTTAAATTTCACTACCGCGAACGATAACCCCGAGCCACACTCGTGCTGGATGTTTACTCACCTCCTCCTGGCTCCCTCGCTGTCCCCCGCAGTGTGATCGCGGGGAGCTGCTTCCTGGAAGGCTCCCTGCGAGTCACATGGTGCAGGGTGGGCGGGAACCATCAGCAAATTTATAAACAATTCATAAAATACTGTAATCCAAAGTGCAATGTTTATGAATGCCCACTGGGTGGCACTACAGGATAAGAAATAGATGGTCTAAAAGCGTCTCAATTTTTTTTTAAGTTTTTTAAAGTTTGAAACACGAAATAATTATTTATTATCCCAAAAATAATTATCCAAAATAATGCAAATAAATGATATTCAATAAAATAAAAAACAAAAAACACTGAAATCGGTCTGAAAACAAGAGTAAGAGGATGTATGGCACAAGAAACACCATCTACAATCTAGAATTTTTCATCCACAAAATAGTTCTGTAAAGGATTAACGGGTAAATTAAAAATTATGTATATATATATATATTTTTTAATATTTCAGCTCAGACTCAAAATCACTATTTTATCGTACACTTACAGGGTAATTCAAAGAGATTCGAAAAGTCACCGCACGTTCGGTGACTTTTTGTTCTCTTCAATTCGGTTCCTTTTGCTGATCCCATTTCGGTGACCCTGCAGTGTATTCAGCAAGCACCACAGGGTCCCCGAATTGCAGGGAAAAGCTACCGCAAACCTGACGAAAACTAACCGCAAAACCCAGCGAATGCACGCAGAAAAGCCACAAAAACATCTGCATTAACCTGCCGAAAACCAAGCCCGAGCAGGAGCCGAACACAGCCGAAGCAGCCGAAGCAGCTGAGACCGCAGATGAGGGAGGTGAATAAATTAGCAAAATAGTTTGTGTGAATCTGTGAAAATGAAACGCTGTTTGCAAAGAAACTACTGAGCGAAAATGTCTGAAATTTGCATATGAGGTCCAGGGAATGATAATAAAAAGGGCTGTTACAGAAAAAATAAGTAAACTTAAAAAAATAAATAAAAAAATGCTTAAAATATCCTAAAAAATCTATAAATAAAGAGACTCTTTACTGCTAAATTTTATAATGAACGGTTTATTAGATATTGAATTAAAACGGGAATATTTTTAACATTGAAGTCTATGGGATTCTCCTGAATTAACTTGCCGCATGAAACCACCGAATGGCAGGGCATTAGGGGAACCGTTCACTGCTGGTTTGTGTTCTCTGAATAGCCGAAGCAGTGCATTTTCATGGGGATTTCACTGCCCTCGAACAGGCACCGTATGTTCAGGCAATTTGCCAGGATTTGGCGAACTGCATGCCTGCTCTCTGGATAGCCGAATGGCCAGGAAAGGTAACCGAACCCTGATTTTCAGCATTCGGTTACCTTTCACGAGCAATTCAGAGCTCTTTGAATAACCCTGTTAATGTTACATATGCCTCCTGAGCTTCAAATAAATGATATTTTGTCTCAACAAAAAGCTCCTAGCAGTGAAAGGTTTAAGGGCAACTCCAGGTTGTCTTTATTACTTTGTTTTTTTTACACACATCATTTCATTGTAAATAGGACATTAACATGTTAGTTATTAAAAATGTATTATTCTTGGCTTTTTGTATCTTTATCCATAAGCTTTCAACAAGTAACAGGCGAGTGCAATGACTGTCCTTGTCCTCCAGTAGCAAATGCGATCATTACTGAAGATGCACGCCTGTAACTGTATGATATTGTGTGTATTATATCCCAAGGCAATAATTAAACCATAAGCAATAATGAGACATATCCATTATTCATTTAAAAATGGAAGAAGAAAATGCATCTGCTGCTGGCACCTTCCATTTATTTAAAAGGGCTGATTCTTTTTTTCTTGTTTTTATATAAATTTAAGGCTGCATAAGGTTCCATTGTGATTCTTATCAGTACTTCGTATTAAAAAGTGAAGGCAAGGGGGTTAAAAGGGAACGATTGTAATTTAAGTTGTGTTTCAAAGCCATTATTTAGACATCAAATACAATTATGTATGAAGAAATGCTTTTCTTGAGCTTAGACCGTACAAATACATAAATTAAAAGATAAACAGACCAGTGCGTAGTAAATATTTATTTGTGGTCAATTTCAGGGTGAGACAAGGTAAACATGTTCTCATATTGGAAAAAATGCTCTTAACTACCAAGTGATTTTGCAGGAACTAATGGTTTTATGGAAAACCACTTTACGTTACTCTCTAAACGAAAGTTCAGAGTGTGCTTAGAGACATACAGTATTCTGGAGCCCATTTGCAAACAAATTTTGTAAGCAACACACAAATTTCATTTGCATTCCTCAAGAATATGTACGTATCTCAGGAACCTGAAAATCGAGTTAACTTGATCAAGGTAGTGAAGCGGTTCTGATTTCAACTGTAGCACAAGATAACAAATATTTTTTTTCCATGCTGACGTAAAAATAGATGATATTATAAATCTTTTGTAAAAGTTATAACTAAGAATTAAGATTTTAAATTAGATTTATTTTTTGGTTAGTGTAGCCTTGCTATGAGCCAGTTCGTCAACACAATAGCAATACATCAGTACAAGTAAAAACAATGGAAATAAAGTATGTTACCCAACAGCTCGAACGTATGACTTTCAATAAATCTCCTGCTGGTGTATAGAAGTTGGAGTCTTGACTGAATACAGACAATTTAAAATGGTCAAAGACGGACCATGGAGAGAATTGCTTATCAGATATCAAAATCGAACTGCTGCTGCCATATAGTGTAATAATTTATTTATTGCTATAAACAAAAAGAAAATGATGAAAGATGTCACAACAACAATGCTGTGTCAAATTGTGTTTACAAACAGAGAAAATAAAAGCATTAACAAAAAAAGAAAACATAATTTAAACATTATTAAATCAACGAGAAAGATGCAATATACAGAATTAATGTTTTTGTAGTTTGGCAAAGTATTACAAACATGCTTTCACAAATTTCGTGTTTTGCATTTTCAATGACATTGGTTTGCATTTCACATGCTCTATTTAGCCCTTCCACATAAACTTAAGTTGCAAGATTGTGTCAAATGATGTAAAATTGAATAGTGTGGCAATTAGCAAGAGAAATAATAAAGATAAAAGAGAAACTCAATGAGCCAAGACATAGGAATGTCTGATTTTCAAGTACCTGTACATACATTAATATTTCCCAAAGACAGCAAAAGAATAGCATTCTAAAATAGGATCATTGGCTATTCAGATAGATGTGCAGATGGGTGAATTGTAATACTAATAACATTATACAAAAAAAATGCAAGTTTATTAACAAACAATTGTACCAGCGTTGATGTTGATAGCAGCGCCCTTTATGTGGGAGCTGATGTGTGACCTGTGAATTGCCCATGTGTGAGCATGTTAGGACTCTGGTGTAATTGGGTTTGACCAATAGATCTGAAATATGATTATCTGTATGGTTATATTTTTCTTCTGGGGGAATATAAAATGAGAATCATCAGCTGAAAAACTGAAAATAAGAATAATATGTGCCTCCTTTTATCCATCTGATTTGAAAACGTATAGAACCCCGCAAACATCTTCCACTGTGGTACAGCATCGTGTCTGTGTCTGTGTGTGTTTTGATAATATCAGTAATTTTTGTGAGTGTTTTGTGAGTACGAGTTTTTGGGCGCTTCACTTTTTTGACATATTGATAAATTGAACTGTTGCTTGGTTTTATTTTAAAGAAACCTTAACTGGCCAAGTATTGAAAAGTTGGATTGGAATCCATTTTTCAGGGCACTACCTACTTTTGGTACTGGAAAAAGTGTTCTTCCATATGAATAGGTGTTGATAAAAATGTTGACTAATAAATGGAAAGCAGTTAAGGAACTTTACCCAAAAAGGACCCCCCCCGTAAAACATATGTATTATTTTAATTATTACTGTTGGAAGACAAAACCATTCCCATTGTCGTTACTGAAATGCCTCGTAATGGAAAACAAACAGTTGTGTAGTGCCATTTGTAATGGTGTGCTGATGTGCTTCAGGGTATCAATATCAGTTTAGAGTTTTTAACAGAAAAGGCCATTTTTGACATGAACCAGGATCTTTATTGATAAACAAACAGGACACAATAGTACAGGTGACTATATAATTAAGGTGACCAAAATAAGTGGTCGGACTTGTAGCTCCAGCCTGACCATGAACAGAAAGTCACCTACTGCAGGCAATGAGTGTGGGGAATAGTCCAGAAATCATTGTCCAAGAAGGAAACAGGTAATTTGAAACCTTGTGTTTAGGAGTTTGTTGCCAGAGTGTAGGGAGGCCGGCAGTTTGCAGAGGTGCAACACATTAAACATGTGGGGAAAAACCTTGTGGGCTAGGAGGCTGGTGGTAGGAGTGTGTGTAGATAAAGACAGACAGGTAAAGACCTCACAGGGAGGGAGGTGAAGAACTCACAGGAAGGCAGGTGGCATGCAGAGGGAAAACGCAGTAAACAGGTAGGCCAAAAACTTGCAGTTTTAGAGGATGGCAGATGGAGTGTCTGAGGATAAACACGGGCAGATGGAGAAGGTATTAGGAGGCAGTTGGTGTGCAGAGACTGCAGGGAAACCAGAGCCTTCCATCCGCAGCAGGAAGGAATCCAGAGGACAACAAGGTCAAAAAACCAAAGCCAAAGTCAGTAAGCTAGTGATTCAAAAATCAGGTATTCACAAACACAGCAATGTACACATGCCATGTGAAGCATGAGGTCTATCCAATTTTGTTTCTCCTGGAGCTTGATTCATGACACTATGGGACAACTGTTCCTTTCAAAGAAATGCTTTTGAAACAAATGAATTTAAGAAATTACATTTTTGTATAAACTGAGGTTGATATGTTATATTTTCCCACTAAAGTACATGTTTTTTATGCATAATGGGCTCTCTAATGAGGAAAAAATATTCTGGCGAAAAGTAATTAAATTAAAACACAAAAAAGTCTTCAAAGTTTTTTCTTCTTGAATTTTCAGGTATGTAACTTTTTTCCTTTACTGCACTTTTAGCATATACTTTCAGAAGAAAACACTGTCTCAAGTTCACATTAAAAGTAACATCAAAGTTTTTGCAAAATGTTTGATCTTTTTGGGAATGTTTTGTAAAGGCCTTTTCATCAAATGCCATGTGATGATTTAAATCTTATGCAGCAAGATTATATTCGAGAAGTGAATCATCTTAATAAAAGTCATCGTAATTCAGAAAGCTGTGTTTTTCAATATGCTTCCGATCGTTTACAGCTGCAAATGACAAAAAGACAAGCACAAAAATCCAGTAATTAATAAAAACAAGCAAATATATATTTTTTTTATATGCATAGACTCTATGTGGGGATTTCTTTTGTTATAGTGAATGAATATTTCATAAGATAGCAGACCCCCACCGCTAAATGAAAATTTGCAAATGAAACACTCATACAACTGGCAATTACCCTTTCACCCTGGAAGTATACATAGTAAGTGCTCCAGTTTTAATGAGGACTGCAATACACCATTCACTAAATCATCTTTTATTCAAGGAAACACAAACAATGCTGCTAAACGTTCACTGTTAATTTTGTTCTATGTGTAGAGGAACAGCATGAAAACAAGGAGGGTATATAACATTGCACCAGTATATGTGAAAAACAAAACGTGACTATAAAAATGAGTATTTATTTCCTGTCAAAAATACTCCCGCTAGGGTCCCATTAGAAGAGTATTATAGTATACACATTTTACAGGGTTATTCTCTAACCAACGTAGTTTACCATTGTTGCAATGGCGATAAACCATGGCATTTCCCAAAAATTACATTCAAACGGTGGCAGGAGTACGTAGAAAAAACAACGTAGCGCCAGTATATAACTGGTAAACGTGATTAAACACCTTACATGTCCATCAACATTTCTTTTTCTTCTCTTCTAGAGTTTTCCCCTTGTATATGTTGATATTTGTCCGACAATGCTGCAAGAGAAGGCAAAGACCAAAAAATAGCGCAGTATGTCGGTCCAATAATCGGGAAAAAAATATATCAGATGTCAAACTCACATTTTTCTGAGCCTCAATCCGGCTGTAGGATGGAGTTCGTTATAGAGCCGGATTGAGGCTCAGAAAAATGTGCGTATGACATCTGATATATTGTTTCCAGATTATTGGACCTACATACTACGCTATTTTTCGGTCTTTGTCTTCTCTTGCAGCATTGTTGAACAAATTTCAACATATACAAGGGGCAAACTCTAGAAGAGAAGAAAAATAAATGTTGATGGACATGTATGGTGTTTAACCACGTTTACCAGTTATATCATGGTGCTACGTATTTATTGTTTAGGTTTTTAGAGGAACCTCCATATGCAATGTTTAGCGAACGTGTTTAAGCACTATTCCAGTGGGCGCTTCACCTTTGTCTTTTTTGCTTGTTTAGTGACAGGAGTAGATTCGTTGTTGACGCTTCTCCGGCCGCTGGTCAAATTACCCATAGGGAAATGTCAATGTTTATCTTCATTGCAACAATGTCTATATTTTCTTCCAACAATGGTAAACAATGGTGGTTGTAGAATAACCCAGTTGGTATCTGGAGTTTGAGCATGTCCCATTAAATACCTACAGTTTTAGTTATAATCAACATATACAGCTGTAAATCTAAAGTATGAACCATACTGGACTAATTACTTACAACAGGCATCCATCGAGAAGTGGCCTTTAGACTTTAGGGAGGATTTTCATTAGGATATGGCTCACTGTAGTGCAGCAGAAGAGAAACTTAGCTAAGGCTATATATCTGTGATGGCATTCTGGTAATGATGAAGAAGATGCAATGGGAAAAACACAGAGGGAGTACCGCTGATGTAATGAAGTCATTAATTTGGTTCTGTCAAATGGTCCCATACAATAAGGGCTATTTGATATCTTTAGCCTTGCATACAGCTTGCACAAGCGCCACAGCACCAGAAAAATAACTAAAACAGACAACCTGTCACCTCCACTACCAAAACAGATGCTTGCCCCTTACAGCCGAGAAAATCCAATTTCAATATTATGTAGTATGTGTCACGTGCATTAGTGTATAACCAATATATTACCAATACGTAATATGTGAACGGTCCATTCTTTTTGATTTTGTGGTACCTGCAGTTGATGCTGCCCAAGTTATTGACATCCACTCCAGAGTAGAATGCATCCAGTGGGTCCATTACGATCCCTTAAGGTAAGCTATAGAATCCGCTCCAGCACTTTTTGCATCATGTATCCTGTTTAAAGATGTGAATCCCACGATTAAATTTATTTTTGGATGTTAAGTGTAATTGTAACATTTAACTCTATTTGCCATAAATGCTTAATTATAAGACATGTTTATAGGCGGTTTACTGGAGTGGAAAGATGCATGCCAGGGTATTGATAAATAAAGAATTAAAGTGGGATCTGCAAAGTTCTTTGTTTATTCACAATGGTTTTCTTCAACAAAATAAATCAAGTAAATTTGCCACACTTCAGTAGCTACATTTTTCCTCGCTCTGCATCCTAATTTACATGTAATAAGACTATATATAAACAATACTTTACCACAGTGAAAAATAAGTGGCATAGGTAGGGGAATGGAATTATTATAAAACAAGCATTTATGTATTTGACAATGAATGGAAAGTCATATCTTGTATGACAGATTCAGTTGCATTAACCTTAATTGGGCACAATGGATTTCTTTAAATGTTAATGGAATTGTGCAATTAAATTTTTGAGTAATTTTTATGAAAAACTGAATTTCTGTCATAATCATCACAGTGGTCTGTTTTTATTTTTTCTTATTAAGTTGCTGAATAAGCAAAACATTCTAATGGTTTGTTGCTTGGATTCCATCTGTGATAATTTTTTAATTCATGCACACAATTTTTAATCTAAATTACTATTATTCCCCCATTGTTCTTCTCTTGCTCCTTCTTCCCACACTGCCCACATGCACCCCGTTACTTCTTGTACTCTATTCACCCTCACCTAGTGTGTCACCCCTCTCCTCTTAGATTGTAAGCTCTCGAGCAGGGTCGTCTCTCCTACTGTTTGGTGTGTGTAATGTGTATGTCTATTTGTTACTTTGTCTCTCCCATTGTACAGCGCTACGGAACGTATTGGCACTTTATAAATACTTGTAACTGTAACTGTATTCATCCATCCAAGCCATCCTGTCAAATAAATCTGTGTTGGAAATGTTTTTCAAGTGAAATTCTATTTAGAATTTTAACAGTATGGAGTTTATAGTAACTTTTATTTATGCATGTTGTATGTATTTCTTACAATAGTGAGAGAACACACTCACTCTCATTTGTATGGATTGAGGAACCCACCGGAATATAGGTTGAAGGGGCTGATAATGTCACAGTGATTGTTTAGCCCTTTCTATTGACTGGTACATAGCAAGATAATAGGGCTCCTATAAATCGATTTGTCTACAAATTCAAGTGATTCCATTCGCCTGAATATTGTTCATGCCTCGGTTTGTTTAAGCTGCATATCAGCCACTAAATTCATTTTTAACTAAATGTATCATGTCATGAAAGCCCACCAGCACTACAAAGGGTTAATTTAGAACAACCTGGCCAGCACTTGCTAGACAGCTGATACTGCAAAAGGTACTACAAGCTTTGGATAGTATTTTTTTATTTTAAAAAAACCCACTTTTTTGACAAAGTATTTTACCCGGAAGTAGATATTGAGATTTCTCTCATTTTCAAGTATGTCCTGGGTGGTGAGTATGTACCGTTAGGTACAAGGACACTTACTGGAGAGGTGCTCTTGCTGGGATTTGTACCTGTGTCTCCACAGAAACAGAGCAGTGATGATACCTCTAATCCACCCAACCGGTACTTATTATGTAGTCCACAGTAGTACAAATCTCTACACATATTCAGTGTCCTATATTAGGCTCATAGTGTGAAATTTAATTCTCTTCAGTAGTAGTAATAATAATAATTTGCGTAATACAACATCTTGTAAAGCAAACGTGTGATATTTGTTTTATTTTAAATGTGAGCAAAAACAAGGATTGTGAGGGCCCTGAGAACCAGCAACTGCATAGTAATGGCACTATCGAGCTAAAACCTTGTGAGACCTAAACAGGGACCCACTGGAGAGCAGGCCACTAGTTCTGTTGTTCGTTCTCATAAACCTCTTTTTTGATCACTATAAGTATACAGGATAATCCAGACATGGACCCCTTGCACGATGTGCCTAAAGAGGTATCAGCTATACCCTCTTGACCCAACGAGGTTGAAAATATTGGGTGTTGCTGCACCTCTCGTGCAGGTAATGACATCCTTGACATTTCAGTACTGGTCACCCTTTATGGGTGATAGCAGTCTGATTTGCATACAGAGCAGTCGTCTCTGTTATGGCGCTATCGAGCTAAAACCTTGGAGACCTGATGGGGTTACCACCATAGGACAGCTAGCTTGGTGATGGGTCTTAAGTAAATGCATGAAGAAATGCATCTATGTTTTACATGCACCTTTTACACATATGCTGGAGGTAATTGTGCGCAATCTTTTTATTAATTTTGTCC
Source organism: Leptobrachium leishanense (assembly GCA_009667805.1). NCBI lineage: Eukaryota > Metazoa > Chordata > Amphibia > Anura > Megophryidae > Leptobrachium > Leptobrachium leishanense. The sequence goes on along the minus strand of CM019071.1, from coordinate 32,203,112 downwards.
CTGACACAAGGTCAGGTGTGGAATATTTCACTTTTGGTGTTATTTAGGTGATCAAAAAAATGTGGATTTTGGAATTTCCGATTAAGGGATACTCAACCCTTATATCATTTTGTTCCTTCAATGGAAATTTTGTAACTCGAACACAAAGTTTTTAAAAAATAAAGCTGTATATTCATCATTTAGAAAATCTATGCTAAAACCACCACTAGTGAGGAAAAAGGGGGGGTTGTGAGGGTCCTGAGAACGAGCAACAGCACTAATGGCCTGCTCTACGGTGGGGCCGCTCAGGTCTCACAAGGTTTTAGCTTGTTTGTGCCATTACAGGGATGAATGCTCCATATGCAAATCGGTCTGCTCTCACCCAGAAAGGGTGGTCAGTGCTGATTGCCGAGGACATCATCCCTGCACGAGAGGTTCAGCAACCCCCAACAATCATTTGGCCTTGTTAGGCCTTGTCAGGAGGGTATAGCTGACACCCCTCTAGGCACACCAAGCAAGGGGTCCATGTCTGGATAACCCTGTAGACTAATAGTGAGGAAAAACCACCACTATGCCATTGCACAATAACATTGAGTGTTAATCCCTGATATATGCGATAACCCGACACAATCCAAATACAATCATCGTTTATTTTTAAATAGACAAACAATTTTAAATCGCAGTGAAAGATTGAAACAATGTATTTGTCCATATTTATGTATTTTGTTAAAACTTCACCCTGAATAAAACATTATGAAACAAAAATGTCTGAATTTCCTGTAAGTCTTCAGCTTGTAAATTATTAATATTTTTGCTGTACTATCTCATGTGGTGACTTACTAGAACTATTGCTACGTAATTACCATAAATCCTGTTTAGGATGGTTGATATGACACTTAGAATATAAAAATGAGGATGATTTTAGCATTATGTAAGCAAATGTGCATTTTCAAGATAGAAGCTTTCAAAGCCTATTCATTGTACACATTACAATCTGAGGTTACATTCTACATAACTTAATGAGGTTATGCCATGTTTCCAAGAGAAAACACAATTCCGTCTCTTCTTTGATATGTTTACCAATGTTTTGTTTGAAAACTATTCTGAATGGTCTTAAATGTTCAAGTGTTTTAAATCCACAAGAAAGGATTTGAGTTCCTTTGATGTGTGCTTACTTGTTTAAGCATTAGCAGCACAAATTCAATATCATCAAGTTTATTTTTCCTCTTTCCAAGCTTTGTGGCGTATCTGAAATATGTAAATTAGACACAAAAGGATACGTTACAGATACTGTTAGATTTCTCAAACACCTCAAGCGTTTTCATTTAAAATAGTTCAATGCCAATAGTCATTTATTGCATTCAGTTGGAAAATTGTCATTGTGTTATGAATATATTTGATAACTTTACTCTGATGTACAATTCTTCAGTTCCATGAACATCGAGCACATTCAGAAAGTATTCAGATCCTTTATTTTTTTCACAATCCTTTATGTTGCAGCCTTATGCTAAAATTGTTTAACCTTTTCCTGTTGCGGGGTGTACCATTCAATCACTACAGTGGTGGACGGTAAAGCTATGGGGTGGAATAGCTCACCCCACTAGCTTCTATGGGCCTCTGCAGTCACACCCACCAGTTGGCGCGTGGCACGTGCCACTGTCTGCCATAGGACGCCCTGAACACACGCGTCAGCTCCGTAGGTGGGCCGGAGGAGGGGTCCACCACAGCAGCCAGCAGTTACACCCCACCCTGTACTAGCATGCCCCACCAGCGTTAACGCCCAGCCACCGGGCAAGATCCTCCTGCCAGTAAAGGGTTAAATTATACTTAATTTGTATCAATATATAATATCCCTTAATGACAAAGCAAAAAACACATTTTTGTAACCACTGTTACTCTTTGTCTACTCTATGCCAACCTAACCGTGGTGTCACAGGTTACAAATCCCAGAAAGAGCACCTCTCCAGTAAGTGTCCTTGGGCAAGACACCTAACGGTACATACTCGCCACCCAGGACATACTTGAAAATAAGAGAAATCTCAATGTATCCTTCCTGGTAAAATACTTTCTCAAAAAACAAAAAGTCTGCTCTTACGAGGTTAATCCACTTACAGGGGAAACGTATCCTCCTGGGACCCTCTGCAGTGCAAGATTTTAAATAAACGCTGAGGTGTGTTTGCATTTCCCCACTAAGTTCATTAACCCCCCCTGACGTTATCCTGAGTGTATCTCGGGGTTAAATTTCACCGCTGAGAGCGGTAACCCCGAGACACACTCGGACTGTATACATCACCTCTCCCTGCGCTCCCTCACTGATCCCCACAGTCTCATCCGGCGATCGCGACCTCATACTTATTGGATTCCTTCTCGTGAGGATGGAACCAGGAAGTATGTGGTCGCGATTGCCGGATGAGACTGTGGGGACATCGAGGGAGCGCACGGAGAGGTGATGTATCCAGCGGCGTCCCGAGTGTGGCTCGGGGCTACCGTTCCAACATAGGAACTTAACCCCGAGCCACACTCGGGATACCGCTAGGGGGGGCAAAATATAAAATAATCGCTTTTAGACAGGGAATTTAAAAATAAATAGACCGCCGGGAGGTTAATCTCATAAGAGCAGACATTGGGTCGACATAGAGTAGGACCTGCTTCCGGTGAGGTACATTGACGTACTGGCAGGCTCATGTAATACTGTATATTATCAGATTTTGTAACTAAACCCTCACCAGTTTAATACCTAAGTTAGGTGTGTTTATATTTTTGGATATACTGTATGTTTGGGTGGATGCTCTGACTAATTGTGATATATATATATATATATTTATTTTTTTCAAAACGCATTGCACTCCACCTATGTAAAAATGTCCTATATATTTATTTATTTATATATTTATACCAATCATCTAATCTTTTGTCTAAAGAAATATCTTATTTTATGTTCTCTGAATTCAACTTAGCCTGCAATTCAGGTAACAAATTGAACTTTGTATTATGTCTAAAAAGTAACAAATGGCATGTAGAAAAGACGTTAGTTTAAAGAGCGAGAATCTGTGAACATGTTCAGCATGTAGAATAATACAATTAAACCTCCAGTCTACAGGTGCTTTCAGAGCTGCTCAGGAGGTGATTAAAAATACATTTCCTTTCAAGGCATAGAAAAATGCCATGATCCCCCAGATGAGCCACTGTTATAAGCATTCTGCAGTACAAGAGATGTATTAGATTTTTGAATCCGGAACAATGAAGCTCAGTATTATAAATTATAAATGGCATATCAGTGAGGATTATTCTTATTGGAAGTAAGTGTATATATCATTTTAACACTTTCCAGAATCCATAGTCCTGGTTTCCCTTTTTTTGTACCTTGTAAGTATAATTCCATAAGATATAATGGTAATCTTGGCCCTCTTTCTTAATATAATACATCAAGATTGAAAAGATATCAGGTATTTGTGAGTATATTTTTTTACTATACTTTGCAATATTTGGAAATGATTAATAAGTCTAATATATCAGCACCCTGTGTGCAAAGGTACCAGTTTGAATATTATGTCATTACCTAAGCTCTTTTTAAAATTAAATAATAAATTAAATGACTGATGACTGATCACGATATAAATCAAACAATTCACTGAAATTGGCATCTATCATCAATTCATGCTCTGGGTTAGTTAATTTGTACGGCATAGTTATTAAAAGACCACTGCAATTTAAGAAACATTTTGGTGCTTTTTCGTTCGACGCACTTAGGTGCCCTTCAGCGATTTCAGTTCGCCAATCCTGCGGTAAATACACTATTTGCCGCAGGGTCCCCAAAGTGTGCCAAACAAGGAGTCGCAAAAGGCCGCTGAACGCCACCGCTGACCACCAATCAGCCAGCCGAACGCTGCTGAAGACAGCCGAACGCTGCTGAGCTGCAGAAAAAAAGAAACTCTGCTATTTTTTAAAAGATGTTTTTAAATGTATAAACATGAAACATGAAAATGTGGGTAAATAATGAAAACGATCCTATAAATAATAGTAAAAAGGTCTGTTACAGAATTTAAACAAGACACCATAAAAAAAATGGGAATCAAAAATATTTTTTTACAAAAATCTAAAAATGATATAAGTAAAAAGGCTTTTGGTTGAAATGAGAATAAGCGGTTGAATAAAAAACAATAAAAATTATAATATTTTTTAACATTGAATCCTATGAGTTTTAAACCTGTCAAACGGAACCACCATAAATCATGGCATTTCATCAACACTTTGAGCAGTTTGGCATTCTCTGAATAGATTAGCTATTACTTCTCTATGGGACAATTTCACTGCCGCAGAAAATGGATTAATTGCAGCAATCTGCGGTGAACTGCACTGTATTTCGCTGTTAATTCGCCAGCATTTGGTGAATTGACAGCTCTCTGAATAGCAGAACTGCCACGAAATTGCATCGTACAGTGAAATTCTCAGTTCGCTGCAATTCGGTGGCAAGTTTGGTGCTATTGAATAACCCTTTTTGTATCCACTTGTGTTGTATTTTGGAAGTCCTATAGTTCCTTCTTGCATATTGTGGGGCTCATCAACTACCAGTGTATGATGAAAGTGAGAGCCATCGGTCTAAAGACAACAAGCTGCCTCTAACCCTAACAAGGTTATTCAGAGGTGAAAACCAGGAGAATGACTGGAGAATGAAAAATTCTAGCAGGGTTATTCAGAGAGCGTGAAAAGCAGGAGAATGACTGGAGAATGAAAAATTCTAGGTCAAAATAGACGATTTAGAAAGTGATATGAAAGGGAGAATTTTTCTGGTTTGGCTATTTTGACCTACAATTTTTCATTCTCCAATCATTCTCCAGTCATTTTCCTGCTTTTCACGCTCTCTGAATAACCCTGTATGTCAACATAGCCAAACCAGAAAAATTCTCCCATTTATCTCAGTTTCCAAATCTGCTATTTGGTCTAGAGTGTTCTCTTCTCCTCCCAATTCTCCTGGTTTTCACCTCTCTCTGAATAATCCTCTAAGTCTATTGCAACTATAAGACATTCTAGACATAAATCCCACCTACCCATCACCCATTATGCACTATATTATTTTTTCTATTTATAAAAAGGTGAAAGAATGAAATGCCAATGCCTGAAGCAAAGCCTCAACATTAAATTACAATATCCAAAAAAATAATTCCAGCATACGGCAGTAATGTTTCGACCTGCAACCAGGTCTTTGTCAAGTCAGACTTGACAAAGACCTGGTTGCAGGGCGATACGTTGTTGTTCTACTCTTGGTGATGGAATAAATCCTAATTGATGAATACTGCCGTAGGCTGGAATTATTTTTTTGGATATTGTATTGGTCCTTGGAGTGAGGACTTTCTGCTGGCAGCTCCAAGGTGGGTGCTAACAATCAAAAATACTACTCAATATTAAATTACAGCCATGGCTTTGACCGGTTGACTAATCACACCAGGTTATTGCATAGGTAGATCACAATATTCTGTAATAGGGCTTGGGTTAATGCATACCGTAGATACTCAAGTATAACGCGACCCGAATATAAAGCGATGGATAGAGATTTATTATGGAAATAAGAGAATACTCAAGACTCAAATATAACGAGAGGAGCAAAATTCTAAAAGTATACTGTACCGGTAAACAAAATCCTTCGAGTTAGGCTGTCCCTCAAGACAGGGTGCTCTGCTCTACATTGATTGTAGTTGTTACTAAGTATGACGCCGCCGGCCACCCATCTTCTTACCTTGCGAAAAGATGGCCGGCGGAGCTGGGTGACCAATGTGAATCATTCACCAATAGCCAGCACGGCGGGAGGTATAGTTTTTTTCTGACCTCTGGCTCCAGCAGGCAGGCTCGTCCACCGTCTGCTGATAGCCAGCCCCCCACAAATGAGCTCCTAAGTTCCTGAAGCGTTTGCGGGCGTCAGGGAGACTTGGGATTCCTGAGCAAATCAAGTTTTGTTTTTTTTTACACGCGACGCAGATGTCTGGAATATAATACGGCCTCTCCAATTTTAAGATAAATTTTTGTCACCAAAATCTAGTGGTATACTCGAGTATCTACAGTAGTCACATAGTCACACATACACTTTTAGAACAGTACAGTGCTTTTTTTAAAAAAAAAATATATATACACTATACCCTTATTCTTGCGGTCATATAAAATATTTTCCATTTTAGAATTAACAATAATTTTGCAGTCCGGATTTGTTCACAGTGGCAACACACATTTTAACAAATTCTGATCCACGGACAGTTGCTTTTTATAGTAAATTGGAGGCCGATTTTTGAATTTTGGGTGACTTTTCACTTTGTGTTTCATGTAGAAGCAATAAGAAAGAATGATGGAATAATAAATATCTGCCAAGGTGCACTACTCAGGAGGTTTGTATAAAGCTCTTTAGTTTTTTTTCCCCCTTTGTGCTTAATACTTATTAGCTTGTCTGATACAAGAACAGAGAAATCTATTTACTCTTTCTTTCAGTTCTCCTTTTATGGAAGTTTTAAAAATAATACTAAGAAAAAGCTTCAAACCTTCTAACGGTTACAGAAATCAAAAGTAAAAGAGACCTTTTCAAATTAACTTGCTACATTTTTGCAATCGGTAGTCAGAAGACTTTTTTAAAGGAAAAGAAAGCATGTCATTTGTTTTTCATAAGTTTCACATACCGTAGTTTTCCTTGGATGCCCTAATTTTCCCATGTATTAAAATGTAGTTAAATGTTACAAAAAATAAACACGAAGATCAAATAAAACTAAAGCTCTGTACATGATCAAACACTATAGAACGGGCCTCTCTGTAGGCCTGATGCAATTAAATACTGAGATACCAAAGCAGTGTATGATTTGGTTTTCTTGCCATTACTCTGCAAGAAGCAGTCATTATTTTTGAATGACAGGATGTATATATTGATGACAGATTATGTGATCATATTGAAGTTGGTCTGAAAATAGTATCTGAAGCTGTAATAATCTTTGCTAATTATAATATATATTTTTTTTCTTTTGAAGAGTTAGTTAAAATGATTGGGTTGAAATTTTTAATAGGCTACTTTAATCTTGGTATTTTGTAAGTTATTTGGCCGCCTTACAACCACCCCCGTGTTGCAAAATGACAGCTAATTTGAGCCAAGTTATTACATTTTCTCTTTAACATTAAAAACGCAGTGTGATAAAAGTTTATGTATTCAATGAATCATCAGGGGGTGGACTGAGTGTTCAGGCATTTCTGATGCTGTTTGATGGCCTGCAGCCTCGAGGGGGACAACCTCCAGTCCACTCCAGCGTAATATCTCCTGCAGTTGTATGACTTGGCTTCATGCCCTTTAAGCGGGAAAACCACTGCTTCAGTGATGCTCCAGTTTCTGTTTTTTGAACATGAAACCAGGACCAGGTTTTGTTTATGTGACCATCTCTAGCTTGAGGCTGAAGCCTACTCTGACACATGAATGCACACAGGGAAACAAAAACATAAACATTGTAATATGCATTGTGTATGAGTGTATCACAAAGCACCTCAGCAATCGAACGGACAGCAAAGTGTCATGTGCATTAATGCAAGGAACACAAGGGAAAGACGGACATAACGGGCCAACATTGACATGATGAGAAAGTTAAAATGGTGTGGTATAGTAAAGCCACAGAGTAAGCACATGTGTCAGTGCTTCAGTATTTTTCTTGGTTTGGACAGCCACAGTACATGCAAAGTAGTTGTTTCAACAAAAACATAACAAAGTAAAGCCTACTCCTCATATGGAGTCTAACCAAACATTCAGTATAACCTAAGTATAGGCTTGGGTGGCTAAGCCGTTTACCAATAATACAAAACAAAACAAAATATACTTAACTTCATGTCTTTCCTCCTTCTCTACTGCACCCAGCAGAAAGACTGATTCTCTCAGAGGGAACCACAGCTCTTATAATGGCAGGGCAGTTCTAATCAGGCATCAGCTGTGAGTTAACCCTATAGGGGAAAAGGTCATTCTCCATTTGCCTGCTAATAAACCTGTGGTCTAATACCCTGTCCCTAATCACACTGTCACAAGGGACATTATGAAATTACTCTACACAGAGTCTATATGTGTATGGAATGGCTCTACACACAGTTAGTATGGACATTATGAAATCATAAACAGCAGTAAAGAGGAGTAAAATTGCCACTTAGGTCCAGCCTTTTTGTCAACAAATGCGCATGAGCCTTTGTAATGTAATGGAACCACCCCCTCCTTTCACTCCAGCCTTCTTTCATCTCAACCATTCGACACTATCAATTTCAACAGTTAAAAAGTCAATTGCCATATCCATGCTCAATACAGCTAAATTGACCATACTGCTGTCAGCCAGCAGATAAAACACTGTTAGCTGCCTGGCTCTTAGAGGTTTAACAAATTAGAGCTGCAGAGGAATGCATTGACATCACATTTGGCAAGGCTGAGGAATATCTCTACAAGTAGTTCAGGTGAATCTATTGGAACCCTACAGTCTTTCTGGATCTCAGCGGCACCCCTGCTGCCCAGAACCCTAGGTCAATGAAGTGGCCATAATCCAATCCCCGCTTACCCTTCCAAATTCACTCATCTGTACCTTTCTGATTCCTACTACATTAATGAATTGGAATTGCTCTTCCGTGTAAAATTATCTTGCCCAGCCCACCACTGACCATAAAACTATACAGCGGCCCTGAATACCACCCATTTCTGCTATTGCACATAGAACATTGTATGGTGTTTTTTTATTCATATTTTCCTGTATAATATGATTCTTCTTTTCCTGTACCTTATCCTACATTATGAAGATGTTTTGTTATTACTGACTGCAACTTTTGCAATTTTTTTAATAAAGATGAACATGAAAAAAAGAAGCCACTAAGGTGCTTATGGGACCCAGAGCATGCCCAGGCTCCTAGCATACATACAGGAAAGAAGGAGGTCAAGGCATTCCCCATAGGCTTCAGATAGCATAGGCTTATTCAAAATTTGGCAACTTTCCAGCCATAAACTGGCCTTTCTGGGTGGCTTGATTAAGGCCAGATATGGTCGAAATGCTGCTGACTTTCTGATAAAAGTGTGCTATCTAAAGCCTATGTGGAGTCCCTGGACCTTATTTCCTTCTTCTTTTTCTTTCCTTTATGGACATTGTGGAATGGTGAATATTCACAAAAAGTAACACAATCCGCAAATACACATTTTTGCCCACACATATACATTGCTAAAAATAAGTAAATACACAGAAACTATACACAAGTACATCCCTGCCAACACAAACATTGCCAAGCCGGAAATACAGACCTGCACTCAAATACTTACTCTGTATACAGATGTACATTATGCAGAATAATACTGTAATATACCCTGAATACAGATATACAGAATAATTTCCTACATTCAGATACCTGGTGGCACTCGACAAAAGACCACAAATATGTACAAGCTCTTATTATAATCTATGTGAACACTTACAGAGGATTTTTTGCAAAACAGACCTTTAGCACTTAATGTCACAACATGGACATGCATTGCCCATAGGGGAGTCACTTTAATAACTTATACAACACACTTATACTGTATACAGAGCACTACACTTAAACGTATCTGCCAGTTGGGGTACAGTGATTTTCTCACAGGCTTATGCAACATAGGATCACAACGTATAGCTAAATCTCCATTATTATACCCCAGTATGCCGTTTTTATATCTTTAAAACCACAGTACAATTAAGCAGAGTGTGTTATATATGGTATGTTGTATTAAATTATTGCAGTAGCACCCTTGAGGGAAATGCAAGTTCATTTTGAGGGAAGCCATTTTGACTTGTATAGCACGGATATAGTGTATCTCTGGCGGCACCCAGCGGTCCACTAGCAGTAGACCTGGAAGACCTAGAATCGGGCAGCTTCCTGAGGACTACTCAGGAGTGATGGGAGATCCAGTGCTCCCTTGATTCACTGGCTGCCAGTATTTCAGTGCCTCTTATCCAAGGGCACCAAGAAATGTGAGTAAATGACCATTATTTACCATTTAAATCCAGGTTAACAGTCTGCACACATTCTATATGTTTTATACTGAGGTGTATGGCCTAAAGGAATACTGGAACCAAAGAAGGTCCTAGAAGATAGAGTCATTGAGTACAAGCGCTGATACCCACCATTCTTTGGATTATTTTGATTTATATGTTACATTTAGAGTACTGATCACCCTCCCTGGATTTGCACTCCTGTCACAGATGTTTCATTGCAGGTATAATTAAACCAGGGGTCAGCACGCTTGGCAATCCAGGTGTATTTGAACTACATTTCCCATGAGTCTCTGCTTACCCAATAAGCAGCACCATTGGAGATGTAGTTCCAAAACAACTATAGGGCCATGTTTATTGACCTCTGATTTAAAATTTGACCTACAGAAAGCCCCATATGGATGTATGTCCCAAGTAAATGAGTTAATTTCACGAGTAGTCAGTAGATTAAGAAGGATAGGACCTGCCACTGTGGGGTACATAGACATTGTGGCAGATATATAAACTGCATGGTCATATGTTATAGCTAAATTCCCATTGTTTTACCCACAATGCCCTACTGCCCTATTCCATTTGAGTCTTCCAACTAATGGCTAGAACTATTAATGTTTGTGAATGTAGTTGCAATATTAATGGCTCTAGCCCTATTCTTTGTATAGAAGGCTATATTTTGTGGATAGCCAGAGAAGAAAGAGATATTCCCACATTTGCAGACTACCCACTCGCAGTCCCTGGTGTTAAGAAATTTTGCTATGCAAAATTATACACATTATCACAAAAAAATAACATACCTACCTCTGATCCCATGTTCCACTGCCTCTTCAATTAAACAATATTCTAACTAAGGATGTGTCTTAAAAGAAAGAAAAAACAACAACAACAAATAAAATAAAACTAAAACTAAAACTGAAACAAAATTTCAAAACTAAATGATAGATCAAATATAATAATACCATTTACTTATTTTCAAATAAATAATGCAATAAATAGACTAATACAAATACATTTTATAGCAGAATTATTTTCACAAAACAATTTATTTACAAAAAACCTGGAAATTTAATGTTGCACTAAGCAATATTTTCAAGGGAATAAAGCTAAGAGAAAGCAATCTATAAAACATTACATTATTTGGCAGGTTAAGAAACTTTGGAAAGTTTGGGAAATGACAAGTTCAAGCAAGTTATTACACAAACTTTTTCTGTTTCCTATCGATCTTTACACTTTCTTCAAAGGAAATCAATATTTAGCTTTTATCGAATGCTTTTGTTGTCTTGGCAAGCTACATAATGCTGATCACGTTTAATAAAATATTAAAGCCTTGAGATCACATCATCTTTCCATATGAAAGACTCTATTTTTAAACGTCCCAAATTCCACAGATGACAAATTATAATGATAGAGGGGAAGAAAAGTCGGTCACTCTATCATTTAGTGTAGAAAAGAAGAGCTGATTTATTTGGGCGCAACGTTTTGGTTCCATGATTATTGAGAAAGGTTCCGGTGGGAGCCAAAACGATGCACCTGAGTAAATCAGCAGTTATCTACAAGAAACCATCATTCATTCTAAACGTGGACTGTGACGTTAACAATTAAATATTAAGTAAAATAGAAATTTTGCACAGAAATTGATCTGAGAGTTAAAAAATAATGTAAATTTGCTCATTTTTTATTTTTTATGTATTTATTTATCCCTTACAGTAATATTGTTGAAATGAAAGGTTCTAAAGTCTAGCTAGTGTCCTTTATTTTGCACAATTTCAAACGCGACCTGCGATATTAGCAGTCAATCAAAAATTACCGTTGTGTCTAATACAGTAAATGTGAAAAAGACAGACCATTAAAATTGTCATATATCCTGCTTATGTGGATTTGCAGTGATATTTTTAAAGATAATATCTGTATGTGGCATAATGTATTAACCCTTTCGCTGCTGAGCCTTTTCCCACCTCTGTGCTGAGCTCATTTTAACCGGTTTCGCTCATCATGTTTAACCGCGTTTTGAAGCCTTATTTTAATATATGACCCAGACATATTATATATCGTTCTTTCCGGCAGACTGTGCAGATTCATAATTTGTCATTATTATATGTATACGTTATGTCATGTCTGTATATTATAACAAAAAATGCAATAAAATTTGAATTTTCAATAATTTACAATGTGTAAAGTGTTTTTTTTCACATTTTAAAATGCGATCGTTTGCGGTTATATTTTCTATGGGGTGCGCTTGTTAAAAAAATTAGAAATGAGGAATCGTTACTTTTTTTGGGGAAAATACGTGTTTTTTAGCAAACGTCCCCATAGAAAAAATCGTTAGTGCAGCATCATTGTTCACATTATAATTGAATTGGGAACAATATTGTTGCACTAATAAATCTAAAAAAAAAAAAAAACATTTTTTTTAAAATTTTTTATTTTTATTTTTAATTTTTTTTTTTACATTTTACATGGTCATGTTTGGTATCATTGGAATGGCCACGCTCTGGCCGTTCCAATGATAGCAAACATTAACCCCCTATTAACGGATCGGGAGATAGGGGGTTCATTGGAACCCCCTATCTCCACTATAGGTGGCAGCAAGGGGTTAATTTCAAAACTGGCGCCATCGCGCTCTGCGCGATGACGCCAGTCATTAGGGGGATATCCCGGAAGCTTGGCCGACATCCAAGATGTCGGCCAGCTCCGGGAGGGGACCGCGATATGGCGCCAACATCGATCCAGCCCCCTAGGGGTTAAAGACAGCCACCGCTTAGAAGGGCAGGCTGTGCCCTTCCAGGCGGTGCCTGCCTTTAATCGCTGGCCTGCAGGGAAGGGGAGGGGGAGAGGTCCGAAGGACCTTCCCCCCTCCCCTTCAGGCACCTTCCCTGCAATGGCGGGGGGTGCCTGAAATAGACATCATCGCGCATGCGCGATGACGCCTATCGTGCCTGCCGGGGTCCCAGAGGCTGGGCTGACATCGATGATGTCAGCCCGCACCGGGGGGGACGAGCGATCAGCCGGAATACCGGCTGATCGCGGCTGCAAAGGGAGGACGCGCTCAGCGCGTCCTCCGCAGCCATGTACCAATGCGGTTGGACGCGCTGAGCGCGTCCACCGCATTGAAGTGGTTAAATACAAAATTGAGTTAACTGCAATTTGGTAGTGACATGGTTAGGATGAAATAAATAAACTTTAAATCATTGTGCTTAGTTACACAATGTTATGCTATCAATAACAGTAATTTAAGAATATATATATACATATATATACTGTATGTATATATTCTTTTCAAACACTTATATATTTATTAACCCCTTCACTACCAATTGTTTTTCAAAAAAATAACATTGTCAGTGGTTTTTTTTGTAAGATCATGTTTAATTCATTATACAGTAAGAAATATTTTGGCATATTCCCATTGTATTTCTTACTGCAACAACCTATTTGGCTAGTAGATGGCATCATCTACTGCGAAACTGAGTTACAGCTGTTACAGTTGCATCTCGGGTTTTTTCCTGTATCGGCTGCTGAAAGCCCGATTTCAGGCATTCATAAGCCGATTTTAAACAGTTATGCCCACAGGACTAAAACTTTGGGGGCACTTTCTGCAGCCCAAAAGCAAAAGAAATTTGTTTGCAGCTAATGAATTTCATTTGCTTTTGGGCTGCAGATTCTCAGATCGAGATATCTTGACATTGAGGCACCAGGTGGTGCCTTTGCATTCCTGAAATATCTCGATCTCGGAAGGGAAGGGTTAATCTCACAGATTATTTTATCCATGGCTTTTCTACTTCCTTTGTCAGTGTGAATTTCAACAGTCAGCAGAATATTAGTGTTCCTAATGGGTTTCTTCATAAGCAGGAACATAGAAACAGTGAACAAAGTTTATTTAAAGACTATCTCCAATAGTCAACAGGAGATCTGACCTTGGTCATGCCTATGTATGGTAGGCAGCTATAGCATCCAAGCCCCTATTGCAGTTGCAAGCCAGCTTAATAATAGTACAGGCATCACTGACATTAACAAGGGGGGGCTGCTTTTTTATGGCTCACTCAATAATTCTGCCAACAGGAAGTTAATGCAACATTACTGATGCTGCCAATAAGGAATAACCTCTGCTTTGGGTTCCTTTTCTTTTCCTGTCTCCAGCACAGAACTTTGTTAAATTTACTGTAAAAAGTAGGCTTGCATTTTCTATGGCGGAAGGTTTTTAAAAAATCCTTTACCAGATTCAAGCCCTTGTTGAAGGATTTATTAAGATCCCCCTCTCTGATAAAATGTTGGAGAGTTTATAATTAATTTGTATATTTAATAATTTTGCACAATGGCTAGTGACTCATGAAATCTCAATGGTGCAATGAAGGGAAACATGTGGCCCTCGGGTACAGCTACATGTTCTTGTTTCTTCTAATGGGAAATCCTCTGATGAATGAAATTCCTATATATTGGAATGGTAAAAGAAAGCTTATTTTTCCTTCTAAAAGGGTCATATATCTAAATAATGCAATGAAGGGAGAGGTTTGAAAACCATGCAGACCTTTTTTAAATGTTAGGGGTACAATAGTATTGGAAATATTCATATTAGATTTAAAGTGTATTCCTATTCCTTTATAAAAAAAATCTGTATTTATTTGAAACTTGGGAAGAAAATAATAACATATTAATTTAGAACAAAACAGCAATTTCCTTGAGTAGATTGTTGTTCAGGGATATGTATATTCACACAACATTAGGTTTTCATTTATTAATGTTTCCTTTAGAGAAATAGAGTGGGGAATAAATTCTTTCATTCTATACTGCATACCAAAACTCTGCAAAGTATCTGACAGCGTCGAGCTATGAAATATAGTACTAGAAAAGGCAGATGATTTTCAAAGAAAATACTCAAATGCAAGGGACCTATAATGTTCTGGGAAGTTAACAAAGTGTTTAATAATAATGAGTCTTACATCTCACAGCACCAAGAAAACATCCCCCAACCCATTATCTCCCACAAAAACTTATTATTGAGGTGCAATACAGAGGTGTTATATCATGATAAGGCTACTCAATAATTTTTAATTATACATTTAACTTTTTAGCTTTTTTGAGCAAATTGATGTCTGGACTATGTTGATATAAAAATGTTGACATGCATATAAAAACAACAACAAAGACCAAAATAACGCAGGCGTTGCTTGTGAAGAAGAAGCATACATTGCAATATTAAGACGGATTTGGATTGCATAGGATATTGGATCAGAATATGTTGCATCTGTTGACTAAAATATATTAAGCACAATTTGTTCCCTAAAAAAATGGAGTTGAATATGCTGCCTAAAAAAATGGATCTAGATCTAATGCCTAAAACATGCAGCAAGATCTGTTGCATCTGATGGCTAAAATAATTTAGCATGATCTGTTCTCGAAAAATATAGAGCAAAATATGTTGCACCTGATGCCTAAAAAATGTAATAGAATATGTCGACAAAAATAATGGAGAAGGATCTGAAGCCTAAAAATGGAGCAGAATCTGTTGACAAAAAAAATGGAGATGTATCTGGTGCCTAAAAATGGAGCAGAATCTGTTGACAAAAAAATATATAAATGGGTTTTGAATGATGAAGCCAACGGAGACTGTTGAAACAGGTTTCATGGTTTTAGTCGAAGATCTCATTTATCTCCTCTTATATATTTTTTTACTTTTATTAAATTTTATTTGTTTTTTTAAGGTATTTTAGTTTTTGTTAGTTTATTTCTGACTATACCATTGCCTGGAATAAAGTTATTTGGAAATAGTTACCTCTTCCTGGAGTGTATATTCTCATGAAAGGACACTCAACACCTTCTGAGAGGTCAAAGAGGGGAAGACACCACCCACAGATGGGTGTCAAAGTGGTCAGCTTGAGCCTGTACATATAAGGCTATGGAATGGATTAGGGCATCGCTCATATTCCCCTTTATCATTCTAAAAGGGTATAGACATACTGCCCTATGTTTTTTTTTGCTTGTCTCCTTTTTGCTTTGTGCAGAAAGGACGTTAAACCAGACCATGCGGTAGGAGCCGGGAGTGCCACCCATGTGGGCACACTGTCACCTTTAATAAATACAGAAACATCCCTATTGGCGCCCCTATCTGAAATAGTAAAACCATAATGTTATTACATTCTATGCAGCCAGTCCGGGAAAATGCAGCAAAAGAAACCCTTCAAAACTTTGATCTGAAGCAAAATGTAAACAGATACTCCCAAAGTGTACTGTATTACCGGTAGCAATGTTACAATGTGTCGATTTATGCAGACAACGTATAACGCTATAGACCAGCACTTAACTCCTCAAGTATCTCCAAAAAAGGGGTTTAAGTACTGATCTGTTGCTTTATATGTTGTTTGCATAACTCAAGACATTGTAACATTGCTGCCGGTATACAGTGCACCTTGGGAGTATCTTTTCACACCACCGCCATCTATACAAGACAGTATTTCATATAAACAGACTCAGAACCAAATGAGTTTGGAGACTGTTGTTTCTATTTTCCTCACAATACATCAGGCAATATTTGCACTTTCATTGTTTCCTATGTTACATTGGACGGAAAAAGCAATACTCTGTGGACAATATAAGTACTATATTTTTATTTTCTGTTGATATTACACTTCATGGACAATGATGAACAATGATGAACAATGCACATTTTATGTTTTTGAGCAACTAGGAACTTTTCTATTCCTCTTTTGTGACTAATATTTTTTATCTGACACACAGAGGACGAAAACGTTTCTTGTCAGATACATATTTGGTTATGTTTCCATATACTTCACATACAACATTTTGGAAGAAAATAATGAATTCAGTTAAGAGAACTACTGTGCGGGTCTTAATCTTTTTACTTTTTGTGTTTCTGTTAACGAATGTTCTTTTTCATTACAAAAGGGTTATAGTCAAATGTATTGTTGCTTAGTTCCTTGAGAAACTAAGAAAGAAGTATGAGGTAAGGGTGAATATATAAATAATGAGATTAGGCAAGATAAAAGAAGATTGTATTGGTGATTTAATAATAGTTGTTTTTAATTGCAAATACTTTTGTACCAATGATTCTTTTTAATATTTAGAGACCAGGACTTAGACTATTTAATTTAAATCTTCAATTTAATTATGATAAAACTGCTTAAAGTTTGTTTATTTGAATTAATCAACTCCGCTTATTAGTCTTCGTTGTTTCAACAGAAATCATTGTTTTCATCTTAATGACTTATTAATGTTTTCTAAAATAAAAAAAATGATTTGGCGTTGTTTCAATTGCCCTTAAAAGTGTAACAATAACAAAAGGAAATCCAAATCTTGTGTACTTGTGAGCTTAAATTCCATTTAAATATCATTAAACTAATAAAGATAATTTAAAAGCATTTAAGTATTTAAATGAAACATATTTTCAAAATTATGTGATTGTTGTTGGCTGTTTCGAAAGACAAAAGTATTATAAATAATACAAAATTATTCCTTCTCTTTCGATAATTTGCTCTGAACCTATCAAAAACTCAAATATATTTACATAATTATTATTGGCATGCGATATGCACCCACAGCATACCTGGTGGCTATCTGTGACATTTTGATCCTGTGTCTTTTTTTTCTTTTTTTAAAACTTTAGATATTTCAAATATTAGTAATGTTACCGGAATCCACCTGGTTCACTCGGGAGTAGGCCGGGCCGGCACGGACAAGGATTGACTGGACACGAGTCTCTTCAGGAAAGGCAAACTTTATTGTGATGTCACGACTCAGTCCAGATTGAATCGCGAGGACTGAGCCTCGAATACATTGAAACATGGGGTTTTATACCCCGAATACATAAATAGGTACAATCCAATTAGCCCACCCCACGGTGTCACTATCCCACCCCACGTGGGTCTGTACCTCCCATAGCCGAATACAAAGACATTCCATACATTGGTCATAAATTGGCAGCCGTCATGGTATTTTGACAAAGGAGAATTTACCACTTTCTCTGGATCCTGCTCATGCCCACCTCCCTAGGACTTGTTTATTGTGTATCCTAGATAAGGCCTCATCTGGTTTTCACTCTTCCCTTTGTTCGAACCCTAGCTCTCTGACCTTGAAGTAACTATTTTCTCATCCTGTCACTTCGTGCCAGGATCGGCCCGGATCTCGTTAGTTTAATTGCTCTGCCTGTTATTTTAACACATTCCTAAGAATCTATGCAAGCTAAATCCTAAATTGAGTTAATATTTGTTATCTACATCTACGTGAACCAAAGTTCTAAACAAGATGGCCACCTGGCTCAAGATGGCGGTCATCCTCTGGCCTGAGTCCCTTACAGTAGGTGGTACTTACTTATGATGATTTTGCAATGTGTGAATTTCATTGTATTAATTGTATTGTATTTAAATGTCTGTATATATTTAGTATTGGTTTAGTTTATTAATACATATTAACAAGTCGGATATATCCCTATTATTTTTCGATACTGCTACTCCTACCCATGTATGTGGGGGAAGAAACAGTGTGTTGTTGCAGGTTGTTGCTGGGTTAAAACATAACTTTTACTGATGATTAAAATAGAAAAAGAAAAAAAGTATGCACCAAAAATACATAAACACAAACGGTGACATAAAAGGGATGAGGGGGTGGTACTCTACTAGGTGTGTTACCCTTTCAAGGGTGCTGTCCTAGGGGATCCTTCGATGACCCCAGCAATCTTAATCCCTAAAGTGGGTAAAGGCAAATAGACAGGGATAAACACACAACCCTGTAAGTGGACTGAAAAAGCGAGCCTGTATATCAAGAGGAAAAGAAGAGGAGAGGATACAGAGTGAGTGTATCTCCTCTAAAGTTAGTATCCTTCAAATGGTCCTTATGATGTCCCTAATGCAAAAGGTGAATAAACATACAGGTCCTTGTAAACAAACAAACACAAGTGGACCCTGGTATAGTAAGAACAGAGTAGAGCTGCTATCCTGCAGTGATAGCTAACAGCAATTACTCACAAACGACCTGTATGTTTATTCACCTTTTGCAGTAGGGACATCATAAGGACCATTTGAAGTTAATGACAGGTACCGCTGAAAAAGGGAGACTCTCCTTTTTTATTTGTACGTTGAGTGGTTGGGGAGGGATAGTGCTCTAAAGGAGCCCCCCTCCCCTTTGCTTTTTTCACTCCAGGCATCAGGGCGTGCCTGGCGATGACATAATCATGCACATTGGTGACATCATTGCGACTGCTGGGCCCACTGAAAAGGCAAGGCAGACTTCCAGCCTGCCAGTCTGCCGTTGGAGCCCGGACAGAGCGGTTAGCATAGGGAGGGAGGTTAGGAGATCGTGACGTAGATAGTACATCCACGGACATTAATAGACGTAGTATGTACGTCAGTGGTAAGGAAGGGGTCAAAAAAACGATATTACGATTTTACATTAAGACCTATGGGATTTGCCTGTATATACTTGCTGAACTGAAACACGGAAAATCTGGTCATTTCGCCGACACTTCGGTGCAGTTTGCTTTTCTGTGAACAGACGACCCCTTACTTTTCTATGGGACAATTTTCACCACTGCTGAAGACTGCTGAACTGCGGCAAACTGCACTGTATTTTGCCTTCAAGTCGCCTATATTTGCTCATTCGACAAACTGCCTCAAAATTGCACAGAAAGTGAAATTCAACTGTTCATTGCAATTCAGTGGCAAGTTCAGTGTTTAGTGAATAGACCCTTTCGAATTTCTTTCACTGTTTTACAGTAGAATATTTTATATATTAGATGTAAACACACATATTTTTCTTTTGATCTAGACTGCACTTTAAATAGCAAATATGACCCACATATCCTAAAATATATTTTATATGAAAGTACTTGTAGACTAACACACACTGCCAGATCTATCACTGTATATAGATGCTGACAAGCGGAATTGATAACCCTCGGGTTGTTCTGGATTAGTCGATATAAGCTGATGTACCATGCCTGTCAGCATTAAGATAACTGTAACAGTTCAAACATAGACAGAATGCCTACAAAGCAGTTCTTTAGAGTGTGAATCAAAAAGTAAAATGGCTATAAAACAGTTTTTGCCCTTCAGTGTATCTAATTTGAATGCTGGATATTAGGGAAAAAAGAGCTTTTAGTGACAACGCTCCGACCTAAGAAAAATCAAATCAGGAAATTAAATTGTCTTTATGTTTTGCCCTTAGAGATGCAGTCCCATTATGGTTGTCAGTAACAGTACCATTCATTAATTACATTCTGTATAATATGCCAATGGCATTGTGTATAATTGTCAATTTTTAGCATTAGTACAAAAAATATAGTAATAATGCTTGAAAAGTCAATAATTTAAACCCATATTAATGATTGGCAGCACTGATCTGTAATATTTTTAATTAATGTACTTCTTTATTTATTTTTAAGATGATGTGAAAACATTGCCAAAAAAGAACCATAATAATAATGTAAAATTCAAACTCATGCAACCCCCCCCCCATTGTGTGGTTTTATGGTGTTGACTGATATTACAATCTTGATGCAAACCCACATACATACAGGGTTATTCAAAGAGATCCGAATGGCTGGAGAAAGGTAACTGAACGCTGCAAATCAGCATTTGGTTTCTTGGCCATTCGGCTATCCAGAGAGCAGGCAATTCGCCAAATCCTGGCGAATTGCCTTCACATTCGGTGCCTGTTCGGTGCCTGTTCGAGGGCAGTGAAATCCCCATGAAAAGCACTGCTTCGTCTATTCAGAGAACACAAACCAGCAGTGAAAGGTTCCCAAATTGCCCTGCCATTCGGTGGTTTCATTCGACAGGTTTATTCAGGAGAATCCCATAGGTTACAATGTTAAAAATATTCCCATTTTAATCCAATATCTAATAAACCGTTCATTATAAAATTCTGCAGTAAAGAGTCTCTTTATTTATAGATTTTTTAGGAAATTTTAACCATTTTTCTGGATTTTTGTTTTGAAAAAAAGTCAGATTTTTTTTAAATTTACTTATTTTTTCTGTAACAGCCCTTTTTATTATCACTCCCTGGACCTCATATGTAAATTTCAGACATTTTCGCTCAGTAGTTTCTTTGCAAACAGTGTTTCACTTTTCAATCATTCAAGCAAACTGTTTTCCTTATTTATTCACTTCACTCGTCTGCGGTGTCGGCTTTTTCCAGAGGCTGCGCTGCGTGTGATCGGCTCCTGCTTGGGTTTTTCCGGCATCTTCGGCGGGTTAATCCAGATGTTTTTGCGTGTTTCGGCGTGCATTCGCTGGGTTTTTTGTGACTTTTCGTCGGGTTTGAGGCAGCTTTTCCCTGCGCTTCGATGGCCCTGTGGTGCTTGCTGAATACACCGCAGGGTCGCCGAAATGGGATTGCTGAATCGGCCCGAATTGAAGAGAATGAAAAGTCACCGAACATGCGGTGACTTTTCGATTCTCTTTGAATAACCCTAATAGACTTGCATCTGCCACTCATGTTTGTATGTTGCCTCCTTCACTGCCATATACAACTGCCAGGACCCACTGGATGTATGGCAAACCTCTTCCCATTACAGTGTTCAAATATATGTACCATTCATTTATGCATTGTAGAAGCAGAAAGCATATTTGGCAAGCAGAGGGCTCCCTGCAGTGTTACATGTATAATAATACAACTGCAGACCTGTGTTCCTGAGAAGGAAAAACAGAACTCCACAGATCTCCAAGCTGTTCAAACAGCATCAGCACCTCTACAGACATTCCAGAGCTGCTGGAAATTTGGGGGCACATTCTGGAGCCCATTTGCAAATGAATGTATTTTGCAATAAAGTTAATTCCTTTGCATTTCCCCAGGATATGAGCAGATCAAACTCACTCAGTCTTGAGCTCTTACAAAAGGTTTTGAATGCCCATTATTCTCGATCCTGGTAGTGAAGAGGTTAAGCTGACTGACGGCTCTGTTTTCTGTTTTCCATTCATGCACATAGCACTGTTTAGGAGCATTAATCTTGTTATCTGTCCAAAGCCCTATAAAAAGTTTTTGATGTTTTGTTGCTAAGCAAAAGTCATACATTTTAAGTATAATGGTTACTGTATAATGTAGAATAATAAACAGGGGATTTCAGAGAGGTACATCTGAGTTCAGGCAGACAAAGCTGTACCTCTATTTAGCCTGGGATATAGGAAAAGGTAAATTAAAATTATTATTATTATTATTATTATTATTTTATAAAGCGCCAGCATATTCCGCAGCGCTGTACAATAAGCACAGTACAGACAGGGTTACTTTCCAGTTAAAATACTCTTACATTTCTTTGCAGTATAAAATTTATATAATTTGAAAAAAAGTGATTAAACTCAGTATTTTTAAAATATAGTTCCTCAGAATTGCGTTTCCATTTTTTAACCAGTAAAAATGTATTCGTTTTCATTTTAAACACAGTCATTTGACAGTTTCTTTGTATTACATGCGACCACATTAGACTGTTTTTTATCAAAATGTTTGTCTGACCTTCTGCCTATCATATTTGTCTTTCCTGCCTTTAGTACTGATTTGTAGCCAACAAACACAAGCTATTCATTCCATTTTTTAACTTCCAGTAAGCTAGATCAATCAAATGAACCACATCACCCTTTAGACAGCGGCAAATAGCTTTAACTGAAACAATGTAGCCATTAAAAACTATCCGTACTGCACTGTCTTACAGGACCGTCAAAATCAACTCTATTGAAGGAGATTTTTAATGTAATTAAATATGAAAATCTCCAGGAATGCGCCTTTCTTCTAAATAGAGGTGAATTCAGGTCCTAGTCTACAAAGTGATTAAAAAACTAATAATGTTTCTTGTGCATAAGGATTATGGAGTGATTGCTCTACTGCGTTTGACATTAACTAAAAGTTTTGTTTTTATTTTTGAAGTTAAAAAGAGCCAAAAAGGAATAAAATAAAGTGTTTTAATCATGCCAGAAGCAATATTTAGCTTTATGCTTTTGTGGTTTTAACATTTATTCCTGTAGAAAATTATTAGGTCTAGATTAAAATCTCAGGAGTAAACTACCTAGGTGCAGCAAAATTACTTCCACAGACACAATCTTTTTTCCTAAAAATTCTAATTTAGTTAAGCATATCATAACAATTAAAGTGATGAAACTAAAAGGATATCGTAAAAGAATAATTTCTATTTAATGATTATATTCTATATGTTGGGAAGCATCCAGTGGACCCGAAGCCAGGATCTATAACATTCTCAGCGCTCTGGTGAAAACAGCTGCCGAAAAGTATAGTTCCTTCCTGGTGAACTATATATTGGGAAAATATAATGGAAAATGAATGTTTACTGTGTCTATTTTTTCAGTGATAATGTTTTGGATGCCTGTTCGATTGAGTTGCTCTAAGGTGTATGAACTGAGATTGTATTCCCGCACAGTATTCATAGTTACCTTTGAATATCCCTATGTATAACAAAGAAAAACAGAAAACTGCAATAACATATTGATACATGTTTTTTGTTAAATTTGGCAAGACGTTACAAGTGAAAAAGAAAAGGGAAAATGTTCCTCAGTGCACCATATATATGCTTAGCATTAGCCTTTTTTATTTTCTCCTGAGGAAGTCCCTAACGGGACGAAATGCGTTGAGCCATTAGCACACACCCCGTTTTGGATCTCATGCCAGCTGTAATTATTATTATTATTTTAAGTGTAAGTAATACATTTTTGCTTATTTTATTACTAAAGCTTTTTATCTATTTATTTCTATTGTGTTGCTTTTCCTTGCAATTTATGGTGGGGCCAGGTGGACACCAGTTTATTTTGGAATGTTGAGATCGATGGGACATATAATACTATGGTCTTGTGAGTGTTTATTATTTACACATCACTCTGTGTTTGTGGGAATTTACCCTATATGTTTTATATTCTTTTAGTTATATTCCCTTTGTTTGTACATTATATACAAACATGACACACCGCCGCACGAGATACCTGTAATCATAGACTCTTCCACCCAAGCTCTACCTTTACAGGTAGGCCGATACCTCCATGCAAATGACTAAAAGGAAAGTAGGCAGCAAGGGTGTCAGAAGGCTGCTGATTTTATTATGGAGACCTCCAGATTAATCAGCATTGTTTCAGCTCTCTGCCTTAGTCATGATTTAGGCGAAGAGCCAAAACGTTACTGTTTAACCCAGAGGTCTCCATATTAAACTCAGCTGCCTTCTGACACCCTTGCTGCCTACTTTTCTTCTTTTTATCGAAAAAATATGCTTAAAGAGACACTCTTGGTACTGTGAACACTCAGTTCAAATTCAACGGTCACAGTGACACGAGTGTTCACCCTCAGGCTGGTCCTTCGAGGCTGATTCAACCCTCCACGTGAGGGGTATTAGTGTTGCTCACAAAGCTCAGATCAGTGAGCGGTGATCAGTTTCAGGTTTTTGGCTTCCTTAGAAGTTGGAGATGAATATTATTTAATTCCTGCATTGAGAGCTGGCACAATGGATAGATGCTCACGCATGCATCCAGCCTCCTCCCAGTGACGTGACATCTGCGTCAGTTCCGGAAGCACTTTTTCACGGGAGATATTGTGTGTACTGAGTAAAGTGCGTCCGTACCGTCTGATGTCTCCACACCCTAGAAAAATACATGGTGGTGTTGTTCCTGCGTCCAAAGAAAAAAATGTCATCTGCGCTTACTCCAATTATACCGTGTGAAACTAAAACACAATTAGAGGTTTGGTTTCTTATTAATGGCCATTATAAGACTAGCTCGCCCGCCAACGTCACGGCACCTCTATAAGGGCGAGTCCTAACCAAAATGAAACCACAGGCTGCTTCATAGCAAACCATACCTGCTCATGCTGCTTGTCAAACATGAGGTAGACTGGTGGGCCTTTATTTATGCGTCCCCAGAAACAAAATCCACTTTGGGATCAAAACAAAGACACGGAGCGGAGTCTTGCTGCAGGGATGACCTGGCTGGAAGTACATTGAAACATACATAGTGCAGGAGGGGTGGGGTCGCGCCTATTCCCCGAAGGGTTGGCTACAACCACCAAATGCATCCAGCCCAACAACATGTGTAAAACATAACAAAGAAAAAAATGTCATCTGCGCTTACTCCAATTATACCGTGTGAAACTAAACACAATTAGAGGTTTGGTTTCTTATTAATGGCCATTATAAGACTATCTCGCCCACCAACGTCACGGCACCTCTATAAGGGCGAGTCCTACCCAAAATGAAACCACAGGCTGCTTCATAGCAAAACATACCTGCTCATGCTGCTTGTCAAACATGAGGTAGACTGGTGGGCCTTTATTTATGCTCCCCCAGAAACAAAATCCACTTTGGGATCAAAACAAAGACACGGAGTGGAGTCTTGCTGCAGGGATGACCTGGCTGGAAGTACATTGAAACATACATAGTGCAGGAGTGGTGGGGTCGCGCCTATTCCCCGAAGGGTTGGCTGCAACCACCAAATGCATCCAGCCCAACAACATGTGTAAAACATATCAAAGAAAAAATGTCATCTGCGCTTACTCCAATTATACCGTGTGAAACTAAGCACAATTAGAGGTTTGGTTTCTTATTAATGGCCATTATAAGACTAGCTCGCCCCCAACGTCACGGCACCTCTATAAGGGCGAGTCCTAACCAAAATGAAACCACAGGCTGCTACATAGCAAACCATACCTGCTCATGCTGCTTGTCAAACATGAGGTAGACTGGTGGGCCTTTATTTATGCTCCCCCAGAAACAAAATCCACTTTGGGATCAAAACAAAGACACGGAGCGGAGTCTTGCTGCAGGGATGACCTGGCTGGAAGTACATTGAAACATACATAGTGCAGGAGGGGTGGGGTCGCGCCTATTCCCCGAAGGGTTGGCTGCAACCACCAAATGCATCCAGCCCAACAACATGTGTAAAACATAACAAAGAAAAAAATGTCATCTGCGCTTACTCCAATTATACCGTGTGAAACTAAACACAATTAGAGGTTTGGTTTCTTATTAATGGCCATTATAAGACTAGCTCGCCCGCCAACGTCACGGCACCTCTATAAGGGCGAGTCCTAACCAAAATGAAACCACAGGCTGCTACATAGCAAACCATACCTGCTCATGCTGCTTGTCAAACATGCGGGCAAGCGGGCGAGCTAGTCTTATGCTAGTCTCCTGCACTATGTTTGTTCCTGCGTCCGTTTAGCTTTTTCATGTCAATGTTATTTTTGCATCCATGGCTTTATGCTTTGCCCGTCTGTGAACAAGTGCGCAGGTGCTTAGTGTGGTGTGTTTAATTGACTCCTTTAAAGCTACGACGGATGTCAAACAGTACGGTCAGACGGACGCAAAATGTTTCTCGTGCCACCTCCCTTAACAGGAGGCCACAGCTTGTCACACCCCTTTAAGTGCCAAGGGAGCCAGGCGCTGGATTTAAGGGGTGTTGTATACACTTTCTAAAGCAGGGATCAGCAACTGTGGCCCCCCTCAGATGTTCTGAAACTACATCTCCTATGAAGCTCCAGGTCTCATTAGGTTGGGAAAGCATCATAGAAAAAGTACTGTAGTTCTAAAACAAATGGAAGGCCAAGGTTGCCATTCACAGCTCTAAGGGATTTTAACAGGAGGAAGACAGGGTCAGTAGGGTTTAATGTTTAACTCCTCCATTCCACCCTCACGTTTTTATTTTATGGAATCCCTTTATGTCAGTGGTCCCAAGCACTGGTCCTCAGGTACCTCTAAAAGACTAGATTTTAAGGATTAACCTTGGGGAAATGCAGACTGAATCCTGCAATCACTGAGCAGCAAATCATATCGCCTGTGCTGTGCTACAGATATCTGGAAAACCTGACCTATTACAGGTACTTGAGCACTAGGATTAGAAACCACTGCTTTAAGAGATCATGTGTCATGCCAGCTGGTGCTGCAGTGAAGGTTTCCTGGACAGAAAAGACGCCATTCTGGCAATCAAGCATCTGGGACTGCAGCTGTCTAGGAGGGCTTTAAACAGAAGCAACTGAATGAGCTCTGAGCCCTGCTGTGGTTTCTAGTTATCCCTCAGTGTGTTCCTGTTATAAGTGCTCTTGATCCCCTGGGTGACTTCTGGCTAAGTATTCTTGGTTCTGATTTCTGCTCTTGATTTATATTTATTTTGTGTACTGGCCCTGGCTATGGTATTTTGACTTTAGTTTTTCTCTATATTCCCTGTATGGTTATTTATTATACTGATTCCCTGTACAGACCTCTGGCTTTGAGTATGATCTGTGGTGATATCTCTCTTGTCCCTGTGGGTTCAGTACTTCTATGTATTGTATATATATTCTATTCAGTTTATTACTGGCCTTTCTAAGGACCAGCTTGTCAGATTAGGAGTTTCTTTGCTTAACTGAGTTTTGTCTGTGTGCTGGGTGACTCTCTATCCTGACATCATGCTACTTTCATCATAATCTTGATGATCAGTTTTACATTAACAAAAATAAAAGACCCAAGTCTATCTCATACTTTAACTTCATAGCATGTTGTAGATGGGCATAAAGATCTAATTGAACTATTGCTGGAATTTGGAAATGGGGCTTGAGGGACTGAATTAAAGAATAAGTTATGAAGACTTATATTCTAAATGGTGATAAATGTGGATAATTTGAATGTCTTTAATGAAGAATGGCTTATGTTGTTGTCAAAGGATGCATCCATGTCACCCTGTTTGAAATTAATTGAAAATGTTACACCTGTGGTTAGCTGAATTAATGCTTTTGGTGCGAAGAAACTTACATGACAGATTTCAAGAAGTGTTTTATTTGTCTTCATATGGATCAGTGTGGATTGAGTCATATAAAACCTTACATTTGATGGAATAAGTTAGGCATATGTTTATACATAACAATACTTTTTAGAAACCATTGTAGTTGAGTTGCATGGTTATAGAATATTCTGAAAATGAATCAGTTATTTTCCTCGTAAACTGTAAAAAGAAAATCACTTATCTTTGCTTTGTGTGTTTCTTTAACGTGTAAATGGATTTTATTGTGTTTTAATATATGGTGAGTGGTAGTATATTGTAAAATTTAGAGCTACTTATGTTTTTTTAAACAAAATATGCTTTTATGTGCATTGAAATATTATTCTGTGCCAGTTATACAGTATTTTGCTTGTTTGTGCATGTAATTATTGTAATGGAATAACATTATGTTTCAATGCTGCGGCTCAGTTCAGGTTGGAACAGTCTGTTCAATATCTGATATAATGTCTTGTTTGATGTTGTCTTTTATCACATGCGCTTCAATAAAAAAATGATATTGTATTGTTTTTTATTATAAAATATTTTCTTTATGCCTCTGTTTTTTTTTTAACATGTTGAACGAATTTAAAAATAAATTAAACATGATATTATTATTTTATTATCCTTTATTTATATAGCACCACATATTCCACATCGTAGATCAGTGTACATGGGGTTGATTCATTAGAATACCACACATGGATGATATGGCCTATTTCAGGGGGATTTACAATCTATGAGATGTACAAATATTTTGTGAGGTAGGCGCACCTATATCGTTAAGTGTCTTTTCCAAGGACACTCGCTGGTGGTTCTTCCGAGTGGGCTTGAGTCATCTTTCAATGATTGTAGAGCAGTGACCTGTTGTTTAGGTTAAACTTGCTTCTCCATGGTTGTGCTGAATGGGATTTGACTTGCTTCTCCATGGTCGAAGGGTAGAGATGTTAGCACTGGACTCCACAGCCGATATTCTGTGGTAGGCAAATATGTACCGTTAAGTGTCTTGCCCAAGGACACTTACTGGAGAGATACTCTGGCCGGGATTCAAACCTGTGTCTCCATGGTTATAGAGCATTGATGTTACTTCAACTCCATCCAGACGGTACTACTCTATCCAGCCTGTACTACTCCATCCAACCAATGATCTTGTTATTATTCCTGTCTGATATCCCTGTAAAATAAAATTAAAAATAAAACACAGTTAAAGCCTAAATTCTGGTCATTATTTTTGGCAAATCACATTGTTTTAAATGTCAGAATGAAGAATTAACTAAAGTTTGCAAAATTTAAAAAGAAAAGAGATTTGAAACTGAAACCTAAAGCTGCAAGTTCGGTCGGCAGCCAACTTGTCAAGTGAACCACATTATTTTATTAGCTCAAAGAGATCATTGCAGTTGGGCCAAGCGTACGTTTCCTGGACCTAACATACCTGATATGCCAAGTGTTCCAAAATGGCTATAAAACTACCATTTATAAACCTACGTCAGCTGGATGTTATTGTTCAGCTATTGAGCGTGCCACCTGAGATTGTTGATGTTCCTCCATATTTTTCTCCTGATTTAAACTTTTTACCTGTATTAAACCTTACACTAGCCAGTTTGGGATTACTCGATCTTCAAAAGCACCTGCTGGAGTCCTGACATCGAGCAATAATGGAGCAAAGCAAACGGTTTTAATTTATTGCAAATTAAATTTGTTTGCTAATGGGTTGCACAAAATGCCCCTAAAATTTCAACACATCTGACATCAAAGCCGATATGTTGAAATCCTTTGAAAAGCTTTGAGATCTGATTTTCCTTCACAGAAACCCAGAGCCCTAGCTACAATGTAAATGTAATAGCAGGTTTTGGCCAGCAGAGGGAGCCATCTGCCTGGAAAAAAGGGCATACCTACAGCAAAAGTAAACCAAGGGACATATCTGTATATATGTAATGGAAAGTCATAGTCAATAAACCACTGGATCCCATCTGTGGTTTTAAAGAAAACTACTTGATGTTGAAGGGGTTATATGAAGATAATATTCCATTTGGGGTTTGTGTAATGGTGCATCCTCTCCATCTGTGGTTCAGTTTATGAGAAGAATAAACCCAAGCCTTATGATGAACGAGAGCTAAGATGAAATCATCAATCTTTCACTTACCATTCTGATTAAGCAAAGTACAAACAGCACACTCGCACAATCTGAATTCCATCAACATAAAAACAATTATATTCTCTTCAAAGTCAAGAGTAAGTCAATTGATAATGCATATCCTGAGTTACTGACAAAGTTTAATATTATAAATGTTTCACGGCTCTGGATATTGTCCAGTCGTTTAAAGGGAATAAAAAACCTGCATACATTTAGATGGGTTGCATTCGGCTTCATTTTTTGTAAAGGTTGCATATCTAAAAACCATTCCTAAAGTATCTACATACATCCAGATGGTAATGAAAATGCAAGTTGTTTATTGCCTTGTCATGCAGAAGTGAATCAATATTTCAATTTCAATTCTGTACTCTGGACGATATCCAGAAAGCTAACCTTTTTTTTTTTCTATCTGGCAAAGGTCAAAAGAATAAGTAACCTTTGAAAGAACATCAGATGAAGCTCATGATCTATCTCATATCCCTCTAGATATATTGAATTATGGGTTTTCTCACCAAACCCACCAAGATAATATCACCATTACTAAAGTTGTAAAATATAACAAGTTGTATTATTATTCTCTGAATTAGCTGCTAAGTAAATCTAAGGATCAAAACTGACATGGATATTAACCCTCTCCCTGTGAAGCTCCTTTTGTTTAAAAATATTCTCATAAAATGTTTTGGCACGTGGGATGTACAACTATCATTTTAGCGTAGGGTAACATGGAATTTTTGTTATTCGGAGATAGTTGAAAGATTAAACTAAAGTAAGTTTGATAATTTTTTACTTTTTATCCTTGATTGCCTGAATCCTGCAATCATTGAGCAGCAAATCATATCACCTGTGCTGTGCTTTAGATATGTGGCAAAGCCTCTTAGGGCTACCTGTTAACAGGGTTGTGAAACACATGATATGGATGCCGCTGTTGACTGTGTCATCCAGAATTGTTTTCTTTTAGGGAATATTATTTATTTATTTATAAAGCATTTTACCAGGAAGGATACATTGAGATTTCTATCGTTTTCAAGTATGTCCTGGGTTCAAGAGCATTGAATTTTTACAGTCATTACAGAAATACAAAGTAATAAATGCAAGATATTAAAAATAAAACAAAAGTATACAGATTAACACAGAAAATAAATATGTAGGAAATATAGTCACTATGTTACATGTTTACAGGTGCATTCTGTATCAAGGTATGCTAATAGAGATCTCTTAAGTAGCTTTAGACTTTAGCTCTGATGGCCCTAGCGAGGGCCGACCATATTGCATTCTGAATGCTAAAGAGTTAAAAAAACACGTTAGGGGGGCGTGGTTACAGGCCGATAATGGTGGACGTGTAAACGCTCGGCTCTGCACCCATAGAAACGGTGACAACGGACATCGACAAGCACGGACACAATAACACCCTAGAAAAGGTGTCTACCCTGTCTCAGACCCCAATGGCCACTCCAAAAGTGAAGAAAACGGGAGGAAAAACTGACTTTTTCACGCTGAAATCGAGCAAGCGCAGAGAGGGGACAGACTCGCAAGATGGCGGTGGCGGCTCCCCCCCTCCCTCCCAGGAAACTCTGAGTGGAAGAGACCCTGCGGATTTGGCAGTGTTCGCAAACCGCATGGAAGGTATGTTGCAGACCCTGTCCTCTACCCTAACATCCAGACTGGACGCTGTTGCAGGGAAATTAGGAAGGACATAAGAGAGATCGGGGAACGCACCTCCAGATTAGAGACCAAAATGTCAGAGACAGCGGAGGCTCACAATGTTATGGCCATGAGGGTGGAGGAACTGGAAACTAATTTACTACTGTATGCCAACAAGTTAGCAGACCTGGAAGACAGATCCCGCAGGCACAATCTAAAGATCAGGGGGATACCAGAGACAGTGCACCCGAGACAATTACAGGAATATGTAACGGAGTTATTTGTACACCTTTTACCGGATGCCACGCTGGAGTCCTTATTACTAGACCGCATACACCGTCTACCCAAACCTCCCTCGGCTCCAATAAAAGCCCCTCGTGACGTCATTCTAAGGATGCATTATTATAAACCGCGTGAGGATCTGCTGCAAGCCCTGAGGAAGCCAGAAGCACTAGGCCACGATTATGCCCACCTAAATATATACCCGGACCTATCGAAGGCTACCCTGCAGCAACGCCGACTGTACCGACCACTAACCCTGGCGCTGCGTACTGCGGGGGTGACATATCGTTGGGGATACACCACCAAACTCATCGTTACCAGAGAAGGCAAGGTCACGGTGCTAACCTCCCCGACGGCTGCTCGAAAAATCCTGGAGAATTGGGGCATCCAGATCACTGAAGACAAGGAAGCGACACGCTCCTCACCCAAACGCTTGAATCAAGAATGGCATAATCGCTGAAATGCAAGCTCCTGTGGATTACAATCCTCCGAAGGTTCCCCCAACGGTCGAGGTTGAGGTACAAGGATAGGATAGCTTATATACATTTAGATGACTCTACGCACTGAAACAAAAGTTCTTCCTTGTACCCACTGACTGTGAGGTTATTGATCCGCACTTTGATCTACGATATGTAATGTTATTGTTTAGTACACAATGTTCACCGTGTTCTGGTTGCAGAAGTTGTTCCCCCCCCCCTTTTTTCTTTTTGTTTTTTTTTTCTCCCTCTTCCTAGAAGAGCGCAGGGCTATTCCCACCCCGGAGGCCCCGCCGGAGAGACGACAAACGTTGTTTGTAGATAGTCACACCGACTCTGGTGCCTTATCTCTTTTCTTTTATTTTCTTTTTCTTTCTTTTTCCTTTTCTCCCTTTTTACTCTCAGGGTATAACACACGTATACACTAAGACGATCACTTGTATCGCCGATCACCGTAGTGGCTACACCTGTTGATTTATACAACCACCCTAACTCCTCAGTCACACCATATTCGATACTCCCTAATGAAAATTATTACCTTTAATGTAAAGGGATTAAACCTCCCGATTAAACGTCATTCTCTCTATAGAGATCTTCATTCTTATAATGCTGACATAGTGTGTTTGCAGGAGACCCACTTCCGCCGTCTGGACCACCCTAGGCTGTATCTCCCTCAATACTCCCAACAATACCACTCCACATACAGAGCAAAATCCCGAGGGGTCACCATCCTAGTACACAACAGGGTCGCGTTTCAATCCCACCGCATCATCACTGACCCACAGGGCCGCTATATCATTTTAATATGTACTATCAATGACCGCACATACACACTAGTGTCGGTTTATGCCCCGAATTTATCCCAAAGTACTTTCCTGGCGACACTCCTTGACAAGGTCTCGGATGTCCTCACAGGCACATTCATTTTATGTGGAGATCTTAACCTCAGTTTAGACCCGGACAGGGACCGTTCAAGCCCTGACAATCCTCTGCGTCCGACGAGACCACCTCGACTCCTGTGCTCCATTCTAGAGAAATATCAACTTTACGACGTGTGGCGACTGCTTCACCCCACTGAACGTGACTACACGTTTAGATCACAGGTTCATAATAGTTACACACGAATCGATTACTTTCTTGTGGCTGGGGGGACACTCCCGTACGTGACGGATTGCGACATCAAACCTTTTACATGGTCTGATCACTCCCCAGTACAATTGACTCTTAGCGATACATATCAATATCACACGAGGCCCCCGTGGCGACTGGATCATTCTCTTCTTAAACATGAACTGGTGACTGCGGCAATACGAGACGCTCTAATGAATTTCTTCGCGGAAAATGTAACCCCTGACATGTGCCCAATCACAATTTGGCAGGCCCATAAAACGGTTATTCGGGGGGTGTGCATCCAATGGAAGTCTAGATTGAGAAAGGAGTATATGTCTAAACGTTTAGATGCACTGACAGACATCCATTCCTTAGATTGCCGTAACAAAATCTCACCATCTCCGGAACTGGCCGCAGAATTAGACTCCAAGTTGGGAGACCTTAAGGCGTTGGAGGCGGATGCCTATTTCGCAACTTTGTCACGATTGAAAATGAGACACTACACATTCATGAACAAACCAGGCAGATTATTAGCCAGGCGCCTGAAACCCACCAAGCCCCAGACGAAGGTCACAACCCTCAGGACACCACAAGGCCCTATACACACACCTACAGCCATAGCCAACGAGTTTGCAGCATATTACGAGAAGTTATACAACCTCGCCACTGATGAGACACGGACGCATCCCACGACGGACTCAGTCAAGGCCTATTTGAAGGCCTTACACCTGCCGACCCTGTCGGACGCCCAATCGACTCTGTTGTCATCCGCGCTATCCGTAGAAGAAATTTCAGACACTATCAAATCCCTCCCACGTCACCAGTGGCGACTCTAGGAACAATATTTAGGGGGGGCACAGAAGATACCGCAGTCAAAACTGGGGGGGCACTAATAATTTTCACCACTAAATCATATCACTGAATAAAACTAAGGGCCCTATCACCTGGTGTGAGCTAAAACACCATCACTAAAGGAAAAATTTAGTGCGAGTCGCTAAAACTTACAGGGTTATTCAGAGAGGTGAAAAGCAGGAGAATGACTGGAGAATGGAAAATTCTTGGTCAAAGAATCGGCTATTTTGACCTAGAATTTTCCATTCTCCAGTCATTCTCCTGCTTTTCACCTTTTTCTGAATAACCTTTTTCTTTTCCATACCTATCCCCCACCCTCACAAGCTTGAATATGAACACATCCAGTGAATAACCTCTCACCCCTGCATTATTAAAATCCTCCACGGTGGCCGTATCATCCATGTTTTGATGCACACATATATTAAGGCTGATGGGCATTGCATGATAAATGCCTCCCAGCACCATGTAGAATCATTACACTGCATTTAATAGATCCAAAAGGAAGGCCAGGTGTACGACAAAAATTTCCCTGCTACAGCATATAAACAATACATGTTTTAGGGCAAGACTTATCCATGTGTTCCTTTAAACATGGTCCACACAGTCACCCTAATAATCAACTGCTTACATACTATGAATAGCCCCCAGCATAAAATGTTTAAAATTAGGCAATATATTAGAATTAGGATATATGTGGATAAAGGATACATTTATAATAGAGCCGACTGCAACAGCAGCGACATTGCTGACCATATCCATTACTATGGTGTATGGGGCCAAGAGAACACCTGTGCTGCATTCCTTTCAGTTGCCTGTTAATTTTGGACGAGGACCTGTTTTTTCTGTTTTTTTGGAGTTAGCACCAGGGCTGAGCAGTAGGTAAAATGTTGCAATTAGTGCACCTCAAAAAATTTAGTGCTGGCACCAAGTGATCTGTAAAGATATCTAGCACTCCCCGTGTTAAGTATAGGATGCGGAAAGTACAGTAAGCTCGCGGTACAAATCGCTAATAGCGACGCGCTAAGTGATTTTTCCCATTTGTAGCGGGAGGCAAACGATCTGTTGGTCAGGCGCTAGACTGAATTAAAATCACGCCGACGCAAGGGTTAACTCACACCAGGTAATAGTGCCCTAAATAAGTATATATATATATAAATAAGATTACAAACCCCCAGAGTAATGTGATGCAATGATGCCTTTTTGTTGTACTAACCTGATACTTAAATTCAATATTTTATTTGACGCAATTTGGCAGTTTCCGCTGAATGTCTGATAACTGCTTCAGCGACTCCACTTTTAGCAAATTACAGTGACCATTCACTAAATAGGGAATTCACCTTATTTTCTGCAAATTAAATTCCCCGAAATGTGACGGAAAGCAGAGGATCTACAGATCATTAGACCCTTTAGATTCTAACTTCCATAATAACCCCTAAAATGTCTTAAACAAGAGAAATGCAATAAAAATAATAAACAATGTGGCATTTAGCTACCCCTTAACCCCTAAAATGCCATTAATCAAGGGAAAACATGAAATGAATACACTGAGCCATGTAGCCAACCCATTAACCCCTAAAATGCAATTAATCAAGGAAAAAACAAATGTATACTGTGAGGGATGAAGCCTGCCCATTAACCCTTAATATACAACTAAACCAAGGCATAAACTAACGTAATACACAATGTAATGTATAGTCTGAACATTAACCATTTCACTGCTGAGCCATTTCAACCCTGTGAAAATGTTTATGTTTAAGTGCACGTTTTTATTTGATGTTTTATGACTTTTACATCACACTGAATATGGTCATGTGGGGTATCATTGGAAAGGCCAGAATCTGCCCTTTCAAATGACACCTAGTTCATCCATATACGATGCATAGCTACGGAGATACTTTGGTCCGAATTAGTGTGGGAAGCTGGATGCTGATTTTTGGTGGGGGGGGGGCACATGGGGGGGCAAGGAATAACCTAGGGGGGGCAATTGCCCCCCCTTGCCTCCTGTAGAGTCGCCTATGCACGTCACAAAGCCCCGGGCCCTGACGGCCTGACAGACCTCTACTACTCCAATTTTGCTTCACTTCTATTGCCCCACCTCCACAAAACGTTTAAGAAGGCCTCGGAACTGGGCTCCTTCCCGGTCGACATGTTACGAGCCCACGTTATCACGCTCCCTAAGCCGGGTAAAACGCCAGACTTATGCCCGAACCTAAGAGACCCATATCCTTATTGAATGTAGACCTCAAGATATACAGCAAAGCATTGGCGGCCTGATTAAAACTGATCTTACCATCCTTGATAGGACAAGACCAGGTGGGATTTATAGATCGACGCCAAGGCCCAGATAGTACAAAAAAACTGCTGAACCTGATGGAGGCGATGAGGGGACTCGGGCAGCCTAGCCTTGTGGTCTCTTTAGATGCGGAGAAGGCGTTCGACAGGGTCGGCTGGTTATTTATGCGCTCAACTCTTTCTAAGTTCAAGTTCCCACCCAAATTCCTCAATGCCATACAGGCGATCTATGACGCCCCGTCAGCCAGAGTCCTAAACTCAGGATTCCTCTCCGATGAGTTCGCTATCTCGAACGGGGCCCGACAGGGTTGTCCCCTCTCACCTCTTCTGTACGCCCTAGTCCTAGAGCCATTGGCGCAAGCCATCCGACAAAATGATTTGATCCGGGGGGTTTCGATAGGCCCAACTATATACAAACTAAACCTATATGCTGATGACATTCTCCTGACCCTGACGGACACTGACGTATCCCTCCCGGCCCTTCAGACAGAACTCACTTCATATGCTGCGGCGTCCTATCATCTTGTTAACGCTCAAAAGACACAAGCCCTCCCCATAAACATATCTCCCACACATTTGCAGGCACTTACGAGACGGTACCATTTTGACTGGCGCAGCTCATTTTTGACATATTTGGGGGTACGGATTACTAAAAAGGCATCAGACCTGATACCACAGAACTACACACGGCTTATGTCCAATGTAAAATCCCTGTCGGGGACCTGGCGGCGGGGGGAGGTCTCTTGGTTAGGTAGAATGGCTGCCGTAAAAATGTCGATCATCCCTAAACTCCTGTATATCTTCCGAACCCTTCCAGTTAAATTACCCAAATCGTACCTAGACTCCTTCCAATCACTTTTAATGTCATACGTTTGGAATCATAAGCGCCCTAGGGTGTCTAGGAGACTGTTGTATTATCGCCACAGAGATGGGGGCCTCAACCTATTTCACGTCCACAGGTACCACTGGGCCTCATGCCTGGCATCCCTTTCAGAAGTGTTTAGACCTTCCCCGATGCCTCAGTGGCTGGTGGTGGAGGCGGCTTACATGCAGGGTCATTCACTGAGCGACTTGATATGGATACCTCCGACCCTGAGACCCAATATGAGAGAGATGCACGCTTCCACTGTTTTTCACTTATGTGGCTGGGATCGACATATGTCACTATTCACAAACTACCACCCCCTCGCGATGGCCGCCCCGCTGCAGGCCTTGAGGTATCTACTCCCGCATGTTGCTATAAGACCTTGGCTCAAATGTGGAGTAACGCACGTACACCATTTATTTGGACAGACAGCCATCCTGCCCTTCGGAGACTTACAAACAAGATTTGGGGTGCCGAATAATATGTTTTTATCATACATGCAACTATATTCATACCTAAAACGGAGCCCAATCTCCTCATCCCTATCCTCCCTTCTCCCTCCACTCTCCGAGACAGAACTGTTTTGCCTAGACCCGTTGTCCACGATTAAACCGATCTCAATGTTCTACCGAGTGCTTAACACCCCCCAAAGAGCGGAACGATGGCCCTATCAACGACAATGGGAACACGATCTCTCACTCACTCTAACCCCAACTCAATGGGCAACTGCACATATGTTTGCGGTGGGAGCATCGAGATGTGCGACGCTGGTGGAAACACAGAGGAAGATTCTGTACCACTGGTACATGACACCGGACAAGATACACCGCTTCTCGCCGCTCACTTCAGATACATGCTGGAGGTGCGGACAGGCGACAGGAACAATGGGACACATCTGGTGGCTCTGCCCCACCCTATCCCCGCTGTGGAAAGACATAGCTAAACTGGCGACGGAAGTCTTGGGTACTCCGATTCCATGCACGCCAGAAGTTCTGCTGTTGGGCGTTATAAATCTCCCTCGCACTCATACAAAAATGCTTTTTATAATCATTTCAACCACAGCTTTGCTAATCGCTCAACAATGGAAATCTGCAGTGATTCCTACGCAGAAACAGATCGTGGACACATTAGACCAATACCGTCAATTTGACTCCCGAGCCTCATTCCAGTGTGGCCTTTCCCCGCCTGCCAAAGACCCCTGGTCGTTATGGGATATACACAAGCTCTATAAAGCATGCGGTCTATAACTATGCTATATTCCTGTCATGAACTTACAAAGTGATGTATATCGTGCTCTGAGATCCCCCTCCCCCTTTTTAGACAGTTGATATTATTTTTATTTTCCTTTCCTGCTTGTTTGTGTGTATATGTTTTGTATTTTTCTGAAAACACTAATAAAAATTTAAATTTAAAAAAAAAAAAAACACGTTAGTAATTCAGAGATTGCGATTTTCAGCGTGAGTTTACTGTACTTTGCGCTAGCTATGCTTAAAATGGGGAGCACAAAGAGTTAATTAGCATTAGGATTACAAAGTCCTAACACCTATTACGCCCCACTGCGGGTAACTCAAAAGCTAACCACAGCTTGGAGCTTGTGCTAACTGATTCCGTTCTGCTGTAAAAAAATAAAAACAGATACTCACCTCTCATCCCGCGGCGAGAACGGCAGTCTGAACGGACACTTCTGGCCCCCGGGAGCAGAGTGAGACTGGGGGAAAAAAGTCCCACAGTCTCTCTCCACAATCACTGTGACGACATGCAGGATCACACGAGAGGCGAGATCCTGCAAGTCATGTGCTTGGTAGTCGAAGCCTCAATGGAGTCCCATGGAGGGGATGCTTGTGGCGTCGTTTAGTGCTGCCTCGAATATCCTCAGGCTTAGCGCTGCATTATGGGGCAGGCTGCTGAATTAGCGCAAAATGGGGATGCTAAGGAGAACCCTGCCGGCAAAGATTTTCCTCCTTAGCGTCCTCATTTTAGTGGCAGTAATGTAATACTGCCCTAAATATATTTGTCCTCCTAGATATTCTCTCATCACTTTGGTCGTGTACCTTATAAGTAAAGTGAGTGCCGGCAAAATCCTCTTAGTACCGAGTTGTGCTGCATTTGCTAAACTAGAACATTGTAAAGGGCCCAGAGCTAAAAATTGCAACAGTAGCTATGTCACTTCTGCTCAAACTTTAAATGATACTCCAAGACTAAAGGGTACTCTAAAATGAAAACAGGAAAGACGAGGAAGAAAACCAGAAAATCAATGATATATCCCATTCTTTTATGACACTCGAAGCTGCACTTCTCTCCTTTCCATCGCTTAGTGAGCCTCAATCGTACCCGGTATAAAGCCATTACCGCAATGTAGTGTTCTCACTGGGTGCATCCTAACTCTTGTTCCTTGCCCATGAATGGGCCAATTTGGGCACACATCTACAAACAGTGTAAAACACCCCAGTGATGCTGATATGCTGCTTGCATTGTCAGCAAACTGGCTTGCTTTGAGTGGCTAGAACAGAGAGAGAAGAATAACTGCCCACGACAGGGTCACCCTGCTATTTATCCTTTTTTTTAACAAATCCATGTATTTGCAATCTTGCCAGCATAATATGTAAGTGAAATGTAATGACTCACTTGATTAAAAAAAAAGTTAAAATATCCATGAAATGCAAACTTCAATGAGTTATATGAGATATGTGATCTGTT
This sequence comes from Leptobrachium leishanense, assembly GCA_009667805.1. Lineage (NCBI taxonomy): Eukaryota > Metazoa > Chordata > Amphibia > Anura > Megophryidae > Leptobrachium > Leptobrachium leishanense. The sequence goes on along the minus strand of CM019071.1, from coordinate 32,163,066 downwards.
AAGTTAATTACCGTGCAGCTGCCACAACTTTTAGCACTTTTCGGGAATAGCCACATATTTAATTTAATTATACATTTAATTTATTTTAGTAAACATTGAGGTATAATATAATGGTCAGTGCAGATATAACTATCTGACATGTCCAACTTTAAACACCAACGAAGATTGGTTTTCCGGACACATCTGATTTATACCACAAAGTTTTAGTAAAGCTTACTCAGCTCCAGATCCAGGTAGAACTAAGATCAGAAATTGTAAACCCAGATAAAGCGCCAATAATGCAGAAAATTCATAATAGTGCTTTTTAATTCATTTAAAAAATATACTGATTTTACCTAATTATTTCAAGTAATGCATAAATATTATAATTGAAATGATTTATCCAGGAGTGTCTTTAAAGGCCTTCCGGATTTCTGATTTATCTGTAATAAATACAGGTTGCACAGAAATAAGTCACTATTGGATAAATGCTCTGACAGTTTCAAAAGGTAAGGCATAGAAAATAAAGCTTTAAGTGCTTAAAGGTGCTTCCTTGATTTCACATAATTATTTTTCATTGTTTATGACTCATATCTGAAAATGATATACCATTTTTAGAAATTCCTAGTTCCGGTACATTATTAACGATTGAGTTTGACCTTATCAGAATTTTTCCTGAATATTGAACTGTGTCTTAAAGATGCAGTGGTAGGAATGGAAATACAGGGCGATTTATATAGAACCAAAACTTTTTTTTATAGTTCTTAAACAAATGAAAGTTCAGTAAGTGCTGGAAGTAGCCATCATTTTCTGTTAGGCACATGCCGACACGATGCCGCTTGCTTTTATTAACATGTATCAATATTGCATCACCAATGTTTCAGATCTCATTTCTAATGTTGTCCTCTGAGGCGCCAGTCGTGCGGGGTGTCTTACGGTAAACTCCTTCCTTCGGTTAGCCCCCAAAAAGAAGGCTGGTCTGGTAAGAACAGGAGACCAGGTGACTGTAGATTATAGGACATTAAATGGCACTCAACAAGCTCTGGATTGTCTCCATTGACTCATGAGATGAGTAGCATGTCATGCTATCTTGCTGGAAGTAACCCTGTATCAGTCCCAAAGAGTAAACTATTTTGTCTTGGAAGTGCTTCTCTCAGGGCTGTGTTGTTGTTGTGGCTGTGCTTCCACCTAACGACTGTTGTGCTGTGATGGGATGCGCTGAACATAAGAGGAGGCACATTTCCATCATTTTCCATTCATTTGTTTAGAATATTTAAGGAAAACTGGGTTTGGGTTTATAGGAATCACCCTGTACTATACGAATTCAATTTATTTTCCAATTGCCTATGATGATTTGAATCCACCAATTACTACCAGCATATAAGCATAAATTACTGACATTGATACTGGTTTCCCAGACTTTTGAACTTTTTTATTGTGCCACTTAAATGACTAATATTCAACTTTATTTAAAATAATTTTAAGGATGTTTTAGTCCAGTCGGAAAAAAATAATATTTATGGATTATCAAGTGTGCAATAAGCAGAAGAGAAAAACTTTATGGATTATTGAGCAGTAATTATAAAGCATTCTTAATTTGTTTTGGGCTTTGCATATTTTCTTGCACCCGTGCTCTGCAGAAATCATTTTCTTTGATGTTTGGAGTGAAAAATGAGTCATTCTGAGTTATAGTTCAATAACTGATGTTTATAGTGGGGAATCTCTTTGGAGTGTCATTGGGGTCAGAGAATTATTTGCAAAACTGATGTTTCTTTTCCTAATTGCCTCTCTGAGCTTTGTATTGATCTGAAGGGAAAGCACAGGAGAACTTTGAGAAACTCCGGCACAGTGTTTCCTACGAATATCTTTTCATGTAAGCAATGTTGAAATAAGCTTAGCTGTGTGCCCTAAATCAGCCCTTATGAGAACTGTCTTGGTTTATCATTAATTGGAAATGGATCCATTGTGGCTAGATATTTAATCTGAAAATCTAGTGCGGTAATCCTTATTGGATGATTAGGTGTGCTGTGTTGATGTGCTGTCAATTTAGATTTGCCGTTATGCGTGTCACATTCATTTTTGTTGGTTGTTTAGATTTTAACAGGGCGTTTATTTAAATACCCCCAATGTTAGATGAAACCATGGTAAGCAAGGAATACAATACTATATATATTTATATACAAGTCGATAAAATAGATAAAACATGCAGTGCTACCATATGACTCTATGCACTTGTCTGTGCAACTTAGAGTACTAGTCTTCAGTTTATTTCATATTTGATAAAGCAATCCAATTATTATCATAATCCGCAGCATTTTTTATACAGATTTATGCAACTCAAGTTCTGGTACATTTTATATACAGTGTACATAGAGATATATTTCAGCACAACAAAGAAGATGCAAAAGATATAATGATAAAAAAAACAGTAAAACAATTAAAGAAATACAATTTATATAAAATAATAGAAAATTATATTCATATTCTGGTCCATGAGTGATCTTCATGCAACCAGGTCTGGGGTAAAATTCCTTTTTAAGCAAGTTGACTGTACATGCACTTTTCTCACCTTGAGAATGTATACAAGCCAGAAAGCTTACTCACTTCAGAAGAGAAAAGAATAATATGGGGCTGGGGAGATACTGTTGCATAATTTATTTATTTATAAAGGATTTTACCAGGAAGGATACATTGAGATTTCTCTTGTTTTCAAGTATGTCCTGGGTTCAGCTTCAATAGGTTATTGAACTGCCCTTCTGTGCAGACCAATTTTCTGTCCTACTTCTGTGTCCTTTCTTTGGAAACTCCTTCCATAAAGAACAACTCAGTTTTCCCTTTGATAGACATTACTATCACTTTTTTTTATTTTTGAGCAAGTATTTTACCAGGAAGGATACTGTTACCTTTAGGCTAGGGTCAGACGAACGTGATTTCTACAGACTGTGCGTCCGTGCAGTACAGACGTACGTTAGTACGGAAGACGCAGTAGTGGCCACACAGTCCGTTTTTTTCACTGACGTATTTTTTGACGGATATAGGAGGGAAAGTAAATTAAAAAGCAAAACCATTTTGTCCGTGAAAAATGACGGACGTATAAATGCAGTCCGTCTGACCACGCTCCATCACTCACACAAAGCTATGAGCTATGTGGACGTTGCGGACGCAGCGCAGTTTGTGCGTCCGTTCTAGGGGTTGTACGTTCTTGCCTGCCTTGCGTCCGTGGGCCGCGGCCATTGTGCATCCTCAGTTCAGTGCGGACGTACTTCGTGTGTCGGGCTCCGATGGGCTTTCTTTCATGCTATCAGGAACGTACTTTTAGGCGCCATCACGGATGTGAACACTACGCTCGTCTGACACCAGCCTAAGATTTCTCATTTTCAAGTATGTCCTGGGTGGCGAGTATGTACTGTTAGGTGTCTTTCCCAAGGACACTTACTGGAGAGATAAGATAAGAGATAACGCTCAAACAGCATTTATCCATTTCTGAGCATAATAACACGTGGGTTGCAAATGGACACCTACTTTTTAATGAAAAAAATAGTGACATTTCAATGGCGGCATGAAATAATATAGATAATTATAATAATATTAATTTAGATTAAATATACACAATATTTCAGTCAAGTTTCTGTGTATCACTACACTAATGTTATTCTAAGATTTGGTTTTGAAATTTTATATATTTATTTTTGAACATTTCCTTCATTCTTTTTCCCCATTTAATTTTTTTTATTTTATATGGATTGAATGAAGGCATTTTTAATATATTGGCAAAAAACTATCAGATGCGTTCTTTAGAAACGCTATGACCCTGAAATGTTTTCTTTCCAGCAAGTTTGGAAAAAATGCATAATTCATAAACTTGCTGTGAAATAGAAACCATGGCATCATTATGACTGTAATACATTGATTTCAGCAGCTTCCTTTGATATTTTTTTCCATTTTAAATATTATCTGGTCTCTATATAGGGCCGAGATATCAGTCTTAGATTGTATGTAGACATGAAAGAAAGAGGGTCCTTGAGAGAATACATTGAAAGACACAAAGCAGACAAAACTGTTTAGTAAGAGTTTTAGTCTAATTCTTCAGTCTAACAATAACATTTTAAAAAGCTATATAACTTATTGTATCAGACTGGTCTAAAACTAAATTCAAGTGTCCATGGACTATGTCAATCATTCCTATATATTGCATTGTAACTGTCAAGAGACATTTTTTTTTGGAGATGTGTTGTCCATTGCATGTTTGGAAGTGTGGTAGCCATAGGCCTGTTCAATACCTCAGCAGCTGCTGAATTGCTGCAGCGCAGCAATTCAGTTTGCTGCAGCAGTGTCGTTGAACCCTTTGGATGCGAATTTTGAATCCAAAATGGCCGATGATTTCTTAATGTAAAATTCAGATTGTTTTTCGGATCACTCGGACAAAATATAATAAAGAGAAGCAGTCAGCACAATTCCGTTTGGTATGCACACACCACAAATGATAGTTTTTAATGAATAAACGTTATGTTTACTTCTGAAACAATGTATAAATTGAACTGTAATTTATGTCTATGTGCAGGGGGAAATAATAAATAAATATTTTGTGCTTTGGTGAACAAAAACCTCAAAATTAACATTGCTGTACGGAATTATTACTTGCTTCGAGGCGGCGGCCATCTTGCTGTACGGCATTGTTACTTGCTTCAAGGTGGCGGCCATCTTTAAAACGTCACACTCAGCATCTCCTCGGGTCACTGCAAGTGCTAGGTTAGCACTGCTGAGCGCTGAGCGGTTGAACGGCGTTCAATGGCAAGTTGCTAACTTAGCACTTGCAGCGGCTGAGGTATTGAACAGGCCTCAGCACTTCCTGGTATCAAGAGCAGTATACACTAGAGACAGTAGGCGTGAGTGTCCACTATAGCTTTCTGTTACAAAGCTACTGCAGCTGCTGGAAAAAAGAGAGGGTTCAGTGTGTTGCAAAACTTCTCAAAAGAACTTACCTGCATATGATCTGAGAGGTGCACACCTTTGTATTTGTTTTATGTTGTGTTATATTCCTTTTCATGGGCAATGCGATCTGTTAAGTAATGTAACTGGATTTATCATATTTCTGTTGGAAAGACATGTTCATTTTGCATGAGAGACTTGTAAAGGACTGTTTTATGCATATTTTGACGATTATCTGGTTTTATTTCTTGTAGTTTTCATGGTGTCAGCTAAAGAGAGAGACAGATAATGAGCAAAAAGACATCTGTATGAAGCATGCCATTTCTTTAGACCTGTGTAGTTACATGCAGGATTGTCTTTCCTTTTTTGATTGATCCTGCACCTCCACAGGGAGCTATAGCATGGTCTTCTTGGTCATTAACTTCATCAAAATGTCTATGTAATGTGGAAGCTCCCAAAGTTTGTTCAAATAGCACAGTTTATTTGCATCAGACAATGGAGGCAAAATAAACCAGAAAATAAAGCTTTAACTTGTCTGAGCTCTTACTAACAAATAACACATTCCACTTTATTGCAGGAAAGACTAACAAAATATCAGCTTTTTATCAACCTTTGGTTCCCAGCCCTCTGTGTATCTGCTTCAGTTTTAACGAGTTGCTCCCGGCTTTTGAGTTTCTCTTTTTCTGTTTCTTTCTCCCTTTCTGTGTGTCCGTCAGACAGGAACTATTTATTGCCCTGACCAGCTACACCTTGGAGGAATCTGCAGCAAGAAACTAAAATAAAACTAACACACCTTCCTCCTGGGGTTAAATGCCCCATTCTTCCCTTAACCCCTTCACTATCAAGTGAGTTTACAAAAAAACATTGTCAGGAACCAATGTTTTTTTTTTTTTAAAAAAAAAACAATTTTAATGAAATATAACGTAAGAAATATTTAGGAACGTTCCCAGTGTATTATTTACAGTAATAACCTATTTGTCAGGCAGATATCACTCTCTACTGGCCAAATGGGGTAACACTAGCTTCAGCTGCAGCTCGTGGTTCCCTGCATCTGCTGCTGAAACCCTGATATGTCAGAGCATTCTTCAGCCTATTTTAAACAGTTTTAGCTCCTCAGGCATTATGTCTTCTGCAGCAAAAAAGCAAACAAAATTTGTTGGCAGCAAACAAGTTTAATTTTTTTTTATTCTTCAGAGTTGCAGATTGAGATAACTCTATCGGTACCCGATGGTGCCTTTGAAGTCCCGAGTTATCTTGATCTCGGCAGTGAAGTGGTTAAAAATACAGGGGGAATATACCTGTCACTGCTGACCAATCCCTGTGCCTTATCAAAACCCTTTAATTATGAGGTTTATGTGTATTCATTTATAATTATCTTATTTCCAGCATGTTTCTTATGAACAGGGCTGTATTAATAACTAGACAGAGTAGGTATGTGCCTAAGGCACTTGCCAAAAGTGGGTGCCTTGCTCTGCAAAAAAAAAGAGTTGCAATTATTTAGACCACTGTTTTTCTGGAGCCCTAAGGGCCTACAGGGACATATGAGGTATCATTGGAAAGGCCAGACTAATGCTTTTCCAGTGATACTAAATATAACCAGGTTAGATTTATGTATGTTTTTTTCTAACACAACACTATTAATCCAGTTTAAAATTATAAAGTGAACAATGATACTGCGCTAACTCACCTTCTCATTTCCCACACTGCCAGCAAGTGTGGAGCTGATGATGCAACACATTGTTTCACCCTAGACTGTGGCATTGCAGTAAGGAGAGGCAGGGGGACTTTGGAACACCGCACAAGGTTAATTGAGGTGTCATTGGAAAGGTCAGAGTCTGGTCTTTATCAGAAGTACAGTGCTATACCTGGATTAACCAGCAGAGGGATCCCGGTATATTCAACACCGTAATGGCAATTATGTGGGTAAAGGTAGTGTTGTGTGTGTTCTAGAATTAACCCCTTAAGGACGGACAGGTGTCACTCGTTGCACGGGGTTAACAGCGACAGGTGCTACTGATTTTGGCCCGCCCTGCAGCAGATGCGTGACACACCAACTCTTTGCAGCCAATGTCGTGCGGCGCTCCCCGGGTGCGGGGAGGGGCTGAGGCAGCCCATTGAAGACAGCAGGGTGTACCTATATGCCTTCGTCTTCAAGGCTCACCCACCTCTGAAACGGCATAGATTGTCCTGCGGAGTGAAAGGGTTCAAGTGTAATTTAATGGATTTTAATAAAAATCCTAAGAACCATGGTTCCTTTCAGTGGTTTCATGGAAAACCACTTGGTAGTGACAGCTGTGCACTGTTTGAAGGATCACTTGTATAAATTATTGGTGGTGAGTTCACTGATATGTTTTGGATTATTTATTTTTTAATTCGAAAAAGTGGATCGGGACCTAGGATGTCTAATTTTTGATGCTTCTTTTCCCTTCTTATGTACAGTTTTTTTCTATGTTGGAATAGCGCTGTGAATGTGGAACAGATGAAGTTATTTTGAGGATTATACTGCATTACATCCCTAATTCATCCCCATAATCTCACATTTGAAGCAGAAGAAAATACGCAGAAGACCACTGTGGGCTTCACTACTTTCCATTAACCTGAAACCCACACCATCATGGGCAAAGGCACAGTAAAACCGATCAAGAGAGAACTAGAAAAGATCTAGTATGACACATTTCAGTTACTGCTGTCGCATTGAGATAGCAAGATCAGGATTTGGTGTCCTCATACTCAAATTATGATTATGAAAAAGCTTAAACATTAAGGGGACCTTCTAGTGGTGTTTAACATAATCCGTAACCAGCGTAGGTAACGGAAGCTTTTTTATAGTTTGAAACTATTTCTTTTCGTTGCTTACAAGTTCCTTGTTCACAGAAGGTGGTGGGAATTTCTGGTATTGTTTTCTGGTGAAGAAGAGGGAGGGTTCATTGACATCAACAAACAAAGAACACCCTCTTTCTTTCTTTGTTGATGTCAATGTTTTCTGCACCAGAAAACAGTAGCAGAAATTTCCATCATTCATCTGTGAACATGGAACCTGTAAAAATGTTTTTTTTTTTTTTTTGGGAAAGTATTTTACCAGGAAGGATACATTGAGATTTCTCTCGTTTTCAAGTATGTCCTGGGTGGCGAGTATGTACCGTTAGGTGTCTTGCCCAAGGACACTTACTGGAGAGGTTGCTTGCTGGGATTGAACCCATGACTCCACAGGATCTCTCCACGCAGAGCAGTGATGTTACCTCTACTCCACCAAGCATAAATGCAGGGTAGGCAGCTGTAAAGATAATTAATGTCATTATCAACTAACGGTTTAAAGAGAATCGTGATTCAGTATGGTAGTAGATGGAATATATGTATGGTATAAATGAATCAGTCAAGAAAATCCCTTTAAAAGAAGAAAATAATCTGGAAAGTAAAGGGGTATGTCATTAACTAAACTGCTGCAAGTCAGTTCAGGCAGTTAATCGACTGTACAGAGAAAACAAACAATATCTAAGACTTTCATAAAGGAGGCTAGAGAAAGAACAGGGAAGGTGTACAATCTGTTTGTTTTCTCTGGATGGTAGATTAAGTCCTTGTAAGTGACTTGCAGAAGTTTATTTTGAATGACACTTTTCTTGCCTCAGGAAACTTTCATTGTTTTATTTATTTTGTATCCTACTTTTTCACTTGTTCATAAACAAAAGTATAAACTTTTTTGAAAAATTCAATTCCTTAAACTTGCTTGAAATGCAAAGCCTCGTATAAAGCAGTAATTATTTTTTCCATATTTTTAACAAACCTTAACCATTTTAGTTTGTGCTCAATAAACATATCAGCTAAATCATGCGCAGAGGATACTCAGTTATGTTTGTGAACGAAGTGAAGAGGTAGACCATAGCTTTTACTAGCTTGTTTATAAAGCACCAATTGTTGCAGGGAGGATAATGGACAACTTTTTATTCCAGAAATTAACCACTCCACTCACACACAAGTAATACATTGAAAATAAGTCATTAGCATAGCAAAACTCAATGTTCATACCTTTTTTACGCCAAAAGCAGTGTGCCCCCTGTTGAGAAACAAAATCCACTGTCTTATCTCTCTCCTGGCACCCTGCAGAGATAAAACAAGCTGCAAATAGCAGCCCCAAACCTCACTGTAACAAAAAGTCAAACAAATTACTGTTGCACTACAACAGCCCGGAAGATGGCAGAATACAGGGGGAACTCTGGGATCACTCACTTCTGTAAAGAGACAAGCTGGGTAATTCAAAGAGAATTGAAAAGTCACCACACATTCGGTGACTTTTCGTTCTCTTCAATTAGGTTTGTTTTCCCGATCCCATTTCGGTGACCCTGGGGTGTATTCAGCAAGCACCACAGGGTCCCCGAATTGCAGGGAAAGGGTGCCGCAAACCAGACAAAAACTAACCGCAAAACCCAGCGAATGCAAGCCGAAAACCCGCAAAAACATCTGGATTAACCCGAGCAGTAGCCGATCACACGCAGCGAAGCCGCCGGAAAAAGCCGACAGCGCAGACGAAGGCAGTGAATAAATTAGCAAAACAGTTTGCTTGAATGTTTGAAAAGTGAAACGCTGTTTGCAAAGAAACTACTGAGCGAAAATGTTTGAAATTTACATATGAGGTCCAGGGAATGATAATAAAGAGGGCTGTTACAGAAAAAATAAGTAAACTTAAAAAAAATAAAAGATAAAATCGGACTTTTTTAAAAAAAAAAAAAACAGAAAAATGCTTAAAATATCCTAAAAACATCTATAAATAAAGAGACTCTTTACTGCAGAATTTTATAATGAACGGTTTATTAGATGTTGAATTAAAACGGGAATATTTTTAACATTGAAGCCTATGGGATTCGCCTGAATAAACCTGCCGAATTAAACCACCGAATGGCAGGGCATTTTGGGAACCTTTCACTGCTGGTTTGTGCTCTCTGAATAGCCGAAGCAGTGCTTTTTTATGGGGATTTCACTGCCCTCGAAGAGGCACCGAACAGGCACCGAAAGTGAAGGCAATTCGCCAGGATTTGGCGAATTGCCTGCTCTCTGGATAGCCGAATGGCCAAGAAAGGTAACCGAACGCTGATTTTCAGCGTTTGGTTACCTTTCTCCAGCCATTTGGATCTCTTTGAATTACCCTGAAGATTCAGGGCGATAAATTGACTGAAAATCCCTGTGCAGTACAGATACAAGGTGATACTGTAATTTCAATAAACAGGAATTATACCACATACAGATATTTTTATATTTTGAAGGTATTTTATTTGAAAGCTGCATTGCTAATAATCTCCTTATGAGTTATGATCACTACAAATCCTCATAAGGCGATGTCACCATGTTTATTATTTATCTTTATCACAGTTACAGTACTTGACAAATATGCCATTTCTGCCTGTATGCTAATAATGCAGACCCTGTGTGACATTGTGTGAGATTAGGGACACCATCTGGAGTTCAGAACAACAACATTTCTGTAAAAGATAAACATATACAAGATACTATAAAAAATGAGCAAATTTAGAAGAAATTGACTCATCTGCCCAGGATGTCATGATATAACTGTCACTGGACAACTCAATAAGGGACAGCAACCAAACAAAGGAATGAAATCAGTTTTGAATGCATTAGTTAACTGTGTTTCTTATGTATAATTTTATACTCTTGAAGAAGTTTGGTTAACAAATGAAACGCCTAAAGCTTTTCGAATATTTTTTTCTTACTTATATAATTTTTGATTAGTAAATTCATTTGTTTTAGTTTTTGGTTCCTTTTTTGGTTCCTGTCTCTTATTGGGTTGTTTGGTGACAGAGTTCCAACGTGAGAGATTAGACAGATGAGTCAATTACTTCCTGAGGGAGTTTGGCTGTACACAGTGAAAATATTATTAACCCCTTCACCACCGTGGTCGTGTATACACAATTTTGTTTGTTGCCAAGTAATTTTGTTTGCGTTTTGGCTCCAGAAGGTGCCCTCAAAGTTTTAGACCTGTGAGAATAATGCCCAAGGTGCTTAAACGGGTTAAAAATGCCCTGACATATCATGCTTTTCCCAGCCAAATCTGAGACAGGAGCTGCAGTTTTACGTGCAGTAACTTTATTTGGCCAGGAGATGGCGACATCTGTCTGCAAAATAAGTTATAGATATAACATACATACATACAATACACTGGGAATATTCCCAAATATTTCTTACTTTATAATTAATTAAAAATTATTTTCCAAAAAGAAAAAACACTGGTGCCCGACAGGGAACTTTTGGAAAATCACTTGGTAGTGAAGGGGCTATTTTTTTTTATATGTTTGGGTACCTTCCGAGTTTTGTGGTTGTGTTTTTTTGAGAAAAGGCCGAATTCCTACAGGGAGCTAGGAGTATTTTAGTTTATTTTGTTCGTTTTTTTATATTGATACTTTTGTTTTATGGAAAAGCACATGATAGTGAAGAGGATAAACAAAATTAAATTTGTATCAATGATAGAAAACATTACGGTCACTATTGCATTCTTTACACAAAAACGCTTGCGCAGCGCTATTTTTTTTGCGCGCAGCGTTAAACGTTAACGAGCGTAAATTAACGCTGGTATTACAATCCAAGCGCATTTTTTCATCCGTCAAAAAATACCGCGCGTAAAAAAGATGTGCAGAAATCGGTGGGCAATCTGAATTAAGAACTACAATTGTCTCCCGTTCAGTTTGTGCGCCTGTCAAAATCAATCTGAGTATATATGCTGCAGCAATAATAAAAACACGCACAACTTCTCCATTTTATTGTTTGGGTATGCGTAGAATGTGTAACTATACGTGCTGTATTTTTTTTTTTGGGCTGGTGTATTTGGTTTCGGCCAAGACGTTCAGATTTGCCATTAACACCATCTTTTAAAAGAAGTTAAAATTATGCGTGCAAACGTTGTCTGTTAAAATTTGCGCTACGATTGTAATACGATGCTCGCACCAGCGCACGAACGCATTTGCGCTCACAATGTTAAGTATGGTATGCACGCACGAACTTGCGCTCACACAGGGTACGCGCAGGGTCACTCGCATTAGACGTTAATGCACATTTTGTGCGCGAACGTCATAATACAACGTTCAGCGCAAAGGGTTTTGCCCCTCGCGTTATGCGTTTTTGCGTGAAGAGTGTAATAGTGCCCTACATATATTCGGTTTGTATAAAATATGTAAATGGACATACCAGCTGATGAAGCCACGGATGGCACATGGCGAAACACGTTCTGATAGATGTAAATTTATTTTGTCATTGCTTTTAGCTAATTAAAACACTTTTTAAATCTGTTGCTGTTGCTGCTGTTTTCCGTTGGAAAAAGGTTTAGTGGGACCCCTATAAAACCCATGGGTGCATGAAAAGAGCCTGATGTGACTTAGAATCACATAAGTGAGAAATTGGCCCTTGCATTATAGAATAACCATTACCCAAACAGAGTTACGCTGGGGGGAATCCCTGATAGACGGCTGCTTATATCTCTAAGGCACTAAGGCTAGCGGCACACTAGCTGCTTGTAGTGCGTACAGTGCGTCCGTTATGGACGCACTTTTCGATGGGAGATTTTTGTGTACCACGTAAAAAGTGCGTCAGTGACGGACGCACGTTTTGACGGGAAATATTGATGTCCAACAGACGATCAGTAGTTATTACGGACGCTGAAAATAAAGAAAGATGTTAAAAAAAAAAGAGAGGGAAAAAAGATAAAAAAAACATGTTTTGTTGTGGGTGGAAGTGTGATCCAAGATGGATTCAGGAGAGGTTGTGGCGTTCGTGCTCACCACATATACTTATTTGCGTAAAACAAAGAAGAGAAAGTGGTGGGTTCATCCTGTAAACTGTGCGCGATACCGTCATGGTATGGCAAAGACTCCGACTCAACGGTTTTTCGTAATTCGACCCTGTGGACCAAAATTCAGAGCAGGAGCCTGAGTATACCAAAGCCACAAAAATTACCGGGCACCGACAGTGCTGTGCCATTCGCCTTTGTGGGGGACGAGGCATTTGGACTGTCCTCTAACTTACTGCGACCATATGCAGGAACACAGCTAAGCAAGAAGAAGCGGGTGTTTAACTATAGATTGTCAAGAGCTAGGCGCTATGTGGAATGTTCTTTTGGCATCCTTACTAACAAATGGCGCATTTTCCATCGACCATTAAACGTAAATGTCAATTTCGCTGTTGACATTGTCAAGTGTTGCTGCGTGCTACATAATTTCGTCCGAGACCAGGATGGCTATAATCTCGATGACTTGTTCTCTTCTGCTGCATTTGAAGACTTTGTGAATAGCACTGCTATGAATGTAAATAGGAGAAACTTTAGGTATACAGACACATTAGCGGATTATTTTGTAAGCGAGAGTGGTCAGATACCATGGCAGATTTGCAGAATTTAAATGTAAATATTTAGTTTTCATTTTCTCAATAACCAGCTTCCTAAATTAAAGTATTGTATAGTCATTTTTGTATAGTAATTTCTATAGTTTTTTGTGTATTTTGTTTTGAAAAAATTTTGAAATTAAAAATGTATATAGTTCGGAGTTTTAATTTGTCCTATATTATTCGGTTTCCTGCACTTGGCTAACACGTTTACCGCACTTGGCTAACACGTTTACCACACTTGGCTAACACATTTACCACACTTGGCTAACACATTCACTGAGACACCATATATATGAATACCACTTAAATTTATACATACTTTTGTTTTTTTTAACACTTTCCGGCATGGAATCATAATCCTCTATCAACTCTTTGGTGACCTCAGTCCATGCGTTCCCTTTCTTTACTTTGTCCTTGTACTCGTAATTTGCGGTATCCCACAGCATGGGATGCTGCTGGACGAGCTGGATCAGGTACTCTGCATCCATGGCCGATCGAACGCGTGCTGTGATGGTGAGAGGACGTGCAGCGTGTCGAGCCCCTGCATGTGTGAAACGACTGCGCATGTCTGACGTCTTCACGCTGACAGGAAAATGCACGTTGGCGGCGTTGTTTCTGCGTCCGTTTAGCTTTTTCACGTCGATGCTGTTTTCGCGTCCGTAGCTATTTTCCTTGCCCGTCCGTGAAAAAGTGCACTGGTGCTTCGTGTGTTGTGTTTCAGTGACTCCTTCATAAAGCTACGACGGACGGCAAACAGTACGGTCAGACGGCCGCAAAATGTTTGCTAGTGTGCCTGGATAACACGATGGGAGACTAAGGTGTGGGGCGCATGAGATAAATGAACATAGGACCCATAAGGCGATTTATCCTAGAGCCAGGTGTGCTCTCAGTAAAGTGTGAGTTTTATTCTAATTGTGTGAAGATATAAAAAGCCAATTAAGACAGACATACTGGGCAATATGCTTTTTCTGTTTTATTGCAGTTCATTGTTGTTCCTAAGAAGACGATCACACAGTTTCTGTAGGAAGTAGTTTGATCCAATATATATCATTTTATTTTTCCATTATACTGTTGTTTATATATGGGCCCCTATACTCTAGCTAGCCAGTCACTAGTTGGCGCTACACTCCGTATGTGCTTGTACTATATTGCTTGGTTCATTAGAGAAACCACCAATTGAAGTGTTTAACGATTAGGGGGTCACCATATATTTTCTGTGGGCGCTGCATCTATACATTTCTATTTCTGTGTAAAATATAATTTACTACAGTTGATAAATTTCAGCATTTTTAATGATGTTCTCTTGCTATTTCATTTAAAAAAAATTGAAAAATACTTTTATTTTTTTATATGGTGAAGTATCCGGAATTGTAGTGTAGTGTTTAAAAACTTTTTGAGTAAAGTTTACATTATAGGATAACCTTAGCAGAGCAGTGCTCGACTTAATAAAATTGCACAAATGCAACACATTAATTATTAAAACCTAAAAAGTAAGTCATGCCACCTGATCATTTTAAACTATTTGTGTGAAAACAGGACAGTCACAGTTAAGTAGTGGATTACATTTATGTTTAGCTAATGGGAGTCTTAAGTATTGTTGTAACACCAAGCACATCTTCCGTTCATTAACTCTCTAATTATTCTTGTTCCATGCAGATTATCAAAGGGTTTCTTTCAGCCTGAAATAATTTCATTAAATCAATATCTTATTCAAACCCAGATGCAACAGACAGATTGTGGGATGGTTGGAAGAACTCAGACACATCTGGCAAAATGCAATTGTTAATACAATTAAATTGATTCACCACGGACAAAACCTTGTAAACAGCTCATGTGCTACTGTCGATAAAATCATATCAATACTATCTATTGATGTTTCCTTTTTACTATAACATTATATTACTTAATATCGTAATGAAAATGTAGTTTATTTTATTGTGAAATATAATTATATTGCAATCTTCCCAGGACTTAATAAAAACTGCATAGAAAATGTTGTACAATTCACTAAAGATATATTGATGTCGTCTTGCCTTTTATCGTATGAAAGCATGGCACTCACGTTTATTCTTTTCTACGCACATACAGTACAGGTCTATTCACTAAAGTTGAAACTCAGGAGAATATGCAGAAGAAGTGAAAAGTCTAGGTCAGAAAAGCTAAATCAGAACAAATCTCTCATTTATCTCACTTTCCAAAGTGGCTATTTGGTCTAGATTGTTCTCTTCTGCCAATTCTCCAGACATCAAACCTGTCAGATAGGCAGGTCAGCGTCTTAATGAGTGTGCCTCTGTTCCATCCTTCTACCCATCTGTCCACATACAGAGAAAGTTAGAGACACTGATGAACCTCTAAAAACCAGACACAGACACTGACCTAGACATACGACAACAACAACAAATGCAGGATGAAACCAGAAAAATTCTCTCATGTATCTCACTTTCCAAAGTGGCTATTTGGTCTAGATTGTTCTCTTCTCCTGCCATTTTTCCAGACATCAGACCTGTCTGATAGACAGATGAGGGTCTGAATGAGTCCATCTACCCATCTGTCCACCCACAGAGAAAGTTAGAAACATTGATGAACCTCTAAAAAACCAGACACAGACACTGACATAAACATACAACAACAACAACAAATACAGGATGTTGAGTGTTCAACTTCCATCGCTCTTGGGAGGGGCAACACATCTCTAGGAGGCAACCAAAACTCTTACAAAAGAACAACATGGTGAACAACAGGTTTTTAATTTTCTATTCATCTTGATAAAGGCTTGACTGAGCCAAAACATTGAATGTTTGCATTAAGGAGTAAAATAAAGAAGTAGAAGATGCTATTATGAAGACCTTTGAGTGCTTTTGAATCATATATGATAGATAGATTATAGAGACCATAACAGTTTTCACCTATATAATATTGTAACTGTGGTACAAATGTAGATTAAGGTATACCAGAGTACAAGTTATATACAAAACATTCCACATATATCAGTGACTGCTCTGCAGATGTTCATTTAATTCTAAAAGTCAATGATTTATGTCTACTGCCTAACTTAGATTCATATGCCTGTCTGGATCAGTCTAATATTTATTTGAAAACTATTTTACCAGGAAGGATACATTGAGATTTCTCTTGTTTTCAAGTATGTCATGGGTTCAAGAAACATTGAAATTTTAGAGACAGTACAGAAATATAAAGTAATAAATGCAAGCTATTAAAAACAAAACACAAATATACATATTAACACAGAAAATAAATATGTAAGTGATATAGTAGGGATGAACTGTTCGGTTCGATCGGTTCGGAGTTCAATTCGAACTTTGGCTGTTCGAAAGTTCGCGAACTTTGAACTTTTCGGGATGTTCGCCAAAATTTTGAAAAAAAAATTCAGTTTTTTTTAAAAAAATGCTTAAAAAATCCAAAAAAATCTAAAAATAAAGAGACTCTTTACTGCAGAATATTATAATCAACGTTTTATTAGATATTGAATTAAAACGGGAATATTTTAACATTGAAGCCTATGGGATAAAACATTCTTGTTGCTAAAACATCAGGCAGACGAGGCCCTCTAAATCAGGCACTGTAGAGGGCAGCCCGCCGGAGCCTCCATCCCAAGGACCCCTTGAGGAGCATGCGGCGTCAAGATTACAGAGCTGCGACTGTGAGGGCTGGCCAGCCGGGTGCATGTGACAGAGAGGTGGCGCAGGGACTCCAGGGAGGGAGCCACGGCAGACCCCCTTTCCACACAACCAGGATCCAGGGAGCCCCCACTGACCACCAGGCTAAGGTAAGGCGACACATTTAAAAAAATAAATAAATCCGAGGACATTTTTAAATGTCCCCAGCAACATAAAATAAAACTTTTGTTTTCTTTCTAATACTCACCTGATTCCTGGATCCACAAACTGTAGAGGTGCTGCGGAATCATATGCTGCATTAATTATACTGTAAGGCTGGGTTCACACCTCTGTTTTTTTCACGAGCGCAATACGTGCATTTTTGTAAAGCGCGTATCCCGCAAACGTAAAAATCATGCGAACGCGCATTGCAGCACGTTCACGGCCATAGACTGTGGAGTGAATGCGCTGCAATACACCCCAAAGAAGCTCCTGTACTTCTTTGGGCGTAGGACATTTTACAGCGCGTTCCTGCGTGTTGTAAAACACCCAGGTATGAACGGGTCCCATAGCAAATAATGGGATTTCCCTGTTTATGCGTTTTACAGCATGCAGGAACGCGCTGTAAAAAGCTTAGGTGTGAACCGGGCCTTAAGGTACTGCCCGGCAGGGTGAGGATTAATATGCTGCATTAATTATTCTTCTTACAAATTTGGTTACTTAACCCGTTTGCGTTTGGATTGTAATATTGTGACATCCAGGGCCCCGGGTGGCAATCGGGGGGGCCCCGGATGCATGGTGCCGACCAGCTGGCCGAAT
This sequence comes from Leptobrachium leishanense, assembly GCA_009667805.1. Lineage (NCBI taxonomy): Eukaryota > Metazoa > Chordata > Amphibia > Anura > Megophryidae > Leptobrachium > Leptobrachium leishanense. The sequence goes on along the minus strand of CM019071.1, from coordinate 32,145,343 downwards.
GGCAGGAGCTCTGGTGGCACCCGGCGCAGCTGTGAGTGATCAGGGGGCAGGGCGCGGCGTGATGACGCAGAGCCGCCGGGACTGGTGTGCAACAATTCTCACCATATACAGTAGTGCAGTATTAGTGCCTAAACGTTGTTGAGCTGGTTTTGTTATAACAACTACTCTCTCTCTGTGCCCCTGTCTGGTATATTCCGCTGCTTTTTACTGCTGGTGCGCTTCCATCCTGCCATACACTATAGCGCAGTAATATTTGGGAGCACTGCCACTGACGCCTATATTACCAGATTCATATAATTTTAATATAGGACTGCAGGGTCCAACCCTGCACTCTTCCACAATACCACAAAAGGGTTACGGTGTGAAGGCACTTGCTGCCACCAAAGGCACAATATTTGGGTGCACTGCCACTGATGCCTATATTACCAGATTTATATCATTTTAACATTGGACCGCAGGGTCCAACCCTGCACTCTTCCACAATACCACAGAGGGGTTATGGTGTGAAGGCACTTGCTGCCGACACTAAAGGCCAAATTTTAAAGCACCTATTGTTACTTTCATCCAAAGCCTGCATAAGTTTCACCATAATTTAGCCAAAAAATCACTAAACTTGTTCTGCGTGTCCTAAAATTTATTTTCATACAGGCTGCCGCCCCAAGCAGTTGTTTATGAATAGATTAAAGGAAAACCATTTACCATCATTTGAAATGTCATTTTTTTGTTTTTAAATGTTTCTATACATCCTACGAATCCGCCACTTCACGGGCAGGTTATGGGGACCTCCTAGGCACGATATTTGAAGGAATTTTTCGTTTTTATTTTTAACCTTTATTTCATGGAAAACTCACTATCCCTTTAACCCTTTCGCTGCTGAGGCTTTTCCCGCCCCTGTGCTGAGGTCATTTTTACCGGTTTTGCTCATCATGTTTAAACGTGTTTTGAAGGCTTATTTTAGTATATGACCCAGACATATTATATATCGTTCTTTCCGTCAGACTCGGTAGATTCATAATATGTCATTATTATATGTATACGTTATGTCATGTCTGTATATTATAACAAAAAATGCAATAAAATATGTATTTTCAATAATTTACAATGTGTAAAGTGTTTTTTTTCACATTTTAACATGCGAGCAATTGCGGTTATATTTTGTATGGGGTGCGCTTGTTAAAAAAATTAGAGATGGGGTCTCGTTACATTTTTTTGGGGGGAAAATTACACTATTTTTAACAAACGCACCGCATACAAAAATCGTTAGTGCAGCATCATTGTTCACATTATAATTGAAATGGGAATAATATTGCTGCATTAACAAACCAAAAAAAAGAAAAAAAAAGTGTTTATTTTTTTTTATAATTTTTTTTATTTTTATTTTTCATATTTTTTTTTTTACAAAATTTTTCACTTTCATGTTTGGTATCGTTGGAACGGCCATGCTCTGGCCGATCCAACCATACCAAAATTGAACCCCTAGCTGCCACGGATCGGGAGATAGGGAGTTCATTGGAACTCCCTATCTCCACAGTTGGTGGCAGTTAGGGGTTAAGTCCAGGACTGGCGTCATCGTGCTACGCACGATGACGCCAGTCCTCAGGGGGAGTTCCCGGAGGCTTGGCCGACATCCAAGATGTCGGCCAGCTCCGGGAAAGGATCGCAAACCGGCGCTTTTCAGCGCCGATTCGCGATCCAGCTCCCCTAGGGGTTAATGCCAGGCATCATTTGGAAGGGCAGGCTGTGCCCATCCAAATGATGCCTGGGTTAACCCCCGCAGAGCCGCCGATCGGGAGGGAGAGAGGTCCGAAGGACCTCCCCCCTCCCTTTCAGGCGCCTCCTCCGCACATGCGGGGGGGGTGCCTGAATTTGGTGTCATCGCGCTGCCGCGATGACACCAAATTCCGGCGGCTGCTGTTCCAGGATGTCAGCCCGCACCGGAGGGGCCAGCGATCGGCCGGAACCCGGCCGAACGCTGACCCCAATGGGAGGACGCGCTCAGCGCGTCCTCCGCATACCAGCGGGAATGCTGAGGACGCGCTGAGCGCGTCCTCAGCATCAAAGTGGTTAAAAACTTTTTTAAAAAACTTTTTGTCCTTGTTTCCTGTCCCCCAGGGCACTACCCGGACCCCCAATACACCTTTTATGGCAAATATCTTGTATATATGCGCTCTTGGAGGGCACTCTAAATATCAAACTTTTGAGTCCCATTGACTTGCATTGAGTTCAGTTCATGTTCGAGTTCGAACTCGAACTTTTGAAATTGTTCGAGGTCGAATGCGAACCGAACACGGGGCTCATCACTAATAGTCACTATGCTACACTCTTTGTTTTTGAAATGCTCATTGGGGAGTAAAATACTGAGAACAGTTTTGTCCCAAAAATATAACACTAATAAAAAGATTGCATTTCTTAGGAAAGTATTGCCATGATGACATGTTAGATGCTTTGTTCTTGCAATTTGTTATGCTTTATATAAATAGGAGTTGTTGATTTTTGTCTGCAATCAGCATCACTCTGCAACAATCACAAGCCTATCTTCTGATGAGGGTGTATGATGATACTACATCCAAAACAGATGTCCATGAGTGGTTTGGGTGTAGTTGCATACCCTGACCCATACTTTAAGCCACCTACCTAGTATGCCATCGCACAGGCTTGTGGGTTTTTGTTCTGCACTTTTGATAAAAAAACGAGAATTTGGAGACCTCATTTGATTGTCCTATCTAGAATTCCTTGCTGCCTTTGAGAAATATAGAAAAAGAGCTCAGTGTGCAAAGCAAGCTTCTGATTTGCTTAGACATGCAAACCTATTTTGTTATGAATTTTACAGGGTTATTCAAAGAGATTGAAAAAGTCACCGCACGTTCGGTGACTTTTCGTTCTCTTCAATTCGGTGCAAATCGGCTTTCCCATTTCGGCGACCCTGCTGTGTATTCAGCAAGCACCACAGGGCTGTCGAAGTGCAGGGAAAAGCTGCCGAAAACCCGCCGAAAACCTGGCAAAAACCTGGCGAAAACCCGGCGAATGCACGCCGAAAACCCGCAAAAACATCGGGATTAACCCGTCGAAGACGCCGGAAAAACCAGAGCAGGAGCCGATCACAGGCAGCAACGCCTCCGGAAAAAGCCGACACCACATACAAGGCAGTGAATAAATTAGCAAAACAGTTTGCATGAATGATTGAAAAGTGAAACGCTGTTTGCAAAGAAACTACTGAGCAAAAATGTCTGAAATTTGCATATGAGGTCCAGGGAATGAAAATAAAATATTTGCTGTTACAGAAAAAATAAGTAAACTTTAAAAAAAAAAATCGGACTTTTTTAAAAAAAAGAAAAAAAATGCTTAAAATATTCCAAAAAATCTATAAATAAAGAGACTCTTTACTGCAGAATTTTATAATGAAGGGTTTATTAGATATTGAATTAAAATGGGAATATTTTTAACATTGAAGCCTATGGGATTTTCCTGAATAAACCTGTCGAATGAAACCACCGAATGGCAGGGCAATTCAGGAACCTTTCACTGCTGGTTTGTGTTCTCTGAACAGCCGAAGCAGTGCTTTTTTATGGGGATTTCACTGCCCTCGAACAGGCACCGAATGTGCCGGCAATTCGCCAGTATTTGGCGTATTGCCTGCTCTCTGAATAGCCGAATGGCCAAGAAAGGTAACCGAACGCTGATTTTCAGCGTTCGGTTACCTTTCTCCAGCCATTCGGATGTCTTTGAATAACCCTGATATTCTCTTATGTACAGTTAGGTCCATATATATTTGAACAAAAGTCCAATTTTCATACTTTTGGCTCTGTATGCCACCAGAATAAAATTGAAAAGAATCAATCCACATGAATTTGAAGTGCAGACTTTCAGCTTTAATTCAGAGGGTTAAACAAAAATATCAAGTACAAATTTTAGGAACTGCAACCATTTTTATATACAGTCCTGCCACTTTCAGGGGCTCAAATGTAATTGGACAAAAGAATATAATCATAAATAAAAATGTTAATTTTTTAATATTTTGTTGAGAATCTTTTACTGGCAATGACTGCCTGTAGTCTGGAACCCATGGTCATTACCAAAGACTTGGTTTCCTCCTTTCTGATGCTTTGCCAGGTCTAACTGCAGCTGTCTTCACTTGTACTTTGTTTGTGGGTCTTACTGCTTTACATTTTGCCTTCATCAAGTGAAATGCCTGCTCAATTGGGTTGGGATCCAGTGATTGAATCGGCCATTGCAGAATATTCCATTTTTTCCTTCAAAAACTCCTGGGTTGCTTTTGCAGTGTGTTTTGGATCATTGTCCATCTGTACTGTCAAACGCCTTCCAGTCAACTTTGCTGCATTTGGCTGAATCTGGGCTGACAGTATATCTCTAAACACTGCTGAATTCATCCGGCTGCTTCTGTCTTTTGTCCCATCATTAAATAAACACCAATGACCTAGTGCCACTGGAAGCCATGCATGCCCATGCCATCACACTGCCTCCATTTTACAGATGACCATGTATACTTTGCATCATGAGCTGTTCCAAGCCTTCTCCACGCCTTTTCTTCCCATCATTCTGGGACAGATTAATCTTAATTTCATCCATCCAAAGAATGCTTTTCCACAACTGGTCTGGCTTTTTTAGATGTTTTTTTGGCAAAGTCAGGCTTTGCACCTTATTTGCTCTTCTCTTGATTGTAGACTTTGACAATGATATGACCACCTCCTGGAGGGTGCCCTGCACTTGTCTGGATGTTGTGAATGGGTTTTTCATTACCTTAGAGAGGATCCTGCGATCATCCACCACTGTTGTCTTCTGTGGACGTCCAGGCCTTTTTATGTTGCTGAGCTTACCAGTGTGTTCTTCTTTCCTCTGAAAGTACAAAAATTTTGATTTGGCCGCTCCTAATGTAGCTGCTATCTCTCTGATGGATTTGTTTTGTTTTTGAAGTCTTACAATGTCCTGTTTCACTTGCATGGACAGCTCCTTTGAACGCATGATGTAGGTTCAAAGCAATAGATTCCAAATGCAAATACCACACTTAGAATCAACTCCAGAACTTTTACCTTCTTAATTGATGAAGAGATAATGAAGGAGTAGCCCACACCTGGCCATGAAACAGCTTTTGATTCAATTGTCTAATTACTTTTGGTCCCTTGAAATAGTGGGGATGGCTACTCTTAAGAGCTGTAATTCCTAAACCCTTCCTCCAATTTGAATGCACATATCCTCAAATTAAACCTGAGAGTGTGCACTTTCAGCCCATTATATAACTATAGCTTGAATATGATTTGGTAAATACCTGAAAAAACTAAAAGTTGTGTCTGTGTGCAAATACATATGGACCTAACGGTATATATGCAGCAGGGATCAAGCTGAGCAGGAATGCTTGGGATTTTTTCAGGAGGAATGGAGTAATCGTTTGACCCAAACACTGCAGAGCTTTTATTAGGTTTAAAAGATCTCTTTCCTTATTAAGTCAACAGAGATTTCTGCTATGTATTACATTTATCATACGGTTTCCCTAAAACCTGCTGACTTTATACATAAATATGTGGGGTTGTAAGTTTAGTGCCACACGTAATTGGTTAAACGTGTGCGGGGCAGAAAACTTGGAGAGTTCGCATACTTATTTTCAGACTAGACCTTTGATATATAATTTACGTTTCATCCACATTGCTACGTAGACTCTTTATATGTTTTTAACCCCTTAGTGACCGGGCGGTTTTACAAAAGTCTGTCTGAAAGTGCCTGCTGCTGTTCTTACGTTTCTGCGCTGTTTGTGTTTAGGTCAAATTTTCTTCTTATTCGTTTATGCAGCCCACACATATTTTATACAGTTTTTCTTGCCATTAAATTGACTTTCTAAAGATACCATTATTTCCATCATATCGAATAATTTACTATTCAAAAATATGAAATAAGGAAAAAACACACTTTTTCAAAAGTTAATCCCCAAACTCTACAACCGCCAAAAAAGACCCCAGCTAAATAGTTTCAAAATTGTGTCCTGAAATTAAAAATACCCAATTTTTACATGGTTTGGCAATGACGTCACCACGCACCATGATGACATCATCGTGACTGCTGGGCCCCCTCAAAAGGCGGGGCAGACTCTAGGCCTGCCAGAATGCCAAGGGAGCCCAGGCAGAGAGGTGAGTATAGGGAGGTTAGGAGACCGTGACGTACATAGTACGTCCGCGGTCGTTAAGGGGTTTTCCCTGCAGGACGTACTATTTATTTATTTATTTATGAAGTATTTTACCAGGAAGGATACATTGAGATTTCTCTCGTTTTCAAGTACGTCCTGGGTTCAAGAACATTAAAATGTTACAGTTGTTACAGAAATACAAAGTAATACAATGCAAGATATTAAAAAAACACAAATATATGGATTAACAGAAAATAAATATGTAGGAAATAGTCATTATGTTACATGTTTACAGGTGCATTCCGTATTGAGGTATGTTAATAGGGAGCTCTTGAGTGACTTTAGACTGGGGGAAGATTTGATGGCGTCTGGGAGGTTATTCCATAACTGCGGTGCTCTGTAGGAAAATGAGGACCGAGCCACTGTCTTTTTGTATTGTGGTGTTGCAAGTAAGGTGCTGGTCCTGGATTGGAGGTTATAGGATGAAGGAACTGCTGGAGGAAGCAGCCGGTTTTGGATAGTGTCGCAGCTTCCTAGAAAAGTTCTTAAACACCCCGGTTCGAAAGGTGAAGGGTGTGTTTAGACTCCAGGGACGGCCAGTTTAGCTCTTTAAACATGTCGCAATGGTGGGTCATTGTAGCGCAAAGCGGCAGAATGAGTTATACAATGTGGTAAGTTTCTGAAGGTGTGTTTGCGGGGCCGCTGCATACACTACATCTCCGTAATCAATAGCTGGCATAAGCATTTGTTGTACAATTTGCTTTCTTACCGTGGGGTTCAGGCAGGATTTGTTTCTGTACAGGGCACCTAGTTTGGGGTAAAGTTTAGAGGAGAGTTTTCGATGTGGGGGCCAAAGGATAGATTTGGGTCTAACCACATACCTAGATATTTGAGAGAAGTGACTGTGGTCAGCGTGCCATTTGATTTTTTCCGCATTGTTACCGTTTTGTCAGTATTTAAAAAAAGTTTGTTGTGTTTGATCCACTTTTCTACATCCGTTAATTGTTCTTGCAGCACTGCCTCCAGTTGTGGGAGATTTGGTTTGCTGGTATAGATTACAGTGTCGTCTGCGTACATGTGTACAGTTACAGGGAGCAATGATATTGGACGGTAGTTGGATACCAAAGTGCTGTCACCACTTTTATGGATAGGTACCACTCTTGCAGTCTTCCAGAGTTTGGGTATGTATCCAGTCGCCAGTGATTCATTGATTAGGGATGCAACAGGATTTGCAATTGCCGGTGCACTGATTTTCAGCAGCATTGCTGGTATTTGATCAGGTCCAGACTGGTATTTCATTTTTTGGTTACGGAGAAGTTTAGTAACGACACTGACAGGCACTGGTCTAAAACTGAATTCCTGTCTGATACAGGGTCTCTGCACACTTGGAGGGGCCTGACCTGCATGCGGCCTTTCTGATTGCATGTCAGTTCCTATCTTAGCAATCAGGGTGCTATGTACGTCCGCAGTCGGGAAGGGGTTGAAATGAAGTGTAGCTACTTGAACAGTTTCAGACCATATAATGCAAACATTAGCTCTGCACTGTAATAACAATGTTTACTGATACAATCATTTCCAGGAAAGGAATACTTCTCCTGACAATAAAATGCATGTTTTTATCACAAAAATATTGAATGCAAGATTATTGTACTGAGAATGAAATCTAAACGAGAAAGATCTTGTTGAACTGCTGTTAATTGATATCATTATGCATTCAGGACAACATTGTCATTTTAATGTGTATCATTTTTGACATTGTAACAAAGGCTGTTTTATAACTTGCATTATGTATGTATTCCCACTCCAAATATTTCACACACTTAAGTGGCCCTTGTGGATAATGTGATTGCTAGCACTTTCTTAAAATATTAATTACTGACGTATCAAAAACAAAAGATGCAGATAAAACAAACATTTCAGGCAGGCTCTGCTGACAGGTTTCTACCAAACATATCAACAATAGGTAAGATCATGAGAAACAGCATTCAAATGTAAATATGTTTTTATTGACACAAGCTGTCAAAATGCAAAACAAAGGAGATTAACCCCTTTACTACCAAGCGATTTTTGCTAAAACATTTTTATCATAACATATATTTGAAACCTGGGATGTGAAGTTAACAATTAAATATAGCGTAAATTAGAAGTTTCGCACAGAAATTTTTATTCAGAGATAGTTAAAAAATGAAAATAATGTTAATTTGCTCATTTTTAATTTTTCATGTATTCGTTTATCCGTTACAGAAATATTGTTGAAACATAAGATTCTAAAACTCTTATTGGTGTTCCTTATCTTACACAATTTCAAACGAGGTCTGTATTAGTATCAAACAGGCAGAAAAGACCTTTGTGTTTGATACATTAATTGTGATAAATATAAATAATAAAAACGGTCAGAATTTCGGATCCCGAATTTTGAAACTAGGAATGCCGACCTCTCCAGACTGGGCGTTGTTTAACATTCTCTCTGACCAGGAAGCACGTCCATTGTCTAGAGCTCAGAAAACGCTTTTGGGCATTATCGCAGCGTCCGCAAAGAAAGCTATTTTGGGCCAGTGGATAGAGGTCCTCCCCCCCTCGTTCTCGATGTTCTACTCCAGGTTCTACTCTATTTTTAGGCATGATTGGGCGGAAGCGAGTCTTCATAAAGAAGACAAGGTGGAGGGTTTTTTGGGGTTTGGGGGCCTTTTATGCAACACCTGTCAGAGGATAGCTTGTCCCGGATTAAAATAGACTTTCAGTGCACTGAATGGTTTCTGTCAAATTCACTTACAGGCCCGCCTCTATTGCCGACATCATCCTCAAGGGCGCTGGATAGTTATTTGAACGTCTAACGGTTGTACAAACAAAAAAAAGTCGTAACACTGTGCTGAGAGTTGTCTATTATTGAGCTTAAGGGGCAATAATTTTAATTTCACTGTATGACATGTCATCACATTTATTTTATGCTGTAATGCTTGAATCTATAATAAACATATTTTAAAAAAAATATTAAAAAATGGTCAGATCTCCTGCTTATGGGGATTTGTAGTGATCATAACTAGAATTATTAGAAGTGCAGCTTCCAAAAATTACCAATCGAACATGAAAATATTATCCGTATGTGACACAATGCCTGTATATGGAAATTACAGTAACACCTTGTATCTGTACTGTACAGGGATTTTCAACAATTATAACGCCTGAATCTTATCCCTGTATAGCAGAGAATGACCCCTTAGCTTTCCCTTTATTCTGCAAAACCCCTGTCTGCTGTAATGCAGCAGTAATCTATTTACATTTTTTCTTACAGTGAGGACTGAGGCTTCTATTTGCAGCTGGTTTTATGTCTCCATGTTGCCTGAAGAGACATAAAACATAGGATTTTGATTTTCCACAAGGGACACACTAATCCTGCTTTAAAAAAGGTGCGAAAATTGTCTTTTGATATGCTAATGAGTGCTTTTCAATGCATTACAATGCAAAATCGATATTGGGTGTGAAAGGGTTAATTTGAACAACATAAATAAAAAGTTAATTATCAAGCAATGTAAACAGATAGCATACAACATGCTAATTGTATTTTTCAGGAAAATGTCTTTGCATATCTGAATGCATATCAGTTACCAGTAGCTTGTTATTATTAATAGTGTTATGTTTTAACATGATATCGTCCACAGTAAGTTAGGAAGCTATCATTTATTGGATCTGTTTCAGAAATCAGGCTTATTGGCAAAATTCTCTAATTATTAATATGCAGGATGATGCAGGTTTAGCAGATATTAATAGTGGCACATCATCTCTTAAGGGCATCATTAACACAAGATAATGAAATTTTACACAACATGGACTATATGTAATTTCAGCTATATTATTACATATTATTACATGCGCTAATTCTCCTGATACCATCCTCTTAATATTAGAGGTAATACAAAGAAGTGCAATCATATTGGAAAATCCAGATTATTCTAACCGATATACACTTATTACACTGAAAAATTCTAATCGATAATATTAAAAATTAGTGGTTTTTCCTTGTTTGAAGCTATTGTTTTTCTTTATATTTTTACATTGTAAAATTTTTTAACCTACTTATTCTCATTATGTTTTCCTTACTATTCATTTTTAATACATTTATTTATAGATAAATTGTATATTATATTAATGGGGCATATTAACAATTATCTTTTTCTTTTCTTTTTGGGATTGGCATTAAGAATATATTATTATACCACCATAATATATATATGATATTTATAACTGAGAATTGAATTGGTATCTATAAAAATAGAATTGATAAAATGATTATTGAATAATAAGTGCATTGAGGAATATTGTGCCAGTTTTACATCTGTGATGTTCTGGTTCATGCTTTGTAGTGTATGTCAAATCTTTCATTAATCTATTTTATAGATACAGTATTAAACAGTTGCTACTTTCATCCTCTATTGCAACCGACTTATAGAATTAAATTTGCTGTACTAAAGATAATTAGCAATTTATGTAGCCGACATATTTACAATAGAACAAATATCCTGTTATGTTGTGATAATTAATAGAACAGGTGCGTTCCATCTAGAGTTTTTTGGGAAAAGAGTTACAGATATTTCTAAAATTTTAATCCTTTTTTCACATTTAGAAATCAATTATACAACTGTTTTTATTATTAACTCCCTCACAAACAAGTGATTTTCCAAAAATCCATTGTCAGAAACCAGTGTTATTTAAAAAAAATAATTTTAAATTAATTATACATTAAGAAATATTTTGGCTTATTCCCATTGTATTTCTTACTGTAAATAACCTATTTTGGCCAGTAGATGGCACCATCTACTGTCAAATCGAATTACAACACTTTGAGCTGCTGGTCTATTTTCTTCTTTATTCGCGGCATCGGCTGCTGAAAGTCCGAGGTAAGGGCATCATCAAACTATTTTACACAGTTTTAGCTTTTTTGGCATTGCTGTAAACTAATTAATTTTGCTGCAAACGAATCTCATTTGCTTTTGGGCTGCAGATCGCCAGATCGAGATATCTCGATATCGGGGCACGGATGGTGTCGTTGAAGCCCGAGGTATCTCAATCTCGGTAGTGATGGGGTTAAAGCGATGGAGGGGTGTAGGCCTGGGTATAGAATAGCAGATTGAAGAGCGCAGCATTTGTTTTCCTTATGCTCTTTTTTTCAGGGGCTTCTCCACATAAGTCCGGTGTGTGTGAGTGTATAACAGAGCTGCAAAACTCCCACAATGAGACGCTAAACTATCATGAATGTTGCTTGGAATTGCTTCTTGAAAATAAGATACTTTGCTCTTGCTGTAAGACATTTTTTATTTACAAAATATATTTTAGCTTTATGTTTATGTACATGCTCACATTTATTAGATAACAGATGAGGTGAAGGGCAGCAGCATCTGTAATGCCTATTGCTGCACCTAGCCTAAATTATACCTCAGTAGAGATGAGCATTCTGTCATATCATCTGTCCAGAATGGTCTGTTCAGAAGTAAATTGGAGCTGGATTGTTTGTGCTAGGTAAGTTGGTTAAAATAGCTTTGTACTAATGGACATGCAGAGAAAAGGACAGGAAATCTTTTCTAATATGTCAGTTTATACTAAAGTAGCTGTTGACGTTGGAAGAAAACTCTTATGCTCCAACACCTCTTACTGAACAATATTATTTAACCCATTCATCCAGAAAACCACTGTCAGAAACCAGCAGGTTTCTTTCTCTCAGCTATCCAGTACTCAGATTGTAACAATGTTTGTATTTCATGTACTTCATGTACATACATTCTTGCAATTATCCGAAAGGGAGCACTCAGCATCTCAAAATCACAATTAAGCGTTTAAACCCTAGTGGAACCTCCACAGCACATACAGTTTCAACAAACATTGGCATTCACAGGTCTTCATATGAAAGTCCAAACTTAATTTACAATAAAAAGTTTGGACTTTTAAGTAACGGCCTGTGAGTACCCTCGGTTTGTTCATACTGTCCGTCATACAATGCATTGCAGTAAACACATTCGATAAGCAGAGGCCTCCCCCTGCTGGTCAAATTTTGCTACTGCTGCATGTGCTCATGAGACATACACTATATTGCCAAAAGTATTCGCTCACCCATCCATAAGTGAGTCAAGGCAGGTGAGCGAATACTTTTTGCAATATACTGTATATGTAAACAAAATTCAGTGCCCTTTGTGGACACAGATAGCAGTTCCGTAAGCTGCAGCACATCTGAGACAATTTTAATATGCTGCAAATTTCTCCTTGTTAAAGGCAGGTGATGCTGTGCTGTTTCTACCTTCTTGTGATCCTGTATTTTTTTGGTGTTTTTAATCTTGAGCTAGTGAATTGTTAATTTGTAGTCTCTTGCTACAAATTAACAATACGCTAGCTCAAGTTTCCAATCACCAGAGAAATAAAGGATCACAAGAAGCTAGAAACACCAACCAGAGGAGCATCACTGATCTTTAACATGAGCCGTGTATGGAGAAAGCGTTAACATTGAGGGGAAGGAAAACAAGCAACATTCCGACAATATATCAGGCAATCAATGACATATCTGAAAAAACCCACTCTGCGACTGGAACCTAAATATCAATATACGTAAGTACCATCCCCTTTTTATTTACTATTTATCTGTTCATAATACTATGATTACATGGATCTGTTCTAATTTTAGTAGCACATGAACATAACTATAGATCACATTGTGTGTTCACATATTGTTGAAACTAATTTAAAAATAAATTTTTAAAAAGAAGAACCAGTTCCTGCATGTTTTGGGCCTTTATTGGGTTTGACCTATGAAACCCATAAGCTGTTCGTTTCGAGCTTGGAATAGCTCCACCAAATGTGAGTTTCCAATTGCTATGGTCTCATATTATTGAATATTACGCCAGGTATACACAAGTCCTGTTTCTTTCTCTTCCCCATCTTGAATGGACGCGATGAGATACCTCCAATAACAAGGAGTGGGTTACCTAAGAAACCTTTCCAGACTAACAACCCAAAGGCGTTTATCCACTCAGAGCCAGTGTTTGGGCTCTTCGCTTGTGAGTTGAATAACCATAAGAGATTCGTCTAAGATTTACTAATCCTGTTAATCTACTGCACTTAGATTTGTGTCTTCTGTTTTTATCCCATTATGTTATATTATGGATGACGTCATTTGAGAAGCCTTTGAGTCTCCTTGCGTTTGTCTCTCGCTGACCAGATACGTATATGCTGTTATTGTAGCATCTCAATATTTAAGTGTTAGCACTACCATAAGTAAATGGAACGTCTGGCATCGGAACTTCAAAGTTAATGCTACACTGGTGTGAAATCATAGCTTTGCAGATTGTGCGAGCTTACTCTACTTTGCATAGAGAAGTTCCCTTAGGCACAGCGATCATGTAATGTGATGCAATGTCATATAATGACAAATAAATATGTAATATTCCTCAATGCGTACGTTATTTGTTATCTTGTATGACATAGCACTGAGAATACGTGCATATACTCTTCAGCAGTACAAGTTAACATAATAGTGGTTAAAAAACGAGATGTGTCAAGTAATAAAGTGCATGGAGTGATTATACGGAAACCTGTAAATTACAAAACAATATTATATCCAGCATATGATAGATGTCCCAGTTATTAGATCAACTCCAAGGTTGTTGTGGGGTTGGTATCTGTGTCCAATCCTCGTAAGGAACTGGGTGAAGATCAGTTCTATAGAATGGAAGAAGCAGAGGAAACTAAATTGCGCAGTACGCAGTGGTACTGGTCCCTATCTTTCCCCTATGGGGTACTTACAAAATTCAGAGCCCTGGGTCCTGGCTCTGAGGTTGTAGCATCTGTGGGATCCTTAAAGGTGACCCCCTACCTTCTTGATCATTCCTGATGTCCCCGGGTCCAGTATTATGGTGTAAAGGGGAAATTAAATCACCTTGAGGCAGGCATCATAAAAAATTATCAAATTTATTAATATAATAAAAACAGTTTAACACCCAATTAATATCAAAGTAAGAGAAAAAATGGAGCGCAAACCCCGGTGTGAGCGCACTTAGCTGATTTGATTGAATAACGTCAATGGTATTCTCAATGTTCTGATTGGAAGATCATAAGTCCTATTGATAAAAAATAGAAAACTCCATGGTGCAAATAACGTCTGTATAATCAAGTGATACAATTCTGTAGGATATTGTAAGTAAATAACTCACAAGTGTAGAGCCAGCTAAGGTCAATAAAATTCGCCTTTTGACCACTCTGGGGGGTCACTCCCCTTGTATAGAATCTTCACACTTTAAATCAATCGTGGGGTTGACCTCTGGTGGGTTTCTTTCACTCTTTAGAGATAAAAGGATACTTCCATTGCGCAGATATCAGTAATTCAGATGAGTAAATACGAAAATGAATACTTACAATCTTTTGAGCCTCTTAGAGAAGTGGCTCAGTAGGAAAGCTTATCAGAAATCTGGTGATCAATAGATTAGTTTCCCGATGGAAGGTGAACCGAAAAAATTAGATGTGCACCATATTAACAATGCAACATTTAATATTGATAATAAAATACAATAAAAGAGACGCGTTTCACCCAACCAACTGTGGGCTTCATCAGTCAGTGTTCTACTTTGTGTCTCCTATACCTAACATGGAGAGCAAAATCAGCTTTTAACATCTCGACAAGTATTCCAAGATGCTGGCGCAATTTACCGTCTGGATGCGAATTGACAACGTTTAACAACGCTGGTGTTAAATGACTTAGCAAGTGCAAAATCATTTAACACGCTCTAACCCCCCCAAAAAAAATCCCCTACTCAGAACAGTGCAGAATCTGAGCTGCTGGATGCTTAGAAATTGCTGGGCAAAGGTTTTAAGGTATGTGCTGAGTATACGTCAAATGTCCTGGAATGTCCTGGAATTTTACTGAAACTGCAGGACATTTGATGTTTTCTATTTTACATTATTCTCTCTATCACATACCTGCACTGTTCCTGTTTTTTAATGTATAATGTATTAAAAATGAAGGTTACTTCCAGCATTGAGTATCCCTTTAATTTTGAAAGAGAAGTCAAGGTTACTGCATGGTAATACTTTGTTCAATACACATTTTCAAATGGTAGAAGGGATTTATTTTTCATTATGACTATTTATCCTCTGATACTTACACAAATCTAACAAAGGGCTCTTAACATTCCAGGCTTTATGACTACAGAGGACATGTACTGGAAGTATGACAATAAACATATTCTGCTCCCAATCAAGCTTTACTTTGCAGACTAATACATCTTGTATAATGAGGAGAGGTAATAAACAGTGCACCCATATTGCTGATGATTGATATCATATTATTCACGCATGAGAGAGAAACAATCTCTTTTTCTTTTCAATTTAAAGGCAAGAAAGGTAATAAGTGTCTGTGTTTTTTCTTTTTTTTTTCTAGTGCAGTTTGAAAAAAATTAAATATAGGAAGTCTGGCATCTCTCCCTTAATTCATTTCCTTTTAGTTAACATTGTCATAACTCAAAAGTGTTGATAGCGGAAGGACACACAGCATTTGTAAGATTGTTTTGTTCGATCAATCACTGAGAAACTATTCTATACAATAAATCATTCCACTGAGTTTGCATTTGAATCTACTCAATGCTAAAACAATTGCGTTGCTGTTACTAAATATTTTTCCTTAATTGTTATAGTGACAAAACACTTACAAAAATGGGTTATGAAGCAACAATTTTGGGTTCCTAGCAACAGGTCCAATTTGGAACTAAATGATTGCAAACTTTTTAGCAGCATGGAACATCAACTAAAAGGAGCAAAACATTATTGCATAAACACCTGATACACGTCCTTTACCAACACAAGTCCACTCCAGGTTAAGCAGAACAAGGATGACCACCAAGTCCTCAGAAAGCAGTAAAATACAGTATATAGTGACATTGGTCACTCTAGATGTATTGTAGTCAGATCTTAATTACGTTGGAGAAGAACAGATACAATGTTTCAGCTCTGTAACTGAGCCTTTATCAAGAATGATACTTGATAAAGAGCACCTCTCCAGTAAGCGTCCTTGGGCAAGAAACCTAATGGTACATACTCACAACCCAAGACATACTTGAAAACAAGAGAAATCTCAATGTATCCTTCCTGGTAAAATACGTTCTCAAAAAAAAAAAAAGGCTCAGATTTGGAGTTGTAACTTTGTATTTGTCCTAATGCTAATAAATTAAGCTCTGACTTCAATCCACCCAGAGTGTCCGTAATCTATATAACTACATGAAGCAAAGTCCCACAATCTGTCATTCACTGTAGTTGAGATGACTGTGAAAAATAAAATAATTTTGAGCCCTGCTGAGTATACTCAAGAGCTCATTGGGTGATGGCCATTAGAAAGATCCCTTCCCACCGCGGGGCATAATATGCCATCCTCATGGCGGGTGGATCTAAACATAGTGGGGCATAGTAGTTACCATAAAAATACTGATTCCTAACAGTGGTTTTATGGAAAAATAAAAACAAAACAAGGATGAGCATTTTATAAACATTTATTATTGCAATTCAATTCTATATTAGCATTTGCTTTAACCCTTTCAATACCAAGTGAGTTTCCATGAAAACCACTGGAACACAGGACCCAGTGGTTGTAAGGAAAATGATTTTGAATTAACCACATTGTAAATACATATGCAGAGGTATCCTGCTATCATTACATGTAGACCCTTCTTGAAAGGCACGGGGCTCCCTCTGCTGGCAAAAATGTGCTACTACGTTTACATTGTAGCTTGTGCTCTGTGTTTTTGAGCAGTAAAGATGGATCTCAAATAATTTCAACACATAAGCTGTCATGTCTCATGTTGAAGTTTTAGGGTATGTTTTGAAGACCCCAAATTCCTCTCTTTTACTCTAGAATTAGAACACATTGAATATATTCAATATCAAGGTAATGCTTGTGCACCAATATCGTGCGTACTCGATTTGGACTAATTATGGAGCAATGCCAACAACTTTTGTAAATTGCAAAGTAAATTAATTAGCAAACGAGCTGTAGAATGTGCTCCAAACGTTTTAGCACCTTGCTCAAAACCGTTTAACAGCCTGGAATCTGCCTGTCAAGTAGTGCATACACTTTAAAAATTAGTTTTTATGGTTTTCAGGCACATTTTCTTTGTATGGCTACTGCAGGTTTGCTTACCATAAATACACTAGGTCCTGACAGATGTTTTATGGAAAACAACTTGGTATTATTATTATTTATTTATTTATTTATATAGCAGCAATATGTTCCGCAGTGCTGAACAATGGGTAAAGGAGGGGTTAATAAAAACCTATGATTGCTCTATTATTTAAATAAGGTGATTTACAGAAGCTTTTATTTTCTCCATTTCTATTTCAGATCACTGAAAGTTAAGGAGAATAAGAGTATCCATCAATCGGTAATCTACAGTTAAATGTGCAAGATGTTGCAGACCAAACTGTCACTAGAAAAAGTAAACACATTACTGTTTTTATTTGGGTGACATTTCAGTCCTCGCAGGAAGCATTTTAAGGCTATCAGAGAATGTCAGATGATTTGAAAATGTAAAAGTTGTACTGCAGAGTGGCAATTTAAAAACTAAAGAGTTGAAATATTTATAAATATATGTCCTATTTTATTGGCTAAGAATTATTTTTTCTATCACAGAAATTGAAAGAATGTCTTTTCTCAGCTGCTTCCAGCAATTGATTTGAGGTAAGGAATAATAACTTAATTTCACTTTGCCTTTGGCAGACAGCCGGTTCAATCCATATTCAACCAGGACTTCATGCAGCCATCTGAGAGAGATCAAAATTTCCTAAATTGGGCTATGCTGGTTTAAATGGCCATGACTTCATGAACCAGTGCTCTGATTTATACAGTAATGCAGTGGTTCCCAACCACGGTCTTCAAGTACCCCCAACATGTCAGAATTCAAGATATGTGAAGCTCAGCACAGGTGATATGATTTGCTGCTCAGTGATTGCAGGATTCAGTCTGTATTTTCTCAAGGTAATCCACAAAACCTGGCCTGTTGAGGGTATTTGAGGACCGCGGTTGGGATCCACTGCAGTAATGGAGAAATCCCATTACCCTACCCACCTCTTCTCTAAATCTGTCCTTTCCTTTCTGTGTATACTGGTCCAGTCCCGTTATCTAATCCCTGTACAGTAGTGAGTGGCCCCAGAGTTCTACCTGTATTCTACCCTAACTGTTGTTTTGTAGCAGCAACGTTTGTTGAACTTTTTCTATAGTGAAGGAGGTGAGTTTCCTTTGTAGCTTCTTTACAGTAATTGATGTTTCTGTTTTTCTGGAGGAATTTGTATCCCTGGGGCTGATCCCTGAATACCCACAAGTGGATTACCTTGAGCGAGTACGCTCAGGGAAATGTGAGTGAAAAATCTCTACTATATTTCTGTCTGTCCACGAAAAGTAATCAGTTTTACGCTATATGGCACATATTTCTCTTTGACTTTTTTTCATGTGACACATCAACAATTGGAACACGTCTGACACAACCTATATTGTTTCATTTTCTGCACAAATATCGGTCTATGCTCTCTAAAGGTTTGCAATTTTTTATTTGTAAACACGATTGGTGATACACGTGTGAGCGCTGCACTATATGTAAATTTTCTAGTATTTCATATAGTGGTGTTTTGGGAGCAATCACTTTAATTGCTATGTTCAGCGATCCAGGTTTATCCTAGTGTATCTCCCCCTAACGCCACGGCAACTTCTCTGTTTATTTGATACCTTTACAGTAATGAAGGAGATGAGATCTGCTAGAGCAGGAATGTCAAAAGCTGACCTCACAGATGTTTCTGAACTACAAATCCCATGATTCCCTGGCCATCTATCGCATTGAAAGAATTCTGGGAATTGTATGCATCACCATCTGGGAGGCCATGAATTTGAGAGCCCTGAGCTAAAGAATTGTGTTCATTGCAGGGGGAACGCAATTCCTACATTAAAAGGTATGCAAATTGGGTTTCATGTTTTAATGTTTGTTTTTCATTGCATTTCAATAAATTTTTTCTGGTTTAAGTAAGTACTTGAAATTATAGATAGAACCTTTGTAGCGCATCAAAAATAGATTTAAAGGTAGACTTCAACAAAGAGGTATATCAAACATAAAGTGCTTCAGTCTTAAAGTGCTTCAATCTTAAGGTGACAAATATTCAATCAATGTACACATATAAAAGTGCAATGTGCCATAGAACACAGTAAAGTGCAACAATATATAAAATTCCAGCAGTGCGATGGGTATAAGAGAGTCTATAAAGTGCAACAGTGTCCGAATGTGCAAAATGTGCAAATTCAATGATATCCTATACAACAGTATGAATACCAGTGGGAAAAATTCCTTGAAATTTACTTCTCTTTATGTTCAAGCGATGCACAAATATAGTCCTCCTTTCTTGGTCTGTGTATCTCTTGCCGTCTCTCAATAGTGGAGAGGATAGCCAGAAACGAGAAAAAAGTGAGAGAAAGGAAAAAAAAATAAAAAATTTGGAGAGGAGAGAAAAAATGAAGAAATAATCGTGCAGAAAATCCCAATTAAATATGGCAAATAAATCACTCGTAGGAATATGGAAACTCACATTTATAAGAGCCCAAAAAATTCCTGGCTCTAGGTTTAGGAGCTTCCAGCCATATAGAGGGTGGCGTATCCCTTATTAAATCTTCAACTCTGGTTGCGATGGCTACAATAAGATAATAGACAGCGCTCCCATAGTATATTACCGTATTATGATAAAAAAGAGGTGATAATGTATTGAACTCACCAGATATGGAGCCTCTTCCACACAGGCTCACTCAATACAGCGTCAGGTACACTATGGTGGATACCCAGAACCTCTTCTCAACCGTCTGAGGGCCAGATATCAGGAGCTTCCAAGCGGTGGCAAGTATATATCCAAGGAGAGTACTCAATAGAATATAAACCATATAAAATTTATTAAAAAATTAATTGCATATTAAAAAATGGACAGATGCGTTACCGAGATGCGTTTCGGCATTAACAGCCTTCCTCAGTCGGTATATTTAGGTGCACTATTGTCCAAAAAATCTCCAAACACAGTGTTTGGAGATTTTTTTGGACAATAGTGCACCTAGATATACCGACTGAGGAAGGCTGTTAATGCCGAAACGCGTCTCGGTAACGCATCTGTCCATTTTTTAATATGCAATAAATTTTTGAATAAATTTTATATGGTTTATATTCTATTGACTACTCTCCTTGGATATATACTTGCCACTGCTTGGAAGCTCCTGATATCTGGCCCTCAGACGGTTGAGAAGAGGTTCTGGGTATCCACCATAGTGTACCTGACGCTGTATTGAGTGAGCCTGTGTGGAAGAGGCTCCATATCTGGTGAGTTCAATACATTATCACCTCTTTTTTATCATAATACGGTAATATACTATGGGAGCGCTGTCTATTATCTTATTGTAGCCATCGCAACCAGAGTTGAAGATTTAATAAGGGATACGCCACCCTCTATATGGCTGGAAGCTCCTAAACCTAGAGCCAGGGATTTTTTGGGCTCTTATAAATGTGAGTTTCCATATTCCTATGAGTGATTTATTTGCCATATTTAATTGGGATTTTCTGCACAATTATTTCTTCATTTTTTCTCTCCTCTCCAAATTTATATTTTTATTTATTTTCCTTTCTCTCACTTTTTTCTCGTTTCTGGCTATCCTCTCCACTATTGAGAGACGGCAAGAGATACACAGACCAAGAAAGGAGGACTATATTTGTGCATCACTTGAACATAAAGAGAAGTAAATTTTAAGGAATTTTTCCCACTGGTATTCATACTGTTGTATTGGATATCATTGAATTTGCACATTTTGCACATTCGGACACTGTTGCACTTTATAGACTCTCTTATACCCATCGCACTGCTGGAATTTTATATATTGTTGCACTTTACTGTGTTCTATGGCACATTGCACTTTTATATGTGTATATTTATTGAATATTTGTCACCTTAAGATTGAAGCACTTTAAGACTGAAGCACTTTATGTTTGATATACCTCTTTGTTGAAGTCTACCTTTAAATCTATTTTTGATGCGCTACAAAGGTTCTATCTATAATTTCATTTTTGGTTAATGCAGATTTTGGTTGTTTTTTCTGTATATTGCGCTTACCCCTTTGGGCAGCATCTCACTACTTATTAGTTATAATTTAACTACTTCATAACACTATAGTAATCTGGTTTATAAATAGGCACCTATGCTGTATGAGATATATATATATATATTTCTTATTTTAAGTAAGTACTTGCCTACCCGTGACATACTTGAAAACGAGAGAAATCTCAACGTATCCTTCCTGGTAAAATACTTTCTCAGAAAAAAAAAGTAGTGAAATGGTTAAGAAATTATGAATTGGATCCATATATCCTTATTTGGGTGATCAGCTAATATTTGGAAACCCTTACTGGAGGCCATCAAACAGAGAAAATGTCCAATGAATTTCATTGGGAACTATCAGTTGCTGTTGCATAAAGCCGGATCAGTACAGATTGCACTAGAGGATATCATAAAATTATGGAAAACTCAGTAAATGTTGCCACTCATGCTTGCATTGACCAGACAGACACCTTTCAAATTTGTAAATTTGTAACACAGTACTCCATGCAGTTTTATTCTACATGCAAAACTATTTATACACCTGAACCGTGTACAGTGTCACTCCCTGCCTTCCCAATCCATTCAAAGGGCCCTGGGGAACGTTAACCCCAGCCATAATAGCACTTCAAGTTTTAAGGACAACCTCTGGTGGTGAGATTTATTACTATAGGCTAGACATGTGCACAGCACAAAAGTTCGTTTTAAACTAATGGATTAGTCCTAAAATTCAATTTATTTAGTTGCTTAATAAATTCGTTTTCAGTTCTTTAGTATGAAAACTATTTTCATTCATCCGAAAACCAGTGGATACAATTACTATTGTAGTGGCTCCTCAGATCGTTGAGATCGCTGCTTGTTACAGTATCTCTCACTCTCAGCACAATGTGTCAGGCAAAGCTGTTACAGTAACTGACTGCTGCTCATCACAGCGCTCAGAGTTTCAGTAAAACTAGTAAATAATATTTTTTATATATAAGAGGGTTATAACAATATTATTTCCTTGTTATACTTAAACTCGGAGCGCTGTTACAGTCAGTTGCTTTAACAGCTGAGCCTGATACATTGTACTGAGAGATAATGTAACAAGCAGCCGATCTCAGCGCTCACAGCCACTGGATTTAAAGGGCTAAAAAAAGGCTTCTCTCTGTATAATGTATAGAACATCCCCCTGCATTAATTAATACCCCTCTCTGTATAATATAGATAACATCATCCTGCATTAATTAATACCCCTCTCTGTATAATGTATAGAACATCCACCTGAATTAATTCATGTCCCTCTCTGTATAATGTAGATAACATCATCCTGCATTAATTAATACCCCTCTCTGTATAATGTAGATAACATCATCCTGCATTAATTAATACCCCTCTATCAGTGGCGACTCTAGGAACAATATTTAGGGGGGGCACAGAAGATAATGCAGTCAAAACTGGGGGGGCACTAATAATTTTCACCACTAAATCATATCACTGAATAAAACTGAGGGCCCAATCACCTGGTGTGAGCTAAAACACCATCGCTAAAGGAAACATTTAGCGCGAGTTGCTAAAACATAGTGCCTGACGACCCACGAACAGATCACCTTGTCTGCAGTAGTCCATGAACAAGGTCGTTTAGCGCACGCTAGGAAAACTCTAAGACCCGGGCTGAGACCCAGCGCTAATGCGGTTGTGTACAAGATAGAACGTTTTTTTTTCCAG
This sequence comes from Leptobrachium leishanense, assembly GCA_009667805.1. NCBI lineage: Eukaryota > Metazoa > Chordata > Amphibia > Anura > Megophryidae > Leptobrachium > Leptobrachium leishanense. The sequence goes on along the minus strand of CM019071.1, from coordinate 32,122,374 downwards.
TGCCGGGCCATACCTATCCCCTGCACTCATAAGCTTGAATATGAACACATCCAGTGAATAACCTCACACCCCTGCATTATTAAAATCATCAAAGGTGGCCGTTTCATCCATGGTTTGATGCACACATATATTAAGGCTGATGGGCATTGCGTGATAAATGCCACCCAACAGCAGGTAGAATCATTACACTGCATTTAATAGATCCAAAAGGAAGGCCAGGTGAGCGACAAAAATTTCCCTGCTGCAGCATATAAATAATACATGTTTCAGGGCAAGACTTATTCACATGTCCCTTTAAACATGGTCCACACAGTCACCCTAATAATCAACCGCTTCCATACTATGAATAACTCCCAGCATAAAATGTTTAAAATTAGGCAATATATTAGAATTAGGATATATGTGGATAAAGGATACTTTTATAATAGAGCCGACTGCAACAGCAACGACAATGTGGACCAGATCCATTGCTATAGTGTATGGGGCCAAGAGAACACCTGTGCTGCATTCCTTTCAATTGCCTGTTAATTTTGGGCGAAGATCTGTTTTTTTTTGGAGTTAGCACCAGGGTTAAGCAGTAGGTAAAATGGTGCAATTAGCACCCCTCAAAAAATTAGCGCTGGCACCAACTGATCTGCTAGCTGCAAAAGCGCTAGAGATCTCTAGCGCTCCCCATGTTAAGTAAAGGACGCGGAAAGTACAGTAAGCTCGAGCTACAAATCGCTAATAGCAACGCGCTAAGTGATTTTTCCCGTTTGTAGCGAGAGGCTAAAGATCTGTTAGTCAGGCGCTAGACTCGATTAACCTGGCGCTAACGCAAAACCATGCCGACGCAAGGGTTAACTCACACCAGGTAATAGTGCCCTAAATAAGTATATATAAATTAGATTCCAAGACCCCAGAGTAATGTGATGCAATGATGCCTTTTTATTGTACTAACATGATACTTTATTTGCCGCAGTTCGGCAGTTTTCGCTGAATGTCTGATTGCTCCTTCAGCGACTCCACTTTTAGCAAATTACAGTGACCATTCACTAAATAGGGAATTCACTTTATTTTCGGCGAAATAAATTCCCCAAAATGTGACAAAAAGCAGAGGATCTAAAGATGATTAGACCCTTTAGATTCTAACTTCCATAATAACCCCTGAAATGCCATAAACCCAGGGAAATACAATAAAAATAATAAACAATGTGGCATTTAGCCTACTCGTTAACCCCTAAAATGCCATTGATCAAGGTAAAACATGAAATGAATACACTGTGAGGCATATAGCTAACACATTAACCCCTAAAATGCCATTAATCAAGAAAAAAATAAAATGCTTAAGTTTAAGTGCCTGTTATTATTTAATGTTTTTGACTTTTATTTCAAACGGAATATGGTCATGTTGGGTATCATTGGAAAGGCCAGAATCTGCTCTTTCCAATTACACCTAGATCATCCATATACGATGCACAGGGACGGAGATACACTGGTCCGAAGAAGTGTGGTAGCTGGAAGCTGATTTTTGGTGGGGGGGCACATGGGGGGGCAAGGAATAACCTAGGGGGGCAATTGCCCCCCTTGCCCCCCTGTAGAGTCGCCTATGCCCTCTATATATAATGTATAGAACATCCACCTGAATTAATTCCTGTCCCTCTCTGTATAATGTAGATAACATCATCCTGCATTAATTAATACCCCTCTCTGTATAATGTGGATAACATCATCCTGCATTAATTAATACACCTCTCTGTATAATGTATAGAACATCCTCCTGCATTAATTAATGCCCCTCTCTGTATAGAACATCCTACTCAGTAGGACCTACTGCATTGGCATGTGGAGGGTGCAAAACTTTGGAATGCAATGCTTATCCAGCACAGGAGAGGGAACTTTTACTTAAACTTTGTATCTCTGTGGGGGAGTGTCACGGTTCCCAGATCCCACCACGCAGTACTTAACGCCCCACACTCCACAGAACCCAGAAGCTACCAACAGAGTAGCCGTGAAAGATCTAACTGTCTGGTCCTTAGAATTGGCCAGGTAAACTAGCTAGACAGATAGGGTTAACAACACGGGGAGTAGTCAGCCGAGCCAGAATCAGGAATACAGAGTTCAGAATGGTCAAATGGAATAGCCGGGTCGATATCAGAGCAGTAGCGTAGTACAAGAAAATGGTCTAGGGCAACAGAAGGCAGAATAGTCAGAAACAAGCAGAGGTCAATAACGGGTTAATTCAATATATCAGTCAGGTACAAGGAGCTCAGGTATGGATAACCACGATCTGGCAACTGCTGAGAATACACTGAGGGTTTTTAAAGACCTTCACCAGGCCACGCCCCCCACTCAAGCCGCGCCTCTTGCAACCACCTCCCTGCCTGTCTCCATTTAAACCGGGCTTTGGTCAGCGAGCAGCATCAGACATGCTGCCCTCAAGCACACAGGTAGGGCTGGAAGCTCCCAACGTTACAGAACCCCCCTCTCCACGGGAGGCCACCGGACGACCAACAGGACGAGCGGCAGGACGACCACCAGGGCGATCGGGGTGCGAGGCATGGAACGCCCTGACCAACCTAGAGGCAGACATGTCGGAAGCTGGAATCCAGGACCGGTCCTCTGGACCATAACCCACCCAATCGACCAAGTACTGCAGAGTGCCCCTGCACAGCCTAGAATCCAAAACCCTCCTAACCTCATACTCAGAATCACCATCAACCTGAATAGGTGGAGGAGGAGGAACGACCCACGTGTACCTGTTACACAACAATGGCTTCAGTAGGGAGGTGTGGAAGACATTGTGCATGCGAAGATGTTTAGGAAGGGCAAGAGCATAAGCCACAGGATTAATGCGGCGAATGATCTTATATGGACCTATAAACCGAGGTGCCATTTTCATAGAAAGCACCCGCAACTTCACGTTCCTAGTGGACAACCAAACTCTATCCCCCACGTTATAGGAGGGAGCTTGTAACCTATGCCTGTCAGCCTTGTGTTTCTGGACAGCAACATTGCGCTCCATATTTTCTCGAATCTGTCTCCAAATCTCTTGCAGTTGAGTGAGATGGTCATCGAGAGCCGGGATGGCCTGTTCAGTAAACTGAAGCGGTAGAGCCGGAGGGAAAAAACCATAGATGGCAGAAAAAGGAGAGTGGCCAGTGGTCTCGTTAACGGCGTTATTACGTGCATACTCAGCCCAGGGCAACAACTCCGACCAATTGTCTTGTTGTTGTGTGGTAAAGCAACGTATGTACTGCTCGAGACCCTGATTTGCCCTCTCTGCTGCCCCATTGGTTTGTGGATGATATGCTGAAGAGAAGGCCAATCGCACCCCCATCTCTGCACAGAAAACCCTCCAGAAACGAGAGACGAACTGGGCTCCTCTGTCAGAGACTATTTCAGACGGAACCCCATGTATTCGTACAATCTCTCTAGCAAATACAACCGCCAGTTCTTTGGCTGTAGGAAGCTTAGGTAGAGGGACAAAATGAGCCATTTTGGAGAAGCGGTCTACAACTGTCAGAACCACAGTATGACCCTTGGACTTCGGCAAGTCCACAATAAAATCCATAGATAGATGAGACCAAGGCCTCTTAGGCATGGGTAAAGGCTGCAATAGACCGACAGGCAAGGATTTACTGGTTTTGCTTCTGGCACAGACTTGACAAGCCAAAACAAACAGACGTACGTCCTGTCGCATGGTAGGCCACCAGAACTGTCTGGAGATACTGGTAAGAGTCTTAGTAATACCAGGATGACCTGCTGGTTTAGAATCATGAAACATTATGAGTAATTATTGTCTTTCCTTTTCAGGTACAAACAACATATCTGGAGGCTTGCCAGGTGGAGCCCCTACTTGAACTTCCTGGAGGCGTTCCAGGAAAGGCGAGGAGACAGACAAGACTGTGGAAGCCACAATACGTTCAGGAGGAACTATAGGATTATGGTCTTGTGTATTAGATTCATATGGGTCATATTGACGAGATAAGGCATCAGCCTTTACATTGCGGTCACCTGGTCTGTAAGTCAATACAAAATTAAACCGAGACAGTAGCAATGACCACCTGGCCTGTCTCGCGTTCAAACGTTTGGCATCCCCGATGTACGTAAGGTTCTTATGATCAGTAATTATCAATAAAGGGTCAAAAGTACCTTCCAACAAATGTCTCCACTCTGAGAGGGCAGACACAATAGCAAGCAATTCTCTGTTACCGATATCATAATTGCGTTCTGCTGGTGATAATTTTCTTGAAAAGAACCCACAAGGATGTAGAGGTTTTCCTGGAGACTCTCTTTGAGACAGGACAGCCCCAATGCCTATCTCGGAAGCATCAACCTCAAGAACAAACGGAATCCTGGGATCAGGATGCCGTAACACGGGAGCGGAAGTGAAAGCTTGTTTGAGGGCTTCGAATGCTTGTTTGGATTGAGAAGACCAGATCTGGTTCTTCAGACCTTTACGTGTCATATTAATGATAGGGGAGGCTACAGCGGAATAATTCTTGATAAATCTCCTATAATAGTTGGAAAACCCCAGAAACCTCTGTAAGGCCTTGAGACCTTGAGGGAGAGGCCATTCTGAGATGGCCGTGAGTTTAGAAGGATCCATCTCAAAACCTTCTGGAGTGATAATATACCCAAGGAATTTCACAGTAGTTATGTCGAATAAACACTTCTCTAGTTTGCAATAAAGACCATTGTCCAGTAATTTTGCTAATACCTGTCTGACATGTGCATGGTGGGTTTTCAGATCGGGAGAGTAAATCAATATATCGTCTAGGTATACTATAACAAAGGTTTGTAAGAAATCTCTGAGCACATCATTAATAAAATCCTGGAATACCGCTGGAGCATTACAAAGACCATAAGGCATGACCAAGTATTCATAATGCCCACTCCTGGTGTTAAATGCTGTTTTCCACTCATGCCCCTCTTTTATACGTATCAGGTTGTAAGCTCCTCTTAAATCAAGTTTTGTGTATACTGCTGACCCCCTTAACCTGTCGAACAGTTCTGATATGAGAGGGATAGGGTACACGTTCTTAATGGTGATCTTGTTAAGCCCCCTATAATCGATACACGGGCGTAAATCTCCCTCTTTTTTAGACACAAAAAAGAACCCAGCCCCTGCTGGAGAAGAGGAACGTCGGATAAAACCTCTCTCCAAATTCTCCTTTATGTACTCTTCCATAATTTGGTTCTCCTTTATGGAAAGAGGATATACTTTGCCTCGAGGAGGCATGGTACCAGGATGAATATCAATGGCACAATCATATGGTCTATGTGGAGGCAGTTTCTCTGCCTCTCTTTTATCAAATACAGCCCTGAGGTGGGCGTATTGGTCAGGAACCTCTGTAGACAATGGAGGAGCTGTGGGTGTGTTCAGGGCACCGACATGCTGAATGGGTATTAAACAAGTCCCAAAACAAGCAGGACTCCAAGACAGTATCTCTCCCTTAGCCCAATCAATAACAGTATTGTGTTTCACCAGCCAAGGGAAACCAAGTACAACAGGATTGGAAGGTGAATGGATAACTTGAAATATGATTTCTTCTTTATGCAAGAGACCAGTGGTAAGAACCACTGTAACCGTATCGTGAGTAATCCTAGGGCAGGATAACGGTCTGCCGTCTATGGCTTCGACGGCTAAGGGTGTCTCTCTTACAACCAGAGGTAGAGAAATGGAAGAAGCGTAGTTAACATCGATAAAGTTGCCAGCAGTCCCAGAATCCAAAAAAGCGGTAGTCTGTGTGGTCTTGGTCTCCCAAGTCAAGGATACTGGTAACATAAGTTTAGTGTCTTTGACAGGAGACATGCACGTCACACCCAAGGCCTGTCTCCTCAGCTGCCTTAGGTGCGGTAGTTTTCCGGCTTATCATGCATCTTAGGACGATTAGGACATTGAAATCGTACATGTCCCCCCAAACCACAATACAGGCACAATCCCTCACGAAAACGCCTTGTTCTCTCTTCCTCTGTAAGCCTAGTACGGCCTAGTTGCATAGGCTCAGAGGGAGGAGATAACTCTCTTGGTGGTGCCTGAAAGACAGGGGCCAACCTAGGTAACGGTCTCTTGGGTTTCTCTCTTGGAGTCCTTCTGTCCCTTATCTGATTATCCAGATCTATACAATAATCAATGAGTTCACACAATACCTCAGGTAGTTTACGTGGAGCCAATTCATGCATCAATGACTCTGATAACCCCTCCATAAAAGCCAGAACCAGTGTCTCATTTGTCCAGTTCACATCAGAGATCAAGGTTTTAAATTCTATGGCATAATCAGAAACAGTCCTGTTCCCTTGACGTATGCGGAACAAGGATTTGCCAGCTACCGTGGCCTTTCTGGTAGGATTAAATGTACGTTGTAACTCGGCTATGAATTCTTTATAATCCCGTATGATAGGCTTCTCTGCCTCCCATAACGGAGTCGCCCATGTCAATGCTCTGCCAGACAGGTGATTAATAATGAACCCCACTTTGGCAATGTCAGAGAAAAACATCTGTGGATTTAATTTAAAATGAACATCCACATGGACCAAAAATCCCCGGCACTCTGAGGGAGTACCGTCAAACCTCATAGGAGCGGTCATGTGTACCTGGGATGTCTGAACGACAGGGGACACAGGTATATCAAGCGGGGGTGCAACCCCAGCTGGTTCCAGGTGAGCCGTACGAGTCAGGATAGTTTGTAAGGCAATAGCAAACTGATCCATCCTATGATCCTGCTCATCCTGTCTGGATACAAAGTTAGCCAAGTGCTGTGTTAAGTCTGCAGGATCCATAGTGGCCAGATCGTAATGTCACGGTTCCCAGATCCCACCACGCAGTACTTAACGCCCCACACTCCACAGAACCCAGAAGCTACCAACAGAGTAGCCGTGGAAGATCTAACTGTCTGGTCCTTAGAATTGGCCAGGTAAACTAGCTAGACAGATAGGGTTAACAACACGGGGAGTAGTCAGCCGAGCCAGAATCAGTAATACAGAGTTCAGAATGGTCAAATGGAATAGCCGGGTCGATATCAGAGCAGTAGCGTAGTACAAGAAAATGGTCTAGGGCAACAGAAGGCAGAATAGTCAGAAACAAGCAGAGGTCAATAACGGGTTAATTCAATATAGCAGTCAGGTACAAGGAGCTCAGGTATGGATAACCACGATCTGGCAACTGCTGAGAATACACTGAGGGTTTTTAAAGACCTTCACCAGGCCACGCCCCCCACTCAAGCCGCGCCTCTTGCAACCACCTCCCTGCCTGTCTCCATTTAAACCGGGCTTTGGTCAGCGAGCAGCATCAGACATGCTGCCCTCAAGCACACAGGTAGGGCTGGAAGCTCCCAACGTTACAGGGAGAGAGACAGGAATATAAAAGCAGGGAAAAGGGAAAATATTAATGTAAATCGGTCTGAAAGCTCAGAGAAGAGATGACTGGTGCAAATTTATTTTTATAATAAAATAAAGCACTTTAAATCCAGGGAAAACATTCAAATAAATCACACTGAAGGCTCATAATGACAGAGTAACTATTAGAAGTGGATACTAAATGTATCAGACGTAAAAAAAAACCTTTATAACAAGCAGCACTGGGAGAGGAGAGGGACTTTATATAAAATGTGTATTATAGACGAGGAAAGGGGGATAGTGCTCCTGGATAATATAAAATGTGTCAGACCTAAGCCCCTATTATGCAGAGCGGGAGGGGAGATAACACACGTTTTATAAAGTCCCTCTCTTCTCCCAGCGCTGCTTGTTATAAAGGGGTTTTTACTATCCAGCCCTCCTCTGTCATTAGCTTTCAGTGTGATTTAGTTGAATGTTTTCCTTCTCCAGCTGCTTTTATCATCTTGTCTGCCTCATAGACATGCAAGGGTTAAGTAAAGGTTTCCTCTCCTGTGCTGGCTGTCTGTGCTGCGAGTGAGTATTCTGGAGCTCTATCACTGTCAGATTTCCGGATAGGGGTCGGGAAGGATTATGCATACAAACCTTTTCTGTAGCTTTGCGATGTTGCGCTCTTCACTGCTGGTCTCCTTCACTCAATGTAATATCACAAAAAGGACTGAAACTAAAATGTAGTGCATTTTATTTTAGTTTCTTTCGTTTTTTGTACTGAGCAGTTTCGTATCTCTTGAGTCATACGAAAACGAAATTATCCCAAAATTCGGACTAAATCGTTTTAGTACTAAAACGAATGCACACGAGATACTGCTAGAGCAGTGTTTCCCAAACCTGTCCTCAGGACCCGCTGACAGGCCAGGTTTGCAAATATCTGAAGCACAGCACAGGTGATATGATTTGCTGCTCAGTGATTGCAGGATTCAGTCTGCATTTCCCAAGGTAATCCTTAAAATCTGGCCTGTTATTGGGTCCTGAGGACAGGTTTGGGAAACAACGATCTGGAGGTTTACTGCTTGGCCTATGGTCCAAAATGTTTTATTAATAATACCTTACTAAAAATGCCACTCATTAGATGCCACATATATATAGCCAACAAACCCATTCTAGCACCTTGGGAATTAAAGTATTTTGTAAAAATATTTTCAAAACTAAATATATAAGTGATATGATAGACACTGTGCTTGCTTCCAGTTCATGTCACCTTATACAGTATCTCTGCTATGTATAAACATTTAAAATATACACATCCATATACCGTTATTGGTTTAATAACTAAGCTGTAACTTATCTAGTAATAGAGTTTAATGATGTGACCCCAGGCTACAATTAAAATAGGTTGTTAAAAACTGAAACCGCTTACCGCATATTCAAGAATGTAAGAATTAATTGGTTGCACTCATCAAAGTTCTAATGTCAAATCTGGATGGGTAGAAACATGTCATGTCATCTTCCCCAACATCCTGTGACATGTAATGAATAGTTTTGTTTCAATGGTCTAAATATTTTAATTGACAAGATTATGTAGAGATGATAATAAGAAAATGCAGTTTCAGTTTTCCAAGCATTCATTTTATTCAACCCCAGGATAATCAATTGTCATGTACTACAGCTATACAAATACAATGTGTAACGAGAAATGCACTTTAGATTCTTCAGGCTTTAACCCGGCATTTGTCAATATATATAGAGCAAACCAATGACACAATGAAGTGGGCAAACTTACTTAAGTAACAGCCTGTGAATTCTCTCATAAAGTTGTAGATAGAAACAAGGAATGCAGGACTAAAAGTGAAGATCCTGCAGTACTGTATTCATATTCAAGTGAATACGCTAAAAGCCTTGAAGATGGCACAGGCAGAGTTTTTTCTTTTTTTATTTGACAATTTTTATTGAAAGTGCAATCCGAGGCTACAGCTACAGAATGAGTATGTAGGTCATCAAGTATATTACATATATAAAAAAGTATAAATGAGTGATGAACAATACATTTATTTATTTATAAAGTATTTTACCAGGAAGGATACATTGAGATTTCTCTCGTTTTCAAGTATGTCCTGGGTTCAAGAACATAGAATTTACAGAAATACAAAGTAATAGAATGCAAGATATTGAAATCAACACAAATATACAGATTAACAGACAATAAATATGTAGGTAATATATTCACTATATTACATGTTTACAGGTGCATTATGTATCGAGGTATTTTTAATAGAGATCTCTTAAGTGATTTCAGACCTGATGGCGTCTGGGAGGTTATTCCATAACTGTGGTGCTCTGTAGGAAAATGAGGATTGAGACACTTTCTTTTTGTATTGTGGTATTGCAAGTAAGGTGCAGGTCCTGGATCAGAGGTTATAGGATGAGGGAGCTGCTGGGGGAAGCAGTCTATTCAGGTAGGGTAAAAATACACATGGAGTGATATCCCACAAAATCAAGTACACGCAGAAACAATTGGCCACTCACAAGAATGCGGAATAAAATGAGCTCATCATCCTACAGTATTGCTGCATGGCTGGTGTCACATCAATATTGGATCCATCAGATGTTATGGGATCTCGGAATAAATGATACGATATAATAGCACCAGACATCAATTCTAAAAGTAGTAAAAATGTATTAACTTACTCTTCAGAGTAGATAAAACAGCTTAGCAGACTGGAGGTTACAAAATAAAATAAAAGCATGTAGCTCAACGCGTTTCGACCCTACAAGGTCTTCCTCAGGAGAAAAAGTATTATCCCATCACCTCCAACGTGGGTCCTTTTGTAGTCTGCCTTTTAATTTCCCAGATTGCTCCATCCTGCATCCAATTTTCCCCATCTGTGGCGGCCGCCATATTCAGGTTGCCGCGCATGCGCCGGTCCCATTCATCCCACAATTGTGGCGTGCGGATCCTGATCTTGGCGCACAAAGATGACGTCACCTCCGTTCCCTCCTTGAGACCTATCAGAGACGGAGCCGGACTCCCCGGGATCCAAAGAGTCCACTGTTGTTTAATGGGAAGTCCTTGGCACCATCTTAGATTGGGGCAGACAACTGGAAGCCCAACATCACACCGCATATCGATCCGATGCACGGCATATTGAAATGACAGAAAAATCACAGTTGTCTGCCCCAATCTAAGATGGCGCCAAGGACTTCCCATAAAACAACAGTGGACTCTTTGGATCCCGGCGAGTCCGGCTCCATCTCTGATGGGTCTCAAGGAGGGAACAGAGGTGACATCATCTTCGTGCGCCAAGATCAGGATCCACACATCACAATTGTGGGATGAATGGGACCGGCGCATGCGCGGCAACCTGAATATGGAGGTCGCCACAGATGGGGAAAATCGGACGCAGGATGGAGCAATCTGGGAAATTAAAAGGAGGACCCACGTTGTGGGGTGATGGGATAATACTTTTGCTCCTGAGGAAGACCTTGTAGGGTCGAAACGCGTTGAGCTACATGCTTTTATTTTGTAACCTCCAGTCTGCTAAGCTGTTTTATCTACTCTGAAGAGTAAGTTAATAAATTTTTACTACTTTCAGAATTGATGTCTGGTGCTATTATATCGTATCATTCATTCCGAGATCCCATAACATCTGATGGATCCAATATTGATGTGACACCAGCCATGCAGCAATACTGTAGGATGATGGGCTCATTTTATTTTGCATTCTTGTGAGTGGCCAATTGTTTCTGTGTGTACCTGATTTTGTGGGATATCACTCTATGTGTATTTTTGTCTTATATTAAAGATCATATCCCGGTATTTGATGCTTATTCAGGTAGGGTGGCAGCTTCCCAGAAAAGCTCTTAAACACCAGGTGGGAAAGGTGAAGAGTGCATCTAGATTCCAGCGATGGCCAGTTTAGCTCTCTTAACATGTCGCAATGGTGGGTCATGTAGTTACATTGTAGCACAAAGCGGCAGAATGAGTTACACAATGTAGTAAGTTTATGAAGGTGTGTTTGCGGGGCAGCTGCATACACTACATCTCCATATTCAATAGTCGGCATAAGCATTTGTTACAATCTGCTTTCTTACCGCGGGGCTCAGGCAGGATTTGTTTCTGTACAGGGCACCTAGTTTGGGTAGAGTTTAGATGAGAGTTTTTCGATGTGGGGACCAAAGGATAGATTTGGGTCTAATCACATACCTAGATATTTGAGAGAAGGGACTGTGGTCAGCATGCCATTTGATTTTGTCCTGACGCATAGATGGAAAGTTTGCAATTTATGTACTTTAGGTGCTGCTCCACAGAGCATCGTTACAGTTTTGTCAGTATTTAAAAAAAGTTTGTTATCCGCGATCCACTTTTCTACTTCTGTGAATTATTCTTGCAGCACGGCCTCCAGCTGCGGGAGATTTGGTTTGCTGGTATTGATTACAGTGTCATCTGCGTACATGTATACAGTTGAGGCTTTGCAGACTATACATGTCAAGCAGGTATACAGAATGCACATTAATTTTATTTTGTAAGAATCCAGAATAATATCTGGAAAGAAAAAGAAAGAGAACCAAGGTAAAGACCAGTGTCTTCGAGTTTAAAACAAAATCATGAAACTGAAAATCCAAAGCATAGATGCAAAAACAAGAAATATAAAATATAAAACATACCCAGAAACATCTATTTTTAGAGGGAGGAGGGGGCATCAATATGAAAACAAGTCAGGCGTTAGAGGATGTCTGGGGTGGGAAAACCAGGGGTCTGTGACCAGCTATTAATTCCCTGGAGTACCAGGCAGTATATTGAAGTGAGGATATTATCATTGCTCGAAACAGTGATTCTAGGGCTCAGAAGTAGCAATGCTCTGTGGAAACAAAGTATTTGACCTGAATTTGCTTATTCGTGAGAATGTGGAGCCAGTCCATTCGAAACAAGTGATCCAATTTGGTAAAGAACATGCAGGGTTATTCAAAGAGATTCAAACTTTTCGTTCTCTTCAATTCGGTTCCTTTTGCCGATCCCATTTCGGTGACACTGCGGTGTATTCAGCAAGCACCACAGGGTCCCCGAATTGCAGGGAAAGGCTGCCGCAAACCCGATGAAAACTAACCACAAAACCCAGCGAATGCACGCCGAAAACCCCCAAAAACATCTGGATTAACCTGCCGAAAACCACGGAAAAAGCCCGAGCAGGAGCCGATCGCACACAGCCAAAGCAGCCGAAGCAGCCGAAGCAGCCGAGACCGCAGACGAGGGAGGTGAATAAATTAGCAAAATAGTTTGTGTGAATTTGTGAAAATGAAACGCTGTTTGCAAAGAAACTACTGAGCGAAAATGTCTGAAATTTACACAGGAGGTCCAGGGAAGGATAATAAAAAGGGCTGTTACAGAAAAAATAAGTAAGCTTTAAAAAAATAAATAAAATAAATTCAGAAAAATGCTTAAAGTATCCTAAAAAGTCTATAAATAAAGAGACTCTTTACTGCAGAATTTTATAATGAATGGTTTATTAGATATTGAATTAAAACGGGAATATTTTTAACATTGAAGCCTATGGGATTCTCCTGAATTAACTTGCCGAATTAAACCCCCGAATGGCAGGGCATATCGGGAACCTCTCACTGCTGGTTTTCGTTCTCTGAATAGCCGAAGCAGTGCTTTTCATGGGAATTTCTCTGCCATCGAACAGGCACCGAACAGGCACCGTATGTGCAGGCAATTCGCCAGGATTTGGCGAATTGCCTGCTCTCTGGATAGCCGAATGGCCATGAAAGGTAACCGAACGCTGATTTTCAGCGTTCGGTTACCTTTCTCAAGCAATTCGGATCTATTTGGATAACCCTGATGGAGGTAGGGATAGATGTGGTCTGGTTCCAATTATTCAGTATTGTTTTGCAGCCAACTGCCGTGACAATGACCAGGAATTTCTTATTTTAATCTTGTATGATGGGGTGGGGCGCGGGATAAGGATATCTGGGGAGAACAGAAGATCAATATCATGTTTGAATTTAAGCAAGCTTTGTATGGATGATTAAAATGTTTGAATATTGGGGCAGTCCTAAAAACAGTGGCACAGGTCTGCCTGCCATGCTGGACATTTGAAGCAAGAGGGGGCAGTTTTCTATTTCATGCAGAAGAGCCTAATAGGTGAGTAATAAGCATGGTGAAAGAGTTTTAAGTACATTTTGAATTATGAAATAGTGCAGGGCTCAAAATGTCTACTCGCATTTGGCGAGTGAAAATCAAGTGAGGGTGAGTGGAAATGCACTGGGTATACATGAATTGGGGGTCAGGTGTCTGGGTATACATGTATCTGGGGTCTGCTGTCTGGGGCTACATGTATCTGGAGCCTGGGGCTACATGTATCTGGGGTCTCATGTCTGGCTATTCATGCATCTGGGGTATGATGTCTGGGGATACTTGTATCTGGAGTCTCGTGTCTGGGTATTCACGCATCTGGGGTCTGATGTCTGGGGATACATGTATCTGGGGTCTGATGTGTCTGGGTATACATGTATCTGGAGTGATTGTGGAGATGAAAAAAATGCACTACGTTTATTAAACTTGAGCAGTTACATTTAATATTTTATAAAACATAACAAGGAAAAAAGGTGTCATCTGCGCTCGTTTCTATGTGTTCCAGGTAGAACAAAACTGAGGTTTTTGTTTGTTTCAATGGCCATTGCAACGTAAGCTCACTCGCCACTTCACGGCACCTCTTTACAGAGTGAGTACCTAACAATTGTAACCAAAAGGCTGCTCTACTGAGCAGCTCCAAGCCCCTCCTGCTGCTTTTCAGCCAAGGAGAGGCAGAGACGGTGGGTTTTATTTATACACTCACCAAACACTTCCCATTTGGGATTAAAAACAAAAACATGGAAAGAGGAACAGCTGCAGAACGATGGACTGGTGTTACAAGCATGATATACATAAATACAGAAAAAATGGCGTCGCGCCCATACTCACCGGAGCGGCAGCAACTGCCAGGAGTAACAGCCCAGTTAATGTATAAAACATAACAAGGAAAAAAGGTGTCATCTGCGCTCGTTTCTATGTGTTCCATGTACAACAAAACTGAGGTTTTTGTTTGTTTCAATGGCCATTGCAAAGTAAGCTCACTCGCCACTTCACGGCACCTCTTTACAGAGTGAGTACCTAACAATTGTAACCAAAAGGCCGCTCTACTGAGCAGCTCCAAGCCCCTCCTGCTGTTTTTCAGCCAAGGAGAGGCAGAGACGGTGGGTTTTATTTATACACGCACCAAACACTTCCCATTTGGGATTAAAAACAAAAACATGGAAAGAGGAACAGCTGCAGAACGACGGACTGGTGTTACAAGCATGATATACATAAATACAGAAAAAATGGCGTCGCGCCCATACTCACCGGAGTGGCAGCAACTGCCAGGAGTAACAGCCCAGTTAATGTATAAAACATAACAAGGAAAAAAGGTGTCATCTGCGCTCGTTTCTATGTGTTCCATGTACAACAAAACTGAGGTTTTTGTTTGTTTCAATGGCCATTGCAACGTAAGCTCACTCGCCACTTCACGGCACCTCTTTACAGAGTGAGTACCTAACAATTGTAACCAAAAGGCCGCTCTACTGAGCAGCTCCAAGCCCCTCCTGCTGCTTTTCATGAAAAAAATGCACTACCTTTATTAAACTTGAGCAGTTACATTTAATATTTTGTTTGCATCCCCATTGATGTAAAGCACTTATTTTCCTTTGTTTACATGTTAATATTATTGTTATTTATTTTTGTAACTTTGTTTTGAATAAAACATTTAAATGTCATTTAGTGGGACAACTGGTGGCGAATAACTCTGAAATTTTGAGCCCTGAAATAGCGGTCAATATTTTTAATGCGTAAATGAGTGCAGATAGAATATCTTCTATGGGTGTGTCAGGGGAGGGTGACAGCCACTGTGCCGTACCTGTCTTGCTAGTAGACCAGTCTTAATTATTACCGTAATATATTATGTAGAGATGAAACACAATATTCTGCCTTTGGTCTATTCAGTATTCAGTAGCTGGTTGAGCCATGCTAATTTCTTTTGGGTAGCAGTAAGGATCAGGTTGTCTAATTGGGCTGGAGGTAGCTCTTTATAAATGAAATGGAGTAGGTAGAAGAGGGAGTATGAGGACAGTAGAGCAGATTCAAGGGCGACATTGGAAAATTGTGAATGATGCTTGATCTAATCTATAGCATACCATCATTGAATTGTGTTGGTGCAGTCCCTAACATGGGGCAGATTCACCCCCTTCCTTGGTTCTTAGTTTAACCAAACTCCAGCAGCCTAGGTTGGGGTGCTGAGTCCTTTCAGACAAATGTTCTCAACTCTGATTTAAGCCCTTCGCTACGGATGATGTGTGGGGCACGTCCTCATTGACTCCCGCTATATGCGGAGGACGTGCCCCACACGTCATCCGCTTGCGGGAGCCCCAGCAGAGATTCTCACCTCTCTGTCCGGGGTCCCGTGGTGGTCTGACTTCAGCGTCCTCAGACGCTGACGTTATACATAGTTATACATAGTTATATAGGCTGAAAAAAGACATGCGTCCATCGGGTTCAGCCTCTCCCACATAACCTACTGCTGTTGATCCAAAAGAAGGCAAAAAACCCAGTCTGAAATGCTTGCCAATATGCAACATACTGGGAAAAAATTCCTTCTTGACCCCAGAATGGCAGTCAGATTTCTCCTTGGATCAAGAAGCTTTTACCCACATATTAAATATTATAACCCTTAATATTCTGTGTCTGCAGGAAGTCATCCAGTCGTTTTTTAAAAGTCTGTACAGACTCTGACCCAACCACCTCAACAGGCAGAGAATTCCACAGCTTTATTGTTCTCACCGTAAAATAACCCTTCCTATGCTTTAAGCTAAATTTTATTTCTTCCAGTCTAAATGGATGACCCCTTGTCCTGTGTATAGACCTGTTAATGAATAGGTTATCAGACAATGGTTGATAATGGCCCCGTATATATTTATATAAGGTTATCAGATCCCCTCTAAGGCGCCGTTTCTCTAAACTAAACAGGTTTAAGCTTGTTAGTCTTTCCTCATAACTTAACCCTTCCATTCCCCTTATTAATTTAGTTGCCCATCTCTGCACTTTTTCTAACGCTATAATATCTTTTTAAGCCCCTCCCGACGTCAATGACATCATCGGGTCATGCACGATGACGTCATTTCCAGGCGACCCCCCGGCAATGCCGGGAGATCGCCTAAAAGAGAGGGGGGATCCGTTCAGATCCCTCTCCCTTCCGATCGGGAAAGAGCAGCGCCACAAGCCAGGCACCGCTTGAAAGGGGAGAGTTTCCCCTTTTAAGCGGTGTCTGGCTTTAAACCCTCAGGCACCGGGTCACACTTCAGGGCCTTGCAGCGCCGAATTGTGGCCTAGCTCCTGGGGGGGCCACCATATTGGATGGCGGCTCCACCCCCGGGTCCCCCTTCACTGCCCGACGTCATCGCTCATAGCGTGATGATGTCAGATAGCCAGGAAACCCCTAGCTGCCCGGGGATTTCCCAAGGAAATCCCCTGGTTGAGCTAGGGGGTTCCTTTGAACCCCGATATCTCCAGAAAAATAAAAGAAATATAAAAAAATAATAAATAAAAATAATAATAATAAAAAAAACATGTTTTTTTTGTGTGTTGTTTTTATTAATGCAGCAATATTGTTCACATTTCAATTATAATGTGAACAATGATGCTGCACTAATGATTTTTTTCTATGGGGTGCGATTGCTAAAAATCACGTAATTCCCCCCAAAAAATTTAACAAGTCCCCATTTCTAATTTTTGTACAAGTGCACCCCATAGAAAATATAACCGCAAATGCTTGTATGATAAAATGTGAAAAAAAAACACTTTACACGATCTAGATGATTAAAAATTCAAATATTATTGGATTTTTTGTTATAATATACAGGCAGGACATGACATATACATATAAAAATTATATATTATGAAACTGTCAAGTCTGTCGGAAAGAACGATATATAATATGTCTGGGTCATTTAATAAAATGTGGCTTCAAATTACGTTTAAACATTATGAGCGAAAGCGGTAAAAATGAGCTCAGCACGCAGAGGTGAAATGCCACAGCAGTGAAGGGGTTAAGAAGCCTCTCATCCATAGATGTAATAAGAAGGGACAATACCTAGAGCAAGTAGAGTAGTTTTGGAAAACTAATAGTCTGGAAGAAATTTACTTGACCAAAAATTAAGTGGTAAATCAGTGATTTAATGAGCACAGTGTTAAAGGCTTGGATCGTATGAGGGATATTAATATCACAAAACATGGTTAATTCTCGAGGAATGTGCACCCCTAGGTATTTGAGAGAATGTGGGCCCTAGGTCAAGGAAATATTGCAAGGTAGAGCAGGCGGTGGGGTGGATAGGCCATTAAGTGCATTGGATTTATACAAATTGACCTTAAGGCCAGCCAATTTTTAAAAGGTGTATAAGCAGGGGCCCAGTCCTGCGAAAAAAAGTGAGGGAACTCAGTCTCACCCAAAAATTCCACAACCCTCATTACCCGAATAGAAAAGAAAGTATATATATATATATATATATATATACAGATATATATAACCCCTAAAATTGAATATAGCCAGACACAGGCCTCCCAGTATTATACTTACCCAGCCTGCAGACCTCAGGACCACGTGTTCTTCCGAGCTCAGGCATCACTCCCCTGTTTTCACACTCTCTTTCTCTCCGTCTTTTCACTCTCTGTCACTCCTGTCTTTTCACACTCTTTCTCTCCCTCTGTCTTTTCACTCTCTGTCACTCCTTTCTTTTCACTCTCTGTCACTCCTGTCTTTTCACACTCTTTCTCTCCGTCTTTTCACTCTCTGTCACTCCTTTCTTTTCACTCTCTGTCACTCCTCTGTTTTCACACTCTTTCTCTCCCTCCGTCTTTTCACTCTCTGTCACTCCTCTGTTTTCACACTCTTTCTCTCCCTCTGTTTTCACTCTCTGTCACTCCTCTGCTTTCACACTCTTTCTATCTCTCTGTCTTTTCACTTTCTGTCACTCCTTTCTTTTCACTCTCTGTCACTCCTTTCTTTTCACTCTCTGTCACTACTGTTTTCACTCTCTGTCACTCCTCTGTTTTCACACTATTTCTCTCCCTGTCTTTTCACTCTCTGTCACTCCTTTCTTTTCACTCTCTGTCACTCCTCTGTTTTCACACTCTTTCTCTCCCTGTCTTTTCACTCTCTGTCACTCCTTTCTTTTCACTCTCTGTCACTCCTTTCTTTTCACTCTCTGTCACTCCTCTGTTTTCACTCTCTGTCACTCCTCTGTTTTCACACTCTTTCCCTCCCTGTCTTTTCACTCTCTGTCACTCCTTTCCTTTCACTCTCTGTCACTCCTCTGTTTTCACTCTCTGTCACTCCTCTGTTTTCACACTCTCCTGTTTTCACACTCTTTCTCTCCCTCTGTCTTTTCACACTCTCTTTCTCTCCCTCTGTCTTTTCACATTCTCTTTCTCTCCCTCTGTCTTTTTGCTCTCTGTCACTCCAGTCTTTTCACACTCTCTTTCTCTCCGTCTTTTCACTCTGTCACTCCTCTGTCTTTTCACTCTCTGTCACTCCTCTATTTTCACACTCTCTCCTGTTTTCACTATCTTTCTCTTCCTCTGTCACTCCTGTCTTTTCACTCTCTGTCACTACTCTGTTTTCACGCTATCTCCTGTTTTCACACTCTCTTTCTTTCCCTCTGTCTTTTCACTCTGTCACTCCTTTCTTTTCATTCTCTGTCACTCCTGTCTTTTCACTCTCTGTCACTCCTCTATTTTCACACTCTCTCCTGTTTTCACTCTCTTTCTCTTCCTCTGTCACTCCTTTCTTTTCACTCTGTCACTCCTGTCTTTTCACTCTCTGTCACTACTCTGTTTTCACACTCTCTCTCCTGTTTTCACACTCTCTTTCTCTCCCTCTGTCTTTTCACTCTCTGTCACTCCTGTCTTTTCACACTCTCTTTCTCTCCCTCTGTCTTTTCACACTCTCTGTCACTCCTGTCTTTTCACTCTCTGTCACTCCTCTGTTTTCACACCCTTTCTCTCCCTCTGTTTTTTCGCTCTCTGTCACTCCTGTCTTTTAACACTCTCTTTCTCTTCGTCTTTTCACTCTCTGTCACTCCTCTATTTTCACACTCTACCCTGTTTTCATTCTCTTTCTCTCCCTCTGTCTTTTCACATTCTCTTTCTCTCCCTCTGTCTTTTCACATTCTCTTTCTCTCCCTCTGTCTTTTCGCTCTCTGTCACTCCTGTCTTTTCACACTCTCTTTCTCTTCGTCTTTTCACTCTCTGTCACTCCTCTATTTTCACACTCTCTCCTGTTTTCATTCTCTTTCTCTTCCTCTGTCTTTTCACTCTCTGTCACTCCTGTCTTTTCACTCTCTGTCACTACTCTGTTTTCACACTCTCTGTTTTCACATCTCTTTCATTCCCTCTGTCTTTTCACTCTCTGTCACTCCTGTCTTTTCACACTCTCTTTCTCTCCCTCTGTCTTTTCACACTCTCTTTCTCTCCCTCTGTCTTTTCACTCTCTCTTTCTCTCCCTCTGTCTTTTCACTCTCTCTTTCTCTCCCTCTGTCTTTTCACTCTCTCTTTCTCTCCCTCTGTCTTTTCAAATTCTCTTTCTCTCCCTCTGTCTTTTCACATTCTCTTTCTCTCCCTCTGTCTTTTCACATTCTCTTTCTCTCCCTCTGTCTTTTCACTCTCTGTCACTCCTGTCTTTTCACACTCTTTCTGTCCCTCTGTCTTTTCACTCCTGTCTTTTCACACTCTCTATCACTCCTCTGTTTTCACACTCTTTCTCACCCTGTCTTTTTCATTCTCACTCCCTCTGTAGTTTCCCTCTGTCACCCCCTCTGTAGTTTCAATCTCACCCCCTCTGTAGTTTCAATCTCACTCCCCTCTGTAGTTTCAATCTCACCCCCCTCTGTAGTTTCAATCTCACTCCCCTCTGTAGTTTCAATCTCACCCCCTCTGTTATTTCAATCTGTCAGTTCCTCTGTAGTTTCACTCGGTGTCTTCCTCCTGGCCCAGGTGCTCTGTGTGTGCTGCGCGCACGTGTCACATGGCTGCTGCCGGCAGCCGGGCATGTGACTGGACCAGCCAATCACACGCAGAGGCATAGAAGCATGCGTATCGGCCGGGAGCAGCCGTGATCATGTGGCACCGCCGAACCTTGGACACAATCATGTTCCTGCCCCCGGTGACAAGGTGCATTCCCTACAGTATAAGGGATCAAAGAGGGAAGGCAGGACTGATGGAGATCTCCTGCAAAAAGTAGGAGGCGATCAACGGATGCTGAGATCTTTAGCGTGTATCCCCCAATGAGTATCCCGGCAAAGGTTGACAGCATCTCCAACGCCTTCAACATGGGTGTCAATCGCAATGTTAAAAATTAAGGGAAAGAGAGGACATCTCTGCCTAACACTCCTACACAGAAACCAATACTGCAAGTGAAGGCCATATGTAGAGATTCAGGAGTCTGGAAATTTCAGTGGATTAACCCTTTCACTGCTGAAGACGTGTGGGGCACGTCCTCATTGATGCACGTTACATGCTGAGGACGTGCCCCACACGTTATCAGCTGTGCGGGACCCCTGGCGGAGATACTCACCTCTCTGTCCGGGGTCCCACGGCGTTCTGACTTCAGCGTCCTCAGACGCTGAAGTCAAGCTCCTCCCGGCGTAAATGACGTCATCGTGCCAAGCGCGATGACGTCATTTTCAGGCGACCCCCGGCAATGCCGGGAGATAGCCTAGAAAGGGAGGGGGGGAACCGTTCGGATCCCTCTCCCTCCCGATTGAAAAGGAGCAGTGCCAAAAGCCAGGCACTGCTTAAAAGGGGAGAGTCTCCCCTTTTAAGCGGTGCCTGGCTTTAACCCCTCAAGTGCCGGGTTGCACTTCAGCGCCTTGCGGCGCTGAAGTGCAGCCTAGCTCCGGTGGGGGCCGCCATCTTGGATGGCGGCTCCACCCTCAGGTCTCCCCTCACTGCCTGATGTCATCATGCATAGCGTGATGACGTCAGATAGCCGGGGAACCCCTAGCTGCCAGGGGATTTCCCAAGAAAATCCCCTGGTGGAGATAGGGGGTTCTTGTGAACCCCGATATCTCCAGAACCGCAGCTAGGGGGTCATGGAGGGTGTCATTTGAAAGGCCTGAGCATGATACCCAACATGACTAGGTACAAAGTAAAAAAAAAATTATAATAAAAATAATAAATAATTTTTTTTAAAAAAAAAACATTTTTTTTGGTGTGTTGTTTTTATTAATGCAGCAATATTGTTCACATTTCAATTATAATGTGAACAATGATGCTGCACTAATGATTTTTTTCTATGGGGTGCGTTTGCTAAAAATCACGTAATTCCCCCCACAAAATGTAACAAGTCCCCATTTCAAATTTTTGTACAAGCGCACCCCATTGAAAACATAACCGCAAATGATCATGTGATAAAATGTGGAAAAAAACACTTTACACAATGCAGATGATTAAAAATTCAATTTTTATTGTATTTTTTGTTATAATATACAGACAGGACATGACGTATACATATAAAAATGATATATTATGAATCTGCGGAGTCTGCCGGAAAGAACGATATATAATATGTCTGGGTCATTTAATAAAATGTGGCTTCAAATTACGTTTAAACATGATGAGCGAAAGCAGTAAAAATGAGCTCAGCACACAGCAGTGAAATGCCTCAGCAGTGAAGGGGTGAATGAAAAACAAATTTGCTTTAGCCATAATTAAAAATGTGCTTGAAAATCATAAAAGCTTATTTTCAAACCATTGTCAGGTGCCATCTGCTGCCCAAAAAGTGATACTACATCCCTATTATGCAGCTTAGGCTTCACTTTTATTTGGGAAAAAAAAAGGCGGATTCCTAACTGTTCAGTCGGCTTTGGCACCTTAGCTATCATGCCCAAGGTGATAAAATGTTGGAGGCACATTCTGAAGCCCAGTTACAATGAATATTGCTTGCAGGCAAAAACGTTTGTTTTAGTGCTGAATTAGACGAAATCGAGTATGCTCGATATCGGGGTACCAGCAGGTCCTTTGAAACTCGAGTATACTAGACCTTGGCAGTGAAGGGGTTAAAATAGAATGTAACTGATTGCTCTAAAAAAAATCATTAACTCAGTACACTATTCAACATTAAAAAGGCAATGAATCCATGAATTTATGTCATGTTACTTAGAAATGTAAATGAGGAAAACAAAGATATTGGTCAATTTTCCTGCACACATTACTTACTGCAATTTTCACAACAATTTCATAACTAAAATAATTTATTTGTATTTTATTTTATAACTCATTATTCCCTCCGATCTCTGTTTTAGGCAGATCATTTTATATGTACAGTATGTTTTCTAAGATACTATGTTATTAACCCTGTGCTTTTATGAAGCCAATAATATGTGATATTTTCTACTGTAATTTGCAGGGATTTAACTTTTCCGTTTATTTTTCAAAAAATTAAAATAAAAATCCAAAACATATAATCATTTTAATTAACATTCATATTCACAGTGGGTATGAATTTCCCAACGATAGATTTACCTGAGTGGGAATTAATGTTATCCTATTATTATGGTCTTCTTACATGCATAAGAAATAAAATTTAAGATGAACATATGGCTGACTATGATAAAACTCGTTTTCCATTAAGTTAAAATTACATTTGCCTGCAGGACAGTATACTGTAATTGGCAAAGTTTGTAAGCAATGTATGAGTACATGGAATGTTAATCGTCAAGTATTACATGCTTTCTTTGTACATTTTAGAACTACACCGAACCTATTCACTACACCCAATTATGTAAACATATACTTTGATATGACCTCCAGTAACGAGTTAAATATAAGATTGATGATTTAATTGGTAATTTGGAGTTATTTCATACAATGCACAGAAAAAAGGCTTATAACAATATTTATGAGATGAGGAGGAAGGGGTGGCGTGCCAAAATATGCATTGAAATAGGATCCTGAATTCCATAGAAAAGTATTTATTTTTACTACCAGTTTTTTAAGCCTCAGTTAAACTGCTAATCATCCAAAACCATATGTCATCTTTGTGCTAGTCTGAGGATAGTAATTGCATCTTGCCTTGTTATAATTGTGTTGAAAACCGGAGGAGCTTAATGTGAAAAGATTCGTTTAGAGGCTCAATACCCATTAAAACTTGTATGTTTCTGCGTTCGTAATACAGCATATGATGGTTAATTTACAAGTGTGTTATTATTTTAATTTTGTTTAATATATAGCATAATTACCATTGGGACATTACAGAAATACTTAAAAATATCCAGAGATTTCCACATTTTTAACAGTAGGACAATCATAAATGTTGAAAGACTTTTTAATCTAATTATTGACGACATATTTCTACAAAGTAAAGTACTCGATTTGTTGCCAGTGGTTTAGACATTAATGGCTGTGTGTTGAGTTATTTTGAGGGGGCAGCAAATTTACACTGTTATACAAGCTGTACACTCATTACTTTACATTGTAAGCAAAGTGTCATTTCTTCAGTGTTGTCACATGAAAACATAGAGTAAAATATTTACAAAAATGTGAGGGGTGTACTCACTTCTGTGAGATACTGTATAATAATGATATATTAAGAATCTACCGAGTCTGCCGTAAAAAAAGGATATATAATTTGTCTGGGTGGTACAGTAAAACATCACTTTAAATCCTGTTTAAACATGATGGCCACTGAACGGTAAAAATGAGCTCAGCACACACAGAGGTAAAATGACTCAGCAGTGAAGCGGTTAAAATTGCCATAAAGTACAGTATATCAATAAGAGAAATAGCACACTGTACCAGGATGTCCCTGTGAATGCCAGACCACCACCACACAATCTCAGTAAATGAGATCAATGAAGTATAAATTACTTCACCACACTGTGCTCCATAAGTCTGAGAGAGCATATAATAATTTCAAAACACATACATTTAATGTATGTATTTCACTCCCTCTCGCGTAGTCAGGTTCTCCCAACTCTCCAGCACTAAATCTCCAGGGTGGAACATGTTTGTACAATGGAATCTATTTCTGAGAAATATTTAGCAGCCTTGTCTCCCTAGAACATGTCTACAGATGCTATGGTCATGGGGTAACACCATATCTTACATGAGCATGCTTCAAGTTTAATACCCCATTCTCACTCTACCTCCCCATTTTTGTCCTTCCTCTCTATCATTCCGACAAAGAGATACAGGTTAGTTCACTATCATAATTATATAAGGGGTTTCACTTTGAAGTGTATTTCCAAATTGCTTGACAAAAGAGGTTACACACAAAAATACACAATATGGCATGTTTAACCCTTGGGGCATAGTGTTATCAAACAGATTGAATTCATTAAAATCTCCTCTGGTGATTACCTCCCTGGCGAGTGAGGAGACTTTCTATAGTAGCCAAATTTTGCTTTCATTTTAGAATTCTTTGTTCACTTTGTTGATAGCTCACGTGATTAATTATTTCCCTTAATGTTTTATATTTCTTGTTTGATTCTTCAGCAATTAATATGGATTTTTTTTTAGCTATTTACATGCTAAATTTTTGGACCACATCAGTCTTAAAAAGACCAGTATGATCAAAACAGGAATGTCTCGAGTTCAATAAAGAGAGGATTTGGATCATAATCCATTAGTGGCATGAGTAGTCATTTATTTAAATTTCATTAATTATTACATCCTGGTGAAGTCTCAAGAAACACTGTGGAGCTGTCTTTCACTAAAACGAGTCTTTTACATATTCTAACTAACATATTTTCTAATTCTTCTGCAGGAAAGTCAAGAATTCAGATAATCTCCTTGAACAGCTTAATGCTGCATATTAATGTGGATGGTTTCACCCTCTAGCGATCAAGTCAGTTATTTGGAGGATACGGTACCAGTGGACTGATTACCACCCACCTGAACTGGATTTTTTTGGAGAATCCCTTTTCATTAATTATTCAGTAAAATTAATTTAAAACATTTTCAATGTATTCTTTACATCAATAGCCCTATTTAAAAGACAGTCAAAAAGAATGTCTGTAGCTAGGGTCCCATGTTGTTTCAGCTGTGGATCTGTGTTTTAGTCAAAGAGTCCCAGCTATTGAAACCTCGGGTGTCATGACTGTGGTACTAAAACTTTAGTGGTACACTCTGGAGCTCATTTGCAAATTAATTATGTTTGCAATAAACAAAATCCATTTGCACTGCTCCAAAATTAAACTAAATCGAGTATACTGGATATTGGGGCAACAACAGTTCCTTCTGAAGATCAAGTATACTCGATCTTGGTAGTGAAGCAGTTAAAATTAATGTAAATAGTTTCAGCAGTTCTACTTCTGCTTTCCAAATCCCAGTTTTCACTTTCAGGTAAAGTTAATGTGATATTTCTCTGATACCAAATGTAAAACGTTCCAAATATGTCTATCGGTGTAATCAAGCTTAATATATATAGAATATTGCTCTTTTTCTGGTTATGTTGGTATAACAACTGCTGTTTATACAAAACTGTAATTTTACATAAAAACGTGTATTTAAATATCCTTAGCAAAACATTTTCCATGACTCGCCATCCATAGACCCGATCTTTCTTCCCATAAATTAGCAATTAAATTAAACTGAATGCTTATTTAAAACTGAACATATTCCTGCTGTTATGATTATGGAATGTGTGACGTCTTTCTCTGGGGATTGCGAGATAAAGAAATAGCTTGAGAATGTTAATTTATAGTTAGGATGATAACCTTGGAGGGTGGTCTGACTTTCGAGGTATGGAGGCACCTAGTCATCAGACAATTAATATTTGCCAGACGTATTCAGCAAGCAGTGGTCTTCCTGAGCCATTTGATTTATCCATATCCGAGTGTTGAACATTTCTGCAGATGAGTTTCTCATTATCTTCACATTTACACAGTGGTGATATTTTCATGAACCTCTTTTAACAAGAATGTCTCACATCACCATCTGTCAGTCCTTGATGCTGATTATCCATAACTCTGCACCTTCAGGCAAACAGTAATCCAACACATAGTAGATGTAAGAGGAGCAACTCAATATTACAGCTATAGGCACAAAAGATTGGCATGTGCTATTTGAAGTGAAGGCACATAGTGATAGTGTTAGGAGGTTTGTACTTCGATAGCATAAAAAAATAGTTTAAAACGTCTACAAAATTATTCTTTGATAATGTCAGCCATCAAAATCCCTACTTTGTTTTTGGATAAAACACATTAAGTAAGCTAGAATATAAATTTTTTCTTATTTATTTCAGATACACTTTTCTTATTTATGCCAATTTAAACATCAATAAAGAGACTCGGAAGTACTTAAAAAACTGTAACTCCTTCACTACCAAGATTGAGTATACTCGATCTTAAAATTACCTGTTGTGCCATGATATTGAGTATACTTTATTAAGTCTATTTATGGAGTACTGCAAAGAAATTTTGTTTCTTACAAATTAAATTAATTTGTTGGGCTCAGAATGTGCCGCATATTTTTTAGCATCTCAGGCACTTCACCATAGGTGCTAAAACAGTTTAAACATCTGGGACTCTGTACCTAAAACACAGAATCGAGGCTGGTTCAGTGGGGAGTCCCATTTGTAGTAACAGTTTTGACTAGCAGATGGCAACTAGGGATGAGCTGTTTGGTTCGAACGGTTCAGAGTTTGATTCGAACATCGCTTGTTCGCATGTTCGCGAACTACGAACATTTCCACGTGTTCGCCGCATGTTCGCCCACAATGCACCACAATGCACTTTTCCACTGGCCTGAAGCTTGTATTTAGCTACAGCCTTGCACCTGACCACAGGTCAGGTGCAAGACAGGTTCAAGACTATGCCAATCACGGCTCAGCACACTATATAAGGCTTCACACAGCCTTCGGCATGTGTTTTGTGAGAGGAGATTGTTAGTGTGTGTTTTCACTGCCAGTCTGCCAGCAGCTATTGAGGGGTGGTCTCATTTCTACAAAATATCTGTGAACAGTTCTAATCTTTGTGTTCTCACTGCCACCAACTATTTTGGGGGTCTCATTTCTACAAAATATCTGGGAATTGTTGTAATCTTTGTGTTCTCACTGCCACCAGCAATTGTGGGGGTCAGTCATTTATACAAAATATCTTGGAAATGTTCTAATCTTTGTGTTCTCACTGCCACCAGCAATTGTGGGGGTCAGTCATTTATACAAAATATCTGGGAATTGTTGTAATCTTTGTGTTCTCACTGCCACCGGAAGTTTTGGAGGTCAGTCATTTATACAAAATATCTGGGAATTGTTGTAATCTTTGTGTTCTCACTGCCACCAAGTATTTTGGGGTCTCATTTATACAAAATATCTGGGAATTGTTGTAATCTTTGTGTTCTCACTGCCACCAGCAATTGTGGGGGTTTCACTTCTACAAAATATCTGGGAATTGTTCTAATCTGTGTGTTCTCACTGCCACCCATCAGGGGTCTCACTGATTTATAGGAGGTTTCTGGGAATTGTAATCTGTGTCTTCTCACTGCCAGCTATCAGGGGGTCCCACATACTTCTATCAGAATTCTGCGAATTGTAATCTGTCTTGTCACTGTTGCCAGCTATCAGGGGGTCCTATCAGGGAGTCTCACTGACTTGTAGGTGGTTTCTGGGAATTGTAAATTGTGTCTTGTCACTGCCACCCATCAGGGGGTCTCACTGATTTATAGGAGGTTTCTGGGAATTGTAATCTGTGTCTTGTCACTGGCTGCCAGCTATCAGGGTGTCTCACTGAGTTATACCAGAGTTCTGAAATATTTAACCTTTATACCAGAGTTGAATCAGAGTTCTGCAGCATATCTCCAGAGTTGAATCAGAGCTCTGTATATCTTTAATCTATATATCACTCACCATGTCAGAAAGACTAAAAAGGACAGGCAGACGCTCCCAGGCACAGATAAGAGGGCAAGCAGCCTCTGTGTTGGGAGGCTGTGCCTCTGGTCGTCGTGGACATGGTACATCCTCTGCAGGGGCACGCTTGTCCTTTCTAACTGGTGCTGGCCGTCTTAAGCAGCAGCAACATACAGAGGATTTGGTGGATTGGCTAACCAGGCCATCCTCATCCTCCCTGTCTTCTGCCAGCCAAGTTTGTAGTGCTTTACAGTCCACCTCAGCTGCCAAAGCATCTAATGCAGCCTCCATGTCCACAGTTACTCCTGCCGTAGCCTCACAATCACACACGGAGGTGTCAGCTTTATTGTTTGACTACAATGACAGTGACATGCTGCTTGAGGATGCGCAGCAACTACAGTGCTCTGATTCAATCTCTGAGGTTGAGAAAGGGAGTATAATCAACCTAGAGAAAGGGAGTGCCAGTGACACACAAATAACTGGCACTCGTGTTGCCCCAGCAGCTGCAGCATACTGCCAAGTTGGCTCCAGTGACGAGGAGATAGGGAGTGATGACAATGATGAGGTCACTGACTCCACCTGGTTGCCTGATCGAACAGAGGAGTCAAGTGAGGAGGAGGCACAACAAACACGAGACACAAAGTCCTCTATGCCCAACCGTAGCACTAGCCAGTCCAAGGCATCAGATGTCAGAGCTGCTCAGGTGCAGAGCGCTGTTGTCTCAAAGCACACATCCAGGAACTCTGCTGTCTGGGAGTTCTTTAAGAAATGTGCAGCAGACTGCACCGTTGCTATTTGTAATCTGTGTCAGATGAGGCTCAATCGTGGGAAAGACACCGGACGCTTGGGTACCACGTGCTTGAGGCGACATATGACCACCTGTCACGCATCCCGTTGGCGCAAAACTTTGCATAGGTCCTCCTCACCTGTCTCTACCCCCACTATATGTCCTGCCATGTCATTGACTCCAACCTCCACTGACAGGGATGATGCTACAGTAATGGATGTGCCGGGTCCTTCCTCACAATGTGACAGCATCCCATCAGCTGAAGATTTACGCAGTCAGATTACGTTGCCCCAGCTGCTGTAGCGTAAGAAAAAATATAGTCTCAACCATCCACAAACACAGCGTCTAAATGCCAGCTTAGCAAAATTACTCGCATTACAGCTGCTGCCTTTCCAGCTGGTGGACTCTGCTTCCTTCTGTGAATTTGCTGAATGTGCTGTACCACAGTGGCAGGTTCCAAAACGCCATTACTTTTCACACAAGGCCATTCCAGCACTATACCAGCACGTGGAAGACAATGTTATCCAGTCAAAAGGCAATTGGGAAAGGCAGTCAGCAGCAAGGTGCATGTGACTTTAGACACGTGGTCCAGCAAGCATGGACAGGGCCGTTACATTTCCTTCACGGCACACTGGGTAACTCTGATTGCAGCTGGAAGGGATCCAAGATGGGGCTCTGTGCTGGAGCTTTTTCATCCACTACGCTTCCAGAAAGCTGCTTGCATGAGGTCTGTCTGCTCCACCACCACCTCTCCCTCTTCCTCCTCCTCCTTCTCTGGCTCAAGCAAAAAGATGCCATACTGTGCTTGAGCTGGTTTGTTTAGCGGACAGGAGCCACACTGGGCCAGAAATTCTGTCAGCTCTGCAGGGGCAGGTGCAGAGATGGTTAACACCATGCCAGCTTCAACTGGGAATGGTCGTCTGTGATAATGGCAGCAACCTTCTCTCCGCCCTACGCCTGGGTAAGTTGACGCATGTACCATGCCTAGCACACGTCCTAAATCTGGTGGTACAGCTTTTCCTAACCAGGTACCCAGGGCTGGCAGAGCTTCTCAGCCAGGCCAGAAAAGTCTGCAGCCACTTCAGACGGTCATTCCCAGCAAGTGTTCGCCTGGCAGAAATTCAAAGAGAATTCCACCCTCCCACAAACCGTCTGATCTGTGACATGCCCACCAGGTGGAACTCGACATTAGCAATGCTGCAGAGTCTGCACAAGCAGCAGAGGGCCATCAACGAGTATCTGTGTGAGTATGGCACAAGGACAGGTTCAGGTCAACTTTTTTTTTTCCCCCCGCAGTGGCTGATGATCAAGGATGCATGCACTGTACTGTCACCATTTGAGGAGGTAACGAGGATGGTGAGCAGGGACAGTGCATGCATTAGTGACACAATTCCTTTAGTGTTCCTGCTGGAGCATACTCTGCAGGGAATTATAGATGTGGCTCTAGAGGCAGAGCAGCGGGAGGAAGAGGAGGCCTTCCCTAGCTCTCAAGGTCCCAGTCTTTCCGCAGATAGCATTCTAGCGGGTCCTGCTCAGATCAGACAGGAGGAGGATGAGGAGGAGGAGGACTATTTAAGTTGTGGGGGCATTGAAGGTGGGGATTCCTCAAGGGAGGGTTTTGTGTGCCCAGAAACCCAAGGACTAGTACGTGGCTGGGAGGAGGAAGTGCACAATACGGTCATCCTCATTGACCAGGAAGACTCAGAAGCTAATGCCACCTCCAACCTATGCTGCATGGGCTCCCTTATCCTGCAAAGCCTGGTAAAGGACCCCAGGATTCATGATATCAAGGATAGGGATCATTACTGGTTGGCAACCCTTCTTGATCCACGATACAAGAGTAAAGTTGCAGAGCTCATCCTGCCCGCACAGAGGGAGCACAGGATGAAAAAACTTGAGAACGCTCTAAAGCGACACTTGTGTAACCCCTTTCCAGGCACGGTAGGTTACCAAGTGATGACACAGGTGCTTCTGAGGCTGCGGATGATCAGAGGAATAGTGGTGAAGGCCGGGGCTGCTTGACTGATGCCTTTTTAAATTTTTTTAGTCCACGATGCCCAGGGACATCAAATGTAGGCATCCATTGCCAGCGTCTTCACCGTATGGTGCAGGACTACCTAGGGGCAAGGGCAGACCTGGATACCTTTCCAGCAGATGATCCACTGGCTTGCTGGATGTTGAGATTGGATCACTGGCCAGAACTTAGCCAATATGCTATGCAGCTACTAGGTTGCCCTTTATCCAGCGTGTTTTCTGAAAGGACGTTCAGTGCCGCTGGAGGTTTTGTCACAGACAAAAGAGTGCGTCTGTCCACCGACTCTGTAGACCGGCTGACATTTATAAAAATGAATCAGTCCTGGATCAGCAGCTATCAATCCCCTGATGCTGATGTAATGGAATAGATCTGGGATGTCTCCTGCATTCACAAAACCTCCACCACTGAACTCTTCCACAATACCACAAAGGGGTTACGGTGTGAAGGCACTTGCTGCCACCAAAGGCACAATATTTGGGTGCACTGACGCCTGTACCACATTTATATAATTTTAATTTTTTGGACCGCAGGGTCCAACCCTGCACTCTTCCACAATACCACAAAAGGGTTACGGTGTGAAGGCACTTGCTGCCATCAAAGGCACAATATTTGGCTGCACTGACACTGACGCTTATATTACCAGATTTATATCATTTTAATTTTTTGGACCACAGGGTCCAACCCTGCACTCTTCCACAATACCACAAAAGGCACAATATCTGGGTGCACTGATGCCTGTACCAGATTTATATCATTTTAATTTTTTGGAACACAGGGTCCACTCTTCCTCAATACCACAGAGGGGTTATGGGGTGACGGCATTGTTGCCGAAACTAAAGGCCCAATTTTAAAGCACCTATTGTTACTTTCAATCAAAGCCTGCATAAGTTTCACCATAATTTAGCCAAAAAATCACTGAACTTGTTCCGCGTGTCCTAAAAGGTCTCCTCTTTTAATACAGACTGCCGCCCCAAGCAGTTGTTTATGAATAGATTAAAGGAAAACTGTTTACCGTCATTTGAAACGTCATTTTTTTTGTTTTTAAATGTTTCTATATATCCTACAAATCCGGCACTTCACGGGCAGGTCATGGGGACCTCCTAGGCACAATATTTGAAGGAATTTTTCATTTTTATTTTAAACCCTTATTTCATGGAAAACTCACTGTCCCTTTAAAAACGTTTTTTTTTACTTTTAGTCCTTGTTTCCTGTCCCCCAGGGCACTACCTGGACCCCCATACACCTTTTATGGCAAATATCTTGCATATATGCCCTCTTGCAGGGCACTCTAAAAACCAAACTTTTGAGTCCCCGTGACTTGCATTGAGTTTGGTTCGTGTTTGCATTCAAACTCGAACTTTAGAAATTGTTCGAGTTCGAATGCGAACCGAACACGGGGGTGTTTGGCTCATCCCTAATGGCAACATCTTTATTTTTCATGAAAAGTGACTACTGGTTCCTTGCAGTGGGTTATGGAAAATCGCTTGGTGGTGAAGGAATTAAAAGGAATCTGTGTTTCAACAAACACAGGTTGTAAATAGCACTGAAAAAAGTGTTTCACTAAAAACTCTTAAATTCAACCCAAAAAGTCATCTAAAAGTGCTCTCGAAAACAATACAGTAAATCAGAACATTTTAACTTACATAACATATCGAATTTATTTTTACAAAAACTCTAAAAATAATAAATTAATATGAGTGTGCTGTAATAATTGTGGAAAAATCAATCTACTGAATTATCAAGTAGTAGATCCTAACATATGCTCAATATAATACATTCTAGGGTATAAACCCAACTTTGGGTATGAATGGACATTTGTTTTTAATATGTCGCAAGAAAAGTACAAATGATCCCCAATCTTAAATAAATGCCCCCCGAACAGTGACGCATTTTGACACTACCAGCATCTTTCTCAAAACTAATAACCTTTGACCAGGAACTTTCCTTTCATTTATAGCCCTTGATTTCGATGTAATGATTGAATGAGTGGAAAATTCAGGTTCATTCTGATGGACGTTGACCATGGTGGAATTGTCGGACATTTGGTTAGAATGGTCAGTATGGTGACTGTCATGCATCTCGTTACTTCATTCTTCCTATCATGCTATACTTAACTGTGGCAATTTACATTAAAACGGAAATCATGTTGCTTCAAGAGCTTTTCACTATGCAGAAATAAACCAATTCAAAAAATGAAGTATGCTATAGACATGTATAATTTCGAACTCGATCAAAACTGGAAATGGCAAATCTCCCATTTTAAGTAAGTGTTCACAGTTGCCCCAAATCAAAAATAATTAATGTTATTAACATGTAGGTTTAATATTATCACATCAAATATATCTAGGGTACAAGTGAATGTCAAATTTTATATTTCCATATTTTATTATTTGTTGTATATGTTATTATCTGTAACAATAAGTTTAAGGTTGTTTTTTTGCATGCAAAAATATTGAACTTTATGGCTTTGAAATACATTTTCTGGTTTTTACGATTTAGTTGTTTATGAGCCACACCTCAGGTGCCAATTTCAGTGGGAGGTTTTTCCACAGTGCTTAGGAGAGAACCACTTAACTCTCAGCAAATGAAGACTTTTGTATTTCGAAACTCACAGTTTTCATATTGTGATATCCTTAAGAGACCTCGCTGATCAATTCTAAGCCATGTAGAGTTTTATTGAATTGAACCTTCTGTTTCATAACTCACTTTTATATCAGTAAGTGTAGTATTGTCTTTCCCACCCCTTAATGATGGAAACGCTCATTGTAAAAGCACACATTGTACGTGAACATTGCAAATAGTGTATATGTTTAACAAACTCAAAACAAAATGCTATGACCTTCAACTCCACCCTCTTATTAGTAGAAGGCAACAATGCATTTTAATACCGTTTGGCAGTTTTAAAGTGGTGATCTTCATTGAACTCTTATTGAAGCAACAGAGAAAACAACACCGGACAACCTCAACTGAAACTATCATGGTTATTCAAAGAGATCCGAATGGCTGGAGAATGGTAACCGAACGCTGAAAATCAGCGTTCGGTTACCTTTCTTGGCCATTCGGCTGCAAACTGTTTTCCTAATTTATTCACTTCACTCGTCTGCGGTGTCAGCTTTTTCTGGCAGCTTCGCTGCGTGTGATCGGCTCCTGCTCGGGTTTTTCCAGTGTCTTCGGCGGGTTAATCCAGATGTTTTTGTGGGTTTCGGCGTGCATTCGCCGGGTTTTTGCGGTGACTTTTCGTCGGGTTTGCGGCAGCTTTTCCCTGCGCTTCGACGGCCTTTTGGTGCTTGCTGAATACACCGCAGGGTCACTGAAATGGGATCGCTGAATCGGCTCGAATTGAAGAGAACGAAAAGTCACCGAACATGCGGTGACTTTTCGATTCTCTTTGAATAACCCTGTTAGTTGAACAACTTTGGCAGCAAATAGGGTGGAAACAATGGTGGAAACCACACTGAATACTATGCTAAAGACTACATTGAAAAACTTTGGCAGAAACAACAGTGTAAACAATGATGAAAACTATTGAAACTATGCAGATCCTCCCTAAATAGTGAATTCACTATAGTTTCAGCATAGTCTCAAAATATTGCCTCATTTATTTCTATGAAAGAATAGTGCTTAGTGAATAATCCCTATTTATTTTGTTTTGTCAACATTTCAATCTTTGAATGCTATCTGTCATGGTAACTCCAATCTGATTTTCTATTATTTTGGTGACAATGACTTATATTTGTCATGATTTCTCTCTCCCTCTGTTTTATGTAATGCATTGAATGTCTATTTTAGTACTAAATGCATTTACGGTTATCATGAGGAATCTGTCACTTGTATGCCAGCTTCCCAATTTAACCAAATCACTTTTTTAGAGAATACATAACTCTTGTCTATATATAAATATCTCTCCATATCTCACTTATTGAGAAGGCTTTTTACTCCTACGTGGTTTTGATAACAAAGAATTCAAGTCTATCTATAATAATTTTGGTGTGGGAGAGTTTTCTTTCTGAATATATTTATATCTCTAAAAAGTGCATTCTCGCTCTGAACGAATATTAGGAATTGAGTTAATGAAATATTGATTAAATACAGGAAAATGCTGAAATAATTTATAGCAAAAAATGTGTTTACTGGAGCAAAGCATTACAACAAACAACATGTGGATCGAAACCGAAAAATATACAATTGTTTTTTCTCACACCTTTTAAAAGAAACTAATTTAAAAGTCTTGCCCGACAGGAGCAGGAAGGTGGGGAAAAGTATCAATGCACCACTTTATGTTTTAAAAATATACAGGGTTATTCACAGAGCGGTGAAAAGCAGGAGAATGACTGGAGAATGGAAAATTCTAGGTCAAAATAGCCGATTTGGTAAGATAAATGGGAGAGTTTTTCTGGTTTGGCTATTTTGACCAAGAATTTTCCATTCTCCTGTCATTCTCTTGCTTTTCACCGCTCTCTGAATAACCATGATAATATTTTTAATAACCTATAAACAGTTTTGGAATAATTAACTCTAAAAATCACATTATTTTAAATCTCAAACAAATAACGAACAAGAATCAACATAACAATAATGGATTTTGTTCACAGGAGCTCAAGTGAAACGGAAAACATAAAGCTCACAAAAGGTGAAGGAAAATACGCAAGCAATTGGGTTTTACTTATATGAATGAGTAAGGCTGATAGAGAAGCAAAACAGAATAATTCCATAAGTGCCGAAGTGACTTCAATAATGGTCGTGATGAGACACTTCCTGTTTGTGCAGAGGATGTCCAAAATTACAATACATCCCTTACGGCAAACATGATCAGTTGAGTAATGGGCATAACTGGCAGGACAGAAAAATGCCACTATGGCTGTGAGTTAACCATTGGCCTCAGACTTGCCCGAGAACCGTATTGACTATATGCACAATCTCACGACCAGGAAATAATTAGTACATTTGTCATATATATCTTAAATTTACTTGTATCACAGACTGTTTTGTGCTTTTGGTGACTTAGTGGAAACACACCCCATTTTCAGTGTTATTAACTGGTTCGGGATGCACATGTAACAGTTTGGTCTCACAGCCAACTCTCTTGCTATGAGTTTGTCATTCTCAGTTGCGGATGTGGGATCGCTGTCCTCGTGGATCCACGGTTTGAGAGTAATACAGGCATTCCATTGTGTTCATTGGTTTTCTAGCTTTGTTGGATGGAATGGTATGGACATTCACCAGTGTGCCTTTCCATCGCTAAGGAGTTGGCCTCATGGTCAATGCTTACACTTAAAATAGGCCGATTATTTGCGCTTTTGACTTTTTGTGTCTGTATGGAAATGTATTGGAGACACTTTAGTTTTATCCGTAATTTACATGCTTTTGTTTCTGCAAACCTAGGCTGATTTTTCAGGGGTACAGTTTCACCATGACTGTATTTTGGCTGGGTCGTAGGACAACTTCGTAACTTTTGCAGGTGCAGATTCATTTATTTATAATAATGAGTAGGGGATCATAGATGGCTCTGCTGTGTGGTCTAAATTGTTGTGAATTTCTTGGGTTTCCCGTGACAATTTACCCACCTCTCACAATTTCAGAAACCAGTGGAATAGTGAATGTACAGTTGTGTTCAAAATTATTCAACCCCCAATGCTGTAAAGGGTTTTAGGGAATTTAGTGTACATTTGTAATTGTATTCAGAATGAAATCCTACAAGGACTTTTTAAAGAACCATATGTGTCATGCCTGCTACTGCTCCTGCAGTACGGCCTTCCCAACAGAGAGGGCGCCAGTCTTTGAATCAGGCCACTTTGTATGCCACACCTGGTCAGGGATCTAGGCCTTTAAATATCAGTTCCAGTCTGTGCTCTGAGCCCTGACGTGGTTATTTCTAGCCTTCAGCGCGTTTCTACAGCTTATGATTATTGATTTTCTGGTTTGACTTCTGGCTTGTATTTTGACTGTGTTTTCTGCTTTATCCCTTGGCATATGTTTACCTCGTGTACCAACCTCTGGCTTGTTTATACTACGATATCTCTCCTGTCCCTGATCTGTACTTCTGTGTATTCTAGATTAGTACCTGGCCATTCTAAGGACCAGCTTCTCAGTTTAGGGTCCTTTCTTGCCTTTCTGGGTTTTGTCTGCGTGCTGGGTGACCCTATATCCTTACATTACGTCAGGGCCATGGACCCTGCAGACATTGCTCAGCAGTTTACTGCTTGCTGTACCCATATAAGGGAGGCTGATGCCAAGATGTATCGTTTTGCAATGTTGCTGGAAACGCTCTTGGAGAATACAGAATGCATGCAGTCTCCTTCACCTGCTCCTATAACCCATTCTGACACTTTGATGGTTAACTCTGCTGTTCCAGTGCAAATGTTGCCCTCTGTTACTTTCAGTGGTGAGGCTGCTGCATGCAGAGGATTTCTGAAGCAAATTGATTTATGTTTTGAGTTAAATCCTCTTATGTGTATAACTGACAGAGCTAAAGTATGTTTTCTTTTTAACCATCTCAGAGACAAGGCCTTAGACTGGGCTACTGCATTTTGGGAGTCTAATGATCACATAATAAATAACTACGAGGAATTTGTTTCCACCTTAAAAAGTGTGTTTAACCCTTCCAGAGGAACTAATCCTGCTATGAAACGGTTAATGAGGTTAAGTCAGGGAGACAGACCTGTGTTGGAATACGCTGTTGAATTTCAGAGACTTGCTGCCGAGGTTAATTGGGATAATGAAACTCTGGTGTCCTGTTTTCTGAAGGGTTTATCTGACTCTTTAACCCTTGCTATTACAGCAAGAGATCTTCCTGGGAATCTGAATGATCTAATTCCATTCTGTATGGAGATGGAGGATCAAATCAGGAACATGTGTAAAACAAAAGCGCAACCTAATAGGTTAATGCCGTATGTGTCTCCAGAGCTTAACCCTGCTGCATCTGACAACTCTGTACCTCAACCAATACAGTCTGGAGAGATTAAACCGTCAGAGGAGAGGGGACTGGTATCAGAGGTCAAGACATTATCTCCTTCTGTTTATAGAAAGCGTTGTTAGTTTACTATTGGGATTGAGGTGGGTTCCTCCATTATTCAGGTAGATGCACTTCTTGATTCAGGGGCAGAGGAAAATTTTATGGACACTACTTTTGCATTGGAGAAAGGGATTCCCTGTGTGGAAAAAAACCCACCTATAGCTATTCGTGCTATAGATGGCAGACCCCTTTCCAACCCATATATTTCTAAGGAGACCAGTCCTATTTCCATGTCTGTAGGAGTTCTCCATAAAGAGACTGTGGTATGCCAACTCCTATAATCTCCTTCATGTCCTGTTGTTTTGGGGTATCCCTGGTTACAAAAACACAATCCAGTCATAGACTGGAGAAGAAACACTGTTCTGTCATGGAGCAAGTCTTGTTTTGATTCATGCATGATTCCTGTCAAGTCTGTGCACACTATAAATGTACCCACTGCTGCTCCTTTATCTGTATTGGTTCCTATACAGTATGAGGAGGTCAGGGAAGTTTTCAACAAAGGAGGGGCTGAGACTTTACCTGAGCATAGACCCTATGATTGTGCTATTACTCTCCTTCCTGGCACTTTTCCTCCCAAGGGACGAGTGAATCCTCTGTCTCAACATGAAAACCTCATATTAGAGGAGTACATAAAGGATTCCCTTGCTAAGGGCTTCATAAGGAAATCCACATCTCCTGCTGGTGCTGGGTTCTTTTTTGTCTCTAAGAAAGAGGGGGACTTAAGACCTTGCATAGATTATAGGGGTTTAAATAAAATAACAGTGAAAAATGCCTATCCCATTCCATTGATTGCTGAACTCTTTGACAGGTTAAAAGGTTCCCAGATTTTTTCTAAGCTTGATTTAAGAAGCGCGTACAATTTAGTGCGCATTAAGGATGGTGATGAATGGAAAACCGCTTTCAATACCAGATCTGGTCACTATGAGTACCTTGTAATGCCCTTTGGGCTATGTAACGCTCCAGCTGTGTTCCAGGATTTTATAAATGATGTTTTGCGTGATTTCATACACGACTGTGTCATCGTGTATTTGGATGATATACTTATTTACTCACCTGATCTCGCTACTCACCACTTGCAGGTTAAAAAGGTTCTTCAGACGTTCTTGAACAATGGCCTTTACTGCAAATTGGAGAAGTGTCTCTTTGACCAACCTAAGTTAGCATTTCTAGGTTATGTCATTTCCAAAGAGGGATTTTCCATGGACCCGGCTAAACTTACTGCTGTTACTGACTGGCAATGTCCTATAGGGCTAAAAGCTATTCAGAGATTCATAGGGTTCGCCAACTACTACCGCAGGTTCATACTCAATTTCTCCACAATACTGGCACCCATTACCAATATGACCAAGAAGGGAGCCAATACCCGTATTTGGTCCCCTGAAGCCGTTAAAGCCTTTGAGACTCTTAAAGAGGCTTTTTCTACAGCCCCTATACTTGTCCACCCTGATCCAAGGAAGCCTTTCATCCTAGAGGTTGATGCCTCTGAGACAGGAGTAGGAGCTGTTCTCTCCCAAAGAGAATCCCCTGACCAACCACTCAAGCCTTGTGGCTTCTTTTCCAAGAAATTATCTAGTGCTGAAAGGAACTATGATATCGGTAACCGAGAACTCCTGGCTATCATTTCTGCTTTGAAGGAGTGGAGACACCTACTTGAAGGAGCTCCTACTCCCACTATGATTCTGACTGACCATAAAAACCTGACCTTTATTGCCGATGCCAAAAGACTGTCATCCCGTCAAGCCCGGTGGTCGATGTTTTTGACTCATTTCAATTACATAATCACCTATAGGCCCGGTAACAGAAATGCGAAGGCAGACGCGCTTTCCAGGCAGTTTGAGGTCACAGAACAGCAAGATAGACCAGTGGAGTCGATTGTTCCTCTGGAGAGAGTAGTGGCAGCTACTCATCTCACCCTTACTTCTACACTCCTTACTCGTATCCAAGCTATGCAAAGTACAGCTCCTCCTGAGACTCCTTCTGACAAGTTGTTTGTTCCTGACGCAGAAAGAAAGGAACTACTCTCTTGTTATCATGCCTCCAGGCCAGCCGGTCATCCTGGTATAAAAAGGACATTGTCAGCCCTTACACCGATGTACTGGTGGCCAGACATTGCCAAGGATGTGAGAGAATATGTACAGGCATGTGTGGTATGTGCACAATCCAAAGCCTCTACTCAATGTCCTGCAGGGCTATTGCAACCACTAGCCATCCCTGACAAACCATGGTCACATATTTCTATGGATTTCATAGTAGATTTGCCACCTTCTGAAGGGCATACAGTGATTTTGACCATTGTTGATCGCTTTACTAAAATGGTTCATCTGGTTCCTCTCAAGAAATTGCCAACATCTAAAGGTCTAGCCAACATATTTGCCAAAGAGGTATTCAGATTACATGGTTTGCCTCATGAAATTGTCTCTGATCAGGGTCCACAGTTCATTTCTAGATTTTGGAGAAATTTCTGTTCACAGTTGGGTATTAAAGTATCATTTTCTTCTGCTTATCACCCACAGTCCAATGGAGCTGCCGAACGTGCCAATCAGTCTAGTGAGAACTACATTCGTAGCTTCTCTTCTCAAGGGCAAGATGATTGGGTATCTTTGCTTCCTTGGGCTGAATTTGCTCTGAACAGTAATGTTAATGCCTCGTCTGGTCACTCCCCGTTTTATGTTGCCCATGGTTTCCAGCCTACTTTTTTGCCATCCCCTAGTGCTGACACTGGTCTTCCTGACTTGGACTCCTATGTTCAGTCTCTTCATAAAGTGTGGACTTTGGTACGTTCCAACCTCTGTCACGCTGCAGTCCAACAGAAGACCTATGCAGATAGGCATAGGCGGATGGGTCCTTCCTATGTTCCAGGCCAGAGAGTCTGGTTGTCTACCCGTAACATTAAGTTACGTGTGCCATCAATGAAATTTGCTCCGCGGTACATTGGTCCATTCAAAGTCCTAAGACGTATCAACGAAGTCAGTTATGCGCTGGACCTACCTCATACCCTCCGTATACCGAATACCTTTCACACCTCCTTGTTGAAGCCCCTTCTGTGCAATCGGTTCACCACTGTTATTCCTCGACCACGTCCTGTTCTGGTCCAGGGACAAGAAGAATTTGAGGTCCAGTCCATTGTTGATTCCCGTCATTCCCGTGGTGGTCTTCAATATTTGGTGCACTGGAGAGGGTATGGCCCGGAGGAATGCTCATGGGTTCCTACTTCTGATCTCCATGCCCCCCGTCTGGTCCGGGCCTTTCACCGTTCTCATCCCACTGCTCCGGGATCTCGGCGCCCAGAGGGCGCTCGTGGAGGGGGGGGGGGTACTGTCATGCCTGCTACTGCCATGCCTGCTACTGCTCCTGCAGTACGGCCTTCCCAACAGAGAGGGCGCCAGTCTTTGAATCAGGCCACTTTGTATGCCACACCTGGTCAGGGATCTAGGCCTTTAAATATCAGTTCCAGTCTGTGCTCTGAGCCCTGACGTGGTTATTTCTAGCCTTCAGCGCGTTTCTACAGCTTATGATTATTGATTTTCTGGTTTGACTTCTGGCTTGTATTTTGACTGTGTTTTCTGCTTTATCCCTTGGCATATGTTTACCTCGTGTACCGACCTCTGGCTTGTTTATACTACGATATCTCTCCTGTCCCTGATCTGTACTTCTGTGTATTCTAGATTAGTACCTGGCCATTCTAAGGACCAGCTTCTCAGTTTAGGGTCCTTTCTTGCCTTTCTGGGTTTTGTCTGCGTGCTGGGTGACCCTATATCCTTACAATATGCAACTAAAATGACATCAATTGGTTTTGTAATACAGTAGTAAATGTTTCTTTTGTGAATTCTTCATTGACACAATTATTCAACCCCTTAAAGACTACCACTCTGAAGAACAGAGGTTCATTCAAGTGTTTTCAATCAGGTATTGAAAACACCTGTGGATGTCACGGAGCAGCAATAAAGCATAATAAGCACCAATTAGGCAGCTTTAAAATGACTATGATACTCAGCTCCTTCTAGACATTTACTGGTGTGGTTACAAACATGGTGAAGTCAAGAGAGTGGTCCAGGAAGACAAGAGAAGAGGTGATTACTCTTCACAGGAAGGGCAATGGCTATAAGAAGATTGCAAAGATGTTAAACATACCAAGAGAGACCATAGGAAGCATCATTCGCAAATTCAAGGCAAAGGGCACTGTTGAAACGCTACCTGGTCGTGGCAGAAAGAAGATGCTGACTTTGACTGCTGTGCGCTACCTGAAGTGTAGAGTGGAGAAAAGTCCCCGTGTGACTGCTGAGGAACTGAGAAAAGATTTGTCAGATGTGGGTACTGAAGTTTCAGCTCAGACAATACGGCGCACACTGCGTAATGAAGGCCTCCATGCCAGAACTCCCAGGCGCACCCCCTTGCTGTCTCCAAAGAATAAGAAGAGTTGACTGCAGTATGCCAAAAGTCATGTGGACAAACCACAGAAGTTTTGGGATAGTGTTCTGTGGACTGATGAAACAAAATTAGAACTGTTTGGGCCCATGGATCAACGCTATGTTTGGAGGAGGAAGAACAAGGCCTATGAAGAAAAGAACATCTTGCCTACTGTGAAGCATGGCGGGGGGGTCAATCATGCTTTGGGGCTGTTTTGCTTCTGCAGGTACAGGGAAGCTTCAGCATGTGCAAGGTACCATGAATTCTCTTCAGTACCAGGAGATATTGGATGACAATGTGATGCAGTCCGTTACAAACCTGAGGCTTGGGAGACGTTGGACCTTTCAACAGGACAATGATCCCAAGCATACCTCCAAGTCCACTAGAGCATGGTTGCAGATTAAAGGCTGGAACATTTTGGAGTGGCCATCGCAGTCACCTGACTTAAATCCGATTGAGAACCTCTGGTGGGACTTAAAGAAAGCAGTTGCAGTGCGCAAGCCTAAGAATGTGACTGAACTGGAGGCTTTTGCCCATGACGAATGGGCGAAGATACCCGTAGATCGCTGCAAGACACTTGTGTCAAGCTATGCTGCACGTTTAAAAGCTGTTATAACTGTAAAAGGATGTTGTACTAAGTACTAAGATTGAATGTCACTTGGGGGTTGAATAAAACTGATAATGATGTGAGCACAGAAAAGACATTTGTGGTTATTTCATTATAAATGTTATGTTATATTTGTCTGACCTACACGTGCCTCTTTGATTTAATTGTAAGCAAGATGACTGAATGATCAATCAATGTCAAACTAGCCAAAACACTCAATTTCAGTGGGGGTTGAATAATTTTGAACACAACTGTATGTCTTTGTGTAAGTAAAATGTAGGCAGATGAAGAATTGTATTAAATGCACTGAGGCTAGAAGACGCAATGGTACACATCTTAAAACTGAAGACTCTTAAATTACCCATATATATATGACATACTGGAAAATGAGAGAAATCTCTATGTATCCTTCCTGGTAAAATACTTTATAAATAAATAAATAAATAAATATATCTGTTATTTTAGCACGTTTATTTTCTCAGTTGCATGTAACAGATGTGAAGAGAAAGAGCTTGGGCAGTCCATGAGGATTGCTTCTTGGCTGAATTTATGCATTGTTCTGTGCAGAGATTGGCACATTTTTTTTGAGAAAGTATTTTACCAGGTTGTATACTTTCACTCGTTTTCAAGTATGTCCTGGGTGGTGAGTATGTACTGTTAGGTGTCTTGCCCAAGGACAGTTACTGGAGAGGTGCTCTTGCTGGGATCAAACCTGTGTCTCTATAGTTATAGAGCAGTGATGTTACCTCTACTCCACCCAGTTCCTCTAAAGAAATAGGATTTAGAGGTGTTTATTAGTGATGAGCCGAACACCCCTGTGTTCGGTTCGTATCCGAACAGCTGAACGGCCGAAATGTTCGAATACGAACTTTAACATTGTTTTCATCAATGGGGGCCGAACACGCAAAATGTGTTCACAGTTCTCCTAAATGTACCGGCGGCTGCGGGGACATTTAGGAGACCTGTGGCTGCGGCCCCCTGCCCCCGTAACTCACCTGTCCTGCAGCTGTCCCGGCCTCCTGTTCCCCGGTCCATCAGCTC
Organism: Leptobrachium leishanense; assembly: GCA_009667805.1. Taxonomy (NCBI): domain Eukaryota; kingdom Metazoa; phylum Chordata; class Amphibia; order Anura; family Megophryidae; genus Leptobrachium; species Leptobrachium leishanense. The sequence continues at coordinate 32,078,262 of CM019071.1, read as the reverse complement.
CTCCGGTCCGTCTGGCCATGGCTCCTCTGCCCCACGTCTTCATGCTGAATGATCTGATTGGGAAAAGTCCTGCACCTGACCTGGACTTTGCCCGATCAGGGCTCTAATTCAATATTGAGCCCTGATTGGACAAAGTCCAGGTCAGGTGCAGGACTTTGCCCAATCAGAGCTCAGCATGAAGATGAGGCGTGGGGGCAGAGCTTTAACCAAGCTCTGATTGGTTAAAGTCGGCGCAAGACTTTAACCAATCAGAGCTTGGTTAAAGCTTATCTTCATGCTGTGCTCTGATTGGGCAAAGTCCTGCACCTGACCTGGACTTTGCCCAATCAGGCCTCAATATGGAATTAAAGCAAGCCCTGATTGGGCAAAGTCCAGGTCAGGCGCAGGACTTTGCCCAATCAGATCATTCAGCATGAAGATGTGGGGCAGAGAGGAGCCGCGGCCAGGCGGACCGGAGGAGCTGACGGACCAGAGAACAGGAGGCCGGGACAGCTGCAGGACAGGTGAGTTACGGGGGCCGCAGCCACAGGTCTCCTAAATGTACCGGCAGCCACCGGTACATTTAGGAGACCTGTGGACGCATTTTTTATTATGGAATGTCCGTGGTCAAACAAACCGCGAACATCCCATAATGTTCGGCATTCGCCGAACACCCGAACGGCCGATGTTCGAACTCACGTTCGAATCAATCCGAACGCCCATCCCTAGTATTTATCAGTCCATAAACCCTTCCATTTTCATACTTTGGCATTGATGTCATTATAAATTAACCTAAAGGAATGTGATTGACACTCAGTTATGTGAGTTTACTGTAAGGATGAATATGTCAAACAAGGTAAGCATCATAGCAGGTTTCCAAATTCCTTAATGCTTTATGTATGATGTGGAGAGCAGGTAACATGTGCCTCTAAGGCTGTTGCGGATATATATATCTCCATAGATGGAATTTTATCATGGGAGATTTAGTTCTGCAACAGTTGGAGAGCCATGTGTTTGGCCCGCAGTATGCAGTTTTGTCTGCTGTTTAGGTTCCCTAAGGATTAACTCGCTATAGTCTCTTAAGCAGTGAGAAGAGGATGAATCAATATACGAGCTAATCACAGGATTCTGAGCAGGATGGAGCTATTGCTAGATTACAGAGTGTGAGAGAAAAGTCAGCGATTGAAATCCCACCAGACTTGTGCTACAGATTCAAGGAAAATTTAATTATTCTTAATGCAAAGTATATGAAGGCAGTTGTAGAAGCCTGCATGACGGTAATCTAATATATTTTGAAATATATAATATACTTTTATTTGGTTATTACATCAGAAGGAAGATACTATTATATTTTCCTTCCATTATAAATTGAATCCTCATAAGGCTCAGATGGAATAATCATCCAGGGATCTATTCCAAGTACAGCAGTAAATTACTAGTGGTGCCTAGCAAAAATATACCTAGAGGTAAATCAATATTATTTGAGTTTGCCAGTGGAATCTAGCAGAGGGCTGTAGACATTAATTATTTGTGTATTTTTAACCACTATTACCCCTGACAAAGCCTCTTTTTGCAATGACGATGGAACGCGAGGTTTAGCTGAGCCTTTATTCCCCTTTGTTTCTTTTGATAAAAACATTCTGAAAATAAGGAATCCAATGAATCCTCCGTCTCTTTCTTGGTATGAGTAAGCACAAAGAGTGCCGAGGTATTTACCATTAAAATGCATAATCTCTTTGATGTCCTACAAGTAATTAGGGACCTTCTTCAGGTAACAGTAGGCATGTACAGTGTATGAATGAAACAAGCAAACCAAAACCAAATGTAAATGTCAGGTACTGTACCGGGTTGGTACAGAAAATGCAGGATTCTGAGCCCGGGATGCGGTGATGCCAAAACAGGGGTCTGCGGCGAGGGGTGAGGTTGCTGCTGGAGGCAGCAAAAACAAATAAACTTGAAGCAGGGGGGAATCAGGAAACACACTGGGACAGCAGGGTCTTGAATACACAGGATACCAAAAGGTCTAGAAACATACACAAGGAAGGTTTGCTAGCACGGTAAGGATTTGGTTCAGGAGAGCCACAACACTCGTTTGCTCTTTCTGGAATCAGAAAACAACTAATGTTGAAGCAGGGAACAGAAGGGGTGTGGCACTTCTATTAACAGATACAGTCAGGTCCAGAAATATTGGGACATTGACACAATTCTAACATCTTTGGCTCTATACACCACCACAATGGAGTTGGAATGGAACAAACACAATGTGCTTTAACTGCAGACTGTCAGCTTTAATTTGAGGGTGAACGGTGTAGGACTTACAGCAGTTTGCAGATGTGCCTCCCACTTGTTAAGGGACCAAAAGTAATGGGACAATTGGCTTCTCAGCTGTTCCATAGTCAGGTGTGTGATATTCCCTCATTACCCCAATTACAATGTGCATATAAAAGGCCCAGAGTTCATTTCAAGTGTGCTATTTGCATTTGGAATCTGTTGCTGTCAACTCTCAAGATGAGATCCAAAGAGCCTTCACTATCAGTGAAGCAAGCCATCATTAGTCTGAAGAAACAAAACAAACCCATCAGAGAGATAGCAAGAACATTAGGCGTGGCCAAAACAACTGTTTGGAACATTCTCAAAAAGAAGGAACGCACTGGTGAGCTCAGCAACACCAAAAGATCCGGGAGACCACGGAAAACAACTGTGGTGGATGAATGAAGAATTCTTTCCCTGGTGAAGAAAACACCCTTCACAACAGTTGGCCAGATCAAGAACACTCTCCAGGAGGTAGGTGTATGTGTGTCAAAGTCAACAATCAAGAGAAGACTTCACCAGAGTAAATACAGAGGGTTCACCACAAGATGTAAACCATTGGTGAGCCTCATAAACAGGAAGGCCAGATTAGAGTTTGCCAAACAACACCTAACAAAGCCTTCACAGTTCTGGAACAAGATCCTATGGACAGATGAGACCAAGATCAACTTGTACCAGAGTGATGGGAAGAGAACAGTATGGAGAAGGAAAGGAACTGCTCATGATCCTAAGCATACTACCTCATCAGTGAAGCATGGTGGTGGTAGTGTCATAGCGTGGACATGTATAGCTGACAATGGAACTGGTTCTCTTGTATTTATTGATGATGTGACTGCTGACAAAAGCAGCAGGATGAATTCTGAAGTGTTTCGGGCAATATTATCTGCTCACATTCAGCCAAATGCTGCAGAACTCATTGGACGGCGCTTCACAGTGCAGATGGACAATGATTCAAAGCATACTGCAAAAGCAACCAAAGAGTTTTTGAAGGGACAGAAGTGGAATGTTATGCAATGGCCAAGTCAATCACCTGACCTGAATCCCATTGAGCATGCATTTCACTTGATGAACACAAAACTGAAGGGAAAATGCCCCAAGAACAAGCAGGAACTGAAGACAGTTGCAGTAGAGGCCTGGCAGAGCATCACCAGGGATGAAACCCAGCGTCTGGTGATGTCTATGCATTCCAGACTTCAGGCTGTGATTGACTGCAAAGGATTTGCGACCAAGTATTAAGAAGGGAAAGTTTGATTTATGATTATTATTCTGTCCCATTAATTTTGGTCCCTTAACAAGTGGGAGGCACATCTGCAAACTGCTGTAAGTCCTACACCGTTCACCTGAGTTGGATGTACATACCCTCAAATTAAAGCTGACAGTCTGCAGTTAAGCACATTGTGTTTGTTTCATTCCAACTCCATTGTGGTGGTGTATAGAGCCAAAGATGTTAGAATTGTGTCGATGTCCCAATATTTCTGGACCTGACTGTAGGTCAGATGACCTGGAGTGTGTGAGTGTGTGTTTTGGTGCATTAACTATTTAGCTGCTGGAACACAGTGCTGGAAACAGAACTGACATGAAGTGCAGGATTGGAAGGGTGCTGCCCTGCATGGATCAGGAGCCTGACAGTAAAATGGGGGGCATATGTTAAACACACTTATCCTGACATTAACACTTACATATCCGAATGCTACAGTTAGCGTTCAGTATGTAATCTAGTACTAAAACTTTCAAAGTAATGTGTGTTCTCATGCTGGGGTTCACTGACATTTAATTACTCAATTCTAACAATACCGAAAGTGTATGTTATTTTTCTTATACCGCCATCATCAATGCATTTTCCCTTAGAATAGGGCATGACTGTCGAGAGTAGTATTTAACCTCCCTGGTGGTATTCCCGAGTGTGGCTCGGGGTTAAATTTCAGTGCCAAAAATGGTAACCCCGAGCCACAATTAGGCTGATACATACCTGTCCCTGCGTTCCCTCAATGTCATTCCACAGTCACCTATGTCCGATTGTAGCATCCTGCTTCTGGGTTCCTGTCACGAGAAGGGAACCCGGAAGCAGGACACCGTCCGTGATCAGACGGAGGTGACTGCGGGAGGACATCGAGGAAGTGCAGGGACAGGTATGTATCAGCCCAAGTGTGGCTCGAGGTTACCGTTTTTGGCACTGAAATTTATCCTCAAGCCACACTCTGGTATACCGCCAGGGAGGTGAAAAGAATGCACCGATTTGAAATAAAAAAATATTCCATAATCGGACCAACAGGAAGGTTAATCAAAAGAAAATCAGAAAGGAACCCATTCAAAGTGGAGTCATGATGAATGTGCTCAGAAGGCTACAATTAAAAAAATTGTCAAGACCAGGGTAGAGGACAGCACTGTCAATGCAGTATTGAAGTTCTCTAATATATCAAAATGTTGAGTTTGGTTTAGAGGCCTGCTCAAAGACATGAACATAAGGATGGAGACAGCTTCTCAGACTCTTGTGCATCTTACCAACTAAACTTTGGATCGAGTGCTCATTTGGCTCTGTGTGTGAGATTCGACAAAAGAGAAGAGAAGGCTGTGGAAGGGTGATGATTCACAATATATAACTAATGGGACTAATTATCCAAAGACCATTAAATAACAACAGGCATTCTTTTGTCACTTTCAAAAGTGACAATTTACTTTTTGGAATTTGTTAAAGACACCTTAGAGCACACCGAGGTTATCAGTGTCACATGATGGTGGCACGTGTTATGGTAATTTCCAGGCGCATGAGATAGCCAAGTGGATCCTGACTCACATAAAGATCCCTTTATTGATGTATATCCGTTATCATCAAGCAATTGAAGCAAACAATACAGGTAAGAAATTGACCACAAATAAAGCATTGTCATCATTAATTGTCTAAGGTGCCAGCTGGTGAGTAAGATAAAGGTTCTACAGTTTTCCGCAGTCACTCGGTCTACACATACATTGTTTCCTTCTATGTCACCTAATTTTACCATGTTTGCTAATGCACTGTAAGGCTAGGGTCAGAGTGGGGCAGTCGGAACGCGCGTGCAGGCGCACTAAATCACGGCGGCAGTAGCAGCACATAACGGCCAATGACGGCCAATATACGCAGTACGTGCGTACAAAAGTGCGCCGACACCACGCAACCGGCAAATGAACGCATTTTTCTCAGAACGTGAAACCGCTGCTACAGACGTACAGAGTGCGCTGCGGCCGCATGGCAGCGTGTGTGCGTGATTAGGAGACGTCAGACACTGCTAGTGTGCGGCCTACATAACGTTCAAACAGCCGGATTTCCCTAGAATTGCGTTGGTGAGTACCTGCGACTGTGCGACTGTGGTCGTCTGACCACTTAAGCGTATTCCGTGAAAAAATGCGTGCGCACGCATCGACGTACATTTTGACGGTGGCCGCAGAAAATGCGCTCATCTGTCCCCAGCCTTAGAAGTTAAAGTTGAGTTATTTACAGCATCAGTCTTACTATAATTATAGACTGAGACTTTTACGATTTACATAAAACAGTCGTTAAACTTTTGTGATTTTGGTTTAATTTTGAGTATTTATTACACGGGGTGAAATTGTTGGAAACGTAAAAAAAAAAATATTAAAATGTTCAAAAGCAAGTAATGGAAAGTGCGTGACTGGATGAAAATTATGTTTTAATAAAACAGTACTGTGCATGTCAGGAATTATTAGTTAAATGTCTAAATTGTGCAGTTTTATGTGTCTGAATCTTAGTTTATTGAATGAGCCTTAGAGTTATGTTTGGAAGCAGATAGCACAGAATCCATAACTTACTCAAATTAGGAGAAGTAAAATATATTATACTTTCCATTTGAAATAAGTTCTGCGTTGAATAAAGCAGATAAAAGCTTATGATTGTAGTTAACATTTTACCTGCAAAAGTAGTCATTTGTGAACATCTCAGGGTCTGATATTTTCTTTGTTTTAAATGCTATATTTTTAAAAGCAGTTTATTACTTTTTCAAGAAGGATACAAACAACGACAGACAGACAATAAGGCTAGGGTCAGATGAGTGCATTCTGTGCAGACTGTGCGTCCGTGTACAACGGACGTACTTTCTGACTGACGACAAGGTAGTGGCCACACAGTCCGTTTTTGTGACTGACGGTTTTTTTGACTGATGTAGAAGGGAAAATAAATTAATATGAAAAACTTTTTGTCCGTCAAAATGCTGGACGTCAAAAATGCAGTCCATCTGACTTCGTTCCATCACTCACACACAAAGCTATGCGGATGTTGCGGACGCAGCACACTCTGTGCGTCCGTTCTAGCAGATTTATGTTCTTGCCTAACCTGCGTCCATTTGCCGCGTCCGTTGTGCGTCCGCAGTTTGGTGTGGATGTATTTCGTGTGTGGGGCTCCATTGGTCATAATTATCTGCTATAACGGACGTACAAATGTGCAGCAACACGGACGTGATCAGTGAGCTCGTCTGACACGGGCCTAAAAGGATGACAATTATATATAAGAGAGGGAGATACATCAATAATAAATGTCATTGATGCAAAAATTGAACAAAACCATATTTGGGGAAGGGAAGGCAGTAAACCTAGCAAGCAATGGAGAGTTCCTTTAACAGATCATTCATGGGAGACATATGAATAAATTCGGGGGGATACAAGCTGAGGAAGGTGTTGAGGCTCCAACTTGATTGACATTTAACATGGGTTGCTAAGCAGAGGAAAGAACTGTTCAAGTACTGCGGACGTTGTGATGTATTTTGTTCCGTCCTATGAATAAAACAATTTATATTTATAATATATGTGGAAAGAGCAGTACGGATGTATTCCTAGCAATTGTTATGCTAAAGCAGGTCATTGTGCATACACAACAGGTCATCCTGAGAGATGGCTAAGGGAGGGCTTAGTACCTAGATAAAACTAGACCTGGGATATGGGACTCCCAACAGTGTTCTAAATTGTTGAAAAAATTTGTTCCAATATGCTTGAACCAACAAACTCCCATCAAATGCCGACTGGGTAGAGTAGAGGTAACATCACTGCTCTAAACCATGGAGACTGTGAAGACACAGGTTCGAATGACAGCCAGAGCACCACTCCAGTAAGTGTCCTTGGGCAAGACACCTAACGGTACATACTCGCCACCCAGGACATACTTGAAAACTAGAGAAATCTCTTCTCAATGTATCCTTCCTGGTAAAATACTTTCTCAAAAGAAAGTGTGGAAATATGTTTTACATTGTCACTGCATAGCCTGGAAATTTGTGGAAAGATATGGCAACGTCAAACAAGGTCCAGACACCAGCTGTTGGGACTGCTGGATTTCATAGAAGTATCCATAAAAGAAAGACTTTAGTGTTCCAATCGGACGCAAGGACAAGATTTATTAGATTTTTTGGATAGCAAAGAAAAAGTTGCATTGTGATTCTTATCAAGCAGGTAAAAAAACCATTCAAAGGGGGTTTTAAAGCTTTTGGTGACATTCATGAAATGACAGGATATGAAAATCAAGATTCTGCAGTCTCTAAGCTCGTGTGAAGTAGTCTGTTGGAGACAATTGTAGTCCAGTTTATTATCCAGGGAGTGGCCACTGGAAAGCAGGATAGATGAAAAACTGGACAGCTAGGATATACCTTAGGTCCAGACACCAGAAATGACATGCTTGTTTCAAAACAGAGGGTGCCGCTTTAACTGCAATATCCCTTTAAGAGCGATTGGCTGAAAAAAAGGCTAATTCAAAGTAAATCTTCACTTTGGGATTTTTATGAACAAGGGAGCATGGAAAAACTAGCTAATATTAGTAATTGCTAAATCTTATTTAGCACTGTTTGCACCGTATCCCACGCACACGTTCACGTGTTTCATGGTTTTCCAATTTTACGGATGCTTCAATAAGAATATGGTCAGAATGGATGAGGAAAATAGTGTTTAATTTTATTTTAGAGAAAAGACCTTAGTAGTCAATCTGGTTAATAAACAAGTGAAGTGTACATGAAAACAGATTGCAATTTCAATATATTTTATTGCATTATATGGTTCAGAGGAGACTGCTTAGAGGAAATTGCGCATTGGCTGACATTAAAGCTGGGCAGGCATCTAAAACAAACCGTTTCTTGTGCTCTATTGATTACTGAAACTTATTTGTTGCTCATTTTCAAATGGAATGGTCCAGCAATCTTTAGATATATTTTTCCATGTTTTAAATAATACATTTGGTCTCGCAGCAGACTGCATAAGTAGTATGGAAGAAACTTCTGCGAGCAAACTTCCTCGTATATTGATATACAGACAGTCCTTGCGTTACAATGGGTTCTGTTCTGATGGCATCTTCATAATTCCCGTTGGACGTATGTTGAATATGTTCAAGATACGACAATGTCCCGTTCTTACATCACAGCGATATTGTCGTTAGTCCGAGTCCAGCATATGTTACGTACCAGATTTCAAATTATTTTTTTTGTGTTATTGCTATGTAATATTAGTGTATTTTAAGGTTTTAAAGGTTGATTGAGAACACAAACATGAAGCAAAAAAGAGGCTGACACCCTTTTGCATTTCAAGGTTGTGTGCAATGATCGTTGCAAGGATCGTCGCAAGCGCGAGTGGTCCTAAGTCGTGTATGTTGTAACTCGAGGACTGTCTTTATTCCTTTTGTCCTATGCCCTTCACTATAAAAAATAAAACATGAATATGGCACAAACTGGTAAATAATTGTCACGCTTCCATACATTCCAACCCTGCCCCCTGGTGGTGAGAGTGACCCGGGCCAGGTCTCACCTTGTCTGGGCTCTCCTCTTCTGCCCCAGGAATTTACCATAGCCACTTAAGTTTCGGAATTTCAGTGAAATTTTGGTGCTTTTCACTTCGGTGCACTTCAATGATTCCATCTCGCTGAAAGTTTGGTGAATTCACTATTTAGCGAATGGTCACTGCAGTGTGCTGAAAAAGGAGTAGCTGAAGCCCCACAAAAAAGTTGGAGAATGTCGCCGTAGTGGCCTTGGCAAAGTCTAATGAACTGCAAAAGGAAGACGGGGAAAAAAACTTTTTTTGAAAACTGGGAAAGAAAAATTTTGTCTAAGAAAAAATAAATACAAAAAAAGTGTTCTAAAAAATAAAATAAATAGGGTTTTGCTGAAAATAAAAAACAAAATTTGAAAAGGAAAATGATAAAATATGTTTTTACATTGAATCCTATGGGATTCACTTCTTTAACCCCTTAGGGACTGGGGACGTATCATGTACGTCGTGGTCTCCCTTAGACTCGTGGATGTACATGATAACCTCCCTCCCGCCCGATACTTGCCTTCCCCGTGGGGCTCCCGCAGCGGAATGGTAAGCTGGAAGCCTGCCCCGCCTCTTCAGGGAGCCCAGCCAGCGCTATGATGTCCCACCGGCACCTGTAGTAAGAACCAGGAAGGGGAGGGGGGCTCCTTTGGACAGATTTTCATAAAACCGCCCAGTCACTAAGGGGTTAAACCTGTCAAACTGAAACACCAAAAATCCTGTAATTTCACTGACACTTCGGTGCAGTTCGGCATTCTGTGAATAGATGAACCATTACTTCTCTATGGGACAATTTTGCTGCCGCTGAGGATCGCCAAAGATCACCAAACTGCAGAGAACTGCACCATATTTTGCAATATTTTCTCCTGTATTTGGTGAACTGACAGCTTATGAAAAGTTGAACAGCTCCGAAATTGCATCAAATGGTAAAATTCACTGTTCGGTGCAATTCGGTGGCAAGTTCCGGGTTTAGTAAATAATCTCTATGATTTTTGGACACTGTCGGTTGAGCCCTAATCGATTTATATCTCATCACTCATGTCTATCAAACACGTTGGATTATGTATTATTATTTTTTTTTAAATGTTGTGCTTTTTTCTTTCCTCATACTGATTTCGCATTTAAGAGCATATAGTTAGTTATAGTTACAGACAAGCAGAATAAAGGTGTGCATCCATCAAGTTCAGACCTTTCACACATCACGTATTGCTGCTGTTAATCCAAAAGAAGGCAGAAAAAACCCTAGTCTGATGTGTTCGCTAATTATACAACATACTGGAAAAAAGTTCCTTCTTGACCCCAGAATGAAGTCATATTTCTCCCTGGATCAAGCAACTTTAACCCACATATTAAATATTGTAACCCTTAATAATATGTTTATGCCGGAAGTCATCCTGTCGTTGTTTAAAATTCTGTATAGACTTTGACCCAACCACCTCAACAGGCAGACAATTCTGCGGCTTTATTGTTCTCACTGTAAAAACCTTTACTATGCTTTAGGCTGAATTTCCTTTTGTCCAGTTTAAATGGCGGCCTCTTGTCCTATGTAGTTCCATGCCAGTATTCACTTTTTTCCTAACCTCAGCTGTCCATGCACGCTGGACATTAATTAGTCTTTGTGGTTAACTTTTTGTTACAGTTATGGTGAACCTGTTTTTCTTCTGTTCTTTTTATATCATGTGCACAGTGGCCACATTGGCATGTCAATTGACATAATAAAATACATTGCTATCTATTACATGAATAGGAAATAGAAAAAAAAAGCATTCATATATTAGTTCATAAATTATCCGAGTCAGGGCTGGCGAGAGTCTATAAAAGGGCACCAATGCCACTATCAGACATGTGAAGCATCTACAGTGCTCTCTGCCTGTCTAAAGCCACGTCCAGCTGTCAGGACTTTAGAAAATTTGGATGGAGGCACTGGAGTTATAGTGACAGCAAGTGCTAGACAACAGCTGTTTTGTGTGCCACCTGACACTTAAGGGGTTAAAGAGAGCGCCAAAATGAAAGGGAAATTTTGGTGCTCTCTCATTCAGTGCACTTGGGTGATTTAAGTTCGTTGACCCTGCGGTGAATTCAGCATTCATTGAATGGAATCCGCCGAACTCCACCGATCAGCCCGCCGAAACGCCGCAGCCGAACGTCGTACGCTGCCGAACATACGCTGAACGCCGCCAAAAAAGCCGATCAGCCACCAAACTGGTAAAAAAACCATAACTCTGCTATTTAAAAAAAGGTTTTTAAAACAAAATAATGCATGAAAATACATGGAAATAATAAAAAAAGTCCTATAAAAAATAATATAACGGTCTGTTAAAGAATAAGAAAATCTCATAAAAAAATGGGAATCAAAACTTTCACCTAAAAATCCAGAAAAATAAAGATTTTTTTTATAAAAAATTAAATAAAAAGGCTTATTCGCTGAAACGGAAAAGAATAAGCAAGTGAATAAAAAAATTAATAAAAAGGGTAATATTTTTTAAATTTAATCCTATGGGATTCGCCTGTATAAACCTGATCGACTGAAACACTGAAACTGGGCATTTCACCAACATTTCGGTGCAGTTGTAGTTGTACCAATAAATTTAAAGAACAAGCAGGTGATACATGAAAATGCCTGTAAAAAATATTGCCTATTTGCGTCAATTCATTGAGTCTGTTCTATAAATGTACATAAAACCAAATATGATGAATCTGAAACAAGGGTAAGAAAGTATAAAAAATGTGAAAAGAAATCAAGCAGGCTGTGAGGGTGCAGTGAGATTGTGAATGGATTGCTGTGAGATCGGAATTCCCAGGCAGAGAATGAACACAGATTAAATTATGTGGTGAAAAAGCTGCAAGTGATGCATAGAAATACTGCCAATGAAAATCACAGAAGGAAATGAGATAGAAACAAATCATATGTAAATATTCATTAGAAATCAGAGTAGTCTAATATATTTGCCCAATGACAAGGGACCAAGTCTGAGGATGAAAAAGAAACAAGTAGAAAGAGATTGCTCAGTACACATATCAATAAGGAGTCCAAATCATGACTTGACTTCATGGATTATATCAGAATTTTTAAAATGTTTTCCAGTAATATTTAGTTTTTTAAAAAATGTATCTTCTTTGGTTCATATGATTATGTACAGTATATGCACTTTAAATTATTATTCATTGGGCCACTTATCCTGATTATTTATCTTCTCTATTGATGTTATTAAATAAACTACCATATTTTTCGCTCCATAAGACGCACCTGACCATAAGACGCACCTAGTTTTTAGAGGAGGAAAACAGGAAAAAAATATTCAGAATCAAATAGTGTAATAATGGATAATGCCCCAGCTCCTCTCATGGATATACTGCCCCAGCTCCTCTCATGGATATACTGCCCCAGCTCCTCTCATGAATAATGTCCCAGCTCCTCTTATGGACATACTGCCCCAGCAACTCTCATGGATATACTGTCCCAGCTCCTCTCATGGATATACTGCCCCCAGCTCCTCTCATGGATATACTGCCCCCAGCTCCTCTCATGGATATACTGCCCCAGCTCCTCTCATGGATATACTGCCCCAGCTCCTCTCATGGATATACTGCCCCAGCTCCTCTTATGGACATACTGCCCCAGCAACTCTCATGGATATACTGTCCCAGCTCCTCTCATGGATATACTGCCCCCAGCTCCTCTCATGGAAATACTGCCCCAGCTCCTCTCATGGATATACTGCCCCAGCTCCTCTTATGGACATACTGCCCCAGCAACTCTCATGGATTTACTGCCCCAGCTCCTCTCATGGATATACTGCCCCAGCAGCTCTCATGGATACTGCCCCAGCAGCTCTCATGGATACTGCCCCCAGCTCCTCTCATGGATATACTGCCCCAGCAACTCTCATGGATACTGCCCCAGCTGCTCTCATGGATATACTGCCCCAGCAGCTCTCATGGATACTGCCCCCAGGCCCCAACTCACCTCCTGCCACCGCATTTTCGGCTCCCTCTGAGCGTCCGGCGGCATGGAGCTTGGGCGCTCGCCTGGGGGAGCCATGTGACCAGCCGCGATCTTGCGAGAACTCGGCTGATGACGTGGTTCCCCCAGGCGAGCGCCGAAGCTCCATAGCTTCGGATGCTCGCAGGGAGCGAACACTGCAACGTGCAGTATTCGCTCCATAAGACGCACACACTTTTCCCCCACTTTTTTCGGGGGAAAAGTGCGTCTTATGAAGCGAAAAATACAGTAATGTGACATAGATAACTCTTTTAATTAATGACATAACCACTGACTCAACCCTGGTCTCTGGCATATTACTGCATGGTTGTGCTGTTTTAAACTTGCATTCTATTCTATTCTATTCTATTGATTTTTATTGTTGTGTGTGATCTTTTCTTTCTTGTTTAGATTCTCTATCAGGGTTAGTCACAAAGAGACGATCTGGCCCCGAAATGGCACTGAACAGTGAATTTCTCCGTACGGTGCCATTTCCTGGCCATTCGGCTATTCACAGAGCTGGCAGTTCGGCAAAGTTTGACGAATTGCCAGCAAGTACGGTGCCTGTTTGACGGAAGTGAAATCCCCCATAGAGAAGCAATGGTTAATCTATTCACAGAACACTGAAAAGCATAGAAATGTCAGAGAAATACCCTGAAGTGTGGTGGTTTCATTCGGTAGGTTTATTCAGGCGAACCCCATCGGCTTCAAAGTTAAAAGTATTCCCGTTTTCATTCAGTATCTAATAAACCATTTATTCTTTTAATCTGCAGTAAAAAATTTCTTTATTTATAGATTTTTTTAGGATCTTTTAGGCATTTTTCAGCAAAATGTTTCCCGTTTATTTTAAATAGCGTTTTTTCTTTTTTCTGTAACAGTGTCATTCATAGACTGTTACATGTTAATTCCAGACATTTTCGTTCAGTAGTTTTTTTTGCAAACAGCATTGAAATTTTGACACTTTCAATCGTTTTTGTTTTTTTCGCCCAGCCAGTGGCTTGTCAACTTTTTTTTGTGGCTGGTCGGCGCTGTGCTCGGCGGCTTGCTGGCTGCATTTGGTAGCTGTCCGGCGACTTTGCGGCATCTATTCGGTGGGTTGGCAGTGGCGGCCATTGGGTTTGCGGCGGTAGCTGGCGGGTTTGCGGCGGCATTTGGCAGCCGATTCCCTGTAGTTCGGAGACCCTGCGGTGAATGGTGAATTCACTGCAGGTGGGGAAATTTGATTCCCCGAAGTGCAGGGAACGACAGAACACCAAAATATCGGCAACATTTCAATGCTCTGTGAATAACTCCTTATATGTTTTAATTATACATCTTTTCAGCTGATTATTGTTTATATATAATCTACGTCTTCAAAAAAAATTACTCTAATAGAATGGTTGACTGGCTGGATTCTTTCCAGTTCTAATTAGCCCTGTCACTACCAAACTAGAGGTAGCATGATTTTGCCTTGTAATACATAGAAAGGTAATCATTAGTATTCCAAAATTCCATTCCCATATCTGTATAAAGCAACATCAGTTTGTCCCCTGTAGAGAAATAAAAGGGTTTGTCCTCTCTCCATTCATTCGGTAGTACTGTAAACAAGCTGCAAGCTAATAAAGGACAACATGAAAATTAAAAAATTAACAAATGTACATTATTTCATGTTTTAAATCTATATCAGAACAATTTATCTGCAGAAAAAATCTATTTTACCATATTTTAATTGCTAATTTTGCATCCCATGTTTCAAATAAATGCTATGATAAAATAATTCAACAACAAGTAGTGATGGGGTTAAAATACACATGTAGGCCCCTATTACGTTCCTCGCGCAGCACATTTGCGTGAGGAAAAAAACATTAGCGCATAACGTCGTATTACGACGTTCGCGCAAACGATGTGCGTTAACGTCCAACGCGAGTGACCCTGCGTGAACCCAGCGCGAGTGCAAGTTCCTACGCGCATCCTATACTTAACATTGTGAGCGCCAATGCATTAGTACACGTATGCGCGCATCGTATTACAATCATAGCGCAAAATGTAATGCACAACGTTTGCGCGCATCATTTTAACGTCTTTGAAAACCTGGTGTTAATTTACAATCTGAACGTTCTGGCCGAAACGAAATGAACCTGCACAAAAAAAAATACAGCACAGTACAGTTACACGTTCTACACATACCTAAACAATAAAATTAGTAAATTGTTACTTTTTTGTTTTTGTTGCAGCACATATACGCAGATTGACTTTGATAGGCGCAACAACCGAAACCTAGCAAATGGTGGTTCTTAATTCTGATTGGCTGAATCCCGTGAAAAATCAGTCTGCCCACCGATTCCTGCACGCAACGGTCATTTGCACCTGGCTTTGCACTTCGGATTTGCAGTCGAAAAAAGTTGAGGGCTGAAAAAATGCACTCGGATCGTAATACCGCGTTAATTTGCGCGCGCTAACGTCTTTTTGCGTGCGAAAAAAATTGCGCTGCACTAGCGCATTTGCGCGAAGATTGTAATGGGGCCGTAGACTTCAAATCATAACTTTTCTTTTTTTCATTTTCTCAGTTTCATAGAACAACGTGTCTGCAGCTCCTGCCAAACAAGCAGTACACTCAGATCAGTTCCTTTTTTTTTTTGGATGATAACTTCACATCATTAACTAGGTTTTCTTGCCCGTTATGACCTTAGTATTTAAATCTACACATCTAAAGACCCCTTTTAGCTGTTAGCTACTGAACTTTCCATCAAAGCAAGATGATGATAGCAAGATGCTGATAAAAAAATCTCACTTCTTTCCCATAACTATGTTGCAGACATTCTTAGAACATAAGAAAATAAGAACATAAGTTAAACCACGTATGTGTGCAATAGTTCAGCTTAACTGCCTTAACCGCCTTTGCCGAAATAGAGTTATTTTGATTCTGCATTGCCATGCATTGAAAAGCACTCATTAGCATTTCAAAAGACAATTTTCAGACCTTTTTAAGGTAGGATTAGTGGATTCCATGTGGAGAAATAAAATCTTTTGTTTTATGTTTCTCCAAGCACCCTGGAGAGACATAAAACCATCTGAAAATAGCAACCCTAAACCTCACTGTAACGAAAATGTACAAATGGATACTGCTGCGTTACAGCAGCCAGGGATTTGGCAGAATACAGGGAGAGCTCTGGGGTCACTTACTGCTGTACAGGGATACGTTTCATGAGGTTATAATGACTGGAAATTTCTGTACAGTACAGCAATGTGGTGAAACTGTACATAGATTATGTCACATATACAGGGTTATTCAGAGAGAGGTGAAAACCAGGAGAATTGAATAACCCTGTTTGATAATATTTTTTATATTCTAATGGGGTTTTTTGTGGAAGCTGCATTGATAACAATCTCATTATGATCACTACAAACACCCATAAGCAGGAGATCTAACCATTTTTATTATTTATCTCCATCACAGTTACTGTATCTCACACAAAGGTCTGTTCTGCCTGTATGATAATAATGCAGACCCCGTTTTAAATTGTGTATGATAAGGAACACCATCTAGAGCTCAGAATTTAACATTTCAACAATATTTCTGTAACGGATAAATGATTACATGAAAAATGAAAAATTAGCAAATTCACGTTATTTTATTTTTTTATCTATCTCAGAAGAACAATTTCTGTGCTAAACTTCTATTTTATCCTATATTTAATTGTTAACTTCACATCCCATGTTTCAAATAAATGATACGATAAGCCTTCCGTTACTTTAGTATGGTCTCTCTCCCCTCGTTTATGTCTGATTGTTTAACAGATGGTACGTTACATCTATGCAGTTTTGTTATAATTATCTGTCTTTGCCGCATTTTTAGAGAATCCTGAAAAATGTAAACTAAAATATATAGCAAAACTATCCAAAGTCTTGCAGTTGTCATTAATTCAAATTAACATTAAACAGAGTTTTATTACCAAGTTATTAAGGACATTTTTAGTTCTTAGAAAGGGAAATCATTTGTGGTCATCCTAACACCTTTTGGCCACTTTGGAAGAAATTATCGAATAGAATAATATATGCTTTTTCTATATACAAGTGCAAGTGTGATGTTGCAATTGCTAGAAGCAAATTAATTATTTAGCATTTATCTGAAGCAAAATTACTTATCACTCCCTTAAGCTGTACCAGTTTCTGATACAGTTTCTATTTCAAACAAAAGAAATATTATAAAGTTATTCCCTAAGGTGGCAAAAGTTCTCACAGCTTTTTATTTTTCTGTGACTTTGAAAGGTATTTTAGTGAAGTGTCCCTTTTACTGAAACATTTAAAATATCAGTGGCATTCATATTCTTTTCTTTAACATTAAAGTATTAAATTGATATGGTTGAAAATTTACCTGTTAAAGGGGTTATGCCCATGCGTTTATGAACGTTTTTGGCTTTTTCGTTTTGGAACATCAAACAAATTTAACCCCTTAGGGACCGCTGACATACTATGTACGTCCTGCCCACAGGTCTCCCTTAGACCCGCGTACGTACATAGTACGTCAGAGGCGCCTAACCTCCCTCCCGCCCGATACTTACCTCCCTCGCTGGATCCCTGGCAGATCTGGCAGGGAGGAAGCCTGCCCCTGTGATCTAGATGGGCCGGCGAGCTCGATGCATGGTGATGTCATCAGCAGGCACCCCCATTGAAATCAATGGAGGGGAGGGGTGGGCTCCTTTGGAGCCCTCTAGCTCCCCAACCATTGAAGATAGAGAGATGCAAGTTGCACCACTGGAAAGGGAAGTGTTTTCGCTGCCGGATCACGATTCGGTGCAAATTTTGGGGATTAAATTACAAAAAAGTGTGTTTTTACCATTTTTTCAACATATTTCATATTTTTTTATAGTAAATTATTCGATATGATGGAAATAATGGTATTTTTAAAAAGTACATTTAATGGCGGGAAAAAACGGTGTATAATATGTGTGGGTTGAATAAACAAGTAAGAGGAAAATTTGACCTAAACACTAACAGCGCAGAAACGTAAAAACAGCAGCGGTCACTAAAGGACGGATTTCTGTAAAACCGCCCGGTCACTAAGGGGTTAAAAGGATTCTCTAAATACTGTGACCACTCAATGCAATTTAACCTCTTCTCTACTAAGTGATTTTCCATAAACCCACTGTAAGGAACCTGGGACTTTTTGGGAAAATCACTTTACAGTGAATTACTTCTTCACTACCAAGTGATTTTCCAAAAAACATTGTCAGTAACCAGTGTTTTTGAAAAATACTTTGTAATTATGCAGTAAGAAAAATTTGTGAATATTCCCAATGTATTTCTTACTGTAACCACATATTTGGTAGACAGATAGCACCATCTACTGGCCAAATGGAGTTACACTAGTTTCAGATGCAGCTCGTGGTTCCCTGCATCAACTGTTTAAAGTCCGATATGTCAGGTCATTCGTCAGACAATTTTAAACAGTTTTAGCACCTTGGTCATCATGCCCTCAGGGTCAAAACTTTGGGGGCACTTTTTGGAGCCCAAAAGCAAATGAAATTTGTTTGCAGCAAGGAAATTTCCTTTGCTTTTCAAAGTGCTGCAGATCGAGATAACTCGATATCGGTACCTGATGGTGCCTTTGAAGTCTCGAGTTATATCAATCTTGGCAGTGAAGGGGTTAAGCTTTTCAATGCAAAAACATGTACACATTTTGCATTGTGAAAGGGTTAATCTAATATCTGTATTAGGTTCAGTCAATCTACTTCAGATTTCTACTTCAGATTTCCACTATGATCATTTTCTACAGAAAATCAGAGTTAAAATACCAAATCACATGTAAATTCTAATGGCCCATGCCATAAGAAACGTTATAAACATCATAAATTGTGGATTATTCCTGCCTTGGTGTTAGAATAACCTTAATTTTAATAAAGACAGGAGGCGAATATTTTGCATTCTCTTTTCTTTACTAAATCACAGCAGCAAAGAGAGTTTTACATAGCAACAGTAAAAAACAATAAACAAATAGTATTCCAACAAGAGAGCAGTAAGCCCCTCCCACGGCCTCTTTTCTTGCATGAGGGACGAGCAGGAAGGTCTATGAATCAGATAATCTGGAAAACTGAAGATGAAGATGCCGAAGTTAAGCCGAAACCAACAGGATGAACAGGAGTCCAACAGGCGATCCACAGAACGGCAGACCAGCGGAGCAGCCGAGGTCAATCAAGCTAAGAAAGAAGCAGAGGATACGTGAGAGTACCTTGTGATGGAAAACAAGTCAATAAATAGGTAGCTAACTCACTAGCTAAAAGGTAACAAGTGACAATAGTATCAAAGCTGAGGAATCAGCCCTAGACTAGGCTAACTAGACATGCAACAGCAAACCATAACCAGGGAAGGAAAACAGTTAAATAAAGAATGGACAAAAGTTGAGGAGTGTTATAAAAATGTTATGTTTTTTTTTTTTTTTTAATATAGTAGTAAATCCAGTACAATGTGAAGCAACACGGGCATGGGCGGGCGGGAAAAATATTTGCCTCCTGTCTTTATTAAAATTAAGGTTATTCTAACACCAAGGCCGGAATAATCCACAATTTTATATCAAGTCAGGAGGCTTCATATTTTGCAGTTTTAAAGCTTCACTAAAGCCCCAGATGCATGTGAACGAGGGTGAAAATAAAAGGTATGAAAGGTGACCACCCTGGACCAATCAGCAGCTGCTAGTATGTCGGACAGAGAACCCGCGGCGTCCGCAACAGAGGAGGCCGCCGCACCCCGTACGGAGTGATTGCCGAAGTGAGGAGCAACACCCGCTAGGGAGAGCAGCCAGCGAACCCATCTAGAGAGTGTAGGTGAAGATACAGGTTTGTAAGGAGAGACATAAGAGACCAGAAGCTGGCCGGTCGGAGAGGAGCGCAAAGGACGCAAACGGGAGAGGTAAGTAGTAACACAACGAGCAACACACAATAGAGGATCGGAAGGAAAGTAAGGGTAGAAGACCTCAGGAGATAGTGTTTTAGTGATCAGAAGAATCTGAATCCTCCGTCTGCGGACTTTCTGGATCGTGCGTGTGATCATCGGGAATGGTGGAAAAGTATAGGCTCCTGACGGTGGCCATGGTTGGAGGAAAGCATCTCTGCTGAGGGACCGTGAGGGAGATGTTCCATTCCAGGCAGTAGTTGAAGAGGGAGCGCGTGAGGTCCGACAGGAGCTTGGAACGGGAGCCCCCCAGTCGGTTCAGGTTTTGGACTGCGGAGATGTTGTCCATCCGGAGGAGTAGAGAGCAGTCCCTGAGATCCTGGGTAAAGCTGCGAATGGTGAACGATCCAGCGATGCGTTCTAAGCAGTTGATGTGAAGCTGCCATTCCTCGGGAGCCCATGCACCGCCCTTGGATGCGGACCCGCATGTCGCTCCCCAGCCCGATTGGCTGGCATCCGATTCCAGCACAAAATCCAGCAGAGAGCCGAAGATGGCAAGTCCATTCCAGGCCTCCATGTGGCGCAACCACCATAGGAGTTCCAATCGAACCTCCGGGGTGATGGGGACCAGTTGGTCGTAGGAGGGATTGAGGTGGAGGTATGTGGTCTTCAGACGTTGCATCACCCGATAATGCACTGGACCAGGGAAAATGGCTGGTATGGAGTAAGAAAGTAGGCCTACGACTCTCGCCAGATATCGGAGACAGATGGTGTCTGTAGTCAGGACTCCTCATAGGGTCTTCTTGATGGCTCGAAGCTTTGCGGGGGAGGACGCAGTTGGCAAGACGTTGAGTCTATGTCGAACCCTAGGAAGGTGATGATTTGGGCTGGGTGCAGTGCTGATTTGTCTCTGTTGATGATGAAGCCAAGGTCTTGCAGGAGCGTAACCACAAGGGTCGTGTGACAAGAGGATTGGATGGGGTCTTGTGCCAGTATCAGGATATCCTCCAGATATATGATTGTTCTGATGCCCTGGGCCTGTATGAAGGCCATGACCGGTTTGAGGAGTTTCGTAAAGCACCATGGTGCGGAGCTGAGGCCGAACGGCAGGCAAGTGAATTGCCAGTGGAACTGTAAATACGGTCGATGAGTGGGATGGACCGGGACCGTAAGGTAAGCGTCTGTGAGGTCCAGTCTCATGAACCAGTTGCCATCTCTGAGGAGGTGTATGTCCTCCATTCTGAAGTGGCGATAGGCCACGAAGGTGCTGAGGGCTTTTAAATTTATAACTGGCCGGAGGTCCCCAGATTTTTTGTGTACCAGGAATACATTGCTGATGAAGCGCGGGGGATCCAGCACGGGAAGGATGGCTCCTTTCAACTGCAGGGAGCAAAGTTCCCTGTCTATCAACATCGCCTCTTGTGAGGAGTAACGGGCTGGAGGCGGGGAAGCAGACTGGACAGGGACCTGGGAGAAGTCTATTAAAAAACCCGCCACGGTTCGCAGTACCCACGAGTCCGATGTGAGCTTGCGCCATTTCTGAAGGAAATAACGTAACCGACCCGCGACTGGATTGTGTGGTAGCGGGAGTGCGCATACTTACCAGCGAAATAGCGACATCTGGGTCTGCTGAAGCCGCGACCGATGGGGGACTCCTCGAGCCAGGATCGGGCTGGGTCGATATTGCACGTCTGTGCTTTGGTATGACGTGAGGCGAGGTCTATAGGAAGCGTTGTTGTAATGGCTGGCGACCCGACCTCTTGATGGGCCAGCCCTGGAGGAAAAATGCATCTGGGAGTGGAAGACCCTCTTCATATTAGATTGGACCTTCTGTAGGTTCATGTAAACATTAACCTTACGGTTAAGTTCTTTCAAAAAGGGGTCCCCAAACAGCAACCCCTTAGCTGCAGGACCCAATTCTTTGGTGCACATACTGGTAAGTTTGGCATCAAACCAAAAAAGTGCCGCCTTACGGTGTTCTGAGGAAATGCCAACGTTGGCATTGCCTAGCAGACAGAGAGTACGCTGTGCCCATTCGCGGGGTCGAGCGGGGTGTTATTAGTAAGCTCTTCATCCGCCATGACAAAAATAAGGGAAAGGGGCCAGAGACGTCCAGTAGTTTATCCTGGGCGATGCGGAGACCCTGTTCCAGACCTCGGGGATCCCTGCCAGTCTTACCCATGAAGGTGACGAAATCCTCGTCGAACTCCAGAGTAAGGGACACCTTGATTGGTAAGGTTGGGCGAGGACTTGTGATCCGGCGGTAACCAAGCGGAAGACCTGGGGTGGGTGGTAGTGCACAGGTCGAAGAAGGCTACTCCTCGAGCGTCGAGGATTTGCAATGGGGTATCCGAGGACACCAGGGAGCGTGGCGGTGCTGGCACGGCAGAAAGGGGCACAACCGTCATGGCGTCAGAACAGGGCTCACCCGTTGAGCTTGGAGTAGCCGGTGGGTCACCGGCGGACTCGGCTCCTTCCTCCTCAGGATAGTCAGCCTGGTAGTCATCCAGGTCATAAATCTCTTCCCCTTTGAGGGCAGAAACGCGAGAGGATTTTTTGGCATGGCCCTTACCCTTGCCAGCGAATTCTGACTGGCCCTTCCAGGGTTTTTTGTGGGATGGTTCGGCAGTCTCCGACTGATCCTATTGTGAGCCCTCAGAACGGACCAGTGACTGGGCCCTCGAGAGGACCGGGGGCTCAGGCTGGGGAAGCGGAGGCATAGCCGCTAGCGCTATGGGAAGCGTTTCCGAGATTGCAGCGAGGAGCCAAGCCTTAAATTCCTCCTGGTTAGTGGGGAGCTGTGGAGGATCCATGGAAAAATAACAGGGCTCACCCTTTGGGGTATATATATGTAAGAGATATACAGTATAAGGTGATGGAGGTAAAATCGGGGCTCACCCGATGTTATCGCGGGTTTTTTATGGAATTCCTGCCAGAAATAAACAGTATAATCTGTAAAAATATAATCCCTGTGGGGCTCACCTGATGTCAGCAGTGCACCCGAGGGTCCTAGCAGGGAAGTGGAGCCGTTCTGTGGGACAGCGCAATAAGTTTAAGGCCACCACCTGCCAGTGTCTGTCGGGGCACGAGACGTAAGCTCCGTAATGGCGGCAGACACAAGTTTAAAACTAAAATGGCCACCGGGTACACAGGCGCAATATGGAGCCACGATACCCTGAGGAGAAAAGGCAATGTGCGCACGCGCGGGAAGGCAGCGGGCGCCACAAACAAATGAAAGGGAAAACATTCCCCCGAAACGCGGTAAAGCAGAAGCGGCAAGCACCACAAAGCACTCGACGGTCTAAGGGACAAGTTTTTAAACCTTGAGTCGGCGGGAAAAAAACAATTGCAAAAGTCGCAGCGCGCAACCTGCAGGCGGGAGAGTGCCCACACAGCAGGAAAAAACCTAGAAACCAAAGTAAAATACACACAATACTTATTAAACAAGAATAAGGAACATAATAAATGAAAATACGACTAGATAAACCTGACATCCAGGAGCTGTTTTAAAAACGACTCACCTGGAGGCCAGCAGCAAAGAAAAGAGGCCGTGGGAGGGGCTTACTGCTCTCTTGTTGGAATACTATTTGTTTATTGGTTTTTACTGTTGCTATGTAAAACTCTCTTTGCTGCTGTGATTTAGTAAAGAAAGGAGAATGCAAAATATGAAGCCTCCTGACTTGATATAAAATTAAAAATTTATATGTAACATTAATCAATAGTATCAAAAACAATCAGAAAATATTCAAGTTAGGTTTAACACGTACTTGTAAATAAAGAGAACAAATAGCATTTAACTAGTAACTCAAATTGTATGTTATACTCAACATAATAATCGAATAATAATAAATCAACAATCAAAGCATTAAAGCAGTGAACTCTCTCCTATATAATCATATTATTGTATTGTTTTTAAAGTAATGATGCAAGCATGAGTTTTTTGGTGGGAAAAAAGAACATATTAAGTCACCATAGCTTGTAAACATTTTGATTGATATGCTGCTAATTTGCATGGTCAACAGTGCAGAAGGTGACAGGTTGTCAACCCTGTGTGACCCAGCTGAAAGTCATCCCTGCGAGTATGTGGTGTGCAAAATGCATGGCATAATTGTATAACTTCAAATGATGTTCTATACCGTTTCCATGCCTGGAGATAACAAACAGCATGTGCTCAATCATTCCATGTGATGAACATTGATGACAGTTAAAGTAATCATGTACAGTGCTAAAGAGAAAATGTATGTTCTAAAGTCTGATTGATCACCTGCTATTATCATGTAATTTTCTCTATTAGTATTCCTTCTATAAACTACTGCTGAGAGTTTATCACAAACAAATTTCATGGTTGAGTTGAACTGTAAAATAGACTGATGGTTATGAAAAAAATATATGAAACAAAGAAGAAGATGCAGAGTATGGATGTGGAAATAACTTATCTGTACTTGAGGGTGATTCATATCATCCGTCCTGCCACCAATTATTCAAGTGAATT
Source organism: Leptobrachium leishanense (assembly GCA_009667805.1). NCBI lineage: Eukaryota > Metazoa > Chordata > Amphibia > Anura > Megophryidae > Leptobrachium > Leptobrachium leishanense. The sequence continues at coordinate 32,053,858 of CM019071.1, read as the reverse complement.
GCTCTTGTCAACTTATTAATCTTTGATTTTTGGTGGTTGTCTTTTCTCTAGTGCTTGAATGATACAGTAGTGTCCTCAGGATAAGTACAATTTAGGTATGAATTGAGCAATAATGTGTTGAGAAATGATGCGGTGGGAAGCTTTAAAGAGAATACTGTACAGTATAAATGTTCAGAGAAAAAACTGATCATTTGATACAGTGATTAAAAATAAATAGTAGCAGTGCAAAATTACAATCCAGGAAAGGCAACGCAGGGTTAATAGCAAAGGGATACATAGTTAATTCAGAATAATCTGAAATTCAGTACCAGGTCTTGGGATAAAAATGAGATAAAGTGTGAAATTTGGAATTCAAAAAGGACAGTCTTTTAGAATGTCAGGATACTGTTGCCAGGTAGAGAAAACAGTCGTGGTGCTTTTGAGTTTCTACTTGCACTGGGGATAACTACCGTCTGGTCCATATAAAACCTTAGGGGTCTATTCACAGAGCACCAAAATTTAACGCAATTTCAGTGCATTGCATTTCGGCCCATTTCGGCTCACTTTGGCAACTCCACTAGCCTAAAATTCCTTGAATTCACTATTTATTAGATGGTCACCGATTTTCGCTGAAATTTGAGTTGTTGAAGCAGTTGTTGGACAATGCTGAAAAGCAACAAATTGCACCGATAAACGTCGAATTGCACCGACTTGACATCAGCGAATTCAACCAAACTAAAAAGAAAACACAGTCCCCTATTCTCCTAATAGGAGCTTAACCCCTTCTCTACCAATATCGAGATATCTCGGGCTTCAAAGGCACCATCTGGTGTCCCGATATTAAAATATCTCGATTTGCTAATCTGCAGCCCAAAAGCAAATGAAATTTGTTTGCTGCAAACAAATTTCGTTTGATTTCGGGCTGCAGAAGGTGCCACCAAAGGTTTAGCCCTGTGGGCATAATGCCCAAAGAGCTAAAATTGTAAAATCAGCAGCTGAAAGCTCTGAAATATCGGGATTTTAGAAGCAGTCAGAAGCCGATGCAGGGAGAAATAGAAGAAAATAGATCTCCTGTTAAAACCTCTGTAACTCAGTTTGGCGGTAGATGGCACCATCTACTGGCCAAATAGGTTATTACAGTAATAGATATGTATTACTGTACAATTTATTAAAAAAAAAAAAAAAAACCTCCTGTTTCTGACAATGTTTTTTTGAAAAATCCCATGGTAGTGAAGAGGTTAAATCAACAAAACTGTAGTAAAAATGTGTTCAAATATTAAAAAAGGTCCTTAAAAATGTAATAAAACGGTCTGTAACAAAATAAAAAGGACTTTTTAATTTCTTTTAAAAAATAAAATACAAATGTATTTTAAAAAATGAAAAGAGGTTTTGCAACGATTATATACAATAAATGGTCTTTAAAAATAATTTTAAAAGATATTATATTCATTACATTGAAACCTATTGGATTTGTCTGTTTAATTAAGTTAATTGAACCACTAAAAATCATGGTACTTTTGCTGAAATTTCGGTGCAATTCAGCTTTTTGTGAATTGGCAGGTCAATAGTTTGCAATGGGACAATTTGAGTGACGCCAAACGCCACCTAATTGCACCATATTTCTCTATCAGTTTGCCTGTATTTGGCAAATTGACAGCTTTATGAATATACAAATTACCTTGAAATTGCACCAAATGGTGAAATTTACAGTTTGGTGCAACTTGGAGTTTAGTGAATAAACCCTATAGTGAATACAAATATATTTTCTTACGAGAAATATGTAAAAAATAATGTTATATACCCAGTAAATAATCCTCTGAACATTCAAGATAGAAAAAAATGTTGGTATAAAGAGCAGGATATATCTCCTTCTTGATTTGCATTTCTACAAGAATGTTAATTAAAATACTAAATCCAATTTTCCTTCTGTGCCACATTGGTAAATTAAAATACAAAATACAAATGAATATCTAACATGGATAATCAACACATATACTATTTGTCAGGACACTTAGCAAGCTTCCAAGTGGAAAAAAACCACTATGCTCTTTAAATGTTACAATATAGGAGACAATAATTGTTAGATGCATCAAAAGTAGCCAATGTAATCTACATAGATAATGTAAAACATCATTGTTTCTCTCCAATTATTTTTGACAAATGAAGCAGGAAAAAAATTGTATTACCAAGTTTTTTCCTTCATTAGAAACGAAGTTTCTTAGCTTACGTTTACACAAAATATACATATATATGTAGAAGTGCGATATCCAATCAGGAGGACTTTGGTCATCAAGAACAACACAATATTTCACCCAGATCTAGTGTTGGTCAACGCCATATATCCCTGTGGGCGGGACTGGCTGGAGGCCATCGTGCTGTGTGTGCATGTATATATATATATTTGATATTATATATTGCTGTATGTTTGGCTAATGAAATATGGAATTATTCCGTATCAGAATTAGAAACAATTTTTCAGTAGCGCATATATATACTAAAAGATTGAGTAATTCCATCTTAAATATTTGCTGTCATTAACTTTCCTGTTTCATGCAAGAGGAGCGACAACTCCGAGTGGACGACTGTCCTACAGGACAGACCTATGCTCACTGTGTAGTCGATTGACTGTCGGCATGTTGACTGAGAAGTTACACCCAATGTGACCGCTGAAGAGCTATTGTGCAACATGGCACAATGGCCTCCAGCCAGTTCTACCCACAAGGATATATGGGGATTAGGGATGAGCCGAACACTCCCGAGTTCGGTTTGCATTCCAACTCAAACTTTTTAAAAGTTCGAACTCGAACACGAACTCAATACAAGTCAATAGGACTCAAAGTTCGATATTTAGAGTGCCCTCCAAGAGGGCATATATGCTAGATATTTGCCATAAAAGGTGTATGGGGGTCCGGGTAGTGCCCTGGGGGACAGGAACCAAGGACAAAAAGTTAAAAAAAAAACGTTTTTAAAGGGACAGTGAGTTTTCCATGAATTCAGGGTTAACAATAAAAACGAAAAATTCCTTCAAATATCGTGCCTAGGAGGACCCCATAACCTGCCTGTGAAGTGGTGGATTTGTAGGATGTATAGAAACATTTAAAAACATTGTCCGGGTCCGGATAGTGCCCTGGGGGACAGGAAACAAGGACAAAAAGTTTTAAAAAATACGTTTTTAACCCCTTCACCAGTGGCGGAAGTACCAGGGTCGCAGCGGTCGCAGTTGCGACCGGGCCCTGGCCTTCCGCCACTGGAGGGGGGCCCAGCGCTGCCGCCAGATTCCGGCAATCAGCGCCGGAATCTGGGAGGCGCGCGCTGGCCGTCCCTCTCCCTACGCGAGCGGCCGCTGACATGCAGCTTGGCCGCTCACGTGGGAGAGAAACCATCTGACCAGCGCACGAGACCTCGCGCTGATCAGGTGGTTTCCGGCGAGCGGCCAAGCTGCATGTTTCCAGCGGCCGCTCGCCAAGGAGGACATCCCCATCGCCGGCGGAGCCTGTCTGGGGCAGCAGAGGTAAGTAAGAGCTGGGGGGCCCTTATACCCATGAGCTGAGACCTGGGGGGCCCTTATACCCATGAGCTGAGACCTGGGGGGCCCTTATATCCATGAGCTGCCTGGGGGGCAAATCCATGAGAGAGCTGGGGGGGCAAATCCATGAGAGAGCTGGGGGGGCAAATCCATGAGAGAGCTGGGGGGCAAATCCATGAGAGAGCTGGGGGGGCAAATCCATGAGAGAGCTGGGGGGGCAAATCCATGAGAGAGCTGGGGGGCAAATCCATGAGAGAGCTGGGGGGGCAAATCCATGAGAGAGCTGGGGGGGCAAATCCATGAGAGAGCTGGGGGGGCAAATCCATGAGAGAGCTGGGGGGGCAAATCCATGAGAGAGCTGGGGGGCAAATCCATGAGAGAGCTGGGGGGGCATATCCATGAGCTGGAGGGGCATATCCATGAGCTGGGGGGGCATATCCATGAGAGAGCTGGGGGGGCATATCCATGAGCTGGGGGGCATAACCATGTGTGAGCTGGGGGGCAAATCCATAATCTGGGGGGCAATATCCATGTGTGAGCTGGGGCATATCCATGAGCTGGGGCAAATCCATGTGTGAGCTGGGGCATATCCATGAGCTGGGGCAGTATAAATATATATATATATATCGGGGGGGATATACATGTGAGCTGGGGGCATTTTTATATGGTCTGTTCTTATTGGAAAGCGTCACATGACATTAAAGAAAAGTATCGGTACTCAGTATCGGTGAGTACTTTTAAAAAGTATCGGTACTCGTACTCGGTCTTAAAAAAGTGGTATCGGTGCATCCCTAGGCAATACTATCTTTGTTTTATTTTGCAGTGAAAAATAAGTAAAAATACATAGATTTTTTTTGGGGGGGGGCCCTTCGTGGATTCTTGCACCGGGGCCCTCAGGTTTCTAGTTACGCCACTGCCCTTCACTGCTGACTATGTGTGGGAGACGTCCTCAGTTACTTCCGCTGTATGCTGAGGAGGACGTGTCCCACACATAGTCAGCTTTGCGGGACCCCAGCGGAGATACTCACCTCTCTGTTCGGGGTTCCACGGTGTTCTGACTTCAGCGTCCTCAGACGCTGAAGTCAAGCTCCTCCCGACGTAAATGACATCATCGCGCCATGACATCATTTCCAGGCGACCCCCGGCAGATCGCCTGGAAGGGAGGGGGGGATCCATTCAGATCCCTCTCCCTCCTGATCGGGAGGTCCCACAAAAAAAAGCCAGGCACCGCTTAAAAGGGGAGAGTCTACCCTTTTAAGCGGTGCCTGGCTTTAAGGCTAAGGTCAGACTAACACAGTATTAACATGCGTTTAGCCGCACTAAATCACGGCCGCGCTAGCAACAAACTACATCCAAGGACGAGCAGCATACGAAGAACAGCCGCACAAAAGTGCGGCCGCGCAACGCAAGTGGCAAACGAACGCATTTTTTCGAGAACGTCAAACCGCTAGTACTGATGTACAGAGTGCGCTGCGTCCGCTAGCGGCATGTGTGTGAGACGTCAGACGCTGCTAATGTCCGGCCAACATCACGTCCAGACGCAAAAAGTGTTTTATTGATAACCGTACAAAATCACGGATGAAAATGCACATCGTATGACCGTTATCGCGTATTCCGTGAAAAAATGCGTCCATTCGTTCGAACGCACTTTTTCACAGACAACGTGAAAAATGCGTTAGTCTGACCCTAGCCTTACCCCTTAGGCACCGAGTCGCACTTCGGTGCCTTGCGGCCTTGCGACGCCAAAGTGCAGCCTAGCTCTGGTGGGGGCTGCCATCTTGGATGGCGGCTCCACCCCTGGGTCCCCCCTCACTGCCTGACGTCCTCACGCATAGCGTGATGACGTCAGATAGCCGGGGACCCCTAGCTGCCCGGAATCCCCTGGTGGAGATAGGGGGTTCATTTGATCCCGATATCTCCAGAACCATGGCAGCTAGGGGGGAGCCTGAGCATGGCCTTTCGAATGATACCCAACATGACCAGGTATAAAGTAAAAAAATAAAAATAAAAAAACATGTATTTTTTTTGTGTGTTATTTTTATTGATGCAGCAATATTGTTCACATTTCAATTATAATGTGAACAATGATGCTGCACTAATGATTTTTTTCTATGGTGTGCGTGTGCTAAAAATCACATAATTCCCCCAAAAAATTTAATAAGTCCCCAGTTCTAATTTTTTTACAAGCGCACCCCATAGAAAATATAACCGCAAATGTTCATGTGATAAAAGGTGAAAAAAACCACTTTCCACGCTGCAAATGATTAAAAATTCAAGTTTTATTGCATTTTTTGCTATAATATACAGGCAGAACATGACGTATACATATAAAAATTATATATTATGAATCTGCCGGAAAGAACGATATATAATATGTCTGGGTCGTATAATAAAATGTGGCTTCAAATCGCGTTTAAACATGATGAGCGAAAGTGGTAAAAATTAGCTCAGCACACAGAGGTGAAATGCCTCAGCAGTGAAAGGGTTAAAGGAACAGTGAGTTTTCCATAAAATAAGGGTTAAAAATAAAAACAAAAAAATACCTTCAAATATCGTGCCTAGGAGGTCCCCATAACGTCCCACCCCATAGCCGTGAAGTGGCGGATTTGTAGGATGTATGGAAACATCGCCATCACAGACCCACACACGACACCTGGCACTCCCAATCTGCAAACAATGTATCAAATTCATGAGACCGGACTAATTAGAACACATGTTATTTCCAAACACTAATTAAACACCTGTTGTTTACGCCGTTTGAGAGCACAGTTCATTTAGAGGTGAGAATCTTTGCACCTAGACGACATAATATCTAATAAACCGTTGCTTATAATATTCTGCAGTAAAGAGTGTCTTTATTTCTAGATTTTTTAGTATTTTTTATACTTTTTTCAAAAAAAAATTTCGAACTCGAACCGAACACACCAAAAAGTTCAAAGTTCGCGAACTTGTGAACGGCCAAAGTCCGAATCGAACTCCGAACTGATCGAACCGAACAGCTCATCCCTAATGGCGATGACCAACACTAACAGGTCTATTCAAAGTAAGGTGAAAATCAGGAGAATTGGCAGGAAAAGAGAAAAATCTAGGCCAAATTTGGAAAGTGAGATAAATGGGATAATTTTTTCTGGTTTGGCTATTTTGACCTTGATTGTTCACTTCTCCAGTCATTCTCCCGAGTTTCACCTTTCTTTGAATAGACCCGTAGATCTGGGAGAAATATTGTGTTGTTCTTGATGACCAAAGTCATCCTGATTGGATATTGCAAAGAAAGTGCAACCAGACACAACAGGTACACTTTAAATGATAACATCTGCTTTGAACGTTTAGATTTGAGGAGTCTGAAATCTCGTTTGAAGCTTTATGTTTCTCCCCATAAAATTCATACAGATCAGTGTAGGAAAAAAAATACATTGTCAGTAATAAAAAATATAACTGAATCTCTTGTGAAATCATCTTATATCTGGCCAAATGCAATAAATTGCACGTGGTATCAATACTCTTATATTAAACATACGATGCAAAATTAACATTATTTCTGAAATTACTTTTACAATATTTTTCTTCCAGATTCCCAGTGGCCAGATTTATCCCTGACTTTCCGACACTCATGTCTTCTAGGTCAACAGTTCATCATCTGATCTACATCTTGTGCCTTAAGCCATATTGCTTTCAATTTAATTAATTCATTGATCCTATTTGTCCTACCTGCTACGCCACCTGAAGCTTAAATAAAGGATTTGTCTAAATTACCATTTCTTTTTACACAGCGCATGGCTGAAATACTGAATATGTACCTAATAGCGGAAGACTTTATGTAAATCGTTACTTCTTTCTAAACTTCTTTGGAATTAACATTTGTGTCATGCCGTTAAAATCAACATTAAACTCCTTAACCCCTTCGCTACCAAGTGGCTTTCCATAAAATTACTATAAGGAAACAGTGGTTTTATGGAAACCCATTATATATTACCCACACAGTGAAAGCATACTAGCAAATCCCAGCCGCACACTTTACATATGGTATGCAGTATTTGACAGGCATAGGCTGTCCTCTGCTGCCCAAATTGCAGCATTACTGTTGCATTACAGCTGTGGCTGCGATGTCTCTGATAGGAGACTCCAACATATTCCAGTACTTTAAACACTTCCAGTACATTGGTTGCTATGTCCAATATGATGAAACTTTAAGAGCACTGTATGAGAATGAGTTTTGTTTTCAAGAAGGTAAAATTTGCATGCAATGCTCCAGAATAATACCAGATTGAGTTAACTCGATCTTGATCTTTGGTGTCTTGCAGGTGCTTTTGAAGATCAAGTTAATTAAATTGTGGTATTGAATGGTTTAAAGGGACACTCTACTCATCCTGGCCACTTTATAGTTTTAAAAAATACAGGACGTGAGGAGTGCCCTCCTCCCCCAGCTCCAACAATCTGGTCAAAACCCTGCGTGAAGTGGAAGAGTCTTCTAATTCCACCCAGTGTCACCAGCAGCAAGAATTTTTAACTTCCAGACTGCCATTCACCAGATAGTTCACAAGTGACGTCAGCATGCAGAGAGCATGTCAATGTCACTCACTCTGAGACCAACCATGGAAGCGTGCAGTCTCAGAGAGACAGCCGGTGGATCGGATCTGCGCATGCGTGTGGCTCCATTACATCATTCTGCATAGGCACTATGGAACCTATGTACATAAAGCGTGCAAGTCCCATTGAGCTGCACAATTTGCAATTCCTATGCTATGCAAGTAGCATAGGAGTGCAAATTGTGCAGAAAAGCTTCAATGACGTCCGGGTTCAGTAGTTCCTGAGCCGTAGAGGAGAAGCAGTGCCTTGTGAGAGAAAAAAGAGAAGTAAAATCACCACCCCCCAAAAAAATAAAAAAAATAATTATATAAGGGCAGAAAAGGGGGACACTCTTTTTATGTAAAGTGCTTCTTTAAAAGACACTCAGGGTTATTCAAAGAGATCCGAATGGCTGGAGAAAGGTAACCGAACGCTGAAAATCAGCGTTCGGTTACCTTTCTTGGCCATTCGGCTATCCAGAGAGCAGGCAATACGCCAAATCCTGGCGAATTGCCTGCACATACGGTGCCTGTTCGGGGGCAGTGAAATCCCCATAAAAAAGCACTGCTTTGGCTATTCAGAGAACACAAACCAGCAGTGAAAGGTTCCCGAAATGCCCTGCCATTCGGTGGTTTAATTCGGCAAGTTTATTCAGGAGAATCCCCCAGGCTTCAATTATTCCTGTTTTAATTCAATATCTAAAAAACCATTCATTATAAAATTCTGCAGTAAAGAGTCTCCTTATTTATCGATTTTTTTGGGATATTTAAAGTATTTTTCTGGATTTTTTTTTTAAAAAGTCAGATTTTTTTTAGGTTTTTTTTAGTTTACTTATTTTTTCTGTAACAGCCCTCTTTATTATCATTCCCTGGACCTCATATGTAAATTTCAGACATTTTCGCTCAGTAGTTTCTTTGCAAACAGCGTTTCACTTTTCAAACATTCAAGCAAACTGTTTTGCTAATTTATTCACTTCACTCGTCTGCGGTGTCGGCTTTTTCCGGCCGCTGCACTGTGTGTGATCGGCTCCTGCTCGGGTTTTTCTGGCATCTTTGGCGGGTTAATCCAGATGTTTTTGCGGGTTTCGACGTGCATTCGCCGGGTTTTTGCGGTGACTTTTCGTCGGGTTTGCGGCAGCTTTTCCCTGTGCTTCGACGACCCTGTGGTGCTTGCTGAATACACCGCAGGGTCACCGAAATGGGATCGCCAAATCAGCCCGAATTGAAGAGAACGAAAAGTCACCGAACATGCGGTGACTTTTCGATTCTCTTTGAATAACCCTGACTGTTTCAGCTTCCTCGTTGAATATAAGGCATACATCTGAAACTAATATATATAATAACATGCGTGGACATAAGGGACAATAATATTACACAAATAGCAGTCAGGTCTGTTTCTGATGCACAATGTGGATGTTGGATCACCTACAGAGATGTGCAGCTCCAGTGTGTAACATGTTACACAGTGCCAGAGACATGTTGGCACTATACAGTATGTTCCTCACATGTGCTGTGCAGTGTCTCTCACTGTGTATCTCATTGGCTCTGCTGCAGTATGTGCCTTGCAGATCCCCAGCTGAGTGGCACTTCATTTCTGGTTTCAGAATCCTGGTCAGATTCCAAAAATAAGAGTACTCTGATATCTGAAATTCCCCAAGTACCAAGTGTTCTAGAAAAGGGGTGCTCCACCTGTATAGACATATATGATAGATAGATAGTAGCAACAGATATATGAAAAATATAGGTGAGATTGAGAGATAATAGAGATAGTGTGACGGCACAGCCATCATTTGGAACGTTATGTATATTAAACTGCATGAAAAGTTTAACTTGCCCAGCAAAAGACTGTCACATCCCAACACTGCCCCATTATCTGATGCTGTATAATTTGAATCCTGTTTATCATCACAATCTACCATTGTTCTGTCTTGATGGGCTCTGGCTGGGAGCAGCGGCACCAGAATGGGCTCGGGCTGGGGGCAGAGACTCCAGAATAAGCTATGGCTAAGGGCATTGGCACCTGGCTTGGGATGTCTGGGGACGGCAGTATGTACGGACGGGGATTGTGGGCTTCTCTGATTCTGTGTTGTATAAAAGGCTGTACTGTTTCTCATATAAATGATCCATTCTTTTCACCCTACATTGTGTCTCGACAAGTGACTGGATGGGCTAGGTGCTAATTCACAAATTTCCGCAAGCATCTCTGAAGCAAGGAAGACTTCAGCGACGTATCTACTCAATTGCTGTTGTAGGATCCATGATAGATAAATTTAGTGACATTAAAAACATGATGCTAAATTGGTAAATCATGATTGCCCTTGATATTAAATTAATTTGAAGAGAAATGTGTCCATTTTGAGTTACATCTGAGTTCTTTGGCATACACCATGATTGATTAGTCATTTATAAATAAATAAATGTAGGTGAATGATAATGCTCTGGCACATTTTTAATTCTCCTTCTAAACAAAGTATTGAAGAGGCTTTAAAAGAGCAGTCTACACTTAATCGACCGTGATTTTACTAAATGGAGGCCAAGAGTTTATGAATTTGTTTAATGTATTCAGGATATAATAGAGTGTGTGGGAAGGAAATTGTTCTGTGGTGTGAGTTTGTGCTCTTTTATTTATTAAGGTAATGTTATAATGGTTCTAATGCTTGTCATTTTCCCACATATCATTAAAATATAGTTTAATAAAATACAAATTGTCATGAAAAAGTAAAAATGTTTTGATTCAAACCTTTCCACAGCTCACAACACCCAGATCATCTGTAAATGTAAGAAGCAAATCATTTCAGTTTGGGTTGTTTTTTTCTTAACAAAAAAACCACAACATTTCACACAATTGAATTTGTAGCACATATTCTCAGATAGGTAGAGTTGATTATGGAGATTTACAAAGATTTGTCTGAGAAATTAAGTCGCTCTTAGGCTAGGGTCAGACGAACACATTCGTGCACAACAGATGTACTTTCTGACTGACGACAAGGTAGTCACAGTTTTTGTGACTGACGTTTTCTTTGACTGATGTAGATGGGAAATGAAATTAATATGAAAAACCATTTTGTCCATCAAAAATGCTGGACGTCAAAATTGCAGTCCGTCTGACTACGTTCCATCACTCACACACAAAGCTATGCGGATGTTGCGGAAGTGGCGCACTCCGCACGTCCGTTCTAGCGGTTTTACGTTCTTGCCTAACTTGCGTCTGTTTGCTGCGTCCGTTGTGCGTCCACACTTCTGTGCGGACGTACTTCGTGTGTGGGTCTCTATTGATCATAATCAGTGCTTTTTTCTGGAAAAATAGGTAGGGGTACTCTCACGCCTGGGGAAAAACTGATTATTATGACTATTTTCATGTCCTCATAAACAATAGTTTTAGTTCACTTAAAGGAAGACACTATAAAAGGGATCCATATTTTTTAATACTGTGTTCCTTTAAATGAACTACAACTATTGTTGTAACCCTATGGGGGTTATCCACTAAGTGCCTCTGTTGCAAGAAAAATCTGTATTGCAGGGCAGTTAGTTGGGGGGGGTTTTTGGTCTTTTTTTGCATCGATGGCACTGAGTGTATAATCCCCTAGCATTTTTGAGCACCACAGCAAAGAAACTCACAGTTTGCTGAGTATGTATGAACTCCACAGCAATAAAACTCACAGTAATGCGCAGTGTGTATGAGCTCCACAGCAATGACACTCACAGTAATATGCAGTATGTATGAGCTCCACAGCAATGACACTCACAGTAATGCGCAGTGTGTATGAGCTCCACAGCAATAAAACTCACTATCGCCTTACAGTGCCAGCTCCTCTGATTACACCGCTTGACTGACAATCGGCAGTTCTGGCAGATGTGTGTAAACATGCTGCACCCCACCGCCCCATGCTGTTCAAAGGTTCCTTGGCTGCAGAGAGAGGGGGAGCAGCCCTCCTTTGTCACTTACTGGGGGACGGGGGGTTATCAGTCCCTACATACACTCCTGATAATCGGAAGCGTTCAGGAGCAACATGAGCTGCCCAGTGCTTCCGATTCTCTGCCTGTCACTGCAGGAGGATGGAGGAGCATCATGCTCTCTCCTGTTAGTTCTGGCTGGTGGTGAGGTGCCGGTTCTGAGTGGTGAGGTGCCGGTACTGAGTAGCCTGAGTACCCCCTGAAAAAATGCCTTGATCATAATTGTATGCTACCACGGACAACAAAATGTGTGGCAACACGGACGTGAATGAACACTGCGCTCCTCTGACCCGAGCCTGAAAGGGGAAGAGTCATTTGATCCAACTCCCTGGTCACCCAATACACGACAGTAAACTCACATGACTAATAAACTAATCATCACACTTTTTCAACCTACATTTCATGCTGTGACTTTCTAAACTTGTATACGAATAAGGGACATATATATCGTTTGCAGGAGATGCCATTTTTTTTTATTATGTCTAGTTTTCTTCCTCTAGGCATCTCTTTCTACACTTGCAGGTGTGCGATTGTTGTCTGTGATGATCTGTCAACTGCAGACTGTAATCATTGAATGGTCATTCCTCCTTTTCTGCACAATGTTACTCAGACCAGTCCTTGCTTCGCAAAAGTGTGTTTTGGACTTGCAAATGTGACAGTCTCATAGTCATCGCTCAGGACTCTGGAGTTGGCAATGTGGACAGTTTTTAGTGGATATGCAGATTTTTTGGACTTTCGAATAGCTCTTGGATAAGGACAATATTATATGTTTACGAACAGGTTGGGAAGATATGGACATTTTTGCTTTCACCTTAGTAGCAGTAAGCTGCGACTCATTTTTACCCTGACTCGTTTTTGAACAGCGTATAAGTAAAATGTGTATTGTGTAAACTGTAAACTGAGTGTGGGTTCCTATACTCATAATGGTAAGGAGATTGTGGCTGTGACTTTCAGGCTTTAAAGCAGTGATTTTCTTGCAGGAACAATTTCATTACATCATTACAATTTTGTGACATTGTTCAATCTGTGAGATGGATTTCTCCCATCACCTGTCTATGCCATTCTAGTTTGCTAATGCCTTCCGCAGGGAGCACATTTGCAGTCCCTACTAGAGGTTTGCATTCGTTTCGTAACAAATCAAAATTCGTTTGAAAACTCGTTTATTCGTACTTTGGAAGTACTTCCGAAATAATGAACTAATTTCATCCGAATTGAAACGAAAATGAAACAAAACAGTATATAACGAAATTGATTTGTTAAACTGTCTCACAAGAGAACCATTAATTGAATGATTCCTCTATGCACACTGCAGCAAAACGGTAATTTAACCCTTGCTTGCCTTTTAACCCTCATGTTTAATCCTAATCTAACAGTAATTGAACAGGATTTGATTTATTGGGGGGGGTTAGTGATCCTAAAATTTGAATTGATCCCAAATTACAAACAAAATTATGAAAACTAATCAGTTTTGTTTTACTGTTTCACAAAGCTATTTGCCCCTGTCAATTGGTTGTGGTGCTGAATCTGTTGTATTCAGCACCACAGGTCATTAGATAGCTCAATACTTAACCCTAGTTTGCCTTTAACCCTCGTGTTTTAAGCCTAATCTAACAGTAATTGAGCAGGATTTGATTTATTGTTTTTTTTAGTGATCCGAAATTTGAATCAAATCAAAATTACGAAACAAAACTAAATTACGAAACAAAATTATGAAAACAAAATTATTTTCAGACTAAACTAAACAAATTTTTCAGCTGTGCACACCTCTAGTCCCCACCCACAATTTTTTAAAGACGGTGCCATTGAAATCTTATTTTAATTCAGTTCCAAATTCCTTTTGCAGTCATTCCACTATGGTAAGCTTTTTGGTCAAAACAATGTTTCAGAAAAGGATAAGAAAATACTTTTGAATGTTATTTGTTTATTTATCTCAGAATAACAATCAATTTGTCTAACTGTTATTTTATTCTACGGTAAAGTGTGAACAATGCATCTCGTGTTTCAAATACATGACATACATGTAGTTAAACATGTGTGTGTATATATATATATACCGTATTTATTATTAAAATTATTTCTTTTAAATATTTCTTGGTAATCAAGGGGTTACTGATGCAGTCCCACAATATATTAAAATATTTATTTTATTTGTATTGATGTGATGTGTTCCTTTACCCTACTGTTTCAATAAATAATATGAATAATATATGCATGTTATAATAATTATCTATGAATGTGTCTGAAATTATGTATTCATTTCACTGATTTCCTACAAATGAGGGTAATCGTAAGTAATATTTTTATATATTAGCGTGATTTTGAAACAACACGAATCCTGTTTATAATAAATGAAGACATTAAAATTAATTGAATCATAATGCATTTGTTCATAGACATAATTTTATCTTTTTAATAAAATATTCAATACATTCTTAATGGCCCATAGAAAGGAATGTTGTTTAAAGCTGGAATTCTTCGACAAGCTACAGAATAAAAAAGTTTATTACTGAACTAGCTTAATTAAGTGCATATCAGCTTGTTAAACAGATGGTCATTGAACATTGTCTGAAGATGGTATCAGATGTGATTTATTCAGGATGTAAATATGTCAAATTAGGAGATTTTCCACTAAGGTATTAAATGCATGTGAATTGATATTTATTTGTGCTCACTGATAAAGCTTTGTGGCAGTTTTTAGAGACTACCCCTGGAAACAAAGGTCAAAAGGCAGATGAATTACAATTACAATGAAGTTGCACATATAGTAGAAACTATCAGTGTTATTCAGAGAGAGGTGAAAACCAGGAGAATTGGAAAGAGAAGAGAACAATTTAGACCAAATAGCCGATTTGTAAAGTGAGATAAATGTGAGAATTTTTCTGGTTTGGCTATTTTGACCTAGAATTTTTCATTTTCCAGTCATTCTCCTGGTTTTCACCTCTCTCTGAATTGCCCTGTGTAATAAACAGCCATACTTAGGGTGGTTGCTGCTCTAGGCACTTCAAGTTCTGCTTAACCCCCCCCCCACACACACAGGGGCATACCTAGGGGGTGACACCCTAAAAAATAAATATTTATATTTTTTTTACTTTTGGAAAGTATTTTACCAGGAAGGATACATTGTGATATCACTAATTTTCGTCAGGTGACACCACCCCCTAGGATGACACCCAAAAAATATATATATATATATATTTAATATTTATATGTTTTATTTTTGCAAAGTATTTTACCAGGAGGGATACATTGAGATTTCACAAATTTTCAAGTATGTCCTCCATAGGCAAGGCCTAGGCTGGCACTTTCCAGGGGGTGGCGGCAAAAACCCACCACTAAAGGGTGCTTACAGAGCACCGAAACGACGCCAACATTTTGGTGTTCTGTTGTTCCCTGCACTTCGGGGAATCAAATTTCCCCATCCTGCAGTGAATTCAGCATTCACAGCAGGGTCCCCAAAGTGCAGGGAGTCGGCCTACTTAACGAAAATGTCTGGAATTTACATATAAGGTCCTATGATTGATAATAAAAAGGTCTCTTACAGAAAAAAGAAAAACCACTATAGGATGAATATGTTGTGAGTTTGCAAAATCACTTAAAAATAACAATTATTCAAAAAGAATCTACACGCGCCCCTTATTGCACAGCACAGAGGACGCATGAATGATCCACCATCGGCAGATTCATAATATATCATTATTATATGTATACGTCATGTCCTGCCAGAATGCTATAACTAAAAATATATTTGAAAACATTAAAAAAAAGTGCGTGTGATTTTTTTTTTTAACATTGAAGGCTAGGGTCAGACGAAAGCATTTTTCCCCGCGAACGTGAAAAAGTGCATCCGAACGCATTGACGTATTTTTTCACGGAATGCGCAAAAACGGTCAGACGACGCGTGATTTTGTACGGATCGTCAATAAAACTCTTTTTGCGTCTGGACGTTATGTAGGCTGGACATTAGCAGCGTCTGACATCTCCTAATCACGCAAACAGGCCGCTATGCCGCAGCTGCGCACTCAGTACGTCAGTACTAGCGGTTCAGCGTTCTCAGAAAAATGCGTTCAAATTCCACTTGCGTTGCACGGCCGGACTTTTGTGCGGCCGTACATCGTATATTGGCCGTCATTGCCCGTCATCTGCTGCTAGTGCGGCTGTAATTATGTGCGCCAGAACGCACGTTAAAAGTGCGCTGGTCTGACCCCAGCCTTAGGCTAGGGTCAGACTAACGCATTTTTCGCGTTGTCTGTGAAAAAGTGCGTTCGAACGAATGGACGCATTTTTTCACGGAATACGCAATAGCGGTCATACGATGCGCCTTTTCGTCCGTGATTTTGTACGGATCATCAATAAAACACTTTTTGTGTCTGGACGTTATGTTGGCCAGACATTAGCAGCGTCTGACGTCTCCCAATCACGCACACACGCCTCTAGCGGACGCAGCGCACTCTGTACGTCCGTACTAGCAGTTTGACGTTCTAGAAAAAATGCGTTTGTTTGCCACTTGCGTTGCGCGGACGAACTTTCGTGCGGCCGTACTTCGTGTGTTCCCCGGCATTGGACGTCATTTGCTGCTAGCACGGCCATGATTTTGTGCGTCTAAACGCACGTTAAAACTGCTTTCGTCTGACCCTAGCCTTAAAGTTGGGGTGGTGGCAAATATAGGATCCGCCCCGGGTGCCAAATGTTCTAGGTATGCCCCTGCACACACAGACACACCGGGTATCATCAAAAAAAGGAATTAATCTACACAAGCTATCGTGATTTATAACAATAAACATGTCATTTACAACAAAGAATCAAGATATTTCTGAACAACATTTGTTATGGTTTAGAGACTCATTACTGAGATTTTTATTGCTTTACAGCTTTTATATATTCCCACACACCTCTGTATTGGACCTTTACAAGAAAAGAAAAAAATACTGCAGTCTTCTAAAATCTGCTGCTGTAGGCTCAGGCTTAGTCTGCCTATGCAAGAAAACAACCACAACAATAAGTATTATATATATATATATATTAATATGTATATGTAGATTGGATAATCAGTCTAGATGCCAAAATCACCAATCTTTTTAACTGGACATTTCGGTGCTCCCTCGTTCCCCACACTTTGGGGAATCAAATTCCCCGATCCTGCGTTGAATTCAGCATTCACCGCAGGGTCCCCGGAGTGCAGGTTAAAGCCACCGAACAAATCCTAAAAAAATATCGGATCACTTCAAAACCCCCGAACATCCTCGATGATCCGCCGCAAACTCGCCGAACAGGTCTGAAAAAAGCCAACGATCCGCCAAACACAGCGCCGACCAGCCGCCGGGAAAAAGCCGACAAGCCAATGAATGGGGTAAAAAAGAACAAAAAAACCCACAGCAACGTTTAAAAGCTGTTTGCAAAACAACGACTGTATGAAGATGTCTGGAATTAACATATAAGGTCCTATGAATAATAATAAAAAGGTCTGTTACAGGAAAAAAATGCTATTTAAAAAATAATCCTGAAAAATGCCTACAAATCTTTAAAACAAAGTATAGAGACTTTGTGCGGCAAACAAAAAAAATTGTTTAATAGATATTGTATAAAAACGGGAATATTTTTAACATTAAAACCTATGAGATTCGTCTGATTTAACCTGCCAAATGAAACCTCCGAACATTAGGGCATTTCACTGGCATTTCTGTCCTGTTCGATGTTCTCTGAATAGATTAACCATTGCTTATCTATGGGGATTTCACTGCCGTCGAACAGGCACCGTATTTTGCTGGAAATTCGCCAATATTTGGCAACTTCCCAGGTTTCGAATATCCTAATGGCCCCAAAATTGCACTGTGGAAATTCACCGTTCTGTGAAATTTCGGGGCCAGTTCGGCTCTCTCTGAATAACCCTGATCGAACTGACCAATAGAGAGCCAACAGAAGGGGAAGAGGGGTTAGGATGGGTGTTGTAAATACTAATAGTGGAATAGTATGGTCAAGAAGGGTACACTGAGGACAGATCATAGGCCCATAAAATAACAGAGATAAGCTCAGGCTTAGTCCTCTTTTACACTTAATGACTGCACTCTTGATGAAGCCAACAGCTACACATACCTCGGCCTAGAAACAAACCGATCGGGAAGTTTCAAACCAGCCATAGAGGCCCTAAGAGACAAGGCGTGTAGAAACTTCTATGCCATCAGAAGAAAACTCTACAAACTAAAACCGCCTTTAAGAGTCTGGCTTAAAATCTTTGATAGCGTCATCACTCCAATCCTCCTTTATGGCAGTGAAGTATGGGGCCCCATCACCTACCCTGACCAACACAAATGGGACACCAGCCCAACAGAAATATTCCATCTGGAATTCTGCAAGCACCTCCTCCAAGTCCATCAGAGCACCTCTAACAATGCTTGCCGGCCCGAGCTGGGCAGACTCCCCTTACTTCTTGCAGTGCAGAAGAGGGTGCTATCATACTGGGACCACCTAAACATCAGCAGCCTCAACTCATACCACCATAAAGCCCTACTGGCCAGCAAGGACCACCCCAAACGATGTGGGCTGCAACAACTCATATCCACCCTGATCATCCAAAGCCCCCATGAACGCAACCTGAGAAAATATCAAATAAAGGCCCTAATTAACGATTTCAGGGAAAACTATGCCAGAGAATGGAGACAGGATATAGCAAACTCTCAGAAACTCACCATTTACCAATCCTTACAGACGGAATACAAACTGGCCCCATACCTGGAGGTACTACAAGACCCCAAGGACAGACAGATCCTGAGCCGGTACAGACTGAGCGCCCACAGCCTGGAAATCAAATCAGGGTGGCATAGACAGACCTACAAGCCAAGGGACAATAGACTGTGCCAGCGTTGTGACTAGGGATGAGCCGAACACCCCTGTGTTTGGTTCGTATCCGAACAACCGAACGGCCGACATGTTCGAATACGAACTCGAACACAATGTAAACCTATGGGGGCCGAACATGCAAAATGTGTTCGCAGTTCTCCCAAATGTACCGGCGGCTGCCGGTACATTTAGGAGAGCTGTGGCTGTGGCCCCCAGCCCCTGTAACTCACCTGTCCTGCAGCTGTCCCAGAGTCCTGTTCCCTGGTCCGTCAGCTCCTCCGATCCGTCTGACCGCGGCTTCTCTCTGCCCCACGTCTTCATGCTGAATGATGTGATTGGGCAAAGTCTTGCACCTGACCTGGACTTTGCCCAATCAGGGCTCTAATTCAATATTGAGCCCTGATTGGGCAATGTCCAGGTCAGGTGCAGGACTTTGCCCAATCAGAGCTCAGCATGAAGATGAGCTTTAACCAAGCTCTGATTGGTTAAAGTCGGTGCAAGACTTTAACCAATCAGAGCTTGGTTAAAGCTCTGCCCCATGCCTCATCTTCATGCTGAGCTCCGCGGCTCCTCTCTGCCCCACGTCTTCATGCAGAATGATCTGATTGGGCAAAGTCCTGCACCTGACCTGGACTTTGCCCAATCAGGGCTCAATATTGAATTAGAGCCCTGATTGGGCAAAGTCCAGGTCAGGTGAAGGACTTTGCCCAATCAGATCATTCTGCATGAAGACGTGGGGCAGAGAGGAGCCGCGGCCAGACGGATCGGAGGAACTGACAGACCGGGGAACAAGACGCCGGGACAGCTGCAAGACAGGTGAGATACAGGGACCGGGGCCCACAGCCACAGGTCTCCTAAATGTACCGGCAGCCGCCGGTACATTTAGGAGACCTGTGTATGAATTTTTTATTATGTAATGTCCGCGGTCAAACAAACCGCGAACATCCCATAATGTTCGGTGTTCACCGAACACTCAAACGGCCGATGTTCGATTCGAACTCAGGTTCGAATCGAACCGAATGCTCATCCCTAGTTGTGACCAGGGGACCCTGGAAGATGAGGTCCACTTCCTCCTACAGTGCCCAAAGTACTCAGTACTGAGGGAAACTCACTTCCAGAGACTCTCCGCTCTCATCCCAGACTTCACCTCTATAGAAGAGACGAGGAAACTCCACATCATACTGGGAGAAGAGGAGCCGGCGGTGAAAATATCTGCCCAATACGTCACAGAATGTCACAGACTGAGAGGAACATGAGAGATCCCGGACTTATAAATCCCCAACACGGACTCACCCCCATCCCACTTCACATTATCCCTTACCCCTGATAATGTCCATGGACTTGCCCATTCCCCCCATATATGTCCCACTACCCCCCCCCTCAACCCCATATAACCTCCCCATATGCTTTGGCAATGCAAAAATGTATTTGGTCCTGCCAATAAAGCTTATTTTGATTTGATTTTGATAAGCATCATGATGTGCATCTAATGATGGTGGCTGAAAATGAAGAAGTCAGTGACACAACTTCAAAAAAACAGAAGAAAACAAGACAAAAGAGAGAAAAACCACATAAACCTGATACAATGCTGAAAGTTACTTGACATTGTGGTGAGTTATAAAGGTTCTGCATTGAGTCCCTCCTTTATAGTGAGTCCCTGAGTCCCTCCTTTATAATGTTAAAGTATGTGATCATTTTTATTTTGAATGTCCTGCATTCATGAGAGTCTTTAAATTCCCTTTGAGTATTTTAACCCTGAGGTTGTGAAAGAAGTGACCTATCAGATTAAGGTGATGTCTCACCGGGTTACAATATTTATTTTCCTGATGGTTCTTGATGGAGTGTCTGTGCAGGTTCATCCTGAGATTCAGTTTAAGGCCAGTGCACTGACATTTTGGGGTATGCTGTTCTCCCAATTTTAAATTTTAGATATGTGACATTTCTTCATAATATAATGTCATGAATTGTATCGTTTGAAACTATGAAAAAAAAATAAAGGAATTAAACACACAAACAAGTGTGTGTGACATGCACAAATACTATTAGACCTGACTCTTTATTTGAATAAATATACTTAAATATACTTGGAAACATCTTTCTGTCCTATTTATAACTGCACATTAGCTTACAGTTCGTGTACTGCATTTTCTTATTTTTTGAGCCATGTGTTTGAAATCTTGTATTTCTACATGAATGATTCACCCGTGTCCCTTCCAGCACATGGTTGAGGAAAGTCCAGTCTGTTTCAATTTAATTATTACAGTAGTGCTGGTGCTTCTTTCCATTTAAATAATTGTCAACTATAGTTGTAAAGAACACAATGATCTTTTTCTTGCTTTAAGAAATTGTTAAAAACGATGGGATGAGTTTTCACCTTGATATGACCTTTGTTTATCTTTTCACAAATCAGGTACAATTTGTTTGATTCTAACACACGGGTCTATTCACTAAAGGGTGAAACTCAAGAGAATTTGCAGGAGAAGAGAACGATGTAGACCAAATAGGCGATTTGGAGATAAATGGGAGAATTTTTCTGGTTTGGCTATTTTGACCTACAATTTTCAGTTCTCCTACCAATTCTCCTGAGTTTCACCTTTTAGTGAATAGACCTAAATGTATTTAACCCCTTCGCTGCGGATGACGTGTGGGGAACGTCCTCATTGATTCCCGCTATATGTAGAGGTCGTTCCCCACACGTCATCCGCAAGTGGGAGCCCCGGCGGAGATACTCACCCCTCTGTCCGGGGTCCCACGGTGTTCTGACTTCAGCGTCCTCAGTCACTGAAGTTAAGCCCCTCTCAACATCAATGACACATGGCGCGATGATGTATTTCCAGGTGACCCCCCGGCAATGCCGGGAGATCGCCTGAAAGGGAAGGGAATCCTTTTGGATCCTCCCCGTTCGGGAGGGTTTACAGAAAAAAAGGCACCGCTTTGAAGAATCTAGTTATCTTGGTTTTGGGAGTAAAGTAGGTAAGCGATTCATTCCAAGGAACACTCATGGTTGCTATTGGGGTGAAAAGGTGAATTCCCCAGAGAAATCACCCTTTTACCCCTTACATTCCTAAAATTGACAATGTTGGCAACTGGAATGTCAAAGTTCAAATTGAAGTGGCATTTTCAAACCGGAGGCTTGTCTTTACCATGTTGTGTTGATTAATGTCATAATATGTGCAGAACTGGCTTAAGTGACATTATTTATTATAAGGAATATAATTATTCCATAAAAAGCATGTATAAAGTCGGATTAATATGTTAAACTCAATTGAAAGTCAATGTTTAAAAATCATTACATTAGCTCAACATGCAATAAAATAATAATGTACTTATAAAATTATATGAATTAACAAAAGAAAGGTAAGAATGTAAATATTATTACAATGCAATCATAATAGTATAGCTTTTAACTATGTTAAATGTGACATTTAATTAAAGTGTGCTATTTTACTGGTCTACAATTCCAAGTGTTTTTGTTTTTATTAATAACTGTTCATTTACTTGCTATTTAAATCAAATGGAAATACATTATAGAAAATGAGTAAGCTGCACCACGCCGTAAAGGAAAACGTACAAAACAATGGTGTTTTGTATTGTACAGTATAATGATGATAATAATGCAGGTTGGCTGGACTGTTTTTTCTTTTTCAAAGCTAGAATAGTTAAATGACAATATGGGTTCTTATAACTTTGGAGAAATGTTACACTAATACTTTGTTTAGTTTGTTGTTAGTTTTTACGTTTTACATCATTTGACTTCTTAGAAAAACAGCCATCTGAATAATGCATAAAGAAATAATATTCTGTCACCAAAGTGACTTAAAAAAAAGGTTATCACCCAGCGGCGTAGCGTGGGTTGTCAGCGCACGGGGCAAGGCAAGAATTGTGCGCCCCCCTATCCTGTGGACACAGTAACACACCCGGATTCCCTTATACCAAAAGAGTATTGACCCCCTTACCCAAAAGGACATGTATTGTATATTAACAAAATACTGATATAATAAAAAATGAAACACGCATGCCCCCCTATGCTACACCACTGTTACCAGTCACCTCTCCCAGTGTACCCTGGCATAGTTCCACTCTCACACTATACCCAGTCACTCTCTCCCAGTACCCCTAGTCACACTCTCTCCAAGTATCCTCCGTGACTCTTTCCCAATACCCCCCAGACACTCCTTCTCTCCAAGCACCCGCAGTCATTCTCTCCCTGAACCTCCAGTGACCCTCTCCCAATACCCCCAGTACCACCTCACTGTGTGTTGTCACGCTGCTCTGGTGTCACACAGTGTCGCATACCCACGTGGAGTTGCTGGTGGCCTGTGGGGGAGCTGTCCAGGGGGCTTAGTGGAGACTGGATTTTAAATGTGCTGCAGGGCAGGCGCCTCCCTCCCTCCTTCTTGTTCAGCGGCTGCAGGGCTGCCAGCGGCGCAGGGCTGGACAGGGCTTCAAGGACAAATGTGGTACAGGGTGTTCCGTCGGATAATGCTGCACTGCTTCACGTGACTCATGTCAGCGTTAAGGAGGATTCAGGACAGGACCAGAATTTTCTATCCTGGTCTTCCCTTCCGTACGCTGAGTGCTAAGTCACCACCAGTGCTGCTAAACTGTCGGCCGCTGTGCAAGGGCCTCTCATGGACACCAGTTTCTGTGAGCGGACACCTTGCTGATACCTGCTGGAAAATATTAGTGGTTCAAATTTCTTTTGAAATATTGCGCCCCTAAGAAGATTGCGCCCGGGGTGACCGCCCCCGAGGCCCCCCCACGCTACGCCACTGTTATCACCTTATTTCTCTACTCTCTACACATACTTTGGCTCTCAAGACTCCTGACGACGCTGTAATCCTAACAGCAAAACGCATAGAGAATCCTTGAGAAGCTTCTTCTTCAATTTAGATTCCCAGGGTACCCATCCAGCTTTATCCATGATGGTCTGCTAGGAGCACTCACAGACCCCTGGGAAATAGCATACGGACCACTCCTTGCCCTATTGCAGTGGTTCCCAACCGAGGTCCTCAAGTCCCCTAACAGGCCAGGTTTTGAGGATTTCCTTGGGTAAATGCAGACTGAATTCTGCAATCACTGAGCAGCAAATAATATCACCTGTGCTGTGCTTCAGATATCTGGAAAACATGACCTGTTGGGGGTACTTGAGGACTGTGTTTGGAAACCACTGCCCAACGGGTTTCATACTGTGTGCATTGGGTGTTGAATTAAATGCTTACCTGTATAGAGGATTGTCCTCTCACTTTCTATCTGTCCTATACCCACAGACCCATGAAGGCCTGTTTCCCACATTTAATAAGAATCTTTTCCTAGATAGGTGCATTCATAGCATGCCCAGGACCCACTATCCTGTCAATACACATGCTTAGAGACACACTATAACCGACTGGATCCTGGGTTACCTTTCTCTCTCAGTGCATACAACATGTGCGTGCCCACGGTTAGTTTATTCTATTAACAGCCACCGTTGTATACCCTCTGGCCTTGGCGCCAGCTCTTGCACGCTAGTCCAATATTTTCTAGTGGCTTTATGTCATGTCTGTTTATAAATGATTCTAATTCACTATATTATTAAAAGTTAAGTTTTAATTAACACCTCATGATTCTCTGACTCCTTGGACTTCCTCACTTCTTATGGATAGTGATGGAATCAGGGATATTCATGATGCATCCGATTACTGTGCAATCAGAGGTCATTATGATGGAGTTACCAGCACAACATTCTGGGAACTGCTTTCCTCAACCTAAGGGGTTAATAACATATGGGTGACTCCCAGTGGCCCAAAAAACCCACACTACCTAACTTTCCTTTAGTTAACCTCAATGCTATCAATTACAGAAACGATGGGCACTAGGCCCGGTGTGAGCGCACTTATCTCTCAAGAAATAGCTTGAAAGGGAACTTCAACAATAATCTGGGTACTCCTGATTAAGGAATCAATTTCGATATAACCTAATAATTGAAAGATAAAAACTCCATGGTGCAATAACATTTGGGTAAACGGATAATAAAGTATGGAAACACAATTTGTATGTGTAAGGAAATCACTAGTGTGGAGCCCTATAAGGCTCAGATGGTATCGACTCTTGACCACTCTGCGGGGTCATACCCCTTGTATAGGATTCTTCACACTCAAATCAGCAGTAGAATCATCAATGGATGGCCTCTTTAACACTTAAAAGGAGAAGAAGACCTCCATTGGGGGGGGGGGGGTTAAAGAACTATGACATACATAGTATGTCCTTGGTCCTTAAGGGGAATTTTCCCCAGGACGTCCTATGCAACGTAAAATAAAATAGTCTGAAAAATGCCTAAAAATCGTACAAAAATAAAAGACTTTTTTTCTGCAAATTAAAAGAATAAACGGTTTAATAAATATTTAATAAAAACAGGAATGTTTTTTACATTGAAACCTATGGGATTCGTCTGATTAAACCT
Source organism: Leptobrachium leishanense (assembly GCA_009667805.1). Lineage (NCBI taxonomy): Eukaryota > Metazoa > Chordata > Amphibia > Anura > Megophryidae > Leptobrachium > Leptobrachium leishanense. The sequence goes on along the minus strand of CM019071.1, from coordinate 32,028,558 downwards.
GCCGATTGAAACCACAGAAAATCAGAACACTTCACTGATATTTCAGTGCAGTTCGGTGTTCTCTGAATAGATTAACCATTACTTCTCTATGGGGATTTCACTGCCACTGAACAGGCACCGTATTTTGTTGGCAATTCGCCAATAGTCGGCGAACTGCTAGCTTTTTCAATAGTCGAATGGCTCTGAAATTACACCGTACGGGGAAATTCACCGATCAGTGCAATTTCTAAGCCAATTCCTCTCTCTTTGAATAACCCCTTTAGAGCTATAATAATAATTATATACTTCTACCCTATACATAATCATATGCTACCTTTACTCCCCTACCCTATACATAACTCTCTACTAGCTATTTCCCCTACCCTATACATTACCATCTACTAGCTATAGCTCGCTGCTCTGTATATACCTGTGTACTACCTATATCCCTCTTTTCTATACATACAGGGTTATTCAGAGAAAAGTGAAACTCTGGAGAACATTTGGAGAACTGAACATTCTAGCAGGCTCATTCAAAGAGAATCGAAAAGTCACCGCACGTTCGGTGACTTTTCGTTCTCTTCAATTCTGTGCAATTTGGCAATCCCATTTCAGCGACCCTGCGGTGTATTCAGCAAGCACCACAGGGCCGCCGTAGTGCAGCGAAAAGCCTCCGCAAAACCCGACGAACTCTCACGGCAATACCATGCGAATGCTCACCGAAACCCGCAAAACATCTGGATTAACCCTGCCAAACCCGCCAGAGAAACCCGAGCAGCAGCCGATCACAGTGCAGAGCAGTCGGGGGAAAAAGCCGACACCGCAGACGAATGGAGTGAAAAAAATCACTTGGTAGTGAAGGGGTTAAACAAGTATTCTCATTCAAACCTCTAACTTTAAAAGATATAATAACAATAATAATTAATAATATTCTTGCTATTTTCAGGAGAAAAAACAACAAAGCATTATTTTTTTTATTTATCCTATGATAGCTATATAGACCAGACTATAAGTGCAATGTCATTACAAATTAGTTCCATGTACAGAGGACTCATATACCAGTGCAATAAAACTATTTTGAAGAATCTATTAGACAGATAGTCAGAAATTTAGCAAAGTAAAAAATACAATTGCTTATTAAATGATGGATCATATTTCTAAACTCAAAAATATTGCTATTTTAGAAGCCAACTGTCTGCAAAATCTATGTACTGAGAAATATTGTTTTCTAATCATCCAAACTGCATTTTTGTATCTATTCCATCTCCTCAAAGAAAAATATAAAGACATTTCTTAATGAGAAAATAATAATGTGCAATAATGTTTTCCCCCTCCAAAACGTTACCAGACAATGTGAAATAAATTGGATCGCCGCTTGCAGCAGTGAAAACAAGAATGGCAAAGAGACTGCTTTGCAGCATCTTCACTTGGAAGTCCGACCTTATTACATGTTTCACAATTATTATGATGCTCAGTGTGTTCTCTGTAATAAACCTTGACTTATTGCTGGATAATGTCTGGCAATGGCAAACTCGATGAATATGTAATCAAACTGTAGAGAGTGATAGATCAATTCTGTGTCTTTGTCTAAAGTAATGATATTTTAAAAGAACTCATATTGTAGATCATTTTTAGAAGGTTGTTGTTATTTATTGTCTTCTCATGTAGCAAACTAAGAAACAAGATTTTTTTTCAGACCTGTCTGAAGAGATTTTCTTTCTAATATGACAACTGTTGTATCCATGCATTCTTACATTGCTTTGGAAGCTAAATGACATGCCATTCCATGATAAAATCTGTCATTAATAAATGTTCTTTTTATGTTTATTTCTTACTTTGACAGACTTGCCAAATTTTCAAAATAACATCATTGTAAGTGTTATTAAGAATCTATAGAGGCATCAAAGGAACTGATGTAACTGGAAAATGCATTATATTTGATAACATTCTCTAACATAATGATATTTTCATACACATCTTACATTTACATGTTAACTATATAAAAAATTGTTGAGTGTGAGATCCCAAGACCAGTAAAAAATAATATGTATCTTAGGCAAACTCCCCGAACGTTTCTTCCTCCTCATGTTCAACAAACAAGTAAGAAAAGTGTATAATTACACAACAGCAGGAGTATAACCTAAACAATAAAAATGTATAGGGGGCTCGATTTATATACATTGTGTAACAGTATCACACAATGTTTAGTTTTTTGTTTAGGTTTATACTCCCGCTGTTGTGTAATTATACACTTTTCTTATTTACATGTTAACTGCCTATTATATTTTTGATTTCACATATATATATATTTTATGAACAAAAAGTAGTTAAAGGGTTAAAATGACGTTTTAACCGACATCACAATTAATTATTTTCAGACGGTCCTGAATCTATGGGTGCCTCTTCCTTCCCCGACGGGTGTGTCTTCAACCCTCCAAACCCTCGGAAAGCTTTTAATTAGTCTGTGCTGATCACTTACAGATTTAGGTTAGGACTGCTCAAGTGAGTGTCCATAACCTTGTGGGAGCTTTGACAACCATAACTAGAACAGAAGGTGCCAATTCTGGAGCTGTGGGGGGGACTTGTGGTTGGAGTATCATTGACAATCATATGTCATATACACAATATAATCACAAAAAATGAATATAAATGGCGTGGAAATATGTAAAACAACGCTACCAAGCACCCAAAATATACACCCTCTACCTATTATGCAAATAATAAGTCCATACAATAGATTTCAAGGGTGCAGCACTTTGTTCAGGTATTCTTCCAAATGTTCTTAAATAACATTAAATCTCAGGGGGGGGGGTGGAGAAAAATCGCCACTCTCAGGGTTATTCAGATAAAAGTGAAACTCTGGAGAACTTTTGGAGAAGTGAAAATTCTAGGTCAAAATAGCCAAACCAGAAAAATTCTCCCATTTATCTCACTTTCCAAATCAGCTAATTTGATCTATAATTTTCACTTCTCCAAATGTTCTCCAGAGTTTCACCTTTCTCTGAATAACCCTGATAGTGTATCCACTGAAAAACAGTTTAAAACAAAAGAATAGGGCAAACTGAAACTCACACTTTTCCGAGCCTATAACCATGAGCTCAGTTATAGGATCGAAAAAGTGTGAGTTTTCATTTGGCCTTTTGTTTTAAACTGTTTTTAGTGGATACACTATGTGGTGATTTTTCTCCACTTTTTCCCAAGATTTATTGGAATTATTGACAATCAAACGTTAAAACTGGACTGTGCAGTGTCCCCTCTTTTTTCACTGCCCCCCCCCCACATTATAAACCTAGAGTGTCACTTTAATTGAGCTGTAAATTTATGGCCAGCTTATATGTCATCCAGACACTAACCAATCTACAGGATGATAATTGTTTTCACCTCACTTACTATCAGGGTTATCCAAAGAGCTCCGAATTGCTTGAGAAAGGTAACCGAACGCTGAAATTCAGCGTTCAGTTACCTTTCCTGGCCATTCGGCTATTCAGAGAGCAGGCAATTCGCCAAATCCTGGCGAATTGCCTGCACATACGGTGCCTGTTCGGTGCCTGTTCGAGGGCAGTGAAATCCCCATGAAAAGCAATGCTTCGGCTATTCAGAGAACGAAAACCAGCAGTGAACGGTTCCCGTAATGCCCTGCCATTCGCTGGTTTAATTCGGCAAGTTAATTCAGGAGAATCCCATAGGCTTCAATGTTAAAAATATTCCCGTTTTAATTCAATATCTAATAAACCGTTCATTATAAAATTCTGCAGTAAAGAGTCTCTTTATTTATAGATTTTTTATGATACTTTAAGCATTTTTCTGATCTTAATTTTTTTTAATTTTTTTTTTAAGTTTACTTATTTTTTCTGTAACAGTCCTTTTTATTATCATTCCCTGGACCTCCTGTGCAATTTCAGACATTTTCGCTCAGTAGTTTCTTTGCAAACAGTGTTTCATTTTCACACAATCATACAAACGGTTTTGCTAATTTATTCACTGCCTAGTCTGCGGTCTTGGCTGCTTTGGCTGTGTGTGATCGGCTCCTGCTCGGGTTTTTCGACGGGTTAATCCAGATGTTTTTGCGTGTTTTGGCGTGCATTCGGTGGGTTTTGCGGTTAGTTTTCATCAGGTTTGCGGCAGCTTTTCCCTGCAATTTGGGGACCCTGTGGTGCTTGCTGAATACACCGCAGGGTCACCGAAATGGGATCGGCAAAAGGAACCGAATTGAAGAGTCTGAAAAGTCACCGAACCTGCGGTGACTTTTCGAATCTCTTTGAATAACCCTGTTTATTATCCTGAAAGGGTACTTCATCTAGGCACATAATGCAGTTGTTATACAAAGTAAAAGATAAGGTGCTTAGAACTTTATTCAGCCCCCGAAAATCTCAAAATAGGGTGACAGAATACATGAAAAATGTACTATCTGTAAATGTAAATTATTTAAAATGTTTACTTAATTCCTTCTGACAAGCAATACACAGTTTAGCCACAGATTAGCATTTATTTGTATCCTCTCTTTAAGTGTTAACTACAGATCCAGTGAGTCAATGGTTAATAAAAACGGAATGTTTACTGTTTCGGATTAGATTTCCATATCGAATACCTACAGAAATGATAAACTGAAACTTTTTCGTAAGAAAAGATCAAAGTCTAATTCTTAAATCTGTGTTCTATGTATGAGCTGTACAACATAAACCTATGTTACAAAACGTTGACTGATTTTATTGAAACATATTAAACAAATGCACAAGCATGCTTGTGTCCTTTTAAGTAATGCCAATGCTATTGCTTAAGCAATTGAAAACTGAAATTTCATTTATTGAACTAAAGTTATTTTTCCTTCCTGTCTTCTTGTTTTTTATTTCCCAAGAGAACGAAACAAGGTGTCATCAGATTCTTTCGGAATTATATTTTTATTATAGTAATTCATCTTTTCCAACAAACATAAAATCATTAGACCAATTTACACATCACAGTTTGCTGTGAAAAACAGATTTGGTCGGTTTTACCCTATCAGTGCTGTAGAAATTGTTAATGTTTCTTCTTGATATTTAAACATGGATAGATATGAACATATATCACAAATTTGTGTTACAAAATTAATTTAAATGTATTCCCTGAGTAGTGTTTTGACTCTATCAGGGTTATTCAAAGAGATCCGAATTGCTGGCGAAAGGTAACCAAACGCTGAAATTCAGAGTACGGTTACCTTTCCTGGCCATTCGGCTATCCAGAGTAGGGATGAGCTGTTCGGGTTCGGACGGTTCGGAGTTCGACCCGAACTTTGGCAGTTCGAAAGTTCGCAAAATTCGAACTTTTTGGGTGTGTTCGGTTCAAGTTCGAAAAAAAAAAATAATTGAAAAAAGTATAGAAAATGCTTAAAAAGATACTAAAAAATCTAGAAATAAAGAGACTCTTTACTGCAGAATATTATAAGCAATGGTTTATTAGATATTGAATTAAAAACTAATGTGTACGTGGAAAGATTATCAACTCTAAATGACCTCTGTTCACAAACGGGCATAACACCAGGTGTTTTTAGTCTGGTAATCAATTTGATACATTGTACACCATACTGAGGGTGGGGTGGTGTCTGCTTCTGATTGAGATTTGAGAATTAATTTCCCTAAAACATCCTAATATGCTGCATTTAACCCTTTCGCTGCTGAGGCTTTTCACACCTCTGTGCTGAGGTCATTTTTACCGCTTTCGCTCATCATGTTTAACCGCGTTTTGTGGCCATATTTTGATATGTGACCCAGACATATTATATATTGTTCTTTCCGGCAGACTTGGCAGATTCGTAATATGTCATTATTATATGTATACGTTATGTCATGTCTGTATATTATAACAAAAATGCAATAAAATTTGAATTTTCAATAATTTATTATGTGTAAAGTGGTTTTTTTCACATTTTAACATGCGATCGTTTGCGGTTATATTTTGTATGGGGTGCGCTTGTTAAAAAAATTAGAAATGGGGTCTCGTTACATTTTCTTTGGGGAAATTTCACTTTTTTTAACAAACACACCGCATACAAAAATCGTTAGTGCAGCATTATTGTTCACATTATAATTGAAATGGGAACAATTTTGCTGTATTAACAAAACAAAAACAAAAAAAAACTTGTTTCTTTTTTTTTTCGACATTTTTTTTTAAATATTTTTATTATTTTTTTTTATTATTTTTTTTAAACCATTTTTCATGCTCATGTTTGGTATCCTTGGAAAGGCCATGCTCTGGCCGATCCAACGATATCAAACATTAACCCCTAGCTGCCACGGATCGGGAGATAGGGGGTTCATTGGAACCCCCTATCTCCACAATTGGTGGCAGCTAGGGGTTAACTCCAGGACTGGCGTCATCGTGCTATGCACGATGACGCCAGTCCTCAGGGGGAGTTCCTGGAGGCTTGGCTGACATCCAAGATGTCGGCCAGCTCCAGGAGAGGATCACGATCCGGCGCTTTTCAGCGCCAATTCGTGATACGGTTCCCCAGGGGTTAATCACAGCCACCGTTTGGAAGGGCAGGCTGTGCCCTTCCAAACTGTGCCTGGTTTAACCCTCTGCCCCCCGGCGATCGGAAGGGAGAGAGGTCCGAAGGACCTCCCCCCTCCCTTTCAGGCGCTTCCTCCGCACATGCGGGGGGGGGGCCTGAATTAGATGTCATCGCGCCGCCGCGATGACATCTAATTGCTCCGCCGGGGTCCCGGAGTGCTGGGCTGACATCCAAGATGTCAGCCCGCACCAGGGGGCGCAGCAACCCGCAGAATCCGGCGGATTGCTGCCTCCTGTGCATGGACGCGCTCAGCGCGGCCATAGCACAGGAGAACCTGCTGAGCGCGTCCATAGCAGCCAAGTGGTTAACTGGAGTATGAAAAAAATTTCAAAATTACATCTAAGGCTAGGGTCAGATGAGCGCATTTTGTACGGACTGTGCGTCCGTGCAGTACGGACGTACTTACTGACTGACAACAAGGTAGTGGCCAAACAGTCCGTTTTTTTCACTGACGTATTTTTTGACGGATGTAGGAGGGAAAATAAATTAAAATGAAAAAACATTCTGTCCGTCAAAAATGCTGGACGTATAAATGCAGTCCATCTGACCTCGTTTCATCACTCACATACAAAGCTACATGGACGTTGCAGACGTGGCGCACTCCGCACGTCCGTTCTAGCAGTATTACGTTCTTGCCTAACCTGCGTCCGTTTGCTGCGTCCGCCATGCATCCGCACTTCCGTGCGGACGTACTTCGTGTGTGGGGCTCCATTGGTCAGAATGCTATGCTGCCACGAACGTACAAATGTGCGGCAACACGGACGTGATAACTGCGCTCGTCTGACCCCAGCCTTAAGCAATATTATTTTTCACCTCGGGATTAAACATTCACAGGGTTATTCAGAGAGCGGTGAAAAGCAGGAGAATAACTGGAGAAGTGAAAATTCTAGGTCAAAATAGCCAAACCAGAAAAATTCTCCCATTTAACTCACTTTCCAAATTGGCTATTGGGTCTAGATTGTTCTCTTCTCCTGCCAGTTCTCCTGGCTTTCACCTCTCTCTCAGGGTTGTTCAGAGAAAGGTGAAAACCAGGAGAATGGCAGGAAAAGAGAACAATCTGGACCAAATAGCCGATTTGGAAAGTGAGATAAGGCTAGGGTCAGACTAACGCATTTTTCACAGCGACCGTCAAAAAGTGCGTCCGAACGCATTGCCTTATTTTTTCACGGAATGCGTGAAAACGGTCATACGATGCGCATTTTTGTGCGTTATTTTTTACGGATCCAAACCAGGAAACTTTGGGTGTCTGGACGTTATGTTGGCCGGACATGAGCAGGGTCTGACGTCTCCAAATCACGCACACACGTCGCTAGTGGACGCAGCGCACTCTGTACGTCCGTACTAGCGGTTCTGCGTTCTCGAAAAAATGCGTTCATTTTCCACTTGCGTTGCGCAGCCGGACTTTCGTGTGACCGTATTTCGTATATTGGCTGTCATTGCCTGTCATCTGCTGCTAGTGCGGCCGTGATTAAATGCGCCTAAACGCAAGTTAAAAATTCGCTAGTCTGACCCTAGCCGAAATGGGAGAATTTTTCTGGTTTGGCTATTTTGACCTAGAATTTTCCATTCTCCAGTCATTCTCCTGCTCTACACCGCTCTCTGAATAACCCTGACAGGGTTATTCAGAGAAAGGTGAAACTCAGGAGAATGTCTGAAGAGAAAATTCTAGGTCAAAATAGCCAAACCAGAAAAATTCTCCCATTTTTCTCACTTTCCAAATCGGCTATTTGGTCTAGAATTTTCCATTCTCCAGTCATTCTCCTGCTTTTCACCGCCAAAAAATCAGTAAACTTTTTCTGCGTGTCCGAAAATGTCTCCTCTTTTCATACAGACTGCCGCCCCAAGCAGTTGTTTATGGATAGATTAAAGGAAAAGCATTTACCGTCATTTGAAATGTCATTTTTTGGTTTTAACATATTTCTATACCTCCTAGAAATCCGCCACTTCACGGGCAGGTTATGGAGACCTCCTAGGCACGATATTTGAAGGAATTTTTCGTTTTTATTTATAATCCTTATTTCATGGAAAACTCACTGTCCCTTTAACCACTTCGCTGCTACGGACGCGCTGAGCGCGTCCAGGAAGTTCCCGCTGCTGTGCGGAGGACGCGCTCAGCGCGTCCGATCCTCCCGGCAGCGAAGCGGCGGTGTGGCTGAGATCCCCGGCGGCAAACAGTGAGGGACCGACATCCGGGATGTCGGCCCTCACTGTGGGATCATGGGAGTCGCGGGTGACGTCATCACGCCTGGCGTGATGACGTCACTTTCAACAGCCGCATAGACAGCCCTTAGGGGAGGGGGGAGAGGTCCTTAGGACCTCTCTATCTCCTCATCGGTAAGGGCTGCAGTAATAAATGAGGCACCGATGGAAAGCCCAGAGCCTGAGCTTTCCAACGGTGTGCCTCATTATAATGTAAAATGTAAAAAAAAATTAAAAAAAACCCCATAAAGTAAAAAACACCACACACAGGGTCTCTAAGGACAGTAAAAAAAATCAAAACTGCCCAGATGCCCCCAAACCCCACATTTAATAAAATTACAATCCCCTTTTTATTATTTTATTTCACTTTTTATTGTTACAGCTATGTGATCACTGTAGTAACAATGATCACTTAGCTGTCACAATTATCACTGCCACCTCCAACATGGCCGCTGAGGATAGAAATATAACCCTAAAATGACCCCGTAACCTAGCGATTGACCCTCCAGCCAATCACGGGGAATGAATTTTTCAAATCTTGATAATTTTTTCATTTCTATCCTCAGTCTGCATGTGGATTGCGAGGTGTTAGTGTCGCAGAGGCTGTCTCCATAAAATAGGTGATAAATTGCTAATACACACATTATTATTATATATATATATATATATACACACACACACACATATATATACATATATACGCACACACACATATATATACATATTTACGTACGCACACGCGCACACGCGTGCACGCGCGCACACACGCGTACACGCACACACTCGCACACGCGCACACGCACGCACACACGCACGCGCGCACACGCGCACGCACACACGCGCACGCTTATATATATATATATAGAATATATTATATACGCACACACACGTGCATATATATATATATACACACATATATATATATATATAGATACTATCAAACGGCGTAATTTTCTTTTGAAAATACATTTTCAGAAAGCAAATTATGGCTAAAAGGTTTCTAAGCGCTGAGGAAGCAGCTGACGTCCTTATGATGTCAGACTCTGATCCCAGCGCTGATGAATCTTTTGAAGATTCAGGCAGTGACTTTGTCCCTGGAGCATCATCAGATAGTGACGGTTCCAGTGACGAAGAACTACATGATGAGCCACGGCGTGGCCGCATGGAGTTACCAGGGTGCTCCCGTGGTAATGCAGGGACCGCACGGTCTGTAGTTGCACTACCTGATCCTGCACCGGCCCAAAGGCCTATTGCAGGGGTATCTGCAACACAGGCTGTGGCGATGCCTGAACCAGGATCTGACTGGACCTCCCCTAATATGGTCCAGCCAGTATTGCCACAATTTTCTGGCAATCCTGGTATACTAGTGGACACCACTAATTTTGAACCCATCAACTTTTTTCAGCTATTTATAGATGATGGGTTCTTGGAATTTATTGTTCAGCAGAGCAATCTGTATGCCGAACAATATTTTCAAGGTCTAGGGGCAGAATTGTTGCCAACTGCGAGGGCGCGTAAATGGACCCCAACCAGTTTGCCAGAGATGAGGAAGTTCTGGGGCCTCACTCTGCAGATGGGGATTGTGCAAAAACCCAGCATAGCCTCATACTGGTCAAAAAGAGTACCCAAACCACCCCTATCTTCCCTGCTACTATGAGCAGGGACAGATATTTATTGCTCCTGCGGTATTTTCATTATAATGATAATGCAAATGCTTTGCCCCGTGACCACCCAGATCACGACCGACTGTACAAGTTGCGGCCACTTCTTGACCATCTGATGGCAAGATTTGAAGAGTTATACACTCCAGGCCAAAACTTGTCAGTCGACGAGTCCTTGCTGCTTTATAAGGGACGTCTTGTTTTCAAGCAGTACCTCCCTTCGAAGCGAGCTCGGTATGGGATAAAACTTTATAAACTGTGCGAAAGCTCCAGTGGATACATGTATCGCTTTCGTGTATACACTGGCAAGGACTCGCAGCTGGCCCCCCTGACTGCCCCCCCGCCCTCTCCACCACTGAAAAAATAGTGTGGGACCTCGCTTATCCACTATTCGGTAAAGGTTACTGTATTTATACAGATAAATTTTACACGGGTGTGCCGTTGTACAAATTTTTGTACAGCAATGGTACTGGAGCCTGTGGCACGATCCGTTCGAATAGGAAAGGCTTTCCAACAACACAGTTTGGGAAGCAAAAGAGAGGAGAAACATCTGCCTTGCGCTGCGGTGAACTCCTGGCTGTGAAATACACAGACTAAAAGGATGTGCATTTACTTACAACGATACATAATGAATGCACATCTGCAGTTCACGTCAGATGGAGAGATTCCCCTATCATGAAACCCCTATGTGTACAGGATTATAATCGGTACATGGGGGGAGTGGACAAGTCTGACCAGATGCTTGTACCATATCTCGCTTCTCGCAAGGCATATGTATGGTACAAAAAGCTGGCAGTCCATCTGATACAGATGTCAATGCTTAACGCATTCATCTTGTATCAGGCCACTCATGCCCGACGGATAACATTCCTAAAATTTCAGGAATCTGTTATCGAGTCCCTTCTCTGTCCAGAAGAGAATGCTCCCATTGCTGAAGAGGTGGAAGATGTAATTAGGTTGCGTGACCGCCACTTTCCAGGCTACATTCCACCAACTGAGAAAAGAGTGACCCCATGTAAAAGGTGTCGGGTTTGCGCGCGCCAAGGGCGGCGTAAGGAAAGCCGCCTTCACTGCCCTGACTGCCCCTCCAAACCAGGTCTTTGTGTGCCTGATTGTTTCAAGATTTATCATACAGTGACACATTACTAGTGGCATACCGGGACCGAATTGTTTCTCGGCTGAGAACAAACAGATTTCAGGTTGAGGTATGCCACTGATTTTGTGCTTCTTGATAAATCTGGCTATAGCACCGTTAAGATCTTTGCAGATCTTGATGACATTCTGATGGACACAGTGCAGTGTAATCTGGACAGAGCTTGCCCGGATCATGCTGGCATTTATTCCTGGATAGTGCTATTCCTCTAAATTTTCCCAAATAAAAAAACAAACCAAAACCAGCCCCATTATTTTATAGCAGTGTTAATTCAAGCGTTAATAAAAAAACTACCCACCACGTTTCACTACCCACTCCGGTTCAATACCCACCACGTTTCACTACCCACCTACAGTTCACTACCCACCCCCAGTTATAATGTAATTCACCCCACATACAATAAAATAGGTTGCCCCATCCCCAACAATCTGATGTCCTCCGTACGTCAGATGTAGAAAGAAGCCTCTGAAGACAGATTGAACTGCGTGTGTTAATGGTGTGTCTTCAACTTCTTTGTCTCTGCCCTTTTCTTTGCCCCTTCCCTTCACCCACTTCCCTTACCTATCTTCTTTCATGAATGGTGTGTGATTCAGTGAGTGAAACAGATGTGAATGGGGGGGGGGTGTTTCTATTCCACCCCCTCTAATCCTCATTATCTTTCTCTTTTCCCCTTCCGTGTTTCTGCACTTTTCCCTTCTTTGCCCCCTTAACGTCACTCACTCCACTTTTACTAGCTTCTTGCATGAAAGGTGTGTGATTCAGTGAGTGAAACAGATGTGAAAGATGTGTGAATGGTCAGTAACCTGGTTGGGGCCTTGACGTGGCGTTACTGCTCACATGGATGCCCCATGTGCCAATCCAACTGATTGAGTGAATGTAAAATGTGTGGCGGGCTTGTTGTGTGTTTGTGCAGCATTTTGAGTCACTATACAATTGTTGATAGACTACATAATTGTTGATCAAAATTCATGGGGAAAATTTTGTGAATGTTTTTTTTTTTTTTTTTTTAAGAAGACATACCTGCATTTAAATGTCTCTAGCCCAACAGAAAATTAAAACAGACCACATAAAGTATATATTAGGAGAAACTAGACACCCAGATGAATCAAATGAGGGGTTAAATAAAATTCTATCATAAAAATAGAGGGCGCAACAGCATGTGGAATTTCCATTTATTTATTTTTTGCGCACAAATCCAAATTCCACAAGTTGTTGCGGGCTCAATATTTATGATAGAATAATAAGTAACCCCACGTTTGATTCATCTGGAAGTCTACTTTGTCCGGATATATACTTTATTTGGCATATTTTAGATCCCTGTTGAGCTAGAGCCATTTAATTGCAGGTATGCCTCCTTTCAAAAACCGGCATAAAAAGCTTCTCTAAATTTATTTTGCGCATGGCGCAAATTAGCGCCTCGTGCTCCATCTAGGGGGACCCGGACCACTAAACCTGGGTCTCATTTTTATCACAAGGGTTGGGGCTTTGCGTTGAGCTAGAGAAAGGCCTAGTTTTCAAAGATTTTATCATGTCTGAAGTGATTGAAATAATTTTTTTTTTTTTTTGCGCACAAATCCAAATTCCACAAGTTGTTGCGGGCTCAATATTTATGATAGAATAATAAGTAACCCCACGTTTGATTCATCTGGAAGTCTACTTTGTCCGGATATATACTTTATTTGGCATATTTTAGATCCCTGTTGAGCTAGAGCCATTTAATTGCAGGTATGCCTCCTTTCAAAAACCGGCATAAAAAGCTTCTCTAAATTTATTTTGCGCATGGCGCAAATTAGCGCCTCGTGCTCCATCTAGGGGGACCCGGACCACTAAACCTGGGTCTCATTTTTATCACAAGGGTTGGGGCTTTGCATTGAGCTAGAGAAAGGCCTAGTTTTCAAAGATTTTATCATGTCTGAAGTGATTGAAATAATTTTTTATTTATTTTTTGCGCACAAATCCAAATTCCACAAGTTGTTGCGGGCTCAATATTTATGATAGAATAATAAGTAACCCCACGTTTGATTCATCTGGAAGTCTACTTTGTCCGGATATATACTTTATTTGGCATATTTTAGATCCCTGTTGAGCTAGAGCCATTTAATTGCAGGTATGCCTCCTTTCAAAAATCGGCATAAAAAGCTTCTCTAAATTTATTTTGCGCATGGCGCAAATTAGCACCTCCAACGCTGCCTAAACTTGATCTGTGCAATCAAATTGGATCTATTATTTTATAGGAGGGATACATTTATATAGTTAAGCAAAACAAAAATATTTTACCCCAAAAATTAATATGAAATTATGCAATATAAATCTTGACCTATTATGATTTTTTTTTTACATTAAATATGATGTTTTTTGAATAAAGTTATGAATAACAAAATAAATTTAAAAATGTGTCATAAAGGTCTCTTTTTTTGCGGAATTTTGTCTAGTTTCAGAAAATATATAGCTTTTCCATTTCAATTGGTTTAGATATACTAATTTTATGTATTACATACAATGAGTCATGACATAAGAAAAAAGCAGATTTTTTTGATTTTTAGAAAACTGCATATTTTTGTACAAAAAAACCATGAAATATTCTCCATTACACCATTTTTAAAAAGGCACCTAATGTATCAATATATAACCACAATAGTTCTGGTCATAAAGTGTAGATAGAAAAAAATATGCAATGTTGTTCTTCTGAATTTTAACAAAATTTTCCTTTTTTCCCCCCTTTTTTTTCTTTTTTTTTTTAAATCTTTACTTGTACACATAATAATGATATATTTTGAATCTGTGGAGTCTGCTGAAAAAAAGGATATATAATTTGTCTTGGTCATATAAGAAAACTTGACTTCAAATCGCATTTAAACATGATGAGCACAAAACGGTAAAAATGAGCTCAGCACACAGGCAGGAAATGCCTCAGCAGCGAAAGGGTTAAAAACTTTTTTTTTTAACTTTTTGTCCTTGTTTCCTGTCCCCCAGGGCACTACCCAGACCCCCATACACTTTTTATGGCAAATATCTAGCATATATGCCCTCTTGGAGGGCACTCTAAAAACTGAATTTTCAGCCCCATTGACTTGTATGGGGTTCGAGTTCGGGTTCGGGTTCATTTGGAAAGTTCGGGTTCTGCTTCGAACCGAACTCGGGGAGTGTTCGGCTCATCCCTAATCCAGAGAGCAGGCAGTTCGTCAAATGTTGGCGAATTGCACACACATACGGTGCCTGTTCGGTGCCTATTCGAGGGCAGTGAAATCCCCATAGAGAAGCAATGCTTCTTCTATTCAGAGAACACCAAACAGCAGGGAAAAGTTGCCGAAATGCCCTGCCATTCGGTGGTTTCATTCGACAGGTTTATTCAGGCGAATCCTATAGGCTTCAATGTTAAAAATATTCCCGTTTTAATCCAATTCAAATAAACCATTTATTATAATATTCTGCAGCAAAAAGTTTCTTTATTTTTAGATTTTTTATGATCTTTTAGGCATTTTTCGGGATTTGTTTGCGAAAAAATAATTTCCGTTTGTTTTTTTTTAAATCATTTTTTTTTTTTCTGTAACAGCCCTTTTTATTATCATTCATTGGATCTTATATGTAAATTTCAGACATTTTCGTTCTGTAGTTTCTTTGCAAACAGCGTTTCACTTTTCAAACAATCAAGCATACTGTTTTTTTTTCTTCACTCCATTCGTCTAAGTTTTTCCGGTGGCTGCTCTGCGCTGTGAACCCGGCTCCTGCTCGGGTTTCTACGGCGTGTTCGGCGGCGTTAATCCAGATGTTTTTGCGGGTTTTCGGTGTGCATTCGTCGGGTTTTGCGGTGAGTTTTCGTCGGGTTTGCGGCGGCTTTTCCCTGCACTACGACAGCCCTGTGGTGCTTGCTGAATACACCGCAGGGTCGCTGAAATGGGATCGCCAAATCGCACCGAATTGAAGAGAACGAAAAGTCACCGAACGTGCGGTGACTTTTCGATTCTCTTTGAATAACCCTGTTTATATATTTTTTCACCTCACAATCTGTTATTTTTGAGAGCCGATTCATGTTACACACAGAAGTCATTTTAACTAATGGCATTTTTTAAAGATTTTTTAAGGAACATACTGTATATACCCCTGTTTACTTCTTTAGCAGGTTATTCTCCCCTATACTCTTCGTAAGGGAGTCATTATTAGGGAAGAGCCGAACACTCCCCGAGTTCGGTTCGGAGCCGAACCCGAACTTTCCAAATGTTAGGATCCGAACCCGAACCCGAACTCAATGCAAGTCAATGGGGCTGAAAATTCGGTTTTTAGAGTGCCCTCCAAGAGGGCATATATGCTAGATATTTGCCATAAAAGGTGTATGGGGGTCCGGGTAGTGCCCTGGGGGACAGGAAACAAGGACAAAAAGTAAAAAAAAAACGTTTTAAAGGGACAGTGAGTTTTCCATGAAATAAGGGTTAAAAATAAAAACGAAAAATTCCTTCAAATATCGTGCCTAGGAGGTCCCCATAACCTGCCCGTGAAGTGGCGGATTTCTAGGATGTATAGAAATATGTAAAAACCAAAAAATGACATTTCAAATGACGGTAAATGCTTTTCCTTTAATCTATTTCATAAACAACTGCTTGGGGCGGCAGTCTGTATGAAAAGAGGAGACATTTTCGGACACGCAGAAAAAGTTTACTGATTTTTTGGCGGTGAAAAGCAGGAGAAAGACTGGAGAATAGAAAATTCTAGACCAAATAGCCGATTTGGAAAGTGAGAAAAATGGGAGAATTTTTCTGGTTTGGCTATTTTGACCTAGAATTTTCTCTTCAGTCATTCTCCTGAGTTTCACCTTTCTCTGAATAACCCTGTCAGGGTTATTCAGAGAGCGGTGAAGAGCAGGAGAATGACTGAAGAATGGAAAATTCTAGGTCAAAATAGCCAAACCAGAAAAATTCTCCCATTTAGGCTAGGGTCAGACTAGCGAATTTTTAACGTGTGTTTAGGCGCACTTAATCACGGCCGCACTAGCAGAAAATGACGGGCAATGAAGGCCAATATACGAAGTACGGTCGCACGAAAGTCCGGCTGCGCAACGCAAGTGGAAAATGAACGCATTTTTTCAAGAAAGCAGAACCGCTAGTACGGACGTACAGAGTGCTCTGCGTCCACTAGCGGCGTGTGTGCATGATTTGGAGACGTCAGACCCTGCTCATCTCTGGCCAACATAACGTCCAGACACCCAAAGTTTCCTGGTTTGGATCCGTAAAAAATAACGCACAAAAATGCGCATCGTATGACCATTTTCGCGTATTCCGTGAAAAAATACGGCAATGCGTTCGGACGCACTTTCGGTCGCTGTGAAAAATGCGTTAGTCTGACCCTAGCCTTATCTCACTTTCCAAATCGGCTATTTGGTCCAGATTGTTCTCTTTTCCTGCCATTCTCCTGGTTTTCACCTTTCTCTGAACAACCCTGAGAGAGAGGTGAAAGCCAGGAGAACTGTCAGGAGAAGAGAACAATCTAGACCAAATAGCCAATTTGGAAAGTGAGTTAAATGGGAGAATTTTTTTGGTTTGGCTATTTTGACCTCGAATTTTCACTTCTCCAATTATTCTCCTGCTTTTCACCGCTCTCTGAATAACCCTGTGAATGTTTAATCCCGAGGTGAAAAATAATATTGCTTTAGATGTTATTTTGAATTTTTTTCAAACACCAGTTAACCACTTGGCTGCTATGGATGCGCTCAGCGCGTCCAGCCAAGTGGTTCTCCTGTGCTATGGACGCGCTGAGCGCGTCCATGCACAGGAGGCAGCAATCCGCCGGATTCCGGCGGATTGCTGTACACCCCCGGTGCGGGCTGACATCTTGGATGTCAGCCCAGCACTCCGGGGCCCCGGCAGAGCAATTAGATGTCATCGCGGCGGCGCGATGACATCTAATTCAGGCGCCCCCCCCCGCATGTGCGGAGGAAGCGCCTGAAAGGGAGGGGGGAGGTCCTTCGGACCTCTCTCCCTCCCGATCGCCAGGGGACAGAGGGTTAATCCAGGCACCGTTTGGAAGGCACAGCCTGCCCTTCCAAACGGTGGCTGTGATTAACCCCTGGGGAACCGGATCACGAATCGGCGCTGAAAAGATCGTGATCCTCTCCTGGAGCTCCCCCTGGAACTCCAGTAACTCCCCCTGAGGACTGGCGTCATTGTGCATAGCACAATGACGCCAGTCCTGGAGTTAACCCCTAGCTGCCACCAATGGTGGAGATAGGGGGTTCCAATGAACCCCTATCTCCCGATCCGTGGCAGCTAGGGGTTAATGTTTGATATCGTTGGATCGGCCAGAGCATGGCCTTTCCAAGGATACCAAACATGAGCATGAAAAATGTTTTTTAAAAAAATAAAAAATAAAAATAAAAAAATAAAAATATTAAAAAAAAATTCTAAAAAAAATAAACAAGTTTTTTTTTGTTTTTGTTTTCTTAATGCAGCAATATTGTTCCCATTTCAATTATAATGTGAACAATAATGCAGCACTAACGATTTTTGTATGCGGTGCATTTGTTAAAAAAAATGTAACGAGACCCCATTTCAAATTTTTTTAACAAGCGCACCCCATACAAAATATAACCGCAAACGATCGCATGTTAAAATGTGAAAAAAACACTTTACACATAATAAATTATTGAAAATTCAGATTTTATTGCATCTTGTTATAATATACAGACATGTCATAACGTATACATATAATAATGACATATTATGAATCTGCCAAGTCTGCCGGAAAGAACGAAATATAATATGTCTGGGTCATATATGAAAATATGGCTACAAAACGCGGTTAAACATGATGAGCGAAAGCAGTAAAAATTACCTCAGCACAGAGGTGTGAAAAGCTTCAGCAGCGAAAGGGTTAAATGCAGCATATTAGGATGTTTTGGGAGGGAAATTAATTTTCAAATCTCAATCAGAAGCAGACACCACCCCACCCCCTCAGTATAGTGTACAATGTATCAAATTGATTACCAGACTAAAAACACCTGGTGTTATGCCCGTTTGTGAGCAGAGGTCATTTAGAGTTGATAATCTTTCCACGTACACAGTAGTTTTTAATTCAATATCTAATAAACCGTTGCTTATAATATTCTGCAGTAAAGAGTCTCTTTATTTCTAGATTTTTTAGTATTTTTTTAAGCATTTTCTATACTTTTTTCAAAATTTCTTTTTTTTTTCGAACTTGAACCGAACACACCCAAAAAGTTCGAAGTTCGCGAACTTTCGAACTGCCAAAGTTTGGGTCGAACTCCGAACCCGAACAGCTCATCCCTAGTCATTATCTTTAAGATTTGGAAATATCCAACTTATCAAATCTGCCCATGGGTTGTTTCTGTCTAGTCTTCAACTAACGCGCCAGAGCGGTTTGCCATGGCAACCGGACAAACTCAATGAGAGCAATACATAATGACATTAGCAAGGACGCGCAGAGCCGGGCACGACACGTCTCTTCCGGATATCGGTAGTCGTGGTCAGAGGCAGCGTGCTACAAGGTTGGTGAGTAGTCTACTATTTGCAGGTATAAATGGTATAAATGTGCAGGTTATCATCATTGTTTTTATCCTTGATAAAGGCTCGTGTTGGAGCCGAAACGTCAGAGATTTTTAATGACTGACCAATAAACTTTTGATCTCTTTTACAATAAGTCCGTGAGTGCTCTCACGTCTGTTGCTATATGTTATGTATCTGGGATAGTTGCACCACGGCATAAGAGGATTCGGATCCAGAGACTGAGTGCTGACAAGGTGGATTTGTTTGTTTTTCTTATATATATATACACAGGTATATATATATATATAGTAACTAGAAAAACATTTCTAAGCACTATAACCTCTCCTTCATCCTTTGTAAGTGTATAATTCACTAAATAACATGTTTGCTATGCAATGCCTCAATAGTGCGGTTATGGTGTAGGGGATAGTCACTAACTAATACCTAGCAGCGCAATCTGTGGTCATCACAAAGGGGGTGGCAGCTACAAAACACATACAGCAAGTATACATTAAATGATATTCTGGCTCAGCTGGTAATAGCAAGGCACAAAGACTACAAATGTCTTTCTGACTCCCTATTGACTCAGTTACAAGCTAGCCACTATATTAGTAACTTGGCTCCTTATTGCTGAGAGCTTCGGTTGAATACCAGCAGCATCGCCATGATGCCATTGGTATTTTCCTTTTGAACATGATATCACAGGATCGTGCCTTACAATGGAAGGACTCCAGAGAACTATTTGTTTTCCATGTACTCACTCTTTGACAAGAGGCAGTGGCAGATCACGGCCTCCTGTTTACCAATGTACCAAGGATAAGTATTTTTTTATGGCTATTCTCTTATTAATCATAATATTAATCAATATTAACCACTTCACTACTAAGTGATAGAAACATAGAAAATGTCAGCAGATAAGAACCTTTTGGCCCATCTAGTCTGCCCAATTACATGGATACTTTACCTGGATTTATCTTTTGTTTAGGATAGCCTTATGCCTATCCCATGCCCGCTTAAATTTAATCACTGTTTTGGCTTCTACCACTTCAACTGGAAGGCTGTTCCATGTATCCACCACCCTCTCAGTAAAATAATGCTTCCTGATGTTACTTTTAAACCTTTGCCCCTCTAATCTAAGACTATGTCCTTTTGTTTTGCTACTTTGTTTCCTTTTAAATATACTCCCTTCCTCTACCTTGTGGATTCCCTTTACGTATTTAAATGTTTCTATCATATCTCCTCTGTCTGATTTTCCAAAAAAACTTTGGCAGGAACCCGTGGTTTTTGAAAAATACTTTTTAATTAATTATACAGTTAGAAATATTTGGGCACATTCCCAATTTATTTCCTACTGTAGTAACATATTTGTCCAGTAGATGGTGTCATCTACTGCCAAATTGAGTTACAGATGTTACAGTTGCAGCTCATGTTCCCTACATCGGCTCCTGAATGTCATATGCCACGTCATTCAGTTACATGATTTTATACAATTTTAGGGCATTATGCCCACATGGCTAAAACTTTGAGGGCACCTTCTGCAGACCAAAATCAAAGGAAATTCGTTTTCAGCAAATGAATTGCATTTGCTTTGGGGCTGCAGATCCAGATTTCTCGAAATCGGGCACCAGATGGTGCCTTTGAAGCCCGCAATATCTTGATCTCGGTAGTGAAGGGATTAAAGGTTGTAAGATTTAATATTTGTGTAAAAGTTGCTTGATCCAAGGATAAATCTGATCGCCATTCTGGAGTCAAGAAGTATTTTTTTCCCCCAGTTGTTGCATATTTGGAGAGTCCTTGGAGAGGATTGGGTTGTTTTTTTCCCCATCTTTTGAAAGAACAACAGCAGTAGCTGATTGTGTGATAGTCTGAACTCTATAGACACATATCTTTTTCATCCTACTGTCCTTATCTGTTTTAAATGGTTTTAGATTTGCAAAAATCAATTAACGCCAGCTTATGGGAGCAGATGTTACTGCAGCTACATGAGTGAATAAAACAAGTACAAAGGAATCACTAACAGGTCTATTCAAAGAAAGGTGAAACTCAGGAGAATGACTGGAGAAATGAAAATTCTAGGTCAAAATAACCAAACCATAAAAATTCTCCCATTTATCTCCATTTCTAAATCGATTGCTTGGTCTAGGTTGCTCTCTTCTCCTGACAATTCTCCTGATTTTCACCTTTCTTTGAATATACCTGTTATTCCTTTTCTGGTTTATTCTGTACATATGCACTTCCAATCTAAAGCATAGAGCAAATGGACAGTAAGCTGTCTGCCCATCTGTGTCAGGACAGGAGTTGTGGCTCATCTCGAAATACCTGAAGAACCAGTAGCATTTGAGAGTGAGACTGCTATACTTCACATCAGTCATAAATGTTAATGGCTGCAGAGAAATTGGGCTCACAGTGATTGTGGGCTTTAATTATCACGCAATAGTGGTGGATTTAAGGCTTACTCTAAGTTTACACAAACTTCAACACATACCTTCTTTTTTGGATTAATAAACCTTGCAAATGCGGTACAATTTGAACGTTTAGAGATGCTACCAGGGATGGGTAAGATCATGATTGAGAATTTCCACCAGTGTCACTGATAGGAGAGTTCAAATACAAATAGTCTGAATTAAAAGGGTTAGTTTGCTTGTTTATTTAACCCTTTAGGGACTGCTCACGTACTATGTACGTCATGCCCATGGGTCTCCCTTAGGCTAGGGTCAGACGAACGCATTTTTCGCGTCGACCGTGGAAAAGTGCGGTCGAACGAACGGACATATTTTTTCACGGAATACGCGGTAGCGGTCATACGACGCGCCTTTTCGTCCGTGATTTTGTACGGATCATCAATAAAACACTTTTTGTGTCTGGACGTTATGTTGGCCGGACATTAGCAGCGTCTGATGTCTCCCAATCACACACACACGCCGCTATGCGGCCGCAGCGCACTCTGTACGTCAGTAGTAGCGGTTTGACGTTCTCGAAAAAATGCGTTCGTTTGCCACTTGCGTTGCGCGGACGAAGTTTCGTGCGGCCGTACTTCGTGTGTTCCCCGGCATTGGACGTCATTTGCTGCTAGCACGGCCGTGATTTTGTGCGGCTAAACGCACGTTAAAGCTGCGTTCGTCTGACCCTAGCCTTAGACCCGCGGACGTACATAGTACGTCAGCGGCTCTTAATCTTCCTCTCGCCTGATACTTACCTCCCTCGCTGGATCCCTCGCAGATCTGGCAGGGAGGAAGCCTACCCCGTGATCTAGATGGGCCGGCGAGCTCGATGAGGTCACCACGCTGCCTGGTGACATCATCAGCAGGCGCCCCCATTGAAATCAATGGAGGAGAGGGGGCTCCTTCAGAGTCCTCTATCTCCCCAACCATTGAAGATAGAATGCTGCAAGTTGCACTGCTGGAAAGGGTCTTAGCGGTGTGCAGCATTAACCATTTCGCTGCCGAATCGCAATTCGGCACAATTTTTCACCGAATCACGATTCAAACCTGGAGGGGGGCTGACATCGTGGATGTCAGCCAAGCCTCCAGGTCACCCCCACCCACTGACATTCCCACCATATGTGTGAGGATGTCAGTGGGCCAGTTAACCCCCTAGCTGCCAAGGGGAGATAGGGGGATCCTTTGGATCCCGTTATCTCCCAATCCGTGGCAGCTAGAGGGTCATGCTGGGCATCATTGGAAAGGCCTGAACATGAATGACTAGGTTTGGTGTAAAAAAAAAAAGCTAAAATAAATAAATTAAAAAGAAATAAAAAAATAATAAAATAAATTGGGTTTTTTTTATTTTTATTTTTTTGTTTTGGGGGATTTAGTTAAATAGGACCTAGCTGTCATCCCAAAAATAATGAGCATAATACAGTCAGAATGAACTCAGCGCACATAGGTGAACTGGCTCACCAATGAAGGGGTTAAAAAGCAAAAACAAGTAAAAATTGGGTATTTCTATTCTCTGGACAAAATTCTGAAACTATTTAGCTGGGGTCTTTTTTGGTGGTTGTAGATTTTGGGGATTAAATTACGAAAAAGTGTGTTTCTTACCATTTTTTTCATCATATTTCATATTTTTTTATAGTAAATTATAGTATATGATGGAAATAATGGTGTTTTTAGAAAGACCATTTAGGCTACGGTCAGACGAAAGCATTTTTAACGTGCGTTTAACCACACGAAATCACGGCCGTGCTAGCAGCAAATGACGTCCAATGCGGGGTTGCATACGAAGAACGGCCGCACGAAAGTTCGTCCGCGCAACGTAAGTGGCAAACGAACGCATTTTTTCTAGAACGTCAAACCGCTACTACTGACGTACAGAGTGCGCTGCGTCCGCATAGCGGCGTGTTTGCGTGATTGGGAGACGTCAGACGCTGCACACGTCCGGCCAACATAACGTCCAGATGCAAAAAGGGTTTTATTGATGATCCGTACAAAATCACGGACGAAAATGCGCATCGTATGACCGCTATCGCGTATTCCGTGAAAAAATACGTCCATTCGTTCGAACGCACTTTTTCACGGACAACGTGAAAAATGCGTTAGTCTGACCCTAGCCTTAATGGCGGGAAAAACAATGTATAATATGTGTGGGTTGCATAAACGAGTAAGAGGAAAATTTGACCTAAACACTAACAGTGCAGAAACGTAAAAACAGCAGTGGTCACTAAGGCTAGGGTCAGAGGCTCTCACCCTCTTTCTGGGTGAGAGCAGGCTGATTTGCATATGGAAAATTCATCCCTGTAATGGCACAATCAAGCTAAAACCTTGTTTGTGAGACCTGAGCGGGCACCCACCGTAGAGCAGGCCATTGTGCTGTTGCTTGTTCTCAGGACCCTCACAAACACCCCCCTTGTTTCAGACTAACTCATTTTTCGCGTTGTCCGTGAAAAAGTGCGTTTGAACGAATGGACGCATTTTTTCACGGAATACGCAATAGCGGTCATACCATGCGCATTTTCATCCGTGATTTTGTACGGATCATCAATAAAAACCCTTTTTGTGTCTGGACGTTATGTTGGCTGGACATTAGCAGCGTCTGACGTCTCCTAATCACACACACACGCCGCTAGCGGACGCAGCGCACTCTGTACGTCAGTACTAGCGGTATCACGTTCTCGAAAAAATGCGTTTGTTTGCCACTTGCGTTTCGCAGCCGCACTTTCGTGCGGCTGTTCTTCGTATGCTGCCTGGCATTGGACGTCATTTGCTGCTAGCACGGCCGTGATTTAGTGCTGCTAAATGCACGTTGATACTGCGTTAGTCTGACCCTAGCCTTAAGGACGGATTTTGTGTAAAACCGCCCGGTCACTAAGGGGTTAAATAAGATTGGCTTAAGAAAAATAAACTCTTTTTAGGATTCCATTGCCAGAGTAACCAAAACCACTTTATCAAGTGAATATTTCCTATGTAACATGGTATAACATTCTCTCTACATCTTGGAAAAAAAATATTAAAGTACATCTTCCCTTTGTCAATACGTGTCCCGAGACGCTCTTCAATAGATACATCATTATATTAGCCATTGTGTCTTGGTCTTATTTAGATGTTGCACTCTTTTCTTTCTTTTTTTTTAACTTCTTTAAAGAAGACAGATTAACTTTTCGAAAACTAGGTAATAGCAGGGATTCTGCTAACGCAACACAAATTTGAGAATTAGAGCAATTTGTAACTTTCTGACAGAATTTAAAGGTCTAGCTCTGCCTGCAATGTAAAATTCATGAGCGATCGTTTACCCTTTACTCGTACATATATTTCACAATACACATCATGATATGAAGAACAGCACGGCAAAGTGACACATTTGTTTCTATGTTTGTTACATGTATAAAGTATACCTGTGACTTTTTTAAATGATGCAAGTAAAGCTGTCATTTCTTTGGGGGTATGATGACACAGGAATGATTGAGAGAAGGCTAGACAGAGAGATATACCACTATGGAGAACCTATCGGACAGAGGGTGCAAGATTGACACAAGTACATTTCTAGAGATAGAAAGCTATTGTGGAAACTGTTAAGGAAAAGCCGAGGGGCAATGTGGTGATACAAAAGGGTAAATAGATTAAGCAGAGGAATCACATCAGCAGTACAGACAGCAACGCCAGAAGTTTTAAAGAGTTAACCATGGGCCCTATTGTAATTTAGGGCCCAATGTAATTCCCTTGGCATCTATTTAAAAAAAAAAAAAAAATCTGCAAAATTTTTTTGGTGGGCCGAAACATCTAGGGCTCTATTACATTCTTTGCACAAAAAAGCTCGTTAATTTGTGTGCGTAGCGTTAAACATTAACGCTGGTATTACAATCCGCGCACATTTTTTATCCGTGAAAAAATATTGCGCTTAAAAAAGACGCGCAAAAACGCACGCGCAATAACGTTGCGTGCAGAAATCGGTGTGCAGACTGTTTTTTTTTACGCGATTCAGCCAATTAGAATTAAGAACCACAATTGTCTCCCGTTAAGTTTTTGCGCCTGCCAAAATAAATCTGCGTATATATGCTGCAACAATAATAAAAACACGCACAACTTCTATATTTTATTGGTTTGGTATGCGTAGAATGTGTAACTATACGTTGCTGCGTATTTTGTTTTTCAAAGACGTTAAAATTATGCGCGCAAACGTTGTCCGTTAAAATTTGCGCATAGATTGTAATAGCATCCGCGTACCAGCGCACAAACGCATTTGCGCTCACAATGTTAAGTATAGGACGCGCGCAGTATGGTACACTCACGAAGGGTTCACACAGGTCCACCCGCATTAGACATTAATGCACATTTTTTGAGCGGACGTTGTAATACGACGTTCAGCACAAAGGGCGTGCCCCTTGCGTTAATGCATTTTTGCGCACGTGTTAAGATTTGCGTTGGGAATGTAATAGAGCCCCTAGTTGGTAACAAGAAGCTACTAAAAAGAAAAACTCAATGTGAGTCAATAACCCTTAGGCTGGGGTCAGACCAGCGCACTTTTAAAGTGCGTTCTGGTGCACATAATTACGGCCGCACTAGCAGCAGATTACGGGCAATGACGGCCAATATACAATGTACGGGCGCACAAAAGTCCGGCCGTGCAACGCAAGTGGAATTTGAACGCATTTTTCTGAGAACGCTGAACCGCTAGTACTGACGTACTGAGTGCGCAGCTGCGGCATAGCGGCGTGTGTGCGTGATTTTGTCCAGACGCAAAAAGAGTTTTATTGACGATCCGTACAAAATCACACCCGACAATGTGGGTCGTCTGACCGTTTTTGTGCATTCCGTGAAAAAATACGTCAATGCGTTCGGACGCACTTTTTCACGTTCACGGGGAAAAATGCTTTCGTCTGACCCTAGACTAAGTGGCTCCCTGTTGCTAGCTATATTAGATTCATGCTGCTGCATTAGCATCCCAAGCGTTAGGCTGGGGTCAGACGAGCGTAGTGTTCACGACCGTGATTGAGCCTAAGGCTAGGGTCAGACGAGCGTGATTTCTACGGACTGTACATCCGTGCAGTACGGACATCGTCAGTACGGATGACGCAGTAGTGGTCACACAGTCCGTTTTTTCACTGAAGTTATTTTTGACGGATGTAGGAGGGAAAAATAAATTACAATGAAAAAACATTCTGTCCGTCAAAAATGCTGGACGTATAAATGCAGTCCGTCTGACCACGCTCCATCACTCACACACAAAGTTATGCAGACGTTGTGGACGTGGCGCACTCCGCACGTCCGTTCTAGCAGTATTACGTTCTTGCCTAACCTGCGTCCGTTTGCAGCGTCCGTCATGCGTCCGCAGTTCAGTGCGGACGTACTTCATGTGTCAGGCTCCAATGGACTTTCTTTCATGCTATCACGGACGTACTTTTAGGCGCAATCACGGACGTGAACACTACGCTCGTCTGACAGCAGCCTTAGAGAAAAAAACACTTCCAGGAACCAGTGTTTTATGAACAAATAATTTTACTTCATTCTACAGTAATATTTGGGAAAATTCCCAATGTTTTCATTGCTGTAATAACATATTCAGCAGGCAGATATCGCCATCAACTGGCCAGAAGAAGCTACTGCAGTTCAAGTCTCTGTGCAAAATCAGCTGGAGAGATGTCAGTCAAACACATTTCCAGCTGGTCTTAGAGTGCTAGCATATAGGGTGTCATGGCCATGGTTCTAAATCCATTGGGGCATGTTATGGAGCCCAAATACAAATAACGTTCATGTAAAATAAACAAAATTCACTTGCATGGCTCCTGAATAATCGACTATACTCATTGTCAGGGACACCAGGAGGTGCATTGCAGATTGAGTATCTTGTTAGTCAAGGGGCCACAAAATGATACCAACAATAGAGCTGCATACTGCCATAGTATCAACTAAATGTAGAAAAGTATGACCCTCCATGAACTCTACGCAGTTTCCGTAAGGTGGGCCGCAGAAAAAGGCTTAAAACTATAGCCTTAACTAAAGGTAAAAAGCTATATTGGCGTAGACAGTATTAAAAGGAAGCATTTTTATGGTCAATGCTAAGCAAAATAATTTGCATTTCAGAAATAAAATATTTAAATATATCAGAATTTAAATTTTTGCCATAACCCCAAACCTGACTACTTCGATAAAGATGTGTCACCCTTATCTTTGAGATCGTCAGGATGCGCAAAATATATCAACACCAGTAATTGAAACAACACAATGAACGGCAAATCAAACAAAGGGATTTGTGTTCATCAATCAGCATCAGCTGTAATTCAGTGTGTCCATGTATACAACACTATGCCAACAATAAGCCTTTGTAAATCTCCCTATCAATCAACAACTTAGATATAGGAGAATCAAAGTGAGCCCCCAGTGCCCCCTTCCGCAGTGAAGAAGGGAATAGCTTCATTCCTACTTACTATTAGATATTATCCAAGGAAATTAGTTTTGCAAGTCGAATAACAATGCATGTATGAGAGATGCTCTTTAACTTTCTGTGAAATGACACATGACAAATTTCAACATCTTCCCTCTTTACTTTCTTATAATGACATTTCCTCTGTACTTTGTTCAATAACAATTATTAGCCGTATATCAAGGTGATAGAATTATCCAGCTCAACCTAGTATTGTACTTTATAGAAGCTGTTCAATACATTTTAAAACTGAAAGGTTCTCTGCCTGGATGCCAGGTACCAAGTGCATGCCCATTTATAATTTAAATGTGCAGCTACAAATAATATGACATTATAGAATAAATACACAAACCATTGACCGGAAGAGCAAGCTTTAAAGTGCTCCAATCTTGCCCAGAACAACTTTAACTCAAAGTTCTCCCAAATCTGCTTATACATTGTGTTAGCCAAACTTCTGGCAGATATATAGTTTATTTAAAAAATCCTTGTAAAGCAATCTCTACGAGCTTCCCGTTTGCTTTCTGTGCTGTGGCATGCTGCATGATATATTTCCCTGGGGAGTGATTTATGACTCTCAAAGCAGGAGAACACTCCTCCCACAGCTGCAGCTGAACTGAAAATCCATACAGACTCAGAGACCTTTACTTACCTGGTGAACACTACCTGTAGAATTCGGGCGAGTAAGCGTTAACGCCAGAATAAGTGACTTTAACACATGCCACTCGTATTACCTTCCTGACCCCCTGAAAAATCTGTCCCCTGGCAGCCAATGATGCGTGGCATGCATCCGAAGTGTGGAAAGGTTGAAGGAGGGTCCGCTGCAGCAGCGCTCCCACCAGGCACTACCTGCCTGCTGTGAAAGGGTTAAGTTCTCCAACATTGCTTTCTGCTTTAGTCTACACCAAAGTCTGGGCCCTGTTCCTCTGACATTGGTAAAAGGGAGATTGTAAGTGAAAAAAATTGGCGCAAGTTGATTTTGCTTACCATCTCCCATTTACTGCACCTTTTCTGGTCGAGACCCTTTTTTAGTGCCTGGCCCTGGGTGGAAGCAGAGGCATATAGTCAGAGAAATCCATGTAGCCCAGGGCTTCCCAGCCACAAACTCCACAAGATCTTGCACTAGAGCAGTGGTTCCCAACCCCGGTCCTCAAGTTCCCCCAACAGGTCAGGTTTTCCAGATATCTGAAGCACAGCACAGGTGATATGATTTGCTGCTCAGTGATTGCAGCATTCAGTCTGTATTTCTCCAAGGTGATCCTCAAAACCTGGCCTGTTAGGGGTACTTGAGGACTGCGGTTGGGAACCACTGCACTAGAGGGATTGTGCAGAAGTGGCAGATGATGCTTGGAGGGAGACTGGAAACTATTTGTTCCTAGTCTGTACTGCTTGCTGCGAGAGGAATCAGTTGATCGCGCCACCCTCTCCGCCGTGGGATGAAAGATGTACATGGGATTTTTTTTTGGGGGGGGGCTTAGTTTAGTGTGTTAACTAACTTTTGCAAAATCACTTTATACCAGTTTTTAAGAGTTTGGAATTATTTGAAAAATACTGACTCCAGAATACAAGAAAGAGCTACCTTGGAATAGCTCATTTTTCTAATTCCTTGTGTAAATTAATGCCTCTGATACACGGTTAAGGAGACAATAGTTTACTGCAGGGACTCACTATGCCCAAACTGCAAGTAGAGCTGGTAGCAAGAATGGAATAGCGATTCTTGAAGATAACCCTTTTACGCCATGGAGCGTGCTAGGCCCTCCCACAGCAGGTGGGACTGAATGCCCAGAAAGAGCATAACATGCACTGCTGGCATCTATGACCAGCCTCTCACCCCGTCGCACCGGCTGGCACACAGCACACATCATTGGCGGCTGCAGGACGGCTGAACTAAGGCTGCCTCCTTGCAACAGACGATGCACGCAGTGCGTTGACTGCAGAGGTGGGCCTCAAGAAGGACCGGAGAGCTGCAAGGCGTACTATGACACCCCACCGGCGTTAAGACCCTCCTGCCGGGCACTACCCACCTGGTGGAAAGGGGTTAAGATAACTTCTGGAGACTATATGTATAACGTCTCCAGCAGTTATTGTAACGTTAACATTGGGCTAGGGCTGTTTGTATGGGAGGTTCATGGAGATCGTAACGTTAAAGCAATGGTGAAACAGCAGTGAGTAGCTGCACTTTACACTTTTTTATGAAGAGTACTGGTGGTAGAACATTGTTCCCCATAGTTCAGATTTGTTTGCAGGAACTGTGTCTGAGGGTGTTGGATTCTCCAGCTCTGGATAGCTGACATTGACCATAGTTGGACAACAGTGAATTTCACTGTTTAGTACATTATCCCTTATATGAGACTGACTTTAAAAAACATTGTAGAGTGCCTTTCTAGATATTTTGAGGTTTAGTAAGTGTACATTATATATCAGCAGTTGTATTGGTACTGTGAATGAAGGAAATTAAAACATAGGCGCTTGACATAATAATAGCTGTTGTTACAGATTGTAGCTTTTCAGCATCATGTTTAAATGGCCTGATAGAGCTGTGTACTTCACAGCCCAATTGATGGAATAGAAATAACAATATCAATAATGCTGGAGATCATCCTGTTTATTGAAAGGTCCACGATATCACTCGGACATAAGTGGTTCACATCAAGTCTTGTGACTTTCTATGCATCATAAAATTATGGACTGTGGGGAAGAAAAGACATGTCTATCCACTGTCATTGTTCCCATTTATAAAAGTATACCCATTGGAATTATATGCTATTGTATGACAATGTGTCAAACAGCATGAACATTGGAATGGAGATAATCACAGACAAACTGATCTTAAAGCTTCTCTCCACTCAAAAGTCATCCATTGTACCTCCCCAGATCTCACTTTCCCGGTCCATTCATGTTGATACAATGAAAATACTTAAAACAAAAATGAACATCCACAGCGCTTTTATGATCCCTCCTCAAAGTAACATTTAACCCCTTAATGATACTGGTTATTTTCTTTGGCAATGCACAAATGACACAAGCAGTTATTATTATTATTATTTTTCTATGTTTAGTTTTTTTCACAGTAATATGTCCCTTTCTCTTTTGGCATACCCACACATGTTATATATCATTTTTTTAAAAATAACTATAAATGGTGCTTTCTTGTGATACCCAAAATTTATACATAACTCATTACTTAGTAGAAAATTATTAAAAAGTGCTTTTATGTACTTGTTTGATTTGATACAGCTAATTAAATGCTAACCATGCCCCCAATTTCTTTTAAAAAGCTTACATTGTGTATATGAAACAGTGTACGAAGAAAAAAATGAACCCCTTAGAATAAATTCGATACATTTTAAAATTATTTTTATTACAATTATTATTGTCTAATTAGAAATAAAAAAAATTGAAAAGATCTATTATAGTGATCAAATTTTTTAAAAAAACATTGTTGCATATTTGGAGGCACTTATATATTTGGGGGCATTTGGGAACATTTAAGGTACATGTGGGCCCCTAGGGGCATTTGGGGACACTTAGGGCAATATTACAATTTTAATGCTAACATTAGTGTACAGCTATGTGAGTGTTAATTTTTGGTTAAGTGGCCCTAGCTCGGCTTGCCGATATTACAATCCAAACGGTAATGGGTTGAAAAACCCCTTGGCGCATCGGAGATTGCGCAAGTTTGCGTGAGCTTACTGTGCTTTGGATTCCTTATACTTAACATGGGGAGTGCAAAGAGTAAGCAAGGAGTAATTAGCATTAAGATCACAAAGTCCTAATACTAATTACTCACCGCTGCAGTTAACTGAAAAGTTAACCACACCGTGGAGCTGATGCCACTGCTAACTGATTCCGCTACTGCAGAATCAGCAGCAGTTGCAAATCCCCCCCAAAAATCAGATACTCCTCATCCCGCGATGACAACGGTGTCTCGATCTGCCTCTTCTGACCGCTGGGAGTGGAGTGAGACTAAGAAAAAAAGTCCCCAATCTCCCTCTGCGATTACTCCGCAGACCTGCGGTATCTTGCAAGAGGCGAGATCCTGCCGGTCATGTGACCCGGCAGCAGAAGCGTCCATGGAGTCCTATGGACTCCATAGAGGGGATGCTTGGGACAGTGCTTTAGCGTGTCCCGAGCATCCATAACTCTAGCATCCTCTACGAGGCAGGCTGCTGGACTCAGCACTTAATCTACAGGGGCACTAGGGGGAGGTTAGCAAATTCAATTTTTTTCCCTTAGCGTCCCCGTTTTAGCTAGGCCCAAGTGATAGGGCCCTATGTGTTTCATCCTTTTCATGTGACCCGGCAGTCGAAGGCACAGGTTTTCCTCCTAAGCGTTCCCGTTTTAGCAGGCAGTATGTAATGCTAGCCTTAATCTTCTCTCTCTCTGCCTGCATGCAGTCAGTACAGACAGGGAGAGAAAACTAATTATCATCCTACCTGTCAGTCTTAACAATGCTGTGATTGATTGTCACAATGTTCTTTGGAACATCAGAACTTAGGCTAAGGTCAGACGAAAGCAGTTTTAACATGCGTTTAACCGCACTAAATCACGGCCGTGCTAGCAGCAAATGACGTCCAATGCCGGGCTGCATATGAAGAACGGCCGCACAAAAGTGCGGCCGTGCAACGCAAGTGGCAAACGAACGCATTTTTTCGAGAACGTCAAACTGCTAGTACTGACGTACAGAGTGCGCTGTGTCCGCATAGCGGCGTGTTTGCGTGATTGGGAGACAGACGCTGCACACGTCCGGCCAACATAACGTCCAAACACTTCCTGTCTTGTCTGGGGGTAGCTGCAAGTTGCGGTAGACAATGCCTGGGACTGACATCGACGTGGAGAGGCTGATCAATGCAGTGGCAGAGCATCCCGAGCTGTGGGACACGGCCTGCGACACCTACAAAGACCGACAGAAGAAGGCCAGTGCATGGGTTACAGTGTCCAGGGTGGTGTACCCAGAGTACGAGACGTGGTCTGATAAAGAGCAGAAGCTTCAGAGTGAGTAAATGATAATTTTATTCATAATTGCATAGAACTTGAATGTAACATCAAACAAAATGGCATAACAAATTATTGTTGTCACATGTCAAATGATGTCCATCTGCCAGGGCACCTGCCCTGCATTGCTAGTGAAATAATTAGACAGAGCATCGCAAAACCTGTTGCTGTGTCTATTCACAGGTATTATGTCATCGTTAGCATACTCTTCCAGACCCGTAACTGTGAGGGTATCATCGAAATTAACACCATCCCTTGCACGAACATAGTTATGTAGGATGCAGCAGCATTTTACTATATCCACACAGAAGTCCACATTTACATCAAGTGGGCGATGAAAAATCCTCCACTTGTTGCTCAGTATGCCAAAGCTACACTCGACATACCGTCTCGCCCGCGACAGCCTGTAATTAAACACCCGCTTCTTCACAGTAAGGTGTGTCCCCGAATATGGCCGCAGGAGATGTGTGGATAGGCCGAATGCCTCGTCACCCACGAAGGCATAGGGGACTGACACGTCGCTGCCAGGCAAAGGTGCGGGTCTGGGGATGTTCAGGTTCCCATCCTCAATATCATTCCACAGTGTTGAATTCCGGAACAGTGTGGAGTCAGAGTCCTTGCCGTATGATCCGACATCCACATACACAAAATTATATTTAGTATCTGCCACCGCCAGTAGGCCAATTGAAAAATAATGTTTATAATTTTGATACAGTGAGCCACTGTGCAGTGGCTTCACAATGCGGACATGTTTGCCGTCCACAGCTCCCAGGCAGTTGGGATAGTTCGCTCTCTCCCAGAATCCTGCTGCAATTGACAGCCATGCCTCGTCTGTGGGTGTTGGCAAACATTGGTCCTTCATGGTTTCCCATATTGTTTGGCAGACCTTGCGGACGATCTCACCAGCTGTCGATCTGCCAATGCGGAAGTTGTAATGCAGATCCTTCAAACTGCATCCACTAGCGAGATACCTAGAACATGAAAGAAGCTGTGTTATGATCACATTATATGAACCTAACCTTATGTCACTCTCATCATGTTTTGCAGCACATGAAGCAATCAATAAATGGCGCACGGTGAGGGACAATCATACCCGGGTCCTGAAAAAGGAGGCTGAAGCTGCTCACTCTGGAGCTGGTGCAAAGAAGAGGTGCAGCTATTTGTATGCTGACCAACTGTCCTTCCTGAGGAAGAGCCAGGAGCCGCGCAACACAGTGAGCAGTATTGACCGGCCATCTACCTCTAGCTCAAAAGAGCAAGACCTGCAGCCCGCAGGATCTGGCAGCTGCCAGGTGGAGGTCGAGCAGGGTGGTGCGGAGTCCCAGGTGGAGGATGTCGATCCCGAACAGGTGCCGGGTACAGCACCCACAGACAGCACCGGTACGGCTCCCAGGAGGAAGAAGCCACCAGCAGCTGATGTCGAGCAGGCCATGGTCGCATTCATGGAGGCGCACCATACACATCCACGCTGCATGGTCGCTGATTCCGAGGACATGTCCTTTTTTAATTCCTGTCTCTCCCTGCTGAACATGATGACCCCAGTGCAGAAGGTGGATTATAACCGCCGAAGCCTGGACCTGATACACGAGATACTGTCCCATCCACAACAGGCACTTGTATATCACGGTGTCGTGCCACAATACCCCCATGGTTAGTCCCACCACTCCCAGGCGTTGCCTACCCACCCACCCATGTCCCCTGTTGCTGGGCCACCCCCGGAGCCAGAGTACCACCGCATCCATATGCATGGTCCTCATGACCCAGATGCTCCTCGGTATCATACCATGTGAAGTGTATCGTCTGTTCGTTTATGTTTGTCAGAGTTTATTCATGTTGTTCTACTATTTGTATTTTATTACCTTCATTGTACATGCAATAATATATGTGTTTAATATGTTATTGTTATCTTCTGTCATATAATTTCGGACTAAATATTTTATTTGTTTCACATCGTTGTCAGTGTCATTACTCTTTCGGTACGTGTTCTGGAAGGTGATGCATGCGTGTGTGTGGGCATGCATGTGCTAGTGGGCATATAACTACTGACCAACAATAGAGCCTCTGCACACCGAGCACATGTCTGATGACTGGCAGCGATGTCATGAATGCAGGTGTTTGATAGTACTTACCGCAAAGTGATGACCAGCATCTCCTCCGGTGGTATGGCAGCCCTCATGTTGGTGTCCCTCTTGGTCAGCGGCTCACTCACCTTCATCAACAGTTCATCAAAGGTGTGGATGGACATCCGCAGGTAGTTGAAGAACTTCACGGGGTCCCTCTCTCGCAGTGGCCTGTACAGTGTCACAAAGTGGCCATGCGTGTGTCTGGCAGTGTTGATTGGATGAACCCATGTTCGCCATTGTCTTTTCTTCTTCAGGTACAGGTATCCCAGTGCAGCAAAAAGAAACACTTGGACTGCATCCATCTTTGAAAAATGCCACCATTCCCAAAATGCCTTTTTATACCCTTTCCCTTTATTTGATTCATTCTGAAATTGATTTGGTTAATCATATCTCTCTTTTTCCAGCTCCGTGAAAAATCACAGACGAAAATGCGCATCGTATGACCGCTATAGCGTATTCCGTGAAAAAATACGTCCATTCGTTCGAACGCACTTTTTCACGGACAACGCGAAAAATGCGTTAGTGTGACCCTAGCCTTAGACCCATCCTTTTATTTTGCAGACTACAGTTTCAGTGCTATGGCTCCCGGCATTAAATCCATGAGAAAGTCATGTGTCTTTAACAGGATTTAAAGGGATACTGCCACTTACATAAACTGGAGCTAAATTGCTTGTGCAATACAAACAGAACCAGTTTATAAAACACATGCTGCTGTTTTTTTCCTTTTATTTTAAGTAATCGCATGTAAAAGGAAAGATGCAATGAGTGTTTTTTTCATCTCCCTACCATTTCATTGATTTTTCCCATGAGGCAACATTTACCAAATGTTTTTCTTTACTTCTGCGTTTTATCTAATCTACAGTATTTTATAGTTCAATGAGATGGAGAAGGGGATGCTTAGATAAGGCTGCATGGGGCTATTGTTCTTCTGGCTAATCGAGATAAGAGCTGGCAGCTGAATGAGATATGACAGGGAGCTTAAAAGACTTCTAATCTACCCCCTGGTGATGTCCATTGAATACATCCCACACAATATATTGAGATTTGAGACAGTGATCCACCCATAGACTCCATTATATGGCCAATGTTAGAGTGAAGAGCAAGTGATGTAAAGATACTGGGGGGGGGTGTTTACAACACAAA
The DNA here is from genome assembly GCA_009667805.1 of Leptobrachium leishanense. NCBI lineage: Eukaryota > Metazoa > Chordata > Amphibia > Anura > Megophryidae > Leptobrachium > Leptobrachium leishanense. The sequence continues at coordinate 31,992,412 of CM019071.1, read as the reverse complement.
ATATCACACGATGGATGCAGCCAGTGACACAGAGTAAAATATTTTCTTAACTAAACATACAAGTGAAAAATGTAGCACATGTAAGATATCAGCAACATAAAATAAACGCAATGAGGACATTTCATTTTTTTGACCTGCAACATACCCGTAGGCATTGGGATCAGGAAGGGATTTATTAGATGGCTAATGTTTTATGTAATCAAGGTCTAAAGTTGATTATTTTTAAAATAATGCTCAGTGTGCAATGAGAATTTAAATCAAATCATAATACTCCTAGGGTATCTACTTAACTAGTTTTATACTATGTAGATATACAGGGTTATTCAAAGAGATCCGAATGGCTGCCGAAAGGTAACCGAACGCTGAAAATCAGTGTTCGGTTACCTTTCTTGGCCATTCGGCTATTCAGAGAGCAGGCAGTTTGCCAAATCTTGGCGAATTGCCTGCACATATGGTGCCTGTTCGGTGCCTGTTCGAGGGTAGTGAAATCCCCATAGCTTCGTCTATTCAGAGAACAAAAACCAGCAGTGAAACGTTGCCAAAATGTTCGGTGGCTTCATTCGACAGATTTATTCAGGCGATTCCCATAGGCTTCAATGTTAAAAATATTCCCGTTTTAATGCAATATCTAATAAACCGTTGATTATAATATTCCGCAGTAAAAAGTCTCTTTATTTATAGATTTTTTAGGATCCTTTACTCATTTTTTGGGTTTTTTTTGCAAAACAATTTTCCGATTTTTTTTTTTTTTAAATCGTTTTTTCTTTTTCTGTAACAGCCCTTTTTATTATCATTCATTGGAACTTATATGTAAATTTCAGACATTTTCGCTCAGTAGTTTGTTTGCAAACAGCGTTTTACTTTTCAAACATTCAAGCGGATTGTTTTTTTTTTTCTTCACCTCCTTCGTCCGCGGTGTCAGGTTTTTCCGGTGGCTGCTCTGTGCTGTGATCGGCTCCTGCTCGGGTTTTTTCCGGTGTCTTCGGTTTGTTAATCCAGATGTTTTTGCCAGTTTCGGTGTGCGTTCGCCCTCGGTTTTGCGGTGAGTTTTCGTTGGGTTTGTGGCGACTTTTCCCTGCAATACGGCGGCCCTGTGGTGCTTGCTGAATACACCGCAGGGTCGGCGAAATGGGATCGCCAAATCGCACCGAATAGAAGAGAACGAAAAGTCACCGAACATGCAGTGGCTTTTTGATTCTCTTTGAATAACCCTGATAAAGGTTTTAGATTTTCTTTGACATACAGTCAGGTCCAGAAATATTGGGACATCGACACAATTCTATCATCTTTGGCTCTATACACCACCACAATGGAGTTGGAATGAAACAAACACAATGTGCTTTAACTGCAGACTGTCAGCTTTAATTTGAGGATATGTACATCCAACTAAATGAACGGTGTAGGATTTACAGCGGTTTGCAGATGTGCCTCCCACTTGTTAAGAGACCAAAGGTAATGGGACAATTGGCTTCTCAGCTGTTCCATGGCCACTATCAGTGAAGCAAGCCATCATTAGGCTGAAGAAACAAAACAAACCCATCAGAGAGATAGCAAGAACATTAGGCGTTGCCAAAACAACTGTTTGGAACATTCTCAAAAAGAAGGAACACACCGATGAGCTCAGCAACACCAAAAGACCCAGGAGACCATGGAAAACAACTGTGGTGGATAACCAAAGAATTCTTTCCCTGGTGAAGAAAACACCCTTCACAACAGTTGGCCAGATCAAGAACACTCTCCAGGAGGTAGGTGTATGTGTGTCAAAGTCAACAATCAACAGAAGACTTCACCAGAGTGAATACAGAGGGTTCACCACAAGATATAAACCATTGGTGAGCCTCAAAAACAGGAAGGCCAGGTTAGAGTTTGCCAAACAACACCTAACAAACCCTTCACAGTTCTGGAACAAGATCCTATGGACAGATGAGACCAAGATCAACTTGTACCAGAGTGATGGGAAGATAAGAGTATGGAGAAGAAAAGGAACTGCTCATGATCCTAAGTATGCCACCTCATCAGTGAAGCATGGTGGTGGGATGTATGGCTGCCAATGGAACTGGTTCTCTTGTATTTATTGATGATGTGACTGCTGACAAAAGCAGCAGGATGAATTCTGAAGTGTTTCGGGCAATATTATCTGCTCACATTCAGCCAAATGCTGCAGAACTCATTGGACGGCGCTTCACAGTGCAGATGGACAATGACCCAAAGCATACTGCAAAAGCAACCAAAGAGTTTTTGAAGGGACAGAAGTGGAATGTTATGCAATGGCCAAGTCAATCACCTGACCTGAATCCCATTGAGCATGCATTTCACTTGCTGAAGACAAAACTGAAGGGAAAATGCCCCAAGAACAAGCAGGAACTGAAGACAGTTGCAGTAGAGGCCTGGCAGAGCATCACTAGGGATGAAACCCAGTGTCTGGTGATGTCTATGCGTTCCAGACTTCAGGCCGTGATTGACTGCAAAGGATTTGCAACCAAGTATTAAGAAGGGAAAGTTTGATTTATGATTATTATTCTGTCCCATTACCTTTGGTCCCTTAACAAGTGGGAAGCACATCTGCAAACTGCTGTAAGTCCTACACCATTCACCTGAGTTGGATGTACATACCCTCAAATTAAAGCTGACAGTCTGCAGTTAAAGCACATTGTGTTTGTTTCATTCCAACTCCATTGTGGTGGTGTATAGAGCCAAAGATGATAGAATTGTGTCGATGTCCCAATATTTCTGGACCTGACTGCACATAATTTTGATCATTTTCCCCCAGAAATCAATTTAAATTGTACCTGATAAGCCTAATATGACTTGCTGCCAGCTTTCAGGAAATAAAATGATTCTGTAATAGTGAAAAGCAAATTTGTAGCAGATGAATAGGACAGTTACCATATATCCAGTGTTTGAATAGAATCTCCTGTGCTCATCTTTTTTATGACTTTTTTTTTATAATTAAGGCAGCCCGGGTCTCTAGTGGTCATTACGTTGCATAGCATGTTAACAGATGTTCAGCGCTTACCTTAATATTTGCAAGAAAAACATATAATCAATTTAGAGACACTTAGTGATGAAAAATCCTATCTGTAAACCCTAAGGTAAAAAGATCTATATCTGGAATTGCCTGCACATGATGGTTTATGGCATCATCTTGTGGTAAATGGTAAAAAATGCATGATAGGATTGTTCAACTACGGATTATATATTGCTCTACGGGGTAATCTTTACCGATTTCTGCTGAAATAGATTTTTTTCGGCAGTACAGGATGCTTATTTATCTGACGAGGAAGAAAGAAGAATAGAGCTAAAATCAGTGTTTAGTCCAATCGACGCTGTTACGTTACAGCATTTATTTTATTACTTTTCCAATCATAAGGTATGGTTTTATAAAATATACATGATAAAACACGTACGATTACATTTTTTTTTATTCGGTCTCTGACATCTGCTGCATAGCTCTATTTCAGTGTATATATACAGTGTATATATATATATATATATATATATATGCCATGTCTTTAAACATGACCTGTTGCTGGGCAGCTATGTGTGTCCTGGGACCTGGTTGTAGTACAGAAGTCTATCCGGTTCCGGTGCTCTCTCTGGTCTCACCTGTACGTTGTTGCATGCTAATTTAGGCTAGGGTCAGACGAGCGTGATTTCTACGGACTGTACGTCCGTGCAGTACGGACATCGTCAGTACGGATGACGCAGTAGTGGTCACACAGTCCGTGATCACGTCAGTGATCACGTCCGTGATTAGTGACGGATCAATATAAAAAGTGAAATGTGAGAAACCAAATCAATTGCAGATCAAAAATCCAAGGGAAGGGGTATAAAAAGCCATTTTGGGGAAGGTGGGGTTTTCCAAAGATGGATGCAGTCGCAGTATTCGTTTTTGCTGCAACGGGGTACCTGTACCTGAAGAACAAGCGAAAACGGCGATCATGGGTTCATCCCATAAACGCTGCCAGATGCACGCATGGCCACTTTGTCACGCTGTACAGGCCACTGCGAGAGAGGGACCCGACGAAGTTCTTCAACTACCTGCGGATGTCCATCCCCTCCTTCGACGAACTGTTGTCGACGGTACGTGAGCCGTTGATGAAGAGGGACACCATCATGAGGGACGCTATTCCACCCGAGGAGATGCTGGTCATCACGTTGCGGTAAGTAACAGCAAACACCAGCATTCATATTTTCGGTCCCAGCCAGCAGAGATGTGCTCGATGTCCAGAGCCCCCATTTTCGGTGTGTTGTGATATGCCCACCAGCCCATTTGCACAAGCATACCCACACACATTGCATAATATCACACATACTCAATGATGAATGACAGACAACAGTGACAGCAACATAAATCTTTTATCCACAAGAAATGGTAATACTAAACCAAATAACATTAACACACCATATGTTGCTGAACATAACATCAATCAGACATAAAATAAAGAGTCCACGAACATGTGGCAAACAACAATGCAGAGCATAAAACAAGTGCATGAGCATGAAAATAACTACAAATCCTCATAATGAGGAGCATCCTCATCATAGGGATCGGGCATGTAACCTTGGTATGCAGGCTGATAGGGTGGTTGTGACCTGGCACCAGGGGACATGGGTTGGTGTGGAGGCTCCGGCCGCCGGTAATAACCACCAGCATATTGTGCCCTGGGAGGCACAGGTGGTACTGGAGGCTGGCTCAAGATGCTGTGTATGGTATCCAATGTCCTTCTTCGGTACTCCATCTTCTGAGCCAGGCTCATCTGGTGCAACATGGGGAGACACGAATGATGGAACGACATGTCATCGTCATCCCAGAACCTGCAGCGTGGAGGTGGTGGTGGTGGTGGTGGTGGCGGTGGTGGTGGTGGCGGTGGTGGTGGTGGTTGATGGTGACAATCCATGAATGTCACCATGGCACGCTCAAATTCACCACCCGGTGCCCTTCTCCTTTTCTGGCCCGGCCTGGTGGTGTCAGCCCTTGCAGTAGGCAGCTCCTGGGCAGCGGTCTCCTCCTCCAACTGCGAGTCTGCTCCGGCCTCTTCCGTCTCTTGTGAGCAGGTGGCAGTAGCACATGGCTGCACGTGTTGCTGTGCCCTGGATGTGGATGGGAGATCGATGCTGTCCCACCATAGGTCTTGGTTCCAGGGTCCGTTGCAGGAATGACAGCTGCTCAGCATAAATGTAACTGCTGGCCCTCCTCGCCGCTGATCCCGAGCGTGCCGCTCCCGCATCTTTTTTGAGGACCCTTGTGTAGTTGTCCCTGACTGTCCTCCATTTGGCGATGACTTCATGTGCTGCAAAACAGTAGAATGATATTAGGTGCGACTCATGGAAACTGATCATAACACACATTTATTTCTCCTTTTTTGATAGGTATCTTGCCAGTGGATGCAGTCTGCAGGACCTGCATTATAATTTCCGCGTTGGCAGATCTACAGCTGGGGAGATCGTCCGCAAGGTGTGCCAGACAATTTGGGACACGATGAGGGAAGAATGTTTGCCAACACCCACAGATGCGGCATGGGCGCAAATTGCTGCAACATTTTTGGAGCGAGCAAACTTTCCGAATTGCCTGGGAGCTGTGGATGGCAAACATGTCCGTATAGTGAAGCCACTGCAGAGTGGCTCACTGTATCACAATTATAAACAATATTTTTCCATTGGCCTACTGGCGGTGGCAGATGCCAACTATAATTTTGTCTGTGTGGATGTGGGGTCATACGGGAAAGATTCAGACTCCACACTCTTCAGGAACTCCACACTGTGGAATGCAATAGGAAGTGGGACACTGCACATCCCCGGACCCGCACCTTTGCCTGGCACAGATGTGCGAGTCGCCTACGCCTTTGTAGGGGATGAGGCTTTTGGACTTTCTACGCATCTCCTGCGACCATACTCTGGGACACACCTGACTGTGACAAAGCGGGTGTTCAATTATAGGCTGTCGCGTGCGAGACGGTATGTCGAGTGTACCTTTGGCATACTGAGCAACAAGTGGAGGATTTTCCATAGGCCGCTAGATGTGCACATCGATTTTTCTGTAGATATAGTGAAATGTTGTTGTGTGTTGCATAATTTTGTTCGTGCGCGGGATGGTTTTAATTTTGATGACTCCTTGTCTGTTTGTGGTTTGGAGGAATTTATTAATGATGACGTTATGCCTGTGAATCGACACAGCAACAGGCATCGTGATGCACTGGCAAACTATTTCACTAGTGAAGCAGGACAGGTGCCCTGGCAGATGGGGAGCATTTGACATGTGACGTTCATGAATTTGTTAGCCATTTACATTTTGTTTGGATTAATAATGTGCATTTCATTATGAATAAAATAATCATGTACTCACTCTGTACTTTCTGTTCATGCTCAGACCATGTGTCGTATGCAGGGTACACCGCTCTCGTGACATCAGCCCATGCGTTCGCCTTGCTGATCTTGTCCTTGTATAGGTTGCTGGCAGTGTCCCACAATTCGGGGTGCTCCCCCACTTCGGTGATCAGCCTCTCGACGTCCATGTCACCTGCAGCGTCCAGTGTCCAGGATAAACTCTCCGGCCCCTAGAATATACTACAGCCACGCCAGGAATGTTCTGGAGTCTGGACGTGATGTAGGCCGCAGAACAGGTGCGTCTGACGTCTCCACCTCACGTACACAGGCCGCTAGCCGGCCGCAGTGCATTCTGTGCGGCCGTTCTAGCGGTTGTACGTTCATGCCTGCCTTGCGTCCGTGGGCCGCGGCCGTTGTGCGTCCGCAGTTCAGTGCGGACGTACTTCGTGTAACGGGCTCCGATGGGCGTCCTGTCATGCTATCACGGACGTACTTTTAGGCGCAATCACGGACGTGAACACTACGCTCGTCTGACAGCAGCCTTAGTGACTATATAAGAGAGATGTTTTGTTTATTTGTTTATTGTCCTGAGGAAAGTCCAGTGGGACTGAAACGTTGACGACGTGAATAAAAACCAATTAATAATATATTGAAAAGTCTCTGAGTAGCGGAATTCCGAAAGTATATATATATATATATATATATATATATATATGTTGTGGTGGAGGACAAAAAGCGACATAAAAAGCCTCCACGCTATAATTAGTTATGTTTATTGATGCAGAAGCCACTTGCACATCACAGCAATTCAATGAATTGCATCCCAGATGTCCTGTGCCACATTCCCCATATGCAGCAAGGAATTCTGGGTAGGATATGCATAGGATAAGCATATCCTACCCAGAATTCCTTGCTGCATATGGGGAATGTGGCACAGGAGCTCTTGGATGCAATTCATTGAATTGCTTTGATGTGCAAGTGGCTTCTGCAATAATAAACATAATATACATATATATATATGTGACAGAGTGTGGGAATCTGTGTATGTTAGCAGAAGGCTGACTGTTGCAGTATTCTCCAGTCAGTAAGGGGTTAAACCTTCCCTGGCAGCAGGTACAGCTTCAACTCGTTAGCAAGCCAATATAGCAGTTCTCAGAACAGAGGAAGGCAGACAAAGACTGCATAGGCAAGGGTGATGACCGGGAACACAGAACTGCAGGAAAGGCTTGCTGACATGCATGTAAAAAAGACTGGTTTTGCTTGTTTATACTGGGGGGACAGAATAGCTGCCCCAGAAACCCGTAGTGAGGGACATATTTGTTTAATTAGGCCTACTCCCATCCCAGGAGTCTATTTGTTTTGTTTATTTTGTTTGGACACATCACAAGGTGTACCCATTGTTCAAAGAGACTTTGTTTTGTGGAAGTTCAATAAAAAGTGGTACACCCTCCAACTTCTGTGCCTCTGAGTGGCCTTACCACAATATACTGTAATATATATATATATATACTGTATATACCTGATCTCTGCTTAAAAAAGACATCTAGTTTGGCATGGCATTGATTTAAGGGTTCTGTGTGAAAACAGACCCAGGATGCAAAAAAGTGAGACCAATGTCATTTGCATGTCTTACCCAGAGTTCCTTGCTGCAAATGGGGAATGTAGCACAGGAGCTCTGTGATGCAGTTCTTTGAATTGCTGTGATGTGCAAATGGCTTCTGCAATAATAAACCTTATTGGTTATTGCGTGGAGGCTTTTAATCAAATTTTTTGCCCTCTGCCACAACCCAAATAAGTACTGATTTGCCCTACGGGTCCAAGCATCCACTGCAACTGGTCAAGCCTAGCTCCTGCTGAAGAGGGTCCATTAAACCTGAATCAGCGCTATCTCCAGTTGCATAAACCTGATCTCTGCTAAGAAAAGCCATCTAGTATGGCATAGCATTGATTGAAGGGTTCTGTGTGAAAACAGACCCAGGATACAAAAAAGTGAGACAGATGTCATTTGCATGTCTTACCCAGAGTTCCTTGCTGCATATGGGGAATGTAACACAGGCACTCTGTGATGCATTGCTGTGATGTGCAAATGGCTTCTGCAATAATAAAATTGTATATATATATGTAACCAAACCAGGAGGTGAAGGAGCCTCAGTCTCAAAGTACCTGTGCCCGGGTGCTATCCAAAAGATAGTATATCAAAACAGCAGAGGGAAGCACTAAAGTGCTCTTTCCAGAATATTTCGAGAATGTCCCCTGTTCAAAAATGTATCCGTCATTTCTTGAATCTGTTGTGCTCTAAGATTATGGAGGCTGTTACATTGTAAAACCTGCAAGTATTGCGAGATTGTTAAGGACCATTTCAAGTGGAGTGGATGGTGACGGTCAGTCATAACCAATATGTTTCTATTGGGTTCTTTGTGGAACAAAGCATAGTTCAAATTCTGCCCCATGCAGAAGATCTCTACATCTCTATTACATAGCAATGTTACAGTAATTTGACTAGACTTTATTATTTTTTTGTTAACCTCCCTGGCGGTATTCCCGAGTGTGACTCGGGGTTAAATTTCGCTACCGCGAACGGTAACCCCGAGCCACACTCGAGCTGGATGTTTACTCACCTCCTCCTGGCTCCCTCGCTGTCCCCCGCAGTGTGATCGCGACGAGCTGCTTCCTGGAAGGCTCCCTGCGAGTCACATGGTGCAGGGTGGGCGGGAACCATCAGCAAACTTATAAACCATTCATAAAATACTGTAATCCAAAGTGCAATGTTTATGAACGGCCACTGGGTGGCACTACAGGATAAGAAATAGACCATACATCCTCTTACAAGTGTTTTCAGACCGATTTCAGTGTTTTTTGTTTTTTATTTTATTGAATATCATTTATTTGCATTATTTTGGATAATTATTTTTGGGATAATAAATTATTATTTCGTGTTTCAAACTTTATCGGACTTATAGTGTATTTACTATTTATTTATTTATAAAGGATTTTACCAGTAAGAACTCTTGATTGCACGGATTTCAGTGCGTGATTCCTAATTATTACAGGCTAATTTGTACAAAAACACATTTCCTTTAAAAAAAAAATTGAGACGCTTTTAGACACAATTGTTTTAAAAAATTAGACCTCCAGGGAGGTTAATTTAATACTTACTGGATAAATTCTTTATTGCTTTGACCCATGTCTTTTTTTAATCTCTGATGATCAAACAAACCATCAGGCAACCTCTGCTCATGTTCACTGATCAGCTGTCATACGTTACACATTTCTAATGTAGATATGTGACACAGAAAGATAAATAAGAATTAGGTTTGAAATGAACAAAGCATGATTTGAAATAGATCCAATGTAAAAAATAATTATGGAACCTGCAAGGTCTGATATTATTGCACACTTAATGTTATGCCTCATTGATTTGCAAGCGATGTGTATCTTTCAAAGACAGGGGCCTGACAGTCCTTCATGACAATGCAGAGGAGCATGGCTTTATTTAATTGTTGATTTCCACGGCATAAGGATAATTAACTGGCATTTAGATGGGAACTTTAATTGAAGATTGTCCAATTCATGGAGCTGCCTAGCCAAACATTAAATCCGTTTCTTCAGCATCCTCTCTAGACTTTCATCCTTCCACAAACTAGTTTAACTGGAATATGACAAATTACAAGATTATGTTATTGAGGTTTTTTTAAGTTATCTCCTCTTATATTTATATTTATTTTATTAGTTTCAAATGACCCACACTATCAGGGTTATTCAAAGAGAATCGAAAAGTCACCGCACGTTCGGTGACTTTTCTTTCCCTGCACTTCGGGGCGATTCGGCGCTCCTATTCTGCTGACCCTGCGGTGTATTCAGCCAGCACTGCAGGGCCCCTGTAGTGCAGGGAAAACCCACTGCAAACCTACAGAACACTCGCCGCAACCCCGCCGAACACTAACCGAACACTCACCGAAACCCGCAGAAAACGGCTGGATTAACCCTGTCAAACACACGGAGAAACCCGACTAGCTGCCGATCACAGCGCAGAGCAGCTGCCGGAAAAAACCGACACGCAGACGAACAAGGTGAAAAGAAAAAAAATGTACGTTGAAAGTTTCAAAATTGAAACGCTGTTTGCAAAAAACTACTGAATGAAAATGTCTGGAATTTACATATAAGGTCCAAAGAATGACAATAAAAAGGTCTGTTACAGAAAAAATGAAAAAAATAAAAATTAAAAAACTGTTGACGAAAAATCTCAAATAATCTAAAAATAAAGACTCTTTACCGCAGAATAAAATAATAGTTTATTAGATATTGAATTAAAACTGCAATATTTTTAACATTGAAGCCTATGGGAGTCTCCTGAATTAATCTGTCAAATGAAACCACCGAAGAGCAGGGCATTTCGGCAACTTTTCACTGCTGTTTTGTTCTCTGAATAGACGAAGCATTGCTTCTCTATTGGGATTTCACTGCCCTCGAACAGGCAACGAACAGGCACCGTATGTGCAGGCAATTCACCAACATTTGGCGAACTGCCTGCTCGCTGAATAGCCGAATGGCCAGGAAATGTAGCCGTATGCTCAATTTCAGTGGTCGGTTACATTTCGGGGCCAGATCAGCTCTCTGAATAACTCTGTATGTCAAAAATAGAATATGAGGGAATGAACAACTGTGAAAGAATATGACATTTTAACTCCTTTATTGTAAGGGCATTTCAGAGTTTCTGCAGGTTAATTACAAACATAAAGTTGTCATTTTTTTTTTATTCCCCAAAACGATGTTTTAACAGTTTTAATGCTTTAATTATTATATTCACTTTTAACCTTTTCATCACCAAACATGTTTTTCTTTTTGAAAAATTATAACATTTATTTTGTAATAAATGTCATTTATTAAGTTCCCACGGGAATAGGGTCCTCATATCCTTCTGTATCTGCTGGCAGGAATACTGACCTGTCTCCTGTACAGTGGCAAGAAAAAGTATGTGAACCCTTTGGGATTACGTGGAGTTTTGCATGAATTGGTCATAAAATGTGCTCTGATCTTCATCTAAGTCACAACAATTTGAAAAACACAGTCTGCTTAAAATAATACAACACAAACATTATATGTTTTCATGTTTTTATTGAATAGAACATGTAAACATTCACAGTGCAGGGAGGAAAAATTATGTGAACCTTTGGACTTAATAACTGGTTGACCCTCCTTTGGCAGAAAATAACCTCAACCAAACGTTTCCTGTAGCTGCAGATCAGACCTACACAACGATCTGGAGTAATTTTGGACCACTCCTCTTCACAAAACTGTTTCAATGTAGCAATATTCTTGGGATGTCTGGTGTGAATCGCTCTCTTAGGCTAGGGTCAGACTGAGGCAGTGCGAACGCGCGTGCAGGCGCACTTAATCACGGCCGTAGTAGCAGCAAATGCCGGGCAATGACGGCCAATATACGAAGTACGGTCGCACAAAAGTCCGGCTGCGCAACGCAAGTGGCAAACGAACGCATTTTGTCGAGAACGTAAAACCTCTAGTACGGTTGTACAGAGTGCGCTGCGTCCGCTAGCGGCGTGTGTGCGTGAATTGGAGATGTCAGACACTGCTAATGTCCGGCCAACATAACGTCCAGATGCACAAAGTGTTTTATTGATGATCCATACAAAATCACGAATGCAAATGCGCATAGTATGACTGCTATCGCGTACTCCGTGAAAAAATGCGTCCATTCGTTCGAACGCACTTTTTCACAGACAACGTGAAAAATGCGTTAGTCTGACCCTAGCCTAAAGGTCATGCCACAGCATTTCAATCGGGCTGAGCTCAGGACTCTGGGCCACTCCAGAAGGAGTATATTCTTTTGTTGAAGCCATTCTTTTGTTGAATTACTTGTATGCTTTGGGTCATTGTCCTGTTGCATCACCCATCCTCTGCGGAGCTTCAGTTGGCAGACAGATGGTCTTATGTTTTCCTGCAAAATGTCTTGATAAACTCTGGAATTCATTTTTCCATCAATGACAACAATCCGTCCAGGCCCTGAGGCAGCAAAGCAGCCCCAAACCATGATGCTCCCTCCTCCATGTTTTACAGTGGGGATGAGGTTTTGATGTTGGTGTGCTGTGCCTTTTTTTCTCCACACATAGTGTTGTGTGTTTTTTCCAAATGACTCAATTTTGGTTTCATCTGTCCACAGAATATTTTGCCAGTAGTGCTGTGGAACATCCAGGTGCTCTTTTGTAAACTTCAAACGTGCTGTAATATTCTTTTTGGACAGCAATGGCTTCCTCCATGGTATCCTCCCATGTACTCCATTCTTGTTTAATGTTTTCCTTATTGTAGATGTGTCAACAAAAATGTTAGCATGTGCCAGAGATTTCTGTAAGTCTTTAGCTGACACTCTAGGATTCTTCTTTACCTCATTAAGCATTCTGCGCTGTGCTCTTGAAGTCATCTTTACAAGACGACCACGCCTAGGGAGAGTAGCAATAATGCTGAACTTTCTCCATTTGTAGACAGTCGGTTTTACCGTGGACACATGAACATCAAGGCTTTTGGAGATACTTTTGTAGCCCTTTCCAGCTTCATGCAAGTCAACAATTCTCGATCGTAGGTCTTCTGAGTGCTCTTTTCTGCGAGGCATGGTTCACATCAGGCAGTGCTTCTTGAAACCAGTAAACCCAAAACTGGTGTGTGTTTTTAAAGGGCATGACAGCTTTCAGCAACACATCCAACAACATCACACTGATTGGACTCAAGATTGGCTCACTCCTGGCTCCAATTAGCTCTTGGAGAAGTCATTACGCTAGGGGGTTCACATACTTTTTCCACCCTGCACTGTGCATGTTTACAAGTTATGTTCAATAAACACATGAAAACATATAATGTTTGTGTTGTATTATTTTAAGCAGACTGTGTTTTTCAAATTGTTGTGACTTAGATGAAGATCAGAGCACATTTTATGACCAATTCATGCAAAACTCCACATAATCCCAAAGGGTTCACATACTTTTTCTTGCCACTGTATGTATTGTAGAATTGTCCTGTCTTTACCCATTACACCTTGTACAGCGCTGCGGAATGTGTTGGCGCTTAATAAATAATAATTATTTGAAAAATAGGATGCATAGTAAACTATTAAATGTTGGGTAAAAACCAAATTTTGCAGAGATGTGTATTCTAAATAAAATAATGAAAGTTTGCAGATTTTTTTTTAATGTTTATTAACAGAATGAAACTAAACTCTAAGGGGGTTATTCAGAGAGATCCCCAAAATGTCACCCGAAATGTAATCGGACACTGAAATTCAGCGTACGGGGATATTTCGGTGCCATTCGTCTATTCAGAGAGCAGGCAGTTAGCCAAATTTTGGCGAATTGTCTGGCCGTACAGTGCCTGTTCGTGGGCAGTGGAATCCCGCATAGAGAAGCAATGGTTAATCTATTCAGAGACACTGAACAGCAGTGAAAAGTTGCCAAAATGCCCTTCTGTTCGGTGGTTTTATTCGACAGGTTTATTCAGACAAATCCCATAGGCTTCAATGTTCAAAATATTCCAGTTTTAAATCAATATTTAATAAACTGTTTATTATTTTATTCCTTAATAAAAGTCTCTTTACTTACAGATTTTTTAGGATCTTTTAGGCATTTTTTCGGGATTTTTGACCAACCTTTTTTCTGGGTTTTTTTTAAATCATTTTTTAATTTTTCTTTAACAGACCTTTTTATTATCATTCATTGGATCTTATATGTAAATTCCCAGACATTTTCATTCAGTAGTTTTTTTTGCAAACAGCATTTCAATTTTGAAACTTTCAAGCGTACTGTTTTTTTTTCACCCTGTTCGTCTGCCTGTTGGCGTTTTACGGCGACTGAATTCATCGCAGAGTCGGCGAACTAGAATCGCCGAATCGCCCCCGAAGTGTGGGGAACGAAAGGGCACTGAAATGTCAGTGCTATCTGAATAACCCTCTAAGTAGTGGTCCTTTCCTTATCTTGCACAATTTTTCTTGCAATCTGCATTCTTAGCATTCAGGCAGAACTGACATTGGTGTCATATGTGATTAATGTGACAGAGATATATGATCACATTTCCTGCATATGAAGATTTATAGTGATCATAATCAGATTATTAGCAATGCATTTCCAAAAATACCAATAGAATATGAAAATAATCTGTGGCAAAATGCCGATATATGAAAATCACAGTAACACATTTTATCTGTACTGTACAGGGACTTTCAGCTGTTTAACCCTTTCGCTGCTGAGCCTTTTCCCACCTCTGTGCTGAGGTCATTTTTACCGGTTTCGCTCATCATGTTTAACCGCATTTTGAAGCCTTATTTTAATATATGACCCAGACATATTATATATCGTTCTTTCCGGCAGACTGTGCAGATTCATAATATGTCATTATTATATGTATACGTTATGTCATGTCTGTATATTATAACAAAATATGCAATAAAATTTGAATTTTCAATAATTTACAATGTGTAAAGTGTTTTTTTTTCACATTTTAAAATGCGATCATTTGCTGTTATATTTTCTATGGGGTGCGCTTGTTAAAAAAATTAGAAATGAGGAATCGTTACTTTTTTTGGGGGGAAATTACGTGTTTTTTAGCAAACGCCCCCCATAGAAAAAATCGTTAGTGCAGCATCATTGTTCACATTATAATTAAAATGGGAACAATATTGTTGCACTAATAAATGTAAAAAAAAACCCAAAAAATTATTATTTTTTTGTTTTTTAATTTTATTTATTTTTTTAATTTTATTTTTTTTTTTATTTTTTTTTTTTACAGTTTACATGGTCATGTTTGGTATCATTGGAACGGCCAGAGCGTGGCCGTTCCAATGATACCAAACATGACCATGTAAACTGTAAAAAAAAAAAAAAAAATTAAATTAAAAAAATAAATAAATAAAATTAAAAAAAAAAATAATAATAATTTTTTTTTTTTTTTTTTACATTTATTAGTGCAACAATATTGTTCCCATTTCAATTATAATGTGAACAATGATGCTGCACTAACGATTTTTTCTATGGGGGGCGTTTGCTAAAAAACACGTAATTTCCCCCCAAAAAAAGTAACGATTCCTCATTTCTAATTTTTTTTTAAATGACGCCAGTCATTAGGGGGATATCCTGGAAGCTTGGCCGACATCCAAGATGTCGGCTAGCTCCGGGAGGGGACCACGATACGGCGCATGTTGGTGCCATATCGCGATCCAGCCCCCTAGGGGTTAAAGACAGCCGCCGCTTGGAAGGGCAGGCTGTGCCCTTCCAGGCGGTGCCTGCCTTTAACCGCTGGCATGCACGGATGGGGAGGGGGAGAGGTCCGAAGGACCTCCCCCTCCCATTCAGGCACCTTCCCTGCAATGGCGGGGGGGTGCCTGAAATAGACGTCATCGCGCATGCGCGATGACGCCTATCGTGCCCGCTGGGGTCCCGGAGGTTGGGCTGACATCGATGATGTCAGCCCACACTGGGGGGCCAAGCGATCAGCCGGAATACCGGCTGATCGCGGGCTGCAAAGGGAGGACGCGCTGAGCGCGTCCTCCGCAGCCAAGTAGCAATGCGGTTGGACGCGCTGAGCGCGTCCACCGCATTGAAGTGGTTAGACTATCTGAATCTTATCCCTGTGCAGTAACATTGACCCCTCCTATATTCTTCCCCCTCCTTTGCTAATCTAAAGCAGCTGTTAAGTTTGTTGCACTTTTTGTTTCAGTGAGGTTGAGGGCTGCTACTTGTAACTTCTTTTTCAGTAAATTAGGTTGACACGAGTGAGATCAAAAATAGTGTATATTCAATTTTGGTGGTGCTAGCGTTCAAACATATATTTTATGATAGCCTACATATAGATATAACACGAAATTAATAAAATATAGGGAAGAATTGGAAAAAACCATGAGCACAAAACAAAATGAGGACATTAAACACAAAAGAATAACTTCTTATAAATGGTGTACTCACTTCTTACTTTGATACCATAAATTACAAACAATGCCTGACACTTTCACCCTAAAAAGCTGTCTATACTAACTTCCTAACTATATATCTGAATCTAAACATTAGTGTGATTTAACTAAAAAGTTATATTATTTCACATTCTATGCAACCTAATGATAAATATATATTTATAAAGTATTTTACCAGGAAGGATACATTGAGATTTCTCTCATTTTCAAGTATGTCCTGGGTTCAAGAACATTTAAATGTTACAGTCGTAAAGAAATACAATGCTAATAACATGCAAGATATTAAACAAAACACATACAGATTTACACAGAAAATAAATATGTAGGAAATAGTCATTATGTTACATGTTTACAGGTGCATTCCTTATTGAGGTATGTTAATATGGAGCTCTTGAGTGACCTAAGACTGGGGGAAGATTTGATGGCGTCTGGGAGGTTATTCCATAACTGCGGCGCTCTGTAGGAAAATGAGGATCGAGCCACTTTCTTTTTGCATGGTGGTATTGTAAGGTGCTGGTCCTGGATCAGAGGTTATAGGAGGAGGGAACTGCTGGGGGAAGCAGTCTATTCAGGTAGGGTGGCAGCTTCCCAGTAAAGCTCTTAAACACCAGGTTGGAAAGGTGAAGCGTGCGTCTGAATTCCAGTGACGGCCAGTTTAGCTCTTTTAACATGTCACAATGGTGGGTCATGTAGTTACATTGTAGCACAAAGCAGCAGAATCAGTTATACAATGTGGTAAGTTTCTGGAGGTGTGTTTGCGGGGCAGCTGCATACACTACATCTCCGTATTCAATAGCCGGCATAAGCGTTTGTTGTACAATATGCTTTCTGAAGCTGGGGTCAGACGAACGCAGTGCGAACGCGCGTGCAGCCGCAATTTATCACGGCCATAGTAGCAGCAAATGACGGGCAATATACGAAGTACGGCCGCACGAAAGTGGCAAATATTTTTTTGAGAACGTGATACCGCTAGTACTGACGTACAGAGCTGCATCCGCTAGCAGCGTGTGTGCGTGATTAGGAGATGTCAGACGCTGCTAATGTGGCCAACATAACGTCCAGACGCAAAAAGGGTTTTATTGATGATCCGTACAAAATCACAGAAGAAAATGCGCATCGTATGACCGCTATCGCGTATTCCGTGAAAAAATCCGTCCATTCATTCGAACGCACTTTTTCACGGACGACATGAAAAATGCGTTCGTCTGACCTTAGCCTTACCGCGGGGCTCAGGCAGGATTTGTTACTGTACAGGGCACCTAGTTTGGGATAAAGTTTAGATGATGATAGTTTTTCGATGTGAGGGCTAAAAGATTTGGGTCTAACCACATAACTAGATATTTGAGAGAAGTGACTGTGGTCAGCGTGCAATTTGAATTTGTCCTGACATATAGATGGGGATTTTGCAATTTATGTAGTTTAGGTGCTGTTCCAAAGATAGATACTGTATGTGTGTAATATATGTGTATATGTATGTATATATGCAAAAGACTTCTTACTGTACTACTGTATTTACTATGACAAAGCATTATTTATAAATAATATGTCTAGTAAAATAAACATCAATCAAGTACATACATAGGAACATAACTACATATTGAGGACAGTTGGAGGGAAGATTTTTCGTATTTGTGAATAAATCCTCCAACAGAGATAAAAAGAACATTTACAATGAATTTAAAATTGCTTCAGATCAAAAGCTGTTATAGTAGTTTGGTAAACTGATCCATTACTAGTGGACAACTCAATGTACTTTTCTGAAAATCAAGGGAGTAAATATGAAAATTACTTTCGCAAATAGAACTCGTGTCAGACCTCTACTGCTAGAAGAGGCAGGTCACTGTGTCCTCGGGAAGAATTTAAGATTCAGTTATTGCTCGTAAGTTCCGCAAACTGATAAGGCTAGGGTCAGACGAACGCATTTTTTCACGTTGTCAATGAAAAAGTGCGTTCGAACGAATGGACGTATTTTTTCACGGAATACGCGATAGCGGTCATTCGATGCGCATTTTCGTCCGTGATTTTGTACGGATCATCAATAAAACCCTTTTGCGTCTGGACGTTATGTTGGCCGGACGTGTGCAGCGTCTGACGTCTCCCAATCACGCAAACACGCCGCTATGCGGACGCAGCGCACTCTGTACGTTAGTAGTAGCGGTTTGACGTTCTCGAAAAAATGCGTTCGTTTGGCCACTTGCGTTGCACGGCCGCACTTTCGTGCGGCCGTTCGTCGTATGTTCCCCGGCATTGGACGTCATTTGCTGCTAGCACGGCCGTGATTTCGTGCGGCTAAACGCACGTGAAAAATGCGTTCGTCTGACCCTAGCCTAAATGATAGCAACATGAAAAGAAAGCAATACAGATTTATTATGGAGTAGGGCTCAAAACAATTGTGTTTAATACATGAGTAATGAAAACTGTATGTGTTCCCTTCTTTACTGACATGACATCGAGTTACCCATGGAACGGATATTTAAATTTAATGTAATATGATGTTTATTTCGCAAAATTCAAGCATAATACAGCGAGTACTTTGAAATGTAAAAGAGCAGATTGCAATAGAAATCTACAATCGGTAGCGTAGGGACCGAACGTTCAGGACCCACATATGTGAGGAACATCATAAAAGCGGGCTGCTGCCCAATATCATAATTTAGCAGAAAAAAGGGTAGATAAAACGGACAATGCACAGGAAGTATTTTAGCCCTCCTGCTGCCAGGATGACATAGCATAGCCCGCCCTGCGGTACTAAGGGGTTAACAAGAAAATAAAATAAACTCGTATTGCTTCATGGTCATTTTGTTCCTCTGGGAACCCGGCAGCTGGGCTTCATTCATCCTGTGTTCTTTTCATTTCCTCCATAGCCTCCAATTAACCTATGCCAGTGACGGTGAATCTTGGCACCCCAGATTATTTGGAACTAAATGTCCCATGATGTTTTTTGAGAAAGTATTTTACCAGGAAGGATACATTGAGATTTCTCTCATTTTTAAGTATGTCCTGGGTGGTGAGTATGTACCGTTAGGTGTCTTGCCCAAGGACACTTACTGGAGAGGTTGCTCGCTGGGATCGAACACATGACTCCACAGGCTCTTTCCATACAGAGCAGTGATGTTACCTCTACTCCACCCAGCCGGTGTTAAGTCATGCATATGGCTGATTACGCATCATGGGACCTTTAGTTCAGAAACATCTGGGGTGCCAAGTTTTTCCATCACAGTCTATCAGGGTTATTCAGAGAGTGGTGAAAAGCAGGAGAATGACTGGAGAATGAAAAATTCTAGGTCAAAATAGCCAATTTGGAAAGTGAGATGAAAGGGAGAATTTTTCTGGTTTGGCTATTTTGATCTATAATTTTTCATTCTCCAGTCATTCTCCTGCTTTTCACGCTCTCTGAATAACCCTGTAAGTGAAGGTTTAGTACTTATACCCTTTAAATTGCTTACATGCTCGGAACTATGCCTGGCCATAAGGCCCTTTTAAGTTACCATTTATTTATTTGCAAAGGATTTTACCAGGAAGGATACATTGAGATTTCTCTCGTTTTCAACACAACCCCTTCATTACCTTATATATCTTCCTTTTCTGGCATATGGCCATCTGTTGTTAGCCCTTCTTATTTTAGATCGCTACACCAGAACTTTAAGTATGGTCTTGTTGCCCCTTCTATTCCCTATCTTTGAAATTCTGTTCTATAATATATATGATCTTACAATTGTTTGCTTCACTAAACTTAAAAACTGCTGCATCATTAAATCTCGAAAATTTGGAAACAAGGCCTCGATGGAGAACAATTCAATTGAACTCCATTCTTTTCCTGAGTATATATTAATTTAGGACCTGTTTTATTTGAAATTATGACTGTGAGGCAAATTACTGCTTCAGCTGAAAAAATATGATGTAGACAAAATTGCATATTTTTTACTACTTTCTATGATTCACATTTGTTCCATCATCATTTGCAGTATATATTTTTTATTACAGGTAAAGATGGAATTGCAAATATAAATTATTTTGGACACCTTGTAAAAATTACTTGTGGCTCATCATGAAATTGTTGTTCTCAGATGGGTTTCATCCCAAGCACTTAGAAAAAAAAAAAAGGTCACGAATATTTCCTTCAAGAAGAAACTCTTTTTCTTCAAAGCTTTATGCAGCAGCCTAAACTATAAAAAAAAACCTTTAATAAGGTCTCTGCTAATGCAGCCTGGTAATCTGGGCCGGACTGGCATCTCAGGAGCCTGAAGATACAGTAATGTGGAGCACCCCTACCCCCCCCCACCCAGCCAAAAAAAAAGAAACATGCCAAAATGACTTCTTGTTTTAGGGCAAACTAGAAAAAAAATCTTAAAAAACTGAAAAACAGTTTCTCTCTGCACTCAAATTAAGAGAAGGTGCAGAATCTGTTGCCTTAGTTGAGTTACTACAGTGGCATTGCTTGTTCTACAGCAGAGGCAATATAATATATGCATTTATGTATAAAACAGAAAAAAAAAGCTTTTCATTTTGTTTCAGTTTATTTTTACACATTACCTGGTCATGTTTGGTATCATTGTAAAGACCAGACTCTGACCTTTCCAATGACATCTCACTTAGCCTTGTGTGGTTTACAATTTAGAGATGCAGGTTGCAAAGTCCCCGGTCTCTCCTCACTGCAGTGCCACGGTGTAGGTTGTCTATGAAACAATGCCTTGCATCATTGTCTCCACTTTTGCTGGCAGTGTGGGAAATGAGAAGGTGAGTTAGCGCAACTGAACAACAGTGCTGCGTTAGAAAAAAATATTTTATTTTATTTTAAAATAAATTTAACCTAGTTATTTTTTTTATATCAATGGAAAGGCCATAGTCTGGCCTTTCCAGTGATACCGCATATGTCCCTTTAGCCCTTAGGGCTCCAGAGACTCTGTTGTCTAAATTATTGTAAATTGTAAAAAGTGAAAATAAAAAAAAAGGTTACAGAGCAAGGTGCCCCCTTGTGTCAGGTGCCTGTAGGCACATGTCTACTCTGCCTAGTTATAAATCCGGCCCTGCTGGTAATGGAGCAACACAATAAGTTGAAAAATAATATACAAGCATATAGTTCACAATGAATGATTGTAATTCAGTCTGCTGTGGTAAACTTGGCTTCTCTCATTTTTTTATTTCTCACTGCTTTTATATATATCTATTGTATAAGATAGATATACTACACTGCCTTTGTACTGCATACATACATGGCAACAGTACAAAACAGTGGAGTATAAGGATACATGAGAGATTTTGTAGGATGTTGCCCACAATTTCTGGGATATTTCTTGCAGTCCCAGAAGCCACTAAGACACTGATGGAGACCAAGATCGAAAACACTAAACAGGTTTTCCGTAGTAGAGATCCACTTTCTTCCATCTGATAAGTTCAAAGCTCGATGATGCTCTGCCTGTGATGTTTTATAGCAAAATAATCACTGTCCATTCTTCACAAGCTTGGCTAATTATTTGTCATGTTGGGATTTATTTATTTATAAAGTATTTTTCCAGGAAGGATACATTGAGATTTCTCTCGTTTTCAAGTATTTCCTGGGTATGGGATAGCGAACAAGTCGAGGGATATTGCGTGGGAAAGTAGTTCCTCCACTATTTTTTTAGATGGAACGGAGCTCCATTTTGGCCCACAGACTGAGAAGCTTTAATTAGGCTCCAATCGTGTATTTACACATTAAGTCACTAGAAATATGATATGTAATATAAATATCATAACAATTCCCTAAACCACAGCCTATCTTTATGCTGAAACATTGACATCAAATGTGTATGTGGAGTGGTGGGTTAAGAGCGAAATGTCAATGGTTATTTAGAAGCAGAACTTGTTTTTGTTTTGTTTTTTTTAGAGCTGGATCCCTGGTTGTGACTAACATTACAGAGGGATATAAAAACTGTCCACACAATCATTTACCAAAAAAGTGTAGCATTTATGCTTAACTTGCAAATGGTACCTAATGGAGAGTGATGGGATTAATTTTCCAGGACCACTAATGATACAAAGTATATAATGAAGAGTTAGGTAAAATTCTATTGGGTCTCTCGTGGAGATTAGTAAGTCTATGGGGGGTCTTTACTTCTAGATTCCGCTCTAAGACCCTTCAGTCTCCATTAAAAGCCCCAGTCTTTCCATGTCTCTATGCCATACACTATACCGGATGTCTGTGAGTCCACTATTGGTGCTGTAGTGTGCCTGGACACGATCTATAATGAACATTGAGGCAGCGCTGCACATCCGTGATCTGTGATAACTGCTGGGAATATCAATAAAAATTCCCATAATGGAAATATCTTCATAATACCCAAAGCATTCTATCCAAAAATAAAGCCTTTTTTCTTCTTTTATTAAAATGCAATTTCCTTTTGCACCTCAGCACTGTCAGAATGCACAACACCATCTCTAAAATCAAATTCAAGTAACCCAATCCGTTCCACCAGAACCATAGATTCTCTGTGCTCTGTGTCAATATCATGGTGTGTGTCAACAGCCTCAATGCATCTTTTGAAGAAAAGAGTACTGCTGGGGTGTAATTTCATTTTAAATCTAAATTGTTTTTGGCAGCAGGTGTCTGGGCCCTCTGCACTGTACTGCCATCATTTTCACACGTGTCCATCATGAACCTATTTACGAGAACAGAGCTGGAGCTGGAGCTGGAGCTACAATAGGCCTTAAATTATAGTACTTTGTATATTTGTGAATGTGCATTAATCTGATTGAGCTGAAAAGGGCCTTTATTCAATCTTGACACTATTATATGATACAAAGACACAAGCTGATTCATAGTTATATGTGAACAGGAGACCCTGCGACAGAGGCGTACTTAGGGTATTTAGCACCCAGGCAGATACTCCCTTTTGCATCCCCCCAGCAAGCAAAAATGTCTCACTAACCGAGAGACTCTCTCAGTGTCCTCTAACCTCCCTGGCTGTCTAATTTTTTCAAAATTTTGTGTCTAAAGGCGTCTCAATTTTTTTGGAACGGATATGTGTTGTTTTATATAGTAAGCCTGTAATAATTAGGTATAACTCACTGAAATCCGTGCAAATAAGAGATCTTCAAAAAATATATATAGTAAAAGCCAAGTCTTAGAATGTGTATGGTCTGTTTCTGATCTGTTAGTGCCACCTAGTGGCCGTTCATGAGCAAGCCATGCTGTTGGATAATTTCTTTTTACAGTTTGCTAATTTGCTGCCTGGTCCCGCCCCCCTGCATCGTGTGACTCGCAGGGAGCGTTACCAGGAAGCATGTCGCCGCGATCACACTGCAGGGGACAGCAAGGGATTGCAGGATGAGGTGAGTATGCAGCCCGAGTGTGGCTCGGGGTTACCGTTCACGGTAGCGAAATTTAACCGAAAGTCACACTCGTGAATACTGCCAGGGAGATTAAGAAAGTCTCCATTAGAAAGAGACCCCTCCAGTCCCCATTAGAAACTATATAGATAGAATAATAGAGTGTAATGGGTCCTGGAGGGGGTCTCACTAACAGAGGCACCATCAATGTTTTACACTGTCTTTTAAGAGCATCTCTCTGTTTTTGAAGACCCGCTGTGCCTATTCGAGGCCCGGGCACCCATTGGGCCTAGTCGAGGCATCCCTATGACCCCTGCCAGCCCGGGCAGTCTGCCCCCCCTTAGTATGCTACTGTCCTCAGCCCTGTACCCATGGGACTTTTCCCCCTTCTCTTCCATAAGACTATTGAACTTGCCTGATTTTACTGCATGATATGCTAATTAATATAAACATTCCATGTGATACACTACATAAAAGCACTACAGAGAATTTTAGAAACATCATGAATACAATGTATAAACACATGTTATTGTAAACATTTTATTGAAGGACAACAAAGAGCCAATTCACATTGAAGAAGGAACAAAGTCACATTGTAGAAGAAACAATGACACAGCATGGTCTGCAAAAACAGGAAATAATCAGCATCCATGTGGTGTCCCAGCGAGAGATTGCTTTTCACCTCCAATTGTTTGGCAAGCAATAAATCTCATTATCTGGCAACAGAATACAGCAGAGGTGTCCATTTTGAATGCCCTATCAAGTTTCATACGTGTCTGTCCATATCTCAGGAGCCTCAGTCTCACAACATCACGTGCATTTTAATATTATGTTTTTTTTTAATATACAAATAAACCTGTTAAATGCCTCTAATTATCATAGATTACATTTATATTTGTGCTGGAATAACCACACAAATGATAATCAATGTCTGCTTTCACATTTAAGTTCATCGTAACATAAACATATTTTTGTAATGTTATTTATATGAATTTAATAAGGGATAGATTGAGAGGTGGAACTTAAAGGTAATTTCCTTAAGCGTATATTGCCTTGATCTACAGCATTTAAACAGACTGTAACCTCTGGGGTAACCCTGTGTGTCACACGGCAAAAAACACCTCAACTTCTCCAGGGAAATGCTAGTCAAACCATTTAAAAAGACTTCAGGTTTTGGAAAAATAAAGCTGTGTTTCTAAGGCAACTACACTGGTTCCCATGTACAGAAAGCACACTATTAGCAATCCCCGAGTCTTCTCTCCAGGGTTTACTGAAGATGTAAGCTTGACATACCATTAATCTCTTTGCTACAAACACTCCACCTACTTATTGTGATAAAGCATTATTTAATGCTTTGTTTGTAAATTCGCTTAAAAAGATGCTCTGGATTTTGTGTACAACAATGCATGTAGGTGGATGTTTTATTTGAAGTCCAAATATTAGGAAAATATTTCTTATTTTTATATACTATACAGACAACTCCTTTTTAATTTCATTTTCAAGTCAAGGTTTTAGAAAGTTAATATTAAGAGAGAAACATTGAATGGGTTGGTGAACTTTTCCGAACTGTAAAATAGAAAGCCCACGCTCTGACTCACAGTGCAATTTTTTTAATGTTTTTTTCTATTTTTAGTATTTTCAGCCTATTGCATTATCTGTCATAGACCAATGATTGAATCCATGACTGGTACATTGTGACGTAATATACACACGGTGAGTCTACCTGCCTTTTGTTCTCAGAGCACAAAAGAAAAAAAAAACAGAAATAAGAAACAATTGTTTCATTCGATATCTGTCATCCCGCAAGCGTTCCTTTTAGTTTTACTTCGAGAAAATTTGACAGAGCTTTTCAGTGTGCCAATATTATATAAACGCATTGTGGAACCATTTTTTGTTATTGCAGGTGTTGAAAAGATAAAAAAAATATATGAATACATTCAGGGTTATCCAAAGAGATCCGAATTGCTTGAGAAAGGTAACCGAACGCTGAAAATCAGCGTTCGGTTACCTTTCCTGGCCATTCGGCTATCCAGAGAGCAGGCAATTCACCAAATACTGGCGAATTGCCTGCACATACGGTGCCTGTTCGGTCCCTGTTCGAGGGCAGTGAAATCTCCATAGAGAAGCACTGCTTCGGCTATTCAGAGAACACAAACCAGCAGTGAAAGGTTCCCCTAATGCCCTGCCATTCGGTGGTTTAATTCGGCAAATTTATTCAGGAGAATCCCATAGACTTCAATGTTAAAAATATTCCCGTTTTAATTCAATATCTAATAAACCGTTTATTATAAAATTCTGCAGCAAAAAGTCTCTTTAATTATAGATTTTTTAGGATACTTTAAGCATTTTTCTTTTTTTTTTTTTTTTTATTAAAAGTCCGATTTATTTTTTATTTTTTTTCAGTTTACTTATTTTTTTTTGTAACAGCCCTCTTTATTATCATTCCCTGGACCTCCTGTGAAAATTTCAGACATTTTCGCTCAGTAGTTTCTTTGCAAACAGCGTTTCTTTTTCCCAGATTCATACAAATGGTTTTTCTAATTTATTCACTGCCTCCTCTACGTCACAGCTGCTTCGGCTCTGTGTGATTCGGCTCATGTTCGGCTCCTGTTCGGCTCCTGTTCGTCTTTTTCAAAGGTTAATCCAGATGTTTTTGCTTGTTTTCAGCGTGCATTCGGTTAGTTTTCGTCAGGTTTACGGCAGCTTTTCCCTGCAATTCGGGGACCCTGTGGTGTTTGCTGAATACACCGCAGGGTCACTGAAATGCAATCGGCAAAAGGAACCGAATTGAAGAGAACGAAAAGTCACCGAACGTGCGGTGACTTTTCGAATCTCTTTGGATAATCCTGATTGTTTTCCAGATGTAACCGCTCGTATTATGGCCCGTGACTGAATTGCTAACAAATCGATTGGTGACACAATAGTGAGTTGAAAACAAAAAACAGCGTAAAACGAGTAGGGATACGGTTCATGTCTGAATGTGAAGCCTGTAAAATTTATCACGTTTCACTGCTCATGTGATTTTCTGCTAGGACAGTGTTTCTGCTGCCCACCTGTGTCTCCAAGCATTCCCATCCTGTGTTCCTGGTCTGCTCTTTGGATTTCCTGTGCCCCGTCTACCTTCTTTGCCAACTGCTAGCCTCAACCTATTTCCACGGATAAAGAAGACTACCCTCTGCCAGCCGCTTGCCATGACCTATTGCCACAGTTATAGACTCGCTCTCTGACAGCCGCCTACCTTGTCCCTTACTTCCATGATCCCTACTGCTCCAGCCCCCTGTCTTGTCTCTGTCATCGCCTGTAATGTAATGTCCCTGTGTCCTGTCTCTCCCAGTGTCTTTAGGTTCCATTGTGGTCTGTTTTTATAATTGCATTGCCCACTATCCTCTGTATTCATACTGTTTTTCCATGTCTGCTCTCTTCCTTTCTCACCCCTGTGCCCAGCTCCTCTTTGTTTCTATCCTATGTCCAGCTCCCTTCTTGTCTTGCTTTTATCCTATGTGTCACTATCCAACCCTATTCCTGTCGTGCTCAGCTACCGCCTATATTCAGTTCTGTTTTCAATATTTGTTTTTGATCTTGCCCCTGTGTACTCTCCTAAAAAGACCTTGTTTCTGTGCACTGGAACCTGTCTGGCCTTCCTCTGTATTACCGCATACTGAATTCATACCCGCTAACCCCGAACACTTCATGACAATAATAAATTAAAGAATTGGAATGTTCACTAAAGTGTTAAAAGCCATATTTCATAAAATTGTGTTCCTTAGGTTTGTGAGCTAGAAAGCACTCGGAAGTTATTCAAAATAAAAATAGTTTATTCAAAAATAAACTGCTTTCAATAGTCACATTCAAAACCTAGGCTTTACTACAAAGTCTTGCTGGTAATAAGTAGGAACACTTAGACTTGGCCTCTTTCCATGATTTCTCCAGGGATCAAACGCCCTGTCAAAGGCAGCTGCTCTAATTAGCATTCACTCTAAAATATAAGTGCTGCAATATTTCCCATAGCATTGACAGGAGTGAGAGCAATCTTTGGGATACAGAAATGAAGCATTCTGTTTTATGTTATTCTGTCAAAAACATTTTCACATAAACTGCCTTTTGGTTTGACAACTTCCTTCAGATTCAACGATCAGGTACTTCAACAGACAGAGAAGAAAAAAGGATACCAGACCATGCCATTTAACACATTTATACGTGTCAGCTTCTTATCCCCTTCGCTCGGAAGATATAAACTTATCAAAACACCTCTTTCAATCACAAAACCTTTAATGAAAAATAAAGCTTCGCGGCAGACCACATCTAAAAGGCTGGGTTGTTGCGTGTTCTAATAGCAGAGTTATGGATTAAGATACTTATTACTTTGCTATAGGTCTCTGTCACCGAGCTCATGGCGAGTAAGTATCTTATACAGGTCTGCTGGCCCTATGTTAGTGAAGATTTTGGTCATGAGCCATCGTGGCTGTGACAGCTTCATTGAAAGGACTATGAGTCAGATACACGATGTTGCTAAAATGCATTGGCTAAAGGAAAATGTTTGTGGTTTTTAGCCCCTTCACTACTAAGCAGGGTTCGCATCTCAGGAGCCTCTAGGCACCAAAATGTGGAGCGCCCCTACCCGTCCAAACAAAAACTGAAAAACAGTTTCTCTCTGCGCTCAAATCAAAAGAAGGGGCAGAATCTGTTGCCTTAGGCTAGGGTGAGATGAGCGCATTCTGTGCGGACTGTGCATCCGTGAAGTACAGACGTACTTTCTGACTCCCGACAAGGTAGTGGCCACACAGTCCGTTTTTGTGACCGACATTTTTTTTGACTGATGTAGAAGGGAAAATAAATTAATCTGAAAAACATTTTGTCCGTCAAAATGCTGGACGTCAAAAATGCAGTCCGTCTGACTTCGTTCCATCACTCACACATAAAGCTATGCGGATGTTGCGGACTTCTGTGCGGACGTACTTCTATTGATCATAATTGTATGCTACCACAGACGTTAAAATGTACGGCAACACGGACGGGAACACTGCGCTCGTCTGACCTGAGCCTAATATTAGTATCGGTGCATCCCTAATTTATTTTATTTTCAAAGTATTTTACCAGGAAGGATACATTGAGATTTCTCTCGTTTTTAAGTATGTCCTGGGTTCAAAAACATTGAATTGTTACAGTTGTTACTGAAATACAAAGTAATAAATGCAAGATATTAAAGGCAAAACACAAATACAGATTAACACAGAAAATAAATATGTAAGAAATATATTCACTGTTACATGTTTACAGGTGCATTCTGTATCGAGGTATGTTAATATAAATCTCTTAAGGGACTTTAGACTGGGGGAAGATTTGATGATGTCTGGGAGGTTATTCCATAATTGCGGTGCTCTGTAGGAAAATGAGGATCAAGCCACTTTCTTTTTGTATTGTGGTATTGCAAGTAAGGTGCAGGTCCTGGATCGGAGGTTATAGGAGGAGGGAACTGCTGGGGGAAGCAGCCTATTCAGGTAGGGTGGTAGCTTCCAAGAAAAGCTCTTAAACTAATGATTGCGGACATAGTATGTTCTTTCTCATCTATAAACATTAGCGATAAATAATTCTACATTGTCATTTTAAATATCTAGAGCTCTTTAACATCCCTTTCTTATTGAGTATCTGTTTAAAGATTTCCATTTTCGCTTACAATGATTTTTATCCTTGGTTTTGATTATCTATTTGCTTGATTTTTAGCATAGTGACATCTATTTATATGCTTAGCATTTTTTCCGTATCAGTCAGCACTTCAGCATGTCACCCTTTTAGCCTCTTTTTCACATTATTGAAAAAAAGATATTTTTAGAACTGAATTTAATGACCCCCTGTTGATCGTGAACCACCTTCATCCTGTTGCAAGGTCCTTTAGATCCATTTTCAGCAACTGAAAGCTACTTAAAGGGTAAAGACAAACGTTAGCATTGCATCAATAACAAAGCATGCCAACTAAGACCCAGGGTCCTTCGTCATGGTGAGACATGAGCCTGTTCTTATTTTTCAGATGAAAAATGGTTTGCAATGGAAAGTGTTATCTAAATGTCCTGGAAATTAATAAAAAAAAATAAGCTTGCATCATATGAATTATTTCATAAAGTTTTAAATAAAGTAGTACAGATCTCTACAGAACAATAACAAGTGAACACTGCGCACTCTACACGATCACTTCAGAATTTATGACACAATGACCCATGTGGTAGCATCTAGTTAAGGTAACACTCACATGGTTATTCAAAGAGATTCGAAAAGTCACCGCACGTTCGGTGAATTTTCATTCCCCATACTTCGGGGCGATTCAGCGATCCTAGTTCGCCGACTCTGCGGTGTATTCAGCAAGCACCGCAGGGCCCCCGTAGTGCAGGAAAAACTCGCCGCAAACACACTGAACGGTCACAGCAAACCAGCCGAACACTCATCGAAACCTGCAGAAACATTTGAATTAACCATGCCGAACACACCAGAGAAACTCAACTACCTGCCGATCACAGCGCAAAGCAGCTGCCGGAAAAAGCCGACACGCAGACGAACAAGGTGAAAAAAAAAACCCAGTACGCTTGATAGTTTGAAATTTGAAACACTGTTTGCAAAAAAACTACTGAATGAAAATGTCTGGAATTTACATATAAAATCCAATGAATGATAATAAAAAGGTCAGTTACAGAAAAAAAAATCGATGTAAAAGAAAAACAGGAAAACAAAGTTTGCTAAAAAAAATCCCCAAAAATGCCTAAAAGATCCTAAAAAACTATGAATAAAGAGACTTTTTACTGCAGAATAAAATAATAAACGGTTTATTAGCTATTGAATTAAAACGGGAATATTTTTAACATTGAAGCCTATGGGATTCTCCTGAATAAATCTGTTGAATGAAGCCACCGAAGGGCAGGGCATTTCAGCAACTTTTCACCGCTGTTTTGTGTTCTCTGAATAGACGAAGCATTGCTTCCCTATGGGGATTTCACTGCCCTCGAACAGGCACCGTATGTGCAGGCAATTTTTCACAATTTGACGAATTGCCTGCTCTCTAAATAGCCGAATGGCCCCGAAATGTCCCCATTCGCTGAATTTCAGTTTTCGGTTACATATCAGAGCCAGATCGACTCTCTCTTTGAATAACCCTGTCAATCTGGTCTTCATTAAACTGCTTTTAGTTTTTCAAGAAGAAAACATGTGAATACAGCAAATTGTCAATGTTTCGGAACTTAGGGCATGGGAGAGCACAAATTTCTCTGTTTTGGAACTACATTTCTCAGAAGTCTCTGCCAATCTATTGAAGATGAGCATCATGGGAGATTTAGCTCCAAACCATCTGTGGGTCCAAGGTTGCTGACCCCTAATTTAGGTGATCCTTTAAGTCAGATCTTTAAGTCAGATCTTATGTAAAGCATCAATTCAAATTGCGCTTTACCTCAGAAGGTGGACAATATGAGGAGGAGGTGCATTCTTACTTTGAAGTGTATCCCATGCTGGCACACATAAGGAATTAAACCTAGAAACAAACAAACTTTTTATGTAAAATCACATAGGGGAAACAAGTGGAATTAAATAAGTTGATTGGAGCTAGCCACAAGATCTGACCATACAATGCACAAGCCTGTCACAACATCAAAGAACTTCATTGATGACAAGTCCTATCTATGCCAACCTCATAACTGCCCTTCTGAGATTAACCCATTTACTTGGGACATACAGCCTCCCAGAGATTTCTGCAGTACATGTTTGCTGCTGATAAGAGCAACTCCTAGAATCATCTAAATTGCATTTGTCAGTAGTCTTGTACATTAGTCTGAATCATTCTGTACATTTTGTTTTTTCAATATCAATTAATCAAATTTAATTTGGGCTATGATCTTGTCCACACAATTCATTTCAGATGAACCGAATCACAATATGAATTATATTTCTCCGCAGACAGTGCTAGCTGGCAGTGGGCAAATACTCCGCCGCATGTGGGAGGTTAATTCCAAACGACTCTGCAACCCACCCATGGATGTCTACTTGGGGGCTAGTCGAATACTTGGGGGTGGATATTTCCACCCCAAGCCCCAATACCAATTATCTTGATTCTGAGATGGTGGCTACTGAAGTGTGTTTCCATTGTCTTGCCTGTAGTAAAAATATGCATGAAGTGATTAAACAGAACATTTAGATCTAGTGGGTGGAAGTATACTCTGAAGATGACTTGGGAGAATGTAACATCCATGTCAAGAACTTTGAATGTTAAGATGCAATTTGTTCCCACTACACAGATAAAGATCTGCATGTCTACATACAGAACATGTTTCCTGATACCAATGGACAATTTCATCAGACAGACAACATTTAGGAATTCATATGAGATTCTCTAGTTTGAGCCTTAATACCACCTATACATATCATTTTTCACCTGTCCACCAAAGGGAAATGCACCTAGTTGCTCCTTTTATCTATTGTAAAAGCTTTCATACACGAAGAACAGTTGAAAGTTTCACCTAGGAGGACTGAAATCGCCACTTTAGGAGGGACTTTCGTACACTTCAACATGTATAACATAGTGATATTAAGTTAATAGAGTGTAAAGGGTTTACAGTCAATTTCCAGTAGTGAGTTTGAGAGTTTCATCAGTATTCCAGTCTGGTTAAGGTATGACTTCAATTTGAGATATGAACATAACTTAGGCTGGTTGAGCCGCACTTTATTACGGCCGTAGTATCAGCAAATGACGGCCAATATACGAAGTACGGCCGCACGAAAGTTCGGCCGCGCAACGCAAGCGGCAAACGAACGCATTTTTTCGAGAACGTGGAACTGCTAGTACTGACGCACAGAGTGCGCTGATCGGCATAGCGGCGTGTTTGCGTGATTAGGAGACGTCAGACGCTGCACATGTCCGGCCAACATCACGTCCATTTGTTTTTTATAGCTCTGTCAAACAATACGTCCGAAATTGCGCATCTTATGACCGCTATCGCGTCTTCCGTGAAAAAATTTGTTTGACGCATCGACGCACTTTATGACAGTAGACATGAAAAATGCGTTCGTCTGACCCTAGCCTAAGATTGAGAAAATCATGGTTTCCTCTAAGACGAGGAAACGTTATTAACGCATTTGATGAGAAACAATGAATTCTCTGCTTGAGGGAGCATTTAATCCATTTTGTAGGGATAAAGCAGGATATCATACATTAAACTTCTTTATTGACATTAAACTAGTTATAAAATGTGCCTATGTTCCAAATTCAATAAATGTTTCCTGTGTCAGGGAAGTGCCTTTGCTCGCTAGAGAGCCTCTCAAGCTTAAACTAGTGAAGGTCATACTTTTTCACATTTTCAAAAATGTTTTCCAATGTATTTGTGTGCATCGATTATTTAATGTTGCAGTTTTTTTCTAGAAAAAAAGAACTTCTTTAGCCGATGAAACTTGCTAATGCATCAGCTAAGAGCATCCTAACTGCGGTTTGTGTTTCTGAGTCATTGTTGGCCTCAAACTCCACGTAAAAGTCTAACACCTACACTTATAAAGGTGAAAACACATAGCTCAGTCAATCTCAAGATGCAAAGGCCTCACAAGACCTTGTGACTCGATTCTTCAATTTAGAGTATTTCAGTCAATTTAGAGCAATTAATATTACAAAACAGAATAGTGCACAGCGCACATCATTAGGGGGTGCACCACATGGAGCATGTATTACTTACAAGCTGTAAATAATCACAGACTTTTTCTTCATTTTAATGCTTGTTATCATGAACCAAATAAGAAAAACCCAAAAGGTGGACATGCATGACCAATTCACCCAAAGGACGCCCCTTTACGAACGTCTAAGGAATATTGGTTTTGACTAAAACAACATTAAATATGTTTAGAAACAGATATCAAGGTCGAGCTCTTGTCCTTGCTACAAATCAGCAGTTTAGCTTTATTACTGGAAAGCATTTTCGAGGGATAAGTAATCTTATTCTATTTTTACCAACAAATTTCACCCATCACATACCATCACCATCACAGTCTTTAGATTTGATCTTATCATCTCACTTGTCACATTTCATGGTAGCATGGATATGGGAGATATGTTAGGATTGATGCTTTCATTTTGACGTCTTATATTGGCATGTGACCCTATATACAGCAATTTAACCCACAGCTGCTTTCATTTTGTATCAGAAAAGTTGTATTTCTTTATGCAAGAGTGTATTTTACAATGTATGTCTGTCTCAACCATCTCATTAAATTATGTCAGACAGAAATAGTTTATTCATATGGTCTTTGATGGTATTCATAAGTTCTTTACTTGAATTTGAAATGTTTGCTGAATTGTTCAGAAATCTAAAGCAGTGTTTCCCAAACCTGTCCTCAGGACCCTCCGCCTCACCAGGTTTTCCAAATATGTGAAGCACAGCACAGGTGATATGATTTGCTGCTCAGTGATTGCAGAATTCAGTCTGAATTTCCCCAAGGTGATCTGCAATATCTGGCCTGGTTGAGGGTCCCGGGGAGAGGTTTGGGAAACACTGAACTAAAGAATATCAGGGTTATTCAAAGAGCACCAAAATTCCACCGGAATTTCAGAGCTCTTTCATTCCCTGCACATCGGGGAATCAGATTCCCTGACCCTGCGGTGAATTCAGCATTCACCACAGGGTCCCTGTAGTGCAGGGAAAATCCGCTGACCACTTCCGAAAAACCACTCCAAAACCGCCACATCGAATGGAAAAACTGCCGCAGAATTGCCAAAAAAAGGCAAACAAACGCATCCCTAAAAAAGCCGACAATCCACCGAAATGAGCGCCGACCAGCAGCCGGAAAAAGCCAACAAGACTGTAAGCGGGGTTATAAAAAAAAAAAACTCTGCAACTTTTAAAAGCTGTTTGCAAACAGACGACTGCACAAATAACCAGGCTCTGACCTTTCCAACTTTGCATGCCCCTCTACCTGGTATGGTTCATGGGATACAGGGGGTTCAGGTTTTCAGCCAACACCAGGAAAAGACCGTGGCCAGTGTTAGATAGGCACCAAACTGCGCCACTGTGACGACACGTTGACCGCGTCCTCTGCAACTAAGCTGGAAAGCAGAGGACGCGCTCAGCTTGCCGTCTACAGCCAAGTGATTAATTATAACTTACAAACATGAAATATACAGAGTCAAAATGTATTTGTTTTTCCACATTAAAATCCAACTGTTTGTTCATTTTCCATTCTTCTAAATCATCAAGGACATGTAGCAGAAATGTGACAGACTGAACTTCGTTGACTTATGTCTTTGTTTTAACCTCAATTTCTCCTTTAATAATTGATAAGAGTCAGGCTGTTAGTGCACTGATGTTGTGTGTTTCAGATCAATCTTGCACATCTCTCAAAAGAACAAACCACATCTATTGTTCTGTTACAGGCTATTGAATAATCGTAAATATAAAGAACCTACTGTCCAGAAACAAATAAGGTGAACTAATGTAAGGATGGGAAAACCAAAACAATTAATGTGTCTAAAATGTAGAGTACGTTGAGGTCAACAGAAAGAGTGTATTGCAAGACATTTTTAAAGCGAATGCAGCAAAAGGAGGTTTATGCAATTGGAAGAGCTCTGTGTTGTTTTTTTATGCAGAACAGCAACTCGCAAAATATATTCTATAAAATGATTGTTGTAAATATTAGATAGTTACATACATACATAGGCTGAAAAAAGACATGTGTCCATCGGGTTCAGCCTCTCACACATCACCTCCTGCTGTTGATCCAAAAGAAGGCAAAAAACCCAGTCTGA
The DNA here is from genome assembly GCA_009667805.1 of Leptobrachium leishanense. Classification (NCBI taxonomy): domain Eukaryota; kingdom Metazoa; phylum Chordata; class Amphibia; order Anura; family Megophryidae; genus Leptobrachium; species Leptobrachium leishanense. The sequence goes on along the minus strand of CM019071.1, from coordinate 31,957,055 downwards.
AGCGCTCGCCAATATGCAACATACTGGGAACAAATTCCTTCTTGACCCCAGAATGGCGTCAGATTTCTCCTTGGATCAAGAAGCTTTTACCCACATATTAAATATTATAACCCTTAATATTCTGTGTCTGCAGGAAGTCATCCAGTCGCTTTTTAAAAGTCTGTACGGTCTCTGATCCAACCACCTCAACAGGCAGAGAATTCCACAGAATTCTTCATTTTAGATTAATTTGAGGTTACTTTGCAAACCATATATTTAAACCTTTTAAGTCAATTCATCAAAATTCTTTATCTAGTGCAGTTTTTCCCAGCCCTGTTCCTCAAGTACCCCCAACAAGCCAGGTGTTAAGGATTACCTTGGGGAAATGCAGACTGAATCCTGCAATCACTGAGCAGTAAATCATATCACCTGTGCTGTGCTTCAGATATCTGCAAACCTGGCCTTTTATGGCTACTTCAGGACAGGATTGGGAACCACTGGTCTAGTGATTAAATTCTAAATATGTACTGTCAAATCAAGTTGTGATAAAGATACATCAAGAATGGATGATGTGTTGTTTTGCTTTAGATGTAGTTGTCAACATCTTGACATCCCAAAATAATTTTAGCTACAAGCTTACTATATTCGCAAACATATCAGGCTATTTTCCCACTTGAGTAGTCCATAAAATGACTGTTTAAATATTATTTCAGTTTTTAATTCGCCTTATTAATGTGGAGCATCTGATAATTATTAACCACTTAACTGCTATGATTGAGTATAGCTGACCTTCAAACGTTCATACGCAAGTTAACTCGATCTGGTCTTTTTTCTGGATCATTGCAAATTAATTGTGTTTATTGCAAACCAAATCCATTTGCATATGAGCTCCAGAGCATGTTCCCAGTTTTGCAGCATGCCAGACATTGCAGCCATTATGATGCAGCTCACAGTACTGCTCACCGTGTCCGTACCAGACACAGAGTCTATCTGCATACGGGTCACAGACACTTGCTGCAGTAGCAGAATTTGACCAGGTGTGTTATATGATTACTGTATGGTAAACATGCATGTATAGATACTGCATACGTTTTTACAGTTTGGTTATTGGAAAGTAGTTTTCCATAAAATCACTGGGTCCTGCCAGTGGTTTTATAGAAAATCACTTAGTAGTGTAGCAGTTAAGGTCATATATATTATAGTGTTATGAATATTTGACATCTATATATATGATTTGTATGGCTCCAGTAACATTTGGCACTGCTATGTGTAGGTCCTAAATCCAGGGCTGGCCCGTCAATGGGGCTGGATGGGGCCATGGCTCCAAGCAGCACTTTGCCAGGGGCGGCATTTTGGGCCCCAGCTAAGGCACACACCACACATTACTGTGAGTTTTATAACTGTGGAGCTCTGTCATACACTCATACACATAGCACATTACTGTGTGGTTTATTGATGTGCAACTCTGTGATACGCTCATACAGCACATTTGCTTGTTTTTTTATGGGGGTCGGGCCAGCATTTCTTCCTCGGACCCAGACAGCACAGTGTCTTGGGCCGGCCCTGCCTAAATGTAACAGTTTTCTACAAAAATATGAGAAAGCTATTGGGGTGAGTAATGACTAGCTTCTTTATATTCATTTTCCTAGTTAGTGTTCACAGGCAGAACACCGGTATTTATATTGTCTGTATAGATCCTTACATTTGTTGATGAGTCCAGAAATACCTAATTCTGACAAAGTGATATCCCACCTAGATTTCCTATCAAGTTGTACCTTCCGCCTTGTATCAAGGGAAATAAAAAGAGCTGTGCTTTGCTACATATCACATTATTTCATTTGTGCTTCATACAAGTTACAGAAATCAATGCATGTTTCTCCAAGCTCAATTTCCAGCTCATATTACTGCATCCCCAACTGACCTCTTGCAGAATACAACAATCTAAGTGCTGTTCAGACAAGGCTGCCTTCATTAGAATGCCCATTTGACAACTGGTGTGTACATTGTATGACTTGGTTTTGCTGAGCGCTGCATTGACAATTTAATTCCTTGCTTAATGCAAGCATTGTTAGAACTGTAGGAAGAACTGCTTGAATAGTAACTGAAAAAATAGCTTTTGTTTACTCAGGGGAAGATTTCACTGTTATCTTCGCTGTGATGGATATTGGTTGTTCGCAAATACTGTCCGTCAGTTAACTTTGTTTATTTGGCTTCTCTTGGGAATCTAATCACATTTTACAAATTTTGCCTGAAAGCTATGGAAAACAAATACCGCTGTGACTTTAGAGGATTTACACTCTCCGAAACTCTGTGTTGGAGCCAATGAGCCAAAGTGATTGGTTGCCTTAACGAGCCAATCCTATGATTCTTTTCTTGTCATGTAGACAACTGCAATTCAATATGTGAGAAAATTAAGGAGAACTAGGAAAAACAGCAAATCGAGCCACTAATGACCACACTTGTGCAGAATCACTCACGAGTAGGGATGAGCCGAACACTCCCCGAGTTCGGTTCGAGCCCGAACCCGAACTTCCCATTTGTTCGGGACAGAACCCGAACCCGAACCCCCATGCAAGTCAATGGGGCTGAAAATTCGGTTTTTTAGAGTGCCCTCCAAGAGGGCATATATGCTACATATTTGCTAGACATGTGCACAGCACAAAATTTCGTTTTGAACTAATGGATTAGTACTAAAATGCAATTTATTTAGTTGCTAAAGAAATTCGTTTTCAGTTCTTTAGTATGAAAACTAATTTCATTCATCCGAAAACCAGTGGATACAATTACTATTGTAGTGGCTCTTCAGAGGGCTGAGATCGCTGCTTGTTACAGTATCTCTCACTCTCAGCACAATGTGGGCCATATTACATAGTTGGTGCCAACTTAACCAGAGCTGTTGTTAACTTCCCAGAGCCATTATAGCCTATGGAGGTTTTCAGTTTACAACAGCTCTGGTTAAGTTAGCACCAACATTGTAATACTGCCCCGTGTCAGGCAAAGCTGTTACAGTAACTGACTGCTGCTCATCACAGTGCTCAGAGTTTCAGTAAAACGAGTAAATAATATTTTTATATATAAGAGGTTAGAACAATATTATTTCCTTGTTTTACTGAAACTCTGAGCGCTGTTACAGTCAGTTACTGTAACAGCTGAGCCTGATACATTCACGGTTATTCAGAGAGCGTGAAAAGCAGGAGAATGACTGGAGAATGAAAAATTCTAGGTCAAAATAGCCGATTTGGAAAGTGAGATGAAAGGGAGAATTTTTCTGGTTTGGCTATTTTGACCTAGAATTTTCCATTCTCCAGTCATTCTCCTGCTTTTCACGCTCTCTGAATAACCCTGATTGCACTGAGAGATAATTTAACAAGCAGCCGATCTCAGCGCTCACAGCCACTGGATTTAAAGGGCTAAAAAAAAAAAAGGCTCCTCTCTGTATATTGTTTAGAACATCCTCCTGCATTAATTAATACCCCTCTCTGTATAATGTATACAACATCCACCTGCATTAATTAATACCCCTCTCTGTATAATATATAGAACATCCTCCTGAATTAATTAATGTCCCTCTCTGTATAGAACATCCTCCTCAATTTATACCTTTCTCTGTATAATGCATATAACATCCTCCTGCATTAATACCCCTCTCTGTATAATGTATAGAACATCCTCCTACATTAATTAATGCCCCTCTCTGTATAGAACATCCTACTGCATTGGCATGTGGAGGGTACAGAACTTCGGATGTTGCGATGTTGCGCTCTTCATTGCTGGTCTCCTTCACTCATCAATGTAATATCACAAAAAGGACTGAAACTAAAATGTAGTGCTTTTTATTTTAGTTTCTTTCGTTTTTTGTACTGAGCAGTTTCGTTTCTCTTGAGTCATACGAAAACTAAATTATCCCGAAATTCGGACTAAATCGTTTTAGTACTAAAACGAATGCACATGTCTAATATTTGCCATAAAAGGTGTATGGGGGTCCGGGTAGTGCCCTGGGGGACAGGAAACAAGGACAAAAAGTTTTAAAAAAACGTTTTTAAAGGGACAGAGAGTTTTCCATGAAATAAGGGTTAAAAATAAAAACCATAAATTCCTTCAAATATCGTGCCTAGGAGGTCCCCATAACCTGCCCGTGAAGTGGCGGATTTCTAGGATGTATAGAAACACTTAAAAACAAAAAAATGACGTTTCATATGACGGTAAATGCTTTTCCTTTAATCTATCCATAAACAACTGCTTGGGGCGGCAGCCTGTATGAAAAGACATTTTAGGACGCGCAGAAAAAGTTTAGTGTTTTTTTTGGCTAAATTATTGTGAAACTTATGCAGGCTTTGGACGAAAGTGACAATAGGTGCTTTAAAATTGGTCTTTTAGCGTCGGCAACAGTGCCGTCACACCGTAACCCCTCTGAGGATATGAATCTGATACATGCGTCAATGGCAATGCACCCAGATATTGTGCCTTTAGTGCCAGGCATGCAAGTACTATCATACAGTAACCCCTCTGTGGTATTGTGGAAGAGTGCAGGGGTGGACCATGCGGTCCTATATTAAAAAGATATGAATCTGGGAATGGGCGTCAGTGCACCCAGATATTCTGCCTTTGGTGCGAGACTGCCAGGCCAGCAAGTATCATCATACAGTAACCCCTCTGTAGTATTGTGGAAGAGTGCAGGGGTGGACCATGTGGTCCTATATTGAAAAGTTTTTGATCTGGTAATGGGCATCAGTGCACCCAGATATTGTGCCTTTAATGCCAGGCCAGCAAGTATCATCATACAGTAACCCCTCTGTAGTATTGTGGAAGAGTGCAGGGGTGGACCATGTGGTCCTATATTGAAAAGTTTTTGATCTTGTAATGGGCGTCAGTGCACCCAGATATTGTGCCTTTAATGCCAGGCCATCAAGTATCATCATACAGTAACCCCTCTGTGTTATGGTGGAAGAGTGCAGGGGTGGACCATTCGGTCCTATATTGAAAAGTTTTTGATCTGGTGGTAATGGGCATCAGTGCACCCAGATATTGTGCCTTTAATGCCAGGCCATCAAGTATCATCATACAGTAACCCCACTGTGTTATGGTGGAAGAGTGCAGGGGTGGACCATGTGGTCCTATATTGAAAAGTTTTTGATCTGGTGGTAATGGGCGTCAGTGCACACAGATATTGTGCCTTTAATGCCAGGCCATCAAGTATCATCATACAGTAACCCCTCTGTGTTATGGTGGAAGAGTGCAGGGGTGGACCATGCGGTCCTATATTGAAAAGTTTTTGATCTGGTGGTAATGGGTGTCAGTGCACCCAGATATTGTGCCTTTAATGCCAAGCCATCAAGTATCATCATACAGTAACCCCACTGTGTTATGGTGGAAGAGTGCAGGGGTGGACCATGTGGTCCTATCTTGAAAAGTTTTTGATCTGGTGGTAATGGGCATCAGTGCACACAGATATTGTGCCTTTAATGCCAGGCCATCAAGTATCATCATACAGTAACCCCTCTGTGTTATGGTGGAAGAGTGCAGGGGTGGACCCTGCTGTTCAAAAAATTTAAATGATATAAATCTGGCACAGGCGTCAGTGCAGCCAAATATTGTGCCTTTCATGGCAGCAAGTGCATTCGCACCGTAACCCTTTTGTGGTATTGTGGAAGAGTTCAGTGCTGGAGGTTTTGTGCATGCAGAAGACATACCCGATCTATTCCGTTACTTCGGCATCAGGGGATTGATATCTGCTGATCCAGGACTGATTCATTTTTATAAATGTCAGCCGGTCTACAGAGTCGGTGGACAGACGCACTCTTTTGTCTGTGACAAAACCTCCAGCGGCACTGAACGTCATTTCGTAAAGCACGCTAGATGAAGGGCAACCTAGTAGCTGCATAGCATATTGGTTAAGTTCTGGCCAGTGATCCAATCTCAACACCCAGTAAGCCAGTGGATCATCTGCTGGAAAGGTTTCCAGGTCTGCCCTTGCCCCTAGGTAGTCCTGCACCATATGGAGAAGACGCTGGCAATGGGTGCCTACATTTGACGTCCCTGGGCGTCAAGGAGTAAAAAATTTAAAAAATGCATCAGTCAAGCGGCCCTGGCCTTCACTGCTATTCCTCTGATCACCTGCAGCCTCAGAAGCACGTGTGTCAGCACTTGGTAATCTAACAGTGCCTGGAAAGGTGCTACACAAGTTTCGCTTTAGAGCGTCCTCAAGTTTTGTCATCCTGTGCTCCCTCTGTGCGGGCAGGATGAGCTCTGCAACTTTCCCCTTGTATCGTGGATCAAGAAGGGTTGCCAACCAGTAATGATCCCTCTCCTTGGTAGCATGAATCCTGCGGTCCTTTAGCAGGCTTTGCATCATTAGGGAGCCCATGCAGCATAGGTTGGAGGTGGCATTAGCTGCCGAGTCTTCCTGGTCAATGAGGATGACCGTATCATGCACTTCCTCCTCCCAGAAACGCACAACCCCTTCTGTTTCTGGGCACACAAAACCTTGCCTTGAGGAATCCCCACCTTCAATGCCCCACTACTTAAATAGTCCTCCTCCTGTCTAATCTGAGTAGGACCCGCTGGAATGCTGTCTGCGGAAAGACTGGGGCCTTGAGAGCTAGGCAAGGCCTCCTCTTCCTCCCGCTGCTCTGCCTCTAGAGCCACATCTATAATTCCCTGCAGAGTGTGCTCCAGCAGGAACACTAAAGGAATTGTGTCACTGATGCATGCACTGTCCCTGCTCACCATCCTCGTTGCCTCCTCAAATGGTGACAGTACAGTGCATGCATCCTTGATCATCAGCCACTGCGGGGGGGAAAAAAAACCAAGTTGACCTGAACCTGTCCTCCTTGTGCCATACTCACACAGGTACTCGTTGATGGCCCTCTGCTGCTTGTGCAGACGCTGCAGCATTGCTAATGTCGAGTTCCACCTGGTGGGCATGTCACAGATCAGACGGTTTGTGGGAAGGTGGAATTCTCTTTGAATTTCTGCGAGGCGAACACTTGCTGGGAATGACCGTCTGAAGTGGCTGCAGACTTTTCTGGCCTGGATGAGAAGCTCTGGCAGCCCTGGGTACTTGGTTAGGAAACGCTGTACCACCAGATTTAGGACATGTGCTAGGCATGGTACATGTGTCAATTTACCCTTGCGTAGGGTGGAGAGGAGGTTGCTGCCATTATCACAGACGATCATTCCCAGCTCCAGCTGGCATGGTGTAAACCATCTCTGCACCTGCCCCTGCAGAGCTGACAAAATTTCTGACCCGGTGTGGCTCCTGTCCCCTAAACAAACCAGATCAAGCACAGTATGGCATCTTTTTGCTCGAGCCATTGCGTAGACCCTGTCAGGCGTCGGTTTAACTGCCACTTCGCCAGAGACAGGGAAGGAGGAGGAGGAGGAGGAAGAGGTGGTGGTGGTGGAGAAGACAGACCTCATACAAGCAGCTTTCTGGAGGCGTGGTGGATGAACAAGCTCCAGCACAGAGCCCCGTCTTGGATCCCTCCCAGCTGCAATCAGAGTTACCCAGTGTGCCATGAAGGAAATGTAACGACCCTGTCCATGCTTGCTGGACCACGTGTCTAAAGTCACATGCACCTTGCTGCTGACTGCCTTTCCCAATGACTGGATAACATTGTCTTCCACATGCTGGTATAGTGCTGGAATGGCCTTGCGTGAAAAGTAATGGCGTTTTGGAACCTGCCACTGTGGTACAGCGCATTCAGCAAATTCACGGAAGGGAGCAGAGTCCACCAGCTGGAAAGGCAGCAGCTGCAATGCGAGTAATTTTGCTAAGCTGGCATTTAGACGCTGTGCTTGGGGATGGTTGGGACTATATATTTTCTTTCGCTGCAGCAGCTGCGGCAACGTAATCTGACTGCGTAAATCTTCAGCTACTGGGATGATGTCACATTGTGAGGAAGGACCTGCTGGTACATCCATTACTGTAGCATCATCCCTGTCGGTGGAGGTTGTAGGCAATTGCATGGCAGGACATACAGTGTGGGTAGAGACAGATGAGGAGGAGGAGGACCTACGCAAAGTTTTGCCCCAACGGGATGTGTGGCACTTGTTCATATGTCGCCTCAAGCACGTGGTACCCAAGTGTCCGGTGTTTATCCCACGCTTCAGCCTCATCTGACATAGATTACAAATAGCAACGGTGGGGTCTGCTGCACAGTTCTTAAAGAACTCCCAGACAGCAGAGTTCCTGCGTGTGTTCTTTGAGACAACAGCGCTCCGCACCGGAGCAGCTCTGACATGTGATGCCTTGGACTGGCTAGTGCTACGGTTGGTCACAGAGGATGTTGTGCCTCGTGTTTGCTGTGCCTCCTCCTCCTCCCCCTCCTCCTCACTTGATTCCTCAGTTTGATCTGGCACCCAGGTGGAGTCAGTGACCTCATCATCATAAATGTCATCTTCAACCCCTATCTCCTCGTCACTGGAGCCAACTTGGCAGTATGCTGCAGCTGCTGGGGCAACATGAGTGCCAGTTATTTGTGTGTCATCACTGGCACCCCCTTCCTCTAGGTTGATTATACTCCCTTGCTCAACCTCAGAGATTGAATCAGAGCACTGTACTTGCTGCGCATCCTCAAGCAGCATGTCACTGTCATTGTAGTCAAACAATTCAGCTGACTCCTCCATGTGTGATAGTGAGGCTACGGCAGGAGTAGCTGTGGACATGGAGGCTGTATTAGATGCTTTGGCAGCTGAGGTGGACTGTAAAGCACTAGAAGCCTGGCTGGCAGAGGACTCGGAGGATGAGGATGGCCTGGTTAGCCAATCCACCAAATCCTCTGTATGTTGCTGCTGCTTAAAAAGACGGCCAGCACCAGTTAGAAAGGACAAGCGTGCCCCTGCAGAGGATGCACCACGTCCACCACGACCAGAGGCACAGCCTCCCGACACAGGGGCTGCTTGCCCTCTGATCTGTGTCTGGGAGCGTCTGACAGTCCTTTTTGTTCTTTCAGACATGGTGAGTGATATATAGATTAATATATACAGAACTCTGATTCAACTCTGGTATAAAGATTTAAACTCTGGTATAACTCAGTGAGACACACTGATAGCTGGCAGCCAGTGACAAGAGACAGATCACCTCAATTCACAAATGTTTTAAAGAAATTAGTGAGCCCCAAAATAATGCGTGGTACTGTTTGTGTGACAAGACACAGATCACCTTAATTCACAAATGTTTTAAAGAAATTAGTGAGCCCCAAAATACAGCGTGGTACTTTTTGTATGACGAGACACAGATCACCTTAATTCCCAAGTGTTTTAAAGAAATTAGTGAGCCCCAAAAAAAATTGCGGCTGTGTGACGAGACACAGAAGATCACCTTAATTCCCAAGTGTTTTAAAGAAATTAGTGAGCCCCAAAATACAGCGTGGTACTTTTTGTATGACGAGACACAGATCACCTTATTTCCCAAGTGTTTTAAAGAAATTAGTGAGCCCCAAAACAAAATTGCTGGCTGTGTGACGAGACACAGAAGATCACTTTAATTCCCAAGTGTTTTAAAGAAATTAGTGAGCCCCAAAATACAGCGTGGTACTTTTTGTATGACGAGTCACAGATCACCTTAATTCACAAGTGTTTTAAAGAAATTAGTGAGCCCCAAAAAGATTTGCTGGTACAGTGACAAGACCAAGAAAATCACCTCAATTCACAAATGTTTTAAATGAAGTTGTAAACCCCCAAAAAACTTGCTGGCACAGTGACAAGACACACATCACCTAAATTCAATGATATTTGGTATAAATGAGACCCAAAAAGACTTGCTGGCACAGTGACAAGACCCAGAAAATCACCTCAATTCACAAATGTTTTAAATAAAGTTGTAAACCCCAAAAAAACTTTCTGGCACAGTGACAACACACACATCACCTAAATTCCCTGACATTTGGTCGAAATCAGACCCCCCAGACCCCCCCCCCCCGTAGCGTGGCAGACCGGCAGTAACAACAAACACAACTATCTTCTTTGAAATCTCCTCTGAAATGCGTGCAGAATCGGCGCGTTGAAACCTTATATAGTGTGCTGCGGGACTTAGCTCTGTGAGCCCATGATTGGGCAAAATTTGCCCAATCAGGACTCTGAGCGGTGATTGGCATAGTGTTCAACCAGTCTTGCACCAGACCTGTGGTCAGGTGCAAGGCTGTAGCCAATTATGAGCTTCAGGCAGTGGGAAAAGCATTGTGGTCCATTGTGGTCGAACATGCGGCGAACACCCGGAAATGTTCGGGGTTCGCGATCTGCTCGAACAGGCTAAGTTCGGGTCAAACCCCGAACCGTCCGAACCCGAACAGCTCATCCCTACTCACGAGTACCAAACGAGTCACGTATGAATAACTGCTTCAAAGAAGATGTGTACAGTTTTACGCTATGTTGTGTTTTATGTACCATTTCTAGTAGTCTCTCTACGTATTTATTATATAAATAAAAAACATTTATAAAGTGTCCATTCTTCTGTCTGTGTTGCTGGAGGGACAGGTATGCCCAAAATGTATTTAGCTATTTAGCCCGCATATATATATATACATATATATATATTTTATTTTTTTATTTTGTTTTGTTTCAGAGACGGTTTGCCAACCTGCAGCTACCTATTCTCCATTTTTACTTTTCATCCTCTGAAACATTTACTTAGGAAAGGTTGAACCCAAGGGAATATTTCAGCCATCAGAGCCATGTAATTATGTATAACAATGTAGGGCTACATTACAATAATCGTGCAAAAATGGGGACGCTAAGGAGAAAAACCTGCCCCTGCAGGTTTCTCCTTTGCGCCCCCGTTTTAGCACGGAATTACAATTCAGGCACTAAAAAAGCTGCCTGCATTGTTAACGGGCGCTAAGCACTGGGATGCGTGTGGCAGTGCTAAGCGCCAATGCACGCATCCTCTCTGTGGAGTTGCGAGTTCCAGCAGGTTGACGTAGTGATCCACAGGGAGAGACTGGGGGACATTCTCCCCCAGTCTCTCCCTGCTCCCGCCAGACGGAGGAGGCAGTTGGCCCAGCGGTCCTAGTCGCAGGATAGGAGGTGAGTATCTGATTAATTTTGGGGGGGTTACTGCTGGTGCTAACGTATTCTGCACCAGCGGAATCCGTTAGCACCAAGTCCTGGCTGTGGTTAACTTTTTGTTAACCGCAGCCGGACGTTAATCAGCATTAGGACTTTGTAATCCTAACGCTGATCAACACTTTGCGCTCCCCATGTTAAGGATAGGAAGCGTAAAGTACAGTAACCTCGCGCTGAAAAGCACAAGGTACCAAATGCTAACGGGTTTCTTAACCCTTTGGCGTTTGGATTGTAATATGGTGCACCCGTGTTAGGCCACCAGGGCTAACATTAACGCTCACGCAGGTGAGCGCTAACGTTAGCGCCAACTATGTAATGTAGCCCGTAGCATTTTAATTTATTACGTTATGGGAACTTTGGATTCTGGCCATCACTCATCCTGCATATTTCTTTTCTAATGATATTAGATAAATGATTAGATGCTGTTTTGTTATTCATGTAAGGGTTTTTTGCTAAAGTCCCTCATAGCTGGTTTTGAAGGCATCCTGACTACAAGTTAATATTTTTCTGCTGATTCTATTTATAAATTGTTTGTGAAGATGTTCTTGGATTCTTATCTTTTGGCTTATAAAGTCAGTGCATTTGACATATTAAAAATGGTCATGAAATGAAGCCAGGGTACAATGTCAGATAAATCTGAAACTAATTTATGATCACTGTCATTTTTGAATACATGTCTCCATTACATCATATGTGACGTAGTGTGTCTTGTGACCATTTGAAAATGTATATAACAGTTCTTAAAGGAGCAATCTACTCAGGAATAGTTTTTTAACATGGCCAGGTTGTGTAGGGTTCCCCCTTCCTCCCTCCCCTACCCGCTACCCCCAATCTTGCAGAAACGCTGGTGAAGTGGAATTTCCTCCACCCCACCTAGGGCACTATCACCTTCTTAACCAGGGCCGGCCCGACAATGGTGCAGAGTGGAGCAGCGGCGCCAGGCGGCGCCAGGCGGCAGAAATTTGGGGGTGGCAAATTTCAGCCCCCAGCACTGCTGCTGCGCTCTGCACTATTTTTGTTTTGCGGCGGGGGCGGCAGATCGTGCGGCTGCCGCGTTCATTCCTTCAACGAGTGGCAGCCGCATGAGTATCTGCCGCTCGCCTGAGATCCATCCGCCAGCCTGCCGCGATTGAGATCACGTGATCTCGCGAGATCGCGGCAGGCTGGAAGGTGGATCCCAGGCGAGTGGCAGATACTCACGAGGCTGCCGCTCATTGAAGGAAGGAATGCAGCAGCCGCACGATCTGCCCGTCGGAGGGGCCTGGGCCAACAGAGGTGATCCTGGGGGCAAATATATCCATGATGAGGACAAATCTATCCATGTGTGAGTCTGGGGGCAAATCTATCCATGATGAGGGCAAAGCTATCCATGTGTGAGTCTGGGGGCAAATATATCCATGATGAGGGCAAATCTATCCATGTGTGATTCTGGGGGCAAATATATCCATGATGAGGGCAAATCTATCCATGTGTGAGTCTGGGGGCAAATATATCCATGAGTGAGTCTGGGGGCAAATATATCCATGTGTGAGCTGGGGCAATATACCCATGTGTGGGCACTGCTGGGTATGTGATGCTGGGCACTGCTGGGTATGTGACGCTGGGCACTGCTGGGTATGTGACACTGGGCACTGCTGGGTATGTGAAGCTGGGCACTGATGGGTATGTGACCCTGGACACTGCTGGGTATGTGAAGCTGGGCACTGCTGGGTATGTGACGCTTGGCACTGCTGGGTATGTGATACTGGGCACTGCTGGGTATGTGACACTTGGCACTGCTGGGTATGTGATGCTTGGCACTACTGGGTATGTGATGCTTGGCACTGCTGGGTATGTGACGCTGGGCTCTGCTGGGCATGTGAAGCTGGGCACTGCTGGGTATGTGACGCTGGGCACTGCTGGACATGTGACGCTGGGCTCTGCTGGGCATGTGAAGCTGGGCACTGCTGGGTATGTGATGCTGGGCACTGCTGGGTATGTGATGCTGGGCACTGCTGGGTATGTGACACTGAGCACTGCTGGGTATGTGACGCTGGGCTCAGTTATATACACCTCACATTACTGTATCACAGAGCTCCACAGCAAGAAAATTCGAATGTACTGTGTGTATGAGTGTTTGAATTTTATTGCTGTGGCGCACTGTGATACGTTCATACACGCTGCGTGTTTTTTTTTGGGGGGGCAGCATTTCATCCTTAACACTAGCGCTTACATAAATGAGCATTAGCACTAGGTTAAAAGTGGTAATAGCGTTCCACATAGACTACCTCCCAATTGCCAACAGGTCTCTATGCTTAACATGGGGAGCACAAAGGGTAAGCAAAGAGTAATTAGCGTTAGGATCACATAGTCCTAACGCTAGTTACTCACAGCTGTTGCTAACTAAAGAAGTTTGGTACAGCTTAGAGCTGGTGCTAACTGATTCCATTTCTGCGGAATCAGTTAGCAGCAGCTGGACCCCCCCCCCAAAAAAATAAAAATACTCACCTCTCATCCCACGGCGATAACGGCGGCCCGATTCGCCTCTTCTGGCCACCGGGAGCAGAGTGAGACTGGGAAAAGCAATCACTCTGCCAACCAGCTAGATCTCATGAGAGGCGAGATCCAGTCGGTCATGTGACCAGTCATGTGATCGGTCATGTGACATGGTCCTAATAATCAACCGCTTACATACTGTGAATAACCCCAGCATAAAATTTTAAAATTAGGCAATATATTAAAATTAGGATATATGTGGATAAAGGATACATATATATATACAGAGTAATTCAAAGAGATTTGAAAAGTCACCGCACGTTCGGTGACTTTTCGTTCTCTTCAATTCGGTTCCTTTTGCTGATCCCTTTTCGGTGACCCTGCGGTGTATTCAGCAAGCACCACAGGGTCCCTGAATTGCAGGGAAAAGCTGCCGCAAACTTGACGAAAACTAACCGCAAAACCCGGGGAATGCACGCCGGAAACCCGCAAAAACATCTGGATTAACCTGCCGAAAACCACAGAAAAACCCGAGCAGGAGCCGATCGCAGCCTAGGAAAAAGCCGACACCAGAAGAGGCAGTGAATAAATTAGGATTTGTGTTCTCTGAATAGCCGAAGCAGTGCTTTTTTATGGGGATTTCACTGCCCTCGAACAGGCACCGAACAGGCACCGTATATGCAGGCAATTCGCCAGGATTTGGCGAATTGCCTGCACTCTGGATAGCCGAATGGCCAAGAAAGGTAACCGAACACTGATTTTCAGCGTTCGGTTACCTTTCTCAAGCAATTCGGATCTCTTTGAATTACCCTGATAATAATAGAGCCTACTGCAACAGCAGTGACATTGCTGACCAGATTCATTACAATGGTGTATGGGGCCAAGAGAACACCTGTGTTACATTCCTTTCAATTGCCTGTTAATTTTGGGCGGGGACTTGTTGTTTGGGGTGGTTTTTTGAGTTAGCACCAGGGTTGAGCGGTAGGTCAATTTTCATGATTAGCATCCCTCAAAAAAATTAGCGCAGGCACCAACTGATCTGTTGGTTACAATTGTGCTAGAGATCTCTAGCGCTCCCCATGTTAAGTACAGGACGCAGAACCTACAGTAAGCTTGCACTACGAGTCGCTAATAGCAACGTGCTATGTGATTTTTCACGTTTCTAGTGGGAGGCAAACAATCTGTTGGTCAGGTGCTAGACTGAATTAACCTGGCACTTACGCAAAACGCATGCCGACAGTAGGGTTAGCGCACACCAGGTGATAGGGCCCTAAATGTGTAGATTCCAGTGACCTTTATTCCACAATCATTGTGCTCCCCCATCAGCGTTTTTTTTTTTAATCCTATTTTAACACATTTACCCTTTTCGAAGGTGGGGAGCACCTCTTAGACCCGTGTCAGACGAACGCAGTGATCACGTCCGTGTTGCCGCACAGTTTAACGTTCGTCGTAGCATAGAATCATGAGCAATAGAGACCCACACACGAAGTGCATCCGCACCGAACTGCGCATGCACAACGCAAGTGGCAAACGGACGCAAGTTAGGCAAGAAAGTAAAACCGCTAGACGGAGGCGCAGAGTGCGGCACATCTGCGTAGTGTTCTGTGCGAGTGATGAGATGTCAGACGCAGCGCATTTGCGACGTCCACCACCTTGATGCACACAATGGATTTTCATATCCTTTTCATATTTTTATCATTTTTCATATTTTTATTTCCCATAGTTCCCTTTTTTTTCTACATCCGTCAAAAACAACGGATCGTGTGGTGTCTACAGCATCTTCCGTCAGTACGTCTGCACGCACGCAGAGTGCGCTCTGTGTTCGTCTGACATTAGCCTAACAGTTTTAAAAAAATGGAAAAAAAATGGGATTTATCACTAGACTGTGGTAGATATATTTATTCATTCACAAACATGAGTAAAATGAATTGTAAGAGACCAGATTATCAATAGTCAATCTAATTAATTTCCTTCTGCAATTTGGTTGAAAGCAAAGGGAATACCGCTGAATATTTCTTATTGATTGCTATTTCTTCATTTTGAAGCCACTATTTTTATACCTGCGCTGTATGTTCTGACTTGACAAAGTGTCAGGATAAGCTGAAATGTTTCTCCCGTGTACCCTCTTGTGTATACTCTCAGAATAAATCACCTTTCAAGCACATTGCCTAAGTTATATTTCTATTACACAAAGTAGCAGAATAATAATGGAACCTGAGAAAGCAGTTTTCATCAATATCATAATCAAGCATTCTGTTGCACCTAAATAAAATTATCAAATGATCTGCGACAAATTATCCCACGCATACGCAGATTCCAACTTGAAAATGTCTCACTCTTTTTCTAAAAAAATATTCAGAATGTCAAATCTCAGTGCAATAATGCATTCCGCCTACATATTCTATGTATAGTATGATTCACAATGTGCTATCGGAATATATTTTTCACTGAGTAAATGTATATATTCAACGATCCAAACCAGCAAACTATTTACACTGCTTACAGAATAATTAATTATCTGTTTTTGAAACATTACATGGTGAATATTAACAATTTCTTAATGTTTACATTATTTCTTGTTAAAGAGATGTGTATTCCAAACACACAATGTCAAACTGCATGATTTAGGTAATTTATTTCTAAAGTTATCTATTGAAAGGGGGCTTATTTTTTTGGGGGGGGGCGTGGTTGGCAGCTGTGGTGAGAGGAAGCTGTGTGCAGGGGCTCCATCCCGATCTGGACGTTTGGAGATTTTTTGCCCCCTTTTGCTGTTTTCAAGCGGATCCTTGCCCCGCTGCTTTTTTATCTCCTTGTGGTGTTCCACCCATTTTCGAAGGCCTGCTGCTGGTTGTGGGGATGGAGGGCCCACATCTCCCTGCCTCCATAGGAGCCCGTGTGGCAGGAGCGATTGGGGAGTACGAGGGTTGGAGACGGGATGCCCCCCCAATCCTGGAGACTCAGTAGTTATACTGTCGGGCTTAGCTGGGTGCTCAGCTCTGCTGCTGGAGTAGGATCAGCATCTACTACCGGGGAATGATGATGATGATGATGATGACGATGACCAGCCGCTGACCAGGGGCGAGTTATGTCACTTGTTGGCGATGCAGCAAGGTGCCCCGGGAGCCGCATTGTGGATGGAGCAAGATTTCATTGAGGCAGAGCTGTAGGATAGGTGTTCTGTGCAAGTGGTGGTTGGAGGGCCAGAGGCTCAGCCTGGGTGAAGTGGTGAGGAGCTGCTCAAAGAGGCTCTGCATCTGGGAGATAAACTACCCTGAAATGTCTTACCTGGAGCTCCAGAGAAGGTGGTCGGCAAACGGCTTGTTGCCCACCGAGGTCTGGAGTGGCTTCTTGGCACTCTGCCCTCTTTAGGGGCGTCGGAGCTCTCTGGCGGCTCCTGGCTGGCCCTGGAGGACGGGGCTGGGGCACAACTATGCGCCTTGCTGCTGCAGTGGCTCCACAGCTCTATGGATGGATTTACCTTTCTGCTGCGGTGGTCTGCCTGGATGACCTGATGCCTGCACCGTTGTTCCTCTCAGGAACTGAGCTGGGAGTCTGGTCTGTCCCCATGTTCTTGGACACCGGCTGATGTTCCCTCACCCTTCATTTTTCTCTTGTTTTTTTCAATATATCTGGTGGACCCTGGTTTTTTGTCATGCAATGTACTTGAGCGGACACTTACCTGATGAGCTTCGCTGCGGATTATATTTTGGATTCTCATGAGACCCTTTGCGACCGGACAGGACCTGTCCGTGTGCTGTGCTGTTAGGGTCCCTGGGTGTTCCCCTTCCTTTTTTTCCCCATGGGGGAACATGGGTTGTCCCAGGTGAGCCATTTGGGAGGCTACCATGACTGTGGCCTCTTCCTTGGCCTCTGTCTATTAAGCCTTTTTGTTCTCCCTCACACTTGTTTTTTCCTTCGTATTCTATCTGTTCCCCATTTCTATAGCTATTGCCACTTGTTTTACGGATGACATAGTTTCAAAATAAAAATTGTCATTATAAAAAAGAAAGGGGGCTTATTTTTTAAGCTGTATAAAGGAACACTCTAGGATTAAAAGTGAATGGGATAGAGGTGGAGGGTTTTATTGCTAAACCCTCCTTCCTCTAGCCCACCACTCTCTTCCCCGAATAATACCCCCCTTTAATCCAGTGCCACGTCTTCCTCTGCTCTCGATCAGAGAGTTTAAGCTTCATGTGGCTTTGAGCTGTCAGTAAACAGACAAGGCACATACAATTTCATAATGTAGAGAAGCATTCCCATGATGAAAGCCCAGGCAGATGCCACCACAATCCACAGAATGACCACATCCAGAAACGTCCATAGAAAGAAAGGAGGACAATTTAAGAGCCTTTTTAATGGTCATAGCTAGGTGAGTGCCTCCCAAGCTGATTATAGGTCAGGAATGCACAGTTCTACATTCCTACTCTCGACGAGAGTGATCGAGTTGGCTAATCCTCGAACAAGCATTCAGGCCATTGTGAATCCACTGAGTAAAAAAAGAAGTGAACTGGACACAAAACCTAATATTTTAGGTAGATTTATTGGACAACACAACTGCAGCATTGTTTCGGCTGAAAGTTTTTTCAAGCTTGGAAAAGGCTTTTTAGCCTTTTATACCTGCTTTGTATGTCCTGACAAAGTGTCAGAATAAGCTGAAATGTTTCTCCCGTGTACCCTCTTGTGTATACTCTCAGAATAAATCACCTTTCAAGCACATTGCCTCAGTTATATTTATATTACACAAAGTAGCAGAATAATAATGGAACCTGAGAAAGCTTTTTTCATCAATATCATAAGAATTCTGTTGCACCTAAATATACTTATCAAATGATCTGTGACAAATTATTCCATTCATATGCAGATTCCAACTTGAAAATGTATTTTTCTAAAAAAATATTCTGCTAAAAGTCTTTTTCAAGCTGGTAAATACTGCTGTAGCTGTGTTGTCCAATCAATCTGTCTATGTAATAAAGTGAGGTTTTGTGTCCAGTCCAGTACTTCTTTCACTCAGTGAATTAACACAGCCTAGATGCTAGTTCGACAATCCAGCCAGCTCGATGACTCTAAAAGATAGTGGGAATGGAGAACTGTGCATTCCTGACCATAATCAGGTTGGCTGAAAACTGATGTGGCAAAGCTACTCTGCCCAGTCAGTAGGCTGATTCAGTTTGATTGTACAATTTTTGGGAAGAGGAGTAAGTAGGGAGGCACGCAACTAGCCATGACTATTAAAAATATCTTAAAGTGTCCATTTAAGGCATGCTTAGTATAAAGACATGGTCACCATTCACAGGCCACATTTGAATAGTAAAGCAGCTGCATGACAATGCAGTGTAAAACATATAACATTCTATCTCTTAGCACCTTCACTACCAAATGATCCACAAAACCCCTGGCAGAACCCAAACAGTTTCAAGACATCGTCTGTCATGTCCAATGTGTACAAGCACATTCTGGAGCCCATTTTCATACAACTTTTGTTTGTTAAACAAACATGAATGTTAAAAGTGTTTGATCATTTACAGTTTGTAAGTAAAAAATGTAACATGTCTGCACTCTCTAAAATATGAGCATGTCCTCACTACAGCTAAACAGCTCACAAAGGAGCAGATAAACAGAAGTTCGGTGAGTAACGATGAAAGACGTTTTTACAGAATGTCTACAAATACAAATTTCTAGTGGTCTTTAATGGGCATGAACTAATGATTGGAGAAATGAAAGAATCTCTAAACCAGACCCATAAAAAACTAGGGGCCACATCACAATCTAGGTGCTAATGTTAACGCTCACCTGCGTGAGCATTAACGTTAGCCGTGGTGGCTACCACATATTGCAATCCAAACGCTAAGGGGTTAAGTAACCCATTTGTGTTTGGTATCTTGCGCTTTTCAGCATGAGGTTACTGTACTTTGCACTCCCTATACTTAACATGGGGAGCGCAAAGTGTTAATTAGCGTTTGTAGTACAATCTACCAGCGCTGATTAACATCCACAGCCAGGACTTGGTGTTAACGGATTCCGCTTCTGCATAATCCGTTAACACCATCCAAAAAAATTAAAAATGTGAGCAGATACTCACCTCCTGTCCCACGGCTCCGTCTGCCTCCTCCGTCCGGTGGGAGCAGGGTGCAACTGGGGGAAAAAGTTCCTCAGTCTCCCCCTGCATATCGCTACGCCGACCAGCCGGATCTCGCGAGGCGCGATCCGGCAGGTCATGTGACCGCTGGCATCTGGCTCAATGGAGTCCTATGGACTCCATTGAGTGGATGCTCGCGGCGGCGCTCAGCACTGCAGCAAGCATCCCGGGGCTTTGAGCCCGATAGCAATGCAGGCAGCTTTTTTAGCACCTACATTGTAATTCCACGCTAAAACGGGGGCGCTAGGGGGAAAACTACGGGCACAGTTTTTCCTCCCTAGCGCCCATGTTTTAGCGTGGAGAATGTAATTTAGGACTAGATCTGATCTCTATCAGCAGTCCAGCTCTTTCTTTCTTTTGTTATCCATAATATTGCTGCTGGTGCCTCACAATGATAGACAGCCAGACCCCTACCGAGTCAAATAACTCAATGGGTCATTTCAAGGGCTCAGTTTGGTCATCATCGTTTGGAAGTGGTATTCTCATGGCAACCGGGTCTGACTAACCCTCCAATAATTGTGTAGCAATGTAACAAAGTAACAGATGATGTGCTAGTATCCCTTTCACTTCCAAGTTGTTTTCCATAACTTCACAGCCAGAACCCAGTGGATTTACGGAAAACTAATTTGCATAATACATACATTTAAACTGCTTCAAATATGGCTTCAACTATCAAAAGCATATTTTCAACTGTATGCATTATTTGACAGGCATATGGCACCATCTGTTGGCCAAATAGATATACTACATCCACATACTACATTTTGGGATCAGTTTTTATCTTCAGGGAAAAAGGTATCGAAGCTGTTTAATCTGTTTTGGCATCATGTGTGATCAACTCCAAGAGCTAAAACCTTGGGGCCACAATCTGCAGGATATTTACAAATGAATATTGTTTGCGAATAAATAAAATTTCTCTCGCATTGCTCCAGTACTAGCCCATATCAAGTGTGCTCGCTATCGAGGTACCAGTAGATGCTTTGCAGGTCCACTGTATGCGATCTTGGTATTGTGAAAGTGGAATCTGATAATATTAGAGAAAAAATTTGTTTTGAGAGTTATAGTATACAAGATAGATGATCATGCATATTTTCAGTAAAATTACAAACGAAGGAATGGATAAATTCATAAAAAAATATTAAAAGACATTCAAAATAATTTGCAATACCATTATAAGACAAATCTTAAAAATAAAAAAGTTTAAAGCTAAGACAGTAAGGATTTTTTTTTAAAAAAAAAAAGCATCTTATTAGTAAATATTATATATGATATTAAAGTATTGTTTTCCACCATCCCTAGACAACAGACACTTTATTTCTTAAAAGTTTTCAGATATCTAGGCAAATTACACATGAACGTTATATGTTGATATAAAAGTCTCTGCGCTCTCATTTAATATAAAACAATAAAGAATTTTAAAATACCATGCACTTGCATGAAAAATTAATCTAGACATTACTTTTCATAACACAAAAAAAAGGATTCTGACGATCAGCTCTTTTCAGCTTGCTTGGCAGTGAAGAGGTTAAAGAATTTATCTTTTAGAGACAGTAGATTGTGAAACAAAAGAATATCTTTACAAATCCTACAAAAGACAATGACAGTAAAAGTTTAATAAAAGCATTTAAACATGACAAAAGTATTTCATCATTCTGGGTGGTTATTCAAGGACACGAGACAATGTGTCATTCATTCTATGAAATCTACTAGGTTGATCAGCCCTTGTACATGAACCATGACAGAAGTCATTGGAACTGAGCTGAAATCAGGAATACTATTTTTCAGTCTAAGTGCGTGGGCGCTAATAAACAAAAAATACATACAATGAGCTGTAAAATCTTGGTAATCATAATACATTATTAATATTCATTGATTTTTATACAGCAACAGTACGAACATTAGAAAGATTTAAAGCCGAAATGCCATAAATTCCTTTTTTCACTTTCAAAATGCAGTTTTGTCCCTTGAAGCAAATCTGCTTGGTAAGAGCTTAGAGGTGAAATTGATAGGTGTAATAGCTAATGTGAAGTTCATAAAATCGGAGCTTCTTTATACCTCACTGACGGTGAGATTCCAAAGTTGTAATGATGTGAAAAACAACTGATGAGGCAAACCTTTCTCGAAACGAGATATATGCAAAGCAGTATAATCTCAGCACATTTTTCCATATTCATTTGCTTCATTGCCAGCCTGCAGTGAGATGGGTCCCCGATGATCATTTTAACATGATACAAAGAATACTGTGTGTGATTTGTTTCAAAGGGACTTATAAAAGGCTCAAATATTGTTTTAATAGTAAAAGATTTGAAACAGGAAAAGGAATTTAGACATGGTGTGTCAATGTCCTGTTGAATTAAAAAAAGATATTAAAATGCCAGCATTTGCCATTCAAGTCAAAGGTGGTGAATATCAGATAGGCTAATCCTGGTTAAACCGGTAATAGGGATCCGTAAATGGTAAAATTCAGCATGAGTCAATCACTATTACACCATAATTATGCTTTAGCAAAATCACTTGACCCCCAACATTTAACGTACAGATTTTTTTAAGTGTGCACTCTCTGTTCAGCAGGTTCAACCAGCAAGGTGCCACTCAGACCAGCGGTGGCCAAAGTACCGGAGTCATTAGGTAGTTAAAACAGCACAGGATTGGGCAAACAAGCTTAAGCATAGCACGGAGCTTTATTTAGACAACATCACATTCAGCATTTCGGCTCCGTCAAGAAGCTTATATCAAGTGACAAGTTAATATCAATTTTTGGCAGGTGGTAATGTTTTGGAAGGACAAGTGTCCTTGGAATTGTTTGTTTTTCTCCAGCTTAAATGCTTCATACACAAAATACATATCTATTGTGACTCCACCTTTTAGCAGCATCTTCTAGGGCAGGAGTCAGCAACCTTGGCTCCCTGATGTTCTGGGAACTACATCTTCCATGTTGCTCAGTCACCCATTAGACTGACTGAGCCACATGGGAAATGTAGTTCCCAAAACATCAGGGAGCCAAGGTTACTGACCCCTGTTCTAGGGCAATAAAGACAGGCAACACTGCAATTCCTTTTTCTTTTTAGGCAAATTTTATTTCCTCACTGACAGCAACAGTGGTTCACGGCAATAGTGATTCACTGCAATGGTTCACGGCAACAGTGGTCCACGTCAAATAAAACGTTGGTCTCCTCCAGCTCTCTGTCTTAGCTGGATATTCACTCTCACACACACACACCCATATCATCTTCCCCTTTTTAAGGCTCAGCGTCATGATCTGGTCAGTGATCCAGGCTGCTAGGATAATGGCCCACCCTTCTCTTTATTATCCCAACCCCAGGGACCCAGAAATCAAATCCCAACATGCTCGACTGCAGTACACACGCTGATATACACCATTTCCCTGGGGTTTTAACTGAAAGGAGGGATGCAATTAAAAAGGCCTGGTCTCCCATACTTCCCATTTATAATCATGCTCTGCTTCCTGTAACACAATATATACTTACAGGGTTATTCAGAGAGCGTGAAAAGCAGGAGAATGACTGGAGAATGAAAAATTCTAGGTCAAAATAGCCAAACCAGAAAAATCGTCCCTTTCATCTCACTTTCCAAATCGGTTATTTTGACCTAGAATTTTTCATTCTCCAGTCATTCTCCTGCTTTTCACGCTCTCTGAATAACCCTGTTAGCCTTTATCTTGGTATTACAATAAAGATGTCAGTGTCTTCCTTGTAAAGGTAGAAACCATACAATGCACAAAAAATAAAAAAAAAGATAAAACACATAGGGCCCTACCACTTAGGCCTAGCTAAAATGGAGATGCTAAGGGGAAAAGTAGGATTCACTATCCTCCCCCTAGTGCCCCTGGTTTCCCAGTGGATTGCGGGGCAGGCTCTGAGTCCAGCAGCCTGCCCCGTAGAGGATGCTAGAGTCCTGGATGCTCGGGATGGCGCTAAAGCACTGTCCCGAGCATCCTCTCCATGGAGTCCATAGGACATACTTGAAAATGAGAGAAATCTCAATGTATCTTTCCTGGTAAAATATAATTGCAAATAAATGATGACATGGGTATAGGGCCCAAGGTATTTTAAATATACTTATACTTATCAACAGCAAAGCATGTAGTATACTCGGCCTCTCAGCTTGTACCATCAAGTCTCAGGGGAATGATCACAAAAAAAGTCATAACTTAACACTGTAACAAACTTTACTACTCCATAGAATTGCTTATAAAATGCTATCGTACAAAAAGTGTAGAACGAGGGAAAACAGCAAGCGATTCCAGTGCACTACTATTTCCCTCCTGTAGCTTGCAGGTGAACCGGTACTTATTCCCTCCTGCTGCTCAGACTACTAAGAACTGGTTTGATGGGAATATGTAATCACAAATTCACATAACACTATATTCAAATTTTTTTAAATTGTTATACCTACCCCTAATCTAACTCCACTTCTCCCCTTAAAGCAAAGGAGGAAGAGAACAAATTCTTTCATTCTCCGGCGTTCCTTCATCGGCGCTGTTCAATCCCACAAGAACACATTCATTTTCTCTTGCATGGGCCAATACCAGCGGCAGAGTACATACAGAAAAAATGGCGTCGCGCCCATACTCACCAGAGGGGCTGCAACAGCCAGGAGTAACAGCCCAGTTCATGTACAAAACATAACAAGAGAAAAAAAACAGCGACAGAGTACGGCTCCAGTATTCTATGAGCGGAAAAGCTAAAATAAAGGCTGTCATTAGACATGTGCATTCGTTTTAGTACTAAAGCGATTTAGTCTGAATTTTGGGATAATTTAGTTTTTGTATGACTCAAGAGAAATGAAACTGCTCAGTACAAAAAACAAAAGAAACTAAAATAACATGCACTACATTTTAGTTTCAGTCCTTTTTGTGATATTACATTGAGTGAAGGAGACCAGCAATGAAGAGCGCAACTTCGCAACATCGCAACATCCGAAGTTCTGCACCCTCCACATGCCAATGCAGTAGGATTTCTATACAGAGAGGGGCATTAATTAATGCAGGAGGATGTTCTATATATTATACAGAGAGGGGTATTAATTAATGCAGGTGAATGTTGTATACATTATACAGAGAGGGCTATTAATTAATGCAGGAGGATGTTCTAAACATTATACAGAGAGGAGCCTTTTTTTTTAGCCCTTTAAATCCAGTGGCTGTGAGCGCTGAGATCGGCTGCTTGTTACATTATCTCGCAGTACAATGTATCAGGCTCAGCTGTTACAGTAACTGACTGTAACAGCGCTCAGAGTTTCAGTAAAACAAGGAAATAATATTGTTCTAACCTCTTATATATAAAAATATTATTTACTAGTTTTACTGAAACTCTGAGCGCTGTGATGAGCAGCAGTCAGTTACTGTAACTGCTTTCCCTGACACGGGGCAGTATTACAATGTTGGTGCTAACTTAACCAGAGCTGTTGTAAACTGAAAACCTCCATAGGCTATAATGGCTCTGGGAAGTTTACAACAGCTCTGGTTAAGGTAGCACCAACTATGTAATATGGCCCACATTGTGCTGAGAGTGAGAGATACTGTAACGAGCAGCGATCTCAGCCCTCTGAGGAGCCACTACAATAGTAATTGTATCCACTGGTTTTCGGATGAATGAAATTAGTTTTCATACTAAAAAACTGAAAACGAATTTCTTTAGCAACTAAATAAATTGCATTTTAGGACTAATCCATTAGTTCAAAACTAAATTTTGTGCTGTGCACATGTCTAGCTGTCATAAGTGAGCTGGGAATAGACTCACAAAGACTTTATGAATGACAATTTTTAGTCTCTGTGGCTTTCTGTTACTACACTGGCTGGCCACATAAAAAATTACCATCTGGATATAACTAAGCGAATAGGAGTGGGCCTTCCATTGGACAATTACTGCAGTGACTAATATGTTTCAGACAGTGAAAAATTAGGTCAGCTGACTATCTGAATATATTGAATGAACAGGTTTTTCCATCAATGGATTATTTCTTCCTGATGGCTTTCTTCAAGATTCATCCAGCTCAGATTGTGCAAGAATGGTTCAGGGAGCATGAAACATCATTTTCACACATGGATTGGCCAGCAAAGAGTCCAGACTTTAACCCCATTGATAATCTTTGGGATGTGCTTGATCAGACGTTACGCAGCGCTCCGACTCTCCCTTCATCAATACAAGACCCAGATGACAAATTAATGCACCTCTGGACGGAAATAAATGTTGTAACATTGCATATCGAATCAATGTCTTGGTGAATGTGTGCCATAATCAAAGCAAACGGCTGCCCAATGAAATACTTAAGGATGTTCCTTTTTTGGCCAGACAGTGTAGCTGAGTCTGAATAGGGCCCAGGTTGATGTAGATACTGTAAAGCCTCAAAAATGCTTGCTGCAGTGGCAAAGCTCATCCTTTGTCACACTTAACTACATGATATGGTGGCTAGTCATATGTGATGTCCATTCTTCTGTGAAAGCATTTTTAATCTAGCAATATACTAATTGAGGACTATATTTATTTGGATGGTTTGAAAATGACTTTGAATGCTGGTCATCATTCTGAGCTTTTTTTGAAAGGATATTGCCCTTGACTCTTGGATATGTAGGCAAGCATCTCTATTTAGACTATTAAATATACATACAGGGTTATTCAAAGAGATTCGAAAAGTCACCGCACGTTCGGTGACTTTCATTCTCTTCAATTCGGTGCAAATCGGCTTTCCCATTTTGGCTACCCTGCGGTGTATTCAGCAAGCACCACAGGGCTGTCGAAGTGCAGGGAAAAGCTCCCAAACACATGGCGAAAACCCGGCGAATGCACGCCGAAAATCCGCAAAAACATCTGGATTAACCCCTCGAAGACGCCGGAAAAACTCGAGCAGGAGCCGATCACACGCAGTGAAGCCTCCGGAAAAAGCCAACACCGCAGAAAAAGGCAGTGAATAAATTAGGAAAACAATTTGCATGAATGATTGAAAAGTGAAAAGCTGTTTGCAAAGAAACTGAGTGAAAATGTCTGAAATTTACATATGAGGTCCAGAGAATGATAATAAAAAGGGCTGTTACAGAAAAAATAAGTAAACTTAAAAAAAATCAGACTTTTAAAATAAAAAAAATCCAGAAAAATGCTTAAAATTTCCTAAAAAATCTATAAATAAAGAGACTCTTTACTGCAGAATTCTATAATGAACGGTTTATTAGATATTGAATTAAAACGGGAATATTTTTAACATTAAAGCCTATGGGATTCTCCTGAATAAACTTGCCGAATGAAACCACCGAATGGGGAACCTTTCACTGCTGGTTTGTGTTCTCTGAATAGCCGAAGCAGTGCTTTTTCATGGGGATTTCACTGCCCTCGAACAGGCACCGAACAGACACCGTATGTGCAGGCATTTCGCCAGGATTTGGCGAATTGCCTGCTCTCTGGATAGCCGAATGGCCAAGAAAGGTAACCGAACGCGTTCAGTTACCTTTCTCCAGCCATTCGGATCTCCTTAAATAACCTTGATAGTTTTTATTTGCACTTTGAACCTTTTACTCTTTGTTACATGGTGCGCAAAACCTTGTTTTAGTGTTTTGCTCTTTAAGTAGGAGAAATCAAGCAAGAATGAAAGTAATAATGTCCTGCTTGTGATCTAATCATGCGTTCCATTTAGCACACCTAGCAATTTTGATGTTCTGTTATTTAAAGCTTATTGTATTTCTAAAAATGTTATTTCATGTAATATCTTCTGCTCCATATGCTCTATACAGTGCTTGTAGTTAATTCAATTGCCACTGTCTTTAAGTAAAATGCATTTGTAAACACATTTAGTTTCTAATTCTACCATTTACATTTTAATGCATTAACATTTTGCACACAATTCTCTTTCTTTCTTTCATCTATTTTTTTAAGAATCCTGAGGCCCTTTCTGTACTACTTAAAAAATGCATAAAATTCTAATTGTATAGATCTTTCTACAATGAAGTCACTCGTACTCATTATCTCATGACGGGGGAGAAAGCATGAAAGTTTTCTTAGAAGCGTCTTCAACTCTGTTTAAATTGAACTAAGCTTTTATAATTTAAAAAAAGTAAATAGAATGATGAATTAAAATTCTAAATTTAATTCAAATCTTCATGGAGCTTATGCATACATTGGGAAAAAAAATGAACTCCTTCACTACCATGATCGTGTTTACGCCATCAGAAGAAGCGAACATAGCATCTCGGATTATTATTATTCTTTATATAGCGCCAGCAAATTCCGCAGTGCTGAGCAATGGGCACAATATAGAAACGGCTAAAAAACATTGAGACTGAACAACATTTTGACAAACCAGTACAGGAGGACATTAGCTCCCTAGTCACTTGGGAATTTACAATCTAGAAGGGTTGGGGTGGACCAGGAGGAGAGGACTGCAAGGTGAAAGTGAAGGACTGTGAGGTGTATTAGTGAGTCGGGTGGTAGGCTTGCCTGTATAGGAATGTCTTAAGGGAGCATTTGAAGGAAGGAAACTAGGGGGAAGTCTGACAATATGAGGGAGAGCATTCCAGATGAGGGGAGCTATGTGTGAAAAATCCTGCAGTCTATCATGGGAAGAGGTGATGTGGGGAGAAGCTAGGCCCAGGTCACTGTTTGACTTTAAGGAGCGGGCTGGGGTGTATTTGGTGATTAATGACTACAGTTAGTGGGGATTATTAATTAAAATTATTACAATTATTAAAACAATAGCCATTTCCAACTGATAAAGCTTTGTTTAAAGCGAAACGCGTCTTGGAGGTTTTGTACAGCATATTCTATCTTACTATTGTTTTAATAAATTCGATATACCGTTGGTATACTTCTGTTTATTTTGGCGGCACCGGAATATACGGTGGATAAGAAATCTGGCGCTATTAACACTCAGTTGGCAGAAGCATCTTGGGAGGCGATAACCTCAAGACCAAGGTGAAGCCCATATTGGGCTAGTATTGAAGAAGCATTAATACTGAGCCAGTGATTCTACAAGCTCTGTTCCACGCGAGGTAATCACTGTTGTTTTATACCTTATACTGTATATAGAGTGAGCACTATTTATGATATCCCTCTTTTTTTGAGATTATTCCACCCCAGAAGAAAAGGAGGGATGAAGCTGACTCTATTTAAAGTTTACATAAGGCTCCTTAAATTGTGAGTGTGCCTGTTTCCTGGAGTTAAAAAATAGTTTCCAAAATATGTGGCCATATTACACTATTGGCGATTTCTCTATTCTGTTTTTTATATATATTGAGAACACGGCAAGAAATGCCAGATGAATTATACACCGAGAAGGTGATTGTCAAGTTTGTGCATGAACTTTTTTGTGTAACACTGCATGTGCGCTATTCCCACATCTCCTTTTTGCGTTGATTGTATACACCTGTGGGTAAGATTGACAGAGGTTCTCACAGGGAAGATAGCTGCATCTGATGTGTGTATGTA
Source organism: Leptobrachium leishanense (assembly GCA_009667805.1). Taxonomy (NCBI): domain Eukaryota; kingdom Metazoa; phylum Chordata; class Amphibia; order Anura; family Megophryidae; genus Leptobrachium; species Leptobrachium leishanense. Next base: position 31,927,967 of record CM019071.1, on the reverse strand, counting down.
TACAGTGCGCCAGGTGAAATTTTGCCAATTGAAGGAATTTTCTCCAGGCACACACAGCAGTGTGCAAGCATCTTTGCAGGTAGCGTGTCTGGGGTGTGTGCCAGGGCTGAAGCTGGCAGCGTGGGGCCTTACAGAGTTGAGGAAGAGATAGCATTTAGGCTAATGTCAGACGAACGCAGTCTGAGCGCACTCTGCTGCGTGCGTGCATAACGAACAGACGTACTGACGAAAGTTACTGTAGACAACACACGGTCCGGTTTTTTCGACAGACGTAGGAAAAAAAGGGAACTATGGGAAATAAAATTAATATGAAAAATGATAAAAATGTGAAAAGGATATGAAAAGTCATTTTGTGCGTCAAGGTGCTGGACATCGCAAATGCGCTGCGTCAGACATCTCATCACTCACACAGAATGCTACGTGGACGTGGCGCACTCTGCGCGTCTGTGATAACAGTTTTACGTTCTTACCTAACATGCGTCCGTTTGTCACGTGTGTTGTGCGTGCGCAGTTCGGTGCGCACGTACTTCGTATGTGGGTCTCTATTGATCATGATTCTATGCTACGACTGACGTTAAACTGTGCGCCGACACAGACGTGATCACTGCATTCGTCTGACATTAGCCTTAAAGCAGCAATAAGAGTAACATTATAGTGGTCAGTGGCAGTGTCAGGGCAGGTGAAGGATGTGGTGTGCGTGAGATGTTAAAGGAGCTTGGAGAATTGATGGGGATTCACAGCGTTCAGATTTCTGTGGGATGTGCTGGGTGGGGAGCAGGGAGTTTAGGTAATCCAGAAAGGTTGAAAGAGAGAAGGTGGCAGTCAGAGATGGGGAAAGCGCGACAGGTGAACTCGGAAATAGAGCAGAGGTTGGAAAAAACAAACTCAATAGAGTTACAGTTACAAGTATATTATTTAAAGGTTAAGAGTGGCACAGAAAACATAAATATGAGTGACCTTCAGGGTGCGCAGGCAGAAGGGAGGTTTGTGTAAGTCCAAGGGAGGATGCAAGAGAAAGACATTTGGAGGCAGCAGGGGCAGAAGGATCATTAATGGGAATGTTGAAGTACCCAAGAATTAGGCGTGGAAGGTTAGTAGACCGAACGTGATAAAACCAGGTAGCAGAGCTGTCAAGGCCCTGGGAGGTTTGACCCGTTGGGCGGTAGATGACACCCTGAGAGCCAAAGGAGAAAACAAGCGGATACAGTGTGCTTCAAAGGAGGAGAAGGAGAGAGATGGGGGCAGAGGGAGGTTCTGGTAGGTACAGGTGGGAGAGAGTCTAGGGTATGGCTCAAGTGTAGACCGCCATGTGTGAGAGCAGCAATGGCAGCAGTGTCAGAGGGAGTTAGCCAGGTTTCAGTAAGAGCTAGGCAGTTGAATGAGTTGGTGATTAAAGGGTCATGGATAGCTGTGAGTTGATTGCACACATAACGAGCGATCACGTTAGCATAATCTTTAACTATGCTGTATCATTGCAAACTTAAATTAATTTGCTGGAAATGAAATCATTTTCATTTGGGCTCCAGACATGCCCCTAAAGTCTTAGCTCTGTGAGCATGATGCCCCAGGTGCTAACACTTTTCAAAACCAGCTAAGAAATGTCTGCAACTGACAGCACCTCAGCCAAACCTGCACGGACCCATGAACTACAATAACTCCTTTTGGACAGCAGGTAGTAGCAACATCTGCCTGCCAATTATTTTATTACAGTAAGGTATACATTGGGAATACTCACAGGTTTTTTTAACTGAATAATTAATAAAAATTATTTCCCAAATCGAAAAAAAAACACCACTGGTTCCTGACAGTTTGTTTCTGGAAAATCAGAATATCACTTTGGCGCAAAGGGGTTAAAAGTTAAAAATTAATTTTGATGGAGTACAGAAAATTGGTATATATTATTTAAAGGTTAAGAGTAGCACAGAAAACAAATATGTTTTAATTATATCTGTTTTACCGTTCCAGCTAATCATTTTGGTCTGTGAAAACCGTACTAGCAAAATCTAAAAATAATAAACAAAACCACAAAAACCATTGAGGATCACTGTCATTCGATTTCTCTTTTTCCAGCCTATGGATAAAGAGGACAGCAAACGCTATTATGAATGATTTCGCATCCCAGTATATTAAAAGTGTATTGCTAAGTGCCAAGAAGTTTACGATTTGAAAACAACACATTTTACACTGATTGAATGAGAGGATACACTTGAGCGTCTGAGAAAGAATAAGCAAAAATATGAGAAGTGTTATTTCTTTAGAAATGTCGGTAGTCTCATAGAATATACCCTCAGCTGCAGTAATAAATACATGCTGGAAGTAAATGAAGAATACTTTTTACAGACACTTAACATCCAGCAAACAGAAAACCAGATCTGTAGAAGAAAAGGGCATACAATGTGTCAAGTGGTTCTAATTTACTTCCAAATATCCTTTGTTAATATGGGTTTTCTGGTTGCTGTTAACCATTCGGCGAGTCACCTTAGTGAAAGAAAAATATTAAAATATCAATGCCAATGTCAAGATAGTGCACAGAGAGCTTGAAAGTGTACAAGATGTAGCATAAGTAAATAACAAAAACTAATCTTTTTGGAGAAGTAAAAAGTTTCCTACACTATAACTCTTCAATTTGCAATTCACTGTGAAAAAAAACAAACCATAACTGTCTGTGTGAAATAAAGTGAGTCTGATGTAGGGGCGATCGCAGAATGTTATTGCTTTTGTATAATCACCACCAGAGAGCTATAGGGTTGAGACATATTTCTTGCTGGAAACTAAATGAGTTTTGGTGGTAGTAAAGTTTTAACATAACTTTGGGAGATCAAAAGGGATAGGCTAGGAAAAAAATAAAATTTGCATTTATTTTAATGATTTCTATCTGAGGATTTTTATTTATTTTTTTTAGCTCCATGTATCCTCAGCATGAATGAACAAACACCTGGAAGGAAATCGAATGCTGTCACTTATATGAAGAAAGTGTCTGGAAGAAGGGAAAGTGAGTGTTCTATTCAACCGTTTTGTAACCTCTGAAGATTCGCAGCAGAAGAAAATCAGGGTAATGTGAATAATATTTCACGCTTAGCATTTTGGACACATGCTTGATGCATAGGCAGCTTATTTACTGTCTGGTACATCTGCAGTAAGATAAGTTTGGGAAATAAAGAGTTCACCTAAGTGATTTCTTAATTTAGACTTCACTTTGAGGATTGTTTTCTTTAGTATATGTACTGCCTGACAAATGAACATTAAATAAATCATCCTTTAATTTCCTCTAAGGCTAGGGTCAGACGAACGCAGTGCGAACGCGCGTGTAGCCGCACTTTATCACGGCCGTAGTAGCAGCAAATGAAGGCCAATGACGGGCAATATACGAAGTACGCGCAACGCAAGCGGCAAACAAACGCATTTTTTTGAGAACGTGAAACCGCTAGTACTGACGTACAGAGTGCGCTGCGTCCGCTAGCGGCATGTGTGCGTGATTAGGAGACGTCAGACGCTGCTAATGTCCGGCCAACATAACGTCCAGACGCAAAAAGTGTTTTATTGATGATCCGTACAAAATCACGCACGAAAATGTGCATCGTATGACCGCTATCGCGTATTCCGTGAAAAAATACGTCCGTTCGTTCAAACGCATTTTTTCACGGACGACGTGAAAAATGCGTTCAACTGACCCTAGCCTAAGACTTTTTTTTTTTTAGAACATACTTGAGAATAAGAGCATCTTTTTCCTATTTTCATTTCCTGGCACAGTGTTTTGGAATCAAACTAATAATTGATTTTTCAAATAATTTGTTTCTTCAGGTTGACGTTAATGCTTGGGTTTTATTCACACATTGCTGTTAACTGATAATTTAGTGTTGCTGGCGTTTGTTTTTATTTCTCTGTGAGAGCAGAACTGGCAGGGACTAAAAGTACACCTTGAATGTATAATTACTATAGTATTTGTTTAGGAAAATAGAAATAAATATTGGATAACGAAAGTAATGGATACAAAATATCAGATAATGGAAACCAACTATAACAGGGTTTCTTTACTCTTATTCTTATCAGATCAAAATTCATCTTCAGCATCTTGCTATGCTGCTGTTATCTACAGCGTTATTCAGATAGAGGTGAAAACCAGGAGAATGACTGGAGAAGTGAAAATTCTAGGTCAAAATGGCCAAACCAGGGGGGTGTGGCAGGCTACTGAAGGTATCAGTCGTGTTTTTGAGGAGCTCCGCACGTCTGACACCCTTGGGGTCCGATAAAAGACTTTTCCAGCGGTGCAATTTTAATTTTGGGACTCCAGCTAGCTAGCCACCAGAACCGAGCTGTCCGGAGGCCGTATATCAACCCCCTCCGGACCTGAGATACCCTTTGCAGCCGCTGGTATGTGGTTGGAGTGAGGAGCCAGCAGTCATTTTGTGGCCTTCGTCCCGCCTCCTGTGGTCTATGTCCCTGACCATGTTCATAGTACAATTTTTTTTTTTAAATAAATAAATAAATAAAAAAACGTGTTTTTTTGTGTTGTTTTTATTAATGCAGCAATATTGTTCACATTTCAATTATGTGAACAATGATGCTACACTAATGATTTTTTTTATGGGGTGCATTTGCTAAAAATCACGTAATACCCCCCCAAAAAAATCTAACTAGCCCCCATTTCTAATTTTTGTACAAGCGCACCCCATAGAAAATATAACCGCAAACGCTCATGTGATAAAATGTGAAAAAAAACACTTTACACGCTGTAGATGATTAAAAATTCTAATTTTATTGCATTTTTGTTATAATATTCAGGCAGGACATGACGTGTACATATAAAAATTATATATTATGAATCTGCTGAGTCTGCCGGAAAAAAAAATATATATATCTGGGTCGTATAATAAAATGTGGCTTTTAATCATGTTTAAACATGATGAGCAAACGCGATAAAAATGAGCTCAGCACACAGACGTGAAATGGGTCAGCAGTGAAGGGGTTAATGACTTTAGTGACTTACATTTCAAAAAGGGACATGTGAGGCAATTTATCTTTCATCAGGGTGCATATCAGGCTTGCTCACACCCTTTTTCTTTCTCTGGGTTTCGCATTCTCCATTGTGGACATGGGAGCACTGTCCTGATTGATCCATATGGCAGAATGTTGATGTTCCATGACCAATGCTTGGGTCTTTGCACATAGGTAATGGGACTGGTCTCAATATATGCTCAAGTCTCTGTTTGCCGTTTGGAAAGTCAATGTTTGGCACGTTAGAGTTGACAATGTGACCACTTTTTGGTGGACTTGTATGTTCTCTGCACTATTTAATTCTTCTGTGTATTTGAAAAATGATGGCAATATGTAACCTTTTTCTATGCCTAAGGCTGGGGTCAGACGAACGCAGTGCGAATGTGCGTTGAGCCGCACTTTATTACGCCGTAGTAGCAGCAAATGACGGGCAATATACGAAGTACGGCCGCACGAAAGTGCAGCCGCGCAACGCAAGCGGCAAAGGAACGCATTTTTTTCGAGAACGTGGAACCGCTTGTACTGACTCACAGAGTGCGCTGCGTCGGCATAGCGGCGTGTGTGCGTGATTACGAGACGTCAGACGCTGCACATGTCCGGCCAAAATCACTTCCATTTGTATTTAATAGCTCCATCAAAAAATACGGCCGAAATTGCGCATCGTATGACCGCTATCGCGTCTTCCGTGAAAAAATGCGTTCGGACACATCGACGCACTTTTTGACGGTAGACGTGAAAAATGTGTTCGTCTGACCCTAGCCTTATCTTATATATGTTTGAGCCACACAAGGCTAATTTCTTATTTTGTTTTGACAGTAACTCAATTTAGGACAGTGCATAGGTCTACTCCCACCTTCAGGCATGCGTGGCCTTCTATATTTATAATGGCAGATCATTTTTCGGCAGTTCACTTGTGGAAACTACAGTTCTATGATCATAGCAATTCCATTGCTTGGTGATTCTAGTCCATTGGCATCTAACATAACCCATTTTCTGGAAGATGTCTGCTCTTCCAAGCTAGAGCATCATAAAGTTCTTGTACAGAAAAAAATAACCTGTTACACTAAATTTTATTGCAGCACTAGCAAGAAGATCGAAAGTAAAATACACACTAACGTGTCTTGTGGTCTTATCAATATTTATTTATCACAACTTGGGCACCAGCATTTTTATTTTTTATTTAGCCATTTACTTTTTTCTACCAATTCAAATCATTGGTCAATGTGCCAACTTAGCCCACACTTAAATTCTATATTGCTTGTTATTATTATTCTATAAAATGATATCCCTGCTTAGTATATGAGCTTAGCGTGCGATCTAAATTTGTGAGTTATTATTTATGATCCCATACCTGGGTTCAGAGCACTGAGCGATGTGTGTGTTCCTCATGGGTAATTATAAAAAAAAAACTGAATGAGATGCACAATAGTAAAAAAATAAAATAAAATTCAATGTTGTGCTGCTCCACTGAAGGGCAGAAAGTATTTATTTTTATCTATAAGATTCTGGTTGTTCTCTTCTCCTCAGACTTTCATCTTTATTACTCTTCTTCTGCTGAGACATAAAATGAAATCACCTTGGTGAATAATTTAAGAGTTGTTATAAAAGACCTCCGGTTACTATTACTTTTCTAAAAAAATATAAAAAAAATAATAATAAAATAATTGAATAATTACTTAGTATTTGGACAAGTGTGACAAAACAAACGAAACATAATAAATTGAATTAAGAACTCTCAGACAGGTTCGTTTCACAGTCTGCTTCATTTTTAGAAACGTTCAAACACTTTGCTTTCTGATTATAATGAGAAGTCACCATCAATATGAATTTATAACTAATACATTTCTTATTTATACCATTTCAGTGTATCACCATGGATGCTAATTACAAGATCCTTTTTAAAATACATCCTCAGTAATTAAAAGATGACGTCTAAATATTTTTAATGTTAATGTATCATTGAGTTTTGAAATTAGGTTTGTAACAGTAGACATGGGTGACCGCAGGATGGGGCAAGGAGGGGCACTTGCCTCCCCTGAATCAAAAGGCTTAAATTATGATAATTTATTCACTGCAATGCTGCAGTTCCTCGGCTCTCCACTAGGCTGCAGGAGCATCACATCCCCACTCCACCTCCAATCCACCACGTGCTCTCACTCACTTTGCATGCTGGGAGAGGCAGGGCTGAGATGCAGGTGCAGCTGCTCCTATGAGCCACAGGCTGGGATGTTGGACACAGGAAAAAAGGTAATGATTGTCAAACAAATACATTTTTATTAAACTTGATGCCAGTGTCTTTATTAATGAGATTCCCCTGATCTGAGGTCTAGTTTATCTGTCTGGGGAAGAGGGACACAGAATGATTAGTAGTAATCTGGTGGGGCCTGTGTTAAACTCACAGAGCTTGCATGAGGTACAGACCAGGGCAAAATTGGCAGCATACAGGCACTCTAGGCAGGGTCTTGCCTGGGCAATGGGGATGAGGTCCCTGCTCCAGAGCTTACAATTTAAGAGGAGAGGAGACCCTGCTCAAAAGCTTACAATCTAAGAGGAGAGAGGACACTGCCCCAGAGTTTACAATCTAAGAAGACAGGGTTGAGGAGAGGAGATATGTGTGTGTGTTTAACTCATTCACTACCAAATTGTTTCCCATAAAACCACTGCCAAGACCTAGTGCATTTAGAGAAAACAACTTCCTGTTACAGACAGCGTGAAAATGAATGCACCTTTTATACATTCTAGAGACAGTAAGCTTAACAGGCAAGCGGCTCGACCTGATTTCCAAAAAGTGTTACTACATTTATCATAATATAGCTTTGGGTCTGTGTTTCCCTGATGGAAAAAAATGGAAGCTCAAGTTGGTCAAACACCTTGAGCACCTTGGATGACGTATCCAAGGTGCTGAAAGTTTGCGGGCACATTCTGGAGCCCATTTGCAAACCAATTTCATATTGCAGAACACTAAATTTCTTTGTGTTGCTCGAGAATATGAAAAGTGTTGGGTCTATTCAAAAAAGGTGAAACTCAAGAGAATGACTGGAAAGGAGAAAATTGTAGGTCAAAATAGCCAAACCAGAAATATTCTCCCATTTATCTCACTTTCCAAATCGGCTATTTGGCTTGAATTGTCCTCTTCTGCTGCCAGTTCTCCTGAGTTTCACCTTTCTCTGAATAACTTAGTTTAAGTTTGTGCTCCTTCATTTTGAATGATTTTGAATTTGAAGTATAGTGATAATGGCAGTGAAGAGGTTAAATGTTAAACCTTGGCAGTGTGATTTTTCTTTCAGTTATCTATTGCTGTACCTGAATTGTAGATCAGGAATCTTGAAAATATATTTTTTTGTTGTTTCTTAGTTTTATGTTTAGCAATGCATTCGAAACAAATGCAACACAACTTTACAAAAAGAACTTGGTAGAAAATAGGTTAAATTATCATTAAATGCTGACACGCTAGATGTAGGGACCTGCGAAGCTTCGAGATTCGATTCGAAATCGAATCGCTGGGTGAATTTGATTTGAATTCGATTTTGAGGTGTGATTCGAAAAATTTCGAATCTGTAAGATCGCAGCGTGAATTGCTCACAGTGCACCTCCCAGACGCGCAGCACATGGCTAGGAAGGAACGGCACGCTGCTAGGCACCGCCCACATCAAGGTCCATTCACAGTGGAGGCTGTGGAAGGATCCGAAGGAAATCACGCAGCAGTGCGAAGGGGGAGCTCCTGCAGTGAAGTCGCTCTGGACGTGTTCGGAGGAGAGACACAGGAGAGCAATGCAGTGCAAGCGGGCCTGAGTCTGACACAATTTTTGGTGGTGAATATCATCAGTATATTAATTAATTATAACTATATCAGACAGGAGTATCCGTGGCCTGTGAACTTTTGCCAGAAGATGAGAAGATGGCCTCGGGGGGGGGGGGGGTATCCAGCGGGGCCCTGCTGAATATATCCATTTTTATCCCCTAGCTCGGTGGGAGATAATTAATATGGGGGTCCCTCTAGTGGTTCCCTATAGTGGCGGATACAGACTTACAGAGTACGACAGGGGCACAGAAAAACTGTTTTTCTCTATCATTTTATTTTTTTAATAGTAAAGATAAAGTATATGTATGATGAAAATAATGGTATCTTTAGAAAGTCCATTTAATGATGAGAAAAACGGTATATAATATGTGTGGGTACAGTGAATGAGTAAAAGATAATTTAGTTTTACAACTAAACACAAACCGCAGAAAGTTAGTTAATATCTGTGTATATCTGGCTCTGACCAGCCTCACCAGCCATTGACCTTTATTTTACGTTTGATTTTTATGATGTGAAGAATGTACTTTGCTATAGGCTACTAATTAAACCCATCTGTTAGATTGCAGCTGTAACGTCAGCTGAACCTGCATCCACAAACAAAGCATACCTATCCAGGCTGTATCGTACACGAAAGCGGCACTTTTCAGAAGTTTTCGATTCTATTCGATTCGAGTTCGAACCTAACAGCCGATTCGATTCGTGATTCAAGCTAAAATTTATGATTCGCAGATTCCTATCTAGATGTTCTATTGATTTTTTTATATGTTCGTTATTTTCAAAAACACCTTTAAGTTTTTTAATAATAGCCAGAAAAAAAGGAAGTAAAAAAAAAATTGCTTTTTCAAATTCAAAAACCAGCGTACTTTAAAGAAATGTTTATTTTCATATTTAAGGAGCCCCACAAGGCTACAAATTCAGCATTTTAAGATTTAATGTTTTTATCCAGCATTCAAAGTATTGCCACGCTTTCTTTTTTCACTGCTATTTCATGCCACAGGCAAAATATTGCCTGTTTCGTAGTCAGGGACAAACTCGAATGCCTGGTAGCAGGGATTCAAATCAAAGAATGATCATTGCGCTGAGGGAGTGCACTTGAAAGGTGATTTGAAGACTAAATGAACTATGCACAGATATAGAAAAACCTGGATGTATTTTTTTTTTTACTACAGATGTTCATCCTAAAATGACTTTGATGCTTTAGAGCTGTTTATTTACACGAGTCTCATGTACGGTTTTACAAAGTTTTATTACGTTTAAGTTTAACAAGATGAAAAAGTTTACAGTGCTGGAACGAGGAGGATTTATTTTATAAATATTCAAGGGGTTATTCAGAGAGCACCGAAGTGTCGCCGATTCACCGACATTTCGGTGCTCTCTCGTTCCTCGCGCCAGAGAATCAAAGCTCCCCATCCTGCGGTGAATTCAGCATTCACTGCAGGGTCCCCGAAGTGCAGGGAATGCCCGTCGCAAACCCAATGAGCACCCAACGAAAACCCACTGAAAACCCGCTACAAAAAACACGCCGAACATGTCGGAAAAAGCCGCCGAATACAGCACAGACCAGCTACCAGAAGACGCAAACAAGCTGACGAACAGGGTAAGAAAAAAATAAATAAACATGTAACATAATGACTATTTCCTACATATTTATTTTCTGTTAATCTGTATATTTGTCTTTTTGTTATATCTTGCATTGTATTACTTTGCATTTCTGTAACAACTGTAACATTTCAGTGTTCTTAAACCCAGGACGTACTTGAAAACGAGAGAAATCTCAATGTATCCTTCCTGGTAAAATACTTTATAAATATATAAATAAATAAATATGATTGAAAGTGTCAAAATTGAAACGCTGTTTGCAAAAAACCTACTGAATGAAAATGAGTGGATTTTACGTATAAGATCCTATAAATGATAATAAAAAGGTCTGTTACAGAAACAAAACGCTATATAAAAAGACAGAAAAAAAATTTGCCCAGAAAATTCAGAAAAATGCCTAAAATATCAATAGACTTTTTACTGCAGATTAAAATATTAAACTGTTTATTAGATATTGAATAAAAACGGGAATATTTTTAACATTGAAGCCTATGGGGTTCGCCTGAATAAACCTGCCGAATGAGACCACCGAACAGCAGGGCATTTCGGCAATTTTTCACTGCTGTTCGGTGTCTCTGACTAGATGAACCATTGCTTCTCTATGGGGATTTCACTGCCCTCAAATAGGCACCGTACGTGCAGTCAATTCGCCAAAATTTGGCGAACTGCCTGCCCTCTGAATGTCCCCGAAATGTCCCCGTATGGGGAAATTCACTGTTCGGTGACATTTCGTGGCCAGACTGGCTCTCTGAATATCACCTTTAGTCTCTGCTGCAATGAATGCCATTTTAACCCCTTCGCTTCACTGTATACATCTTCAGCACTGAATTGGCACACATCCCCAGCCTATTTGATCCAGCATGTCAGTGTGTGTCTGTCAGGGGTGCATTCAAGGATAACATCAGGATAAATAGAGGAATAACATGTAAGAAGGGGGAATTTAGGGACATAAGTGACACATTTAAATGATGGCAAAAGGATGCTATATGGGGCACGGGAAAAGTTGTATATAGCATCAATTTAAATATTATGATTTAGAATCTCTACAAAATAAATTTAAAAAAAAGGTTCTTATTTGGAAAGATGACTTGGAAGTAAAGGGGTTAATTTCAGTAACTGAATATCTTGGTCTGGATAATTTTACTATACAGGATAATTCATTTGGAAGGTATTTAATTTCATCCTTATGTTTCACATTAATGTTAATAACAAATGTCCTGCTGCTTCGAATTATTTATGAGAGTACCGCATTGGAATTATTAAATATCAGTTTCCTTGCATGACATTGACTCCAATACTTTTAATCAAATAAATTGAATATTATGAAATTAATTTTATTCCTGACATTAAACAGAAGAATCACAGATAAGGGCAACCAGCAGGTTTTTCTTCTGCAGGTTAGCAATATAATAATAATAGGTTATAATAAACAGCAGCATGTGGATTTTAAAAGAGATTACTTGTCGTCAAGGACAGACCTATCATGTAGGCTCTGATTGTGAAACGCGTACTTTTCCGGTTATTGTGACTATTCGTAAGACCTTCAATCAGCTTTTGACTATGAAAAGCCCAGCCACTAATAATGTGCTCTGCAATACCCTTACGATATATTATATACTATATAACATGGAGTAGACCCTATAGTACATGTTTATTTCTTAAAATCTAAAATTACATATAGTTATAGTTCAAATTTTAAAATCAGCATAATAATATAAAATTATAAAGAAACTTCAGTAACTATTTTCACTCTGTACCTGTATCTCCTGATTTCATGCAAGAATGGAATCCATTACCGATCCTCTGCATATTATATGAGTGATCCCGAGACATTATTCAAGCCGTGAGATAAAACTGTCAAAATTATATGTAGAAATCTCCTGTATCTCAATGCGATAATAGAGTTAGGGATTGATTTAATTCTATCGGGCATTTTGGTGAAAAAAAATATCGTCAAGTTTCAACTGATATTATTTTTTATAGCAATTAATTGTTTCTTACATTGATAATAGTGTAATTAGCTTTTTCCAGTAAGACATTTACATGGCCAACCATAAACCTTACTTTTTCAAATACACACAATATTTACATTAGTAAATGATTGAGATTAAAAAATATTGAAAAAATAAATAAGGGTTGGAACTCACCAAGCAATACAACTGCCCAAAACTTAAAATCATAAACGTTATTAATCCCTTGGCTGCAGATGACATGTGGGGGACATCCTCGGGATCCTCCACAATATGTGGAGGATGTCACACACACGTTATCACTTACTGGAAGCTCCAAGGGAGATGTCTGTGGTCATGGGGGGGAATCCCAGGCTGGTCTGACTTCCAGGAAGTCAGACCACACCTTGGAACCTCCCTCTGCCCACTGACATCATCGCACATGGCCGTGATGATGTCAGAAAGGGACACCCCACAGCCGGGCTAGGAAATCCATATGGGGGATTTGGACCCCTGTATTTCCAAAACCATAGCACGTAGAAAATTAAGTGGGGTATTACCAGAAAGGCCATTCCAATGATATCAAATGTGCCCAGGTTCTACGAAGAAATAAATAAAAATATAAATAAATTTCATATTTTTTTCTTTTGCTTTTATATTCTCAGCAATATTGTTCATATTTCAATTACAAAGTGAACCATGATGCTGCACTAACTCACCATCTCGTTTCCCATGTCATCAGAAAGTGTGGAGGCAATGGCTCACTGTTTTTTTATGCATTGTTCTATCAAAAATCTAAACCGCCGCGCTGCAGCGAGGAAACTTTGGAACCCTGTGTCTCTAAACATGACATTGTAAAATCTAAAAGAAAAAAAAGAACAACTTTGTTTTATTTTTATTATAATTATATTTTGGTTCCAAAGCAATGGCATTGGCCATTTGTCTTGTATAAAATGAGTAAAACCACTGCCATTACTCACCTTATCATTTCCCTCGCTGGGAGCAAGTTCAGTGTTTTATACATGATAAAAAAATATGAAAAACACAATCCTCTGACATACAAGCGAAAATTTCAATTTTATTTCAGGTTTGGTTAATATTGCATATTTTCTCATAAAAATTAACAGGTTTCCGTTTCAAGTTTTTATAACAAGAGTGCCACATAGAATATATACCCATAAATGTTTGGATGATAAAATGGGAAAAAATTATTTCACACGCTGTAAATAACTAAAATCTGAATGAAAATTTACATTTTTTTATTTTATATATTTTGCTATAGCATTTTTATTATTATTTATTAAGCGCCAACACATTTTGCAGCGCTGTGTTGCAACATGACGTATAAACCTAATAATGACATAGTTTAAACAGATGCTAACTCCACGTGGAGCAAGCAATGATTGGAGAATGTCACTTGACCATTGAGGATTAAACCTCTCAAAACGTAGCAGAAAAAAGAAACTAGAGAGTATGGGGTCTCCCCAGGGACTCTCAATGGGTCAAGGAATATAGAAAAGATTATAAATTTTATTAGTCATCGTAATCAAATAAAATAACAAAAAAGATGAGAACACAGATGATATACTTAGAAAAAAGATTGCTATAGTCCTAGACGTTAGAGCACTTTAGATTGCAAGCCCATTGGCCAATATTACGAACAATGAAGCCAATTAAAGCATGTTAGCCAATTATTATTGACCTTACTGTTTTATTTCAGATACTAATGAGGTCATTCGTCAGCTATGGGATCGGTGGATGTGTGGATTGTTTTTTCCACTTATAGTCATGAATATTATGGCGCAGGCTTCACACTCAAATTGAGTGTGGCCGGGGGTGCGGTGGGACCTTATGTCCCTGGCCTATACGTTGGGGAGACTGTGAACGTGACGTAGTTCTGTTATGCACCATTCTCCTCCTTACTAGATAAAATTAGACAACTAAAGTAGCTACGAGAATTAGACATGTGCACAGCACAAAATTTCGTTTTGAACTAATGGATTAGTCCTAAAATGCAATTTATTTAGTTGCTAAAGAAATTCGTTTTCAGTTCTTTACTATGAAAACGAATTTCATTCATCCGAAAACCAGTGGATACAATTACTATTGTAGTGGCTCCTCAGAGGGCTGAGATCGCTACTTGTTAAAGTATCTCTCACTCTCAGCACAATGTGTCAGGCAAGGCTGTTACAGTAACTGACTGCTGCTCATCACAGCGCTCAGAGTTTCAGTAAAACTAGTAAATAATATTTTTATATATAAGAGGTTAGAACAATATTATGTCCTTGTTTTACTGAAACTCTGAGCGCTGTGATGAGCAGCAGTCAGTTACTGTAACAGCTGAGCCTGATACATTGTACTGAGAGATAATGTAACAAGCAGCCGATCTCAGCACTCACAGTCACTGGATTTAAAGGGCTAAAAAAAATGCACCTCTCTGTATAATGTATAGAACATCCTCCTGCATTAATTAATACCCCTCTCTGTATAATGTATACAACATCCACCTGCATTAATACTCCTCTCTGTATAATGCATTGAACATCCTCCTGAATGAATTAATTAATGCCCCTCTCTGTATAGAACATCCTCCTCAATTTATACCTTTCTCTGTATAATGTATATAACATCCTCCTGCATTAATACCCCTCTCTGTATAATGTATAGAACATCCTCCTGCATTCATTAATGCCCCTCTCTGTATTGAACATCCTACTGCATTGGCATGTGGAGGGTGCAGAACTTCGGAATGCAATGCTTATCCAGCACAAGAGAGGGAACTTTTACTTAAACTTTGTATCTCTGTGGGGGAGATGCAGGAATATAAAGGCAGGGGAGAGGGAAAATATTAACGTAAATGGGTCTGAAAGCTCAGAGAAGAGATGACTGGTGCAAATTTATTTTTATAATTAACTAAAGCACTTTAAATCCAGGGAAAACATTCAAATAAATCACACTAAAGGCTCATAATGACAATAACTGTGGGAGCTGGATACTAAATGTATCAGACGTAAAAAAAAAAAAAAACCTTTATAACAAGCAGCACTGGGAGAGGAGAGGGACTTTATATAAAACGTGTATTATAGATGAGGAAAGGGGGATAGTGCTCCTGGATAATATAAAATGTGTCAGACCTAAGCACCTATTATGCAGAGTGGGAGGGGAGATAACACACATTTTATAAAGTCCCTCTCTTCTCCCAGCGCTGCTTGTTATAAAGGTGTTTTTACTATCCAGCCCTCCTCTGTCATTAGCTTTCAGTGTGACTTATTTGAATGTTTTCCTTCTCCAGCTGCTTTTATCATCTTGTCTGCCTCATAGACATGCAAGGGTTAAGTAAAGGTTTCCTCTCCTGTGCTGGCTGTCTGTGTTGTGAGTGAGTATTATGGAACTCTATCACTGTCAGATTTTCGGGTAGGGGTCGGGAAGGATTATGCATACAAACCTTTTCTGTAGCTTTGCGATGTTGCGCTCCTTCACTCATCAATGTAATATCACAAAAAGGACTGAAACTAAAATGTAGTGCATTTTATTTTAGTTTCTTTCGTTTTTTGTACTGAGCAGTTTCGTATCTCTTGAGTCATACTAAAACTAAATTATCCCAAAATTCAGACTAAATCGTTTTAGTACTAAACCGAATGCACATGTCTAACGAGAATTAGTGTCCCAGTTGTCTAGGAGATACTTATACTCTTTGATAGGTTGAACTTAGGTCATGTGACTCGCTTGATGAGTTTACCCGGAAGCACATTTAGATGCTGAGTAAGTTTGGCGTTCACGCAACCCAGGAGATGCTGTTTATCTCTCCCTATTGGTCAAATGTGAGTCACATGGTGTGAACTGCGTCCCGAACTTGGAAACATGGGTGCTGAGCATTATTCTCGCACCTGATTGAAATTACAGGTAATTTGGCTAAGCCCTGCCCACCGTCATTACCAAGGGGGGTTACTCTGTATTTATAGGGGCACGCTGAGGAGGCTCGATTTGCTCCTGACAAAGCCGCATCCTCTTTGCAGCGAAACGTACGTCGGGCGTTGTACTTGCAATATGGGGAACTGCCCTTTTTAACAGTCACGATTATTGCTACCTTGTTGGTTGAGCCAATCATTTAACTATGAAGCCCCTTTTTGGCACAATAACTGTATGATCTATCTGCTGCTGGTACCTGTGATTTGCACAGAGATTGTCGTTGTATATCATTTGGAACTGCTCTATTGCTATACCTTATGCACTTATTACTCTCTATTTCGGGACATATGAGGGACAGGTTCGATTTTTTCTGTCTAAGAGCAGGCTATACTATAGGGACTATTTATTTGAAGTCTCTGGTTTCTTCATTTCCCAATATAAACCCTTAATCCCCTCATGTGGGGCAATTTAGTCTATGTGGCAATTAATCCACTTATTTGACAATTATTTACTTGTGGCATTTATATTAGTTGGAATTATTTTCGATGCTCTTACTTACAATAATTGTTTCCAGGTGCTACCATGTAGAGGAACTATTTCTGATTTAATTGGCTTTATTGTTTGTAGTATTGGCCAATGGGCTTGCAATCTGAAGTGCTCTAACATCTAGGACTATAGCAATCTTTTTTCTAAGTATATCATCTGTGTTCTCATCTTTTTTGTTATTTTATTTGATTACGATCACTAATAAAATTTATAATCTTTTCTGTATTCCTTGACCCATTGAGAGTCCCTGGGGAGACCCCCATACTCTCTAGTTTCTTTTTTCTGCTAATAATGACATATTTTGAATCTGTCGACTCTGTTGAAAAAAAAAATATATATAATTGTGTGGGTCCAATAATAAAACATGACTTCAAAGCACCTTTAAACATGATGAGCACAAAACCGCAAAAATGAGCCCAGCTTGCGTGGGTGAAATGGCTAAGCAGTGAAGGGGTTAATGAATATTGCATGTCTGTACTATAGGTACATATACTTACGAGACAGCAAACTCCTGATGGATGTGTGTGTGACGTTACATTGCCTGACCAGATGTGACCCTGTACTACTGGCCATGCTCTGTGATATACATTACATCCTTGCAGTAATGCTGAAAGGTAGCAGCAACATATGAAAAGCCATACAGTGAAATCAGTGTAGTGACCAGATGCGGTACCACCAAGCAATGGAAATATAGAGCAGAATCGTATTAAAAGGGGCTGCAGTAAATGTATTGAGTCATTTATCAGATATAAATCATGCTAGTACCAGTAGTTATTTTTATTCTGACACATTGGTTTAACAAAATATTTACATTTCTTGTTTTACCACTTCAGTATAAACCCCAGAGAATATGTACTTTGTCACAAATTGATATAACTGTATGATAACCAAAGTCTCACATTATACTCAAAAAATAATGCATCTGGCTTTAGAATCTAAGAGGGTTTGTTAGAGAGCACGTCTAAACATATTGCATCCAATGAGCTTCTCAAAACAAGGCTGTATTGAAGGTTGACCAATAGTTAAAAAAAATTGATATTATTATTCTTAACCCCTTTACTACCAAGTAATATTTGTTAAAAATAATTTTATGATAACATTTATTTGAAATGCGGGATGCAACGCTAACAATTAAATATAGGGTATAATGGAAAACTTGCAAAGAAATTGTTGTTCTGAGATTAAAAAATTAAAACAATGTAAATGAGCTAATTTTCTATTTTTCATGTATTAGTTTCCAGAATCTCTGGCTTTTGATGTTACCTTTGTTCCTGCATTGAGGTTTAAATACGCTGCTAACCTGGAAAGATTCTGCTGGAGATTTTGCTCTATTTTGTGGGTGGATATTTGCTTATCCTTTACAACCCTGTTGGATTTTGTACATCCCATGTTCCTGTGCTTTCTCAGAGGTCTGCGTGCAGGAGCGTGTGGCGAACAGGTTGACCCTGAACACCTGTGAGGTCTTCATATGAGAGATAGCAGCTCTCATAAAGTGTGTGTAGTGAGTATTACACCTCTACTAAAGCAGTATCGTTTGTGCAGTAGTGTACCATTGTCTGTATATTTTTTTTGTATTTTGAGGACATCCTATTATGAAGATTTGGAGTGATTTTTGTCCACGTCTAATCCTCCTTAAGGGACCTACCATTGCTTGCGAGCATTATGCCATATTTACCACATCACTTATACACTGCATCCTTTTAAGTTGAAGCGCTGTCCCCATTACTTTACTTCACATATTGATAAAACATTTACCTTCTGGTTAGTTGTAAATCTGGATATTCCTTATGGTGAACTTCCTGTCTTCTACGGATATATCTGCAGTGAGCACCATATGACCCCAGGAGGTCAGACAGACCATAGTCACCTTCCAAAAGGACAATTGGCCACTTTATAATACCATCAAATAAATACATTATTGTTTGACAGTAGTGGTTTAAAACCAGAAACTGAATGACTTGGAGTGGTAGAGTCAAAACCCAGATGACAATCTGACATATACAGGGTTATTCAGAGAGAGGTGAAATGGCAGGAGAATGACTGGAGAACGGAAAATTCTAGGTCAAAACAGCCGATTTGGAATGTGAGATAAATGGGAGAATTGTTCCGGTTTGGCTATTTTGACCTAGAATTTTCCATTCTCCAGTCATTCTCCTGCTTTTCACCTCTCTCTGAATAACCCTGATAATCTGCTGAAAGAAATGATGTTCACCAATAGACCTAGTTTCTCAAAGAAGACTTGTCAGAAATTACAGGTGATTTGTGAGAAATGATTCGACAGCCAGTTTTTTATTTTTTGAGAAAGTATTTTACCAGGGAGGATACATTGAGATTTCTCTCGTTTGCAGGTATGTCCTGGGTGGCGAGTATGTACCGTTAGGTGTCTTTCCCAAGGACGCTTACTGGAGAGGTGCTCTTGCTGGGATTTGAACCTGGGTCTTCACGGTTATAGAGCAGTGATGTTACCTCTACTCCACCCAGCCGGTATTTATTTAGATAATTGGCAAATGATTTCTTATTGGGGGGTTTGTGTGTACGTTTATATTATAATACAAATAGTGTGTACGTTGATTGGTAGGAAATGTTGTGTAACTCCAGTGAAAAATCGAATTAGCCGATCTGAATTGCAGACTGTAATACTTAAAAAAAATAAAAAAAATGGAATAGACATATTACTAGATAAATTTGTCCTCAGATATATTAGATTTAGCAAGGTTGCCAACCTCTGCCATACATAATCACTGAATATCTGAAAGGCCTTTAATTTTTACTGCATTTTATCATTACTTAAAGAGCAAAGATAATATTAAAAAATGAAAGGATGCTAACCAAGATCTAATCTTCTTTTAATGGTGGAAATAAATATATATATATACTTTTTGGGGTTTAGATTTCCTAGTGTATAATTAGAGTTGATGACCCATATATTATCTGAATAGACACCTCCCATATGTCACAGTTCTTTAATTCCTTGGCAGAGCGATACATCAACTGTCCATTGTCCTATTTGAAAGATCCCTTTCTTTTATTTTTCTGGCTGGACATGGCAGATTCATTGGGATCCGGCCAAAAAATTAATGGATTCTGAGTAGCTTTAATTAAACAAAAAAATGGAAAAACTATAATCACTACATCACTACATTTTGAAAGCTCTGATATATCAAGAAGGATTATTAATAAATGGATTCTCCACTGGTTCTCTGCTTTCCGATATGAATTGTGATGCAATAAATTAGACATTTTAGAAAGGTGATTATGAGTTTTGCATAAGATTACCTCAGTGAAAAATTTGTTGGTTTAGGCTTTATAACAGCAACTCTGCAGGGATTAATTCACGGAGAGCAAATTGCTAAAAGGATTTTGTAGCCTGTCAATCCAGTAAAATGACTTTGACTAACCTTGTTCTTATATTATGGTTATAACAATTAACTTAACAAATATAATAAATGTTGCAAATTAAAAGCAGATATAAAATAAGTAAATATGGCACAGCAGACCTAGAACAGTTTGTACACAAACATTAAAAATGATTTTACGGGGACATAAAAAACAAACAAACAAGGTCTGAGAACAATAGATTGTATAGTGGGGACTATTGAAAACTATATTGTGGTCTACAGGCTGCGATGTAATGACAGGCAATAGCGGAGATACACTGTAGGGGTTATTGAAAGAGCACCGAAATTTTGGTGCTCTTTCGTTTGGCACACTTCGGCGAGCTCTGAAGTACACCGAATAGATCTGCCAATAAAACCACTGAATGTATCCGAAAAACCACAGAACACAGCCGCAAAACCCAGCAAACGCAGTCAATCCGCTGAAAACCTATGATCAGCCACTGAAAAAAGCCGACCAGCCGCTGTACAGGGTTAAGAAAAAAAGAAAAGAAAAAAACCCTACAATTTTTAAAAGGCATTTTAAACAAAAATAATGCATGAAAATAATATATAAGGTCCTATGAATAACAATAAAAAGGTCACAAAAATAATAAAATTTGGGTGAAAAAAATCCAGAAAAATGCCTACAAAATTCTAAAAAAATTAATAGAAAGACTTCTTTCTGCAAATTATAAAAACGTGACATTTCTTTTTTACATTGAAACCTATGGGATTTCGCCTGTTTAAACCTGTCGAACGAAACCACCAAAAATCTGGGCATTTCACCAACTTTTGGGGCTGCTCACCATTCTCTGAATAGATTAGCTATTACTCCTCTATGGGGAATTTCACTGCCACGGAAATGCATCATATTTCTCTGGCAGTTCGCCAAAATATCCCCGAATTGCCACCTTTCTGAATAGCCGAACTGCAACGAAATTGCACCGTACGGCGAAATTTAATGTTCAGTGCAATTTGGTGGACAGTTCGGCAGTCTTTGAATAACCCCTTATGAGTCATTATGAACACAGTGGGAGTTGCCCCTGGCGCATTGCCAAAGTCATAAATTACATAACATCACAGTGCAATAAAAGTTAAGCAAATCGTTAATGATAGTAAGGACCAGGGAAAAAAGCTGGCCATGTACTAGACACTATAGCCTACCACTTGTCACTAGAGTTGGAATCACGGTATGCATGATCTCATGGCTGGAAATCCATTATCATAAATGTTAGCTTTAGGATAAGTTCACTTTTCCGTTCTTCTGGCGTTGGCAGCTTGCGTGTCAAATGTTGCATGTATAGCTTGGTCAGGAAATGAATGTCAGTTGGTTGCATCCATTCCCTATCTCTGGTTGTTCTCATCTGGATTGTGGATGAGGGATCGATGTCTTTGCTGATCCGCCAATAGGCAGAGGAAAATTAAATATATATGTGGAACAATGGCAGAGAAGTCAGCTAAGAGAAACACAGTCCACAGAGACCTCAGTCCAATATGTATTACCCTTCTGTTGGACATTCAAACGCAAGGTCAAAAGGAAGTACAGTTACAGTTACAAGTTTTTAGTAAGCACTAATATGTTCCTTAGTGCTATACAATGGGTAAGACAAAATAACAATATACAAACAGGTTACACAAACAGAAGAGTAGGAGAGAGGACCATGCTCGAGAGCTTACAATCTAAGAGAAGAGGGGTGACACACTAGGTGAGGGTAAATAGAGAACCTGAAGTAACAGTGTGCCTGTGGGCTGGGTGGTAAGATGGTGTAAGAAATGAACAGTGGGGTATCATGGAGTGAGCCAATAGACTTCTTTAAAGTAATGTGTTGAAGTAGTTGCAGTACGGGAGACATGGGGTCTTTCCATCTATGATCATTGTGACTTTTTTTGCAGTGTGGTGACTCTATGGAATTGTGGGTCACTAAACTCTGTTACTAGTCTTTGTCACATGTATTCCCACCACTCTGTGGGCTCTATTACACTCTTTGCATTAAAACACGGGCACAAGGGAGGAAAAACTGTGCCCGCAGTTTTCCCCCTTGCGCCCGCGTTTTAATTCTGGATTACAATGCAGGTGCAAAAAATGCTGTCTGCATTGCTTCCGAGCGTAAAATTCCGGGATGCTCGTGGCAGCGCTGAGCGCAGCCGCAAGCATCCACTCACTGGAGTCCATAGGACTCCATTGAGTTCCTCCCTGCTGCCGGTCACGTGACCAGCCGGATCTCGCCTCGCGAGATCCGGCCGGTCGGCATAGTGATACACAGGGAGAGACTGGGGGGACTTTTTCCCCCAGTCTTTCCCTGCTCCCACCGGCCAGAGGAGGTGAACAGAGCCGCAGGACAGGAGGTGAGTATAGGATTTGTTTTTTATTTTTTAAGGCTGGTGTTAACGGATTCTGCAGTAGCGGAATCCGTTAACACCAGGTCCTGGCTCTGGTTAACTTTCCGCTGACCAGAGCCAGGCGTTAATCAGCACTGGGACTTTGTAATCCGGCGCTGATTAACACTTTGCGCTCCCCATGTTAAGCATAGGGAGCGCAAAGTACATTAACCTCGCGCTGAAAAGCGCAAGGTACCAAACGCAAACAAGTTTTTTAACCCGTTTGCGTTTGGATTGTAATATGCGGTAAATACCGCGGCAAACGTTAATGTTCACGCAGGTGAGCTATAACGTTTGCGTGTAGATTGTAATAGAGCCCTGTGTTTTTAATAATAAAAACTAGCGGCAAGTAGCTGCCATATTGTTTATGTAGCACTGTTTAAAACTGTGTTGCTGCAATTACTCGGTTTTAGCCACCAGAGGGAGACAAAAGCCATATGGACTATGCGGGACCTAAACGAACTACAATATCCATCAGGCTTTGCGGCAGATACAGGAAGTAGGAAAGACAGAGGGGAAGGACGTAAGCAGCCTCGTGCAGAGGAGCGCCAGTGTGAGCGGAGCGGCGAAAGACAGAGGACGCAAGTGAGACTGCCAGGGATCGAGACCAGGCCGGAGCGCCGATGCTACCTCGAGGGCGCTGGAGATCGGGACAGTAACTTGCGGAGGCATACCCATTATCGCTGAGAGGTTTGCACAGAACTTCAGTTCCAGTTGGACCCCCTGTAAGGAGACCGTGATGATCCATAGGGAGTGCAGGCGGTAGGCCGTAGTTCTTGTGTTGGAGATCGGACGAGCAAGAGAGCGGATTCGGTGGTACAGAGTTCCAGAGGACAAGCAGAGAGACATCCTTGATCGGGCAGTGGGACAGGCTGTCTAACGGATGGGTGAGAGGCCTTACAGGCCGCAAGTCCGAGTATAACCCAGCACGCTGCATTATTGTTCAATTCTACATGGCCCCAACGTGACTAGTCAAGATTTGCTTATTCCATTCACTGGCCAGTTGAATACGATACCCGGGTACACGAATCAATACATGTACACCTTTTTGAGACATTACACTCACGGGACTTACACTCCAGAACTGAGGGGGTTAATCCTTTTTCTTTGCCGCGCGTGTTTTTCCCGCATTACGAAATCCTGTCGTTCATATACCGTATTTACATTATATGTGTCACTTTATTGGGATCAATAAAGTATATAATCTATAAAATCCACAACAGTGCTGGTGTATATTTATTCCCTAGTGCGGTGAGACTAACCCGAGGTTAATTCAGCGGCTCCTCCGGGAGTGAGCGCTACATTTACAAAGATTATTGTGAAAGTATATCCCTGTAACTGAAGCCCATTTGCCATAATTAAAGTATATCTACAATGAATCTGAACTGGAATTCAAGGAACAGTTCTGGCTGCCTTTTGCAAATGCTAGCGATTTGCAAAAAGCAATAAAATGGAAAAACCATGGGCTTCTCGAATATCTCAAAATGCTTCATTCATTATCAATCATATCAACATGTATAAACTGAGCATTTATATGGTACAAATTATCACATGAATAGTAGCCACTATTTCCAAGTATGTATAGATTTCATAAACATCAACAGGTAGTCGGCACACTATTGGCACAACTCCCGTACCTATTCAAGGATGGATAATATGTTTACAGAAATGTTCTTTCAAATTGTATTTAATTAGACCTTCCGAGTTTATAATGAGTGTTTTGCAATGGATAACTCAACAACTAAATCACCCAAACTGAGATCTGAATGCATGTTTATAAACTCAGTAGCACAAGGCATTTCATTTGCCTGTTAGAATTAGACTTCGGCTAGCACTTGTCTGTACTGCATATTCTTTTGTGTCCTTGTCAGGGTGATTTTTTTAGTTGTAAAGTGACCTTTTCAAGTAATTGCTTCTAGGGAGGTAGCAAAAAGGCAATCACAAAAGGTAAATTCTTTGAGCATTACTGTGATTAATGCATTTAATATCATTTCGGTTGCTTCTTTTTTTTTTTTCTCTAAAATTGCGAAAGTATAATAAACTCACAGAAAGAAAAATGAAGCAGTATTTTTTGCAGATAAATTTTCTTTTTTTAATGTTAAATTATGAAGTACCTGCATGGAATTGGCTTCTTGCAAATTAAGACAGCTGGCATTTAAAGTTTGCCTTGCGTTATTTACTTTAACATTTAAAATACCAATGTTTGCTTGTTTGCTGTTATGTGAAGATGTGATACCTGTAGGTCATTTTTTTTTTATTGTTTATTATTATTAAAGCACTTTACTGCATCGGGTCCATTTTTTTTTCCCTTTCCCGTGACTGCATTTTCAACCTTTAGAAATACAGCTGTTTTGTGTCCCTACCACGATAAACCAGAATTCTAGAATGTCAAAGATCACGAAGAAAGAGCATGTTGAGGACGATAGAAAAAGAATGTATGTTATTAAAATGTCAGTGGTGCATATTTTATGTATGTGAAAGTAGAATGCTAACGAATGGTTCCATACGTGTACTCATTTACAGCGATTTACAGATATCAATATCAGTCTGCCAATTACTGTCTGAATATGATAAACAGTCCATTTTTACGAAATGTGAACGACAGAGAAAAAGGGGACTTTGACCAGTTCTGCTGTCGTGGTTTTGGGACTATTTAATGGGAGCTATCGGAGAAATGGACAGCTCTGGAGGAAGTCAGTTATGTAAGAAGACGAAACGCGTTGAGCTCCGCTTAACCCCTCTGTGGTGGATTGATATTTGGAGATCATGTGTGGTGCAGTGGTGGTCCTATAACATTTAATTTGGTTCTTCGGCACTTCCGATGGAGGACGGACTGTATTTGTGAGACTGCTTGCCAAGTGACACCGGATCTGTTTTATACCTATGCTGTTTTGCACTTATATTTTATGGATAGTGCCACTTGCTTCGTGAGTGGTTCCCTGTATTGTATTTCTTTTGTTGAATTAATCTGGTGGTTTTACCCTATGATCTGCTTTCTGTTTTTATATTTACATTTTTAGTTTATCCAGTATTTGTATCTTAACCAAGTGGTCCAGGTCTGTTGAGACCCTCAATGGTATACGTGAGTGCCATTGTGTTGGTGTTGTTACTATATACTCACCTGCTGTTTTATTTGAAGTTCATTAGCACTTGCGTGGGAAAAAGTGCTTTGAGTATTGTGACGGTATTGGTGATTTATACACTTTTTCTCATGTTTATACAGTTCTGTTGTCAGTGGAATTTACTTGAGCTCAAGAAGTTGCCATAAACTGAGAGCTAAAAGGCGAAATTATTTTATTTAAGTTAAACTGCTTATGTTTTTCAATGGAGCACGGAAACATTGTGATATCATTATCAATACGCATGAATCACCTTGCTGCTGAGAATACGTTCATCCTTTTTTATAGAACAAGAAATAATTTTCATCCTTTTGCTTCCTTAGGAACGCTGCAGTTCTCTCTCCCGCAATCAATGTTTTGACTTTTGCTAGCAAACCGAGATTTCCATTTATGTATTTTAGAAACCTCTAACAGTGTCTGACTACTCGGAGTCGCCGCATCGTTTGAATGTGCAGCATTTCACCTCCTGTAAATAGATAGAAACCTCTTTAACATGACTTGTCAAGCCACGGTGCGCGGTGCGGTTTGCAAAATCTACCCAGTCTTACAAATCAAGCCAGTTTTGTATTTTTGCAAAAACTACCAAACCTAAAGTTGCCGCTTAGGTCCAGTCCTTTTTAATTCCAAAAGATCCCTTTCACTGTCCGCAAAAGAAATCTACAAGAGGCAACACGTACAAGCGATATTCTTCAGAATCAGTCTTTTGGTGATGCTATGAAGAGTGACTTCCTTGCAAATAGATGATGCAACTTGCTTTCATTTACTTCAGCTATAAATGTGATACACTAGAGAAGGGGGACATAAAATATCAAGTGAAGGCGCTCCAAATAATGTAACTATTAACAGAAATCTCTCAAAACAATGACAGTGTGTAACGGCATAATAAACAAACCCAAATAAGTGTTTTTTTGCTGCCTCACTGGAAAAACACAATGAAACACTCATACAAAGGTGTGTCAAAGAATCAACAAAACGTAAAAGAAATCCATAAGGTGCAAACAGATCAGTATCGAATTAATCAAGTAAACAAATACATTATTCACATGCAAGCATATATATACATACAGAGTGAGTCACCAGTGTTGGCTAATCACGTGTGTTCGTAACACTAGGAGACAGTGTAACAAACTCTTTTCATTTTTTCACCTCTAGAGAACACAGACCGACTGAAGAAGGTTAGACCAGCCGAAACGTGTTTCAAGACTGAGTACCTTTATGTTTTTATCCATAAATTTGCATTGCCTATTTGTTTTATTAGCCCAACAGGCTTTTTAATTATTTCTATATTTACCTTTAAAAGTAAAGGGAGCATATATATATATATATATATATATATACTGTATATATTAGAAACATAGAAACATAGAAAAATGTCGGCAGATAAGAACCTTGCAGCCCATCTAGTCTGCCCAATTACATGGATACTTTACCTGGATTTATCTTTTGTTTAGGATAGCCTTATGCCTAAGAGATATTTTTTATTTTTTTCCATAAAGAATCCCTCTCTTTATTGCTGCTCATCCCCTAAACTGGGAAAACCTGCTGCTAAAAGGCACCAGTCCAGGAATAAAGGATTTTGGCATTTCACCTAAAAAATGCCAAGGCTATACACATGAGCCTAGATGATCTCCTGGCTCCAACATTGGTGAGTACAACACTTTTGTTTTCTATAAAATTTTGAGAAAGACAAATTATGGTATAGGAGCGCTGTATTCTTTTCATCTTGTCCCTATTGACATCTACCTGTGAACACCTGGGAAGAAGGAGATAAAGAAAGGCTGTGCCACCCTTAAAAGTTGGCGAACCGCGAGGACACCTAGAGCCAGGTTCTCCTTTGGCTCTAGAGTATGTGAGTGTTCTCAATCCCTTTAATATCATCCACTCTCTGTATAAAGTTTCTACGCGATTGCCGTTGCTGTTTTTTTCTGTTTCCTTGAGGTCACGGAAAGACCAGACCCATGACCTAGGAAACTGACACTGTTCGCTTTACATGAGTATATTTTATATACTGGTCACATAATTTGGGACCTCATTAGCACACTATGCACATCTAGATAGAAGGGTATTGCAAATTGTGCTTTGATTTTCCAAATTCACGTTTTCCACACATTTTTAAAGAATTTTTAAAAGAATAGCAGAGTTTTGGGGGGAGAAGTTTCTGCAGTTCAGCGGTCTTCCACTGCTCCAGTAGAAAATTCGGTACACTTCGGGGACCCTGCTGTGAATAGTGAATTCACTGCAGGGTTGGCGAACTGGAACCGCTAAATTGCACTGAAATTCACCGAACAAAAAAATCACCGAAATTTCGGTGCTCTTTGAATAACCCTTTTTGTGTTGGGACAAGTGAGTCGTGCTAGCCCCAAAAACAGGCAGGCACCTTACATTCTTTTCTAGGGCAGAAAATAAAATAGAGACGTTCTTTCAGGACCTTATCCTGATAGACAATTTCTACATTTAATGTAAAAACCCAGCTGACACCTTCTTGACAATCGTGCTTGTGTTTGAAGATTAAAAGTTAGATTATCTCCATGAGTTTAAAATGTATTAATATTTGGATGATAGCATTGATTTACCAGGTCTGGCATCTGACACACAAATAGAGCAAAGTATACATTTTTGATCGCTATCAAACTAACTGTAATCAAATGCATGAAAGAATCCAGGCTCATAGCAGCAGAAGAGAGACTTCCAGGGATAAAGTGTGTGCTGGAAGAGGAACAACTTTTTATTTTTTTTAAAGTATTTTACCAGGAAGGATACATTGAGATTTCTCTCGTTTTCAAGTATGTCCTGGGTGGCGAGTATGTATCGTTAGGTGTCTTGCCCAAGGACACTTACTGGAGAGGTGCTCTTGCCAGGATCGAACCTGTGTCTCCAAGTCTCTCTCCACGCAGAGCAGTATTACTTATCATGAGATCAAAAAGAGCATTAACTTGTCTGTATTGTATTGGATAGCACATTCATGTTTGAATCCATATATTCTGGTACATGAAGCACTTTGTATTTGCTGATTTTGTGATCCACAAATTCCATCACTCACCAAACTAAAATTTCACCAAGCGCCATAGACCTTATGCAGGGACTTCAAACTCCAGCCCACCAGATGTTGATGGCCTACAATTATCATTCCGAAAAGGTATACTGTTTGTATATGAAATAGCATTATATATTCTGCAGGATAACAGATATCTATTAAATCTCATCTTTGTTTTGCTTTTTCAATAATCCAATATCAAATCTCCCCAACAGGAGAGACATGCTCCATTTGGTAGTGATAGGAGATATGACGTGGTGCTCCCAAATGTGAAAAATCGTAAACATACTTAATTGGACCTATTAATTTTGCTTTATTTCAAAGACATTCATTTATTTTCATGTGAAAATAAATGCATATGGCCCATTAAACCTCCTGATAAATTATATTGCAAAAATAAATTTTTCTTCATACAAGACCTGTCAATAGAGTAATTATAACACGGTTTTTCTTCATCAGAAAAAAATATCCTCGATACAGCAATACCATTTAACTTGTATGCAAGTCATAAATAAGAGGTGGACAAGTTTCAAGACTGACGAACTTTTAAGAACGGGACCTAAGATTATATAATATATTGCTCTTTATTAAAATGTGTAACAACATATCAGTGTGGAGTTTTCTTCTTTTGTTCTTGTTCTTTATTTATAACACACTACACCATCGATCACTTCCTATAGAAATGGTATCGTGTCAGTGATCTAGATTATTATTATTCTTTATTTAGAAAGCGCCAGCATGTTCCACAGCGCTGTACAATGGGCACAACATATAGGGTTACAATACAGTGAACAACATTTTGATAAACCAGTACAGGAGGAAACAGAGGCCCTATTCCCATGAGAATTTACAATCTAGAAGAAGCTATTTAAGAAATAGAGGTCTCTACAGAGCGGACTAGAATCATTCGATCCATTAAACCTCTCTCATCTGTGTTCATTTAGAGCAGTGGTTTTTAACCCTATCCTCAACTACCTGAACATGCCAGATTTTAAAGATTACCTTGAGGAAATGCATTAACAAATGAGCTATTAAGTATAAGATGTAACTGGCAAGATCCAACAGTTGTAAAGAAAACCACTTTAAACGTCCTCTAAATAATAAAACCTTCACACCTACACACAGTCTAAATGAAGTGTCATTACAGTGCATTTGGAGACTGCATGCACTATACTGACAGGCAGAGGAATGCCTCTATTGGTCAATTCTGATATAGCAATAAGACAAGACTACAAGAAGTCTGTAAAATTAGCCTTACCCCATTAACACTGGGCAGATTGTACTAGTACGCCCCGCTTGCTGGCTGCTGCGGCAGCCCCCCCCCCCGGCCTGAATATGAAACTGATGCACAGCGCAAGTCATCGGCTGCAGGGGGATGGCCTAGGTTCATGCCGTCCCGCAGCAGCCAATGGCCAGCTCGGTGCGCCATTTGGTGGGCGGGACTGCAGAGCCCCATAGACGCTAGAGGGGCATGTTATATGCCCTGCAGCATTAAGGCCCACCCGCCATGGGGAAGGCAAAACAATAATGGCAGCACAACTCCAGGATTAATAGGAAATAGATTTATTCCACCCTAGTGGACCAGGCAAAGTTTCAACTTGATATGAGTCGTTATAGATTATTGAGAGATCCCAGGTACAGCATTGCGCATCATCCTTATTGTGCTTTGTGAAAAGGAGCCTTAGAATACTGGAATAGTAACAGAATGTTGTATGTAGCCATACAACAGGCGGTGCAAGACAACTGCAGCCTAGAAGGTTGTCCCAGTCATGGTAATCCATCCGCAGATTAGTGTTTATGAAACCCATATGCTTGGCCTAGCAATAAATGTATCAGAAATCTAAAATCTCTTCATTTGGGAGAAACACAGTTTTACAATAATTGAAGAAAAAAAAAGTGCAGGAAACTCTTCTGGACGTTTTGTTGTAAATATTACATTTAGTGTTGAATGGTTTTTCAGTGAAAGATAATAGATTAGCACTTTACAATAGCAAGAACAAAGTAAAAAGCAAACTGTTCAGTTAAAGGGTTAAGAGAAATATCTACAGCACTAACTCTAATTAAGCCTTCAGAGACAAAGATCTCATAATACAAGGCCCTGAAGGAGGCCTAGAGGCAGGAGTGTTTTTACGTTCAATTGGATTTTAACTGCATAACCTTAAATCCTACGCACTTTATGTTAGTAGTGAAAAAGCAGTTGGTCACTTTACTTTCAGCATAAAACGACGTTAGTGTCAAACATTGCTTTATTCTGCGGAATAAAGACTAATGCACATTACTGAACTGGTGGATGAAAGTACGTTATACTACACTGTATGGTTTTTAAAGCGAGTGTTAGATCAGTAATCCAGAAAAAAACACATACACGGTTATTCAGAGAGCGTGAAAAGCAGGAGAACGACTGGAGAATGACCGGAGAATGAAAAATTCTAGGTCAAAATAGACGATTTGGAAAGTGAGATGAAAGGGAGAATTTTTCTGGTTTGGCTATTTTGACCTAGAATTTTTCATTCTCCAGTCATTCTCCTGCTTTTCACACTCTCTGAATAACCCTGTATGTCTTTATGTAGCATCTGTATCATTGCACATAGAATGCACGTGTGTAACTGTTGCCAGTTCTGGAGAGGTCTTTTCAAAATTTGGGATTTTGTGGGATCACCAATATTATTATGGCATTAATAGGAGAAGCAAAGCCTGTTTCTTCTTGAACACTACAATTAAACTTATCTTTTAGCAGCAATTTTATTGAATTTCTCCATATAATTTGTCATATATACAATAATGACAGTGCAGACACACACACCAACAGCACAATACAAGAAAGATGGCGCATCTAACCCAGATAGGTTGTGTTAATTTTTTATTTTTTACTACATTAATCCTTGTTGCCGTTGTCCCACATCAGTATTGAGACCTTGATAGGTCTTAGGTTTGTAGGTTTGTGTCCTGGTAGTACTTGTCTCACTATGGGTGGGGTCCCTTTTACCTTTTCCACTCTCTCCATTTGTCACCAATGTTTTATAACCCTTTTGGATGTTGCTTTTCTTGGAAATCACCTAATTCTCTTCTGTTTTGGCTCAGACAACAATTGAGCTCTTCCCCTTCACTATTTTATTTCTGAACTCTATTACATTTTTATGAGAATACACTTTGTTTATACAAGAAAAACAACATTCCAGGATGTAAATCGAGAATTAACTATACAGTAGAAATTTTAGCTAAATGAGGTATTTGCCCAATCAGGACTCTGAGCCCTGATTGCCATAGTCTTGCACCTGTCTTGCACCTGACCTGTGGTCAGGTGCAAGGCTGTAGCCAATTACAAGCTTCAGGCCAGTGGAAAAGTGCATTGTGGTCCTTTGTGGTCCATTGTGGTGCATTGTGGGCGAACACGCGGCGAACACGTGGCGAACACGCGGAAATGTTATATGTTCGCCGAACGGCCAATGTTCGAATCAAACTCATGTTCGGATCGAAACGCCAGCCCATCAATAATGGCCAGGAAAGGTAACCGTACGCTGAATTTCACTGTTCGGTTACCGTGCAGGGCCAGATCGGCTCTCTTTGAATAACCCTGTAAATTTTCATGTCAGTCACATATGTTGTCTTCCTAGTAACGCTAGGGTCAGACGAACGCATTTTGTACGGAATGTGCATCTGTGCAGTACGGACGTACTTTCTGACTGACAAGGTAGTGGCCACACAGTCCATTTTTGAGACTGGCGTTATTTTTGACGGATGTAGAAGGGAAAATAAATTAAAATGAAAAAACATTTTGTCCGTCAAAAATGCTGGACATATAAACGCAGTCTGTCTGACCACGTTCCATCACTCACACACAAAGCTATGCGGGCGTGGCGCACTCCGCACGTCCATTCTAGCGGTTTTACGTTCTTGCCTAACTTGCGTCCGTTTGCCGCATCCATTTTGTGTCCGCACTTCTGTGCGGACCTCTATTGATCATAATTTTATGCTACCACGGACGTTAAAATAGGCGGCAACACGGACGTGAACACTGCGCTCTTCTGACCCTAGCCTAATAGACACACACACACAACACTAAATGTTTGCAAAATAAATTACATGACGCCCCATCATATTTATGTAAGCTTTTATATCTACCCTTTCTTTTTTTCTTCAAGAAAGGTAAACAATAGAATGTAACATTTAAAACTGTGGAATATAAACAAATAACATGAGTGTAGCCTAAGGCTAGGGTCAGACGAGCGTGATTTCTACGGACTGTACGTCTGTGCACACGGACGTACGTTAGTACGGAAGACGCAGTAGTGGCCACACAGTCCGTTTATTCACTGATGTATATTTTGACGGATGTAGGTGGGAAAATAAAATAAAAAGCAAAACCATTTTGTCCGTGAAAAATGCTGGACGTATAAATGCAGTCCGTCTGACCACGTTCCATCACTCACACACAAAGCTATGCGGACGTTGCGGATGCAGCGCACTTTGTGCGGCCGTTCTAGGGGTTGTACGTTCTTGCCTGCCTTGCGTCTGTGGGCTGCGGCCGTTGTGCGTCCGCAGTTCAGTGCGGACGTACTTCGTGTGTGGGGCTCCAATGGGCTTTCTGTCATGCTATCACGGACGTACTTTTAGGCGCAATCACGGACGTGAACACTACGCTCGTCTGACCCCAGCCTAAAGCAGGCAGAATTGGAAGTATAATTAAAAATGTATAAATCACTAACAAACGTATATTGTGCTCTGCTAGCATTATCAAATGTCTGCAATGATATATTTTTACTTTATCGCTCAGTCATATCTATAATATATGAAATATATATCATTTAACAGAATTGTTACATTTGTTTGCACTGTCATGATAAGCGTACATGTTTACAACAGAGGGAGAATCATTAAGGATTATTTTCTTCTTTAAATAACTTAATTTATTTTACCTTCTTTAGATTTTGCTGTAACTGTCATCTTTTTTTTGTTATTTTCTCGTTGTGACAGATTTAAATATCTAGGTCACTTATCTGAATGCTTTTGGGAATCTAGAAGTAGTTTAACTTAACCTCATTATTCTTAATGTAGTAATTCCAGGAATTAAGTTCACTTTATAAGTTCTGTACTGAGAAACTTCACCTTTCATTAATTTCTATCGGACATTGTTACCCTCGTAATAAGCCCCCAAGAGATCTCAAAGTGCCTGAAAGATGTTGGGAAAGAAAGCTCCAAAAAACCTTTTGACATTACTAATGTGCTAATGATATGTGTAACAAGTTGAGTTCAGTTGAGCTACTGCAGTATTTGATAAAGCAGACCTGATTCTTTTCTAGGTCACACTATAGTATAATCAAATTCTGTTCCTACATTCATCAAGAATTAATGTATTTTATGATTTAATTGAATAATCTTGTATTAGAAGGAGCAGTTATCTCAGGCGTACCAAGGATCACTTTTCAGTTCATGTGCAAAAATCTCACTTTTTTTTTCCCCGGCATTTAAAGACCGGTCATATTTAATTATATTTTCATTAATCAAACGTAAAGGAAATGTTAATCAAGATTTATGCGCGAATATTGTTCTCCTGATACACGTTATTGCTATTAGAAAATTAGCATGTGAATTAGATTAGATGTGTATTACACAATCTATTTACTGTCTTTCCGAAATGAAATTCATATATTAAATTGTGGTAAATGCACAGTCAATATGAAATATAAGATATCTGCATGGGCTGGAGTGCCAAAATAATGAGAGTTCAGAAGAAGTAGAACAAACTGCAATTTATCAACTTAAGTTCCTTTTTTTATTACTTGACCAAATCTTTGCCTGTTGGAAAGGTCCGTGCTCTAGAAGTATTCTTTCTACATTGTTTCAGCTATATTGTCTACTACACCAAGATACTTTACTGACTAAAAGCACGGTTGCACTGTAAGGCCGGGGTCAGATGAGCGCACTAGGTGCGCCCGTACTAACATGCCTCCCAGTGTCCATCGCAGCATTGTGATGCTACGATGGGGCCGGTCACACTCTGTAGCGCGCGCACAAATTGCACGCATTACAAGCGGATGTGCAGTACGCTTCCCCGTCAAAGTGCTACACGCGTGTTGGACGGGGAAGCAAAGCGTGACCGTCCAAAAGGATATTGAGCATGGAGCACTGAGCGTACTAACTGCGCTCGGCGAGGTGGCCAGACAGGCGTCAGAGTGAAAGGATGTCCACTCTCACAGACGTTCCTTCCACTCTCAAAGATGCTTGTCTGAGTGACCCATTAACTGTATCAAGAACAATCCTAGATATTAGCAGGCTGGCTGCTATCCCAAGTTAAACTATAACTCCTGTTGAGGCTTGGCTTGTGCAGCCACTAGAGTTTCATTAATGCATCCGATACAGGTCAGGCAGCCCTTATCTGGGAGAAGACTTTGAAAAACAAAAGGCAATGAGCAAAATGGGAGCTTATAGAACGTAGGGACTAGTGTCTATCTAGTGTCATGTCCCATGCCGGCGGTACCCGGCACCCGGCAGAGTCCTGCTTGGTGGCAAGGTGCCTAGTGCCGAGTGACGAACAGAAGCCTTGTGGTCACGTGAGACGCCAAGGGTCAGGACGCGACTCGATAACACCGCGACGCCAGGTTTAAAACCCAGCATCTCACTTACTCCTGTGCCCTGAAGTGGTATTCACTTCCCTCAGTGCTTTCTGTGTTATTGGCTATATTGTGTATCGATCTGGCATACCCTGACAACTCTGCTGTGTACCGTACTGGTATTGACTGACAACCCCAATATAGAGACTTTTTACTGCAGATTAAAACAGTTTATTAGATATTATATAAAAACGGGAACATTTTTAACATTGATGCCTATGGGTTTTGCCTGGATAAACCTGCCGAATGAAAACACCAAACAGCAGGGCACTTCGGTAACTTTTCTCTGCTGATCGGTGTTCTCTGAATAGGTTAACCTTTGCTACTCTATGGGGATTTCACTGCCTTCGAACAGGCACAGTACTTGCTGGCAGTTCGCCAAAATTTGGTGAACTGCCTGCTCTCTGAATAGCCAAATGGCCCCGAAATGTCACAATATGGGGAAATTCACTGGTAGGTGACATTTCGGGGCCAGATCGGCTCTCTCTGAATAACCTCTTTATATTTAATCTGTTATTGTATTTTTACATAAACATGGTCATGTTTGGTATCATTGGAAAGGCCATATCCTAGCCTTTTCACTGATACCTTGTATGTTACTCTAGCCTGTAGGTCTCTGGAGATACATGGTATAACTTATTGTAAATTGCTCCTTTTATTTTTTTCTTCTTTTTTTTACAGATCACGGTTTCCCCTGTGGAAGGTGTTTGTAGGCACATGCATACTATGCCTAATTATAAATCCATCTCTGGGGTTGCAAGTGCCTGGCTGAACAGACTGAGTGACATGGGAGGGTGGATGATGCAAGCCTGAATTAATCCTTCTTGGCAAAATGTTTCTGATTTATTGTGTCCTCAGGTACACATGATATCCCCTACTTTAATGTGTACAGTTATTACCAAAACATTATAAAAACGTTTTTAACAATAATATGCCAGTGTTTTGATTTGCGATGATATAATTTATTCTAAGAGTCCTGACAGTGATCTAATATTTCTGGTTCAAATAATGAACGTGATACACAAAATCTTACTCCAATGACCTTTTCCTCTTTATTTATTCCAAGGCGTTGATCGGAGGTTCAAATTAGATATTCTTTATTTTAGACTTAATTTATCTATAGTTCATGAAGTTACTTTTGTTGAAATCATGTACTGCAAGCTTATGCTATGCAGTTTTCCTACAGCAAAGAAGTGATCAATCATGTGCAGTCAGTAGTTATTTATCTTGTGCTCACCACCCTTCTACTCAATGAAGGATCACTTGATGTATTAGATAAATGCTTACATTTACAAAAATAATATAAGTAAATGTAAGAATAAAAAAAAAACAGATTGCCTTTTATATTAGACGTAGGATGTAAAGCCAGTGGCTATGCCAGCATTATTTTAGATTTTGTTATATTGTATACATTTCTTTGTGGAAACAAGTCTAACAATTGAGTAATAAAGTAAAGAACATCCTAATAAACCCATTTTAATATAATGCAGTGGTTCCCAACCACGGTCCTCAAGTACCCCCAACAGGTCAGGTTATCCAGATATCTGAAGCACAGCACAGGTGATATGATTTGCGGCTCAGTGATTGCAGGATTCAGTCTGCATTTCCCCAAGGTGATCCTTAAAAAAACCTGGCCTGTTAGGGGAACTTGAGGACCAGGGTTGGGAACCACTGATATAATGTATAACGCTTTTTAATTGTAGGTATTTAAAATATTTTTTCACATAAAGTCTTAGGTGTTAAACTAAACTCCTTTTTAAAATATTACAATCATATGAGATTTTTCTCTGATGCATAACTTGTGGCAATTTGTGTCAAAGGTAGTCATAACTAAGCAATGTCAAATGAAACCAATTTTATTCATCTGATTCATGCGAGTGAGGGGTTCCTCTTACAGGTAATAAAGGATTCAAAACATTAGACAATAATGAAGGTAAATTAACCAAAAAAAAATCCTACATAGGTGGTAAATATATATGGTGCCCCATATACTGGTACCTCTCTTCGTAGTATCAAGCGATTGTCATTCCATTGTTGGACACTGAACAGTGATCTTGTTAAGTGCTGTGGAATCTTTGGTGTTATTATATATATATATATATCATGCTACAGTGGAAAGGTTGCACCAATGGCGTAGCGTGGGTTGTCAGCGCCCGGGGCCAGCCAAGAATTGTGCCCCCCCCAACCTGTGGACACGTTATCGATATTGCCCCAGCTCACACATGGATATGCC
This sequence comes from Leptobrachium leishanense, assembly GCA_009667805.1. Classification (NCBI taxonomy): domain Eukaryota; kingdom Metazoa; phylum Chordata; class Amphibia; order Anura; family Megophryidae; genus Leptobrachium; species Leptobrachium leishanense. Next base: position 31,890,414 of record CM019071.1, on the reverse strand, counting down.
CCAGCTCACACATGGATTTGCCCCAGCTCATGGATATGCCCCAGCTCACACATGGATATGCCCCAGCTCATGGATATGCCCCAGCTCACACATGGATATGCCCCAGCTCATGGATTTGCCCCAGCTCATACATGGATATTGCCCCAGCTCATGGATTTGCCCCAGCTCACACATGGATATTGCCCCAGCTCACACATGGATATGCCCCAGCTCACACATGGATATTGCCCCAGCTCACACATGGATATGCCCCAGCTCACACATGGATTTGCCCCAGCTCATGGATATGCCCCAGCTCACACATGGATATGCCCCAGCTCATGGATTTGCCCCAGCTCATACATGGATATTGCCCCAGCTCATGGATTTGCCCCAGCTCACACATGGATATTGCCCCAGCTCACACATGGATTTGCCCCAGCTCACACATGGATATATTGCCCCAGTTCACACATGGATATGCCACAGCTCTCACATGGATTTGCCCCAGCTCATTGGATATGCCCCAGCTCACACATGGATATGCCCCAGCTCTCACATGGATTTGCCCCAGCTCATGCATTTGCCCCAGCTCACACATGGATATGCCCCAGCTCACACATGGATTTGCTCCAGCTCATGGATATGCCCCAGCTCTCACATGGATTTGCCCCAGCTCACACATGGATATTGCCCCAGCTCACACATGGATTTGCCCCAGCTCATGGATATGCCCCAACTCACACATGGATATGCCCCAGCTCACACATGGATATTGCCCCAGCTCACACATGGATATGCCCCAGCTCACACATGGATTTGCCCCAGCTCATGGATATGCCCCAGCTCACACATGGATATGCCCCAGCTCATGGATTTGCCCCAGCTCACACATGGATATTGCCCCAGCTCACACATGGATTTGCCCCAGCTCACACATGGATATATCGCCCCAGCTCACACATGGATATGCCCCAGCTCACACATGGATATGCCCCAGCACACATATGGATTTGCCCCAGCTCATGGATTTTTCCCAGCTCATGGATTTGCCCCAGCTCACACATGGATATGCCCCAGCTCACACATGGATATGCCCCAGCACACACATGGATTTGCCCCAGCTCATGGATTTTTCCCAGCTCATGGATTTGCCCCAGCTCACACATGGATATGCCCCAGCTCACACATGGATATGCCCCAGTTCACACATGGATATGCCCCAGCACACACATGGATTTGCCCCAGCTCATGGATGTGCCCCAGCTCATGGATTTGCCCCAGCTCACACATGGATTTGCCCCAGCTCTCACCTGGATATTGCCCCAGCGGCAGCCAGCTCATACATGGATATTGCCCCAGCTCCGGATCCAGCAGGGGTTGAGGGGGCCCAGATGCCGGGCAGCGGGAGTGCCTGCCCGGTCCTGAACAGCGTGTGAGTCCGTCCGTGTTGAAGGGGAGGTGGCTGCGTGCGTGCGCAGGTCACGCGGTCCGGCCAGTCAGGTGGTACAGAGACTCAGTACCACCTGATTAGCTGGACCATGTGACCTGCGCCTGCACGCAGCCGCCTCCCCTTCAACACGGACGGACTCACTGTTCAGGACCGGGCAGGCACTCCCGCTGCCCGGCATCTGGGCCCCCTCAACCCGCGGGCCCTTGGGTGGCGCCCGAGGGCCCGGCGGGTCAATACGGGCCTCAAGTTTTAGGGGCTCAAATTTCTTTTGAAATTATGCGCCCCTAAGAAAACTGCGCCCGGGGCCACGGCCCCCCCAGCCCCCCCACGCTGCGCCACTGGGTTGCACTGAACAAGCAATAACAGCGGGTGCATTTAAGACAGTAATAGAGTATACAAAGAAACGGCACTCCATATAAATGAACACATTCCTTCAATTCATTGCATTTCAAAAATCACCATTTTTAAAAGTTCAATCACCTGAGGGAATAAATGATGGGAACTTAGTTCACAAAATATGATCATACCCCATCATTGACAGGTCCTATCTAGCTTGACCGAATCTGCATTTACAGGATCAACTCACATGCTGGAGGCACAATCCTTCCTGGAGCTCCCAAGCAACTCAAGGCCTTTATAGGCAGCCGAGATGGAACACACCAGTGAAACAGGGAGGGGTGCATACCGAATACAATATAATAAAATGTGGGTAATGCACTGCTGATGCAAATGTTGGTTGGTGCCAAAATAGTTGGTACCGGAGATAAAAATGCATTTCCCCGCTAGCTGTACGGCTTCATCAATTATCAACTGTTTACAATTCAAGGTTAGTCTTTTATTGGTAGTTGGTTTCTGTGGGCGCCGCCATCTTGGGTGTGTTTGGAAGGCTCCTGCCCGTTCAGCGGGTGTCGCTGCCTCACTTTTATGATCTTTAATGACATACTTACGGTATGGCAGACATCTTTGCTCTGACAGCCATGTTATTGGAATCTAAATATGGTGGCCCTTGTTTTAGATTCCAAAAAATGCTTCCTGGCTAATATATGTCAGTGTCCATATATGATCTTACTTCATAGTGGTATATAGCCTAACTTGGAAACCTGTTATACATATAGTCATTAAAGGTGTGTATTAGCAACAGAGATATCGTGGTGGAGGTGGCCATATTGTCAGAGCCCCAGGAGTTTCTGGCCGCATATCTATATACTGCTTTCACTTTCTATTCCTATTGGGTCTCATCTTAATATCAGGGGCCCTGTAGCCAGTGGGAGTATTACTAGTCATCGGTTCTCTGGTGTAAATCTGGGGATGCAAAGCACTTATACGTTACTGGGTATTTATTCTGTGAATCAGATTCTAATTGTAGTATATGTGGAGATAGGAGGTGACTGACAGGGTCCCCTCATATCAAGGAGGGGGAGGATGTGGGACGAAATGACAGAGCACTTAGGGCAACAAAAAGTTTGCCTAAGAGGGTGGTCGAGGGGGGATAGGAAGACTTTTTTGGACAATGAGATTTAAACTACAGTCAGGTCCAGAAATATTGGGACATCAACACAATTCTAACATCTTTGGCTCTATACACCACCACAATGGAGTTGGAATGAAACAAACACAATGTGCTTTAACTGCAGACAATCAGCTTTAATTTGAGGGTATGTACATCCAACTCAGGTGAACGGTGTAGGACTTACAGCAGTTTGCAGATGTGCCTCCCACTTGTTAAGGGACCAAAAGTAATGGGACAATTGGCTTCTCAGCTGTTCCATGGCCAGGTGTGTGATATTCCCTCATTACCCCAATTACAATGTGCAGATAAAAGGCCTAGAGTTTATTTCAAGTGTGCTATTTTCATTTGGAATCTGTTGCTATCAACTCTAAAGATGAGATACAAGAGCTGTCACTATCAGTGAAGCAAGCCATCATTAGGCTGAAGAAACAAAACAAACACATCAGAGAGATAGCAAGAACATTAGGTGTGGCCAAAACAACTGTTTGGAACATTCTCAAAAAGAAGGAACGCACCGGTGAGCTCAGCAACACCAAAAGACCCGGGAGACCAAGGAAAACAACTGTGGTGGATGACTGAAGAATTCTTTCCCTGGTGAAGAAAACACCCTTCACAACAGTTGGCCAGATCAAGAACACTCTCCAGGAGGTAGGTGTATGTGTGTCAAAGTCAACAATCAAGAGAAGACTTCACCAGAGTGAATACAGAGGGTTCACCACAAGATGTAAACCATTGGTGAGCCTCAAAAACAGGAAGGCCAGATTAGAGTTTGCCAAACAACACCTAACAAAGCCTTCACAGTTCTGGAACAAGACCCTATGGACAGATGAGACCAAGATCAACTTGTACCAGAGTGATGGGAAGAGAAGAGTATGGAGAAGGAAAGGAACTGCTCATGATCCTAAGCATACCTCCTCATCAGTGAATCATGGTGGTGGTAGTGTCATGGCGTGGGCATGTATGGCTGCCAATGGAACTGGTTCTCTTGTATTTATTGATGATGTGACTGCTGACAAAAGCAGCAGGATGAATTCTGAAGTGTTTCGGGGCAATATTATCTGCTCACATTCAGCCAAATGCTGCAGAACTCATTGGACGGCGCTTCACAGTGCAGATGGACAATGACCCAAAGCATACTGCAAAAGCAACCAAAGAGTTTTTGAAGGGACAGAAGTGGAATGTTATGCAATGGCCAATTCAATCACCTGACCTGAATCCCATTGAGCATGCATTTCACTTGCTGAAGACAAAACTGAAAGGAAAATGCCCCAAGAACAAGCAGGAACTGAAGACCGTTGCATTAGAGGCCTGGCAGAGCATCAGCAGGGATGAAACCCAGCGTCTGGTGATTTCTATGCGTTCCAGACTTCAGGCTGTGATTGACTGCAAAGGATTTGCAACCAAGTATTAAGAAGGGAAAGTTTGATTTATGATTATTATTCTGTCCCAGTGGCGTCACTAGGGTTGGTGTCCCCCGGTGCGGTAACTTATGGTGTCACCCCCCCCCCCCCCCGAGTTTTACGGATTTTTTTTTAACTACTAAATCAGTACTCCCATATAACACTGAATGCTCATACACACAGCGCACATTACTGAGACGTTTATTGCTGTGGAGCTCTCTCATATGCTCACACAAATTTTTGCCAACTGCCAGCAAGTACGATGCCTGTTCGAAGGCAATGAAAGCACACATGGATATATATTGCCCCCAGCAGCTCTGGATATATTGCCCCCAGCAGCTCACCCATGGATATATATTGCCCCCAGCAGCTCTGGATATATATTGCCCCCAGCAGCTCACCCATGGATATATATTGCCCCAGCTCACACATGGATATATTGCCCCAGACCAGCTCACACATGGATATATTGCCCCAGACCAGCTCACACATGGATATATTGCCCCAGACCAGCTCACACATGGATATTGCCCCAGCTCTCATGGATACTGCCCCCAGCTCTCATGGATACTGCCCCCAGCACACATGGATATTGCCCCAGCTCCTCTCATGCATATAATGCCCCAGCTGCCCTCATTGATAATGCTCCAGCTGCTCTCATTGATTTTGCCCCAGCTCCTCTTATGGATATGCCCCAGCTCATGGATATGCCCCAGCTCATGGATATACTGCCCCAGCTCAAGGATATACTGCCCCAGCTGCTCTCATGGATTTTGCCCCAGCTCATGGATATGCCCCAGCTCATGGATATTCCCCAGCTCATGGATATGCCCCAGCACATGGATATTGCCCCAGCTGCTCTCATGAATTTTGCCCCAGCTGCTCTCATGGATTTTGCCCCAGCTCATGGATAATGCCCCAGCTCATGGATATGCCCCAGCAGCTCATGGATATGCCCCAGCTCCTCATGGATATTGCCCCAGCACCTCATGGATTTGCCCCAGCGGCTCATGGATTTGCCCCAGCTCCTCATGGATATGCCCCAGCTCACCTCATGGATATTGCCCCAGCACCTCATGGATTTGCCCCAGCACCTCATGGATTTGCCCCAGCTCCTCATAGATTTGCCCCAGCTCACCTCATGGATTTGCCCCAGCTCACCTCATGGATTTGCCCCAGCTCCTCATGGATTTGCCCCAGCGGCTCATGGATTTGCCCCAGCTCCTCATGGATATGCCCCAGGCCCCCATGGATATGCCCCAGCTCACCTCATGGATATGCCCCAGCTCACCTCATGGATATTGCCCCAGCACCTCATGGATTTGCCCCAGCACCTCATGGATTTGGCCCAGCTCACCTCCGCCGCGTGTTCGCTCCTTTGGACGCTCGCAGGGAGCGAACAGGCGGCAGAAGGTGAAACACCAGCCCTTAGGGTGACGGTGTCACCCTAAGGGCGGGTGTCACCTGGTGCGGGCCGCACCCCCCGCCCCCACATTACGACGCCACTGTTCTGTCCCATTACCTTTGGTCCCTTAACAAATGGGAGGCACATCTGCAAACTGCTGTAAGTCCTACACCGTTCACCTGAGTTGGATGTACATACCCTCAAATTAAAGCTGACAGTCAGTCTGCAGTTAAAGCACATTGTGTTTGTTTCATTCCAACTCCATTATGGTGGTGGATAGAGCCAAATATGTTAGAATTGGGTCGATGTCCCAATATTTCTGGACCTGACTGTATGAGAAGTATGAGTAGTGCCGCCACAAGTATCACCTTCTGGAATCCATAGGAAGAAGCGGTATCAGTTAGCACCAGCTTCGAGCTGTGGTTAACTTTATAGTTACCGCAGCAGTGTGGTAATTAGCGTTAGAACGCTTGTTACAGATTGCGCTCCCCATGTTAAGCATAGGGAGCGTAAAGTAAGCTCACGCAAAAGAGGGAAATCATGGATGCGCTAATGGATTTTTCAACCCATTAGCATTTGGGATGCAATATGGGGGGCCATGCGTTATACAGTCACTTAACCTAGTGTTAACGCTCACCTAGCTGAGAGCCAACGCTAGCGTTAAGACGGTAATAGGGCCCAATGGCTCCAGTAAATTTACAACAGCTCTGGTTAAGTTAATACCAATTTTGGATTAGGGCCCATTCTGTATAATAGCAGTAAAACACATTAGGAATGTGATAATGATTGATCTAGTGACTAGCAGCTGGTAGAATAAAAAATCATGGCTGCTGGTGTCGCTGCGTGGTGTGGGGGAAACTCTTCCACTTCTCCAAAGTTTTCTGCTAGATCAGGGCAAAAAGAAAGGGGGGGCACTCCTCACAGCCTGGCATCTTTAAAACAATAAAGTTGTCAGGATGAGTAGAGTGTCCCTTTAAAGGTTTGTTATTATTTAGTTTGTAAGTAATAAATGTAACATTTGTGCACCCCCAGTCCATGGGCTGTGCATGCCTATAGAGGACGCTGTGGTAGAAAAACATTCTAAAAGGCACAGTAAAACATAATACACATAGCATGCAGAATAAAAAGAAACATATAAATTAATTATAACGAAACTAGTAGTGTCTTTCATTCAATGTTCACAGTAGGAAAATACATATTTTTGCACCTACTAGTAATATGTTGTCAATTCATTCCATTCGTTTTTATTAGCTTTTATCAATAGATTTGGTCCCATTTGGTTTTTCTTTTTGCATATATTAACATTTTGCTTTTTAAAAGATCAACCTTATTAGCGTATATAGAAACAAATTCCGTTTTTAATTATTGAGCAGCAACAGTTAAAAAGCTCTCTTTAGTAGAATATCTGTCTACACTTTGCTCAAGGGGAAAAAGAGTTGAGATATTCTTTATTTTTCCAAAAGTTGTGGAGTTTTTCTTTTAATAAACTATTCCTTCTGGTTAGAGAGACATGGCATTCAATCTCTTGAGCGCAGCCAATTCTATTCTTCAAATACATTTAGCCCTGCATGGAACTTTATTTCATGTCGCTGGTGCATCAGGATACAAAGTGTCAAATGTTAATTTGGTAGGTAAATCAAATCTGTCCAAAATCATTGGACACACTAATACTGTTTCATGCGTATTTGGCTTCCTATCCTCATACATCAACATCATTATTTTTAATCTGTTAATATGTTCTCACTCCTGAAATGGCTTATGTGAAATTCATTGTCAATAATGTGAGTATTTGAGTAGAGATAATAACTGAACTGAATAATCATTTATTATAGATGAACCGTCATGGAAGAATTATCCGCATTCCTCAATTCTCACACAGCTGGCAAGGATGTCTCATTTTTTTTCTGCTTCTTCAATACAGAATCAAAAGAACGAGTAATATATTCCCCCATTAGTCTCCCTCATCAGTCTTTTGAGGTATAATTCAAAGAGCCTACGGAGATCTGAAATATGGTTTAAAAATATATAATTTATGTTGTACCTTTTAAAAAGGTAATCTAACGTAACTGCCATTATTGGATTTCACTGTTATGACATTAAATTCATAACAATATAGAGAATATTTTATAAATGCGGAGCGGTAAAGGAAAGAAATGTGATTATTCTGAATAAGTTTTAGATTTCACATGCGTAAAATCCACCTCGGTTGCAAATTTGCCTATCACTTTTGAATCATCGCTGGCTATGTCGACCTTATTTTAGGACCGGGTTACCCATATCACGTCTTCAAGCAATTTTACTTAAATACATGATTTTGCACAGGAACCTACACGTTAGTGCTATGCCTGGCAGTTCTGAAAAAAATATCTATTTAATTAAAGAGGTCACAGAGTGTGAAATTTCTCTTGAAGTGGTTGAAGTCTCAGTTTATGCGTTGAGCGTGGGTGTGAGATCTATGTTTGGATGTTCCCACAGAACGTGGAGAGAACTGTGACAGGATAAAAGAGGGTATGCAGGGGCAAGCATAAAAATGTGAAAGAAAGAAAAGAAGCAAAGGAATGGCGGTACGAAGATGTTTTATTAGCCAGCTACACTCAATTTGAGATCAGAAAGGATGTCTAAAGATCTGAAAATGGAAAGCCAAGCCCATAATTTCCATACAACCTGGTGAACAGAATCGTTATTACTTTTTTATTGTGTGTGTGTGTGTGTGTGTAATTCTCTTTGTGTTACATGAATAATGGGAGATGAGAGGTTTGTCTCTCAATGTCACATTATTTTTTGTCAATATGTAGAAAAAGCTGCTCCATATTGGCGAAACGCGTCCTTCTGATTAATGTGCAATGTCTTTTTAAACGTTTATCATACTTTGCTGGGTTGATGAAAGCAATGTATACAAATTTTTTTTTTCAATCTCCATAACATGTCCCCACTTGGATTACTAATACATACTGCTTACAGCTGCACTATTACTGTACAGCAACATTGGTGTCACTGTTTGTATTTGTGTTAATAGAGGTTGTTACTATTGTTGCAGATGACTGTAGTTACATTTGTTTTGGTTATTCTTGGCATAGAGGATGAGGACTCACTGAGGATTTTTTGATCTTTCTGCTTTCTGTATCGTCTGTTGCGTGGTTATCACTAAAGCAGAGCTTTCCAAACGTTTCGTGTTGGTGACACACTTTTTAGATATGCATCATTTGTTGACACGGTAATTCAGTTTTCAAACTCAGTTTAAACTAACTCGTTATAATAGATACGGACAGGCATTGCAACAACAAAATATATGGGGACACAACATATCTCATGAAACGTTTACATTTATATTTTTTTAAATATGATTTGTAATTATTATAATTATTGTTATAGTTATTATTAACTGATTTATAACCCTTTCACTACCGAGATCAAGATTATCTCAGGCTTCAAAGGCACCATCTGGCGCCCCGATCGAGATATCTCGATCTGCAAATCTGCAGCCCAAAAGCAAATGAAATTAATTTGTTGGAAACAAATTTTGTTTGCTTTTGGGCTTCAAAAGGTGCCTCCAAGGTTATAGTCCTGTGGGCATAATGTCCACAGATCTTACATTGTGCAAAATTGACTGATGATGCCCTTACATTGGGATTTCAGCAGCAGATACAGGGGGGGGGATATTGAGCTGCATCTGAAACAGCTTAACTCAATTTGGCAGTAGATGTGCCATCTATTGACCAAATAGGTTAGAGTATAGAAATTCAATGGGAATGTGCCCAAATATTTCTTACTGTATAATTAGTTAAAAATGATTTTACAAAAAACTACTGGTTTCTAACAATGTTTTTTGGAAAATCACTTGGTAGTGAAGGGGTTACTACTCACACTCTGTCCCCCCTTCTGTGCACATTCTGTCCGTCTTTTCCAATGTCTTCCTCTCTACCCCCTTTCATCCTCTTCCTCCCCTTCTCATGTCCATTTTCTCCCCTCCCTTATTTCCATGTAAAGTCTTCCCCCTTTGAAGTCCATTTACCCTCCTTTATCATATCCATCTCCCCTTTAATCATGTCCCTCTCCCTCCATCCTTTTCATGTTCATCTCCCCCTTATCATATCCATCTCCCTCCATCTTTATCATGTCCATCTCCTTCCATCCTTTTCATGTCCATCTCCCCCATATTATGTTCATCTCCCACTTTATCATGTTCTTCTCCCCCCATCCTTCCACCTTCCTTTGCATGGCCTTCTTTGAGCCAGCAAAAGGTGGGCTTTGCTTCCGTCTGCGGCAGCATGGAGAGCTGGGAGGAAGTGATGTCATATAATCACTTCCTCCCAGCGCTGCTGTAGAGTAAAGGCGACTGGCTGGGAGGACAAGGGGTCCTAGCGACTCCCAAAGTCACGGTGGCGGCATGGGCGGATGATCGATGCTCCGCGTTAATGCATCACAGCCTCAATTATTTGCCCTACTCCCTAGCAGTGGGACACACCAAAAGAGTGCCACCAACAAACTAATGTGCTGCGGCACACCATCTGGAAACCTCTGCACTAAGGAATGGAAGGGAATTCTCCTCTCCCTGACTATATCCCCATTTTAATACTTTGGAGGTTATCCACTGTTATTTTCCTATTTAACCTTGTATTTTAATTCAGACTTATTTGGTTTACGTGCAGAGTATTTATTTGTGCTTTTTTCCCTTTGGGGTTATATTTTGTAAGAGTGGGATTTATTTCGGGCTCTCCGTGTTGACGGCTATGGCTGTTATCAGATAAGATTGTTTGCTGTATTGTAGCAAGATAATACATGTGGCTTCACACAGTTATACATTTTCCATTTTCATTCTGTATTTTTAGAGATGTGTGTATGTATGACTTTTGTGTTGCTTTGGGGTATTAATATTGATATATAATAAAATGTGATTTTATCTATTGTGTCAGGAATATTTATAGTATGCTATTGGTATTCTAGGGAATTGCATTTGCAGGTCCCCAGATGTCTGCTGTGTTAATATAGAGGAGGATTCATTCAGCATTAAGGAAAGTAGAGATCTTTGAGTAATGCAAAATATGTTGGTCACTAAACATGTTAAAATAGATAATATGAAATGTGTTAATACAAAAAGTTATACATTGTTATAGTAATTTTACATATACAAAAATTCAGTTTGTACATTTGAAATTTAACATGCATATAAGTAGTTATTAAATGCTTTGCAATACCATGATACAAAATAAAGTCTGTGGGCACAATGGCTTTCAAGACGTTGACCCTTGTCGGCTTATAGATAATAGTCTATGGGTCAGATATATCAAGCAGTAGCTATAAGAAGGGCCTTACTCTATGTTAGTGTACATTTTGTACAGGCAGGGCCGAAACAAGATATTATGCCGCCTTTTCCAAGGATGAAATGCTATCCCCCACACCATAACCACGCGCACCAAAACACGCACGTGTATCACAGAGCTCCACAGCAATAAGTCTATCAGTAATGTGTAGTGTGTATGAGCATATCAGAGCTCCACAGCAATAAAATGCAAAGTAATGTGCAGTATGAATGAGTGTATCAGAGATCCACAGCAATAAAATGAAAAAATAATTATAGATTATTAAAATAAATTGTATATTAAAGTAATCACAGTAAATTTAAATATTAAAATACATATTAAAATATACTAAAATAAATTTAAATATTGAAATCTCAAATTACATATTAAAATAAATAGTATAAGAAATATATTTAAAAAATTATACTATAATAAATTTAAATATTAAAATAAATATAATACTGACCTCACTCACACACACACCTCGCTCTCACATGCTGACCTAACACACTGACCTTTCTTTGTCTCTTCATGGTGTGGCGTGACAGTCTTAGAACTGCCAGTGAGTCAAGTCATAAGGAGGCATATGGTATACGGCGCACCCTTCTGACATCTTTGGAGGTGGCCAGCCACCATCTAGGAGGACCTGCAGGAGAGAGGGATGGAGCACAGGATTGGGAATATTGGCATGTATTTTAAAGATCCAAATCCCCATCAAAACAAGTGTCAGGGATTTTAATTTTTCACACTGCCTTTCCTGCCTTATAATAAGTGCCTGCCCTTGCCAAAACAGCCATGGCCTCTGACAGGGGTGGCAAAATGCCGTCCCTGTCAAAGTGCCACCTGGAGCCATGGCCCATGGATGGGACGGCCCTATATACAGGGTAATGTTGTAAAATATGGGACTATCCTAGTACAAAACTATCATACATACCTGCTTGACTAGCTGGTCATATGGGTTACAAAAGGTATGTGCAACAACATTTCTATAAAATAGCTACTATAAGTGATCATCAGGAGAAATAGGAAGGAAAATTTACAGGGATTTTAAGTCTGTATAACCCACGGCTTACGATAGCAAAATAAATGTTCTGCTTTCATATACCAATGAAATCACAGATGAAACCAACAAAAACATATTTTAGAAACATTTTGTGATTTGAATACCTCTGCACAGCTCTTCATCACTGCCTCTGCTATTGTAAGATCAACAGATATCAGAGACAGTGGCCAAATTAACTCCGGGATGGATCAGAACTTCTCTTTGGAAAAGGTTTTCAAAGGTTCCAGCAAAAGCCATTTCATTGACTAACGCATAAGCACTTTTCTCCTTGAAGAAAAGGGAACTTGAGGGGAGGATCAAAGTACTTTATAGTTATAGAAAAGGGTGTTTATTGATGAAGTATGACATTTCATTTTATTTCACTATAGCACATTTAATGTTAATACACAGGTAGACTATCACAGTATTCACTCTGCAGATGTATCATTTTATTATTTACCCTCTTATTTTACATTTTCTTACTGTTAAATTACCAACATTACATTTCATTTGTCATTCGGTACATTCTAATTCTTTGGAAAAATTACTGTTATTATTTTTTGTCTATTATTTATTTATTTTTTACATGGAAGCCTGTTTCATTGTCAAGAGATTGGTATTTTTTTTCACAGCTCCTAATAGCTTGGAAAAAGTATTGTATTATTGTATGTCATATCAATAACAATTTTCGATTATCCTTTTTTCACATTTACATTTTTAACTCTCTTTATTTTTAATGGAATGGAGCCCCATATTTCGAACATAATGAACAAATAAGCAAACCAAAGGTGCTTTATGTATTTTTGCAATAGGAATTGATTAAAAAAAAAGATTATTTCGAACATATGTATATAAACTGACAATTGTTAAGCTTTAATTTTCCTCAATATCTTCTAACTCCAACAGTGCCCGTCCGCCTCTTATTTTATACCTTCCATTATATATAATTCAGATAATGGCACTTAAACTATTCCCTCATTTAGATACTCGAGTATACCGCTAGATTTTGGTGACAAAAATGTACCTTAAAATTGGAGGGGTCGCGTTATATTTGAGACATCTGCATCGCATGTAAAAAAAACAACAACAAAAAACGTGCCTTGCTTTGGATCCCAAGTCTCCTGGAAATTCCGGTAGTCTCGCTGAAGTGAATGTGGGCTCCCTGATGCTTTCAAATAGTTCAGGAACTCCCCAGATTCAGGAGAAGTGGGATCCATCACGGACAGAGGGCACGGTCAGTATAAACCAATCATTCATCTCGTTTGCCTCCGTCGACCATCTAATCGCTAGTAAAGAAGACGGATGGCCGGCGGCTTCACACTTAGTAACAACTGCAATCATTCTAGAGTAGAGCAACCTGGCTTGAGGGGTAGCCTGACTGTGTTAAGAGAACCTGGAAGGATTTTATTTATTTACCAGTAAAGAAAAATGTTGTTCCTCGCGTTATATTCGAGTCTTGAGTATTCTCTCATTTCCATAATAAATCTCTATCCATAGCGTTATATTCGGGTCGCACTATACTCGAGTATCTACGGTAGTACCCTCAATATCACATCACATATTAACATTTTCCAAATATTCCCCTTTTTAATAGTTCCACTCCTACTTAAAAGTTCTCCCAAATTTCACATTAGATAATAGCGCTGGCAATAAAATATTGTAACATTTCTTTACAACACCACCCAGAACCCAATCTCACCCTAAACCTCCGGTCACTAGAAAGGCTGGGCAATTCTAATGAATAGACAGACACAATACGCAAGGTCAGACAATAACCCAAGATCAATACCAGAGGTCGATAACACCGAGAGTAGTCGTACAGGCCAAATATCAGAAACGACAGAAATCAACAGTCGTAAGTAACAGTCAAGGTCGGTACACAGATGCTTAAACATGTAACGCACACTCTCAGGTACAAAGGACCATGATAGTGCATAACTCAGATTGCAAGTTGGGTTCATATTGTGTTCTACTTTTCCCTCATAGCTGTCAAATCCGAGCACCAAAACATCAGAGAATGATGCAGATGTAATGACTCTGTACCGCCTGACACCAGAAACAAAATCACTGGCAGTCTTCTCGGCCAGCATGGAGGAGACGATGTCAAAACAAAAAGCTAAGGATCACCTGGACAACACAGACACATGTAACGTAACAAATAGTCACTAATCATGCACCAATAGCCCCTCCCTCCAACTTGACTTTACCATGTACCGTCCCCTATATCCTCTCAGCAAAACCACCACGAACTTCTACTATTTTAGTAGTGCTAACTATACTCTTCCCTTACTTAGTAAAAGTCAGTTGAACAGACCCACATCTACACCACCTATCACAATATCGCAAACCTTACCCTGTAGAATGATCAGTCACTGAAAAGGGAATCCTCCAGCTGGTGATGGAGTTGCCAAAGCCATCTTATGCATAACTGGTTATATGACGATACATAGAAAAAAAAAAGAAAAAAAAATGTCGGCAGATAAGAACCTTTCGGCCCATCTAGTCTGCCCAATTACATGGATACTTTACCTGGATTTATCTTTTGTTTAGGATAGCCTTATGCCTATCCCATGCTTGCTTAAATTCAATTACTGTTTTGGCCTCTACCAAATCTACTGTAAGGCTGTTCCATGTATCCACCACCCTCTCAGTAAAATAATGCTTCCTGATGTTACTTTTAAACCTTTGCCCCTCTAATCTAAGACTATGTCCTCTTGTTTTGCCATTTTGTTTCCTTTTAAATATACTCCCTTCCTCTACCTTGTGGATTCCCTTTACGTATTTAAATGTTTCTATCATATCTCCTCTGTCTCGTCTTTTTTCCAAGCTGTACATGTTAAGATCATTAAGCCTTTCCTGGTAACTTTTCTCCTTCAAGCCGTACACCATTTTAGTAGCCCTTCTCTGAACTCTCTCTAAGATGTCTATATCCTTCTGGAGATACGGTCTCCAGTACTGCACACAGTACTCCAATTGAGGTCTCACCAGTGCTCTGTACAGTGGCATGAGCACTTCCCTTTTCCTACTGCTAATACCTCTCCCTACACAACCAAGCATTCTGCTAGCATTTCCTGCTGCTCTATTACATTGACTACTTACCTTTAGATCCTCTGAAATAATGACCCCTAAATCCCTTTCCTCAGATGTTGAGGTTAGGACTGTATCAAATATTCTATATTCAGCCCTTGGGTTTTTACGTCCCAGGTGCATTATCTTGCACTTATCCACATTAAAACTCAATTGCCACAACTCCGACCATTTTTTTAGTTTACCTAAATCATTTGTCATTTGGCTGATCCCTCCAGGAACGTCAACCCTGTTGCAAATCTTTGTGTCATCAGCAAAAAGACATACTTTTCCATTAATACCTTCTGCAATATCACTAATAAAAATATTAAAGAGAATGGGTCCAAGTACTGACCCCTGAGGTACCCCACTGGTAACAAGACCTTGCGCCGAATAAACTCCATTTACCACAACCCTCTGTTGTCTGTCACTCAGCCACTGCCTAATCCAGTCAACAATATTGGAATCCAAGCTCAAAGATTGCAATTTATTGATAAGCCTTCTATGCGGAACAGTATCAAAAGCCTTACTGAAATCTAAATAAGCAATGTCTACTGCACCACCTGTGTCTATTATTTTTGTTACCCAATCAAAAAAATCAATAAGATTAGTTTGGCATGATCTCCCTGAGGTAAACCCATGTTGTTTCTGATCCTGTAATGTATGTGTTTTTAGATGTTCAACAATCCTTTCCTTTAACATGGTTTCCATTAATTTCCCCACTACTGACGTAAGACTAACTGGCCTATAGTTCCCCGATTCCTCCCTACTACCCTTCTTGTAAATGGGCACAACATTTGCTAATTTCCAGTCTTCTGGGACGACTCCCGTTAACAAGGATTGGTTAAATAAATCTGTTAATGGTTTTGCTATTACATCACTGAGCTCTTTTAATAATTTAGGGTGGATCCCATCAGGCCCCATTGACTTATTTGCCTTTACTTTAGACAGCTGCTGTAGAACCTGCTCCTCTGTAAACTGATATGTAAATGTCTCTTTAGTGTTCTCTCCTGAGGTCCCTTTCCTTCCTTTTCTTCTGCAAAGACTGAACAAAAATATTCATTGAGGCAGTCAGCGAGACTTTTATCCTCTTCTACATACCTTCCTTCCTTTGTTTTTAATCTAACTAATCCTTGTTTTACTTTTCTTTTCTCGTTTATGTATCTAAAAAATGTTTTGTCCCCCTTTTTTACTGACTGAGCTATTTTCTCTTCTGCGTGTGCTTTGGAAGCTCTTATAAATTGCTTTGCCTCTTTCTGCCTAATTTTATAGGTTTGCCTATCTTCTTCACTCTGAGTTGTTTTATAATTATTGAATGCTATCTTTTTGTTCTTCACTATTTTGGCCACTTCTGCAGAGTACCACAGTGGTTTCTTCCCTTTTTTGTTTTTGCTAACAAGCTGAATGCAATTTCCTGTGGCCTTCAATAATGCTTCCTTTAAATAATCCCATTTCTCCTGGACTCCCTTTAAACTCCTCCAGTCTGATAATGACTGCTTGACACAAAATCTCATTTTAGAAAAATCAGTTTTTTTAAAGTCTAAAACTTTCGTTTACATGACTCTTACATAGAAATGCTGCTGCCCCTGCTTGGCCCCCCAAAGATACCTTTTGTAAATGAGATTCCATTGATATAACGCCACAGCGCAGATGATTACATTAACACATATACTGGTACATTCATTGTTTTAACGCCTTAGTGACTGGGCGGTTTTACACAAATCCGTCCTTTAGTGACCGCTGCTGTTTTTACGTTTCTGCGCAGTTCGTGTTTAGGTCAAATTTTCCTCTTACTCGTTTATGCAACCCACACATATTATACACGTTTTTTCCTGCGATTAAATGGGCTTTTTAAGAATACCATTATTTCCATCATATCCTATAATTTACTATAAAAAAATATGAAATATGTTGAAAAAATTGTAAAAACACACTTTTTCGTAATTTAATCCCAAAAAAGACCCAGATAAATAGTTTCAAAATTTTGTCCCGAGAATAGAAATACTCAATTTCTACATGTTTTTGCTTTTTAACCCCTTCACTGCTGAGCCAGTTCACCTACGTGCGCTGAGCTCATTCTGGCTGTTTTATGCTCATTATTTTTAGATGACAGCCTAGGTCCTTTTTAACTAAACCCCCCTCAGACAAAAAATGAAACAAAATAAAAATTTAATTTTGGATTATTTTTTTTTAATTATTATTTATTTTTTTAGCTTTTTTTTACACCAAACCTAGTCATGTTTGGTATCATTGGAAAGGTCATGATCAGCCATGATCATCCAAGATGTCAGCCACCTCTGTGTTTAACTCACGACTCCGCGACGAATTGCGCCGAGTCACAATCCAGCAGCAAAACTGTTAACTTTATACACCGATGGAAAGGGGAGACTCTTCCCTTTCCAGCGGTGTAAGAGGTAAGTTTCTAGGTTCCATGGTTGGAGAGATAGAGGGCTCCAAATTCCCCCTGTCCACTTCCTGGTTTTCAATGCGGCGCCGGGGCAGGCGCCTGCTGATGACATCACCACGCAGCGTGGTGACATCATCATGCTCGGGGGCCCCTCTAAAGCAGAGGGGCAGGCTTCCTCCCAGCGAGGGAGGTAAGTATCGGGCGGGAAGGAGGTTAGGAGCCGCTGACGTATTATGTACGTCTGCGGGTCTAAGGGAGACCCGTGGGCAGGATGTACATGGTACGTCAGCGGTCATTAAGGGGTTAATAATCTTATCACACATTTGTGTTCCCCAAGCAAATATTTAATGGAGAATGCCTATCACCCCATGCCTGGAGTTGATATGGTTACCTTTATTATTAAAATGTAGCTAGTATTAATTAGATTACCTCAAAGTTAGAGTAGCGTATTTAGAACATTACTAAATTATCTCAATAAACCGGTGGACGTTTAGAATCTTGTCAGGTACATATCAATTTCGAGCATACAATAGCATCAAATTCTTAAATTCTTTAATAATCATGGAACAAAGCACAGAGCATGTTACATTACATAAAAAAAAACAGATTAGCCTGAGCCATACTGGGAATATTGACCATGAATTATGTCACTAAATAAATTTTGAATGAAAGACAACATGTTATGCATGGTCTTCCTCAAAGAACTTTTAGAACACGTTTTTAGAATAATGTTCCATATTTATTTTGTAGTTATATATGTTAATGGGATGGGTAGGGTTGTACCACGGCTGACTCTTTTTTTTATATATATATATATATTTGCCTATATGACTTCTGGCCCCGTACAAATAGTGGAACTCACCTGGCCCAACTGCCTGGCTCTGGTATCAATGCTGTGGTTTGATGCCCATTCTCAGGATTCCTAGTCAGCTGATGCTGCCATCACCTAGACTGGAATGTTTTCACCTCTGACAAATTGCGTTTCTACTTAAATCACTTTTCTTCTCCTACTAATGCTCGGTTTAAACTTCAGCAAGTAGTTTTCACCACCTCTAGATGCCTAAATGAATTTAGTTGCTGCCCTGTGATTGGCTCATTAGCAATTTGTGCTATCAAGCAATTGAGCAGTTGTACCTAATAAAGTGTCCAGTGAGTGTAAGAACATATACATATCATAGTCTGGATTTCTATGCAGAGGGTATTTTTTCGAATATGCCCCTTGACTTAGGTTACTCTGTGAAGACAATATATTATACCGACAAAAGATGTGATGACCTTTAACAAAAGTAGTTGCAAATGTGCATGACCAGTGGGAAGTGTATTACTAATGGTACTACTCAGTGCTTTTTCTCTGTAAAAATAGGTGGGGGTACTCTCACGTCTGGGGAAAAACTGATTATTATGACTATTTTCATGTCCTCATAAACAATAGTTTTAGTTCACTTAAAGGAAGACACTATAAAAGGGATCCATATTTTTTAATACTGTGTTCCTTTAAATGAGCTACAACTATTGTTGTAACCCTATGGGGTTTATCCACTAAGTGCCTCTATTGCAAGAAAAATCTGTATTGCAGGGCAGTTAGCTGTTTTTTTTTGCAATAATAGCAAAGTTGCAACAATCCAAAAAAGTGAATAATCCCCTAGCATTTGTGAGCACCACAGCAATGAAACTCACAGTTTTGCTGAATATGTATGAACTCCACAGCAATAAAACTCACAGTAATGTGCAGTGTGTATGAGCTCCACAGCAATAAAACTCTCTATCACCTAACAGTGCCAGCTCCTCTGCTCACACCAATTGCCTGACAATCCGCAGCTGTGGCAGATGTGTGTAAACATGCTGCACCCCCCCTCCCCATGCCGTTCAAAGTTTCAGCAGCTGCAGAGAGAGGAGAGAGCAGCCCTCCCTTTTCACTTTCTGGGGAGGGGGGTTATCAGTCCCTACATACACTCCTGACAAACGGAAGCATTCAGGAGCAACATGAGCTGCCGAGCGCTTCCGATTCTCTGCCTGCCACTGCAGGAGGAGGGAGGAGCATCATGCTGGCTGGTGGTGAGGTGCTGGTACTGAGTAGTGAGGTGCCGGTACTGAGTAACCCCGAGTACCCCCTGAAAAAAAACCCTGGTACTATTAATGGCATTGAGAGGGCAGAAAGGCTTTCATTAAAATCTCAAAACGCCCTTGTTTGTGTTGTTTGGGAAGAATTGCACTTAATAGTTACATTATTTCTAGGTTGTTTTTTTCTTCCAAGTATTTGATAAACTCATTTCTTTTGTTTGACTTTTTGGCATTGTGAATTGAGTGTCCTGAAAGCTGCATTTGTTTCTAGATAAACCGAAATAGAAATGTCTATGAAACAATGTTCAAAATGAAAAACTACTTTCCATTTGATCTTATCTTCAGAGCTCAATTTGATAACTCCGGTCAACACACACACAATTATTTGGACACAATGTAGCAATTTCAGTGCTAAAGAAACTATCTGGTCTATGGCACCATGCAATGGGTATTCCAATGTAGGTTTAGATCTTTGATAAACCTTTCCAAATAACCTTTTTTCAACTTTTTTTTTAGTTGGATTAAAGTTAAAAACCCACTATACAAAAGAATATATTTTCAGAAACCTGACATTCCAGGGTATTTTCTCTAGAGATATAGTAACAGTTTATATGTAAACTATTTTTAATCTGTTGGTTAAATTCTGCATTTTATATTTTTTTGAAAAGACACTCATAAACCACAGAAATTCTGTCAAAATTAATCCTAATGTACCGTATTTTTCAGGCCATAAGGCGCACCGGGTTATAAGGCGCAATATCAATGATCGACTGCTAACAGGTTGATTTTCATACATAAAGTGCACCGGGTTATAAGGCGCATTAAATTAAACAAAACTCTGATAAGTCAAATTTTATTCAACTCTTTATTCAACTCTTTCACAATAACCATAAAATGGTCTTTCACAATAACTCTCAACATTGTTCAGTAAAATAAAATACAAAACAATACACTCACTTTTTCAGTTTATTCCTCTACCACAAATCCATCAAATTCTTCATCTTCAGTGTCTGAGTTTAACAGTTGGGCGATTTCGGCATCAAGCACACCCGGATCCCTCTCATCATTATCATCATTATCCGAGTCAGTCTCGTTGCTGTTACTTTGCTGTTCAGTGATAATTCCGGCCTTCCTGAAAGCTTGGATGACACTGGAGACTGATACCTTCGCCCAGGCATCCACGATCCACTGGCAGATAGTGGTGTAACTCGCCCGGCGTTGCCTCCCTGTCTTGGTGAATGTGTGTCCGCCTTCTGTCATCCAATGCTCCCACGCAGCTCCTCCACTTCCATACCATTGATTCATTAATGTTGAATTCTCTCGCAGCTGCTCTATTTCCATGTTGTACTTTGTGACTGATAGCATTGAGTTTGAAATCTGCTTCGAAAGCATGTCTCTTAACAGGAGCCATTTTTGGGGCAGCGGGTATAAAAAATGAATGAATGAATGCACACACCTCCTGACTACGATGGCCATAATGCTCAATCCAAGCAGTGCAGCTTCGTAGCTTACCAAGGCCGTGATAAAACATTTTGACAGATTTTTGAGCGCCGTGTACCACATAAATCAGTTCTAGGTCAGAAAACACAGCCATACATTAGGCGCACCGCATTTTAAGGCGCATTGTCGATTTGTGAGAAAATTTAAGGATTTTAAGTGCGCCTTATCGTCCGAAAAATACGGTAGGCTAACTCAGAAGAGGTTATTCAATAAGCACCGAACTTGCCACCGAATTGCACCGAACATTGAATTTCACCGTTCGCTGCAATTTCGAGGCAGTCCTTCTATTCACTAAACCGTCAATTTACCAAATACATGCAGATCGACCGCAAAATACTGTACAGTTCGGCGACATGGGCGTCTGCAGAAATTTTTCCGGGGGGCGGCAAAATTTTAATGGCATCCATATTCTGCCATTTTGACAATGTCATGAAGGGTACAGTCCTAAAATAAAGCGTAGTAATACGGAGGCTGCGATACATGATGCAAGTCTAATAGAAGAATAATGGTGTAAGTGTCTGATCTGAGTGTTGCATTTTCTAGTCTGTTAACGCTATTCAATGCACCACACAAGTCATTCACCCAGGATCAAGGCACTAAAGGAAGTGCTTTTTTAAGGCCATCTCTGTATACACAGAGCCAGCTCTGTATACACAAACCATGACCCCCCCCCCAGATACTGGCACACACACCAGGCTCCCCACTCCAAATATATAAATATATATACACACACACACACACCAGCCCCCTTCCTACACACACATATATATACATATATTTATACACACTCACCTTCCCTGCATACACATACATAGAAACATAGAAACATAGAAACATAGAAAAATGTCGGCAGATAAGAACCTTTCGGCCCATCTAGTCTGCCCAATTACATGGATACTTTACCTGGATTTATCTTTTGTTTAGGATAGCCTTATGCCTATCCCATGCCTGCTTAAATTCAATTACTGTTTTGGCCTCTACCACTTCAACTGGAAGACTGTTCCATGTATCCACCACCCTTTCAGTAAAATAATGCTTTCTGATGTTACTTTTAAACCTTTGCCCCTCTAATCTAAGACTATGTCCTCTTGTTTTGCTACTTTGTTTCCTTTTAAATATACTCCCTTCCTCTACCTTGTGGATTCCCTTTACGTATTTAAATGCTTCTATCATATCTCCTCTGTCTCGTACATACACACACACATATCTCCTCTCCTCAACCCTCTCCTCTTAGATTGTAAACACTGGAGCAGGGTCCCCTCCCCTCTTAGGACCCTGCTCCAGAGCTTACAATCTTTCTCCTCTTAGATTGTAAGCTCTGGAGCAGGTTCCCCTCTCCTCTTAGATTTTAAGCTCTGGAGCATGGTCCTCTCTCCTCTTTGATTGATTGTAAGGTCTGGAGCAGGGTCCCCTCTCCTCTTAGATAGTAAACTCTGGGGCAGGGTCCTTTCTCCTCTTAGATTGTAAACTCTGGAGCAGGGCCCCCTCCTCTTAAGATTGTAAATACTGGAGCAGGGTCTCCTCTCCTCTTAGATTTTAAGCTCTATACTAAAGATATACTAAAGAACACTTACTGGATACACAGAGGGTGGGGGACCAGAAGACACAGAGGGCAAAAGGCACAATATGATCAGGCGCGGTATCAGAAGGGTTATAACTGGAGAATGGTCAAACCAAGCTGAGGTCAGTGGCAGGCAGCTGGCATAGGAGTAGTCAGTTGCAAGGAGTCCAGAAATGGGGAATGCAAGGAATGTCCAGGAAGGAGGGTTGCAGAGATGAGGTAGTCCTTAATGGAGTGTAGCAATGAGGGGGTCGCAGCGATGATGAGGGGTTCTCGGGATACCAGATGAAGGGTTCTCAGGATACCAGATGAAGGGTTCTCAGGATACTAGATGGTAGTCAGGCAGGTAAGTGCATAGCACACAGGTCAGACTTGCAATGAGATGTTCTATAGCCAGAAAGAACGATGCAGAAGCAATGATTCTGAGGTGAGGCTTGATTATATGGGCATAGCAGGCCCAGCCCACACCTGAGGCTGGAGAGGTGAGGGGAAAATCAGGAACGGATCCCTGAGTGCCTGGACACCAGTCCAGGCAATGGCAAAATCAGGACTGGAACAGGTTTCAGAAAGTGGAACTGCACTTCCCTTGCCTTTTTTCCGGCGTCTGCGGCGCGAACCGTGACATTTTCAGAGTTTCAGTTCAACAGGTTGAAACTTGCGCATCCCATAGGTTTCAATCTAAAAAAGTGTTTTCATGTTCTGCAAAAAGGCTTTTTTACATACATTTTTGTACATTTTTTTTAGACAAAATTTGGGTATCCCAATTTTATATATTTTTTTTATTCTGTCACAGACCTTTCTATTCTTATTTACAAACATTTTAATGCATTTTTATTGGTTTAATCACCTATTAGGAGAATAGAAGAGTTACTTTTTACTTTTTTTTTTGCAATTCGGTGGAAAACTTTTTCACGAGGCTTCAGCGACTCCATCTTCGCTAAGGCGACCATCTAGTGAATAGTGAATTCACTGCACTTTTCGGAGAAATGAAATTGTGAAAGTACACAATCAGTAATTAGCGTTAGGATTGCAAAGTCCTAACGCTAATTACTGTCTGCTGCTGTAACTAAAACGGTAACCACAGCTCGAAGCTGGTGGTAACTCATACCGCTTCTATAGCACGGTATCACAACCCTCCATGAAGTCCTATGGACTCCAGCCGATGATACTCGTGGCGATGCGCTACAGGGTAGGGTAGTGCTTGCGTTACAGCGCAGGCTGTTGAATTAGTGCCTGCCTCGTAATCTGAAGCTAAAACTAAAAATAAGGGGAAACTCGCAGGTGCAGGTTTTTCCAGTTAGCGTCCCCGTTTTAGCGAAGGACAGTGTCATTAGTTTGGAATACATATATATAGATTTCAAACTCAAGTAATATAATGATGCAGCTTTCCAGTGTTATTTACGTTTATCCACTGAGAATTTATTTAACACAAAGCAATATTAAACACATTAAAAACATGTCTTTCAAAACAATTCTTTAATCTCTTTTTTCAAGTGGATCTTGCTCCCAAATGTAATAGTTTTCAGCTTTCTAGATGTATTCATTCTTGAGAGTTGATTTTTATTTACCATGATGCCATAATTCTCACAGGTTCTCCACAATGCTAGTTCAATAGAGTTCATGGATTTAATAGCTGTCTATCTATCCATCCATCTGCATGTATATCTTGTTCTGTCACATATACATATATACCTAAGATACATTTAATAAAGATGATCTTACAGTGTTTAAAACCTTTTCTCAGAAGAAGAGCGGTTTCTTGGAGAGAGGGATTTGCAGTTTCAATCTACAGCAAGTCAAGACAAAAAAAATTGTGGTTCTGGTATCATCCATTCTCCAATGTCCTCTGGCTGCATTGGCTGGCAGATAATTTGCTTGGTGCTGTGACATACATTAGATAGCCCACCCTTCTTCACACAATGTACAGAACGCCTCAAGATCCAGGATTTCCACAGAGAGTTTTGCAATTATTCTCCTGGGAATGTGAGTCTGCGCAAGAGAAGACTTTTTAAAGAAATGGATGCTTCTTGCTTTACAGAGAATAATTACGCAGGTCTTTAAGAACTCTTGGAATAAGTATTGTGAGCTGGGACCCAGAGAACACAGTCTACAGGAACAAATTGTATTATTTTTTTATTTTAAGGTCTGGCAAATAAACAATAAACAAAACCATGTCTCTTTCTGAGCATTGACTAATAAACATATCAACATATGTGCAGCTTAACCACAGACCCTTTTTTCTCACTTTGTAATAGAGAGCTGCAGTTCCTTCCTTCCCCCTCAGGTTTCTCCATTTCCCTGAATTCGTCACTGGGAATGCTTATACCCAGCAGGTGAGGAACTCCCTGTGCAATCCAGAACTCCTGGACTGGACACCTCACCTGCTGAGCTGCATGACAAGTGTGGTGTGGAGCACTGGCCCATCCTACACTCCAAGAGCTTCACCCAGGGACCGCATCCAAACCATTTATTTGTTTTGCGGATCTTTTTAATAGGAAACTTTCACCCTGGGCAATCAGACCAAAGCCCCAACTGCAGGACCATTGGAAAACATATACACACCCCAGGACTATGTCCTGACTTCTGTCACAGATATATATATAGTACATTTATATATCTATCTATATATATATATATATATATATATATATTTAAATAGGAGTAGAAAATAATACAACCAATGTGGGGAAGAGAAAGAAAAAGTCCACAAGAGGGTAACCCTTACTATACAATAAATGTCAAAGACGGACTTCTAATAAATATGTGCAGAAAAAACGGTTTCGCGCCTATTCCCTAATAGGGCGGCTGCGTACACCAGAACTATTCAGCCTGCTTCATATATAAAACATAACAAGAAAAATGGTTGTCATTTGCGCTCACCTCTGTAGCTCCATGCGAAACAAAACATAGAAGTTTTAGTTTACTTGAATGGCCATTATGGTATAAGCTCACCCTCCACATCACAGCACCTCTGGGTCAGGTGTGTCCTACCTGATGAAACCAAAAGCTGCTTTCTAAGCAACCGCATATCCTCATGCTGTTTCTCAGCCATGAGAGAGACTGGTGGCTTTATATTTATACCCTCACCAGGAACAATTCCACTTTGGGATTAAAAATAAAAACGCGGAAAGAGGCAGCAGCAATAATGGCTGGGGATAAAATAAAATATAAATATGTGTAGAAGAAACAGTTTCACGCTATTCCCTAACAGGGTGGATGCGTAGACCAGCCTGCTTCATGTATAAAACATAAGAACGAGGATTGTCATTTGCGCTCATCCCCATAGCTCCATGCGAAGCAAAACACAATCAGAGGTTTTAGTTTATATATGAAGTGTAAGCTCAGCTGCCACGTCAGTCAAAGATATTAACAGTTATGTATTTTCAATGTCCCTGATATATTCCACTGTTGGCACGTTGAAAAACTGGAATCATTGTTTTAATGCCACGTTTGTGTCATATTCTAAATCGGTTCTGGCTGAGCAGCAGGTAAAACGGTTTTACACAATATTTTATGAATCACTCAGTGATGTGAGAAACCTGTTAGCTGAAGTGATAGTTACTTTTGTGAATTCTGTTGAATTAAGCAAATGTGTGTGAAGATAAAGGTCTGAATTTAACTACTGCTCTGTGAAAGTAGAATTTTATATAGGTTTTAAAAAATATACTGCATCACCTGGGGAGGAAGCCGACAATGTGTAAAACTTTTACTGCGGTTATCAAGAAATAGCCTGGCAGTTTGTCTTTTCTTGTGAATTGTTCAAAAAAGTAAGAAAATCTACTGCTGTGTACAGCCCTTCTATTAGGGTGCGCATCCTGGAACATTTAATAGTTATTAAATGATGTTTTTGTGAATGATAGATTGATACATGATAATAATACATTTGGGTTTTGAAAATTACAAATTTCAAACTTTTTAGAAAAAGTTACAAATCTGAATAAATACTTATTTTGGCTTAGAAATAACAAACTATTCCCTGAGATGCAGTCATTATTTTTTACGTTCTGAAACATGAAACCAAAAAGTGTTAGTATGGATTTAAGTGGGTTTTAAGGGTCCATTTCAGCAATCATTTGTCTGGACACAACTTCTACGTATGCAAAATACCCTACACATGCATTGTTTGCAAGAAGAAAAAAATCTAATTATTGTAAGAATACAAAAGAAAAAAAGTATGCATGCTTGACAGGGCAAATATATCCAGGACTGTATCAAGGATTACCTTCCAGAAGTGGATGAAGAACTTTACTAGTGTACACTACAACATTTATTTTTCAACTCTTTGTAGGTATTGACAAATATGAAACATATGTTAAAAATATTTGTACAATTAGCACAAGACAAGAGAGGACGGTAACACTAGGAAGCCTAGCTACTAAAGTTTAAACCAAAGCTGTGTTCAACGTGCTCGGTTACAGTCCAGTTATTTTCAGAGGGAAGACATGTTTAGTTAGCTCTGCCAACAAAAAATAGAGCATACTGTACATATTCAACAGAGTTTCATGCCGTGTCTTGACTGTTAGCATCCACCTTTGAGCTGCCGCCAGAAGGTCCTCACTCCAAGGACCAGATTAAAATCAAAAAATTATTCCAGGATATGTCAGTATTCATCAATAGGTTTTTATTCCATCACCAGAACAGAACAACGTTTCGACCTGCACCAGGTCTTTGTCAAGTCTACTGTTCACATCCATGCAACATCTTAAATAGTCTCTCACACCCTAGATAATTGTCCATCTAGATAATCAATCATCATTAAAACCAGCAGTGTTGAACATATATTCTTCAATGCACCACCTGTTTATGCAATAATTGTGTCCATGGCACAATAATTATTAGCCATGGACACAATTATTGCATACACAGGTGTTGCAGGTCAAAACGTTGTTCTGTTCTGGTGATGGAATAAAATCCTATTGATGAAAACTGCTGTATGCTGGAATTATTGTTTGATATTCAGCAGAGTTAGCCAAGATTTCTGTTTATGTAAAAATGTATCGCTATACTATTCAGTAGTGAATAAATGTCTACATCGTCTGATACCCAGTTCACACCAATGACAGCAAAGAGCAAGTCCGTACAGTACCCAAATGGATGATCTGAATTTCTGTCTGTATAGTAAGTGAAATGGTTTGCTGCTAAAAGCTGTAGCGATAGGTTTATCGAAAGATGACAAAAAACACCATAATATGTACTATGTTGCCAGAGTTGCCACCTGTCTGGGATTGACCTGGACAGTCCACATTTTGAATTACGTAGCCGAGTTCATCTGCAACCTAGTTCCAGACATTGCAAATGGCATTTCCACCACAGGATGGACTCTGTATGGAAAATTGTCTTTAATTCCATTGGCTTCAAGTGTATTCTTCCCGTTAGTCAGAGTTCTGATTGACGTGCTGCACTTGGGAGGTACCATCTTGGTTTCTGTGTTTGTTCAGTTTCTGCTTCTCGATCATTAATGAGTTTCTTTTTGATTGTTGTTTAGTAATGACTTTCTTTCTCTGGGCAGGAGACGCAAATGCAGCTTCTTCTCTGTTCTCTGTTCTGCTGGTTCTCCTGTCTTTTTTGTTTCCTGGCTAGAGATACAGCTTTTGTGTTGATTTAGAAAGTTTTCCATTGTTTAATTATGTTTTGTATGGTTTATTACAGGGTCAGCCACTCTGGAACTCAAGAGGTTTTGGAACTACATTTCCAGTGAGTATCCACCAATGTAATAACTGGCTGAGCATTGTGTGAGACATGGTTCTAAAAATCTACAGGGCCAAGGTTGCTGACCCCTGGTTTATTGTTTTTGTTATTTATGTTATTATATACATATGCTATACTTTATTGTCTGCGGCTTGATGGCAACTACCTCTTGCTTCACAGGACATGGGTGGCCACCAAGGTTTGTGGGTAAGCAAGATTCTCCTGATTTCTCTTGTCTTTTGGCAAAAGTGTGTCTATTTATATTATGTCATTTATTCACAACATATACGCATATTGTGTACTCTACAAACAAATATTGCTGCTAGGTGCTTGAGTTCTCAAGAATGGCAACCTAAGTACCTTACTTAATACTGTTCTTGACCCCATATTACTTCATTCTTAACCAGATTTATTGAAAGATAAAGATCTGCTGGCCACCTGAGTTCCCAGGTACTAGATGTGCATTGGTATTGAAACATTAAAGTAAGCCATTATAATAATTTACACAATTTCCTCTTGCTTTTTATAAACATCTGAACCATTTTCAAATAAATGTTTTTTTAATATAAACAGGGTTATTCAAAGAGCTCCAAATTGCTGGTGAAAGGTAACCGAACGCTGAATTTCAGCGTACGGTTACCTTTCCTGGCCATTCGGCTATTCGGAGAGCAGGCAGTTCGCCAAATGTTGGCGAATTGCCTGCACATACGGTGTCTGTTCGGTGCCTGTTCGAGGGCAATGAAATCCCCATAAAGAAGCAATGCTTCGTCTATTCAGATAACACAAACCAGCAGGGAAAAGTTGTCGAAATGCTCTGCCATTCGGTGGTTTAACTCGACAGGTTTATTCAGGAGAATCCCATAGGCTTCAATGTTAAAAATATTCCCGTTTTAATTTAATATCTAATAAACCGATCATTATAATATTCTGCAGTAAAAAGTTTCTTTATTTTTAGATTTTTTTGAGGATCTTTTAGGCATTTTTTGGGATTTTTTTGCAAACATTTTTTTTCCGTTTTTTTTAAAATCATTTTTTCTTTTTTCTGTAACATGCCTTTATATTATCATTCATTGGATCATATATGTAAATTTCAGACATTTTCTTTGCAAACAGCGTTTCACTTTTCAAACATTCAAGCGTACTTTTTTTTTTTCACTCCATTTGTCTGCGTTGTCGGGTTTTTCCGGCGGCTGCTCTGCTCTGTGATCGGATCCTGCTCGGGTTTCTCCGGCGTGTTCGACACGGTTAATCCAGATCTTTTTGGGGGTTTCGGTGTGCATTCACCTGGATTTTGCAGTGAGTGTTTGGCAGGTTTGCGGCGGCTGTTCCCTGCGCTACGACGCCCTGTGGTGCTTGCTGAATACACCGCAGGGTCGCCGAAATGGGATTGCCAAATCGCACCGAATTGAAGAGAACGAAAAGTCACCGAACGTGCGGTGACTTTTCAATTCTCTTTGAATAACCCTGATATTCTTTGTATCTGTCACCACAGACCTAAGAATTCATAAAATGCCTCCTGCAAATTACATTTGTGTATTATTTGAATGGGGAATCAAAAAACTGTCAAAAATCAAACTGTGAATGGTTGATCATCACTTATTTCTCAGAAATGTGGCTCTGTGACAAAAGCCAATCCATCTTCCCCTAACTTCTTTAAATGTAGATACAGTTCTATCACACGAAAAATTGGACCATTCTGCCAAATTTTAGGAGAAAACAAGTTTCCAGTTTTGTTTTCAATCACATCAGCATTTTATCACTCCAAAGCAATTTGATCTGCCACCGTTTATAGAAGACAAACAACAAAACAACGCTACGTCAAACATATTGCATTTTCCATATGTCACATCTGCAAGTCTTTTGAAATCTGTGAACAAAAGAGGAATAAAGAGAGTCTGTAAGATCTGCAAAAAGGGAAGGACGGAGCGCGTTATCACTGCGTACCTCAGAAGGAAAGCTTTTTGCTTTTTTCTTTTACAAAGCAATCAGTTTATAAAGCTTTGGTGCTTGAAGCTAAATTTTGTTCTTTAAAAAAAAAAAAAAAAAAACACTTACAGCAAAGACATCCAAGAAAATAAAAGCTGACATCTAGATCGATGAGGCTTGATATAATCTGGTTTGTAGTTTATTAGGAGTCAGCATGTGTGAATAGGCAAGTCATGACATCTATAAATAGATATATACATATACGGTATATCTATATATTAAAATAGATGTCATGTATGCTTAAAGCTAGTGAATTCACAGCATTTATTCCTGCTCTTTCAGCAGTAGATTCTGTACGTATATTTATATCAATAGAGAATGTCATTTTTGACTTGAATGCCCCCATCGCAGCATGCTTAATTTCTTATCGCACAATAAATTTACACTCAGATGACACGGACAGTTATTGCTATTAACTGAGCTGTTACTCCTGGCAGTTGCTGCCGCTCCGGTGAGTATGGGCGCGACGCCATTTTTTCTGTATTTATGTATATCATGCTTGTAACACCAGTCCGTCGTTCTGCAGCTGTTCCTCTTTCCATGTTTTTGTTTTTAATCCCAAATGGGAAGTGTTTGGTGCGTGTATAAATAAACCCCACCATCTCTGCCTCTCCTTGGCTGAAAAGCAGCAGGAGGGGCTTGGAGCTGCTCAGTAGAGCGGCCTTTTGGTTACAATTGTTAGGTACTCACTCTGTAAAGAGGTGCCGTGAAGTGGCGAGTGAGTTTACGTTGCAATGGCCATTGAAACAAACAAAAACCTCAGTTTTGTTGTACATGGAACACATGGAAACGAGCGCAGATGACACCTTTTTTATTTGTTATGTTTTACATATTAACTGGGCTGTTACTCCTGGCAGTTGCTGCCGCTCCGGTGAGTATGGGCGCGACGCCATTTTTTCTGTAGTTATTGCTAGAGTCTACATAGATATGAACTGAGCAAAAGTGCTATATACTAGTGCAGAGGACAATAATAAGCAGAATTGGGGGATACATTGATTAGGAAAGCCATTAGTCCTAATAGTAAGGCTTTGGTTGGAATCTGGTTTTTGGTCTTTGCTTAACCTCTTCACTACCAAGACTGACTATACTCAGTGAGCAAGACACCTGCTTTTGCCCCTATATCGAATATAGTCGATATGGTTTACTACCGGAGCAATGCAAAGGAATTCTTTATATATTTTAAACGAAATTAATTGCATTTGGACTCTAGAACATGACACTAAAGTTTTAACACCAGGGGCATGATGCCAAGGTGCTAACACTTTTTAAAACCAGTTGGGTATGTGTTTGGAAGACAACTCCCCATCTGATCCTGCACAGAGACCTGAGCTGTAGTAACTCCTTTTGGCCTTAGATGGCTGATAAATAGATTATCACAGTTGGGCTAGGGTCAGACGAGCGCGTTTTCTACGGAATGTGCACCCGTGAAGTACGGACGCACTTTTTGACGGAAGACGCAGTAGTGGCCACACAGTCCGTTTTTGTGTCTGTCGCTATTTTTGATGTATGTAGGAGGGGAAATAGATTAAAATGAAAAAACATTATCAGGGTTATTCAAAGAGATTCGAAAAGTCACCGCACGTTCGGTGACTTTTCGTTCTCTTCAATTCGGTTTGTTTTGCCGATCCCATTTCGGTGACCCTGCGGTGTATTCAGCAAGCACCACAGGGTCCCCGAATTGCAGGGAAAAGCTGCCGCAAACCTGACGAAAACTAACCGCAAAACCCAGCGAATGCACACCGAAAACCCTCAAAAACATCTGGATTAACCTGCCGAAAACCACAGAAAAACCCAAACAGGAGCCAATCGCAGCCTTGGACACAGCAGAAGAGGCAGTGAATAAATTAGCAAAACAGTTTGTATGAATGCGTGTAAGTGAAACGCTGTTTGCAAAGAAACTACTGAGCGAAAATGTCTGAAATTTACATATGAGGTCCAGGGAATGATAATAAAAAGGGCTGTTACAGAAAAAAGAAGAAAACTTTTAAAAAAACAAAAAAACTGACTTTTTAAAAAAAAAATGAAGAAAAATGCTTAAAATATCCTACAAAATCTATAAATAAAGAGACTCTTTACTGCAGAATTTTATGATAAACGGTTTATTAGATATTGAATTAAAACCGGAATATTTTTAACATTGAAGCCTATGGGATTCTCCTGAATAAAATTGCCGAATTAAACCACTGAATGGCAGGGTATTTCGGGAACCTTTCACTGCTGGTTTGTGTTCTCTGAATAGCCAAAGCAGTGCTTTTCATGGGGTTTTCACTGCCCTCAAACAGGCACCGAACAGGCACCGTATGTTCAGGCAATTCGCTAGGATTTGGTGAATTGCCTGCTCTCTGGATAGCCGAATGGCCAGGAAAGGTAACCGAACGCTGATTTTCAGCATTCGGTTACCTTTCTCAAGCAATTCGGAGCTCTTTGAATAACCCTGATTGTCCGTCAAAAATGCTGGACGTATAAATGCAGTCTATCTGACCACGTTCCATGACGAACACACAAAGCTATGCGGACGTGGCACACTCCACACGTCCGTTCTAGCGGTTTTACGTTCTTTCCTAACTTGCGTCCGTTTGCCGTGTCTGTTGTCCGTCCGCACTTCTGTGCGGACGTACTTCGTGTGTGGGTCTCTATTGATCATAATTTTATGCTACCACGGATGTACTTATGTGCGGCAACACGGACGTGAACACTGTGCTCGGCTGACACGAGCCTAAATTGGGAATATTACCAAATATTTCTTACTGTATAGTTAAAGAAAAAACACACTTTTTTGTTACAGCGGTTTTTGGAAAAACCTCTTGGTAGTGAAGTGGTTAAAACAGTGATTGTAATAGTAATTGTATTCTTTTTTTGTTATATTTATTTCAGATAATGGATTTTTTTTTAACCTAAAATTCTATCTAAGCATCACACAGCCGCTTCTTGTCCTGTTTGATTTATGTGCAGGCAGGAACAGAGTGGGTCCTTCATTGGGCTATGGTGGGTGGTGCATACATTGATGAAGGTGGTTGGATTAGGCAGGGCCACAAGGCATAGCTGAGATCTGCTGGGCTGCAGCAGAAAGCCAGTATGTAAAATCAGTAAGTATAATGGTCCCGTTCCTTAATATTATTAGCTCAGATTTTATTCCAACATTCTGTGGCTGTTTAATATACATAACATTCCTATAGTTTATATCTGAAGCTTTAATGTAGTGGTAGTTGGTGAATAATCAATTGCAAAATCACTTATCCCTAAAAAAACAACACATAAAAAAGTCCTTCTCAACCCTTTATCAAGAGTAAGGAATGATCTGTTGCGTCACCGTGTTGATAAGCAAATAACATAGAGAACAAAAAGTTCTCAGTTGTCCTTCTGCTGGCCCTGAAGAATCCTGCAAGATTACGTTCATGTAATATCATTGGGGGTCTTGCATGTGTCTCCATGGGTTCCTATAGAATCCTGGAGAGATTACGACCGTCAGATCACGGTACCACTAACAGTATTCAATAGAGGCTCCCTAAAATTATGAGTCAGGTGGCTAATATAGGGACTGTCATATAAATGAGTTGGTAATAGACCGTAGACAAGACTTAACGGCTAGCTCTTTTTTTGTCCTGGACATTGCCCATTACTGACTCAATATAATAACACACACATATATATATATATATATATATAGCGCTGTATTTTTTCAGAACTTATGATTTTTATTGACATATGCTTGAAATTATATATTTCATTGAGGTTTATATGAGCTGGTCAGAGGTTATCTTTTCCACAGTCTTTCCTGTAACAAAGTAATTTTGAACGGGAAAAAAAAAAAGACATCCGTCAATTTCACTGTTCCATCAATTTCACACTAGCCTGTTTCTGCTATTGATCCAAAGAAAGCAAAACTCTATAACTGAAACAACTGACAAAAGGAGAGTGCTGTCCATTAACTGAAAAAAGAAACATGGGAATTATATTTATTTCTCTATCAAAAATTGGAAGAGGATAAGTTCAGCACTACCGTCAGTAGACTTAAACTGAAATCAGATTTTCAGTGGTATATACATTTTCAAACTATTTAATAAATGCCATCTATTTATTATCACTGTTACGAATTCTTATATCTGATGTAGTTGAGATGTTCTTCTTCATTTTTTAATAGGGAGGCAGTGCCCTGAATGGTTAACAGCTCATGTTGAATTTTGGCAATAGTGATTCCTCAGTACCAGCTCTGTCAGAATAGAGCCCCAAGATTCAAAATTCTGCTTGTTGTGCATATTCATTTGTGCATAAGATACATATGGAAGCAATTTTAGTTGTATTTTTCTTCTTTTTTCTAACCTGTTGGCTGTGGACAATTTGCTAGGATGCAGAGGACGCGTGCAGCACGTCAATGAAATCCCGTGGCTCAGCACCTATCTAGCACCAATTGTGGACTTCTCACGCAGTGGACGGACATGCTAGATGTCAGACTTGTCTGTAGGACCTCCCTCTGCCACTGAAGTTATTGCGCATGCGCTAACTGATTTCACACCAGTGTAGCGTGCACTTTGGAATGTCAATGCCAGACCTTAAACTTACTAATGGAAGCGCTAATGCTTACATACCGAGATGCTACAATAACAACAACTATGTAAACATTGGGTATGTCTAAACGCGAGACAAAATTTTGAAACTATTAAGCGGGGGTCTATTGGCAGTTGTAGATTTTGGAGATCAAATCGAAAAAGTGTTTTTTTTTTAAAAAAAGATAATTTAATTTTTCAAAAAAATATAGAAAATTATACAATATGATGAAAATAATGGTATCTTTTGAAAGTCCATTTAATGGCAAGGAAAAAAGGTATACAATATGTGTGGGTTTCATAAATAAGAGGAAAATTAGACCTAAACACAAACAGCGCAGAAATGTAAAAACAGCAGTGTGTACTTTTGGACTGATAATGGTAAAACCACCTGGTCACTATGGGGTTACATAATAATAAAAAGGTCTGCTACAAAAAAATAATAGATTGGGGGAAAAAATGTCATCAAAAAAATACAAAAAGGTGTTAAAAAATACAAAGAGTTTTTGCTAAAAATGAAAAAAAATAGATGTTCTTTTAAAAAAAAAAAATATGTTATTACAATGACTCCTTTGGGAATCACCTGTTTAAACCCGTCAAACTGAAACACTGAAAATCAGGGCATTTTAACAACATTTCGGTGCAGTTCGCTGTTCTGTGAATAGAAGACACAAGAGTCTTCTAGGAGGTAATTTTGGTGCTGCCGAAGACTTCCAAACTGCTGCGCACTGCACCGTATTTCACCGCCAATTGTCCTGTATTTGTCGAAATGACCGCTTAGTATATAGACGAACTGCCCTAGAAATTGCACCAAACGGTGAAATTCACCATTCAATGCAATTCGGTGGCTACTTCGGAAGTTAGTGAATAACCTCTTATGTCTTAACAGGAAAATCATTACATGTGGATGTAACTTGGCAGGATTTTTGATAGACTGAATGGATCAAGTAAAGCAGAAATGTTTAAGAACTGGGTTTGTTTATAAACAAGAAATATATAAGATATATAAATATACTTTGTGTTTGTTTATCTAATTTTACTAAATAAACTGTGACTTTTTCTTTAAAAATAGTTTGAAATGATGCAATAAACTGATCGGGACTGCTCAATTATTGCACTCGGCATCTGGAAGAGACATGACCAAATTGATACAGTAAAACGTTACCCTTGAACAGTGGCCAGAAACACTGAAAGGTTGCAAAAGAGAATTTTTTGTACTATGTTTTCTGTTTTGTCAAGAAATGATTGATAAGTCTGCTTCTCAGATGTTGACTGTTCATAGTGAGCTCCTTATTCCCTTTGCAGTCTAATAAATCCAATATTGCTTTCAATAAAATGTTATTACAAAGAGCAGATATTTTGCCATTTATTGAAAAATCAAGGATGAAGATGAAAAAAAATATTGATGTTCTTAAGCTGCTTTACAAAAAGGAGAACATGAATATCACTCA
The DNA here is from genome assembly GCA_009667805.1 of Leptobrachium leishanense. Taxonomy (NCBI): domain Eukaryota; kingdom Metazoa; phylum Chordata; class Amphibia; order Anura; family Megophryidae; genus Leptobrachium; species Leptobrachium leishanense. Next base: position 31,854,061 of record CM019071.1, on the reverse strand, counting down.
GCAGGAATATTTCCAGTACATAATATTAGTCCACGTAGTGAAAAGAGTGTGTTTCATGGCTTGTGAACGAGAAACGCTCTGGTGTAAGCAAGATGTACAGCACAAATTGTGAGGAAGATGTATATGACATTTTTCTTCATGGTAATGTTTTCTCAAATATATACTTGCACCTTCAGTTTTTGAGCTGCATCAAAATTTTCAGGGTTCAGTTGCCAAGAAGCTAATATTTAGGCTTGTGGTCCAGTCGTGTCATTGTGAAGCAGGCCAGGTTGCCATAAGAACTTACAGTTACAAGTATTTCACCGTAAGGGGAAATTCACGTTTGGTGCAACTTCGGGGCCAGTTTGTCTCTCTCTGAATAACCCTGTAAGTGTCTTTGTCATGCTGAATTCAAATATGCTTTCAGATTGTCTCCGACGGGCAGGGGTTTCTTGTGGCACACATTTAAATTTGTTATAGAATTAGTACTTATGTAATACTGAATGACAAATATACAACTCATTTTGACTTACTAAGGTTGGGATTTAAGAGAAAAACACCTTACGGTGTAAAGGAGCGCATAAAAAATTGAACAGTACCACAAATAAAGGACAATAACAGTTCTTATTCTTTCAATACAGTCCCAGATCTGTTGATTTAGACCATCAATCTCTGAAAAAAAACAGAAAAAAGGCCTCATTGCTTAGTATTTGATTGCACCAAAAAATAATGAAAAGTAAAAAGTAGAGATTCCACTCACAAACAAGGAGTCTGCAAGACTCTAGATGTATGCCTTTAAGCCTCTTCAGGGGGGCTCCTCCCATCAATGAAAAAGAAGACGTTGATTACTTTAAGCCTGGATGTATACTTCAGACCGGAGGTTATTATTATGATCTCAAAACAGAGAAAAACATACAGGGTTATTCAGAGAGCGTGAAAAGCAGGAGAATGACTGGAGAATGACTGGAGAATGAAAAATTCTAGGTCAAAATAGTCAAACCAGAAAAATTCTCCCTTTCATCTCACTTTCCAAGTTGGCTATTTTGACCTAGAATTTTTCATTCTCCAGTCATTCTCCTGCTTTTCACGCTCTCTGAATAACCCTGATAGTATAATTCTGTATATTATTCAAGAGTAAAGGTCAAGGAAAAGATACACTCACGTGTTTAAGAGCCTCCAATTATGGTACAGGCGCCTAGGACCTCTTATATGAGGGGGTCCCACCTCGTCTTTTCACTGGCCACTGGATTTCGTCTTCATTTCGGAGAATATAGACCAAATATACCGAGGTAGCATAAAAAATTTATTAATTATAAAAGGTACAAATAAGCACCAGTATATTATAAAAAAGTATAATATACTGGTGCTTATTTGTACCTTTTATAATAAATTAATTTTTTATGCTACCTCGGTATATTTGGTCTATATTCTCCGAAATGAAGACGAAATCCAGTGGCCAGTGAAAAGACGAGGTGGGACCCCCTCATATAAGAGGTCCTAGGCGCCTGTACAGAGCCACCATAATTGGAGGCTCTTAAACACGTAAGTGTATCGTTTCCTTGACCTTTACTCTTGAATAATATACAGAATTATACTATGTTTTTTTCTGTTTTGAGATCATAATATACCCTCCGGTCTGAAGTATACATCCAGGCTTGAAGTAATCAAGGTCTTCTTTTTCATTGATGGGAGGAGCCCCCCTGAAGAGGCTTAAAGGCATACATCTAGAGTCTTGCAGACTCCTTGTTTGTGAGTGGAATCTCTACTTTTTACTTTTCATTATTTTTTGGTGTAACCAAATACTGCGCAATGAGGCCTTTTTTCTGTTTTTTCAGAGATTGATGGTCTAAATCAACAGATCTGGGACTGTATTGAAAGAATAAGAACTGTTATTGTCCTTTATTTGTGGTACTGTTCAATTTACTATGCGCTACTTTACACCGTAAGGTGTTTTTCTCTTAAATTCTATCTTTGAAGTGAAGGATACACTTATTTAGTGAGCTGCTTTAAGGTATACTACCTTTGCACTAATCTCTGTAGCGCCTTTCACACTAACCCCTTTGGGGTTCTTTTTCATTCTTACCAAGGCTGGGGTCAGATGAGCGCACTTCGTGCACTGTACTGATCTGCCTTCCGGCGTCCTTCGCAACGTTGCCTGCGAATATTGCATGCAACAGCGGTCGTGCAGCAAGCCGTGGTCATGCAGCAAGCCTCTCTGTTGAAGCGCTAGGACGCATGTTGGTGGGACTGCAAAGTGCAATTCTCCATAGGAGGATCGAGCCTTGCAGCGCTAAGCGCACTTACTGCACTCAGTGAGGTGGCCAGACGGGCGTCGAGTGGAAGGAACATCCACTTTCACGGACATTCCTTCTGCTCTTGGTACCGCTTGTCTGACCCCAGCCTTAAGAGATTTATATGATGATTTTTGGAGTTATCACTTAAGGTCATGAATTCTGGACACTTTGGTACAGGGTACTCTTCACTATGTAATACAGGTCTCATTGCAGATGGCTCATTGGGATAGTTAACTGTGTATTTTGTTTTAGATGTGATTCCTCTACTGTTAGTTAAACTGAAAAAGCAATCCGTTGAATGGTCCTTCTGGTCTCTTCGAATCATAGGATTTTATATAGGACTACCATTTTTCTATCTGGTGAGAAGCCGAACACATGATACACAACATATATTTTGGGCCCAGTCTTTTGAAAAGCCACCAGCTATACACCCAAAATAAAGTTCATAACACTTTTTTAAAAGTGGTGTGAAATTTAGTCTCGAAGACTTGAAGGTTACTTCACCACACACGTAGCATAAATTGTCTGGATGATTTAAACACTTTCTTGGCATATTGAAACTTTTCTTAAAAAGGAACAAAAAAATGAGAACAACATACAGCATGAAACACTACGTCTAAAGAGAAAGAAAATACACATGGTGATGGGCTCACTACAAGTTCAGTACTGGCTGTCTGCTTATCCTTAACAATGTAATATCTAAACGTGATACAATAAGCTTGCATAGTGTTGCCAACACATTCGGCATAAAATTTCCCATGTTTCACGAAAAATTCTACTTTTTATAATTTACAAAATTCATAACAAAGAAAGCCTGATGTATAGAAGTATACTATACAAAAAAATGACTGTCACAAAAAACTATGCCAGATGAAAACATGCTGATTACATAACTGAATTCAGGATAAAAAAAAAACCTGCACTATAGTCATTATTTAGTTTTCTTGTGAAAAAATGTATGTTGACCAGTGAAATATATAAAAACTATTAAACTATTGTTTATATTAATATACAAAGCTATTTGGATGGTTTCTATTTTTAAGGTGAAGGAGAATTATTTTTGTCACTGACAAACACAGGTTTAAAAAAATGGATGCGCAACAGAAGTTCCAAGATTTCCCACGTCACACGTTTAATCAGAAAGTGCTGCCATGATTGGATCTGTATGTTCCAAGAATCCCTGTTGTGCAGGAGATTGGGTGATATGTGATCTTCCCATTGATTAAAAAAAAGGAGAATGGAGACTCGTAGAGTCAATTCTTATTCTGGACTCAGTCCTTTGTAAAAACCGCACAGCTTTGGTATTTAAAGGAACACTCTATGCATTGTGACAATGCAATGTAACATTAGTGGTCACACTGTCCTGATTGCCCTCAACCCTTCCTTCTTATGAGGGGGGCTCAGAGGGTTGATTCAGCCCTCTGATACTAGATGCTTGGTTCCGCCCAGAATTTTTGTGCTGATCTTATGTTCTGGACTTCTGCCACCAGTTGCTCTCAATGTACTCTCAGCACTGACATTCAATGGATTGGCTGGATGCACCCTTGGATAACCACCACCCCTGCAAACAAATGAAATGCTGCAGCTTACAGGACTTGTTGAGTCAATTCCTATTCTGGACTGAGTCCTTTGTAAAAGCTGCACAGCTTTGGTATTTAAAGGAACACTCTATGCATTGTGACAATGCAATGTAACATTAGTGGTCACACTGTCCTGATTGCCCTCATCCCTTTCTTCTTTTGAGGGGGGCTTGGAGGGTTGATACTAGAGGCTTGGTTCCACCCAGAATTTGTGCGCTGATCTTGGGTTCTGGACGTCTGCCACCAGTTGCTCTCAATGTACTCTCAGCATTGACATTCAATGGATTGGCTGGATGCACCCTTGGATATCCACCACCTCTGCAAACAAATGAAATGCTGCAGCTAACAGGAAGCCTCAGTATGTCAAGTGTGGCCAAACACGTCCAGAACTGGATTTAAGATATGTTTGCAACTAAAGTAAAGGATTAAAATGGTAAGGGGATGGTTCAGAGGGTCAAAGGGGTTCATATATACCCCTTATTTCATCTTTCCCATTATAACCCTTTAAAATGATGAGTATCAAAAATTTGTATAATTTTGCATTTATCAATCCAAAATCCATTATGTACTTGAAGAAATTGAGACCAACTTCAGCCTGATGGGACCACCGAAGAATCAGGAAAAGTAACAAATTGTTCACTTCCAGTACCCTGATGGGTTAATGAAATATAGTTTCCCTTCTAATTTCCTACTAAAACCAAGCCAGTATTTAAAAGCTGCCTTTTTTTTATTATAACCAGGAAATAAAGAACAAAAAGTCACAAATGCCATGTGACATGTTATTATGTGCCCAGAAAATGCCATGTTGAAGTAAATTGATACAATCTGATTATATATCCTCATCCAAGATGAAGTCATTTAACATTCAAAATAGCTGCTTTCCACTTGCAAACAAAGGATTAATTATTTTCCGGGTGACTGGCAGCTATTTATTCAGTCTCTGGAGCTTAACTATAGTGAGAAGCATTTTACAAATTATTTCTTCTGCATTTCTGAGTTATGACAAATAAAATAACTTTCAAATGAAAGATGTTTGCTTCATAAAATAGCTTTTTTACTATTCCATTTTTACCATAAACCATTGCCATTTATTATCACTTGTAATACATTAAATCATTACGCTGATCAAACAAAGGCAACATTCTTTATGACTAAAAAAAAAATTCTAAATTGTCAATTGTTGCCAGCGGCTGGATGCTGCGAGGCCTTATATTAGTTCTTCCCAATGTTATATTTTAAGGACCTAGCATAAACTGGATTTGGCAAGTGCCAAGTACAAAGGATAACTGCATGCACAGATAGTATAGTTTCAAACCTGTCACGAAAACTACAAAAAAAAGATTTCATGTAAAAATTATAGTTGCTATGTCATAGGTGAGTGATGTATTATTTCCATCACTCACATATAACAAAGCAGTAAAACAATCAGTGCGTACTAACTTCAGTTTAACTGGGGATATTGTTTAGGCTGGCATCAGACGAGCGCATTATGTGCGCCCGTACTGACGTGCTTACCAGCATCCGTCGCGGCGTTGTGACGCTGCAACGGGGCCGGGTCACACGCTTGTGCATGCTTGTGCATGCTTGTGTGCGCACACGAAATGCGTGCGCAACAAGCGTCTGTTATCCAAGCCTCTCTGGCAAAGCGCTAGGACGGACGTTGACAGAGCTGCAAAGCGTGATTCTCCATAGGAGAGGTGGCCAGACGGGCGTTGAATGGAAGGAACGTCCACTCTCACGGACGTTCCTTCTGCTCTCCAAAGATGCTCTTCTGACACTAGCCTTAAATATGATAAGTACGTTACTTAAATTACTACGGTCAGTCTGCTAAACGAGACATTCTTACGTTGTAAACACCTTGGGCCATATTACATAGTTGGTGCTAACTTAACCAGAGCTGTTGTAAACTTCCCAGAGCCTTTATAGCCTATGGAGGTTTTCAGTTTACAACAGCTCAGGTTAAGTTAGCACCAACATTGTAATACTGTCCCTTGTGTGACATCATAGATTCCTTTGTGCTGATGGAGTCAATGTTTGACGTATAATAGATTAAAGATGGTGAATTACGTGTTTTAGATCACTCTAGTAAAATCCTATTTCTCAAACGTTTCTTGTACCGATAGTGTTTGGCCGGCCATTAGGTCAGCTTAATTTAAGACATAATTTCCTCAGCTTTCTGCAAACCCTTAAAGATGGATTGATTTGTTCAGAATTGCTCTGATTTCATACAGAGTTACAAAGATTGATTTATTGCAGCTATTTGAGGCATTGTTGAGTACTACAGAATTCAGTTTATGATGCCATAGCTGATAGAGCTAATTGGGCAACAGATGAGGAGATTAGGGTTCAATCCACTCTTAGGAGTGTGATCCTGCACCCGCACAAGGTACTATTGCATGGTCCTATGAGACATTAAATGCGTCAAAGCCTTTGTAACGTTGTAGGTCCCACAATTTATACAATGGAATTGCATAGTCTGTTTTTAACAGGCAATACAGGCCATATAAAACATAACAGAAAATAAAGGTCTAGCTCATCTGAGCACTAACTGATAAATATATGTCCCTTTCTATTTCAGAAAAAGTAAACAGAATATTGGCTTTACCAGCCTTAGAGTCTCTGCTCTTTGTATACCTGCTGCAGTTTAAAAGGCTGCTCCCAGCCTCCGAATCTCTACATCTAGCAGGTAGGAACTATTTACTGCCCTGATCCCCTAAAGCTGGAGGAACCTGGAATAAAAACACAAAGACTCAGCTGGATCCTTTCCTGTAGGACAGAGAATCACAGCCCAAACCATCCAGTTTTTCTATTTAGCTATGTGCTAAAAAACTAAAACACACCCCCCTCCTGGGGTTATGTCCCTTTCATCCCTTTAAAAATACAGAGGTTTTATATCCACCATTGCAGGACATTCCAGGTGCCTTACCAGAGGAGGTAGACTATATTGTCAAAAAGATACATAAATTCACAGCGAAGTGGAATAAAATATAATCTTTGAAGTCAGAAAGTCTCACATCTTACCATTACAGCCCAAGAAAATAATTCCTGCAGCATAGTGGTGTGGCAGAAACTAAAGTGGCTGAGTCTCTTTTATTTCACCTGTTTGTCTATTGACTACTGCCTGATGTAAAGCAATATAAAACAATGTAATGCAGCCGATGATCCGCTGAACAAAGTCGATCAACCACCGAACAGGGGTAAAAAAAAAAGGTAATTTTTTGAAAGGCGGTTTAAAAAAAATACTGTATGGAAATAATATATAAGGTCTCATGAATAACAATAAAAAGGTTTGTTACAGAATAAAAAAAAAAACACACAATTTAAAAAGATATCTGAATAAAAAACGTTGATGAAAAAAACTCCCGAAAATGCCTAAATTTTTTTTTAATAAAATGAATAAAAATACTTTTGCTGCAAATGAAATGAATAAACGGTTGAATAAAAAAAAAGGGAAAACGTTGATTTTATTTTACATTGAAACCTATGGGATTCACCTGTTTAAACCTGTTGAGCGAAAGCACCGGAAATCTGGGCATTTCACCAACTTTTCAGTGTTCTCTGAATAGATTAACCATTACTTGTCTATGGGGATTTCACTGCAGTCGAAGAGCAATGTATTTTGCTGGCAATTCGCCAATATTTGGCGAATCGACAGCTCTTTGAATAGCCGAATGGCCACGAAATTGCACCGTATGGGGAAATTCATCATTCAGTGCAAGTCGGTGGTGGCAAATTCGGCTCTCTTTGAATAACCCCTTAATATGTAACGCAGTGGTTCCCAACCCTGATCCTCAAGTACCCCTAACAGGCCAGGTTTGCCTGATATCTGAAGCACAGCACAGGTGACATGATATGCTGCTCATTGATCGCAGGATTCTGAAAACCTTCAAATCTAGCCTGTTAGGGAACTTGAGGACCAGGATTGGGAACCACCGCTGTAAAGTATGGGTCTTAGATCATACAATTCCACCCAAGCATCAATTATTTCACACATCTATTTTAACCGTATCCACATTTCTATCAATTTCCAGAGACACTGATAAGAGATATACCCAGCATTCCCATTTTTTTTCTGATAAACAGAAATTGATATACATTGCTTGTATGTACGCACAGATATATATTTTAATTATAGGAACATGCAGACTTGCTGCAAATCACTTAGACTATGCCTCGTTTTGCTGACATGTATGCAAATGAATGCTGCCTTCATTGGAAATAAATAATATTGATGGAATATGGTGTGGCATGGAGGTAATAGGGTTTAAATTAAAGAAAACATATTGTATGAAAATAAAAGCAGATCCAGTTCCCCATTAACAATATTTTGACATTATCGTTGTATTTGTGCGACATATCCATAAAATGAAATAACGTTATATTTATGATTTCTGAAGGCAGTGATTGCTTGATATACGACAATCCATTTCCCGTCACATAATACGCTTTCTGCATGTTAAATAAATATCAGTTAAGTCTTAAAGCTATGCCGAGTGAGGCTCTCTTCAGTAAAGTGGCTGTAAAAACCCTCAATTGTTTTGATATACTTCAACAGCCCCCATTGTATCTTTGGTCTGATTGAATGGAATTAGCGCTAAATAGCTTTACTGCACTGACCAAGTCATTCATTATGACTGCAACCTTTATAGAAATTACTGCTGGGAGGAAACAAGCCTCACGTTGAGATGTAATGTCATATTTCAACATCGTGCAGATAAGCTGCTGACAACTGTGAAATAAGGTGAAGAAATACGATTTGCAAAATCACTTACATGTTGCATTAAACAAAAAGAGATTATGTATTTATTCTGAAATGTTAATCTAGGTGTGTTTTGAAATAGTTCGAAGGGCTAAAAAGGTAGGCCTTCTTTTATCTAACCAGAATGGATTTCTCGAGAGATGTCAAACCACGGGAGTCTTATCCAGTTAATGCTAAACATAAGCACTTGTCCACGTTTCAGAGTAAAATGCGGCTACCTTGCAATGCACAAATCATCAGGATTAAATTAAAACGTGATCTCTGCTGATGTAGGGTTAACTATTTTGCTTTTTTCTTATCAAATGTAGTTGACCTCTTTTATTCTATATTTGTTTTAACTTGAATATATCAAAGTTGTTTTGGAATTTCAGAACTATAAAGAGAAATGATATTGCAACTTCTCCCATCTTGGAATGACATTGATACGTAGCCTCCCAGGTGGTTTTTTTTTTGCCATTGAGCGTTTGTACTAACATTAATACAGTTTAACAATATTTTTTAACCCCTTCACTACCGTTATTGAGCATTCAATTTTCAAAAGCACTCGCAGGTGCCTCAATATCAAGTATACCTGACGTGGTCTGAGTCTGGAGCAATGCAAAGGAATTTTATCCCTTGCGAAGGAACATGCCCCTGATATTTCAATGCATTGAACATGACAGCCAATGTGTTCATATAGTTTGAAAAGTTTGCAGGTCCATTTTCCTTCAAAGAAACACAGAAGCCAAGCTGTAATGTAAATGTAGTTGCACTTTTTAGCCAGTAGAGGGAGCCCTCTGCCTGTCAAATAGGGCTTTCTATAGTGAACTAGGATGTTTCATGAATAGAATAGAAAATTAGGATGTTTCATGAATATAATTATTGTGTGGATAATGGGAAGTTTTTTCCATGGGTAGTGGAAGTGGTTTGAAGGAAAATCACTTGGTAATGAAGGGGTTGAAATAATAATTCACATGTTCATTTAAAACAAGACTTGATTACTCAGCTCTTCTCTTATCAGGCGTCAGCTATCATAGTTTTTTGGCTGCACTTTCACTCTCGTCATATTTAGTGAAAGATGAGTGAATACATGAAAACCTGATAAATACAGGGCACTATCAGCTGCCAGGAGCTAAACCGGGACGCAAAGGGGAAAAATTAGCGTTCGCTAACTTCCCCTTAGCGTCCCGGTTTCCCCAGCAGATTGCGGGGCAGGCGCCAAGTCCGGCAGCTTGCCCCTTAGTGATCGCTAGGCTCGCAGATGCTGGGGGCAGCGCTACAGCGCCGTCCCCAGCATCCCCTCCATGGCATCCATAGGATTCCATGGAGGATTGTGCTGCCGGGTCACATGACCGACGGGATCTCGCCTCTCTTGAGAGCCTGCTGGTTGGTGGAGTGATCGTGGAGGGAGACAGTGGACTTTCTTCCCCCAGTCTCACTCTGCTCCTGGCGGCCAGTAGCAGCGGATCAGGCTGCCATTCTTGCCGTGGGATAAGAGGTGAGTATTTGTTTTTTAGGGGGTTCTTTTGAGCTGCAGGTAACAGATTCTGCAGCAGAGGTATCCGTTACCTACACCTCTGAGCTGGTGGTAACTTTTTCGTTAACGCTAATTACTAAGAGCAGGCGCTAAGACCAAGTGATCTTAACGCTAGTTAATCTGTGCTTGCACTTCGCGCTCTCCATGTTAGGTATAGGGAGCCCAAAGTACAATAAACCCATGCTACGAATCGCTTATTAACGAGCGCTTATTATTTTTTGAACCCATTAGCTATTTGAAGGCGTTCTGGCCGCAGCGCTATGACCTCCTTTAAGCTAATGCTGACACTAGTGTTAGCTTGAAGGAGGTGATAGAGCCCACAATGTGAAATAATGTGCGTTAGATTACCTTGACCTGCATTCTACATGTTTCTATTTTACTAGTGCTGACTGACACAGCAATGAACATGTAGTGAAGGGATGATTTGTGCATTTCATTAATCTCCGATTTTGTGGCATAAAAGGTGACACAAAATAATTAGTAGATTAACATCAGTAAAGAACATATGGGGAATAAATTAAATTGTATTTATCCACAGTATATACTATGTTCATAAGATAATAAATCCTCATTCAGTTTCTGGCATTTTTATCTCTGCCAAAGCAAATCCCACCCTGCTGTATTCCACTAGTCAGCCTACACATCCTCTAAAGAAAAAAATGAAAACTTTAACAAAGAATATGTAAATATCAATAAGCACAAAAATATAATATAAAACTTTTTATCTAACGATTCTCATTAATCTTCTTACAAAAGCTTAAACATCCTAACATAACTAAATAGACAAATGTTGGTGTAAAAAAGAATACATTTTAAAATTCATCTTGGCTGATGGGAGCAAAAATAGAATGAAGTTCAAACTTTTAAAGAACTTTAGGTATTGCAGCAGCCAGGTTAACCCTTAGCTACTGTATGTCTGAGTAAGAATTACATGTAGGATCCTATCCAAATCCTCTTATACCTTTGTGCTTCTCCATTGTCCTACAGCATGCATTATTCCCTGGTGGTCTGACCAGTTCAATCATCATCAATCCCTCTGCAATTCCTACTCACATAGGGATTGACTACATTTCAGGTCAGGTTGTTCAGCAGCAATTCTGCAGCACATACCTCTTGCTCACTGCAAATGGAACTTGAAGTGAGCATTATATGCATCTCCATCAGTAGCTGCTGACCAGCTAGACCCCCTGAAAAATGTAGGGTCTTATGCCGACCAGTCGATAGTAGGGAAACATGAAGACAAAAAATCCTTTGTAAGTCATAACGTGTTGGCGAGTTTCCTTTTGTTGCCTCAGTTTCATTTCCGCAACTTCTCTTCTAATTGTTATAAGCTATAACAGTAGCAGTGATACAGCACGTCGCTTCTGGTATACTTACCTGGAGTACATAGGACTCCATAGAGACGCGCGAGTGACCTGAGTCATGAGGTTGTATGGAGGCGATCTCACGCAATTATTTTTAAAGGACACCGGTGAATTTGTTCCATTTCTTTCACTGTTTGGAAAGCAGGGGGACCACCAAAGACCAAATGTGAGTTTTACATTTTTTTAGGGGGTCCTGTTTTCCAGTGTTAAGTGTTTTTGCACAGTTACTATCAGGTTTAGAGAGACTATTTTTTTTGTTTGTTTAACCTCCCTGGCGGTCCGATTCTGACATATTTTATATGTCAGAATCAGTCCAATTAATTCTGGCCCCTAGCGGTATAAGTGTGGCTCGGGGGTTAACTTTCAATACTGAAAGCGGTATCCCCGAGCCAGACTCGGGCCGATACTTACATGTCCTGCGCTCCCTCGCTGTCCCCGCAGTCACACTGCAGACGTTCGCGACGTCACGCTTCCTGGTTCACTCCTCGCGAGAAGAGATCCAGGCAGTGTGACGTTGCGAGCGGCTGGAGGAGACTGCGGGGATCAGCGAGGGAGCGCAGGACATGTAAGTATCCCGCCAGAGTGTGGCTCGAGGATACCGCTTTTGGTACAAAAAGTTAACCCCGAGCCATACTCGGGAATACCGTCAGGGAGGTTAATATGAAGGGTATGATCCCATAGCAAGCGAACTTTATGCATTGACCACCACTGCATTTGTGCTTCCTACACAAAGCACAACAGACTTGCAGTTCCCCTTGGAATGGAAGGGAAGCCATTAATATATTCCAATCGAGAGTTATTAACTCATTAATATTAACAGCCCCACTGGAATAGGGCCTTTAATCAATTGGAATTGAGAATATTTGGTGCCTGTAGCTGTTTATACACGTTTTCATATGCGGGTTTCATTTCTGTTCAACATACAAATGAGCTGAAATCAATGGAAACATTGAGCTGCAAATCTTGCTACGTTTCTGGGTAGTGAATTGAAATCTCAGGTACGAATAAGTTTAAGGCTTTAAAATGGGCAGGCGATATTAACCTATTGATTCATAGCTGCTTTCAGAAGCAATATTTGTGACATATTTCATCTTGTTAAGGTCAGACTATTTAATGTTTTTTGTCTACTAAAAATGCTGAGCTTTCCAAGAATAAATTTACTTTCCATTTCGAATCATTCCAGCAATAATTCATCCAATTTTCATTTTAATACATCATCGTTCTCTGACATACAATGGGATAAGGTGACAGTGAGGCTTCCCAGAATAATACTGGCTTGTTGAGAATTAGATTTTCTAAGTATCTTACATCGTCTTAATAGGTTATCAAAAAGCAACTTGAACAAGGTGAGATTTGTCATTATTCTTTGGCCCGGTACCAAAAAGAACTAATTAGCAGGAACCGATTTCCCCCGTAGGCTGCAAAATTTGCCTTGAGGTCAAAATAAATGGTAATGAGAAGGAATGGTTATTAAGACTACAGCATTGTTCCCCGAGTATGCATTCAAAAGGTCATTAAGTAGAGAGTATTATCAGAGAAGCTTTCAAGCTTGCAGAGTTTGATTTTCTTAAAAAGAAGCTTTCGGAATGTTTAACAATTTTATATCTCTTGCACTTTCCTCGCTACTGAATCATTAAATGTGAAAGTCAATGCAACTTGCACATTTCATTACAGAGGTTGAATTTAAAATGACCGCTTTGTCCTAAAAATACAAAAGTTGCAAAGGCCATTGTCATGGGTTTATACTCCACTGCTTAGAAAGTCTTTCACCTACAGTAACTAATGCATGAATTTAAAATCTGACCAAGAACACATTTTGTTATGAAACATCCATTTAAAAACAGGAATAAAAACATCGGAAGCAATTCAAGGCTTATTAAGCAGGGAGATGATGGGGTAAATAGTCCGCCTACGTCCATTGCCGTGGAAATGCTATCAATGTTCTCAAGCAGCCAGATTTTGACAGGAGTTCTTTTTTTTTAAGATTACAGTAATACCTTGGATTGCGAGCATAGATTGTTCCAGAAACGTGCTTGTAATCCAAAGCACTATTATATCAAAGCAAATTACCCCATAAGAAATAATGGAAACTCCGACGATTGGTTCCACAACCATTTATTCATATGAAAATGATTACAGTAACACAAAATACTGTACAGTATAAAGTAAAAATAAAACCAATTAACCTGCGCATTGCCTTTGAGAAGAATTGTGGCTGGTGGGAGGAGAGAGAGAGAGGAGGAGGAGGGTTATTGTGCAGGACGTGTATCACTAACGGGATCACTGCTACCTGTTGGGAGGGTTTCAGCACGTCCGGTGTAATGTGTGATACTATTACGCATGTTACACTGTGTGGCCCTCCCCGTCAAGCTGCCAGAATGCTGCGACGGACACAGGGAGGAAAGGTGACCATGGCCTCAGTTGTGACGTGACGCTCGCCAGACAATGCGTACGTACTTTGACATCGCTTGAATATCAAGACAACGCTTGTATATCAAGTCATGATTTATAAAAAATTGTTGTTCTTCTTGCAAAACTCTTTCAAACCAAACTACTCTCAATCCAAGGTTTGCACAGAACAAAATTTCATTTCGGTAAATTTCAGAATCCCAAATTTTTGGTTTAGGTCTAAAAATTTCTACAAATGTCTGAAATGTTGGTGGCGCAAATATTTTTAGCAGCTATACCCCCTCTTAAACTCCCTCTATAACATCCTCTTAACCTCCTCCCTTATACCCATTCCACACCCCAAAACATTAGCTAGAGTTAGGATTAGGGCTAGGGTCAGGGTTAGGTCTAGGGTTAGGATTACAGTTATTTATAGGGTTGAGGTACTTTTATTGATACTGTTAGGATTACTATTGCTGTTTCTGCATGTATTGGTTGAGCTACTTTTATGGTTACTGGTTCTGTTTGTGTTACGGTTGATGTTAGGGTTACCATTACTTCAGGGAGAGTGTTAGTGTTAGTACTGCACAAAGAGTGCAATTCTTTTTTCAGTCAGCAAATCGATTCCAAATTTGATTAGAAAATTTCTGGAACAATTAAAAACATTTTAACCTTTTATTCTTGTTGGCTTTTTGGCGATTCAGATTTTCAGATGCTTCAGAATTGCCAAAAAGCTGATATTTTGTCTGAAAATCAATTCAGACGAAACCAAAGAAACCGAACATATCATTATACAGACAGCACTGTGCAGCTGTATGCCATCACCTGAAAAGGCACATACTTAGTTCTAGAGTGAAAACAAGAAGGTGATCCATTTAATCTTTAACCCATTAATGTCACCACTCAAATGTTGCATGCCATTCTGAAAAATGTTGGCCTCAAATCCCTCCAAACGTTATCAATGTCCCACAGATTTGTTGCAAGCAGGGCAATGTGATTTCCTTTATTGTTTTGCTTGTATATCTTTGTATTGGGTGCCGGACAAAATCCCTACAGCCAGGTTCCCTAATGCCAACATCCTGACGGCCAACTTCCAGACCGAACAAGTGCCAGACATCCCAACTTTCCTACACGGCCAACTTCCAGACATCCATAATCCCAGCGGCTAACCCTAAAACTAAAACCCTAACTCTAGGTTTAAGGGGGTTAGGGCTCGGTTTAGGGGGGGTTAGGGCTAGGTTTAGGGGGGCTAGGGCTAGGTTTAGGGGGTTAGGGCTAGGTTTGGGGGGTTAGAGTTAGGTTTGGGGGGGTTAGGGCTAGGTTTAGGGGGTTAGTGTTAGGGCTAGGTTTAGGGGGTTAGGGTTAGGGCTAGGTTTAGGGGTTAGGGTTAGGGTTAGGGCTAGGTTTAGGGGGTTAGGTAGTAGAGTTAGGGTTAGTGTTCACCGCTGGGATTTTGGATGTCTGGAAGATGCCCGTCAGGGAGTTGTCTGTGTAGGGAAGTTGGCCGTCAGGATTTTGACATTAGGGAACCTGGTTGTAGGAATTTCGACCCAAACCCCTTTGTATTTTATATCTCCTAAAAATTGATATTGTAAATGTAATCTCAGTGTTTCAGAAACACTATATGATTCAACAAACACATAAGGAGTTATCTATAAACACAATACTTTACCATTGTTGCATTGATGATAATATTCAGTGAAGAGTAAATTCAAGCAGCAGCAGGAGAAGATTCTGAATCGTCTCCGGCACAATTTGAATTTTGCTTTTAGCAAATGCCGAAGTTTATTGTCATTGCTACAACAGTAATCTATAATGGTCAGTGTATAACACCATAATAAAAATTTAAGGGTGTTTTGATCCAGAAACTAGAATTATGCCTTTATACTTAAAGGGTTA
This sequence comes from Leptobrachium leishanense, assembly GCA_009667805.1. NCBI lineage: Eukaryota > Metazoa > Chordata > Amphibia > Anura > Megophryidae > Leptobrachium > Leptobrachium leishanense. Next base: position 31,838,282 of record CM019071.1, on the reverse strand, counting down.
AGACGTATTAATTTATGGCCAGAAACCAAAGATTCACATACAGCACCATACAAAGTCTAATGGAGCATGGCTACTACCAGCTAATATCAGAATTCCCTTCTTCAGATATAAAAATGTTGTTGGTGTTGAGGAATTGATGACATTACCTTTCTGACCTTTACTGCCACTTTGACTTAAAGGGGATTTAAGGGTTATTTGCCCACCCAATAAAGAGCAAGTACTTTTTAGTTGGCTAAGTCATTTCCTGATCTAGTCAGACCCTCAGAAGTGATGGCCTGGTGAGTATTAACCCCTTCACTACCAAGATATCTTGGGCTTCAAAGGCACCATCCAGTGCCCGATACAGATATCTCTATCTAGAACTCTGCAGCCTAAAAGCAAATGAAATTAGTTTGCTGCAAGCTAATTTTGTTTGCTTTTGGGCTGCAGAAGGTGCCTCCAAAGTTTTAGCCTTGTGGGCATAACGCCCAAAGAGCGAAAACTGTGTAAAAGTGTGGAACAGTAAAAGTGGTCTCCAGCTTGAGGACCGGTCCCAAACCTGATACAGCGTCCGTCCCTTCTCTACTGATCCGCAGCAGCTTTACTTCTCACAACCCTCAGTCAGAACTTGAGGGAGTACCAAGGAGAGTGAGGGCACAAAGGTAGAGGGAGCTTAGGTTACAAATCAGATAACTGAATGTCCTGACATCGTACATTCAACAAGCCGATACAGGGAACATGAGCTGCAGCTGCAACTCAATTTGGCATTAGATAGCACCATCTACTGGCCAAATATGTTATTACAGTAAGAAATACCCTGGTAATATGCCCAAATATTTCTTACTATATACTTAATTAACAATGATTTTTAAAAAAAAAAACACTGGCTCCTGACTATTGTTTTTTGAAAATCACTTGGTATTGAAGGGGTTAATATTATCATCTATGATGCATTACATCATATTTTCAGTATATAATGTACCTTTATATGTTGGAGAATTTGAATTCATGCTATTTGGCTGTCAAGATCCTCACACCTGACTAAATAAAAGACAAATGATTTTCCACGCTCATCTTACACATATTATGCTTTGGTTTTGTCTGACAAACCACTGCAGGGTAGGTGAGATATTTAATCCTCTTGTTCTCCGTGTAGATGCACATATGCTTTTATTTAGATTTATTAGATCTCTGAAACACTCATTTCTCAATTTTTTTTATAGCACACAACACATTTTGTACGTTTCATGCTACTTCCATGTGTGAAATAAATTACTTAATTTTTCTATTGGCTGCTTCCCCTTTTATGTGACAATACAAATTTTGTATATTTTTGTCTTTTTTGAAGCTAACCAGATATGTTGCATCTTGTACGGACATTGACTTTTGTTCAACGCAGGTGTTTTAATTCTTTGTGTTGCTGGAATATCTCAGTTTACCTATATAGTAAAAAATGGCATATAGAAAAAAAAATAGTAAACCTAGCGGAAATCTAACTATGTCAGCACCAAATGCCATCAACACAATGAGTGGAGAAGAATGGAGGTTTAAATGAGAAGAATTTGGCAGAGGCATAATGAAGCGGACAGCGTTTCAGCAAGGACACTCCAAAACAGCTGCAGTTCCTGAGCCCATGAAGCCCTTAATACAGCACTGGACAAAGCCAGTCAATCTGATAAACTCCCACTATGCACATCTAGAAGTTTGACCAGTTTGCGATGTTTTCTTTTTTATTTTCTTTGTGATCCGAGATGATTTAGACATTAGCAATTAGCATCAAAAGATGTTGATGGTTAGTGAGTTTGCTAGGATTGTAGTGTACTATGTTAATCCCTTCGCTGCAGCCTGCAGACAACATGCTGAACGGGCCCTCCGATTTCCTTTTGCTGTATGGGGAATGCGCTCAGGAAGTCATCTTGATCCCGCAGATCATTTCTGATCTTGTGATCCATCCACAGAGGACTGACATCTTGGATGTCAGCCCTCGTGATGGGTCTTCTACCTGCCCAATGACATCATCACCAATGGGTGCGATGATGACAGAAACAGGGATTCCCCTGCCTGACGGAGAAACCCTATTAAGAGATGCAGAAGACATTTGGACCTCTGTAACTCCACACCCATAGGTCCCATATGGTCAGAAAAGGTGTCCATGGAAAGGCGTGGGAAATGAAAAGGTGAGTTAGTGAATTATTGCAGCACCATCTTTCACTTTATAAATGAAGCGGACAAGGGTACTGCTTTAGAACAAACAAAAAAGCAAATATGTATTTTGATTATATTTCTTTATTTTTATACTAAATATGGACATGTTTGGTATAATTGGAAAGGATAGACTCTGGAGTTTCTATTGACTGCAAACAAAACCATGTAATTTGTAAAAATTAAGAAAACAAATGCAACATTTCTGGGTTTTTTTCCCATTCGAAGGCAGTGGCATATGTGCTTTTCACACATAACACAAACAATGCCACTACCATTACTTAAACTTCTCATTTCCCACAGCAGGAGCAACTTCAGTGTGTTGTACATTGGCATAATATTTATAAAATGCAATGTGTCAAAAATAAGAAAATGTTTTTTTTTTTTTTAGTTTTGGTTAAAATTGAGCATTATCTTTTTTTCTTTAACCACTTCTATGCTATGGACGCGCTCAGCGCATCCAACCGCATGTCACGTTCCATGCGGTGGACGCGCTGAGCGCGTCCTCTCTTTGGGGTCAGCGTTCGGCCGGGTTCCGGTCGATCGCTGGCCCCCCCGGTGCGGGCTGACATCCTCGATGTCAGCCCAGCACCCGGAACCGCCGCCGGAGTAATTAGGTGTCATCGCGGGGGCGCGATGACACCTAATTCAGGCGCCCCCCCCGCATGTGCGGAGGAGGCGCCTGAAAGGGAGGGGGGGGAGGTCCTTTGTACCTCTCTCCCTCCCGATTGGCGGCATGCAGGGGGTTAACCCAGGCACCGTTTGGAAGGGCACAGCCTGCCCTTCCAAATGGTACCTGGCATTAACCCCATGGGGGCCGGATCACGAATCGGCGCCGAAAAGCGCCGGTTCGTGATCCTTTCCCGGAGCTGGCCGACATCTTGGATGTCGGCCAAGCTTCCGGGAATGCCCCCTGAGCACTGGCATCATCGTGCATAGCACGATGACGCCAGTCTTGGAGTTAACCCCTAACTGCCACCAATGGTGGAGATAGGGGTTCCAATGAACCCCTATCTCCCGATCCGTGGCAGTTAGGGGTTAATGTTTGGTATTGTTGGATCGGCCAGAGCATGGCCGTTCCAACAATACCAAACATGAGTATAAAAAAAATTAAAAATAAAAATAAAAAAATATTTTAAAAAAATTATAAAAAAATTATAAAAAAAAAATTATAAAAAAAATAAACAATTTTTTTTTCTTTTTTTTGGTTCGTTAATGCAGCAATATTGTTCCCATTTCAATTATAATGTGAACAATGATGCTGCACTAACGATTTTTGTATGCGGTGCGTTTGTTAAAAATTGCGTAATTTTCCCCAAAAAAAATGTAACGAGACCCCATCTCTAATTTTTTTAACAAGCGCACCCCATACAAAATATAACCGCAATTGCTCGCATGTTAAAATGTGAAAAAAAAACACTTTACACGTTGTAAATGATTGAAAATTCATATTTTATTGCATTTTTTGTAATAATATACAGACAGTACATGACGTATACATATAATAATGACATATTATGAATCTGCCGAGTCTGACGGAAAGAACGATATATAATATGTCTGGGTCATATACTAAAATAAGCCTTCAATACGCGTTTAAACATGGTGAGCAAAATCGGTAAAAATGACCTCAGCACAGAGGCGGGAATAGCCTCAGCAGCGAAAGGGTTAAAGAGCGCAGTAACAGGTTCTTCATTTCTGTTTTTTTTTTTAAAGAGTAACCTATAGAATATATAACCACAAAGGTTTGGATGATAAAGTGTTGAAAAATAATTTACATGTTGTAAATTATTGAAATCGGAGTGGAAGTGTATAACTGTTTTGCATTTTTTATGTCATTCTGACATAACATATACACATAGTAATGAAATATTTAAATGTGACAAGTCTTCTGAAAACAACAATATATAACTTGTCTAGATCTTACTATAAATCATGGCTTCAAATCACGTTTAAGCATGATGAGCACAAAATAGTGAAAAGGAGTTGAGCACACAGGGGTGAAATGGCTTAACACACAGGCCACACAGAGGAGGAATGGCTCAGCAGTAAAAGGGTTAAATTTGTTGATGATCTGTACCTCATACAAGTGAAAATAATACTCATTTATAGTCAAGTACAGTATTAGTAAAACAAATTAAGAGTCATTAATATAAAAATGCACCAGGTATAAAGTCACAAAAATGATATGAGTTCAACACGGTTATTCAGAGAGAGCAGAACTGGCCCCGAAATTGCACCAAATGGTGAATTTCCCCGCATGGTGCAATTTCGGGGCCAATTGGCTATTCAAAAAGCAGGCAGTTCTGGCTGGATGGAGTAAAGATGACATCACTGCACTATAACCGTGGAGACACAGGTTCGATCCCGGCAAGAGCACCTGTCCAGTAAGTGTCCTTGGACAAGACACCTAACGGTACATACTCGCCACCCAGGACATACTTGAAAACGAGAGAAATCTCAATGTATCCTTCCTAGTAAAATCATTTCTCAAAAAAAAATTGCGAATTGCCAGAAAAATATGGTGCCTGTTGAACAGTAGTGAAATCACAGTAGAGAAGTAATGGTTAACCTATTCAGAGAACACTGAACAGCAGTGAAATGTCAGTGAAATGCCCTGATGTTCCGTGGTTTCATTTCACAGGTTTAATCAGGCGAATCCCATAGGCTTCAATGTTAAAAATATTCCCTTCTTATTCAATATCTAATAAACTGTTTATTCTTTTAATTTACAGCAAAAAGTCTATTTTATTTTAGTTTTTTTGGGCATTTTTGTGGATTTTTTCAGCAATTTTTTTTCTTATTATTATTAACAGATTTTCTTTTATTATTAGTCATAGGACCTTATATGTTAATTACAGACATATTTGTCCAGTAGTTTTTTTGCAAACAGTGTTTCAAATTTGGAAACTTCCAATCATTTTGTTTTTTTTACCCCATTCGCCGGCTTGTCGGCTTTTTTCGGCGCTGTGTTTGGTGGATTGTTGGCTTTTTTGGAAGTGTGCGGCGGGTTTGTGGCAGATCGTTGGGCATGCTTGCGGGTTTTCTATGGCGTTTTGGATCGATCCGATGTTTTGGATTGTATCGGCAGATTTTCGTATTCATTCCCTGCACTTCGGGGACTCTGCAGTGAATGCTGAATTCACAACAGGGTCAGGGAATTTTCATTCCCCAAAGTGCAGGGAATGAGAGAGCATCGAAATGTCAGTGATATTTCAGTGCTCTCCGAATAACCCCTTATGTGTTGCTGTCGGCAAACCTCCGAAGATAATCACCACATCAGTGATTAAGCAGATCCTGGCACTAGAAATAAAATCATTAATATTCAAAAATATGTCAATAACCACCACTACTGATACTTATATTTTTTTGTTATAAAATCACCGTTGCAGCAGATGTGAGTCTTTACAATAGTAAAATACGCTTTTATGTGGAGCAGATAATGTCTGCCAATTTTAAATTTTATAATTGAAGTACATAATGGAACATTAAGCTTTTTTGTTCCTCAATTATTTTGTATAATCATGCCCAAACATTATGGATATTGATGTTTCAAAAGCCCTCTCAAACAGTCAATAGACGTTAAATTGCTTCATCTAAACTTCAAAAGCCTGTGCGAACGACAAGCCACGTCCACATTACATTTCACTTGTTCTAATTATGAAATATATGCAGGAGAATAAAAAAAGTCTAGTATTTGCTCAGACCCAAATTCAATTTTTGTAAGATTTTATACTGGATAGGGTGGAAGTTAAAGGATCGGTTTTCTGCTGCAATATTTAATTATCTTTCATCTTTTAGTTTAAATACTTAATTCGCGGATACTGTGAAATGTTATCGTAATAGTATTTTTGGATGATGATAAAAAACAAAATTGTATCTAGTCTAGTATGTCCCGGGGAGAGTTAAGAAATCGCTCTTCCAAGACTTGTTGTTCTCTCACGTACCGTGGGCGACTTATGATATTAAACACCGCTAGGACACTCTAACAGATAACACAGACAGCACAAAAGTTGAATTTAACTTAGATCTGCACTGATATAAAAATGTCACTATTTTTATCTCTGTATTTCCTATTGCATTTCAAGGACTTAGACATAAAATGTGTGATTACTGTATACATAGACACATTTACAAGAAACCACTGATTTTTGTTTTCAATTTCAGCTTCCTATCTTTTACCATGTACGGATTCCATTAATTCAGGGTTTTATATTAAATATTAACCTTTTCACTGCTGAGTCATTTCACTCCATGGGCTGAGCTGATTTTGACCATTTTAGTGGTCATTGTGTTTAACCTCCCTGGCATTCTATTTCTGCAGCAAAATATTTGCTGAAAGCGTCCTATTTTTTTTTTTGCCCCCCCCCCCCTAGCGGCATCCCGAGTGTTGCTCGGGGTTTAATTCCTATGTTGGAAGCGGTAACCCCGAGCAACACTCGGAATGCCTCTGGATATATTACCTCTCCCTGCGCTCCCTCGATGTCCCCAGCTGCCTCCTCCGGCGACCTCATTACTTCCTGGTTTCCTCCTCGCGAGAAGGAATCCAGGAAGTAAAACGCTGCGATCGCATATAAACATATATCCCTTTTTTCAGCAGACTAAGTAGATTCAAAATATATCATTACTATCAGGGTTATTCAAAGAGATTCGAAAAGTCACCGCACGTTTGGTGACTTTTCGTTCTCTTCAATTCGGTTCCTTTTGCCTATCCCATTTCGGTGACCCTGCGGTGTATTCAGCAAACACCACAGGGTCCCCGAATTGCAGGGAAAGGCTGCCGCAAACCCAACGAAAACGAACCGCAAAACCCAGCGAATGCACGCAGAAAAGCCACAAAAACATCTGGATTAACCTGCCGAAAACCAAGCCCGAGCAGGAGCCGAACACAGCCGAAGCAGCTGAGACCGCAGACGAGGGAGGTGAATAAATTAGCAAAATAGTTTGAGTGAATCTGTGAAAATGAAATGCTGTTTGCAAAGAAACTACTGAGCGAAAATGTCTGAAATTGCATATGAGGTCCAGGGAATGATATTAAAAAGGGCTGTTACAGAAAAAATAAGTAAACTTAAAAAAAAAAAAAAAATCGGACTTTAAAAAAAAAAAAAAAAAATTAAAATATCCTAAAAAATCTATAAATAAAGAAACTCTTTACTGCAGAATTTTATAATGAACGGTTTATTAGATCTTGAATTAAAACGGTAATATTTTTAACATTGAAACCTATGGGATTCTCCTGAATTAACTTGCCGAATTAAACCACCGAATGGCAGGGCATTTCGGGAACCTTTCACTGCTGGTTTGTGTTCTCTGAATAGCCGAAGCAGTGCTTTTTCATGGGGTTTTCACTGCCCTCGAACAGGCACCGAACAGGCACCGTATGTGCAGGCAATTCGCCAGGATTTGGCGAATTGCCTGCTCTCTGGATAGCCAAATGGCCAGGAAAGGTAACCGAACGCTGATTTTCAGCGTTCGGTTACCTTTCTCAAGCAATTCGGAGCTCTTTGAATAACCCTGTATGTGCATACTTCATGTCACATCAAAATCCTATATCACCAAAGGTCAAAAAAATATAACTTTACTTTTACAGCATGTAAAATTATTTTTCCACATTTAATCATCCAAAACCTTGTGGTTCTAAATTCTATGGATTACTCTGTATCAGAGATAAAATATATCAAAGATATCAGAAATGGAGAACCTGTTACTGAATTTTTTCCAAGAAAATGCAGAATTTTAACCAAAACTATTTTTTTTAACTTTTTGCTTGTATTTCATGCATTATGTTTACTGAATATTATGCCTATGTGGAAAATGAGAAGGTGCGTATTTGCAGCAGCATTGTTCACTTTATATGTGACAAGTGTACAGTACTGCTGCCTTGCAATAAAAAAAAGGAAAATATGTATTGTCTTTCCAACGATACCTCATATGACCCTCTAGCGCTTGTGGTTCCAGAGATACAGGCTTCCAAAGGACCCCTGCATCTCCTGTAAAGGGAATTCCCTGTTAGACGGGGGAGGTCTCATTTCTGATGTTATTGTGCCCATGCTAAATGATGTCAAAAGTGAGGGGAAGTTCCACAGCAAGGGCTGACATCCAAAATGTCAGCTCACTGTGAAAGAAGGCAGTGGTATGTGCTGGATTGGCACTGATCCGACGCGCTGAGCATGGCCTCTGCTCCCTATTGGAAAAGTGGATGACACGATCAGCATGGTGCCTGGGAAAGGGTTATATTAAATACATACAATAATCCCTTCACTATCGGGGTAATTCATTATCCACCATTCCTTCACTGGAAGAAAAACAAAATGGTGGATTTCGTTTGGGGAACTATTGTGGAGCACATACGGTGAAACTGCGGTGAATTTATTATTTAGGGAACTGTCACCATAGTTCTTTGTAGTTTTCACTTTTAAAGATAATTCAAAACCAAAGAATAATCATTAATTTCCTTTTCGCAGCAGTATAGATGTTGACATATGCAATTGTGCATTCATTGTATGTTTGCTTATCAAATTATGCTGCAGGTTGCGGCTAATAATTCAACATGTCACCCTCAGCATAGTGCGGGTAATTTATGTTTTCTATATGTGTTAACTAGAATGCTAATATTTGCTAGATAATGTATAATCACAATCAAGAGACCTTTCACCAAAGTGATTTACATATAACTCAATGTTCAAATATTATCTGAACTCTTACAAACCTTATTTAAATACAAATCTGCTGTGTTGCAATATATTTGCACATAATAATCGATTTAGAGTTTTATTGTGTGTAGCTTCCTCTGCAGCTAAGGCTAGGGTCAAACGAACGCATTATTCGCAGCGACCGTCAAAAGGTGCGACCGAACACATTGACATATTTTTTCACGGAATGCGCGAAACGGTCATACGATGCGCATTTTTGTGTGTGATTTGTTACGGATCCAAACCAGGAAACTTTGGGTGTCTGGACGTGATGTAGGCTGAACATGAGCAGCGTCTGACGTCTCCTAATCACGCACACACGCCACTATGCGGTTCTGCGTTCTCAAAAAAATGCGTTGGTTTGCCGCTTGCGTTGCGCGGCCGCACTTTCGTGCGGCCGTACTTCGTATATTGGCCGTCATTGCCCGTCATTTGCTGCTACTGCGGCCTAAACGCACATTAAAAATGCATTAGTCTGACCTCAGCCTAACTGCTACTAATAATGCCTTGACTGCAGGGGACAGGTCAAGGGAGAACGTGTGGGAACGCAGTTCCTCCACTATTTTTGTAGAGGGAACATAGATCCCATTGGTCCAATATAAAGCTTTAAATCAGGCGTTCAATCTTTCCCTGTTAAGTCAAAATAAATATGTAAACGTCCACATTTTTTCGATAAAATCCCCATGATTGTATTAGATTTGAGGACATGTGTAGGTTAAGAGAGAGAGATGATAATTGGGGACAGAAATCTTGGTGAGTTCACACACTTCTTTTTTTTAGGACTATGCCACTGGTCGGATGCAAAGAAGGACACCTTTCGGAGTGTCTGAACATGTGACCGTGATACCATCCAACCTGAAAGTAGAAAGTGTCACACCCACTCTGTCTTTGCTCTGCCCCTTTTATCCACATTGCCTTTGTCCACCCCCTTTGCTGACCAGACCCCTGTCCATGATGGCCCTGCCTCATTCATCCTGGCTCTGCCCACTCCCTGCCCTGCATGTGGGCGCTTTGGCACACAGTCCCTCCACATGCAAGACACTGAATCCAGCAGATGTAGGGGCTGCAGGGGGTGAATTAAACTGCAATAAGCATTCCATTACATTGTCAGAAATTAGCGTATATAATATCTGTGTATGTATACTGATAGTATGTGTGAGCTAACAGTGCAAATATTCAGACACACTGAGTACATATGTATTATGCATGTACTGTGTGTGTTTATACCATTTACATACTGTATAGTGTGTATATATTGCAAGTATACTGTGTGTGTATATGCAGTGCATGTATACGGTGTTCTGTGGGTCTGTAAACTGTGTGTTTCTAATGTGTGTTTATACATGGTCTTTGTATATATATTGTTGCTATACTCTGCATGTATAGTGTGTACAATAAATGCAGCGATACATTTATCTTGCACCTGGCGCCACAATCAGTAGAGCCAGCCTTGAGTACATGTGTTGGTATATGGCTGAGAGTGGCCTAGAGTAACTGAGCATGTGTGCGGTCGATTTAATTGCTGATTCCATGTGACTGTGACGGGAGTGTGTGTATGGCTGAGAGTGACTGAGAGTAACTGAGCATGTGTGCGGTCGATATAATCGTTGATTGCATGTGACTGTGACGGCGTGTGTGTATGGCTGAGAAGGCGTGCATGTGTAGGCATGTGGATTGAATGACTCCATGTGTATGTCTCGCTGAGGTTGTTTGTGGGTAAGAATGTGCTTTTCGTGAGTGAGCACATAAGAAATTGTGGGGCATTGATTGCCTAAACATATGTCTATCCATTCCCCCCACTACATCAAGGGGCAAGATACTCCAGGTCAGTGGTGTATTTAGGTTTTGTGCTGCCCTAGGCCTGACTAAACTCGTGCACCCCCTAATTTAAATTTGAGGCAACCCCTCCTGTCAAGGGCACACCTCTTCCTGGTCAATCCCCACCCTTCCTCTTTAAGCTCCACCTTTTCCTCTTAGAGCTCTGCCTTTTCCTCCCTTTATATTAAAAGTGGATACCAAGTGCCTACTTGTATATTTTGTATACCATTTCAAATGTATCTATTGAGATAAATAAAATTATGAAATGTTTAAATTCAAGCATTTTTACAAAGAACAGCCACGCATGTCAAGTATACTGGAACACAGCCGCTCTAATTGGTTGAACAATAAAATCCACAGAAACGTGCACTGCATATGAACGTATCACAAAGCTGCACAGCAATAAAACTCACAGTAATGTGCAGTGTGTATGAGTGTATCCCAGAGCTCCAGGGCATTAAAACTCACAGTACTATGCAGTGTGTATCACAGAACCCACAGCAATAAAACTCCCAGCAATGCAATGTTTGGTGTGTGTCAGTGTATTAGAATTCACAGCAATAAAAATTCCAGCAATGCAATGTGCAGTGTGTATGAGTGTATCAGAATCCACAGCAATAAAACTCCCAGCAATGCAATGTGCGGTGTGTATGAGTGCATCAGAATCCACTGCAATAAAACTCCCAGCAATGCAATGTGTGGTATGTGTCAGCGTATCAGAATCCACAGCAATAAAACTCCCAGCAATGCAATGTGTGGTGTGTATGAGTGCATCAGAATCCACTGCAATAAAACTCCCAGCAAACCGAGTGTATATGAGCACACAGCAATGATTTATTCTACATTTATTGGCCTCTGTCCGCGGTAGGGCTGTGTGCAGAGTCAGCAGGGACTGTGTACAGACTCAGCAGGAGGTCCCTCCAGGCCACGTTAGGATCACGGCTGTGCCTATGCGTGGAGCCATCTTGTCAGCAGTGGGGTGCCACTGCCAGAGGGTGCACCGTGGCTTTGATTCCCTTCCCGGTGGGTGTTCAGTCCAGAATAGAGTGACAGTCCATGTTAACGAAAGGGCGGGCAGCTGCGTGCATGCGTGTCACGTGGTTCAGCCAGTCAGGTGGTACTGAGACTCAGTACCACCTGACTGGCCAGACCGAGTGTGACCTGCACGCAAGCAGCCTCACCAGGAGCCAGGCAGCTCAATGACAAATTTCTATCACTGCAGTGCTGGTTAAGGAAAGCTCCACTTTAAACAGCAGTAAGCAGACAGGGCTTCATATTCTGCTGATAACCCCCCCCCCTTTACCTGCCGTTTACTGTCATCTTCTCTCTCTGGACACAAATCACATCCCCCTCCCCTCTCCTAGAGCTTCTGCGGGCAGGGGAGGAGCTATGGAGGGAGGAGAGGGGGATTTTCATTCTATTCGATTTCATTCCGTATGCAAACGCCATGCTCCACTGCTCGTTGTTTGAGAACACAGCTCAAAGCTAACACACAGTGACAGTGGCACCTCCTAGTACCCCCTAATGACACCCCAATAATCACTGGTACCTGGGGCGGCCCACCCTCCACCACTTCTCTAAGTACACCACTGCTCTGGTGATATGCTCACACACAAGTTTGGCGAACTGCCAGCAAGTACGGTGCTGTTTGAAGGCAGTGCAAATCCCCATAGAGAAGTAATGGTTAATCTATTCAGAGAACACCAAACAGCAGAGAAATGTCAGTGAAATGCCCTGATGTTCGGTGGTTTCAATCAGCAGGTTTATTCAGGCGAACCCCATAGGTTTCAATGTTAAAAATATTCCCGTTTTTTATGCAATATCTAATAAACCATTTATTATTTTAATCTGCAGTAAAAAGTCTTTATTTATTTATTGATTATTTTTTTTTGTACCTTTTAGTAATTTTTCAGAAAATTCCCCCCCCCTTTTTTTTAATAGCGGTTCTTCTTATTCTGTAACAGAACTTTTTATTATCAATCATAGGCTCTTATATGTAAATTCCAGACATTTTCGTTCAGTAGTTCTTTTGAAAACAGCAGGCCATGGGTTTGCAGTGGCAGCATACAGCGGCCGACTCCATGCACTTTGGGGACCCTGCGGTGAATGGCGAATTCACTGCAGGGTGGGGAAATTTTATTCCCCGAAATGCAGGGAACTACAGAACACCAAAATGTTGGCGTCATTTCGGTGCTCTGTGAGTAACCCAATTAGTGGTGATGTTTTTTGTTGCCCCCTGGAAAGTGAAAGCCTAGGCCTTGCCTACCCAGGACATACTTGAAAATTAGTGACATCTCAATGTTTCCTTCCTGGTAAAATAGTTTGCAAAAGTACAGAATTTTTTTTATTTATTTTTTTTTAGGGGTGGGGCCACCCAGCGGGCCGCCGCCCCCTGGAAAGTGCCGCCCTAGGCCTGGGCCTTGTTGGCCTAGGCCAAAATACACCAGTGCTCCAGGTATGCATCTGCACGGGCACCACATGTAATATGGTTGATCTTGCTTGTACCGGATTCTTGCCCCTGCATTATTTTTTAAAAACAGTGTTAAGGTTACCCAGATGCAAAACAAGCTTCTAACCCTATTCCGTGCTGTGCGCTAAAATGGGGACACTATCAGGGAAAACCTGTGACTGCGTCCCCATTTCAGGACAATGTCTCAGCACCTTACTTCATAACGCAGTGCTACCCGCGTTGATATTCGCGGTAGCGCTTCTTTGCCGCCGCAAGTCCACCTCCTGGAGTCCATAGGACTCCTTGGAGGCTTGCGCTTCTGGGCCGCAAGCCCTGTGCAATCTCACTCCTGCGAGATTGCAGAGTGGTGGTGGAGGGAGACTGGGAACTTTTTGTTCCCAGTCTCACTTTGCTCCCAGGGACAAGAAGTCACCATTCTTGTATCGGATTTAGTAACCACTTCGCTGCTGAGGACGCGCTCAGCGCGTCCTCAGCAGTCCCGCTGGTGTGCTGAGGACGCGCTGAGCGCGTCCTCCCATTGGGGTCAGCGTTCGGCCGGGTTCCGGCCGATCGCTGGCCCCTCCGGTGCGGGCTGACATCCTGGATGTCAGCCCGGCATCCGGACCAGCAGCCGCCAGAATTAGGTGTCATCGCGGGGCGCGATGACACCTAATTCAGGCGCCCCTTCGGACCTCTCTCCCTCCCGATTGGCGACTCTGCGGGGGTTAACCCAGGCATCATTTGGAAGGGCACAGCCTGCCCTTCCAAATGATGCCTGGCATTAACCCCTGGGGAGCTGGATCGCGAATCGGCGCTGAAAAGCGCCGGTTCGCGATCCTTTCCCGGAGCTGGCCGACATCTTGGATGTCGGCCAAGCCTCCGGGAACTCCCCAGAGGACTGGCGTCATCGTGCGTAGCACGATGACGCCAGTCCTAGAGTTAACCCCTAACTGCCACCAACTGTGGAGATAGGGAGTTCCAATGAACTCCATATCTCCCGATCCGTGGCAGCTAGGGGTTAAATTTTGGTATGGTTGGATCGGCCAGAGCATGGTCGTTCCAACGATACCAAACATGAAAGTGAAAAATTTTGTAAAAAAAAAAAAAATGAAAAATAAAAAAAAAAAAAATTAAAAAAAAAAAAAATAAACACTTTTTTTTTATTTTTTTGGTTTGTTAATGCAGCAATATTGTTCCCATTTCAATTATAATGTGAACAATGATGCTGCACTAACGATTTTTGTATGCGGTGCGTTTGTTAAAAATAGTGTCATTTTCCAAAAAAAAAATGTAACGAGACCCCATCTCTAATTTTTTTAACAAGCGCACCCCATACAAAATATAACCGCAATTGCTCGCATGTTAAAATGTGAAAAAAAACACTTTACACATTGTAAATTATTGAAAATACATATTTTATTGCATTTTTTGTTATAATATACAGACATGACATAACGTATACATATAATAATGACATATTATGAATCTACCGAGTCTGACGGAAAGAACGATATATAATATGTCTGGGTCATATACTAAAATAAGCCTTCAAAACACGTTTAAACATGATTATTATTATTATTATTATTATTATTATTATTCTTTATTTATAAAGCGCCAGCATATTCCGCAGCGCTGTACAATAAGCACAGTATAGACAGGGTTACAATACATTGAACAACATTTGACAAACAGTACAGGAGGAGATGAGGGCCCTATTCCCGTAGGAACTCACAATCTGGGAGGGTTGGGGTTGGAAACAGGAGGAGAGGACTGTAAGGTGAGAGTGATTGATGGTTGCGTCACTGAGTTGGGTGGTAGGCTTCCCTAAATAGGAATGTTTTAAGGGAGCGTTTGAAGGAAGAGAAGTTAGGGGAAAGTCTGACAGTACGAGGGAGAGTGTTCCAGAGAGTGGGGGCTGCGCGTGAGAAATCCTGCAGTCTATCATGGGAAGAGGTGATGCGGGGAGAAGCTAGGCGCAGGTCACTGTTTGACCTTAGGGAGCGGGCTGGGGTGTATTTGGTGATTAGTGAGGACAGG
This sequence comes from Leptobrachium leishanense, assembly GCA_009667805.1. NCBI lineage: Eukaryota > Metazoa > Chordata > Amphibia > Anura > Megophryidae > Leptobrachium > Leptobrachium leishanense. The sequence continues at coordinate 31,823,102 of CM019071.1, read as the reverse complement.
TAGTGGGGAGCTGAGTTAGTGAGGCTTTTGTAGGTAAGGATAAGGATTTTGAACTTAATTCTGCAGTGGATGGGGAGCCAGTGAAGGGACTCGCAGAGGGGAGCGGCAGAGACAGAGCGGCGGGTGAGGTGAATTAGCCTGGCGGAGGCGTTCAGGATGGATTGTAGGGGGGAGAGGTGGGACAGAGGGAGGCCAGATAAGAGATTATTGCAATAGTCGAGTCGGGAGATTACCAGGGCGTGTATGAGTTGTTTTGTGGCGACAGCGGTAAGAAATGGCCGAATTCTGTAAATATTACGCAGTTGGTATTGATGCGCAAAACAGGTAAAAATGACCTCAGCATAGGGGCGGGAAAAGCCTCAGCAGCGAAAGGGTTAAAGGGGAAGTTTATATGGTGCTAAATGATTTTGCAAAAGTGGAATAATTTAGCACCAGCTTTTAGGTGTAGCTAAAAATTTGCCTCACGTACCGCTGCGGTAATTAGCGCTAGGGCTTTGTAACACCTTACTTTGCACTCCCCATGTTAAGTATAGGATGCCCAAAGTACAGGAAGCTCGTGGAAGCTGGCGCAATCACCAATGCACTTTTACGGGTTTAACGTTAGAAAGGTAATATGGGGACATGCGTTAAAGTCACTTATCCTGACGTCAACACTTACACATTCGAACGCTACCATCGGCATGCACTATGGAATAGTGCCCTCCATCTTTTGGATCTATTTTATAACCAGGGGTCTGGATCTTTGGTCCACATTGCTTGATTGTGTTAAGGAAAACAACTTGTGTCCTTAGTAATTGTGGATGTATTATGTGCAGGTACATGGCTTAATCAAACCACATATAAGGATACAGCACTGGCCAAAGCACCAATACACAATAGAATATTTAATTTGGGTTCTTGGGTCTAAAGATTATATAGATATATATCAAAAAATGCTGATTCCACTTGAGGACTTTCATAAAAATAAAAAATACTTATAAGATCCGCATTAAAAAAAAACAAAACCTACTTTTCTCCTCATCGGGAGCTTTTCTCACGGTTGACCCATTTGCAGGATGAGTCGGAACGTTGGTTGCTTTTTTTTTTGTTATGCGGATCTAAAAGTTTTCTATATATCGAAAGTAGTCGAGCGCATCCCCAATATTGTTTGGGCACTGAAGTATCGGAGTGCTGGTACATCTATTGATAAATCTATATATGACTTAAACTATCATTGGACATTTTCATGCCTGGTAAAATATCCATTAGCAAAGTCATTCAATGAAAGAAATGAAAACTTGACCAAAATATAACATATTCATATCATACATTCTTTTTCAAACTTGGTGGATTTAGAAACCGGAAACTCAATTAAATTGCTACGTTAGAAATTCAAAGTACTTACAATAACAACAGGATTAGAATTAATTCAGCACACATACCAGACGTTCAAGCACTCATTCATATTTATGCCACATTTGTCGAATGAGTGCAATGCATATAATCTATCTCCTTATTTATGCTATTCTCCCTCCAAATCGTATGACCCTGAAAGACGATGTGCTTTTGTTAGTTTGTAATAAGTTGTCTTTATGCATACACTTTCTCTGGAAAACATGTATCCAAAAAGTAGCTTTATTAACTCCGTCTACACAAACGCAAATGGTAGATAACTTATTCTAAAACTCTATGATACTGAAATAAAACAATGTCATTGCAACAAACATCATTGATTAGTGCATCGCTAGTGACCGGCACATAAAAGTTTTAAGGATAAATGAATAAATGATAAACAATAAATGATAAACAATTAAGTAAAATTACCACAAACTGCTAAAAGTACTATTTATAATACGTGACCATGGTGACATTTGGTTTCATCTGAATTGTTTTGTCCAAGTTTTATCACCAAAGTGTTTGGCCACAGTTGGAAGTCTATAAATTGGAAAGTATACGAGACTCTTGGGGCCTTAGGCTAGGGTCAGACGAATGCTTTCTGTGCGGACTGTGCGTCCATGCACACGGATGTACTTTCTGACTGGCGACAAGGCAGTGGTCACACAGTCCGTTTTTGTGACTGACGTTTTTTTGACTGATGTAGATGGGAAGTAAAATTAATCTGAAAAAACATTTTGTCTGTCAAAATGTTGGACGTGAAAAATGCAGTCCGTCTGACTTCGTTCCATCACTCAACACACAAAGCTATGTGGACATTGCGGACATGGCGCAATCTGCAAGTCCGTTGTAGCGGTTTTACGTTCTTGCCTAACTTGCGTCTGTTTGCTGCGTCCGTTGTGCGCCGCACTTCTGTGCGGATGTACTTCGTGTATGGGTCTCTATTGATCATAATTGTATGCTACCACGGACGTTAAAATGTGCGGCAACACGGACGTGAACACTGCACTCTTCTGACACGAGCCTTATTCTCTGGCTTGCGAACAGATTTTCCTTATCGCTTTCCTAACGTTCCTATTCTTGGGTAGGCACTTTATTAGTATAAAGCAAAAATAAGTATAGGCAGCGCTTCTTCACACTCTAGAGGGAGTCCTAACAGGTCAGGATTTCCAGAGATCTGAAGCACAGGTGATATGATTTGTTGCTCAGTGATTGCAGGATTCAGTCTGCATTTCCCAAAGGTGTTTAAGGTGACCCCCACCGCCTATGAAGATCTGAACGATCGGGAGCTCAAGGGCAAGCAGGTTGGCCTGTAACAACGTGGGAGGTGATCATATGAGGGCTGGAAGCTCTCGAAAAATGTGAGTTTCCACTCTGTTACATGTATACATATACACTTGATTGTGGACATGCAATATTGCACTATGTACTGTGTTTCTTGCATTTGAGGTATCTACTGCACAAGTTGGACGCATACCTGGCGATGTAAGAAAGAATACCTATTTACAGAGAATCCATCCTCCAAAGCAGGACATTTTCCATATAATCATCATTGTATGTACCACTGACTGTTTTGTGCTCTGTAAGCGTTATTGGCACTTCCCAACAATTATCCCTTCACTGTATCTCTGTGCATTCTAGTTCCATCTTTCATGCCCATTTCCCTCTAGAGTGTGAAGAAGCGCTGCCTATACTTATTTATGTTTTATGGTCATTTTTTGGATATTGGGAAGATATCTCAGTTTGACATTTATAGCGACCTTCAGTTTATCTCTCTGCCTATTTTGTAAGCGCACTACCTCCATTCTACTTGTGTTATAGACACTTTATTAGTGCCTGGTCCTGGGAGGAAGCAGAGTTGCAGACCGATACTTGCAATGGGTATCATCTCGTGGTCAGCGTGATCCAGCCATGAGTTCGCACTTGCAGGAATGTGCAGGAGTAGCAGGTGAAGTGCGGAGGGAGATTGAAAACTCTTTGTTCCCAGTCTCATTCTCCTCGCTGCGGGAAGAAGCGACAGAATGCACTGTCCTCACCACCTTGGGATAAGAGGTGAGTAATAAATATTTGGGGGCTTTAGTGTACCGTGTTGAGTGATTCTACTTTTGCAAAATCATTTAAGCACCAGTTTTTAGGAGTCGGTATTTCTATCAGAAATACTGTCTCCAGATGAGAAGAACTAGCTGCATTAGAATATCTCATTATTCTAATCTCAGGTGCAAATTGATGCCTCCTATGCAAGGTATAGGAGACTTTAATTTACAGTAGGGACGTGCAGTGATGGAGTCATAAGCAGAGCTTATGGTAAAAGCAGAATAAGCGATTCCTAACGTTGAAGATGTTATGTATAACTTCTCCAGAAGTTATCTTAATGTCAACCTTGGCATCGGGGCCTTGGTTTGCAATCAGAAATTATTTCTTCTTTTGTTTTTTTGTTGTTGTAAGGATGATTAAAAAATTGTGGCGTTGATTAAGCAACATACTAGCTTTCTATAGAATTTTTTTCCGAAATACATGTCTAATTTTATTGCATCTAAAATAGTCATCTGAATAATGAGGGACTAGCAGTAGAGTAATTATGGATACAAGGAGTAATTTCTAGAGGGAGGTAATCCTTCTTTATGTAAAACGTTCAAAGTAGCTCATTTTCGTGCACTTTTCAAGCAGATGAATAGGATTAGGTTTCAGAGGCAGCTTAGGAGTACTCAGAAGTGCAAGTGCTAATGAAAAGGCATCCGATTTCTACTGGTGGAAACAAAACTAGATTAGTCTATTAGAGAAAAAAATAAATATATATATATATATATGGAAAAAGCAAGGACTCTCACCTTTAACTGTAACACACGACGCTTGCTCTGGTGCTGCTGTAAAGCTATATATATATCGCGAAAAATGATAGAAATACAGCGATGATATGCGTCTAGTGCTCAAAGTGAAATACGGGGAGTCTAATGCAAACATAAAGGAAATTGTGAACAAAAAATAAATTGTTTTATGCATTTATAACAGTTTCCTGTATCATGCAATCATGTGTGTTTTGCTGATCTTGATGACTTTTAACAAATAATGAGAATATCTTTTGTTTGGTATTAAATCTAATTGTATATTAATCTTCCTTGACATCTCTGCTCAGAGCATTGCGTTATATAAAACTGTCAAGATGTCAAAACAAAAATACCACACAATTCTATCTTTAGAGAGCTAATTCAACTTAAGGGGCAATAAGACTCACAGTGAAGTAATGCTGGTTGTGTCACAGGGCTCCGTTAGAAATATGTAACGTCCTGCTTTCCTAACATTCTGAAAGATAAGCCTCATCTCATCGCTGACAGTTTACTGGTGAAAAACAGAGACACTATAATTTTTTTGAGTTTTCACCATCTTGTACCGTGATCCTGGAACTTTAAAATGGTCCAACACACATTACATCCCTCTTATACCACTACTATTCCCCAAAAGCTTTTCATTACAGGAAAAAGGGAGAAGAGACAGGGCGATTGGTCCATTTCTCATACTTCCTTGCATATCCTTGCATAGAGTTTTTATATTACCCGATTTCTCCGACCAGCCCTGCAGCTCAACATCACAACCAACAGGCCCAGAAATGGGAGGTGCGGGACTAATGTTTCTATGCTTTTCCACTAAACTCAAGGAATATACTGTATGCAGAGCAGGACACTCTATCCTGCATGCTATATATATTTAGTCCTCTTATTTAGGGTTAATATGGTTTGTTAAAGTTTTTATCTGTGCGAGACAATTGAAGATGTTGAGACTCAACAGGTCTTACTTATTTTATGTAACAAAAGGAATTGGACTATAATATGTAACGTCCTTGACAGACCATGCAATGTGTCTAGGAAAGAAGAATGCAAAGTAGTTTCCCATTGGAAGATTGTCTGTAAAAACCATAAGACCATACTCCAGGCTTCAATAAGTCAGCAATGTGCAGCATGCTACTCTACTTTTAGCTCAAAGACATGTAGAAGAGTACATGTGAAAACTGCACCTGCAAAGGTTCTGTCAGCCCAGGGTCACCAACCCTGACATGAAGAAAGACCAATCACATGAGGCTTGGCTATAGCAGGAGTGTTATGGTAGTAACAGCAATGTTTTGGTCCTACAGGCTTGGCTACTTGGCTTGTGAAAGGTCCTTTAATGTAGGACTGAAATGTTGCTGCTTCTACAATAAAGCTCTTGCTAAAGATAATCCTCATGTGATTGGTCTATGGTCTTTCTTCTTCCTTTGTACTTTTAGGTGTCATTTACTCTGTACAGGATATGCAAATAACTGGAGCCATTAACATACAAGAGATTCCCCAGTCTCTTGCTATTAAGGAGACACTGGCTGTAAAAAATATAAACAAATAACAAACTCTTACTTCTCATCCCTCAGGAAAAAGAGATTGCAGTCCACAATCCCCTCTAGTGGCCCTATGAGGGACACAAAGAGCAAATAGTGGAGTCCGTATACATCACCTAAAAAATGTAAATATGACTTCTGTCATTGTTATGTTTTTTTGCAAGTAACAGTTTATGTTTTTCTTCCTTTCGGGTAACATCACCGTAATGTTGGTTGTACTACGAAGTACAGCGAAAATAATCCTACATCACTTGATCTCTTTTGTACAAAACGGGCTGCGGAAGTCAGACCGCTGCAGATCACCCTCCCCTGGTGAGTTCAATTCCCAGTAATATAGTTTGATTGTACGTGAACAGGTATCCATGGGAGTTTCAGCTCATTTCCATCAAATATCTTTTTGTGTCTTTGCAGAGGGTATTTTATTCAAATTAAAATATGCAAAGCACCAGCCATCTTTTCACCCATAATCTATTTGTTAATCTTTCATTGATAATTACTCTTTAACCGGCTTCCCACGTGTTCCGCGTTGTATAATGAAGCTGTTAAATGGAGCAGTATAGGTGGTATTTTACAGCATCATTCCATTCTCATTATCATTCGTATGGAATTTAAAGGTTAATGGCAAAACTCTTTCAAGGAATTGACTTTTCCTTTTAATAAAGTAAGGCAGGCAGGTCCTTCAAAAAAGCGATTGCTTCGGGCCGAAAAGCACTTATTGTGTAAAGGCAGTATATTGATACCCGCAGTGTAAGCTGTTGTTTAATTTACTTCCGAAACATTATTCCTATAACAGATGCTATATCTGGAGTTCAAGGTTGCAAATCCGAAGCCATAAAGTGTCACTCCTGGACCATAATTTCTTTTCACTGGAAGACTGGATCATGCATTATAACTGTTCTTTTACCTGAAAACCCTGTTGATATAATGATTGCCAAAAGGATTCATGGAACATAAGCGACAGGTCAGTAAATCATGTATATTGCATGTCTTACCAAGAGTGCATTAATCCAGTTAACCATTAGATTCCATTTTTCCCCATAACATGTAAGACTATCCATTTGACACATCTAATGTATTGTGCATGTTGTACTTCTGCATGGATCACACATAAGGATTGATTTGATACGACATGGTGAAGTGTACCATCATCGGTGCAACACCTTTACCATAAATGAAAGTGCATTGCGGCTATACATCTTGTTATACATTGTCTAGAATTAATAACACGTATTTGGATCTTTACAGCGATCTCAATGAAAGACTCTGCATAGAACTGATTGATGGTTCTGAACAGGGAAACGAACACCATGTGGCTTTCATGGCAAATACACGATCAGCAATATGCTCCAGTAATGTGATTATCTACCTTCTCGCACAAACGTGCCGGCAATAAATCCTGTACACCAGCATCATATTTTGACCTGCACTGGGAGACAAGGAAGATGAACCTGTAAGCCTGGGCCATAATAACTTTTCCATCTTTCTCTTCAAATCCAATAGAAAAAGAGGTTGACTTTTTACATTAACCTATTCAATGCCAAGACCAAGTATACTCGATCTGCAAAGCACTTGATGGTGCCGCACTATCAAGTATTCAAGATGTGGGCTAATACTGGGGCAATGCAAAGGAACGTTGTTTATTTGCAAACATATTTATCTGTAAGTGCCCTACAGATTGTGCCCCAAAAGTTTTAGAACCTTGGGTATGGTGCCTGTCATGAAAAGAGTAGACTCCGTGGGTTGGTTTATAGTTGTTGGTTTATTCAGCATAACATCGGATAGAGGAGACACATACAGTACGTCCCGCTAGCATCGCATCCCAGCAGACACTGCCTGGTACCGCCCCCACCCTTCCTGTCATGTGACTCCGCTCTCACCACATCTCCCCCTTTTAACGGTAAAACATACAAAATAAACAATGTAAAGATACAAGTAGATAAACAATGCTAACTTGGACATCGGGGTAGACTACCCTAGTCCGCAGTGACTTTGGGATTATTCTGCCCATTCTTCAAGTCGCTGCTCTAGCTAAACATTAATCCCGGTAACGTTCCGGAGGCCTCACAACTCTACCACTCGAAGTCATCTTGCAAGAACCATCACCAAGTCCTTGAGAGGGTGGCTGTGGCTCCGCTGGAAGCAGCGGTACATCATGCCCAGAAACCACCTGCAGGGTAGACCCATTCCGTAAGACCGGAGAGTCTGGCTGTTGCGGTGTCGAGGTCTCAGCACTCAACTCCTCGGGTACCGGCTGAAGATGCCATCTGTTGCGGCGAGCGACAGTTCCTCCTTCCGTGCGGATCACATAGGACCTGGGCTCCGGAGAACGCTCCACAACTGTAGCCGGGGTTCTCCACCTCGTCTCATCATCTAGCTTAACCCGGACACTCTGCCCCGGGTATAGCACCGATAGTGGGCGAGTAGAGTGTCGTCTATCGTAAAAGAACCTGTAGTTCCGCTTCGCCACCTCGTCCCTCCTCCGAATATCCTCCGGAAGGACCGGGGAAGCCGGCAGGGAAGCATCCACAGAAGGCAAAGTAGTACGAATCTGCCGTCCCAACATCAGCTGAGCAGGGCTACACCCTGTAGCCTGAACAGGAGCCGCTCTGTACGCCATCAGGGCCAAATAAGGCTCCGCCTGCCCCAAAATAAACTTAGCGGTCTGAACCGCTCGCTCCGCCATCCCATTAGCCTGCGGGTAATGCAGACTGGAAGTCGTGTGACGGAAATCGTAATCCTTCCCAAAAGAAGCAAACTCTTTAGAGGCGAACTGCATACCATTGTCACTCACCAACTCCGACGGGATACCCCACCTGGCAAACATGCTTTTCAGACGGACGATCACAGTAGCACTGGTCGCCTCACCCAGTGGCGCGAGCTCAAGGTATCTGGAGTAATAGTACACAACAACTAAGTATTTCCTCCCTTTTAGTTCGCACAGATCCGCAGCTATCTTCTGCCATGGACCCGCAGGTAGGGGGGTGGAAAGTAAAGGCTCACGTCTCTGTGTAGGTCGACGTTCTCTGCAGAAGGCACATCTCGAGATGAAATCAGCAATGTCAGCGCTAATCCCAGGCCACCACACAGCAGACGACGCCCTCTCCCTACACTTGGAAACCCCCAAATGACCTTCATGAATCCGCCGTAGCATGTCTTGACGCAGACTTTTCGGAATAACAATGCGGTCTTGAAAAAACACTAAGCCGTCCATTTCAGTAAGGTACGCTCTCTCGGACTGGAACGCACTCAGAGACCACCACGCAGCACGACTCTCCGGCCAGCCGTCTCTTACATAGCTGATAACTTCTTGAAGGACAACATCCAGGTGCGTCTCTCTCTTAATCTGTTCCAATCTCCCCGAAGAGATGGACTTGGAGGCTAAGATCGAATCCACATACACCTTCACGTCCGACTCTGTCGACGAATCGCCCTCAGCAGCCAGCGGGAGTCTGGAGAGGGTATCTGCCACCACCAGCTGTTTTCCCGAGACATGCACAGCTCTAACATTAAACCTAAATAGTCTCATTAAGAGTCTCTGGCATCTCAGAGGCGCCTTGTCGATATCATAAGAATTAATAAGAGGAACTAGTGGCTTGTGGTCAGTCTCCAGACTGAACTCCTCCAAACCCACCAGATAACGGTGGAAGCGTTTGCAGGCCCAGACTCCGGCCAAACACTCTTTTTCAATTTGTGCATAACGTCTCTCTGCTGCTTTTAAGGTGCGAGAACAATAGGCAATAGGCTGTAGTTTACCCTCATTCAGCTGCAGAAGGGCCGCTCCCAACCCGTAGCTACTAGCATCTGCGCTAACCACAGTCTTCTTGCAGGGGTCATAGTACCCCAACACCGGAGCGGATCCCAGCATGGATTTGACTCGTGCTAAGGCCTCCTCCTGTGGAGGTCCCCATATCCAGGCGACATCTTTCTTTAACAATTCTGTGACAGGATGTAACACCGAGGACAACTCCGGTAGAAACTTCCCCACATAATTCACAAGGCCCAGTACTTGTCTCAGTTCATTCACATCGGAAGGGCTTTTCATTTTCTCAATAGCGAGAACCTTGCTGGCGTCTGGCTTAACCCCCTCCCCACTAATAATATGGCCAAAATAACACAGTTCTGGTTTCCCAAAGTGGCACTTCTCCTTATTTAGCCTCAGGCCAGATTCCTTGACGGTTTGCAGCACACAAAGCGTTCGCCGGTCGTGCTCCTCCTTAGTGGACCCATACACAAGGATATCGTCCATAACTACCACAGTACCCTCACGGTCTCTCAACAGGGAACTCATCTCTCTCTGGAAGATCTCCGGGGCCAAAGATATCCCGAAGGGGAGTCTGCGGAAGCAAAACCGACCTACCGGAGTAATGAAGGTCGTCAGTTTCTGGCTCTCTGGGTCAAGGGGTATCTGCCAGAACCCACTGGAAGCGTCGAGCGTGGAAAAGAAGTTAGCCCCCGACAACTGAGGAGCAATATCTTCCAATGTCGGCATGACATATCTCTCCCTCCTAACGGCTTCGTTCAGACGTTTCAAATCCACACAAATACGAACTTTCCCATTCTTTTTAGCGACCGGTACAATGGGCGCACACCAGTCAGTAGCTTCTGTGACTGCCTCGATAACCCCCATCTTTTCCATCCGCAGAAGCTCGCGCTCCACCTTCGGCAAAAGTGGAAATGGAATCCTACGAGGCGTAGTAAGGCTATAAGGGACAGCCTCAGGTTTGAGCTTTATACGGACCGGCTCACAGTTCAGCAACCCCAGGTCTCCAAACACATCCTCAGTGACTTCGTACACTCTAGCAACAAGGCCCAGACTGCAGGCTGCTTTCCGACTCAGAAGGTTATTCACACACGATCCTCTGATCACGTACACCCACATCGATATTTTCCGCTCCCGGTACTCACAGTCAGCAAGGAACCTGCCGATGCAATCAATGCGACCTCCCGGACTATGAACTTGAATCGTAACATTTTTCAGCTCCGGACGTCGAGGTAGCTTTGAGAATGTCACAAAGGAAATAACTGTAATGTCTGCTCCGGTATCAATCTTAAAGGCAACTCTTTCACCCAACATCGTGAGTGTAACACGCCAATCCTCGACAGAGCCGGACTGTTCAGTCACCAATCCTATAAAGGACAGTTCTGGCGTCTCCTGATCACTGTCCAGACACATCTCTCTCACAGACTCTGATTTACAAACCACCTCAAAATGGCCGGCGCGGTTGCACTTCCTGCACCTCTTGTCTATAGCAGGGCACCGCGTCTTCATCTCGTGAGGGCGGTTACAGCGTGTGCAACGGGAACACGGTGTCCAACCGCTCCTGGGTCTGTCCGCTGCCTGCTGTCTGCCGCTTTTAACCCTTTGTGACTGGTGTATTTCTTCCACCCTGTTTTCTGACCTTAAGTCTGCACTTTGTTTCTTCACCAATTCACTCTGACGTGCAATCCGTATCGCCTCATCCAGTGTCAGTTTAGACTCCAGCTGCAACTTAAGTGAAACTTCTGAGTCTGCAATTCCGATAACCAGTCTGTCTCTGATCTGCTCCTCCTTAGCAGCGCCGAACTCACAGAACTCTGCCAACTGATAAAGGCTGCGCACAAATGATTCCACAGATTCTCCCTCACACTGGGCGCGCTTGTGAAAGCAGGCTCTCTCGTGAATCACATTTCTTCTGGGCACAAAATGGGCGCTGAGCTTATCCACGACTTTATCAAAGTCCATCTCTTCCCCAGCGCTGAACTGAAAAGTACCGTAAACCGGCTCCACGTCTCTCCCCATAGCGTATAAAAGGGAATTAACCTGCACCTCACCAGGCTCCTTATCCAGCTTCAAAGCGATCCTGAAGCGTGCAAACCTTTGGCGCCAAGCAGGCCATGCAGCAGGCTGAGAGAAATCAAAGGTTTCCGGAGGAGAGAACTTAGACATCTTCACAGATCAAAATGAATACGCAGGGAAACACTTCTGACACCATGTCATGAAAAGAGTAGACTCCGTGGGTTGGTTTATAGTTGTTGGTTTATTCAGCATAACATCGGATAGAGGAGACACATACAGTACGTCCCGCTAGCATGGCATCCCAGCAGACACTGCCTGGTACCGCCCCCACCCTTCCTGTCATGTGACTCCGCTCTCACCACAGTGCCTATGGTGCCAAACAGTTTTGTCATGTCCCACGCTGTCTTGGGGCCCCAGTGGCCAGCAGCACCTTCCTCATTGCTTGCTGGCCAGCTACAGAGTGAAGTAGTGGGTGGTCGCGGTCACGGGTTCAGGCTGCAAGTGGGGCATGGTGTGATGACACAGCGCCCGCCGAGTTTAAAGTCAGGGATGTGATGAGATGCGTTCCTTGCCTGGACATGGTTTTCTTTTGACTCCCTTCAGTGCGTTCATTGTAAATACCTACTGGATATCTGTGTATGACTTCTGGCTTGACTTACGATTCTCCTGGCTGTTAATCCTTTGGCACCTGTCTGACTACCTTTCTGACTTAACAACCCCTGGCACTTGGCTGATGATCCCTTCTGGCATAATGACCCCTGGCACTTGGCTGATGATCCCTTCTGGCATAAGGACCCCTGGCATTACTCTGACAGAACCCCTGGTATCTGGTTTGCAAGCATCTCAGGTTTATCCCTGGTGTCTGTTGTGTCCATGTATTCCTCTGGTTTTGTTTAGTTGTGGAAATAGGTAGAATTCAAGGACCAGCAGTGTAGATTAGTTGTTCTGCATACAGGGATCAGACATTATATCTAGGAGGTACAGTACGTGACAAATTTAAACAAATGTAAATAGTTTGGATTCCAGAACCCAAGCTATACTATGGTGATATAATCGTGCTATTTGGCCAGTAGATAGTGCCATCTCCCTTTCAAATAAAACATACATTTGAAACTATGCTTTTTGATATTTGAATCTATATTTGAAGCACTTTCAATGTATATATGATGCAATTTTTTTCACCGAAATCTACTGGGTCCTAGCAGAGGGTTTAAGGAAAACAACTTGGTAGGGGTTCAATTATTAAGAATTCCTTATTTTCTCTTTAGTCGCTACATTATGCTTCCTATCCACATTCAATCTCTTCATCTGCCGAAAAAAAGCCAAAATATATTCAGAAAGTCTTTAGAACTGAAAACTTCAAATGCAAATCAATATTTTGACAGGCATTATGAAACAGGTTAAATAAAAAAATGCACAAATTATATATATATAATGTTTATTATTGCAGAAGTCACTTGCACATCACAGCAATTCGATGAATTGCATCCTAGCTGATGAGGGTCCAACAAACCCCGAAACAGCACTGTCCTAGGAGTGGCTTTGACCAGTTTCATAAGGCTAGGGTCAGACTGAGGCAGTGCGAACGTGCGTTCTGGCGCACTTAATCACGGCCGCACTAGCAGCAAATGACGGGCAATGACAGCCAATATACGAAGTACGGCCGCGCGAAAGTCCGGCTGCGCAACGCAAGTGGAAAATGAACGCATTTTTTCGAGAACGTTAAACCACTAGTACTGACGTACAGAGTGCGCTGCGTCCGCTAGCGGCGTGTGTGCGTGAATTGGAGACATCAGACGCTGCTAATGTCCGGCCAACATAACGTCCAGATGCAAGAAGTGTTTTATTGATGATCCGTACAAAATCACGGATGAAACTGCGCATAGTATGACCGCTATTGCGTATTCCGTGAAAAAATACGTCCATTCTTCGAACGCACATTTTCACGGACAACGTGAAAAATGCGTTAGTCTGACCCTAGCCTAAACCTTATCTCTGCTACAAAGCCACAGTGTGGCATAGCATTGATTTTAGGGCTCTGTGTAATAACAGACCCAGGATGCATAAAAGTGAGACAGATGTCATTTGCATATCCTACCCAGAATTCCTTGCTGCATATGGGGAATGTGGCACAGGAGCTCTGGGTTGCAATTCATTGAATTGCTGTGATGTGCAAGTGGCTTCTGCAATAATAAACACACTTATTATAGTGTCAGGGTCTGAATGCTTCAGCCTTTGGATCCAAAGTAAACGATCCAGACTTCAAACATAGACTGCACAACGTGGACATACAAATCCTGCTGGAAACATGGAGCCGGGCACAGGATGACCCACAAACACCTGTGGGCTACAGAGAATTTTCCGTGCCCGCCCAGAAGGATAAAAGCATCAAACAGGGTCGCCATTCAGGAGGAATATTAATCTGGTATAAGGAGGAGCTACACGAGAACATCAAAGCAATCAAGAAAGGAGACAGCCACATCTGGATAAAAATAAGTAGCTCCGTCCTCACCTCTCAGTCAGACATCTTCCTATGTGCAGCTTACATTGCACCACCAGAGTCTCCATACTCCAAAACAGACACCTATGAGGTGGTACAGAGTGAGGCCTCCCACTTCCAGTCCCTAGGACACGTGCTTCTCTATGGAGACCTCAACGCCAGGACAGGAAGAGAAAAGGACTATGTGATCTCAGATGGGAACACATACATTTTGGGAGCCGCAAACTACTGTCAGGAGTCAATACAGGTGCAAAGAAACAGCTATGACAATACAACCAACAAGAGTGGAAGAAAATTGCTGAATTTGTGTCGGAGTCTCGGACTTTACATCCTTAATGGCCGCACCAAGGGAGACTCTCTGGGAAGGTATACATTAAGCTCCCATGTAGGAAACAGTGTGGTCGACTATGCAATCACGGATATGAACTCCACTCACATCAACGCCTTCACCGTCACCCCACAAACACACCTGTCAGACCACAGCCAACTACTGCTTTATATTAAATCCTCAAACAAACCATCCTCAAAACCCCATCAGAGCGGACTGTACAACCTCCCACCATCGTTCAAATGGACCAGACACTCTACCATAGCCTACAGAGAGGTCATCAACAGACCCGACATCAAAGATCAGCTAACAGTCTTTCAAAACCATACCTATGTACTAAGTCCCCAGGGGGTGAACCAAGCAGCAAAGGACCTCCACAGCATACTACACACCATCGCAGAGACCTCCAACATTAAAAAAGTCAACTTCAAGAAATCATCCAATAAACAACCCAATAAATGGTTTGACAAAGAATGCAGAACACTAAGAAACAACCTACGAACAGTCTCAAATAAAAAACACAGAGACCCCGACAACATTGACCTGAGGATCACACATGGTGTCCTGCAGAAAAACTATAAACAAATCCTCAAAAAGAAAAAACAAAACCTCATCTCCCAAAACCTTCAACAACTGGAAGAGGCTCTTCAGGATAACTCTTTCTGGGAAACCTGGAGTCAAATCGGCTCAGGATCCAAGAAAAAACACCTCCACATCCAAAATGGCAACATCTGGCTCAACTACTTCAAGAGCCTGTACAAAGACATTCCCAAAGAGGAGCTAACTGGGGAACAGGAACACATCATCAGAAGACTACATGAACTGGAGGAAAAAATCAAGGATTTCCAAAACCCGTTAGATACACCCATTACACCCCAAGAAGTAGCAGAAAAAATTCAAGATCTGCGAAGTAAAAAAGCCAGCGGGATGGATGGAATTCTTCCAGAGATGATTAAACACGGCTCTCCAGAAGTACACACCGCAATATGTAAAGTTTTCAACCTGGTCCTGAGCGTTGGATTCTACCCTCAAGTATGGAACCAAGGCCTCATAACACCTATCCATAAGAGTGGAGACCAATATGATCCAGCCAACTACAGAGGGATATGTGTCAGCAGCACACTGGGAAAACTGTTCAATAGCATCCAGAACAAAAGAATCCTCAGCTTCCTGACACAGCATTACGTCCTCAACAGAAGCCAAGCAGGATTCCTGCCAAACCATCGCACTACAGATCACATCTACACCCTGCACAGTCTCATCAAGGACCATGTCCACAATACAAAACATGGGAAAATATTTGCTTGCTTTGTGGACTTTAAGAAGGCCTTTGACTCAGTGTGGCACCCAGGCCTTTTCCTCAAACTACTGGAGAGTGGAATAAGAGGGAAAACATATGACGTCATCAAGAGCTCATATAATGAGAACTTCTGCAGCATAAAGGTGAATGGGAAGAGAACAGAGTACTTCCGGCAGGCTCGTGGAGTCAGACAAGGCTGCAGCCTAAGTCCAACCCTCTTTAACATCTACATCAATGGACTGGCTGAAGCTCTAGAATCCTCCTCAGCACCAGGACTAACTCTACATGACACCGAGGTGAAGTTCCTGTTGTATGCAGATGACCTCCTATTACTGTCACCAACAGAGAGAGGTCTACAAGACAGCCTGGAAGTGCTGGAAAAATACAGTGCGGCATGGGCACTACCCATCAACCAAAAGAAAACAAAGGTCATGGTTTTCCAAAGGAAGAACGCAAAAACCAAGAGTTCCTGTTTCACACTTAATGACTGCACTCTTGATGAAGCCAACAGCTACACTTACCTCGGCCTAGAAACAAACCGATCAGGAAGTTTCAAACCAGCCATAGAGGCCCTAAGAGACAAGGTGCGTAGAACCTTCTATGCCATCAGGAGAAACCTCTACAAACTAAAACCGCCTGTAAGAGTCTGGCTTAAAATCTTTGATAGTGTCATCACTCCAATCCTCCTTTATGGCAGTGAAGTATGGGGCCCCATCACCTACCCTGACCAACCCAAATGGGACACCAGCCCAACAGAAATATTCCATCTGGAATTCTGCAAGCACCTCCTCCAAGTCCATCGGAGCACCTCTAACAATGCTTGCCGGGCCGAGCTGGGCAGACTCCCCTTACTTCTTGCAGTACAGAAGAGGGCGCTATCATACTGGGACCATCTAAACATCAGCAGCCTCAACTCATACCACCATAAAGCCCTACT
The DNA here is from genome assembly GCA_009667805.1 of Leptobrachium leishanense. Classification (NCBI taxonomy): domain Eukaryota; kingdom Metazoa; phylum Chordata; class Amphibia; order Anura; family Megophryidae; genus Leptobrachium; species Leptobrachium leishanense. The sequence goes on along the minus strand of CM019071.1, from coordinate 31,806,524 downwards.
GGCCAACAAGGACCATCCAAAACCATGTGGGCTGCAACAACTCATATCCACCCTGATCATCCAAAACCCCCATGAAGGCAACCTGACAAAATATCAAATAAAGGCCCTAATTAACGATTCCAGGGAAAACTATATCAGAGAATGGAGACATGATATAGCAAACTCCAAGAAACTCACCATTTACCAATCCTTACAGAGGGAATACAAACTGGCCCCATACCTGGAGGTACTACAAGACCCCAAGGACAGACAGATCCTGAGCCGGTACAGACTGAGCGCCCACAGCCTGGAAATTGAATCAGGGCGGCATAGACAGACCTACAAGTCCAGGGAGAATAGACTGTGCCAGCATTGTGACCGGGAGGCCCTGGAAGATGAGGTCCACTTCCTCCTACAGTGCCCCAAGTACTCAGCACTGAGGGAAACTCACTTCCAGAGACTCTCCGCTCTCATCCCGGACTTCACCTCTATAGAAGAGACGAGGAAACTCCACATCATATTGGGAGAAGAGGAGCCGGCGGTGAAAATATCTGCCCAATACGTCGCAGAATGTCACAGACTGAGAGGAACATGAGAGATCCTGGACTTATAAATCCCCAACACGGACTCGCCCCCATCCCCCTTCACATTATCCCTTACCCCTGATAATGTCCATGGACTTGCCCATTCCCCCCATATATATGTCCCACTACCCCCCTCCTCCCCATATGCTTTGGCAATGCTAAAATATATTTGGTCCTGCCAATAAAGCTTATTTTGATTTGATTTGATTTGATTTGTGTGGAGGCCTTATATCTCACTTTTTGTCCTCCACTACAACCCTTGTATATATATATATATTTCGATTTTTTTTGGATATGGCTTTTTATCATACAATATTTTGCTACAAATCAGACTGCCTCAGAAAGCATTTAATTAAGCAGTGCATAATATGGCAAATGAAATACAAGTGAACTTTTTAAAAAAAGACCAGAAATCTTGAAGATAACTGCAAATTTCTTGAACATAATCATGGCTCTCTGTCTGAATACTTGAAGATCTTATGTTGAAAGGCCAAGGTCAGACTCAATAATCCGAAGAAATATGGCGCAAGAAGCCTAGATCTGAGTAAACAGAAAGCAAAACTCATCTAATCTAGAAGAACAAACACAAACTTAAAGCTGGTGATTTTGAATTTGCCCAAAAAGCAGTCATGCTTTACGATATTTAAAAATAATATTCCTTTTATTCCCCTGAAACCCTAATAATAATAATTACCAGAGTCCTGTATTTTATTCACCATCCGATAACCTTCCAAATCAAACTCCTAAACTTTTCAATAATTTATTTTATTGTGGTCTGCAAAAAAGGAATAGTTTGGAAAAATCTATACATGTTTCACTATAGACTAAAAAAGAAAAATAGTCACAAATATAATGTATGAAAGCAAAACTATTCGAGCATTAATGTAAAGCATTACATCCTTGGGCTGTAAGGAGGCTGAAGTATGTTCAATATGCAGCGACATTTGTTGATGTGAACCTTCTGATTTACTGGACTTCTTTAAAGGAACACTCTACTCAAAAAATCACCCCCCGTTTTTTTATCCTAACCTATCCCTATTCCCTTAATAAAACTTTCGTTTTTATTTTTTTTCTTGTAACTGTAATACTTACCCTAAAATCCTCGTTTCCAGCAGCGTTTTTTTATTTTTTTATAGTCACCTCCCTCCTCTTCCGCTCCTGTCCTTCTTCTTGCTTCTTGGCTTCTGGTTTACGTGAGAAGCGCGCATGCGCGCCTCTCACATAAGCCAGCCAATCGGCAGGCTTCCTCCCGGCTCCCTCTCAGGATTAGTGTTGCGCGCAAGAGGATGCGCGCAACACTAACCCTCAGAGGGAGCCGCCAGCTTCTACGGTGAGTTGGAGACGTCATCGCGCTGAAAGCGCGATGACGTCTCCTACTCGGCAAAAGTCGGCAGAAGTGGGAAATATGATTCCCGCTCTGCTGACAGCTGGGAGGGCGGAGTAAACTCCTCCGCCTCTCTCAGCTGTTTTCAGCATTTTCAGCTGATCGGCTGAGCGGAGGGAGGGGGGACAGAGGGCAGGATACTCCGGGCATCATGACCACCTAAAATAGCTTAGGTGGTCATGTTGCTTAGAGTATCCCTTTAAGCTATGTGTGTGCGTTAACTGTTTCAAATGATTCCTAACTTTTAAATTAGTGCAATACATTCAAATCAGCAAATTTCCTACGTGCCTTCTCAAACCCCAGCGTACTTTGCAGTAGGTGTACTTTTAAATGTCACTGTATGGTCATAAAGTGAAATCCTACTTTTATGCCCATCCGGAACCTTGAGAGAAGACTCACAAATGTGCAGCGTCTCTAGGGAGAACCCTTTTTCCGACAGTAATTGAATTTAAGCAGGCATGGGATAGGCATAAGACTATCCTAAATAAAAGATAAATCCAGGTAAAGTATCCATGTAATTGGGCAGACTAGATGGGCCGCAAGGTTCTTATCTGCCGACATTTTCTATGTTTCTAGTTTTCTATCGGGACTTCCCGAGACAACGCTGTGGAAGTCCGCCGGCCTCCAAATATGCATAAAGAAATAAATCTGCGTGCTCAATGAATCAGTGAATCAGAGAATCAATCCCACGGATTTACTAGGAGCAAAAAAACAGGGTTTTTTGCTCCTAATAAATCCGTGGGATTGATTCTCTGATTCCTTGAGCACGCAGATTTCTTTCTTTATCCATCTGGAACTTTGATATTTGTCCACCTTCTACTGTTACAGGTTCATGTGTTGTTATGGCCAAGCGGTATAGTAACCTGCAAGTTGTATCCTGGGGCTACTGGACATGCTCATGCACAGAATAGAAAGTTATGTGTTGTGGCCATGCTCCGTTATAAAGACACAGTGGTGACCTTCTGGCAGTCTGGTTATTGTGTATCCATCTCGTATCAGTCTTGTGATGCTGAGTGCCACTGTGCATCATTTTCATGATGGTACCCAAACTTATGTCAATCTGGCAATGCAAAACTCCCTCTGCATCATTCTAACGATATTACGTCGACTTTGCATAAATCAGGAGACAGATTGTAATAGGGCCCACAGAGTCTCTCCTTTGTCAATCCAGTGACACCAAGTATATGCTGCATCATGTTAATGACGCTACAATGACTTTGCATCAATCTGGTGATTCCAAGCCCACCATGCGCCATTCTAATGATGCATCCTGTGTCATTATATATGGATGCTGATTCTACTAAACTTCAATTATTGGCTTGTTACTATTGGTAGAGCAGGACGTTCCACCCTTCCTCTGGATTTGCCAATGGGACAGGGTATATAGGATGTCCTCTTCCAATACCCATTGCCTTTTTGTGGTTTTCTATCCATTCAGTGCATGTTACTCCTTTTGGCTGTGTTTATGTTTATTCTGCCTTTGGGTTGTCTCTGACCATTCTAATCTCTTTAGTCATTGACCTTGGCTTTCCTTACACATATTGTGAGGTCTCCTATCCCAGGCCTCAGCTTGTACTGCAACTATTTTTTGTATAGTTAGTTATATCATTACATTAAAAGGGCCAGTATTTTAGAGTTTGTCTTGGTTGCCTTTTTGCTAGGTTTCAGGCTTGTGTGCCGGGCCAGATTTGCTACATTGACAAAAATGCAAAGCTAACCTTATATTACAAACATACTACTAATGTATACACTCTGTAGGCCACTCCAGTGTTATAAAGAAAGTGCAATGCGATGTCTTGGACAGGCTCTTTTGACAATGCAAGGTCCCAGTGAATTATTTTGATGTTTTTGTATTTCTGAAATATTTGAAGTAGTCAACTGATCGACATGAATCTTGCATTTGAGCTTAAATGTTAAGTATGGTTAGAAACATAGAACATAGAAAAATGTCGGCAGATAAGAACCTTTCGGCCCATCTAGTCTGCCCAATTACATGGATACTTGACCTGGATTTATCTTTTGTTTAGGATAGCCTTATGCCTATCCCATGCTTGCTTAAATTCAATCACTGTTTTGGCCTCTACCACTGGTTGTGATTACAAGTGTATAATGTACTTCATAGATATTCCTCTTTTACACAATCACGTTGCAACAGATTTTGGTGGTCACTATATTTTCCCACCATCTGCATTAGCCTCAAGAATAGTGAGTTACTTTGAATTGATCATCATTATTATGTTGGCGCTAATACCATTTTACACACCTTTTACAAAGCATATAGTACATACAATAGTACAGTATCCTTGTGAATCAATCAAGAGGTAACATAAATTACTGCTTGCTTACAACAGCAGAAGAAACAGGGTTATTCAGAGAGCGTGAAAAGCAGGAGAATGACTGGAGAATGAAAAATTCTAGGTCAAAATAGCCGATTTCGCAAGTGAAATGAAAAGGAGAATTTTTCTGGTTTGGCTATTTTGACCTAGAATTTCTCATTCTCCAGTCATTCTCCAGTCATTCTCCTGCTTGTCACGCTCTCTGAATAACTCTGAAACAGTAAAAATTGTGTGAGGCCTAGTAGTATTTCCCAAGCCTCAAACAGCTTAACCTGTAATAGGGCCCCATTCATTTTGCTAAATCCCCCTCCACAGCAGTCGACTATGTCGTGATCTCTGGTTGGTCAGGCATACTTATTTGCTGAATATGAAAGCCTAGCAATTATACATCCCTACATTTCAGTCATAAGCCATTGTTAAGGGGGACATCAATTTTAATATGAAAGGCCGACAGGATCCCTTCCTGTCAGGACCTAGGTGGGTGTAAAGAGGTTCCAGACACAATCCAAGTAATTTGCCTCTTTAATGTATGCTAGTATATTTTATCAGACTATGCCATGTGTTTGATCTTTTGTTTTTATAGGATAAATAATTGGGGCAACACTCGGAGTCAAGCGTAAACTTGGCCACAGATTTGGTAAACTTAGAGTCATTGAAGTCAATAGGGGTGAAGTTCAGAACAGCTGTGATTAAGTTTATGCCGGACTTGGAATCTCCTGTTTGGGTTTTTATATATGTTGTGCCCTTTTCCGGTCTTGTTTCTTTGCAGTCCGACAGTTCTTAGCTAAAACCAGTATGAAGTTCAATTTAAAGGCTAAATTAATACATTGTGGTGTTCTTATCAACAACTACAGCGGAAAAGAAAAAATTAAAGTGACCTACAAAAGTAAAGTGTAAACGCACATTTTGCCTTCTTGTCGGTATCTGTGAATCATTTTTATCCAGCTGTGACGATTTTTCAGTACAATGAAAGTGAAATGGAGCCAACTCTTAATTATTTCATGAAAACAGAGACAGAGGCCGCAATGCACCATGATCTGATTATTTTTTGCTTTAATGAAAATATAATACTTCCTAAAATTCAGATAAAACGTCATTACTGACATTGGAGCTTTCTATAATTCCACACAGTTTATTTCGCCAACTTTATTCGCTGTGACGACGAGACCCACTGTCCTTTATTTTTCGCCTCTTTGAGTTAAAATTCTCAACAGGAATGTGCAGATGGTTGGTTTCTAAAAGACAGAAGAAAAAAGCTGCGTCTACTATCTTCTGCCTCAAGAGGTAAAAAAAAAAAAAATAATAAAGTTATTGGTCCATCCACAAAGGGAATATGAAAGGAGGTCAGGCGAAATCAATCTGGTGAGTTTTCCCTGCTGTGATTCGGTGATTGATGACTAAATATTGTCTCGCTGTAATTGGTACTGCGCTCATGTTATTCCTCCAAGTTACTTTAACAACCTGCAGGAAACTTTCACATGCACACACACGTGTAATTGCATATATTACGCTGCTGTTCCAGGCTCATAATGTTCAGGAGAGTAAGTGAGCAGCAAAATGTCACTATAGGAGCAAAGAAAAATAAGCCACTGCTAAGGTTTTTATATAGGATCAAAGTGGAGATGATATTTTTTACAACAAAGCACTCATATCAATCCTGAAGATCTTGTAGGTCTGAGATGTTAACTCTTCACTGCCAAGTGATTTCCAGGTCCCAGGATTTGCAGGACCGTAGCCAGGTCCCAGTGGTTTTATGGGAAATGGCTTTCCATTATCCCCACATTAAATATATACAGATGCATATATTCAATCTCAGTAAGAACTTTTTTGACAGAGGCTCCCCCTGTTGGCCAAAAAGTGCTACTACATTTTCATTATAACTCGGGCTCCGTCTTACAGGGATGAAAAAACAGACCTTCAAGCTTTCAAATAATTCCAACACATCAACTGTCATGTCTGACCTGTTGAAATATTCAGGGCACATTCTTGAGCCCATTTGCAAACGTGCTTTGTTTGCAATAAAAAAAAATCCTTGTATTTCTCCAGAATCAAATCAGATTGAATAAAATCTCAGAGCAGCCAAAGGTGCTCACGAAGAATCCGTATACTCTATCATGAGAGTGAAGAGGGTAGAGCGGTTTCTACTGTAAATCATAATTCTGTTCTGCATTTTATTATGCAGTCTATCATAAAATGTTTTCTGTGAAATTTCTTTTTCCATAGAAATTGCGATAGATAGCATAAACATAATTTAAATATTACACCACTTGGGATATGCTGCATTATAAATAACTAGGACAATTTCAGAAAGTGAAATAAACATTTTCACAATAAGTGTCTCAGTGAGTGAGTGATATTATCAGTTAAATACATTTTAAAGCCAAATGTATCACAATAATTGTAGTAATACACAGTAGTTATAGCAACATTCTAAAAGTGTTGCTAGTTGCAAAAAAAATAGTATATTATCAAATTGTAAGGTTCTAAAACACGTATGTTTTACAAAGAATGTTTTTATTTTGAAAAAAAAAAGATTCTGAGTCTTGACAAATGTTTATTATTTCCTTTGCATGGTGCATTGCTCACTTTCTTATAAATCACATATTACATTTTAAGGTTTACAGTTCTGTCACGGTCTTAGCAGGAAGATGTGGATGGTTTCGTAAGTACAAAGATGCAATCTCATGGAGGTGGTTCTGATAGAGCCTTTAAAACGTGTTTTTGAATGGCAGTTGAAATATTTGCCTTGGTGCTCCGCACCTTGTGCTGCTTCACACAGGCTATGTGGAACGTGTTTATTGTGTGGGTGCACCAAAATATAGTTTTTTTATCACATTATGAAACAAATTCAAATTTATACAGTCTCCTGTCATCGAAAGACAAAACAGCCCGCTTCTGAACAGAAAGTATAGGGAAAAGCCTCTTTCCGGGCATTATTCCCTTGTTCACACTAACATGGGGATGCCAACAGGGGAAAATGTGCACCTGCAGAGTTCCCCATAGCGTCCCATTCTTACCGCAAGATTCCAGGGCAGGCACTACCTTAGCACCTCCCCCTGGATTACAGCGCTAACTGCGTCACCGTGAGTATCACCTCCTGGAGTCCATAAGACTCCATGGAGGTTTGCGCTTCCAGGCCGTGAGCCTTGCGTGATGACGCTTCACAAGTTCACGCAGCGCGGTTAAGTGATCGCGGAGGGACACTGGGAACGATTTGTTCCCAGTCTCACACTGCTCCTGGCGACAAGAAGCGGCAGATCGGGCCACAGTTCTCACCGCGGGATGGGAGGTGAGTGTCGGATTTATTAGGGGGGGTTTGGGACGGGTGCTACATGATTTTGCAAATACAGAATCATTTAGTGCCAGCTTTTAGAAGGTGCTAACGTTTGGCTGTCTGCATCCCTGTGGTAATTAGCGCTAACACTTTGTAATACCTTATTGAAACGCTAATGGACGTTTTTGCTCCTCATGTTAAGTATAGGATGCCCAAAGTACAGTAAACTCGCACAAGCTAGCGCAAAAACCTATGGGCAAACAGATTACTAACGGGGTTAGCATCAGCATCAATGTAATAGTATCAATGTAATATGGGGAGGCGTTAAACACACTTATCCAGGCAGTAATGCCTACATATCGAGGTGCTAACGCCAACTAGGGAAAAGCCCTCCATTTCTAGACAAAGTACCAATTTAAGGCATGAATCTGTATAATCTATGAGCGTATATACATTTCATAAATACAATGCATGTCTAAGGCTGGGGTCAGACCAGCGCACTTTTAACGTGCGTTCTGGCGCAATTAATTACGGCCGCACTAGCAGCAAATGACGGGCAATGACGGCCAATATACGAAGTACGGCCGCACAAATGTCCGGCCGTGCAACGCAAGTGGAATTTGAACGCATTTTTTCGAGTACGCAGAACCGCTAGTACTGACGTACAGAGTGCGCTGCGGCGGCATAGCGGCATGTGTGGGTGATGAAGAGATGTCAGACACTGCTTATGTCCAGTCTACATAACGTCCAGACGAAAAAAGTATTTTATTGACGATCCGTAAAAAAATCACGCACGAAAATGCGCGTCGTCTGACCGTTTTTGCGCATTCCGGGAAAAAAATACATCAATTGAGTTCGGACGCACTTTTTGACGTTCGCGGGGAAAAATGCTTTCGTCTGACCCTAGCCTTAGGAGTTGGCTTAAATGTGCTTTGGGATAAATATGAATTGAAAGTTCGTACATGAGTATATTTGTGCTATAAATATTACAGAAGAAGTGAATGAATTATACATGTTATAGGGCAGCACTTTACGATGTGCTCCCCTCTGCATCAAATAGCACTAGATGTCCTTTTAAACATGGCCGGTATGGTCACCCTAATCATTTCTCACAACAAAGTACGAAAATATTAGTTTGAAACGGAGGAATCTCACCATCAAGACTAATGATGACTAGCTAGTTGTAAGTAAGCAGAGATTAGTAATTGATTAAATGGAGACCTGGCATGGCCAAGTGCAAGAATACCAGTTAATGCACAGTTCCTTAGTATAGTAAAAATGTGTATGGGACTAATTTGCTCTTGCTTATTCAAAATGGTACATCTTGGAGACAAATTTATCAGATTTTTTTAGAATAAATTAGAGACCATGGGTCCCAGCTTAACATTCACAGCACTCTGAAGAGGACCAAAGAGTAGATTTTATTTTTCAAAATTATTCTCACACGCCAAAATTGACCATATACACACCTGTTATATATAAATCTTTAGAATAGCAAAAGTACCACCACACTATCCCTACCTTGTATTAAAAAAAATTATAGGTTTTTGGTTCCGTTTTTTCCAACATATGTTAGGATTCCCATCCATGGTACCAAGGCAAACCTATTAGGCTAGGGTCAGACAAACGCCTTTTTCAGTCTACCGTCAAAAAGTGCATTGGTGCGTCTGAAAGCTTTTTGTCACGGAAGACGCGATAGAGGTCATATGATGCGCAATTTCAGCCATGATTTTTTACAGATCCAAACCAGGAAACTTTGGGTGTCTGGATGTTATGTTGGCTGGACTTGAGCAGCGTCTGACGTCTCCTAAGCACGCATACATGCCACTATGCGGACGCAGTGCACTCTGTATGTCAACATTCTTGCAAAAATGCATTCGTTTGCCGCTTGCGTTGCGCTGCCGAACTTTCGTGCAGCCGTACTTCGTGTGTGGGCCTGCGTTGGACGTCATTTGCTGCTACCACAGCTGTAATAAAGTGTGGCTAAATGCACGTTCGCACTGCGTTCGTCTGACCCCAGCCTTAGGCTGGGGTCAGACCAGCGCACTTTTAACGTGCATTCTGGCGCACATAATTACGGCCACACTAGCAGCAGATGACGGGCAATGACGGCCGATGTACGGCCGCACAAAAGTCCGGCCGTGCAACGCAAGTGGAATTTTAACGCATTTTTTTGAGAACGCTGAACCGCTAGTACTGACGTACTGAGTGCGCAGCTGCGGCATAGCGGCGTGTTTGCGTGATTAGGAGATGTCAGACTCTGCTAATGTCCAGCCTACATAACGTCCAGACGCAAAAAAAGAGTTTTATTGACGATCCGTACAAAACCACGCCCGAAAATGCGCGTCGTCTGACAGTTTTTGCTCATTCCGTGAAAAAAATACGTCAATGCGTTCAGACACACTTTTTGACGTTCGCGGGGAAAAATGCTTTTGTTTGACCCTAGCCTTAGTGGGAGTCCCTAACTAACTTCATCGAAACACGTGGTGCATTTAAAACCATTTACAGTCTTTATATCCATACCTACTAATGCTGTATCTACAGGTAATGCAATTATCCTCCAATGAGAACAGGGTTCAGACTTTATCTATGCCCCATCCTGGTGTTAGGTCAATTTATACTTAACCTAATTATTCCATTTGGGTGCAAATGTTCAAGTAGGTGGCAGCTAAATATTAGTGGCCCCCTATTATAAATCAAAACAAGAGAGCATGAGGGTGGTACCTTTTTGTGGCCAGCAGATGGTATAATCTGCATGTCAAAGTGTATACATTTTGAAAATGTGCTACTGAGATTATTATTAAGCACATTTCCAACACATGCCTACTGCATTCTATCGACAATACCACTGGACCCCGACAGGGTTTTTTTTTAAAACAACTTGATAGTGAAGGGGTTAAAAAGAGATCCAGCATGCATAGGAAATAGCAATAATACTGCCTTTATGGGAGTTACTATATAGTTACAGAAAATGACGAATATCAATTAATTTTGAATTTTTATAATGGAATAAAAAAGCACCTGTACATCACCCTGGCAATTTATCTGACTAGACATTTATCTTAGTCATACAATGATTTATGAAGATGTTTTGATACTGTAAATGGTCTGATAGAAAAGGCATTCTTCTTACGAAGAAGGAAGAACCCTTTTTTAACTTGATATATATATATATATATATACACTGTATGTTTTATAGATCTTTAAATTTCTATATAAATCAGAAAAACTATTATGTCTAAGAAAATATTGTTTTTAAGCATTCACTGTATTGCATTGTTTTGTAACAGACATCATACCGATATATACCATGCAAGCAATGCAATTTATATGCTTTGTGTCGCTCATTTGTGATTTGGACAAACTGCCAAATCCCACTGAATACGGACGAATCACATTTCATCTGAAAACAAACATGCAAGTCTGACATTGCTTGGTATTAATGATAACAAATCTAATCAAGTACGTTGATCTTGTAGCAGCTCTCATACAAGTATCATGTAGTTTGCATTCTTCAAAAAACACATTTCTAAATAGAAAGAAAATTGATTTTCAACAGCAGTTCTACATGATGTTGTTTTATTGTGAAATTTTGCATAAAGCATCCAAATATTATGAACGTTTTCAAACTGTGATCAAAAGCTTCTTTCTCTTTATAACGTGACACCTGGGTAAAGAGATGGATTTGAATAAAAGAAGATTTCTGATTTATTCAAACAAACTGGAAGCACAACAAGCTGGAGCCATAAATGAAGATGTATCAAAAGTTTTCTTTCGACAATAAACAGAAAGACAGGGAGAAAGAGACAGATGATAGATAAATACCGTAAATATAGTGTTCCTTTTGAGGCCAAAAATGGTAAGTTAATCATTATGTTAAACATTGAAAAAATGAGTAGCCTGCCTTAAATACCAGAAATAATGTTTTCTTTCTACCACCCAGGGACAGGTTTGTAAGTGAATTCTAATAGAACTGTTTTATATTAGTGACAGATCTTGAATGTTCTTTTTAATAGTTAGACATCCTATTATACACGCTCTGTGTAATGTCAAATACCTGTCTCCCGCTGCTTCACAACAGTAATCTCGGCTGTTACACTGTGTGCTGTCCATCTTCAATCCCTTTATTCTTTATATCTTAAATATATTTGTACCTTCTGATAAAGAAAAAGTTCATAACGAAATTAGCCACTGGAGAGGAAAATGACATGATGCAGCGTAACCACGGAAGATCTACAGTATGATGAGACTGTAACGGTTAGTCCCTGCTTGGGCCATCATGGTGGCTTGGAACATGAGATGAAGCCCTTAAGGCAGGTGAGTAACTGACTGGACACAAGGACAGACGGATTTCTCCAAAACCAAGGAGCACCAAAAAACAGAACAGAATTGCCACTAAGCTCCGAAGGCTTCAAGACCGACAGACAACTTAGGACACTCAGAAACACAAAGATACACTTGACAATCCGTGAAGGGAGCAGGCTGCAGGACAGTAAACAAAACAGACAGACTATACTAAAAGAGGTCCTTATAAGCGGCCTCTGAATATAATACTAAACTAAGACAGACAAGGTACATAAAACATGAAACATACAAGAATCGTCAATCAGGCACAGGTTGGCAACAGATCAGAAATATACGGTACCAGGGGGCAGTAGAAGGGATAGTCAAAAATAAAGCCGAGGTCAGAACCAGAAAACACTTGAACAGGAATGCTTTGCAGCAACTCAGGAAACACGAACCAGACAGAACCACCATCAAACTCCACACACAGTCAATGAGGCTCTGTGCTGCTGGGAATATATAGGGAGTGGGTCTGTGTGATTGGGCCATGTGACCCCAGACCAGGAGATCACAGCAGAACCCCAGATCAGCCCTAAACAGCACAGCCAGACACACCATAGGGGAAAAACAAACATGAAGACCCTTCACCACCAGGGGGCAAGGCCGAGACGTGACATAACCCCCTCCCTTACGGGTGACCTCCCGGGCACCCAAAACAAAAAACATGGCAGACAGAATCAGGAAACCAGATCACGAACACCAGTCGCCAAAGTCCTTTGAGGTCCCATTCAGAGTCGTCATCCTCCTCCACAAGACGCCCCCGTCTATGAGGGTTCCTTTGAATGGCAACCCAGTGGTCCTTCCTGAACACCAGTCCAAAGGGCGACTGCACATAGCCCTCAGGGACATGACGGGGTTGGGGGATCTCGGCATCAGTCAGACTGGACATAGAATCAGTTGGACTAGGGTTAGTCACCTTTTTACGTCTTCTCCTTGAACGAGATCTAGAACTGGTGACCACTCCACACGACACGGCAATAGTAGGGGCAGACTTGGTTATCTGTTTAACACCACACGATTGAAACCTCTCTACCCCACAAGTGGGTTTGACAGCAATGGGCCCACTGCAAGACGTGGGCACAGTGGTCACGTGACTTGACTTGGATACTACTCCCTTGCAGCTTGACTTGGACAGACTTGACAACTCGCCTTTAACTGGCACACCGTTGGAACAGAGGACATTGCCAGGATATGATACAACTGGCACCTCACCATTGTTACAGATTTCACCTGGAGGAGTGCACTATGGACCCTTCGAGTCATCGGAATCCTCCTCAAAACACCTGAGAGCATTAGGGTATTTCTTGATCATGGCCCAGTGTGCCTCACGGAACAACATCCCGCATGGGGATCGTATATAACCTTCGGGTACAGGGCTAGAATTTGTAGCACCAGTCAGTTTGGATGTCACTCCATTAACTGGCAGGACTGGCAAATAACCAGTAACAGACATACCTGGCAGCATGCCATCAGGGGCTGACATGAGGGGCTCTTGGCCCAAACCAGACATGAAGGACTTGGTACCCACCTGGGACAAAATTGGCATATCGCCAGAAAAAGGCATTAGGGGCACATTGCCTGAATTACACATGAAGGGCTCGGGACCCACACTTGGCAAGACAACGGTAGGAACAACACTGGACCCACTGTGGGACAAGGGCACAGAGGTCTCATGTGTTAATGTGAGCACATTGGTCTCATAACCTAACGAGGCCTCAGCTGTCTCGCAGAAAGACATGGGCACTGTTGTCTCACAGAAAGACATGGGCACTGTTGTCTCGCAGAAAGACATGGGCACGGCTGCCTCGCACAACACGGGCACAACTGTCTCGTGGATCGGAATCGGCATGACTAGCAGCTCGCTAGTAGAACCAGGCATGAAGGTTTCATGTTTAGATACAGGCACTTCGGCCTCATAACAAAGCATAGGCACGGCTACCTCGTAGCTCAACATCGGCACAACTGACTTGTCAGCAGGCAGGAAGGGCTCTGGGCCCACCTGGGACAAAACCGCTGACACACAGCTTGGGAGGGGTACAGCTGACACACAGCTTGGGAGTGTTGCCGCTGACACACAGCTTGGGAGTGTTGCCGCTGACACACAGCTTGGGAGTGTTGCCGCTGACACACAGCTTGGGAGTGTTGCCGCTGACACACAGCTTGGGAGTGTTGCCGCTGACACACAGCTTGGGAGTGTTGCCGCTGACACACAGCTTGGGAGTGTTGCCGCTGACACACAGCTTGGGAGTGTTGCCGCTGACACACAGCTTGGGAGTGTTGCCGCTGACACACAGCTTGGGAGTGTTGCCGCTGACACACAGCTTGGGAGTGTTGCCGCTGACACACAGCTTGGGAGTGTTGCCGCTGACACACAGCTTGGGAGTGTTGCCGCTGACACACAGCTTGGGAGTGTTGCCGCTGACACACAGCTTGGGAGTGTTGCCGCTGACACACAGCTTGGAAGTGTTGCCGCTGACGCACAGCTTGGGAGTGTTACCGGCAATGTGCCAGGTTCTGGCACCGCTGCCACCTTGTCAGACAGAAACAAAACAGGTTTTTCTTTATGCTGTGTTCCTGTAACAACAGCGCCACCCTGGACCCCTGTGGCATCAGCGCCACCCTGGGCCCTTGTGGCATCAGCACCACCCTGGGCCCTTGTGGCATCAGCACCACCCTGGGCCCTTGTGGCAACAGCGCCACCCTGGGCCCCAGGGTGGCAACAGCGCCACCCTGGGCCCCAGGGTGGCAACAGCGCCACCCTGGCCCCAGGGTGGCAACAGCGCCACCCTGGACCCTTGTGGCAACAGCACCACCCTGGGCCCTAGACCCATGACAAGAACTGAGAAACAGTGATCCACTGCATAACATGGAAGCAGGTAGTGTGCCTTGAGGTGGAACAATTTTGGCTTTATTACCACACATGGAATGTTCAACACCCCTGCATTGCACAGAAACAGAGGTCCCAGCAGTAGGGTCAGCGCTATGGCTACATGACGTGTATACCAGGGTCTCACCCTGAGAACATGACATTCTGGGTTTGGGCTTTAAAGGACAGCAAAAGATTTTATGCTGGTGTGAACTGCAATAATAACAGAGATTAAGAATTCTACGTCTCTCTCTTTCACTCATGGGAGGTTCCCCAGAGACTCTGCTGGGAGGAACCGCATAATTAAGCACACTGAGAGACAGCATTAACCTCTTCAGCTCTGTCAGCAGATCAAAAACCATCTGAAGCACAGAATTTAACACAGTAAGCTCACCTGCAGGCATTAATGGACTGTTTGTAATGTAACGGTTAGCCCCTGCTTGGGCCATCGTGGTGGCTTGGAACATGAGATGAAGCCCTTAAGGCAGGTGAGTAACTGACTGGACACAAGGACAGACGTATTTCTCCAAAACCAAGGAGCACCAAAAAACAGAACAGAATTGCCACTAAGCTCCGAAGGCTTCAAGACCGACAGACAACTTAGGACACTCAGAAACACAAAGATACACTTGACAATCCGTGAAGGGAGCAGGCTGCAGGACAGTAAACAAAACAGACAGACTATACTAAAAGAGGTCCTTATAAGCGGCCTCTGAATATAATACTAAACTAAGACAGACAAGGTACATAAAACATGAAACATACAAGAATCGTCAATCAGGCACAGGTTGGCAACAGATCAGAAATATACGGTACCAGGGGGGAGTAGAAGGGATAGTCAAAAATAAAGCCGAGGTCAGAACCAGAAAACACTTGAACAGGAATGCTTTGCAGCAACTCAGGAAACATGAACCAGACAGAACCACCATCAAACTCCACAAACAGTCAATGAGGCTCTGTGCTGCTGGGAATATATAGGGAGTGGGTCTGTGTGATTGGGCCATGTGACCCCAGACCAGGAGATCACAACAGAACCCCAGATCAGCCCTAAACAGCACAGCCAGACACACCATAGGGGAAAAACAAACATGAAGACCCTTCACCACCAGGGGGCAAGGCCGAGACGTGACAGAGACATGATGTAGATCAATGGTTTGAGTTTCCAACCCTGGTCCTCAAGTACCCCTAAAAAGGCCAGATTTTAAGGATTCCCTTGGGGAAACGCAGACTGAATCCTGTAATAAATGCGCAGCAAATCATATCATCTGTGCTGTGCTTCACATATCTGGCAAACCTGGCCTGTTAGGGATACCTGAGGACCATGATTGGGAACCACTGATGTTGAGCATCTACACCAAGGCTCTCAAACTCTGCCCCCCAGATGTTTCTGAACTACAGCTGCCATGATGCCCTGGACAACTATAGCATTGAAAGGATTCCGGAAACTGTAGGCATCAACATCTGGGGGGCTGTGAGTTTGACAGCCCTGATTTACTGATACTAATGTAGGTCATAGTTGTTTACAGAACTGTTTTCTGGTATAAAGGTGTACAACAAATTTTACTTTTCTATACAGATTTCTTTGTTCTTTTTATTTTAAAGTTCTGATTAAATATGTCCCATGTTATCTTTTTACAAACCAAAGATGAAAGTTGAAATTCCATGCACCAACACCCTATTTGTCACTTTAGGTGTTGTATCTGAAGAAGAACCTTGATGATGCAAACTCTAGCAACATACAGTATGTGGTACAAACACCAATGGCCATCAGTCAATGTGTGGTCATGTTGCCAGGTGAAAGGTCGGAATCCTAAAGTGTGGTACAGAACAGTTGTCCAAAAGGCATTGTCGGGGTCACGTAGCAGAGGTCTAAGATCGGAGGGAAAGCTTAATGGAGTAAACGTTTGCAGTGGTCTGGGATTGGAGAGAGCAGCGTAATCCGAATAACACAAAAACAAAATAACACCGATGATGGAAAAGGTGTGGGTGATCACTCGTAACCCAAAAAGGGTAGTACTTCCCCAGAAAGAATTGAACCTATAATAAATTACCTAACAAACAAACAGAGGTACAGAATGACCTAAAGCTTTAGGCCATTCTGTACCTCTGTTTGTTTGTTTGGCAATCCGAATAACAGGCTAATATCGGGATACAGAGGGTAGCACGGTCCAGGACAGAAACAGGGTCTCCTCTCCGCCCTCCTGGCATTTCTGTTCGTGATGCGGCCAACCTGTTAAGGCGGCGGTGTCTTGCGTCCAGTGATTGCCGGCTCACCTCCTTGGCATGTCATCAGGCCCCAAGAAGGTCAGGCGCCGGTTCCTCCACTGCCAGCAGGTGGTATCTGGCAGAGCCCCAGGCTTCCGGCTTTGTCCAGGCCTCTGGCTATGGGCATGCAACTGGTCTCCACCAAAATGGCGTTCGGGCTGAGGCACGCACCGGTGACATCACAGGCCTCCTATTGGATGAGGGAGAACTACAGGGTATAAAATCTGGGTAACCCATTCTCTCCTTGCTCCAGTATTGAAGCAATTCCCTTGCGTTCAGCTCCTGTTAGTTCTTGCAATTATCCTATATCCTACTCGTGTATGACCCGGCCTTGTGACCGCGACCTTCAAATTTTCCTTACCCCTTTGTACCTTTACTCTGAGTCACGTCCCCTGAGTTTACCTATCAGCAGCAGCAGGGAAGACCCCTGACAATTGGCGGATTTTATATATAAATATATAATATTTCATTTTGCACCAGGAGTCTAATCAAAAAGGAAATTGATTGAATAAACTTCAAAACATTTATATTATCACTTTACTCTACTTTATGAACCAAGTATTGATTGGGTAAACATTTTTATCATTGTCTAGCTTTTATTTAAGAAAACAAAAGAAAAAAAAGACAGGAATCCAAAAGTAGGCTACAGTATTTAAGATAAGTAAAAAGTAACAAGAAATAAATTGCCTTTCATCTGTCACAATAAACCTGAAGTTTGCTAACAATAAAGTGGTGCCCATTATAGGCCCTCCAAGGGCCTTCTAATCAATGCCATATAAATCATTCTGCGGGATATTTTAAAAGCGTTTACACTTTATTTTTTGCTGATGTTTGTAAAGCTGCATCATATGTCATGGATGAAAAAAAAGAATTCCGCATGAAGTGTTTGAAATATAAACATCTGCGAAGTGCATTATAAATACAGGTATTCAATGCTAGATGAAGTCTGCTGAATTATTGTCAAAGATAATACTAGTCATTACTACACACACAAAAAAAATGAATTTCCCACAAATGTGTTGGAAACACAATCCTTAAAAAAAAAAAAAAAAAAGATGCGTTCAGTCTGCTTCATTTTCAATTTAGGATTGTTAAAGAATTTTCTTTTCAAGGACTCTTTAATGTGTCTTAACCTTCCAGGCGGTGCTCCCGAGTGTGTCTCGGGGTTAAATTTCACCGCTGAGAGTGGTAACCCCGAGACACACTCGGGCTGGATACATCACCTCTCCCTGCGCTCCCTCGATGTCCCCGCAGCCTCCTCCGGCGATCACGACCTCATACTTCCTGGTTTCCTTCTCGCGAGGAGGAAACCAGGAAGTAATGAGGTCGCCGGAGGAGGCAGCTGGGGACATTGAGGGAGCGCACGGAGAGGTGATGTATCCAGCGGCGTCCCAAGTGTTGCTCGGGGTTACCACTTCCAGCATATGAGTTTAACCCCGAGCCACACTCGGGATACCGCTAGGGGGGGAAAAAATAATAATAAATTGACTGTTTTTAGACATGGAATTTCAAAAATAAATTGACTGCCGGGGAGGTTAAATAAGCACTTTCCCAGAAAAATATAACACGCGATGAAGAGTGACTTTGCAAAATAAATACAAATATTTTTTGAAACCGGTTCAGACATTTTGACTTATTCTCACTTCGCAATAATAATGTGAAAATTGAAATGCCACGCTATTAGTACTTTGAAAACCAAATTAATGTATTTGGTTCTTTCAGAAATATCACCTACAGGAACAATGTGTTCCCTTGTTGATAGAATCGGAAAGATTTTGTTTTCCAGCAGTAATGACTTTGGTTAAGGTCAACAAGAGACAACGCAAAAGATGAATTTCACAAGGATTTGTAGATTTGCGAATATTATCTAACTTATTGTAAACACAAAAAATACCCACTGCAGCAATAAGCATAAAGAGACATTCTTCTTCTGTAAAGAAAGGAGCGATATCTCAAAAACAGCTTACAGCATATGGAATTAGTTTGAACATTTTTCTTTTTATGCGTTAACGAAATGGTTATCAAAAAACATCTACGCTTAAAAGGGAAGTGTATATTTTAACAAAAATACTGCAAGAACCAGCATTCCACGAGCCTATAGGGCAGTCACTCCAAGATCCCCAGTCACCCATAACCCTGGAAGCACACAACTTTAAGGGTTATTCAATAAGCACCGAACTTGCCACCAAATGGTGAATTTCACCGTACGTTGCAATTTCGTGGCAGTTCGGCCATTCAAAAAGCTTTCAATTTATGAAATACTGGCGATTTAACAGCGATATACAGTGCAGGTCACCACCATTTGGCAACCTTCGGTGGCCGCATAATTGCCCCATAGAGAAATAAAGGTTACTTTAGGCTGGTGTCAGACGAGCGTAGTGTTCACGTCCGTGATTGCGCCTAAAAGTACGTCCGTGATAGCATGAAAGAAAGTCCATTGGAGCCTGACACATGAAGTACGTCCGCACTGAACTGCGGACGCACAAGGGCCGCGGCAAACGGACGCAAGGCAGGCAAGAACGTAATACTGCTAGAACGGACGTGCGGAGTGCGCCACGTCCACAACGTCTGCATAGCTTTGTGTGTGAGTGATGGAGCATGGTCAGACGGACTGCATTTATACGTCCAGCATTTTTGACGGACAGAATGTTTTTTCATTGTAATTTATTTTCCCCTCCTACATCCGTCAAAAAATAACTTCAGTGAAAAAACGGACTGTGTGACCACTACTGCGTCATCCGTACTGACGATGTCCGTACTGCACGGACGTACAGTCCGTAGAAATCACGCTCGTCTGACCCTAGCCTAAGTCAGAGAATGCCGAACTGCACCGAAATGCCTAGAGTTTCAGTGCGACAGGTTTAAACAGGCGAATCCTATAGTATTCAATGTAAATTAATATTACCATTTTTGTATTAAGCCATTTATTCTTTTCAGTTTCAGCAAAAAGCCTTTTTATTTAAATTTTTAATTTTTTTTTTATTTTTCAGGATTTTTTAATCCAAATTAGTTTCCCATTTTTTTTTAATGGTGTTTTTTTTATTCTGTAACAGACTGGTTAATTATTTTTTTTATAGGACTTTATTATTTCCATTGGATCACTGGCTGTCTTCAAACGATCCAGTTCAGTGCACTTCAGGAACCATGCAGTGATAGTGAATACTGAACTTAAATCGCCTTGAAGTGCGCCGAAACGAAAGCCACTTTTATGTTGAAGTACCATTAAAAAAATGGAAATTAGTACACAAATCCATGTTTGCATACATTTTAATGCAAGATAATGTGTTCCCTGGGAGAAAAAAGTAAATTTTCAGTGGAATCGCACTCCTGTCATTCTATATCAATGTAAAGAACCTACAAGCAGCAGCGCTCAGCCTCACTGTAATAAAAAGCTCAAACTTTACTGCTGCATTAAAACAGCATGGGAAAGGGGAGAAAACAGGGAGTACATGGAGGGAATATTTACTGCTGCAGAGGGATAAGATTCAGGGACTTATAATTGCTGAAGGTCCATGTACCATACAAACACAAGGGGTGTCTGTAATTTCCATGGACAGGCCTTATTCCACATATAAACACAATTTCTTGGAAAATTTTATTTAGCAGAAGCATAGTAAAATATAAAAGTAAAAATAGATCTGAAAATATATTCTAACAGAGCATGTACAACATATGCTCTACAGGGAACGGTTATCCAACCACTCAATAAATTATGAAATACAGATGACCAACAGAAGTGTCAAGCTCTGGGTCATCCATGAAAATGGATAATGCTGTAGAGATCGCGCCTGCAGGAAAGGGGTTAACACCTCTGATTTGAGCTTCCAAATACCATGATGTATACTGAAAGGTGTTATGAAGGGCAATATGGATAGAGAACCCGGAATGCGAAGGACAAGAGGAGCCCTCTTTTCAGTTCACAGCCTTAGTTAACACAGAAAAAACGGCGCCGAACCTAATCCCTACCAGGACAGCTGCAGCTACCAGATGTATCCAGCCCAGTAACCTGTATAGAACATAAGAAAAAAAGTATCATCTGCGCTTATCCCTATAACGCCATGTGAAACAAAACACAATTAGAGGTTTTGGTTTTCTTGAATGGATATTGAAATGTAAGCTTACCTGCCGTGCCATGGTACCTCTGGTAAGGTGAGTCCTACCTAACGAAGCCAAAACCTGCTTTCTAAGCAAGCCACATAAGCTCATGCTGGTTCTCAGTCATGAGGAAGACTGGTGGGTTTTCATTTTACCCTCCCAGAAAAATTCCACTTTGGGATTAAAAACAAAAAAGCAGAATGGGAAAGCGGCACGCAAGATTTTTTTTTTATATGTAACTCCAGCCAGATCATCCTTGCCACTGTCCCGATTGGCATTAAAAACAAAAACGTGGAACGACAAGTTGGCCAGTTATTGAATTAAATAATTCCTTTTGTGTGCCTTGCACAGTCTTGTTGGTACATCTCTTTCAGGCATGTGCTGCACAAGAGACCCAAGCCGCACATGTATATAGTCACTGGCTCAGTATATGAATATTCTATTTTTTAGAGTCACATGGTTGCATTTTGTAGAAACGCTGAAAATTAGCATCTAATCTTGTCAGCAAATGTGTATGTCACTGTAGGCTTCTCTCCTTTATGATCCGAAAGTGTCCAGGACTCCAGTAGGGTGAGTCATGCCTCTCCAAGAGGGAGAAGATTAACCAAGTTATCCACCAATAACTGCAGTTTCTAGTTGTTGCAGCAAGAATAAACATCAGTGACCCAAGAGGGAAATTCTAACAGCAGCAGGAGAAAATTCATTGCTGATGCTTTTCCTGCTGTTGTTACTTGAATTTCACTTTTGTTAAAAATAAATAAATAATAAATGGCTGAAGTTTATCGTCATTGTATCAACGGCAAACTACGGTGGTTGGTGAATAACCGTGTAAGAAATGGACCACTACTATGACGATCTGCAGTTGCTGTATGGGTGCCTATAAAAAAAAAAGAAAAAAAAAGACTTTCAGGGTTATTCAAAAAGAATGGAAAAGTCACCGTACGTTCGGTGACTATTCGTTCCCTGCAATTTGGGGCAATTCGGCGATCCTATTTCGCTGACCCTGCGGTGTATTCAGTAAGCACCACAGAGCCCCTGTAGTGCAGGGAAAACCCGCCACAAACATGCAGAACATTCGCCGCAAACCTGCCGAACACTAACCGAACACTCACCGAAACAAGCAGAAAACAGCTAGATTAACCCCGCTGAACACGCCAGAGAAACCCGACTAGCCACCGATCACAGTGCAGAGCAGCCACCGGAAAAACCCGACACGCAGACGAACGAGGTGAAAAAAAAAACAGTACGCTTGAAAGTTTGAAATTTGAAACGCTGTTTGCAAAAGAACTACTTAACGAAAATGTCTGGAATTTACACATAAGATGCTATGAATGATAATAATAAAAAAGTCTGTTACAGAAAAATGAAAAAAAACATTTAAAAAAAAAAAAAAGGTTGACAAAAAAATCCCAAAAAATGGCTAAAAGATCATAAATAATCTAAAAATAAAGAGACTCTTTACAGCAGAGTAAAATAATAAACGGTTTTATTAGATATTGAATTAAAACGGGAGTATTTTTAACATTGAAGCCTATGGGATTCGCCTGAATAAATCTATCTAATGAAAGCACCTAACAGCAGAGCATTTCGGCAACTTTTCCCTGCTGTTTTGTGTTCTCTGAAAAGACGAAGCATTGCTTCTTTATGGGGATTTCACTGGCCTCGAACAGGCACCGTACGTGCAGGCAATTCGCCAAATGTTGGCGAATTGCCTGCTCTCTGAATAGCCGAATGGCTAGGAAATGAAGCCGTACGCTGAATTTCAGTGTTCGGTTACATTTCAGGGTCAGATCGGCTCTCTTTGAATAACCCAGTTTAAGACTGCATTCTAAAATGTACAATCCTGCATTGTGTATTTTTAATAGGTTTTCCTAAATCTAATCATGAACTGGCAACAAAAGTTGGAAGTGTTGTTTGATTCACATCCATCCTGGCATAAAACACACAATGTGAACGACAGAGAACAGTGCAGCTGGACTGTAAGAAATTTATTGCGAGATGCAAGAGATAATTGAATAATTGGCCACCACTTTACCCCACTCTTTTTAACATTTCAAACGAAGCTAACGAAATCAATTTATGGGTTATTAATGTAACTGGAATGAGATCCACGGCTGATATCATATGCCAGCTGGTGGCCAAGTAATAAATAATCCTGAAGTAACACACTTATAATTTGAAACAAGGAACATCTGCATAATGGATTTTCGTTTCCTCCGCCTTCTGGATATCAACATAAAAACAATTCGCAGAATAATCTATAAAAGATACAAATATGCAGATTATTAAATTAAGCTGCCAGAGGAGTCCAAGCGTTTTGGGCTCAGATACAGATGACACGCAGACTATTATGACCCAGAAAGTATGTCATGGTTTACCCTGGCTCCTAGGTCTTTTCAGTCTCTTGCTGGAGTCAGTAACCTTGGCTCCTTGATGTTTTGGGAACTATATTTCCCATGTGGCTCAGTCAGCCTAATGGATGATTGAGCATCATGGGAGATGTAGCTCCCAAAACATCAGGGAGGCAAGGTTGCTGATCCCTGGTCTAGTGTAATACCTTACAGGGCTATTCTGTTGCTCCGATGCTGAAGCAGGACTGTTTCATCTAGAATGGAGAGGTATGATTGTTCAGGTGTCACTGGGCTGCACCCTTTATAAACCAGATCTGCTGTCATTACTTTGCCTGAACATTGGTGCGTCAAGTGCATCCAAAGAACTCCTGTCTTGCTAGCTGAGTTTGGTTGCCGTTACCAGTGGCATTAAACGCCTCTACGTGGCGAATCGGGTAGAGATTTGGTGACATATTTTCCACCAGATTGTTGGCTTCATGCCAATTTTGATTTTAATCAGAAATACTACAACCAAAAAGATCCATTTTAACCCCTTCACTACCATTGATTTTCCCAAAAACCATTGTCAGGAACCAGAGGTTTTTCGAAAAACCCTTTTTAATTAATTATACAGTAAGACATAATTGGGAATATTCCCAGTGTATTACTTAATGCAATAACCTATTTGGCAGGCAGATCTCGCCATCTACTGGTCAAATGGAGTTGCAGCAGTTTGAGGTGCAGCTCCTGGTTCCCTGCATCGGCTGTTGAAAGTTCGATATGTCAGGGCATTCTTCAGCCGATTTTAAACAGTTTTAGTACCTTGGGCATTATGCTCATGGGGCTAAAACTTTGGGGGCACCTTCTGCAGCCCAAAAGCAAACAAAATTTGTTTGTGGCAAAATATTTAATTAGCTTTTGTCCTTCAGAGCCACAGATCGAGATAACTCGATATCAGGACCTGATGGTGCCTTTGAAGTTCGAGTTATCTCGATCTCGGTAGTGAAGGGGTGAAAGTGCTTTATTGATACTACTGCCCTCATTTTAGGTTTCAACATATGAACATAGCCGTACCCTATAGTTCAGGGGTCAGCAACCTTGGCCTCCCAGATATTTTGAACTGCATTATCCATAATGCTCAGCTACTTGTTAGGTTGACAGATCCTTGTGGGAAATGTAATTATAAAAACATATAGGGCGGCAAGGCTGTTGACCCCTGCTCTAGTTGATGGAGATGTAGAGATAAAGAAGGATCATATCCAGCTGTCAAGTCCTTAACCCCTTCCCGACCGCTGACGTACCCTGTACGTCCTGTGTTCGGGTCTCCCTTAGACCCGATGACGTACAGGGTACGTCAGCGGCGCCAAATCCCCCTCCCGCCCGATACTCACCTCCCTCGTCGGATCCCACGGCGATCTGACAGGGAGGAAGCCTGCCCATGTGATTTACATGGGCAGGCGAGGCTGATGACGTCGCCACGCTGCGTGGTGACGTCATCAGAAGGTGCCCCCATGTGTTTCAATGGAGGGGAGGGGGGGCTCCTTCGGAGCCCTCTATCTCCCCAACCATTGAAGCTAGGGAGATGCCGTTTGCACCGCTGGAGAGGGGAGAGCCTCCCCTTTCCAGCGGTGTATGGCATTAACCATTTCGCCGCCGGATCACGTTGCGGCGCCAATTGGCGCCAAAACGTGATTCAAACCTGGAGGGGGGCTGACATCTTGGATGTCAGCCTAGCCTCCAGGTCCCCCCCACCCACTGACAACCTCACCATATGTGTGAGGATGTCAGTGGGCCAGTTAACCCTCTAGCTGCCATGTAGAGACAAGGGGATCCTAAGGATCCCTTTATCTCCCGATCCATGGCAGCTAGATGGTCATATTTGCCATCATTTGAAAGGCCTGATTATGGCCTTTCAAATGATACCAAACATGACCAGGTTTGGTTTTAAAAAAAAATGTAAAAAAAAAATTAAATAAAAATAAAATAATAAAAAAATTAAATAAAATAAAAAAATGTTTTTTTTTTAAAGTTTTTTTTGTCTGGGGGGAGTTTAATTAAATAGGACCTAGGCTGTCATCTAAAAATAATTAGCACAAAATGGTCAGAATGAGCGCAGCGCACATAGGTGAACTGGCTCAGCAGTGAAAGGGTTAAAAGGTAAAAACATGTAAAAATTGGGTATTTCTATTCTCGGGATAAAATTTGGAAACTATTTAGCCGGGGTCTTTATTGGTGGTTATAGCTTTAGGGGATTAAATTACGAAAAAGTGTGTTTTTACCATTTTTTTCATCATATTAAATATTTTTTTTATATTAAATTATTGGATATGATGGAAATAATGGTATTTCTAGAAAGTCCATTTAATGGCGGGAAAAAGGGTGTATAATATGTGTGGGTTGAATAAACGAGTAAGAGGAAAATTTGATCTAAACACGAGCAGCGCAGAAACGTAAAAACAGCAGCGGTCACTAAAGGACGGATTTGTGTAAAACCGCCCGGTCACTAAGGGGTTAAAAAAGAAATGTGGGAACTCACCAAGATTTCATTCCCCAATTTGCAATTCTCTCGCACTTAACACAAACACACACTCAAAAATTTAATATTTATGTATATATATGGAATTTAAATATATATATATATATACAGTGGGGCAAAAAAGTATTGTCAGCCACCAATTGTGCAGGTTCTCCCACTTAAAAAGATGAGAGAGGCCTGTAATTGTCATCATAGGTACACTTCAACTAGGAGAGACAAAATGTGAAGAAACAATCCAGAAAATCACATTGTCTGATTTTTAAAGAATTTATTTGCAAATTATGGTGGAAAATAAGTATTTGTTCACCTACACTACAATACAAACAAGCAAGATTTCTGGCTCTCACAGACCTGTAACGTCTTCTTTAAGAGGCTCCTCTGTCCTCCACTCGTTACCTGTATGAATGGCACCTGTTTGAACTTGTTATCAGTATAAAAGACACCTGTCCACAACCTCAAACAGACACACTCCAAACTCCACTATGGTCAAGACCAAAGAGCTGTCGAAGGACACCAGAAACAAAATCGACACGTCTACAGTGTCGGCATTATCCGGCGGCAGCGCTGTGTAGGATTGGCTCCTGCTCGGGTTTTTCCAGCATCTTCTGTAGGGTTAATCCAGATGTTTTTGCGGGTTTTCGGCGTGCATTCGCCGGGTTTTGGGGTGAGTTTTCGGCAGGTTTGCGGTGACCTCTCCCTGCAATTCGGGGACCCTGTGGTGCTTGCTGAATACACCGCAGGGTTGCCAAAATGGGATCGCCAAATCTAACCGAATTGAAGAGAACGAAAAGTCACCGAACATTCACCGAACATTCTGAAAATGATGTATTGAATATTCATCTGACAGATGCTAATATTTACATTGAATTATGATGTCCCATATTTTGGGAAACACCCAAATCTAATATTGCTTTTCCCTGGACCCCTACTCTGGTACCATCAATATAGCAGTATATTTATAAATTACAACACGTGTGCACGTAAGAAGAGATGCCTCATCGTTTGCAAACTTCACTTACAGTTTTTTAAAATATTTGGTGCAGATGGCAGGATCTAGTGAAGGCTGGTTTCACGCAGGTTGATCTGTAACTGCCTTTAAATAAGTTATCCCTAGCACGCTATGTTCTTTTATTTTCTATTTTTGCATGTGCTGCTTCATTTCAATGTGTTCTGTTATATCTTATTCTTGTTTGACTTTGGGAAAAATGGATAAAAAAATAAAACATATATTATTAAATAAAATACTGAGGGCACCAACTAGCTTTTAAAATGGAAAATATAAATATGTTTCCCATCTGCTAAAGCTAAATGTTTATGCTTTATGTATCTAGTTCAATTAGGCAAAAAAAAAATCATAAAGCGATACGAGAACTGGGGCTGTTTTTTTTTTGTTTTTCTTTACAAAACAATCTGCGTGTCTTTTCTGCACATTTGGTTAAAACCGCATTACAATTTCCATTCTATTATTCTCAAAGAAGACGGCAGCACAATGCCAAGTGCGAGCGGATCATTATAACAGCCTGCAATAAATACAACCTTAGCATCCTAGCAAATAACTATCATTTCATATAGGAACTGGATTCAGCCTTTCTTCATAAAAACAAACCTTTGCTTATATTTAGCCGCAGCTCAATAGTTTTCTCTAAACGGTTCTTTTTAACACCGGGACTTGGTCTTTGTCTGCACGTTACATCACCCTTACACGCAACAGGGCATGTATATGGTATCTGTTATTAAATATCCATCATTTACAAAGTCCTCATTGCTTGCAGCATGCCAAGAAGCACAATTCTCTCTCTCTCTCTCTTTTCCTCTTCACAACAGCCTCTCAGCAATTGGTATAATAATAATCCCTGGTGACATATGCAGTGATAGCAAATGACTGTTCTCTCTCTCTCCAGCACTTTGTTTTTTTTAGAAATGCTGACTTTAATTAGCGCTACAATATTCACAGGAGCAAACAGGTCACCTCTGTGTCAGGTTTCCAGCAGTCAATGCTCTGCTCGTTTTCCCAAGATTGCCCTTAGTCATGGGCACTTTATGTAGCAACCAAGAAGTCAAATATCGTAGGGATTTCAAAACTGCTACGGATTTGCAAATAATGCTATTGTCATAGCCTGAGGTTGGAGAAATGTATTTTGCTCTGATCATTTCTGAATGTATTTTCATTATAATTAAACGATTACAAAGGAGCACTGGACCAGCGCTTCTAATGTTTATCCTTTTGCACTTCCACAGACGTTCATCGTCTTTATGTCTGGAGCATCGTCGTGCCCGTCTCCAGGTGCATGCAAATTCGCCGTTAAGAAGGAGCGGAGTGGCCTTTTCCTGTGGGAATTTCATCCGTATGACACTTAAGACAAAATGTCAGATGCGCTTATGCTTGTGTTGATCTAGCCGAGCCGTGACACATTCCGCGGCTGGAAGCGAATCTTTCTAAAACAATTCTGATGCGCCGGAATTAAAGTGACAAGATATATATTTAACTACATTGATTCAAAGCGGAGAGCGCTTTCTGATTGCTTAATAAGGAGCACTTGGTCTTCACTGAACGTATGTAGACAGTTTCGTCGCTTTCACAACGGGCTAAGACAATTACATGCATTTCATAAAATATTCGAAAAAAAGCGGAATTCTGTCTGCTTTAGACAAAGTTTATGAGCACAATCGCCTCTAAAATGTAAGGTGTACATAGAGCAAAATAAACAACAACAATGGGCAAAGAGCACTAGTTGTGATTCACCAAGTTTAGTTATTTTGATGAAGAGCATTCAGACACACAAACAGAGACACAAACATTTGCTCTTTTCTATGCTCTTCAGAAAAATGAAACGGCTACACTAGTGAACCCAATCGAACGTAGCTCTCCTTGCCTATTCTTCTGGTTTTCGCTTTTTACAAATGGCCAATTGGTTTGCTGAAAATTAATTTCAATTGCATTTGGGCTCCAGGACATGTCTCCAAACATTTAACAGCCAGGACATGATGCCCAAGGTGCTAAAACTTTTTAAAACCAGCTGGGGAAAGTTTCTAACAGATTTTTCCCCAGCTGATTATGCATGGAGCTCAGAGCTGCAGTAACTAAATTTGGCCAGAAGATGGTGCCATCTGCTTGCCAAATAGGTTATTACAGTAAGAAATACATTGTGAATATTCACAAATATTTTTTATTCTGTAATAATTAAAAATGATTAAAAAAAAAAACAACAACACTGGTCCCTAACAGTGTTTTTTTATTTCACTTGATAGTGAAGGGGTCAAATTAAAGGGATATGTTTGTCCAGAACTTTTTAAACGACAGTTAAACTCTTTTATTCCAATAGACAAACTGATTCAAACATGAACTAGCACAAGCTGTGCACGCGAAAATATATTGCAGCAATGCTCAGGATCTCAGACTGGGGAAACCAAGGAACTGAATATTAGCCATCGATGCAACCTGTGAAAGCCAAATACACACAAACCCGCTAATTCACTCACTCACCTGCTGACTCGATCACACACTCACGCTCACTCACTTGCGCTCTTTCGTGGTTTACATACTAACTGTCTCATTCAAACTCCCTCATACACTCACTCACTCTCACACTCTTTCTTGTGCTGTCTGTCTCTTATACACACTCTCACTGTTTCTTTTGTGTGCTCTCTCGCTGTGCTTTTATTTTTGCTCTTGCTGCTTTATCTTGCTGTCTTTTTTTCTTTACCTTTTCTTGATGTATCTCTCTGTACTTTTTTTTGCTATCCCTCTCTCTGCTGTCTCTTTTTCTCCCTGTGTGTATGGATTTATTTCCTTCCCAGTCTCTGCAGTAGCTGGGAGTGAAAGAGTTACAGATTGGAATGCCTCTCAGCCCCGCCCTCCCCTCAGCTCACAGTGCAGGAGGGAGGAGGAGCAACTCCAGTTGCACATGCTCAGTGCATTTTTAATGCATTCCACAAAATACACACTGACTGGTTAGGTCGGTGTGCCTCCTGAGGAGGGTGTGGAAAACGCCAAGAAACAAAAGCAGACAAATATGAAAAAAATATCATATTTACTTTTTATGCAGGTTGAATGAGCCTACACATTTTTATAGGCAAACTGACAAAGAATGCATGTCCCTTTAACGAAATTACCGCCGGGGGCTTGCTGACCGCTGTGTCAGGTCCCTCCGCCAGCCGGCCTACACACGCCGTACGTGCGCTAACTGGTGGTTGGCCTATCGGGGCTCATAGATGCCAGCAGGTGTTCTATGCCACCCCGCGACATTCAGGCCCACCCGCCACGGGTACATCATAGTATGCCCAATGGCAGGAAAGGGTTAAGATGCAACAGCACAAATGAAACAACAATGAAAATAGAAGTAAAAAAATTATAAAAGTATTACTATCAATTTCTTTTTGCATTAATACCCAACTTTCATCTCATTCTTCCAAAACACGAAAGTCATATAACGGATTCAAAGATAGGATAGTTTTTGTGTTTTTTTCATTTTCAATTCGACTTGTTTCATTGGAATAAAAAGTTTATATTTTGGCCACTTGACAGAAGTTAGAACTCCCGTTCAAAAATGGGTTGTTATATTTGTTATAACATATTAGCCAAAGAAACATTTGACCATTGAAAGTTTTCAGAATCACGTGGGAGGCGATCTTATGGTGTAGGATTCAGAGTTTCATTCGCTCTCAGGGAGCCTCACTTGATATAATTGTGCTTTGTGTGTGAGCATAAGGCTAAGAAAACATAGCAGCTTTACAAAGGTGCAAGGACAAAGCAGCCGCTTCTTGAATGCACCCGGTAACACTGGTCCAATAGTGTGGCTAAATGACACTTTCAAGAAGCCACTTTGAACATCAAATACCAGAGAATAAATGAAAAGCTTCTGAAAATGAAGTTTCACAAACACAGGCTGCAGGAATGTCTGTGACTTCCAATGACACAAGTTTGCTCCACAAATGGGTATATGTCCTTGGTACCAGAGAAGCCTGAATTTTTTTTCACAGCAATTTATATAACTTTGTGGAAAAAGGACAAAGCAATATGATAATATGATTTGTATTATAGATATTTAATTCATATCAAATATATATAAAATAATATGACAAAAGCAGGAAACTGAATACAAAATGTGTGAGATGTGCTTCAATCTTATTTTTCGGGTGTTGCAATAGGGCTGTTTGCTAGTAAGTGCCCCCCAAGCTGACATATGCAAGCCCTCTCCTGGTTCCTATCGATTGATACACTCCGTCACGAACCCTGGCATAAGATTATTCATTTTATATATAATTCGAGATGATTAAATATTTTTCGTTATTTTTGTATATTTCTTCTCTCGGGTCTATCTTGTGGTGACTATCTGGAGCGAAGACAAAAAGTTATAAATAATTCTCATTGCTGTTTACACATGATCACATTCAAGCAATACAATATTTCTCAAACAGGGTTATTCAAAGAGATCCGAATTGCTTGAGAAAGGTAACCGAACGCTGAAAATCAGTGTTCGGTTACCTTTCCTGGCCATTCAGCTATCCAGAGAGCAGGCAATTCGCCAAATTCTGGCGAATTGCCTGCACATACGGTGCCTGTTCGGTGCCTGTTCAAGGGCAGTGAAATCCCCATAAAAAAGCACTGCTTCGGCTATTCAGAGAACACAAACCAGCAGTGAAAGGTTCCCGAAATGCCCTGCCATTCGGTGGTTTAATTCGACAAATTTATTCAGGAGAATCCCATAGGCTTCAATGTTAAAAATATTCCCGTTTTAATTCAATATCTAATAAACCGTTCATTATAAAATTCTGCAGCAAAAAGTCTCTTTATTTATAGATTTTTTAGGATACTTTAAGCATTTTTCTTAATTTTTTTTTTAAAAGTCACATTTTTTTTTTTTTTTTAAGTTTACTTATTTTTTCTGTAACAGCCCATTTTATTATCATTCCCTGGACCTCATATGCAAATTTCAGACATTTTCGCTCAGTAGTTTCTTTGCAAACAGCGTTTCATTTTCACAGATTCACACAAACTATTTTGCTAATTTATTCACCTCCCTCGTCTGCGGTCTCCACTGCTTCGGCTGCTTCAGCTGTGTGCGATCGGCTCCTGCTCGGGCTTTTCCCATGGTTTTCGGCAGGTTAATCCAGATGTTTTTGGGGGTTTTCGGCGTGCATTCGGTGGGTTTTGCGGTTAGTTTTCGTCAGGTTTGCGGCAGCCTTTCCCTGCAATTCGGGGACCCTGTGGTGTTTGCTGAATACACCGCAGGGTCACCGAAATGGGATCGGCAAAACGAACCGAATTGAAGAGAACGAAAAGTCATCGAACGTGCGGTGACTTTTCGAATCTCTTTGAATAACCCTGATAGAATAAAAGTGGAATAACGGTGGTTATTGCTGTTTTATTGTCAAGACAACACTTTTAGATTTTGTGTTTTCTATCTCCCTGGTGGCTTTGACAGTTACAGAACCAATTCTCCAAGTTGGGGCTTAAAATAATAGACAAGGTCAGGCAATCCATATACAGAATTTCAAAATCCAAAAACTGGATTTTATTAATTCTGGACCAGGGACATTCCAGATAGACGCTACTGCTCAGGAATAAGGCTCCCAAGTGCTTCAGAAGCACTCACATGCTGGGAGCCTCTGGGCAGCCCCTGGCATGCTCGGAGTCTTACTGACTCCAGGTGGCATGTCTGTTTAAGAAAGACTGCAGAGCGCTCCCAATGTGTAGACATGGAAGGAGATTGTGGCTCTCCCGTTGCTATTTTTCTTCCTCTAAGGCTGGGGTCGGACGAACGCAGTGCGAACGCGCATGCAGCCGCACTTTATTATGGGAAATTTATAAATTTATTTAATTTATAAAGGGAAATGCACCTAGTTGCTCCTTTTATCTATTGGAAAAGCTTTCATACACGAAGAACAGTTGAAAGTTTCACCTAGGAGGACTGAAATCGCCACTTTAGGAGAGACTTTCGTACACTTCAACATGTATAACATAGTGATATTAAGTTAATAGAGTGTAAAGGGTTTACAGTCAATTTCCAGTAGTGAGTTTGAGAGTTTCATCAGTATTCCAGTCTGGTTAAGGTATGACTTCAATTGGAGATATGAACATAACTTAGGCTGGTTGAGCCGCACTTTATCACGGCCGTAGTATCAGCAAATGACGGCCAATATACAAAGTACGGCCGCACGAAAGTTCGGCAGCGCAACGCAAGCGACAAACGAATGCACTTTTTCGAGAACGTCGAACCGCTAGTGTGGCAGATTAGATATCGATAGACAGATTTGTATCGATGTATATATATATATCTATAGATGCCAGTGGCCATTTTGTGCAGCTGCCCTAGTAAATCTATGCCTGAGTTTCTAGCTTGCTTGAGGAAGCAATTCACAGGTCAGTGACCGTTGGCTCTGTGAAGTCATCTAAGGTGTGAATGAAAGAAATTACCCTTTTTTTGTTCTGCTCAGCAAGTCAGCAGGTGGGAGGTGCAATGGAGTCTTTTCCCCTACCCTGAGCAGACTGAGTGGCACCACAAGTGCATATCAAAGAAGCAATCATATCCTTTGATCACTAGAGGTGATCTCTGGAGATGATTGATGTTCCTGGGGATTAAAATTAATGAAGAAGTGCACTGAGGGTGCCCAGGAAGGGGAATGCTGGGAAATGTAGTGAAGGGGGCTGTACCATTTATGTTTTGTTTTTTTGAATGACCAGGAAACCCTATATATTCTGGAGCAAGCCATGTGGCTGTGCTTGTCAAAGGGGGTTCACTCTACGTGATGACCTGTCCATGCTCCAATCTCCAGCCCCCAGGAGTCACGGTGGTCTGGTTAGCTTATTGACGTGTAAGGCTAGGGTCAGATGAGCGCATTTTGTACGGACTGTGCGTCTGTGCAGTACAGACGTACTTACTGACTGACAACAAGGTAGTGGCCACACAGTCCGTTTTTTTCACTGACGTATTTTTTGACTGATGTAGCAGGGAAAATAAATTAAAATGAAAAGACATTATGTCCGTCAAAAATGCTGGACGTATAAATGCAGTCCATCTGACCTCGTTTCATCACTCACACACAAAGCTACACGGACATTGTGGACATGGCACACTCTGCACCTCCGTTCTAGCAGTATTACGTTCTTGTCTAGCCTGCGTCCGTTTGCCGCGTCCGCCTTGCATCCACACTTCCGTGCGGACTTACTTCGTGTGTGGGGCTCCATTGGTCAGAATGCTATGCTGCCACGGACGTACAAATGTGCGGCAACACGGACGTGATAACTGCGCTCGTCTGACCCCAGCCTAAGTAAGGCTCTGTGTTTTAATCTTTTTATTTTATCTGCTGTTTTGTGTGTAATTGATTTATCATATCCATTTTTTCTGTACCAAATGCACAGTGATTTATATCATAAATAAATATAACATTTATTAAGTTCTGCTTTTGACTGATATTCGATCCACGCTAACTGAGGGACTGGATTACCATAGAGAGTTGCCTTTTGGTTTTACGCTTGAGTCTATCTACTAAAGAGTGAGTTGGGGTGCAGTTGCTGTACTGTTCTCCTATTGTAGGGTACATAAATCAGAGAATCAGACCAGCTCTCATTCAGGGGGCATCCTGGGAAAGCCCTGGCCTGTGGTGGCAGTGTAAAGAATAGAATAAGAAAAGTGGGTGCAGGGATTGTGGGAGACGTAGTCGGTATTCCGGGACAAGAGTAGTCAGGTAGCGTTGCAACCCTGCGACCACTTCATCACGTTCTACGTGCGTGACGCAAGCGAAGGCGTTGTTGGGACAGTTAGGCATGTGCACGCGGGGGATTGTTGTCCGCATAGTCATTATGTGGGTCTAGGATAGACAGATAGTGAGTTGCTTAACCCTGCGCCTTTCGTAGTGCGTGCATAGATGTATGTGACAGCTAGTACTGACATACAGAGTGCGCTGTGCCCGAAATAGCAGCGTGGGTGCGTGATTAGGAGACGTCAGATGCTGCTCATGTCCGGGCTACATAACGTCCGAATTGATTTGGTTACTCATATTTCTCGTTTTATTGAAGATCCGTAAAAAATCATGCACGAAAATGCGCATCTTATGACCGCTTTCGCGTCTTCTGTGAAAAAATACGTCAATGCATTTCGGATGCACTTTTTTATGGACGATGCGAAAAATGCATTTGTTTGACCCTAGCCTTATTCATTGGATCGCCCAGATTCTAAAATCTAGAAGAATACGAAATCCCAAGTCCTGAGCATTCCGGATAAAAGATGTCTGACCTGAATAAGCATTCTCTACAAAATGTATTGACCACCAATGGGTGATTCTTTTTGGGATATATGTCACACATATTTAGTTATTTTGTCATTTTGATATTACCACAAAATAACTGCACTGTACCAAAATCTAGATTATCTAGATAACCAGGGGCAGGTTTTAAATAAATAAGTATGGGAGACACATGACTGAACACCTGAATGCAAATATATTGTGTGTGGGACCAAAGGAAACTAAGTATCCTCTGAAAAAAATAGCAGAGCAACTATGTTCCCACGCGTTCTTCTTCGACTTGACCCCAGCGTATAACACTTGGATCAGACATTGCTCATAAATATTGCAATTGTCCTGGTATTTTGGAATATCAATCTCCATTATTTTATATCACTAGAAGTTGTTTACAGATTTATGGGTCCTGTTACATTCCCTGTATTATCCCCTTCACTACCGATATCGAGATATCTCAGGTTTCAAAGGCACCATCTGGTGCCACGATATCGAGATATCTCGGTATGCTGATCTGCAGCCGAGAAGCAAATTAAATTTGTTTGCTTTTGGGCTGCAGAAGGTGCCCCCAAAGTTTTAGCCCTGTGGGTATAATGCCCAAAGAGCTAAAACTGTAAAATCAGCTTCTCAAAGCTCTGAAATATCGGGCTTTCAGCAGCCGATGCAGGGAAAAAAGAAAATATACCAGCCACTCAAAACTCTAACTCAATTTGGCAGTAGATGGCTCCATCTACTGGCCAAAAATAGGTTATTTACAGTAAGAAATACAATGGGTATAAACTCAAATATTTCTTACTTTCTGACAATGTTTTTTTGGAAAATCACTTGGTAGTGAAGGGGTTAATCCAGAGTATGCTACATATTAATTAACCCACAACTTTATAAATATCCATTACTGATAAATTGCATTTTTTTTATTATTATTAGTTTTGCTGACCTATAAACAGCTACTTCACCCTATTTTCAAGCAGTTAACAAAATATTTTTTGGTACCCACACAAAATGATAAGCCATGAGGTAACTACTGGACTCCCCAAAACCTCAGATGAATAAAACCAACTCTAAAACACCTCAGAAGTAACAAGACTTGTATAAGTTATGGCAGAATCAGGAGCTGGTGCAGAATAAGAACAGCATATGAGTTTAACCCCATCAATACTAAATTATGCATAAAACCACTAGCAGGAATCATGGGTTTTATTGTAAACAACTTTGCATTACCTCTTAACCACATCACCACACCCACACACCTATAATACACACACAAACCTGCACACAGAGTTTAAATGCATTGTAATATCATTATAATGCATTTAGAGACTGTATGTACTATTTGACAGGCTGAGGGTTCCCTCTGCACATCAATCATGATAATGCAGCTGTGACTGCTACAAGTCTCTGAAGTAGGCTCAGAAGTACCAGCACTTCAAAGAGTTATAGTTAGGGATGCACCGACACCGATACTAGTATCGGTATCGGTGCCGATACTGCCGTTTGCATGAGTACTTAGTACTCGTGCAAATGGCCTGACACCCCACCCCCCCCCCGATTCCGGAAGCCAGCGCTGGGCTAGTTTGCCAGTATCTGCGGGGCTGGGGAAGCTGGCCGCATGCATGAAAAGCATGTGGCAAGCGTTCCCCTCCGGCGGGCTGCAATACTCACCCCTTCCGAAGGTCTGATCGCACGGCTGTGGAACGATCACGTGGCCGCTGGGCACTTCTGTGATGCTACCTTTCGGCTGGAGGCAGCGTCACAGAAGCGCCCGGCGGCCACGTGATCGCGCCACAGTCGTGCGATCGGACCTTCGGAAGGGTGAGTATTGCAGCTTGCCAGAGGGGAATGCTGACTGCGTGCTTTTCATGCAGGCTGCTAGCTTCCTCAGGTCTGTGAGAGACGGGGCATATCCATGAGAGCTGGGGGCAAATCCATGAGAGCTGGGGCATATCCATGAGAGTTGGGGCATATCCATGTGAGCTGGGGGCATATCCATGAGAGCTGGGGCAAATCCATGAGAGCTGTGGCATATCCATGAGAGCTGGGGCAAATCCATTAGAGCTGGGGGATATCCATGAGAGCTGGTAGCATATCCATGACAGCTGGGGGCAAATCCATGATAGCTGGGGGCAATCTCCATGTGAGCTGGGGGCATTCTGTATATATATATATATATATCTCGGGGGGTATATACATGTGAGCTGGGGCATTTTTATATGAGGTCTGTTCTTATTGGAAAGCGTCCACATGACATAAAATAAAAGTATTGGTACTCGGTATCGGTGAGTACGTTTTAAAAAGTATCGGTACTCGTACTCAATCTAAAAAGGTGGTATCAGTTCATCCCTAGTTATAGTACATTGGCTGTCATGTCCAATGTACTGTAACTTTAGGGATATAGTCTGGAGCCCATTTGCAATAAACAAAACTCATTTGCATTCCTTTATCGTACATACAGATAGAGTTAACTCGATCATGGGCACTTTATGGTGCTTTGCAGATTAAGGTTTACTTGAATGTGCTAGTAAAGGGGTTAAGTAAGGAGGAAGAAGTCTGCAGACTCTTCTTTTGAGCAAAAACAGAGTTTATGAGAGTACTGAGAATGGGCAATAGCATATATTGCCTGCCTTATGTTGGGTCCCCCGCTCAGATCTTATAAGGTTTTAGCTCATTACAAAGAGGACTATTCCATATGCGAATCAGACTGTTATCATCCAGAATGGGCGGCCAGTGCTGAAATGCCAAGGAAGTCTCCTCTGAACGCGAGGTGCAGCAACCCGACAACAATCGTTTCTCTTTTAAATAGGAAAAACATGCAAAAGGTTAAAAAAAAGATGTAAAGGAGTAAAATGCTTGATTTACCATGTTAATTGAGTTAGATAAAGTTCAAAAACCACTAGAATATATCTCTGTAATTACAGCGTCCAGCCTGATTGATATCCTTTAATGTAATTGAGGGTTTGTTCTTTTAAAATAAGTTTGGTCTTAGATTACTGATGGCGGGGTAAAAAAATGTATTCATCGGCATCTCAGCTTTGGTTGGAATTCGTCTTTTCTCTGTCCGTTAGTTAATGTCACACCA
The DNA here is from genome assembly GCA_009667805.1 of Leptobrachium leishanense. NCBI lineage: Eukaryota > Metazoa > Chordata > Amphibia > Anura > Megophryidae > Leptobrachium > Leptobrachium leishanense. The sequence goes on along the minus strand of CM019071.1, from coordinate 31,768,215 downwards.
GTAATGGTATTTCAAATGTAACTCATTTTAAGCTTGCTAATTTAAAAACTGGCACTCTACTGGTGATTTCTTGGTGCAGTAATGTCTTTTCAGTGTTATCTGAACAAAAAAAAGAAAAAAAAACAGACATTAAATGCATGGGTCACCTTGACAGGAAACATTTTATATTTTACAGGAAATAATGCTTGTCCTTTAAAGATGACAGCGCTTTGTTCTTAATCAGAGACATGTCATAATATCCTTCATATTCTGCTATGAAAACAAAGTCTGCATTATAAGATATTATTCGTATTTAAGCTGTTTAGACAATCCTTGGTACAAAAATAGCATTTTGAAAAATCCAAATATGAGCAAAACAGCGAATTTCTTCATATTTAACAATAAAACACCATCAAAACTATTCGTTTTTATAACACAACAAAAACACAATATTATGCATATGATAAACATGAATAGACAATAATGTGTTTAGAATGCAAATGGTTTATGAAGATATTTGATACACATATTTAAAGAAAATACCAATTATCCTCTAGTGGTGTAGTCTGCGTGTCATTAAATGATAAGAATAGCCAAATGTGTGTCTCATCAATCTCTGAAGAGGTGTAACTTTTGCAAGGTAAAAAGAAGCAATTTGCATTAAGCTTGACAGGAGTCACAGATATAATTGAAATTTCTGTAGTGGAGAACTTATTCCCAGTGGGGTAAAATTTACATAATTTAATCTAATTAAAATATTCAGTACTTATTTACAAGTGTATAACTATTCGCAGTGTGCGTGCCATTTGCTATCACAGCACTTACCTGTTAATCAATCAAAGAGCAGCTAAAAAAAATGTCTTGGAAGAATTATGCAAAACCCAAAATCCACCGTAAATGCAGAAATGAGGTAAACTGTATAAATAATGTATAGTGTTTTGATGTATAGCAAGAAGAGATTTCAAATATATTGATAGAAATGTAATCTTCTGGTTTACCTAAATGCTGGGAAAACTGCAAAAGAATAAAACAACTGATGGTGTAGCACAGCAATAAAATGTATCCATCTAAATTGGATAAATAATTCTGCTCTGCTCTTTTCCATCTACACCTCCTCCTGGGCAAAATCATCAACAGCTTTGGCTTTAATTACCACCTCTACGCTGATGACACTCAGATCTACCTCTCTACCCCTGATCTCTCTCCCCCTGTCCTTTCAAAAGTCAGTGACTGTTTATCTGGCATCTCCTCCTGGATGGCCTCCCACCACCTAAAGATCAACATGTCAAAGACTGAGCTCCTACTTATTCCTCCCTCCAATGCCTCCCCACCTCCTGACTTCTCTATCACGGTGGAGGGTATCACCATCTCCCCATCAAACAAGTTCGCTGTCTTGGAGTTACACTTGACTCTGCTCTTTCCTTCATCCCCCACATCAAGTCTCTTTCCTCCTCCTGCCGATACCAACTGCGTAATATTTCCAGAATTCGGCCATTTCTTACTGCTGTCACCACAAAACAACTCATACACGCCCTGGTAATCTCCCGACTCGACTATTGCAATAATCTCTTATCTGGCCTCCCTCTGTCCCACCTCTCCCCCCTACAATCCATCCTGAACGCCTCCGCCAGGCTAATTCACCTCACCCGCCGCTCTATCTCTGCCGCTCCCCTCTGCGAGTCCCTTCACTGGCTCCCCATCCACTGCAGAATTAAGTTCAAAATCCTTATCCTTACCTACAAAACCCTCACTAACTCAGCTCCCCACTACCTGTCCTCACTAATCACCAAATACACCCCAGCCCGCTCCCTAAGGTCAAACAGTGACCTGCGCCTAGCCTCTCCCTGCATCACCTCTTCCCATGATAGACTGCAGGATTTCTCACGCGCAGCCCCCACTCTCTGGAACGCTCTCCCTCGTACTGTCAGACTTTCCCCTACCTTCTCTTCCTTCAAACGCTCCCTTAAAACGTTCCTATTTAGGGAAGCCTACCACCCAACTCACTGACGCAACCATCAATCACTCTCACCTTACAGTCCTTTCCTCCTGTTTCCAACCCCAACCCTCCTAGATTGTGAGTTCCTACGGGAATAGGGCCCTCATCTCCTCCTGTACTGTTTGTCAAATGTTGTTCAATGTATTGTAACCCTGTCTATACTGAGCCTATTATACAGCGCTGCGGAATATGCTGGCGCTTTATAAATAAAGAATAATAATAATAATAATAAAACTAATGGGATCCGGAAAGGGAGAATAGATGGACTTTTATTTTGATTTTTAAATGTGCCCCTGGATGAAGTCCATTAACAGATGAAACGCATTGGGCTATTGTATTAATAAATTTATTTTTCTACTTCCTGGTGTCCTGACAGCCATGGGGCTCTTCGGAGGTGGAATCTTTAGAGCGTGCGAGGAGTGTCCAGGGAGGAGTACAGTGCTGTTTTCCCTTTTCGGGATCTGGTGCGTTTTATCCAATTTAGAGGGATCCATTTTACGCCATCAATTGTTTTATTCTTTTGCAGTTTTCACAGTCTCTTTGTGATGTATTTGTTGTTCTTGGAGAATTGACAGTCACCTGCTGGAGACTATCTGCGTCAAGTTCAGTAATTGTCATATGTATTTTCTGTTCTATTGATATTACCTGAATGTTAGCATTTTTCTAATCTGATAGCAGATATTTATACAGAAAAGTTTTCTACACATTATCAAACGTTAAAAAAATGAAGGAAGGATACCAATAAATAAAATACCAGACAGATCAAAAGTATACTTTGACCATTTGCATTTGTGATGTTTTCCACAACTGTGTTTATATTCTTACTTAATTGGTCGACTTGTATAAAAACAGTCACTTACTTCCGTATAAGCAAGTTGTAGTTTATTAATCTGTGTAGAACAGTTTCCTCACAGAGCTGCCTCATAACACTGCTCTGCTTCAACCGCCATTTTACATCTACCAGAACATTCCCCCCAACTGACAACAGGAAGTGAGTAATCACCTCAGAGCAGAACAGGAAGTAGGAAGGCAGAAGAAAAGCAATGCATCATTCACAACCAACAACAGTCGATACCTCGCACACACACCACCATATATTCTTACACAGTCTAACAACCCATACATCGCAGCATTGTTCTGGTGTTTCCCTAAGAACAGAATTTTATATATAAAAACACACACTTTAACTGTATTTAATTGGTATTCTATGGCAAAGTCGCCACCTTGTGACCGCTACAATATTGTCACAGTTTAAAAAGTTTCTTAACATTGGACTTAGGAAACAAAAAGTTGCATTTGATGAGGAAAAAATGCCACTTTTTTGTTGTTGGTCATTTAACCCCATGCTAGCATCATTTTGCAGAAGCCAGTAAGATGGAAAAGTTGATGCTGGAGGTTAGGGATAGTATTTGTGCTTATATTATGTTTAGGATCTAACTTTGGGGGTTAGTATTTAGACTTGTTATAGGATTAGGGTTACGTTTAGGGTTAGGGCGTTATCCAAACACTAAACCACAGTTTGAGAGATCGAAAGAAAGACTCCCGTTCACAGCGGAAATGTTGTGGCTATTGTCCAAAAAAGTCTCCTAATGCAGTTTTCAGTCTTTTAGATAAGGATTTGGATAATGCAAAGGGATCTGAAAGCCTCAAGAAGGTGTCTGGACACTGTAATCTGAGATATTACTAAAGCTGTATTGAAAGTACAAATGAGAATTATTTTTAAATTATGAATAAAATAAAAAAATAAAACAAATCTACAAAAAATATCAACAGACACAGTAAAATTCTTTTGCATTGCTTGTATTGGAGACTATATAATATCCATTTGGAAGCATATTAACCAAAATTAGTAGCATCAAAAATTATAAATCCGCACTGTTCCCTCTAAAGGCTCATGTGTAGACTCACACCTGTATTACCTAGAGTGCATGTAACAAACTTATTGAGGGGCACGTCCATGTACAAGTCAGGAGCAGGGTGTTAGATCTCTGTGCTCCCTTGCGACTCAAATTCTCATCTATATCTTTGTGTTACCTCACAGGAGAACAGCCGAGAATCACGGAGTCGCACAGCACATTTAAGGGAGCACAGGCCCTGCTCCGCACCTGGCTACAGCAGCCCGAGTCAGAAGGCGTAGCTTACATACAGCCAAGTTAGAAAGAGGTATATAGAAGGTACTGACAACCTGAAATAAATGAGGACAATGTAGCATGCGGACATAAAAAAGGCATTGTGTCATGTTGATAATATGGCATATGCACATAATGGAGGCATTGTGACATATGGGCATAATGGAGGCAATGTGTAAAGGAAGCAATATGGTATGCAGGTACAATGGAGGAATTTAGGAAGGTTGCATATGGGCATAATGACGCAATGTGGCATCCTGAAATAAGAGGTAATGTGGCATGCTGACAATGTGGTCATAATGGAGGTAACCTGGCATGATAACAAAGTAACATATGGGCATAATGCAGGTAATGTGGGCATAATATGGGATAATGTGGCATATGACCAATGTGGGCATAATAAAATGGAGGCAAACTGAAATAAATGTGGGCATATTAAAAACTGGCAATACAGTTTATAAGAGAGACAAGGTGGCAAAACATAATTAAAAAAATTTCAGGTTTACACTTTGAGAACCTTTCAACGCTCACATCTTGTACCATACAAAATATTTGCACAACAATATATTTTGTGCACATCAGCTACTAAAAATCTAAAAATTAGAGGAATATTGCACATTAATGATTTAAAACTAATTGTGTACCGGAAAATTCCCCCAAAAAATGTTTTATTCCACCTGCAGCATATTTATTTCGTCTGCATTTTACGTTCAAGCTAAATCCTCACTCTTGACCTAGTACTGATAGTGTCCATATGATTTTGAAGCATCACTGGATGAAGAAAATTGAAAACATGCATCAACAAACTTCAAAGTGCTCCTCCAAGCATATGGTAATTCCACAAGAAGAACAGATGTGTCAAAGTGTTCTACATCCTAATTGCATGACAATGAATGGAGCGGAGAAAAGTGTGGTCTTATTAGATTTTCTTGTTTGCAAGTTTGAGAATAAATAGTGATGGTGTGGCGCTGACTTTTCCAGATATATGGATATGGAAAAAATCAGCTGTGTATACACCTTCCAGCTATATATTTATTATGTATGTATAAGTGTATAAATAAATATGTAAAGCATTCAAAAAGTATTCAGACCTTTCACCATTTCTCATGCTTATATATTGGAAACTAGTGTTTATACTGAACTTTGGATGTTTTTCTTTTTGTTTTTTGTAAGATAATAACCTGAAATGTATAATTGTATTAATATGTAGACATGTGCATTCGTTTTAGTACTAAAACGATTTAGTCCGAATTTTGGGATAATTTCGTTTTCGTATGACTCAAGAGATACGAAACTTCTCAGTACAAAAAACGAAAGAAACTAAAATAAAATGCACTACATTTTAGTTTCAGTCCTTTTTGTAATATTACATTGAGTGAAGGAGACCAGCAATGAAGAGCGCAACATCGCAAAGCTACAGAAACGGTTTGTATGCGTAATCCTTCCCGACCCCTACCCGAGAATCTGACAGTGATAGAGCTCCAGAATACTCACTGTCAGCACAAACAGCCAACACAGGAGAGGAAACCTTTACTTAACCCTTGCACGTCTATGAGGCAGACAAGATGATAAAAGCAGCTGGAGAAGGAAAACCTTCAAATAAATCACACTGAAAGCTAATGAGAGAGGAGGGCTGGTTAGTAAAAACCCCTTTATAACAAGCAGCGATGGGAGAAGAGAGGGACTTTATAAAACGTGTTATCTCCCCTCCCGCTCTGCATAATAGGGGCTTAGGTCTGATACATTTTATATTATCCAGGAGCACTATTCCCCTTTCCTCATCTATAATACACGTTTTATATAAAGTCTCTCTCCTCTCCCAGTGCTGCTTGTTATACAGGTTTTTTTTATGTCTGATACATTTAATATCCAGCTCTCATAGTTACTGTCATTATGAGCCTTCAGTGTGATTTATTTGAATGTTTTCCCTGGATTTGAAGTGCTTTATTTCATTATAAAAATAAATTTGCACCAGACATCTCTTCTCTGAGCTTTCAGACCAATTTACGTTAGTATTTTCCCTCTCTCCTGCTTTTATATTCCTGTGTCTCCCCCACAGAGATACAAAGTTTAAGTAAAAGTTCCCTCTCCTGTTCAGGATAAGCATTGCATTCCCAAGTTCTGCACCCTCCACATGCCAATGCAGTAGGATGTTCTATACAGAGAGGGGCATTAATCAATGCAGGAGGATGTTCTATACATTATACAGAGAGGGGTATTAATGCAGGAGGATATTATATACATTATACAGAGAAAGGTATAAATTGAGGATGTTCTATACAGAGAGGGACATTAATTAATTCAGGAGGATGTTCTATATATCATACAGAGAGGGGTATTAATTAATGCAGGTGGATGTTGTATACATTATACAGAGAGGGGTATTAATTAATGCAGGAAGATGTTCTAAACATTATACAGAGAGGAGCCTTTTTTTAAGCCCTTTAAATCCAGTGGCTGTGAGCGCTGAGATCGGCTGCTTGTTACATTATTTCTCAGTACAATGTATCAGGCTCAGACTAAGCCCAGGCGGGCGAAACGCGTCAAGCTATGCCTCCTTGTTGTTGTTTTTAACTGTTTTTGGTTGGTGAGGGTAGTTGTTTGGGTTTGCTATATGCTGTCTGGTACTCCTTCTTACATTACTGGTTATGTAGGTGGCTTGTGCAATTTTGCTTATTGATTGGTGGTCCTTGTCCCACCCCCACACCCTCTACTACCAACCTTGCAATTTTTCATTCATTGTTTGTTATGTGTATTATTAAAATTAACCTACTCTTGGTACTCTAGTTGCACCTTGTGCAAATTGATTTGTTTTTCATGTTGTTTGGGTTATGCCCTTTTGTTGAGTACCTGGTGCCCCTTTCGTTGTGCTTTTTTTCAGCTGTTACAGTAACTGACTGTAACAGCGCTCAGAGTTTCAGTAAAACAAGGAAATAATATTGTTCTAACCTCTTATATATAAAAATATTATTTACTAGTTTTACTGAAACTCTGAGCGCTGTGATGAGCAGCAGTCAGTTACTGTAACAGCTTTGCCTGACACGGGCAGTATTACAAAGTTGGTGCTAACTTAACCAGAGCTGTTGTAAACTGAAAACCTCCATAGGCTATAATGGCTCTGGTAAGTTTACAACAGCTCTGGTTAAGTTAGCACCAACTATGTAATATGGCCCACATTGTGCTGAGTGAGAGATACTGTAACAAGCAGCGATCTCAGCCCTCTGAGGAGCCACTACAATAGTAATTGTATCCACTGGTTTTCGGATGAATGAAATTAGTTTTCATACTAAAGAACTGAAAACAAATTTCTTTAGCAACTAAATAAATTGCATTTTAGGACTAATCCATTAGTTCAAAACGAAATTTTGTGCTGTGCACATGTCTATTAATATGACATTGTTTTGATGTCGCAATAGTTTTAAAAACATTAAAACACACTCTCTGCAAAGATAGTAAACTCATCTGCTATTCTGAACATTCCATGTATAAACAGCTGAGAAATGCATGTGTTTATGGCGAAACGGTTGCCTAAAAACTGTCTTCTACCTGAGTAATATTAAAGTAACAAGCATTTCTCTGGATAAAAATCTAACTGGATGTGGTGACAAAGCTGTTACAATGAAGAATAAAAGATAATTCTACAGCAGTGACCGATAGAGATCTAGAACTGCATCAGTTAAGCTACAAAATAATACCAATTTGTTTGTTCCCTTATTAGGATTGGATCAGTTAATGAGAAGAAGGGAAGTGTAGCAGAGGGCATCAGTAACTTTAAATGGGCTACAGAGATAAATGGATAAGCCTGGAGTAGATGTGCACTAGTCAAAACATTTTAAGAGCTCTGCATCAAACTGGTTTGCATGGTAAGGTGCAATGAAAATAACTCAAATCTCAATGCCAGTCACAGCAAGCTTATCTGAAAACCAAAAATATCAGTATCCTGTAGTAGCCCAGTTAAAGTCTCAGCCACAGTCAGGCCCGGACTGGGACAAATAATAGGCCTGGGCGGCCCACTTTTTTTTTCTACACACACCGCACATTATTGTGGAGCTCTGTGATATCTTCATACACACCACACATTACTGTGGAGCTCATTGATATCCTCATAAACAATGCACATTACTGTGGAGCTCTGTGACACCCTCATATACACCACAAATTACTGTGGAGATTTAGAATCTGAAACAATACAGCGACTCAATGTGTTCTCCCTGACATTACAAGATGGACAAATGCAGCATGTGGGTTTAAGTCATCCCCTAACCTCCATGCAGGCTTATTTGGAAAAACAAAAGGGAGGATACGTTTGGTCAAACAACTGCAGACATTGCTAGCTTGTTGCATTCCTCCTGCAACTAACTCCACTCCTATGGATTCTCTGTCAGTGGTTTCTGCTATCGTTACTTCTGCTGATAATATTTGCAGAGCTCCCTTCCTAAAATCAATCTAACCATTTAACATTTAGAAAACAATTAGGTTTAAATGTTTTTCCAACCACTAACATGTTGTCATGACTTTATTCAGGATTCCACCATCTTCAACACTTACAGGGCACTTCAGCTGGCATCTGCAATGGCGTAGGCTGTACTTAGCCAGCTGGGGGGATCCTAGGCTCTGGTGCCAGATTGTTTCAGGTCTCCCGGCTGGCTGCTGGAGTCCCTCATAGAGGTGATGGCCAAACAGTCCCCAGGCTGGTTTGCAGGCCGCGAAGAGCAGTGATTTTTTTTGTTAAGTTCAGGAAGGCATGGCCAATGTACCCCAGGAGCTGCCACTCCCCTCCTTCAGTTTCATTCATGGAGTTCTGCTGCTCCTCCCTGTGATGTCAGGGCCTGCCCCCCGGAGAGAGGAGTGGGCTCCAGGGTGAGTGGCAGAGATGGGGAGCTTACCACGGCCCCTGGCATGTCAGACTCCATGAGGTGACAGTGACCCAGAGCCATGCCCGGGCTGTCTACCCTGATCCTCATCTCCTGATCCTTGCAGGTCCTGAGAGGCACTCCTACCACTCCTGTGCACAGCCCCTGGTCATCCAGCGCTCCCTATGACCTAATCAGAGGGAGCTGGCTGGCCCCCTTTGATTAGACCACAGGGTGCACGAGTGACGTCTGCTGCCCTATGTCCAGGCAGCAGACGTCCCGCGGCACGCCCTGTAACTTAATCAGGGGGGACCGATGGCTCCCTCTGATTAGGTCACAGGGTGCACCAGATGGCCGGCCACCATCTTAAATCCCCCGCCGGGCCTAGGGTGCCGCCTAAAGAACACAAGCTGTGTACCCCAGGCAGCCTCGCCAGGCGAACAAGATGAAGAAGGCCTGCTCTCCAAAGGATGACCGTCCCAGAAGACCAGTGGCCTAACGGGCATTTGCCCGGTATGCCCTATTGCCAGTCCGGGTCTGGCCACAGTCCTGTACAGAATCTGTGCCCTTCAGCATTCTGGATTTGGGATTCCTCTGGAATTCGGAATCTAGGAGAATGTGAAGTCAGAGGGGGAGGGGCAGGTGACAAGGGAGCCATGATATACCGTATTTTTCGCTCCATAAGACGCACTTTTCTCCCCCCAAAAAGTGGGGGGAAAAGTGGGTGCGTCTTATGGAGCGAATGCCCCATGATATGCCTCAGCTCACCTGTCGCCGCCACGTTAGGCTCCCTCTGAGCGTGCGTCTGGCGGCAGGAAGCTTGGGCACTCGCCTGGGGGAGCCACGTGACCGTGATCTCGCGAGATCGCAGTCACGTGGCTCCCCCAGGCGAGTGCCCAAGCTTCCTGCCGCCGGACGCACGCTCAGAGGGAGCCTAACGCGGCGGCGACAGGTGAGCGGAGGCATATCCATGAGCTGCTGGGGCACATCCATGAGCGAGCTGGGGCACATCCATGAGCGAGCTGGGGCAAATCCATGTGCTGGGGCAATATCCATGAGCTGGGGCATTATCCATGAGCTGGGGGACAGTATCCATGAGCTGGGGCATATCCATGTGCTGGGGCATATCCATAAACTGGGGGGCATATCCATGAGCTGGGGGACAGTATCCATGTGCTGGGGCATATCCATGTGCTGGGGCATATCCATAAACTGGGGGGCATATCCATAAGCTGGGGGGCATATCCATGAGCTGGGGGACAGTATCCATGTGCTGGGGCATATCCATGAGCTGGGGGACAGTATCCATGTGCTGGGGCATATCCATGTGCTGGGGCATATCCATAAGCTGGGGGGCATATCCATAAGCTGGGGGGCATATCCATGAGCTGGGGGACAGTATCCATGTGCTGGGGCATATCCATGAGCTGGGGGACAGTATCCATGTGCTGGGGCATATCCATGAGCTGGGGGACAGTATCCATGTGCTGGGGCATATCCATGAGCTGGGGGACAGTATCCATGTGCTGGGGCATATCCATGAGCTGGGGGACAGTATCCATGTGCTGGGGCATATCCATGTGCTGGGGCATATCCATAAACTGGGGGGCATATCCATAAACTGGGGGGCATATCCATGAGCTGGGGGACAGTATCCATGTGCTGGGGCATATCCATGAGCTGGGGGACAGTATCCATGTGCTGGGGCATATCCATGAGCTGGGAGACAGTATCCATGTGCTGGGGCATATCCATGAGCTGGGGGACAGTATCCATGTGCTGGGGCATATCCATGAGCTGGGGGACAGTATCCATGTGCTGGGGCATATCCATGAGCTGGGGGACAGTATCCATGAGCTGGGGGACAGTATCCATGAGCTGGGGGACAGTATCCATGAGCTGGGGCAGTATATCCATTATTACACTATTTGATTTCAGAATATTTATTTTCCTGTTTTCCTCCTCTAAAAACTAGGTGCGTCTTATGGTCAGGTGCGTCTTATGGAGCAAAAAATACAGTATTCGTGGGAGATGCTGCACAGCCCTCTTTGAGGTACATGCTGCATAGAGCCTTTGTCTTTGGGCAGCATGTCACATGCTAGAGCTGCACAGAGTCTCCCATTGTGTTCATTTTAATGCTGCAGCCATCAGAGGAGCATCCGTGAGCAGCAGAAACTATCCTGAGCAATATCGAGGTAAGACTGCAATTCAAACATTTCCAAAAATTCCAGATTTTGGAGTCTTCTGGATTCCAGAATTCAAAATAAGGGGAGCCCAACTTGTAGTTAATCAACCTGATCCACCCCAAGCAAAACTATCAATGAAAATAGAAGTCACTCTAAGGTCCGTGTCAGACAAAAGCAGTGATCACGTCCGTGTTGCCGCACAGTTTATCGTTCATCGTAGCATAGAACCATGAGCAATAGAGACCCACACACTAAGTGCGTCCGCACCGAACAGCGCACACACAACGCACGAGGCAAATGGACGCAAGTTAGGCAAGAACGTAAAACCACTAGAACGGATGTGCAGAGTGCGCCACGTCCGCTTAGCATTGTGTGTATGATGGAACGAAGTCAGACGGATCGCATTTGCGACGTCCAGCACCTTGACGCACACAATGGCTTTTCATATCATGTATCAATTTTCATATTAATTTTGTTTCCCATAGTTCCCTTTTATTTCCTACGTCCGTCAGTACATCCGTCAGTACGTCTGCAGAGTGCACTCAGAATGCGCTCGTCTGACATTAGCCTTAGATACTTAACCTTAAAGGCATAAAACTGCTATTACAGCAAAAGATGGCTAAACTAAATATTAAAGATGTGATTTCTACACACGCAGCATATTTCATTAATTCTACTAAGAAATACAAGATTTTGGATGTAAACTATACTCTTTCTGCAGGTAATGTTTGCAACCAGCATAATCTTTGGACAGGTGTGACTGTGTAATAATTGTAATACATAAAAATACAAATTAACAAATTATAAGGAATTTGAGTGCTGTTACCTCCAGAAAACCTGTCGGTGCTTCAGTGTAGAGGCAATCTTGGGATCGCATCACGATTTTCAAAATATCATTGAAGGACACTGCTGACGAAAAAATTACATTAACCGTCAGAGAGCATGTGATATCAGCGACCAATTGACTTTTAGGGCTTTTAACCACTCCACTACATAGTTGTTTTCAATTAAACCACTGGCAGGATACAGTGTTTTTTTTGGAACACAGTTTTTAATTATCTACACTGTTTAAAAATCATTGTATCATTTGTACAATACAATATTGTCAGTAAGCCCTATTTGCCAATCCTGGTACTGCTACAAACCCCCAATAAGGAGACTCTGCAGTGTCAGGAGTTCAGCGAGAGTTCCACGACTTACAATAGTTTGCATTCCTCCAGAATATATCCAGATAAAGCTAACTGAATCTCAGGCAACTGATGGTGTCTTTGAAGACCAAATTAACTCGATCTTGGTGGTGGAGGAGTTAAAGTTATGGTGCATAGACTATTTCTGGAGATAGACACAATTTAAAAAAAAATCACGATACCATGTGTAATCGACATTTTATATATCTATCCTATAAAACAATAGGGGCTGGCATGTCCGTCGCCAAAACCCTACTGCGCATGCGCGCGCAACCTGCGGCGGTTGGCTGTGCGCGCATCCAACGGCCGTGGCACGCGCACAGCCGGCGTGCGAGAGGGACAAAACAAATCCGATCCATTGGAGAGGCACACAGCACAGCGCCTCTCCAATGGATCGGATTTGTTTTCTGCATCTCCTCCTTTGCCGGCCTCCATCTCCTCCTTGCCGGCCTCCATCTCCTCCACACCCGGCCTGCATCTCCTCCGTGCCCGGCCTGCCATATTACCAGTCTGCCATGCCTGCCATGCACAATACCAGTCTGCCATGCACAATACCAGTCTGCCATGCACAATACCAGTCTGCCATGCAAAATACCAGTCTGCCATGCACAATACCAGTCTGCCATGCAAAATACCAGTCTGCCATGCACAATACCAGTCTGCCATGCAAAATACCAGTCTGCCATGCACAATACCAGTCTGCAATGCAAAATACCAGTCTGCCATGCACAATACCAGTTCCCAGCCATATTACCAGTCTGCCATGCACATTACCAGTCTGCCATGCATATTACCAGTCTGCCATGCACAATACCAGTCTGCCATGCACAATACCAGTTCCCAGCCATATTACCAGTCTACCATGCATATTACCAGTCTACCATGCACAATACCAGTCTGCCATGCACAGTACCAGTCTGCCATACATATTAACAGTCTGCCATGCACAATACCAGTCTGCCATGCATATTACCAGTCTGCCAAGCATATTACCAGTCTGCCATGCACAATACCAGTTCCCAGCCATATTACCAGTCTGTCAGCCATATTACCAGTCTGCAATGCACATTACCAGTCTGCCATGCACAATACCAGTCTGCCATGCACAATAACAGTCTGCCATGCACATTACCAGTCTGTCATGCACAATACCAGTTCCCAGCCATATTACCAGTCTGCCATGCACAAAACCAGTCTGCCAGCCATAAAACCAGTCTGCCAGCCATAAAACCAGTCTGCCAGCCATATTACCAGTCTGCCAGCCATATTACCCGTTCGGCAGCCATATTACCAGTTCGGCAGCCATATTACCAGTCCGGCAGCCATATTACCAGTCTGCCATGCACAATACCAGTCTGCCAGCCATATTACCAGTCTGCCATGCACAATACCAGTCTGCCAGACATATTACCAGTCTGCCAGCCATATTACCAGTTCGCCAACCATATTACCAGTTTGCCAGCCATATTACCAGTCTGCCATGCACAATACCAGTCCGCCAGCCATATTACCAGTCTGCCAGACATATTACCAGTCTGCCAGCCATATTACCAGTTCGCCAGCCATATTACCAGTCTGCCATGCACAATACCAGTCTGCCATGTACAATACCAGTCTGCCAGCCATATTACCAGTTCGCCAGCCATATTACCAGTTCGCCAGCCATATTACCAGTCTGCCAGCCATATTACCAGTCTGTCATGCACAATGCCAGTCTGCCATGGACAATGCCAGTCTGCCATGCACAATGCCAGTCTGCCAGCCATAATACCAGTGTCTCAAAATACCAGTGTGCCTAAATACCAGCCTGCCATGCCATGCATACCACGTGCCATTAAATATACGCATAATGTATACGCTACAAAAAAAATGCCCGCCCAAGTCCAACACAATCTAAGGGGCCCCATGAGCTTACAATCTAAGGGGCCCCATGAGCATACAATCTAAGGGGCCACATGACCTTACAATCTAAGGGGCCACATGATCTTACAATCTAAGGGGTCCCACGAGTTTACAATCTGAGGGTCCGGTTCCCGTGAGTTTACAATCTAAGAGGGAAGAGGAACCTACTCTAATATATAAATTCCTTTTTAATGCGCTGTCAGCTGTGTGCGCACCCATCACAGCTGCTCAGCCGGCCCTCCTGTGGCGGATGGGATGGCGATGGACGCGTTACAAACGTATTTATATAGAGAGATAATCTTGGATAGGACATTGGAAAGAAACTATGTGGACTTGAATTCTGACCTGGCGACAACAACAATAGACTGCCCTCTGGGCAGGCTTTCCACCTAGTTATATATATAACTCAAATAAATAGACTGAAATCCCATGCAAGTCATCAAAATATTTTGTCTAAGAATTGTCTAGAGTTTCCCTTAGTTTTTAACCCCACCTTCTTGCCTTCATGCCCCCCCCCAGTCCCACATAGATTGTATGATCCCTCTGGAACAGGGTCCTCCAATCCCACCATATTGTTGTACGGTCAAGAGTTGTACAAATCTATTATCCCTTTGTTCACTAGTCTTTCATACAGGGTTATTCAGAGAGCGTGAAAAGCAGGAGAATGACAGGTGAATGGCTGGAGAATGGAAAATTCTAGGTCAAAATAGCCGATTTGGAAAGTGAGATGAAAGGGAGAATTTTTCTGGTTTGGCTATTTTGACCTAGAATTTTTCATTCTCCAGTCATTCTCCTGCTTTTCACGCTCTCTGAATAACCCTAGATAGTGTCACGATTTCACATTTCCAGCCAGACCCCCTGGTGGTGAGAGCGGAGCTCATCAGTAGGGATGAGCCGAACACCCCAGTGTTCGGTTCGCATTCGAACTCGAACAATTTCAAAAGTTCGAGTTCGGACGCGAACACGATCTGAACTCAATGCAAGTCAATGGGACTCGAAAGTTCAATTTTTAGAGTGCCCTGCAAGAGGGCATATATGCTACATATTTGCCATAAAAGGTGTATGGGGGTCCAGGTAGTGCCCTGGGGGATAGGAAACAAGGAAAAAAAGTTTTAAAAAAGACGTCTTTAAAGGAACAGTGATTTTTCCATGAAATAAAGGTTAAGAATAAAAACGAAAAATTCCTTCAAATATCGTGCTTGGAGGTCCCCATAACCTGCCCGTGAAGTGGCGGATTTGTCAGATGTATAGAAACATTTAAAAAGAAAAAAATGACATTTCAAATGACGGTAAATGGTTTTCCTTTAATCTATTCATAAACAACTGCTTGGGGCGGCAGCCTGTATGAAAAGAGGAGACGTTTTAGGACACGCAGAACAAGTTTAGTGATTTTTTGGTTAAATTATGGTGAAACTTATGCAGGCGTTGGATAAAAGTAACAACAGGTGCATTAAAATTGGATCTTTGGTGCCAGCTAGTGCCTTCGCACCGTAATCCCTCTGGGGTATTGTGGAATAGTGCAGGGGTGGACTCTGCATTCAAATATTAAAATGATTGGAATCTGGTACACGCGTCAGTGCACCCAAATATTGGGTCTTTGGTGGCAGCTAGTGCCTTCACACCGTAGCCCCTCTGAGGTATTGTGGACGAGTGCAGGGGTGGACTCTGCATTCAAATATTAAAATGATTGGAATAGCTGCACATGACGTGTATGCAGCGTCTAACAGCGTGGGAGACGGGAGGCTGCGCTTGTTGGTAGATCCAGGAATCAGGTGAGTAATAGAAAGAAAAAAAAAGTTTTATTTTATGTTCCTTGGGACATTTAAAAATGTCCTTGATATTATTTTTTTTAGAAATGTGTCGCCTTACCTTAGCCTGGTGGTCAGTCAGTGGAGGCTCCCTGGATCCTGGTTGTGGGGGGGGTCTGCCGTGGCTGCAGGTGCAGTGGCTCCCTCCCTGTGCCACCTCTCTGCCATATGCACCCGGCCGGCTAGCCCACACAGTCGCAGCTCTGTCATCCGGCGGCCGCATGCTCAAATTCCCAGAACTCTGGTATAAATCGGTGATACAGCCTGATAGCCTTTATAGTGCCAACACGCAGATTAAAATTCACAGAACCCTGGTATAAGTCAGTGATACAGCCTGATAGAACAATCTCCTCTCCTCTCTGATTCACTCCTGCAACAAACACACACTGGGGGGCTGCGGGGAAGCCTTATATAGTGTGCTGCGGTACTTAGCTCTGTGAGCCCATGATTGGGCAAAATTTGCCCAATCAGGACTTTGAGCCCTGATTGGCATAGTCTTGCACCTGTCTTGCACCTGACCTGTGTCAGGTGCGAAGCTGTAGCCAATTACAAGCTTCAGGCCAGTGGAAAAGTGCATTGTGGTCCATTGTGGTGCATTGTGGGCGAATACGCGACAAACACGCGGAAATGTTCTAAGTTCGCCGAACGGGCAATGTTCGAATCGAACTCGTGTTCGGATCAAATCGCCAGCCCATCCCTACTCATCAGCTCTGTTTTTGGATAGCCACTGCAGACCATCTACCCTGTGGCTGATAGTCTGTGGTCACATGACCGGTCCTGCCTATATATATGGCCAGCAGTAGATCAGATCCTAGCTTTAGGATAAGTCTTCTTACTGACTGCCTATGCTGTGATCTGCTTTTGTTTATAAGATATTCCTGTGTATGACCTATTGGCGTGACTCCTGGACCTCTCTCTTGTCAGTTTCCTGTACCGTGTATCCAGATATTACTGTGAATGACTTATTGGCGTGTTTTCTAGACCTCTCTCTTGCCTCCTCCCTGGAACCTGCATTTTGATTTCCTGTATACTGACCTTGGCTTGTATGACCTGCTCTCCTGGCTCCTGATCCCCGGTTTCTAGCTGTCATCCTCTCTGGCGTTTTAGATCTGGCTATTCGCTAACTATTCTTGTTATATTCCTGTTTATGTTCTGTAAGTTTTGTCTTCTTGTCTTTGCCCAGCAGCATATGGTAGTCTGTGTGATAGAGGCCAATTACAAGGACCTCATACATAGTCTGCTGGTACTGTAGAAATAAGGTTTAGTAATAATCTTTCATCCCTTCACTATCGTGATCATGTGTATGTGATCAGCAGCATCAGTCAGAGCAACCTGAGATGATGTAAACTGAATCTGGAGCTATGCTGTATCATTGCAAATGAAATCCATTTGTTGCAAACAAATTTCATTTGGATTTGGCCTCCAGATTATGCCCCTAAAATTTTAACACCCTGGGCATGATGCTCGAGGTGCTCAAGCTTTTAAAATCAGCTGGGCAATGTTTCTCATGCATAGCTCCCCAGCTAATCCTGCACAAAGCCCTGAACTGCATTAACTCCTTCGGCCAGCAGATGGTGACATTTGCCTGTTTACAGTAAGGAATGCAATGGGCATATTCCCAAATATGTCTAACTATACAATGAATTAAAATTGGTTTTCCTAAAAACACTGGTTCCTAAAAGTGTTTTGTTGGAATATGATTTAGTAGTGAAGGGGTTAATTTGCTAAAATTGTAAATGTATGAATAATCTCAGTGAGTTATAATCCTTAGTTAAAGAAGTGCAGTATGTAAGCCATACATAAATGAATTTCCAATTTTCTCTCAAATTCCTGAATCGTAAATGCGTGTCTCCTTTTAGCAAAATGAATTGCAGTCATTTTTTTATGCAAACACATTCCAAGGTGCTGCTTATTAACATTCCAAAATAAAATTACTGCGCAAACATTCAACTTTAAAAGCTTGCTTCAAATCTCTAATTAATAATATGAACTAGACAAAACAAAATGCTGTTTCACCAGGCACTGCGTATCAGGAGTTTTTCCATAGTTACTTTCTAATTGTATTCTATTATTGCTTATAAATTGAAAAGTAAAGGTTTAATTATAAAACTTTGGCTGTGTAAATGCTGTCAGGTGTTACAATTATGTAAAAGTTAGACCATTTGGTTTAATCAATTTTAAAGCCCTAGAGTCAATAGTACCTTGTAAATATACTGGATGTATAGCAAAAGGAATTAAATATTACACTGAATTATTTGTTACTATTGTTCGTATGGATTTAATTCTAATCTTTAAAATAAGGAATATACAAGTACCAATTGAAATGCATAACTTGGTGGTCAGTGTGTCATACATTTTGCAATATTTGCTGACTAGCTCCTTCGCACCCAAAATCGAGTTATCTCGATTTTGCATTGCAATGCATTGAAAAGCCCTCATTAGCATATCAAAAGACCATTTTCACACCTTTTTAAAGCAAGATTAGTGTGTACCCTGTGGAGAAACGAAATCCTTTGTTTCATGTCTCTGCAAGCACCCTGGAGAGACATATTACCACTTGCAAATAGCAGCCCTAAACCTCACTGTAACAAAAGTTGAAATATATTACTGCTGCATTACAGCTGCCAGGAATTTGGTAGAATACAGGGAGAGCTCTGGGGTCACTCACTGCTGTACAGGAATAAGATTCAGGGGGTTATAATGAGTTAAAATCCCTGTACAGTATATTTCCATATACAGGCATTGTGTCATATACAGACATTACTTTTATATTATATTGGTATTTTTTGGAAGCTGCCTTGCTAATAATCTCATTATGATCACTACAAATCCCTATAAGCAGGATAAGCAATATTTTTATTATTTATCTTTATAACAGTTACTGTATCAAGCACAAAGGTCCTTTCTGCCTGTATGGTAATAACGCAGACCCCTTTTGAAATTGTGTAAGATAAAGGACAGAATCTATAGGTCAGAATCTTACATTTCAACAATATTATTTCAAAAATATAAACAAATACATGAAAATTAAAAAAGGATCAAATTAACATTGTTTACATTTTTATAACTATCTCAGAATAATAATTTCTGTACGAAGCTTCTATTTTACCCTATATTTGTTATCTTCACATTTCACATCCCATATTTCAAATAACTGTTAAGATAAAAAAATGTTTTAACAAAAATCGGGTTAAGTAAAATGCATAACAAGGGGTTCAAAGTGAAGGCATAGTAAATGCAGATTTCCCTATGTTGCCGTATTGACCACATGAACTCCCCTGCAGTATATAGAAGTCTTATGGTGCAGCATGCGCCCAAACGTTCCCACACTGCAATTACCAGTTTTATCTATGGGAGAACTGGTGTGGACTTGAGGGACTCTGTGCCAACCAGTGTGGCGCCATCTGGACAAAACGTATCAGGGTAATTCAAAGAGATTCGAAAAGTCACCGCATGTTCAGTGACTTTTCGTTCTCTTCAATTCGGTTCCTTTTGCCGATCCGATTTCGGTGACCCTGCGGTGTATTCAGCAAGCACCACAGGGTCCCCGAATAGCAGGGAAAAGCTGCCGCAAACCTGACGAAAACTAACCGCAAAACCCGGCGAATGCACGCCGAAAACACGCAAAAACATCTGGATTAATCTCCCGAAACCACGGAAAAACCCGAGCAGGAGCCGATTGCAGCCTCCGGAAAAAGCCGAGACCGCAGAAGAGGCAGTGAATAAATTAGAAAAACAGTTTGCATGAATGATTGAAAAGTGAAACACTGTTTGCAAAGAAACTACTGAGCGAAAATGTCTGAAATTTACATATGAGGTCCAGGGAATGATAATAAAAAGGGCTGTTACAGAAAAAATAAGTAAAATTTAAAAAAAATCAAAAAACAAAATCGGACTTTTAAAAAAAATACAGAAAAATGCTTAAAATATCCTAAGAAATCTATAAATAAAGAGACTCTTTACTGCAGAATTTTATAATTAACGGTTTATTAGATATTGAATTAAAACGGGAATATTTTTAACATTGAAGCCTATGGGATTCTCCTGAATAAACTTGCCGAATTAAACCACCGAATGGCAGGACATTAGGGGAACCTTTCACTGCTGGTTTGTGTTCTATAAATAGCCGAAGCAGTGCTTTTTCATGGGGATTCACTGCCCTTGAACAGGCACCGAACAGGCACCGAACAGGCACCGTATGTGCAGGCAATTCGCCAGGATTTGGCGAATTGCCTGCTCTCTGGATAGCCGAATGGCCAGGAAAGGTAACCGAACGCTGATTTTCAGCGTACGGTTACCTTTCTCAAGCAATTCGGAGCTCTTTGAATTACCCTGTATGTCTTTTATCCTACCAAAAAGAGATGATATTAAAAATATAATTGTGCAGATCTGTCAATTATTTGAGGTCAAAAAGGCAGGGGGTTTATCACAGGGTGTTTCTTTAGCACAACATTATGCATGCATTTAAATTATCTGCACAGTGAGATACTGTAACAAGGATGCACCAAAGTAATGGCAATGGACACAGTAAATACATAGTATAAAATGCCTCTCTCTGTTATGTCAGCTAGCGTTTAAGGGCACTGTTAGTTTAAGGCTATTAAAATGTCACTTGCGTCAACGTGACATCAATCCATTATAAAGCTCTAGTCCTTCTGGAAATATCATACCAGTTATTTTTTATTTATTTTTTGAGAGATAGCCACCTGTCATGTGTGAAGTATGTTGCAGTTTTTAGCCTTTCAGAGGAAATTGATCCATGCTGCAGCAAACCCCCTTCAGTACACTGATTTGACTTGACATGTTACACTATTGAACTTGGAATAAATGATGATATCATGGCCCATACATATACTAAGTGTGACAAAGGCAAAAATACCCTTCTGCTAGTTGGAAAAAAAAACATGACTTTATGTTGTCCTTTTTGAGTTCTCAAATCCACAGTAGATTAAACTGAACATTTAACCCCTTCACTACCAAGCAATTTTTGTTGGAAGAAAATGTTATCGTCACAATTATTCAAAACATGGGATGTGAAAATAACATTTAAATATAGGGTAAAATAGACATTCCCCACAGAAATTGTTATTCTGAGATAGAAAATTAAATAATGTTAATTTACGGGTTTTAATTTTTCATGTATTTGTTTATCCTTTATAGAAATTTTGTTGACATGTAAGATTTGAGCTTTAGATGGTGTCTTTTATCTTACACAATTCCAAACTGGTTCTGCATTATCAGCATACAGGCGGAAGAGACACTTGTGTTAGATACAGTAAGTGTGATAAAGATAAATGATAAAAATGATCAGATCTCCTGCTTATGGGGATCTTTAGTGATCACAATGAGATTATTAGAAATGCAGCTTCCAAAAAATACCAAGCGAACATAAAAATAATACCTATATGTTGTATAATGCCTGTATATGGAGATTACTGTAACACCTTGTAACTCCCTGTATTCTGCCAAACCTCTGGTAGCTTTACTGCAGCAGAAATCTATTTGAACTTTTGCTACAGTGAGGTTTAGAGCTGCTCTTTGGAAATGGTTTTATGTCTCTCCAGGGTGCTTGGAGAGACATAAAACAAAGGATTTTGTTTCTCCACAGGGAACACACTAAGCTGGCTTTAAAAAGGTGTGAAAATGTTTTTAGATATGCTAATGAGTGTTTTTCAATGCATTACAAAACAAAATCGAGATAACCCCATACCCAAAAGAGAGTTAAGTGCACAACCACTAAAAGTAGATAGCTAATTTTTCCAACTGAATAATCGTTCACTTCAGTGAATTATTTGAGCTTCCTAAAGAAACCTAAACCCTAAAATTATAACACGTGGTAACTGTTAGGCAATTTTGGATTGGGTAAGAAATGTTATTTTATTTTTTGTTTTTTTTAAAAATGTTAGGATCCCAACATGTTCTTATTTGTCTTTAGTGAAATTATTTCACAGAAGGCTTCAAGGCTTGGAATATTTAAGAAATTGACCAAGGATTTTGTGTCTGTGCCATGCTTACCTAATATATCCTAGAATAATTTCTAAATAAATTGCTGTTTATTTTTTAAAAAAATCCAATTTAAATTTTATCGAGCAAGTATACTAAATTATAAAAGATGACAGAAAGGAGCTAAAAAAATAAAGGACTTGTGGCAGAAAAAACACAGTCAATATTAGAGAAACAAGGAAATAAAAACTGGGTTTGAGAAAGATCAGGCCACATTGCCATTTCCCAAAGCAGAGATTGTTATATTAATTTAATGTTATATAATTCCCATAATTTTCCATATTTTATGACTGAAATAAATTTCTGCAAAAAAATCCTTGTCATTTTTTAAATCAAAATATCACCCATGTGGAACATTCTTTTGAAAAATGTAAATTCTCCCACTTACTTTATCTCTCTAATTTAATTCCTCTAGCATTTACTTTCATTGCTCAGATTTCCAGAGAATGTTCTTTTTTTAACCCATTCACTACCGAGATCAAGATGTCTCGGGCTTCAAAGGCACCACCTGGTGCCCCGATATCGAGATATCTAGATCTGCTAATGTGCATAGTCAACTAATGAAATTCATTTGATGCAAACAAATTTCATTTGATTTTGAGCTGCAGAAGGTGCTCCAAAAGTTTTAGCCCTGTGGGCATAATGCCCAAAGAGCTAAAGCTGTAAAACAGCTGCTGAATGCTGTGAAATATCGGGCTTTCAGTAGCAGTCAGCAGCCGATGCACTGAGGGAAAAAAAAGACATAGATCTGCTGTTCAAATCTCTGTAACTCAATTTGGTAGTAGATGGCGCCATCTACTGGCCAAGTAGGTTATTTACAGTAATAGCTATTTGTTACTGTATAATTCATTTAAAATGATTTTACAAAAAACACTGGTTTCTGATAATGTTTTTTTGGAAAATCACTTTGTCGTGAAGGGGTTAAAAAAGTTCTCTTTATGCATGAAATGCACCCTGAGTTGCTTATTTATCAAATTTTTAGGACATATGTGAGAGCACAGTATGGATTTCTATAGCAATTATAACCCAGAATTGTTTATAATGCTTTCAGTACATACAGTATGTCATGAACTGAGTATTGTATATAACGTACAAACACAATAAATATAAGATTTAGAGGTTTGGTAGAGTGTAGATCCTGCAATCAATAAATTTATTAGTACTAGAAGGCGTAATAAAAGATTGAAAAATACATTTAATTTTTTTCCATGAGTGTATAATCCAAAAAAGAAGAATGTAATGATGTAATCGGTTTCTATTTCCTAGTAAATTTTGCATGATCAAACATGATTGATAATCTATACTGTTTTCTCAGATTCAGGATTAGAGAAAGAATGCCTACCAAACTATTTTTTTGCTTTCAAAATGCCTGTCAATGATAATCACTGTTTTTCGTCTTCTATAGCCTTGCCTGTATAATAATAAAGATTGTAAGAAGACGAAGAAGAATAAAGCAGAAAGTATTTATCTTCATTGACATGTAATGGTTTTCTGAGCACAGGGGATGAATTCAGCAACTAAAATAGGTTTCGCTATCTTTCCTATATGTGTGAACCTGAAAGGTTTATCTTGGAAAAATGTCATCAATCTGTCTTCTCCACTGTGGAATATACCTGGAAATGAGAGTTTCTCAGACTGTAAGTACAGTGAGTGACATTAAGAGCAAAATATTTCTCATAAAAAGAAACCTTTCCGGTTATGTGTCACCCCCTTATCCGTTCACAGCCAACATGGGTTTGTTCATGCATGTATTTCCTGAGGCTCTTTCTTCCCAGAGTCGAGAGAGTCAGACGAATAATAAACTATGATGCCAGGTGCTCGGATGTCTTTTTTAAAATGATGGGCACTATCATGTGCCTATAGCTAAAACCGGGATGCTAAGGGGAAAAATCAGCGATTGCTAATTTCCCCTTTACGTCCCGGTTTCACCAGCAGATCATTGAGCAGGCACTGAGTCCAGCAGCCGCCCCATAGTGGCTGCTCAATGGAGTCCATAATGTGCTGTCCCCAGCATATGCTCTGTGGAGTCCATAAGACTCCACGGAGAATTCTCCTGCCCGGCCACATGACTGGTAGGATCTCAACTCTCACGAAATCCTGCTGGTTGGCGGAGGGAGACTTTTTTCCCCAGCCTCTCTCTGCTCCCGGCAACCAGAAGCAGCAGATCGAGCCACCGTTCTCGCCAAGGGAACAGAGGTGAGTATTTGATTTTTGGGAGTTTCTTGAGCTGCAGCTAATTGATTCTGCAGAAGCAGAATCAATTAGCTACAGCTCTGAGCTGTGTTAAATTTTTTAGTGAGCGCCACCTCTTAGTAACTAGCGTTAGGACCTTGTGATCCTAATGTTAGTTAATCTGTGCTTTCACGTTGCGCTCCCTATGCTAAGTATAAAGAGTGCAAAGTACAGTAAACTCGTGCTAAAATTCGCCAATTAACGAGTGTTAACATTCTTTTGTATCCCGTTAGTGAATTGGAGGCAATCTGCGCGGCGCGCTATGAACTCCTGACCCTGGCCAGCTGAGGAAGTCGCCTGGTGCGACGAAACGTGTTCTGGGTACCTGTTTTAATTTTATTTTACATAATATGTTTGGATTTTATTAAATTTTTTATTAAAAGAAGATCCAGCCTGTGTCTCTTTGGTGGTTTGTGGATTTGCCCGAACCTGCAAAAATCCATGCGCACAGACCTTAGAGCTACTGAAGCTCCAACAAGAGTAAGTGGAAAATTGGCTAAATAATATATGTACACTTACCTCTTGATTCCACACAAGGAAAGTTGTGCTGTTTTCTCTCGTTCTATATCAATTTTGGAGATACAAAGAAAAACAGCCGTGTAAGGTGTGGGTCACCTGTGAATACTACAGAAAAACAACCCAAACGTGCAGTTCCACTTAGAGCCAGTGTCAGGCTCTACGCTTGTGAGTTTAATACCATACTTGATCCATATATATGACCTATGTTAACATACTTCACTATTGTGATTCTTTCTGCTTTTTCATGCACCAATATATGGTCTGCTGATCGATGAGAGACACCAAGACCCTAATAGCAATTTCGATTGCGCTGATCAAGGTATGTATATGTTTCACTAATGTGAGCACTACCGTTAGCTTGAAGGAGGTAATAGAGCCCGATGTATTTTATTGTGATGACAATAAGTTCCTCAAAGTTTTGTTTCGTTCTTAATTCAACTTCCCAAAAGACTGTAAGGAATATCCTACTTAACAGAGTTGACAGGACAGCCTGGTCAAATATTTAAAGAAATGACTGAAGGCTTCGGGACTTAATATGCATAGGAGTCGTCGGTGTTAACCACAAGACAACATTTGTCATCTATAAAATAATATTGTTCACTTATGTTGATGAATTACATTAGATATTTGGCTTATTTTGAGCAACTCTCAAAAGATTCACCAACCGTCAGTCACAGAAACTGCAAAGTCAAACCTTTTCAGGTTCTCACAAATGTAGTGACAACATTTTGTGGGTTATAGTAGAGCTATCAGAAAAAAATGGGCTTAAGCCCCGGTGTGAGCGCACTTATCTTGTAGACTTGAATACATCAATAATATTCTTGATCAAATTGACCTAATTGGAAAAGAACAAAAACTCCATGGTGCAAATATTGTTTGAATTCAATTGATACAATATGATGAGACAGCAGGCTATATGTATGATGAACTCACAAGTATAGAGCCAGGTATGGCTCAATAAATCTCGCCTCTTGACCACTCTGGGGGGTCACACCCCTTGTATGGAATCCTTCCCACTTCAGACAGTCACAGAATTATCCGTTGGTGGATTCTTATTACCTCTTCTAGAAACAAAGGAACACTTCCATTGCGCAAATATCAATATCTTTATAAGACAAACAAGAGAGTGGGTACTCACAATCTCTTGAGCTTCTTATATAAGTGGCTCAGTATAGAGGCTTATCGAGTGGCTCAATATAGAGGCTTGTCACAGATCAGGTGGGCTGATGAGTAGATTTCCAGTAAAAAATGATGGACCAAAAATAAAATAAAATAAAACGTGCACTATTTAATGTTTTATATCATTTAATATAGATAAAATGAATAATGACACGCGTTTCGCCCAACCATACTGCGGGCTTCCTCAGTCTTACATAATTAATCTCTTTACAGCTGTTAAATAGTGGTGTGTTGATCTGAAATTTAATAATGGGTAACTAGCGTCACCTGTGGTAATCTTTTGTGCCTGCGTTCCAGCATTGTTCTGGCGTGCGCTCCACAGTACAACTTCCGGTAACGTGCAGCAATCAATCGTGCTTGTGCTTCAAGATTAATTTTGGTGTGCGTTTCACAGTACAACTTCCGGTCATTTTTAGAATTATGCTATGTTATCGTTGATCATACCGCTGTATAATTCCAGAATGGTTGGATGTTTTGATCTGATTTCCGTTCACGTTGTTGTTAGTTTTTTCTGGGAACGTGCACAGACATTATTATTGAACTCTGTATCCACATTTGAGACCGGAAGTTCTGTTGGGAAAGGCACGCCCAGGTCTCCATTGGAACGCAAAAACAGAAACACATACACCGGAATGAAGATTCATGTGACCGGAAGTTGTGCTGTGAAACGCACACCAAATTAATCTTGAAGCGCAAGCACGATTGATTGCTGCACGTTACCGGAAGTTGTACTGTGGAGCGCACGCCAGAACAATGCTGGAACGCAAGCACAAACGATTACCACAGGTGACGCTAGTTACCCATTATTAAATTTCAGATCAACACACCACTATTTAACAGCTGTACAGAGATTAATTATGTAAGACTGAGGAAGCCCGCAGTATGGTTGGGCGAAACGCGTCTCATTATTCATTTTATCTATATTAAATTATATAAAACGTTAAATAGTGCACGTTTTATTTTATTTTATTTTTGGTCCATCATTTTTTACTGGAAATCTACTCATCAGCCCACCTGATCTGTGACAAGCCTCTATATTGAGCCACTCGATAAGCCTCTATACTGAGCCACTTATATAAGAGGCTCAAGAGATTGTGAGTACCCACTCTCTTGTCTTATAAAGATATTGATATTTGTGCAATGGAAGTGTTCCTTTGTTTCTAGAAGAGCAATAAGAATCCACCAACGGATAAGTCTGTGACTGTCTGAAGTGGGAAGAATTCCATACAAGGGGTGTGACCCCCCAGAGTGGTCAAGAGGCGAGATTTATTGAGCCATACCTGGCTCTATACTTGTGAGTTCATCATACATATAGCCTGCTGTCTCATCATATTGTATCAATTGAATTCAAACAATATTTGCACCATGGAGTTTTTGTTCTTTTCCAATTAGGTCAATTTGATCAAGAATATTATTGAAGTATTCAAGTCTACAAGATAAGTGCGCTCACACCGGGGCTTAAGCCCATTTTTTTCTGATTGTTTATTGTATAGGGTGTACATTGGTGTTTTTCTGACCAGCCCATCATTATATAACAGTGAATTTTAGCGCTAAGTGTCCTCTCTGCATCATTTTATAGTAGAGCTATGGCTTCAATTAAGGCTGGGGTCAGACGAACGCAGTTTTAACGTGCGTTTAGCCGCACGAAATCACGGCCGTGCTAGCAGCAAATGACGTCCAATGCCGGGCAGCATACGACGAACGGCCGCACGAAAGTTCGTCCGTGCAACGCAAGTGGCAAACGAACGCATTTTTTCGAGAACGTCAAACCGCTAGTACGGACGTACAGAGTGCGTTGCGGCCGCATAGCGGCGTGTTTGAGTGATTGGGAGACGTCAGACGCTGCTCATGTCCGGCCAACAAAACGTCCAGACGCAAAAAGGGTTTTATTGATGATCCGTACAAAATCACGGACGAAAATGCGCATCGTATGACCGCTATCGCGTATTCCGTGAAAAAATACGTCCATTCGTTCGAACGCACTTTTTCACGGACAACGTGAAAAATGCGTTCGTCTGACCCTAGCCTTAATTGGGACGTCAGCTGCGTTATGGCCATTTTTCAGTTCAGGTGACACAGAGGCCTGCCGGCATTTCGATTCCCGATAAAACCTGGGTGAAATATCACCACTAGCAACTATACGTTTCAAAAGAAATTTCGGCTTTAGTGATTCGATTCGATTTTATCCGCATGCCAGTTTCCAAAAAAAAAAATCAAATGCAGAAAGATGTTCATAAATGGCTTCTCGAATGTTTGTAGCACTGTTTAATGTATTGGCCCTGCTCTTACTGTACAGAGATTGCGTGTTGCACATTTTACTATGAAATTTCAGACATGCACGCTACTTGAAAACAAGAGAAATCTCAATGTATCCTTCCTGGTAAAATACTTTATAAATAAATAAATAAAATCTTGGAAATGCGAGTATTACTGTAAACCTCCTATATGCACGCCTTACTGTAAATCTCGAAATTTGCATCTTATTGTAAATCCCAGACATGCGAGTCCTAATTTAAATCCTGTAACGAGAGTCTTACTGTAAATCACGGACATGAACATTTTTATTGTAACAGTGGAAATATTACATAATGGACTTGCAGGTAGTAAGAATAACATTGGAATATTAAAGTAGGGAGTTACAGGTTGTAAATATAACCATAAAATGTTAATGATTTGTGCATTAAATTATAGCATTGTAAATTCTTAATGCACTTATTTGCGAGAATTAAATTTACAGAATGGAGATGACGCGTTTTTACTGTAAATGTGTATCTTAATTTTTATTATCTATCTTTATAACATTAACTGCATTTGACACAAAGGCCATTTCTGCATGTATACTAACACGTACACCACTTGAAATTCTGAAAGATAAGAGAGACACCATCTAGAGTTTATAACTTTTCATCCCAGCAATATTTCTGTAAAGGATAAACCAATGAATGGAAAATTAGACATTTGCTAATTTATATTATTTTAACGCTTTAACTATTTTGAATTACAACCTCTGTGCGAAATTGACATTTTATCCTATATGTAATTGCTAACTACACATTACATGTTTCAAATAAGTGTTATGATAATATTTTTATCAACACGAAAAGCTTGGTAGTGCAGGGGTTAATGCATACACGCCTGCAAAATAACAAACGTTTTAGATCTATGGAGACGTTAAGATTATAATCTCACCTCTACATTGTGTGAGACAAGAGGAAATATTTCCTGAATCAAAGTTTAGCATTAACATCTAACATTTCAGTTCTGTGAAAAGAGCCTTAAATTATCCACATCAGTGTATAATTTTGATGATGACTATTTGTTATAATTGGGGGAAAAAATGTCACATACAATGGCACTCAGTTTAAAAGGTGGTAATAAACATCAATCTAGATTATACATTTGCTTTTATAACAGCAGGTGATGTTGAAGTAAATACTTCCATTAGAAGTGTCTGAGATGGAAAGGTTACATATATTAAGCACAATATCAGTCAATACTTTTTTTATTTGTTAAGAATTAGTCATATGGCTGGTGGATGTCTTGACTAGAAAGATTAGTGCTGATACGTCTATGCACTCACAATCTTAATCATAGACAGTTTGAAAAAGCCCAAAACACTAATGTACTCATCAAAATAAACATATGCTTATGGAATGAGATACTGAAGATATAAATAAAGGTACAAGTGAAATTGCTCACTGATAGAAACTAATAAAATATGGAAATGTAAAAGGGTGAACAGAGAAAAGAAGTAAAGTGTTTGAGCAAGTTGGATCATTAATGGAATAGCCATGTTACGGAAGGGAATGCGAGTGCTTGTTTTATTATCATATTATTTATTAGTCCACTAAGGCATTGAGTGACCTGATAAATGAATAACATTGAAAATGCAGAAGCATACTTTCCAAAGACATATACAGCTTCTTCTACGGGAAAAAATGCATTATATACTTGAAAACAGAAAAAAATAAGCTGAAAATGTTCAAATAGTTGCAAATGTTTATATTAAAAAAGCAGAGGTTTGTGGGGCATAAAATATCTTTTCCCTGCCGATTTCATAATTCATATTCTCTCTCTGAAAACCAACATCTCCTTCTACCTGAATATCATCGTGCATTCCCATAAGACGCAAAATAAAATATACTATTTTCTGGTAGCTCTGAACATCCGCACTGTAAGCACAACCTGCTCAAATAAAGTATAAATAAATGGAATTAAGCACCTGGACACAATAATATTTTCAGAGACGCACATTTTTTCTACCAGCGTTACATTTTCCGTGAGATTTTTCAGAGTTATAAGTATTTGATTTTTGAAGAAACTACCAGGGAATTTATATAGGCATTATGAGAAAGACAGGGGGAGATAGAAAAATAGATTTTCGTTAGCAATAAATAATAATATCATAAAAATAGACATGGGGGACTCATCAAGATTCTTACCCTTTAAATTAAATTTTCTACTACTAAAATTACATCCTGGTTTGCTAATTCTTGAGATTTCACAACACACAGGTAAATACAATGCAGTAGGAATAGACTAAAAAGGCAAATGTGCAGCAACATGTATAGAAATAAATATACTTATATATTCTTACAAGATTACCAGACTGTCAATTGGTGTCACATCCAGTTAGTGTGTTGCCTAGATAGAAAAAAATACTGTAACCAATATTCTCACCAGCCGGTCAGAATGGATCCCCTTACACAGATCCAATGTGCGATGAAATCAATATACTGACTCTGAAGTATCAATTAAAGTTGGCTTATTTCCTCAGCTGTAAAAGACAACGTTTCGTCCCTCGCAGGTCTTTGTCAAGTCTAAAGTGCAAAGACTTACAACTCCATATACATAGGGCCCTATTACATTCTCCGTGCAAACGTTATCGCGTGCGCAAAAACACATTAACGCGAGGGGAAAAACCCTTCGCACAGAACGTCGTATTACAATGTCCGTGCAAAAAATGTGCGTTAACGTCTAACGCGGGTGGACCTGCGCGAACCCTTTGGGAGCGTAATGTACTTTGCGCGTCCTATACTTAACATTGTGAGCGCAAATGCGTTTGTGCGCTGGTGCGCACAAGGTATTACAATCGTAGAGCAAATTTTAACAGACAAAGTTTGCGCGCATAATTTTAACGTCTTTGAAAAGCTGGTGGTAACGGCAAATCTGAACGTCCTGGCCGAAACCAAATACACCAGCCCAAAAAAAAAATACAGCAACGTATAGTTACACATTCTACGCATACCCAAACAATAAAATGGAGAAGTAGTGCGTGTTTTTATTATTGCTGCAGCATATATACTCAGAATGCTTTTGACAGGTGCAAAAACTGAATGGGAGATAATTGTGGTTCTTAATTCTGATTGGCTGAGTCGCGTTAAAAAACAGTCTGGCCACCGATTTCTGCGCTAATGCGCGCTCGTTTTTGCGCATCTTTTTTCCACGCGTTATTTTTTGACGGATGAAAAAATGCACTCGGATTGTAATACCAGCGTTAATTTACGAGCGTTAACGTTTAACAAATCGCACGAAAAAAATAGCGCTACGTGAGCGTTTTTGCTCAAAGAATGTAATAGAGCCCATAGTGTATAAAATTACTGACATCCTCCCTCCAATGCCTCCCCACCTCCTGACTTCTCTATCACGGTGGAGGGTATCACCATTTCCCCATCAAACCAAGTTCGCTGTCTTGGAGTTACACTTGACTCTGCTCTTTCCTTCATCCCCCACATCAAGTCTCTTTCCTCCTCCTGCCGATACCAACTGCGTAATATTTCCAGAATTCGGCCATTTCTTACTGCTGTCGCCACAAAACAACTCATACACGCCCTGGTAATCTCCCGACTCGACTATTGCAATAATCTCTTATCTGGCCTCCCTCTGTCCCACCTCTCCCCCTTACAATCCATCCTGAACGTCTCCGCCAGGCTAATTCACCTCACCCGCCGCTCTGTCTCTGCCGCTCCCCTCTGCGAGTCCCTTCACTGGCTCCCCATCCACTGCAGAATTAAGTTCAAAATCCTTATCCTTACCTACAAAACCCTCACTAACTCAGCTCCCCACTACCTGTCCTCACTAATCACCAAATACACCCCAGCCCGCTCCCTAAGGTCAAACAGTGACCTGCGCCTAGCTTCTCACCTCTTCCCATGATAGACTGCAGGATTTCTCACGCGCAGCCCCCACTCTCTGGAACGCTCTCCCTCGTACTGTCAGACTTTCCCCTAACTTCTCTTCCTTCAAACGCTCCCTTAAAACGTTCCTATTTAGGGAAGCCTACCACCCAACTCACTGACGCAATCATCAATCACTCTCACCTTACAGTCCTCTCCTCCTGTTTCCAACCCCAACCCTCCCAGATTGTGAGTTCCTACGGCAATAGGGCCCTCATCTCCTCCTGTACTGTTTGTCAAATGTTGTTCAATGTATTGTAACCCTGTCTATACTGTGCTTATTGTACAGCGCTGCGGAATATGCTGGCGCTTTATAAATAAAGAATAATAAATAATAATAATTAAATGCAATCATCCTCAATTGTGTTCGAAAAACAATTAAAGCCCTTATCAAACCAATTATTTGATTGCACTTAATTGATGATGTCACATAACATTGTGACATACGGTATTATAATACAATATAACAGTTTTTATGGATCTTGAATTGAATAATAAGACACAAAACAATTCAATATACAAATTAATATGTATTGAAAAGATATAAGATCGAGAGAATGTTAAAATTCGTATCCGTGCACTCACACAATATCGGATTTTAAAGAAGGCACTTTGTATACAGATTTCATTAATATTCACATTTAAACAGGAATGACCTGCATGAACCATTTCAGCCCAAATTCATTGCATAAAGGACATAAAACTAGAAATATTTTATGGAAACACATCATATAAAAACCATATACATTTATAGTGTAGATTTGGTAAGCCGTGTTAGTTCAAATGCCAAAATCACCAGAGTATAGCAGTACGTAGTGATACCTTTTTTATTGGACTAACATTACATTTAACGTTTAATCTAACAGGCCACTCCATCCAAGACCTCAAAATTAAAAACCTCAAAGAAAATTTTAAAGACCCTCGTGAACGCAAGACATTTGAAATGAAAATGATCACATATTTTAACACCATAAAAGAAGGACTCAATGTGGACTCTGGCTTTTTTAACACACTATCATAATGTCATGTAACATTCAGCATTGTTCTTGGTTTATATGTTTTTTTTCTTCTGTGTTTTTTATTTATTTATTATTTTTTTATCTTTACGTTGGGTTATTTACTCTTTCCTCCTAGGCATCATCATCAGATGTTCACCATGATGCTTATCTGTGTGGTTTCATGGGCCTATGATCTGTCCTCTCTGTTTGTTTACCTTACTTAACCATATGATTCCACTATTAGCATTTATGACCCCCCCCCCTTCTGCTTGGCTCTTTATTGTTCACTTCTATGATTTTTCTCAGTATAGCCTCAAGACCTGAGGAAGAGAGGTACACACTCGAAAGCTTGTCTTTTAAATGTTAGTCCAATAAAAAGGTATCACTTCTACTGCTATACTCTGGTGATTTTAGCTATGCTGTATATACATATATATCATTCTACACTTACCGACCCCTTATCCTACCTACCTGTCTTTAACTCTATACTACCCACAGTAACCCTATCCGACCAGCTGAATCATACCCTTTCTATCACCTACTGGAATATGTGTAATGGGGTGTTTTGATCCACAATTTCCATGTGGAAAAGTATGTTTTTTTTAATAGATGCACTATCAATAGATTGTGAATCTAGGCCAAAGACGCAACTTTCTTAATATCAAGGTAGATAATGTAGACAGGTGCTTACCCCGGTTACTTGATAAACGAGGACTTAGCCCCAATTCCTAGATATCTAGAATGAAATATCGTTATGAAAGACTATGTAAAAGAGAGCACAGGGAATAGGAAGGTAATGGAAAGGTATTTAACAATGAGGAGGGAAAGCGTCTGTAGTAACTAGCTTTAGGCCTCGTCCGTTTGTAAATAACAATCTCATTAAGCAGTAATCGCCCAGTTCTGTATACTAAAACATATTAATAGCTCGTTTCAATTAGCTGTTACAACAACATTCCACTTAATCAAGAGGGAAAAATACAGGAAGCGGTAAATAAAACAATACATGCATTTCATACTTGATGGCCTTTTTCTGTATGTCTTTCTCGTTTTGCTGCACTATTATGAGCAATTTATCAAATTAAATGATAATGAAACGTTCTTAATTAACCTTTATGTTTTATATCGTAAGACAGAATTAGTATGACATATACACAAGTTAGTTTCGAGCTAATATTATATTTTCTATAATTAACATAACACCAGCACAGTGTCTAGAAAATGACTTTTAAAACGTTAGCGTATGAGAATGAATGTGTAATTATGCTTTTTTTTATTTCAGTTATTTTAAATGTTGGCTCTGTGTTTTCTAACAGTAATAAACACTGTGCCTTTCCTCAGCGCGCTACACGTTATATAAAGTAATGGTTAGGATTCTGCGGTAGTCAATACTCATTTAGTACAAGAATTATTTACTTTCAGTTTTTATTAAAACAGGTGCACTAGTAGCATATCCTCATAAATACCATGATCCAATTAAAATATGCATTTAAGAAGCAGAATTGCATATTAAAAAGGAGTTTGCTGTAAATTAGCTAACAAATCTGAGCACAGGTTGACTGCAAAAATGCACACTGCCTACATGTTACAAGAGAACATAAGTCTCTTGCCCCGTTTGTCTAGTAAGGTTTTTAAATGTTTCACTGCTTATAATTTTTTTGACCTGAACATTTAAATAAATATGACTTCATATTCTATCCTTTCTGCTTGAAAGAATGAAATAAGCAACAACCTTGGACGTCAGATCTACTCTGGGATCCACAGGGGACAACTTCTGACCTAACCGCGAGGGTTTTGTGACCCTTTTGTAATGTCAAGGCTGCTATTGCCCCATTTCTGAAGCGTAGGTCAGACATTCTAAGAAAGATAGGAAATGTAAACAGGAGTAACAAAACATGTTACTGATCCTTGGAGTGACTGGCAAAAGCTCCAAGGAAGGAAATGTAAGAATGGCTGCAAAGAGAATATTGTCAGAAACCGACTGCGGCCAGAATTGCAGTCAGGAATACACAAGACGACAGAATATATTAACCTAGCTTAGGTACATTAGGTGCAAAATCAGATAATGGTGATATTCTTTGCTAGAATGCTCTTTCAGGCTATCCAGAATTACAGGAGAGTACTGAAAACACTGGTTCACAAAGGGAAGTGCAAAATATTGTGTCAATCCTTTATTATTATTATTATTCAACGCCACAAATTCCGCAGCGCTTTACAAGATCAGTGTAGAATGGGGTTGATACATTGGAATTCGACACATGGATGATCACCTGATTCAGGGGGTCCCTGTTCCCAAGGGAACATCTATGAGATGTACAAGTATTTTGTGAGGTAGGCGCATCCATATCGTTAAGTGTCTTGCCCAAGGACACTCACTGGTGGCATCTTCTGAGTGGTATTGCGTCATCTTTTCATGATTGAAGAGGAGCGACCTGGTGGTTAGGTTGCACCCATTTCTTGTAAAGTCGAGACTTCACCGTTCTATTGGAGAGACGTGCTGAATGGTATTTTTGACTTGCTTCTCCACGTTCGAAGAGCAGAGATGTTACCATTGGACTCCACAGCTGATATTGTGTGGTAGGCAAGTGTGTACTGTTAGGTTTCTTGCCCAAGGTCACTTACTGGAGAGCTGCTCTGGCCAGGTTCCGAACCTGGGTCTCCACGGTTATAGAGCAGTGAAGTTACCTCTACTCCATCCAGTATTATTTGCAACTGGTAATATTCTTAAACCTCTCTGAAGTCATAGATCAAAGCAGTCAACCCAATGGACCTTGTGTTCATCCCAAATAAGCAAGGATATCAATTATCAGATTGCACCCAGATGCTTATGTTGTGATTGGACAAATCTGTGTATCAGAAGTAGGAATCCTGCTATCTGTGCTTGTCCCCTGAAATTAACCTGCAAATGAAATGTGACCAAACGGACTGCAGCTAAACCTGATGTTTGTCTGGATTTGGATTCCCTCGCATGTAAATCAGCTAACAATCAGAAAAATATTTTTCCAAAGCATTTATGGACAATATTGGGTATGGCAGGCATAGGCTATTCAAATTTTTTCACGCTGTCTTTATGTGGCTAAATAATTAATAATGATAGTAGTTGTGGTTTAATTTTGTACATACACATTGCAAATTATAGAAGGCATACATGATAGATATGTAAATCATTTGTTTAACAAAGAATATTAGACCTAATAATCCAGCTATATTTGATTCCCAGCGTGTGCCCCTCATGAATTATCCATTGTGGCTATATATCACTGGGTTAATAAAAGTGACATTGGTACAGGTTAGCTTTCTTGGAACTTAACACCCTCCCGCTGTGGGGCGTGCTATGCCGTCCTTGAGGTGGGTAGGTCTTAATGCCATAGGCCAGCATAGCACATGCCACTGACCCCTTATGACTGCTTTTACTCTGCCTCCCCTGCGTCATTGACTGGCGCATGACTGCCTGAACTCAGGTGGTCCCCCAGCAGACAAACACTAGCTCGGCCCGCTGGGATGGAAGGCGGGCCGAAGGGGGGTTCAGAGGCTGCGAGGCGTGCTATGCACCCCAGGCATTTAGGCAACGTCTGACTGCCGAGAGGTCCCAGGCTGTAAGGGGTTAAATAAACAGTTAACATTTTGATCGTGATTTTATAAATATACTTTGTATTTATAAACAATAGTTTATTAAACCAAATCTCTCTGTCATTCCCATTCTTTCTCTTTCTTTAATTTGCATGCTCTTTCCCTCTCTCTTTCTTGCTTTCATTCTTTCTCCCTTCCTTCTTTTATTTATTTCAATATCTGCATAAAGCTTTTTTCTTTCTCTTTCTTTCACTTTCTCATTCTTTCTTTCATTATCTTTCGTTTTCCTTCCTTTATCATTCTTTCTTTATCATTTTCTTTCTCTATCATTCTTTCTCTCTCTCTTTCTTTATTGTTCTGTCTTTCAATCTATTGTTCTTCCTTTCTCTCGTTCTCTTTTTTCTTTCCCCCTTTATAAATTTTCCTTAGTTTTCTTTCTTTCTCTCTTTATCTTTCTTTCTGCCATGTCTTACTCCCTCTCTCCCTTCTTATATTGATTTCCATTATCTGCATAAAATGTCTACTAATAACTAAAATTATGCAGGTCGAAATCATGCAAAAGGCAATTTACCAGATTTAGTATCTTTACAAAGTTTTAAAACTCTCCGTTGCTCCAGACAGAGCTGCCCTTCAATAGCTGGCAGAGGCCACAAGTGAGCTAACTAGGTGTCTTGCATTTGCTGGTACCGTTCCAGTTTTTAATGGCCTGTCCAATTTTTCTGATGGATTTTATCAGGAGGTTAAAAAGTCTTGTTTTATTCCAGCTAGCCTTTTCCCTTCTCATCAAATGATGATTTTGAATCTTTGCCCTTCCTACCATACATTTCACTGCACGACTGTCACTCTCCAGGGAAGGGAAGGGAACGGAGCCTTTCAAAATCTTTTTTTTTATGCAGTTTAAAAGAAAAAAAGAAGAAGAAGAAGAAAACCAAGTAAAGAAGGAGTTTCTTTTGTGTTCAAACACCAGATACGTTACTAAAGTGAAAACACTGGATCTCCGTGGTCATACCTCTGAGAGCATACTGTATACTGGGGCATCCAATTCTAGAAACAGCAGGATGAGAGGAGCTGGTTTGGGGCTTGCAACTCCCTCTTGCCTTCCTTCTGTTTCAAGCTGTCTTGCTAACAGAAGGATTTTTTAATCTGTAGATATTCCCCATCTGCACGCAACAACACGCAGACATCTCTGTATTCATAGCATGAGTTCCAAAGTGTTTATTTTACTGTCTACCATGAAAGAGAAACTATTCTTTAAACTTCTGTGAAGAAGGACTAGATTGATAGACAGGCAGGCTTTAATATAGAGAGGATGTGATAGCATTTGTTAAAAAAATAAAATGAATTATTAAGATATTTCTTAATAGAGAAAACATATTAAACAACTGCTAAGATAATTATCTTAAGGTCCTTTGGTGTCTTTGAGGTCTATATAGCAATTATTACGTGTCACAGAGTTTTGCTAAGATAGTGTTAGCCCCTTCACTCTAGAGATGGAATTAACACAGATCTTCAAAGACACCATCAGGTGTCCGCTATTGTGTTATCTCCACCTTCTGCCGTGCAGGAATAAGCAAATGACACACAATGTTTACAAATTAATTTCACTTGCAAATGAGCTCCAAAACGTAACACAAAAGGTTTTAGCGCTTTGGGCTTGACACCTGGTGCTGAAACATTTTGAGCAGCTGTGAATCAGAATCTAAAACAAGGATCCCCAGCTGGCCAGTGCTGCAGTAACACATTTCGGCCAGCAGATGGCGACCTATGCCTCTCGACTAGGCTGCTGCAGTAAGGAATAAATTGGGAATATTTCCAAATATTTCTTACTGTATACATCAGTGGTTCCCAACCCTGGTCCTCAGGGCCAACTAACAGACCAGGTCTGCCAGATATGTGAAGCACAGCACAGGTGATATGATTTGCTGCTCAGTGATTGCAGGATTCAGCCTGCATTTCCCCAAGGTGATCTGCAAAATCTGGCCTAGTCGTGGGCCCTGAGGACCAGGGTGTCACGGATCCCCCTGGTTACCAAGATGGTGGTCCCTTTACGCAGACCGCTCACTACCCTTCCGATCCTTAGAGTGGTCGGCACGTCTAGACAGATACAGAATACGTCAAGATAGGTATACACAAAGAACGATACTAGGAGGGTACACAAGACCTTAGAATGGTTGGCTCTTCCCAAGACCTAAACAATAGAAGAGGTAGTCTGATGCGTGCTTAGGATGCCACACAGACTGACCTCAATACTAAGATAGAAGAGTAAACGCCAATACCAGGGGTTATGCACAGAATAGTTTGTTTGCCAATGCCAGGGGTCGGTACACAGAATGGTTCGTTTGCCAATGCCAGGGGTCGGTACACAGAATGGTTCGTTTGCCAATGCCAGGGGTCGGTACACAGAATGGTTCGTTTGCCAATGCCAGGGGTCGGTACACAGAATGGTTCGTTTGCCAATGCCAGGGGTCGGTACACAGAATGGTCAGTTTGCCAAATGCCAAGGGTCAATACACAGAATAGCCAATAATCTACAACAGAATACAAGAGCTCTGCGGGAAGTAACTACCACGTCAGGGCACCAGTGAGAATGAGAAGCCGGGCTTTAAACTCTGCGGGTCCGCGTCATACGCCTGGCCCCGCCCCCCGGCGTCCCACGTGTGCGGAAGCGTTCCGCGATATCACTCGGCGCCTGGCCAGCGAGCAGCGAGGAAGCCGCTGCCAGGCGCCGGGAGGGGGGGCCGCGGACAACCGTCACAGAACCCCCCCTCTACGGGCGGCCACTGGACGACCCCCAGGGGCACAGGGATGAGCCAAATAGAAGGCCTTCACCAAGCGAGGGGCATGAACCTCAGTAGCCGGAAGCCAAGAGCGGTCCTCCGGACCGTAGCCCACCCAGTCCACTAAGTACTGAAGGACCCCCCTAGAAACCCTGGCGTCCAGAATGGCCTTAACTTCAAACTCCTCCTCGCCCTCCACAGAGACCGGAGGAGGAGGGACACGGGCCCTGGTGTACCGATTACACAAAAGCGGTTTTAAAAGGCTCACGTGGAACACGTTGTGTATCCTGATATGGGAGGGCAGTGCCAAGGCATAGGAGACCGGGCTGAGTCGCCGCAGTATCTTGTAAGGGCCTATGTATCTGGGGGCTAGTTTCATCGATGGCACTAAGAGCTTAATGTTCCGCGAAGAAAGCCAAACCCTGTCCCCGACTTGATACACAGGTGCTGGTCCCTACGTCTATCGGCCTTCGTTTTCTGGACAATACTGCTCCTCTCCAGTGCCTGTTTAACCCTCCCCCAGGTCTCAGTCAATGACGCCAAGTGCTCATCCAGAGCAGGAATCGCGGTATCAGGAAATGCAGTGGGAAGCACGGGAGGATCAAATCCGTAAACCGTGAAGAAAGGGGAATGACCACTGGCTTCACTCACGGCACTGTTTAGGGCATACTCGGCCCAAGGTAGCAGGTCTGACCAATTATCCTGTCGTTCAGATATGAAACACCTGAGATACTTCTCAACATTTTGATTGGCCCTTTCTGCTGCCCCGTTCGTTTGGGGGTGATAGGCCGAGGAGAAGGACAGGTCTATTCCCACATTCTTGCAGAACCCCCTCCAGAATCTGGAGACAAACTGGGTCCCCCTATCAGAAACAATCCCAAGAGGGATACCGTGTATGCGGACCACGTTGGCGATGAAAATGGGCACCAGCTCGGCTGCTGACGGTAGCTTCCGAAGAGGAACATAGTGACCCATTTTGGAAAAGCGATCTATAATCGTGAGTATAACAGTATTCCCTTTGGACTCGGGTAACTCTACTATAAAATCCATGGCTATCTGCGACCATGGTCGTTCGGGGATAGGCAGGGGCTGGAGTAAACCAATGGGCGCTGTCTTAGGACTCTATTTCTTGTGCATACCTCGCACACGGCTATGTAATCTTTAATATCCCGGCGCATCGTGGGCCACCATAGCAGTTTTCGGATGCTAGCCACTGTTTTGGTGATCCCCATATGCCCAGAGGTTTTATTGTCATGGTAAATCTTAAGGACTTCTTCTCTTTCCTTCTCAGGTACAAAGAGCTTCGCGGGAGGCCTCCCCCCCGGAGCCTTATCTTGGACAGTCTGCAATCGGATCATCAGAGGGGATGAGACACTAATCGTGGTAGAGGCTATAATCCTCTCCTGAGGTACAATGGGATGTTGATCCTGCACGTTATGTTCATAGGATTCATACTGTCTAGATAACGCATCTGCTTTAATGTTTCTTGACCCAGGTCTATATGTGAGGACGAAATTAAAACTTGAAAGAAACAAAGACCATCTCGCTTGTCTGGCGTTCAATCGTTTCGCGTCTCCAATGTACGTGAGATTCTTATGATCAGTTATGATAACGATTGGGTCCGTAGATCCCTCTAATAAGTATCTCCACTCTGCAAGGCTGCGATAACTGCTAACAACTCTCTATTACCGATGTCATAGTTTCTCTCGGCCGGAGACAACTTCCGGGAATAGAAGCCGCATGGATGCAAAGGTTTATCGGGTGCCCGCCTTTGGGACAAGACTGCTCCAAGACCGAGTTCGGAGGCGTCAACCTCGAGTTGGAAGGGCAGAGCTGGATCAGGATGTCGGAGAACAGGGGCAGTCGTGAATGCCTGTTTGAGGGCCTCGAAGGCTTGCCTGGCCTGGGGTGTCCATTTCTGATTTCCCACCCCTTTCCTAGTCATGGCCGTGAGAGGAGCTACCAAGGCCGAAAAGTCTTTAATGAACCTTCGATAATAGTTGGTAAAACCTAGAAACCTCTGAATGGCTTTAAGCCCTTGGGGTAGGGGCCAGTCGAGGATTGCCGACAATTTACCAGGATCCATCTGAAACCCCTCAGGGGTTATGATATACCCAAGGAAGTGCACCTTCTCTATATCAAATAGGCACTTTTCTAATTTGCAGTATAAGCCGGCCTTCAATAGTCTCCTTAACACTTGTTGCACATGGGCGTGATGGGTCTCCTTATCTGGAGAGTATATCAAGATGTCATCGAGATACACTATGACGAATGTTTGCAGAAAATCCCTTAGGGTGTCATTTATGAGATCCTGAAACACAGCTGGCGCGTTACATAAGCCAAAGGGCATTACCAGGTATTCGTAATGCCCGCTACGCGTATTAAAAGCCGTCTTCCACTCGTGCCCCTTTTTCACCCTTATCAGATTGTAGGCCCCGCGTAAATCGAGCTTCGTGTATATCGGGCTCCTTTCAGTCGGTCGAACAACTCTGTTATAAGGGGTATGGGATGCATTTCTTATGGTTATTCTGTTTAAACCTCTATAATCTATGCATGGTCGCAAGTCTCCCTCTTTCTTGAGACGAAAAAGAAACCAGCTCCTGCTGG
This sequence comes from Leptobrachium leishanense, assembly GCA_009667805.1. NCBI lineage: Eukaryota > Metazoa > Chordata > Amphibia > Anura > Megophryidae > Leptobrachium > Leptobrachium leishanense. The sequence goes on along the minus strand of CM019071.1, from coordinate 31,726,117 downwards.
GGAGGAGGACCGTCTAATGAATCCACGCTCGAGATTCTCTTTTATATACTCCTCCATAATGTCGTTCTCCTTTTGCGACAAGGGGTATACATGTCCTCTGGGAGGCATAGTACCGGGGAGTAACTCTATGGCACAGTCATACGGGCGATGTGGTGGTAAAACCTCAGTCCTGGCCTTCGAAAAAACCTCCTTTAATGCCTGATAACAGTCAGGGACTACTGTGGATAAAGGAGGTGCTGTGGCGATATTAAGGCTACCAATAACAGTGACCTGCCATGCATTTCAACTGGCAACTGGGACCCCAACATTTTATGTCTCTCTGGACCCAATCAATCACTGGGTTATGCTCAGTCAACCATGGAAACCCTAGGACGACGGGGCATGAGGGAGAGTCAATAATCTGGAATCGTATGGTTTCCCGGTGCAAAACCCCTGTGTTCATGCATACCTCTATAGTGTCGTGGGTGATATGGGGACATGACAAGGGTTTCCCGTCTATGGCCTCCACCATTAGAGGTCTTTCTTTGAGAACTAGAGGCATGAGGTTCTTGGAGGCAAACACTCTATCCATAAAGTTACCTGAGGCTCCAGAGTCTAGGAACGCCTCAGTCTCGAGGTGCACCCCTCCCAGGTTAAGGAGATGGGCACCAGAATCCGGGTTTTTTTTTTTTTCGTTATCAACAAAGGAGGCATAGAGCGAACCGATTACCTGGCTAGTAGGTGTTCTCTGGCCCGGCTTGCCAGTGTCACCCCTGCCACCCCTGGGTCTTTGAGGACATTGAAGACGAAAATGCCCTGCCCCGGCACAGTAAAAACAGAGCCCCCTTTCCCTCTGTAAGTTCTCTCAGCCTCTGAAATACCTGTTCTACCTATCTGCATGGGTTCTACGACCGGTAGATCGGTTCTTTCTGGCTCTGAAGTACCTGACGTATTGGTGTGTCTGGGTACCAAGGGTAAAGGAGGCAAAACCCTTCTGGGTCTGTCTCTAGAATGCCTCCTGTCCCTAATTTGGTCGTCCATGGCAATACAGAAATCAACCAAATGGTCCAGATGTTCTGGCAACTTCAAGGGAGCCAGCTCAAACATCAAAGCCTCGTTCAGGCCTTCGGTAAATGCCAAGGTTAAAACGTCGTTAGGCCAGTGTACCTCAGAAGTCAAGGTCTTAAATTCTATGGCATAGTCGGAGACTCTCCTATTACCTTGCTTAATGTGGAATAAGGACCTGCCTGCATTGGTGGCCCTTCTAGAGGGATCAAACGTACGTTTTAGTTCAGAGGTAAAGCCCTCATAGTCATATATGATGGGCTTTTTGTTTTCCCACAATGGCGTGGCCCACAGTAACGCTTTATCAGTTAAATGGTTAATTAGGTAGCCTACTTTGGCTTTATCGGATACACAGGAGCCTGGATTGTTCTCGAATAGAATCTCTAGTTGGGTCAAAAAACCCCGACACAAGTTAGGCGTACCATCATAGCGTACGGGTGCCTTCATACTGAGCCTACACCCCTCGGGTGAGGCCGAACTGGCCCTAGGCAATACTGGTTCTGGAGGACTTGCAGTACCAGTAGTGGATCGATTCAACAGGGTTTGCAGAGCAAGAGCAATTTGGTCCATCCTGTGGTCCTGCTCTTCTTGTCGGGCTGCAATTCTTGTCAACTGAGAAGAGAGGTCTGCGGGATCCATTGGCCCTGACGTAATGTCACGGATCCCCCTGGTTACCAAGATGGTGGTCCCTTTACGCAGACCGCTCACTACCCTTCCGATCCTTAGAGTGGTCGGCACGTCTAGACAGATACAGAATACGTCAAGATAGGTATACACAAAGAACGATACTAGGAGGGTACACAAGACCTTAGAATGGTTGGCTCTTCCCAAGACCTAAACAATAGAAGAGGTAGTCTGATGCGTGCTTAGGATGCCACACAGACTGACCTCAATACTAAGATAGAAGAGTAAACGCCAATACCAGGGGTTATGCACAGAATAGTTTGTTTGCCAATGCCAGGGGTCGGTACACAGAATGGTTCGTTTGCCAATGCCAGGGGTCGGTACACAGAATGGTTCGTTTGCCAATGCCAGGGGTCGGTACACAGAATGGTTCGTTTGCCAATGCCAGGGGTCGGTACACAGAATGGTTCGTTTGCCAATGCCAGGGGTCGGTACACAGAATGGTCAGTTTGCCAAATGCCAAGGGTCAATACACAGAATAGCCAATAATCTACAACAGAATACAAGAGCTCTGCGGGAAGTAACTACCACGTCAGGGCACCAGTGAGAATGAGAAGCCGGGCTTTAAACTCTGCGGGTCCGCGTCATACGCCTGGCCCCGCCCCCCGGCGTCCCACGTGTGCGGAAGCGTTCCGCGATATCACTCGGCGCCTGGCCAGCGAGCAGCGAGGAAGCCGCTGCCAGGCGCCGGGAGGGGGGGCCGCGGACAACCGTCACACAGGGTTGGTGACCACTGGTATATCTAATCAAAAGTGATTTTCCTAAACACCAATAGTTTACTGGAGAGTCACTTGATAGGGAAGGGGTCAATGTTGTACTTTTCATTGTTTTCTTATGTAATAGGATCCAAACACACCAAATCACAACATATGTTATCACAACACAATGGAATGCAAATGGCAAGAGCTATTTGTGATGTTTCACTCTGGCACCTGGATAACTCGCTGTTTTCAAATAAGTAGATATATTTTTTCACAGCAGCTTACAACCTAAAGAAAGCAAATAAAACGCGTCCAAGTTACAGAAGAATCGAATGAAAGAAAATCCAGACTTTTATTGTGTAACATGTGTCCAGTCAATAAACTGTGCAGCAGTGTTTTGTGTATAAATCTCCTTCTATTATCAAGCATGACAGTTTTTAGTGACTTTGGTGACAACTAAATAAGTTATATATCCCATGGCCAAGACCTTCAGCAAGGCAAACAATGCAAAGATGCACATTGAGTATTATTATTATTATTAGATTAATGCTAGTGTAGCGCTCACCCCCAGAGGAGCCACTGAATAAACCTCGGGATAGTCTCACCGTACTAGGAAATAACTATACACCAGCACTGTTGTGGATTTTTCTATATTATATTCTTTACTGACCCCAATAAAGCAGCATATAATATGCATATACGGTATTTGAGTAACAAGAATTCGTAACGCGGGAAAACCACGCGGCGGTAAAAGAAACCGGTTAACCTCCTCAGTTCTGTAGTGTAAGTCCCGTGAAAAATGGCTCAAAAATATATATGTGTGTTGTCTAGGGTACCCGGGTACTGTGTTCAACTGGCCAGTGAATGAAACAAAACAATCTTCGACTAGTCACCGTTGGGGCCCTTAAAGAAACAAATAAACAAGTGTGCAATGTTCTGCGTTTTCACCAGGCCGAAGTCACCGCTTGTCCTGGACCGATGAACGCTGGAGAAAGGGATCTCTCTCAAGAGGATCTGTCCTCACTGCCACTTGGAACCCAATGCTGTTAATGCCTGCACTCCCGATCTGGTTCTCCTCCGCCAGAACACGAACACCTAGGCCGCCAGCACTCCCCTCCAGTTTGCAGCCTCTCCTCACACAATGTCCTTCTTCTCCCAAACCGCACTTTGTCAAGAACAGTTCAGCGTAATACACAGCCGGCCGATGCACACTCTCTCTCCGATCACTGCAACAATGGATGCCGCCGTCTTTCTGCGGTCCAACTCTGCCAGGATCCCAGAAGTGTCACCTGCGACTGCTCTCTCTCACTGCTCGCTCTGTTCTGTCAAACGCTCAGGGCTAGGTATATAGGTAACAGCACAATCTCCAACAAGACTATAGCAACATCCACACTCCGGCCTGGTTTCAATCCCTAACAGCCCCAGCGTGCGTCCTACGTCTCTTGTGGCTCTGCTCACACTGCCCATGCCTTGCACGAGGCTGCTGATGTCTTTCCTCTTTTTACCACCCACTTCCTGTCCTCACGCAAAGGGTGATGGGAGATGGAGTCCGCTCTGTCCAGCATATTCCACAATGTCTCCCTCTGGTGGCAGCAATAATTCAATGCACCAGAATACAGTTTTTAAAACAGCGCTACACTAGCATGGTAAAATACTTACATAGCCATATTTATTGTAATTGCTTTGTTGCCCAAACCTTGCAAATATATGGATTATGCACAAATTTCCCTTATTCCTTTTTGATTGAAAATGAGATTGATCACTTTCTCCCCCCCCCCCTGCTTCCCATAGTAGATGACCTAACCTTTTAGGAAGTGCCTATGCCAGCTTATGAAGCTTGAGATCCGGTGCTCACTCTTGCGTTTCCCTGTTACAGCAGCAAATACATGATTTATCACATCGTTTTGCAAAAATCATCAAAAATATCAGATTTGAGTAGATGTTTGTGTTAAGAGTAAAATTATATTTGCTAATTGGGGGGATAGAATTGTTATTTGTTTAAGAATAGACCTCTACCTTTGGACCATGAGCTATCTACTTCACATACGCTATTATAGTTCAAAGATTCATTTTCCACAGTTAACTTTAGGTATGCAGAATTTATACAACACATAAAAAGCCTTCTGTTTCTGCTACTTTCATGTGGCAGTTAGAGATGTGCATTCGTTTCGGAAAAATTCAGAATTTGGAACGAAATTTGATAATTCGTAGTTCGGAAGTACTTCCAAATAACGAATCGATACGATACGAATTTGAAACGATGAAAAATGGTATATAAAGAATTTATTTCGTTTTACACTGTGTCATCATCATAAAAGAAAAATTTGAATAATTGATATCAACTATCGAATTTGAAATGAACTATCAAATTGATATCAACTATCGAATTGATCTTAACTTATGATACAAGTAATAGTAATCAAAGGACTTTATGAAGCTAATTAATTTTGTTTCACTGTTTAATTTGACTCAAATACTAAATCTGTGACACAGCTTAAAATTTAACCCTAGCTTTTCTTTTAACAGCAAAATTTGATTAATTGGGGTTTTATCTAGTGAACCAAAATTTGAATTGATATCAACTATTGAATTGATATATGAAATTTGAATCGTTTCGAAATTTCAAAATCGATCCGAAGTGAAACAAGTAACAAAATTAGTTACGAAATTCCGAAAACGAAATGATTTAAAAACGTAACGAAATTAAACTAAACAAATTTTTCAGCCATGCACATCCCTAGTGGCAGTGTAGGCCATTTAGTATTCAGAAGCATAGAAACATAGAATATGTCGGCAGATAAGAACCTTTTTGCCCATCTACTCTGCCCAATTATATGGATACTTTCCCTGGGTTTATCTTTTATTTAGGATAACATTATGCCTATCCCATGCCTGCTTAAATTCAATCACTGGTTTAGCTTCTACCACTTCTACTGGAAGGCTGTTCCATGTATCCACCACCCTCTCAGTAAAATAATACAAACTGATGTTACTTTTAAACCTTTGCCCCTCTAATCTAAGACTATCAGGGTTATTCAGATAGAAGAGAAAACCAGGAGAATGACTGGAGAAGTGTAAATTCTAGCTTAAAATAGCCAAACCCAAAAAATTCTCCCATTTATCTTACTTTCCAAATCGGCTATTTGGTCCAGATTGTTCTCTTCTCTTGCCAATTCTCCTGGTTTTCACCTCTCTCTGAATAACCCTGTATGTCTTCTTGTTTTGCTACTTTGTTTCCTTTTAAATATACTCCCTTCCTCTACCTTGTGGATTCCCTTTACGTATTTAAATGTTTCTATCATATCTCCTCTGTCTCGTCTTTTTTCCAAGCTGTACATGTTAAGATCATCAAGCCTTTACTGGTAACCTTTCTCCTTCAAGTCGTAAACCATTTTAGTAGCCCATCTCTGAGGTGTCTATATCCTTCTGGAGATACGGTCTCCAGTACTGCACACAGTACTCCAAGTGAGGTCTCACCAGTGCTCTGTACAGTGGCATGAGCACTTCCCTTTTCCTACTGCTAATACCTCTCCCTACACAACCAAGCATTCTGCCAGCATTTCCTGCTGCTCTATTACATTGACTACTTACCTTTAGATCCTCTGCAATAATAACTCCTAAATCCCTTTCTTCAGATGTTGAGCCCTACTTTGTACAAAAAAAACACTCCACAAACCAGTAGTTTCTGCTTTTAATCCAAGATTTCCAGCCTAAGCAAAAATAGAGGTTTATAGTTTACATAAATGGCCAGTTGAGCTTAAAAATGTTATGGTCATTTAAGTAAACTAAAAACCTCTGTGCTTGTTTAGCATGAGTCTGTGGGGTTCATAGTACAAATGACATTTTTTGGTATGTATTTTAGTAGAGTGGAAGTATGGGATTCAACGCGTAGATTCAAAAAGTGAATCCCAAAGGAAAAAAAGAATAGAAAGCACTCCTATTACAAAAACATCTAAAATTCACCGGGTTTTTTCTGTTTACTTCTTGCATTTAATGTATTATTATTATTATTATTGTTCGTATTATTATCTTTTCATTTCCCTTGTTTCCATTGGATGCATTATTGCCTACGTTTTTCATTTATTGTCCTTGATGTTTTATGTCATACGATTTTCTTTAGGAGATTTAAAAACACACAGGGCCCCATTACATACATGGTGCTAACGTTAGTGCTCACCTGCGTGAGCGTTAACGTTAGCCCAAGTAGTTAATGCAAATTACAATCCAAACGCTAACGGGTTAAGTAACCCGTTAGCGTTTGGTATCGTGCGCTTCTCTGCGCGAGGTTACTGTACTGTGCTTCCTATACTTAACATGGGGAGCGCACAGTGTTAATCAGCGTTAGGATTACAAAGTCCTAACGCTGATTAACATCCGGCCACGGTTAACAAAACGTTAACCAGAGCCAGGACTTGGTGCTAACGGATTCCTCTGGTGCAGAATCCATTAGCAGATTCTTCCAGAAACCCCCCCCCAAAAATCAATATACTCACCTCCTGTCCCGCGGCGAGGACCGTGGCTCTGTCCGCTTCCTCAGTCCGGCGGGAGCTGGTAGAGACTGGGGGAAAAAGTCCCCCAGTCTCCCCCTGCGTATCACTACGCCGACCGGCCGGATCTCACGAGGTGACCACTGGCGTCTGCTTCAATGAAGTTCTATGGACTCCATTGTGAGGATGCGCGCGGCTGTGCTTAGCACCCGCTAACAATGCAGGCAGCATTTTTTGCACCTGCATTGTAATCTTGCGGTAAAACGGGCATGCTAGGGGGAAAACTGTGGGCGCAGTTTTTCCTCCCTAGTGCCCCCGTTTTACCGCTATGATCATAATTTAGCCCACAGTAAGGCTAATGTCAGATGAACGCAGTCTGAACGCACTCTGCATGGACAGACGATGTACTGACGGAAGATACTGTCAACACCACAAAGTCTGGTTTTTTTGAAGGACGTAGAAAAAAAGGGAATTATGGGAAACAAAATTAATATGAAAAATGATAAAAATCAGAAAATTATATGAAAAGCCATTTTGTGCGTCAAGGTGCTGGACGTCGCAAATGCGCTCCGTCTGACTCACGGACACAGAGCGCTCTGTCATCACGCACACAGAACGCTATGCGGACGTGGCGCACTCTGTGCATCCATCTAGCGGTTTTACATTCTTGCCTAAATTGCTTCCGTTTGCCACGTGCATTGTGCATGAGCAGTTCGGTGCACACGTACTTCGTGTTTGGGTCTCTATTGATCATTATTCTATGCTACGATGGACGTTAAACTGTGCGGCAACACGGACGTGATGATTGCGTTCATCTGACGCCGGCCTAAAATGGCAAGTTCCCATTCATCCCCAGCAAAATTAGATGGATCTGTGGATTTCATCCAACGCGGGCACAGAGAAAAACTCCATCATTAGACAGTAAAAGCATCCTATAGATTTAAGAACACATTATTTTTCAATATAAATCAAAAGGCACATTGCTTATGACAAACAATCACTCACATGCGGTAAAAATATTACTCGTTTAAATTCGCTCATTTCCATTATAGCTTGGCAAGTATTTACCATTTTATTTAAGTGTTTAAGAAATTGTTGTCTATAGTTGCTGCTGAGTCAGTAAGCTTTCCAGTTTTTAATATTCACAGAAGGTGTGTATGAACCAGCGCTCTATCGATTGACCTCTTTTTTTACGGACAGAAATCAAGTACTATAAAAGTGGGTATAAGGTGCTGCTTTGGTAGTGGTACCAGTAGGTATGGATATTTCATTTATAGCATGGTGGAGCGTTGAGATACATGTTTTATTCTTACATTATTTCTAGAGATTCTAGAGGTAGAGTTTGCATTTTGAGGTGACAGATTTTGTATATGAGCTTTCCAGTTTTTCCCCAAATATAAAATGTTAGCAACGTGTCACTGAGCATGCGTCTCACAAAGTGCTTTTTTGCACGTATTTCGGTTGACTTGGAATTTCTACAATGAACAAATATTTTAGTTTTACACAGTAAATTTACACAGAAAGTTTATTTAGATAAAAAAAAGGTACGGCTATTCATCATGAGGCATCATAAAGCGACAGGCAGCGGGCAGCCAATGAAAAAGATGGCGCACGCTTGCATGAACTAATAAATAGAGGGCACATGCTAGCGTACAGCCAATGTATAGAGCCAGGGCCTGGCCATGACATGTGTTGCCTGGGTCCAAAGATGAACTTCTGCTGCCCCCCTCAAACTATTCCCACCAATACACGCACATGCATATCACAGAGCTCCACAGTAATAAAATTCAGAGCAATGTGCTATTATGAATGAGTGTGTATCAGAGCTGCACAGCAATAAAACTTACAGCAATGTGCGGTGTGTATGCGCGTATCACAGAGCTCAACAGTGCAGTATCATTTTCACTTTTATAATTGAAGAGTGAAAAATAGTGCTGCATTAGGAAAAATTAAAAAAGAAGGAATTTTATATTATTTATTTTAAATGAAACCTGGTTTTGAATGGTATTGTTGGAAAGGCCAATGACACATAAACTGACTCTCTAATTACTATGGATCAGAGATACAGGGGTCCAATAGGGAATTGCCAGCCCAGCAGGTGGGGGTCCCACATATGACGTCATCCCGCCCATGTGTGATGACGTCAGTGGGCTAGGATAGGTCCCGCAGGTGGAGCTGACATCTAAGATTTCAGCCCTAGGCTGGTGAATTCCGGGATGGCCCCGATCAGCTGAACTTCCACCATGGGCTGCAGATGTCCTCCACATCTTAGAGGAGGAGCATCTGCCCAACTGGTAGGTGCCGGTACTGAGTACCGGTGTGTCCAGGTAAAAAAAAGCCCTGGTTTTACAGAAAATACACCAATACCTTTCGTCAAGTAGTGTCATTAGAATTATAGAACGTGTCCTAAAGAGCAGTGTCTTTATACGTCAAGGTGGTCGCAGTCATCACTAGTGAATGAGGGCATACTGGATGCACTTTGTCAGAGCAATCAAGGAGAACTTCTCCCTGTCACTTACACCACAGCAATGCACGAAATTAAATGTTTGATCAGGATGTCTTCCCTAGAGGTTAAAGTAAAATGGTTCAAAAAAAGTATACATGTATACGACAGTGTATCATACTGTATCCAGTTTTACGGGAATATATATGCATGAGGTCCAACTATATACAGTATGTGTATGGGTGTGAGTATTTGTAAATAAGTACTGTTGTTGACCCAAGAAGGTGTCCTTCCTGGGTCCACATGCAAAATGCCTCAAAACTCACCCTATCATACCACTGAGTCTCAACACAATGGGGTCCTACATCGTCCTGGAATAGATGACACAAGTGATATTGGCTTGTGGCATTAAAAGGAAAGAGCTTAAACGCACAAAACACTGATAGCAGTCAGAGTTTAATAGCTCACCCAATAACACTAACACCACATTTGGAATAGTGCCCCCTAATGTGACAAATAGAAACTTAAGATTTGGGTGGGGTGATGATTGAATTCATATAATAGATGTTCTATGTTCCCTGCAACTGTCACTTGCCTTAGGACAGTCAAGTTGATTGACTGTGAAAGCCATTTGTACTAGCCCTGAAAGAACACAGCAATAGAGCATTATGTACATTCCTGCTACAGAAATGGTATGTGCTCTCAATATAACAAAGGGTGAATTTGTATACTGTTAATACATCAAAATTCTTTACAATAAAGGTTTAGCCGCAATTGCAGTGTTCCTAATGCGTTTGAATACCGAGACTTAGCATTACAGAATTATTATTTTTCTTTTACAATACACTGTTATATGGATTTTTTTTCCATTATTTATTGCTGAAGGACTTAGGCCTTCACAGCTACATATTGTCATCTTAGTTCACTAGATGTTAAATTGATAATTTTTGTTAAGGAAGTATTAAACTGCCTGGCCAAAAGAAGTCACAGTCTAAGGCCCATATCCGATGAGCGCACTGATCACGTCCGTGTTGCCGCACATTTGTACGTCCGTTATAGCATATAATTATGACCAATGGAGCCCCACACACGAAGTACGTCCGCACCGAACTGCGGACGCACAACGGATGCGGCAAAAGGACGCAAGTTAGGCAAGAACGTAAATAAGTTAGAACGGACGAGCGGAGTGCGCCACGTCCGCAACGTCCGCATAGCTTTGTGTGTGAGTGATGGAACGTAGTCAGACGGACTGCATTTATACGTCCAGCATTTTTGACGGACAAAATGGTTTTTCATATTAATTTTATTTCCCATCTACATCAGTCACAAAAACGGACCGTGTGGCCACTATATTGTCGTCAGTCAGAAAGTACGTCCGTTGTGCACAGATGTACAGTCCGCACAGAATGCGTTCATCTGACCCTAGCCTAAAACATTTCGTTGGGCCACCTTCTGCTTGATTACGGCACACATTCGTCGTGGCATCATTTCGTTAAGCTTTTGCAATGTCATAACATTTATTTCCATCCAGAGTGGCATTCATTTGTTGCTAAGAACTTGTGTTGATGACGGAAGGCCAATGCATAAAGTTTTCTCCAGCACATCAAAGAAAATCAATGGGGTTAAGGCTTGGACTGTGTGGTGGTCAATCCATGAGTGTGGGGTAATCCCACTAAATGATGAAATTAAGCAATAGGGTTGGTCTACGAAGAGAGTACTTATTCAGAGGTAATCACATAGAGATAAACAATATATGTCACACAGACTCACACTTATCTAACCATAAACCACCATAGATAACACAAATTATATATGTATATATACCACCAACCCAAAGTAATGACCAGCTATCCCCTGTCTAAGCAATCTATGTTTATCAACCCAATATCCAAGATCTCACCCCCAGTGGTGTATTTAGGTTTTGTGCTGCCCTAGGCCTGACTAAACTCGTCCACCCCTAATTTAAATTTGACGCACCCCTTCCTGTCAAGGGCACACACCTCTTCCAGGTTAATCCCCACCCTTCCTCTTTAAGCTCCACCTTTTCCTCTTAGAGCTCCGCCTTTTCCTCTCTTTATATTAAAAGTGGATAACAAGTGCCTACTTGTATATTTTGTATACCATTTCAAATGTATCTATTGAGATAAAGAAAATTATGAAATGTTTAAATTCAAGCATTTTTACAAAGAACAGCCACGCATGTCAAGTAAACGGGATCACAGCCGCTCTAATTGGTTGAACAATAAAATCCACAGAAACGTGCACTGCATATGAGCGTATCACAGAGCTGCACAGCAATAAAAACCCCAGAAATGGGCACTGTGTATGAGCATATCAGAGCTGCACAGCAATATAACCCACAGAAATGTGCAGTGTGTATGAGCATATCACAGAACTGCACAGCAATAAAACTCACAGTAATGTGCAGTGTGTATGAGCGTATCCCAGAGCTCCAGGGCAATAAAACTCACAGTAATATGCAGTGTGTATCACAGAATCCACAGCAATAAAACTCCCAGCAATGCAATGTTTGGTGTGTGTCAGCGTATCAGAATCCACAGCAATTAAACTCCCAGCAATGCAATGTGCGGTGTGTATGAGTGCATCAGAATTCACAGCAATAAAACTCACAGCAATGCAATGTGTGGTGTGCAGCGTATCAGAATCCACAGCAATAAAACTCCCAGCAATGCAATGTGCGGTGTGTATGAGTGCATCAGAATCCACTGCAGTGAAACTCCCAGCAAACCGAGTGTATATGAGCACACAGCAATTATGCTGTGGAGCCATCTTGTCAGCAGTGGGGTGCCACTGTCAGAGGGTGCACTGTAGCTTTGATTCCCTTCCCGGTGGGTGTTCAGTCCAGAATAGAGTCTGTGTTAACGAAAGGGCGGGCAGCTGCGCGTGTGCGTTTCACGTGGTTCAGCCAGTCATGTGGTACTGAGACTCAGAGAAATGGCAGTGACATGCCCTGATGTTCGGTGGTTTCAATCAGCAGGTTTATTCAGGCGAACCCCATAGGTTTCAATGTTAAAAATATTCCCGTTTTTATGCAATATCTAATAAATCATTTATTATTTTAATCTGCAGTAAAAAGTCTTTACTTGATTTTTTTTAGTACCTTTTAGTCATTTTTCAGATTTTTTTGGGCAAAATTCCCCCCTCCTTTTTTTTAATAGCAGTTTTAAAAGTGCTGGAGTGCTGGGAAAAGCCACCACAAAGCCGCCAAAGAAAAAAAAAAGCTGTGGAACTGCCGATATGATCGGATCCGATCATTTCAGAGGGTCAGGCGTATTATCGAATCGGCATGAATGTATCAGAAAATATTGGATCCGATCTGATGCAGTTCATTATCGGATTGGGTCCGATCTGATGATCCGCTGAACCAGAAATGAAAAAGCCGATGATCTGCCAAATACAGCGCCGACCAGTCGCAGAAAAATAATAAAATGTTTGAAAGTGGCAAAATTGAAACGCTGTTTTTTAAAAAAAATACTGAACAAAAATGTCTGGAATTAACACATAAGGTCCTATGAATGATAATAAAAAGGTCTGTTACAGAAAAAGAAAAAAACACTATTTAAAAAAAAAAAAGGGAAAAAGAATTTTCCGAAAAAATCCTGAAAAATGCCTGAAAGATATTAAAAAAAAAATCAATAAATAAAGAGACTTTTACTAGACATGTGCAGTCGTTTTAGTACTAAAACGATTTAGTCAGAATTTTGGGATAATTTAGTTTTAGTATGACTCAAGAGATGCGAAACTGCTCAGTACAAAAAACGAAAGAAACTAAAATAAAATGCACTACATTTTAGTTTCAGTCCTTTTTGTGATATTACATTGATAAGTGAAGGAGACCAGCATTGAAGAGCGCAACATCGCAAAGCTACAGAAAAGGTTTGTATGCGTAATCCTTCCCAACACCGATTCGAAACTCAGTCAGTGATAGAGCTCCAGAATACTCACTCGCAGCACAGACAGCCAGCACAGGAGAGGAAACCTTTACTTAACACTTGCATGTCTATGAGGCAGACAAGATAATAAAAGCAGCTGGAGAAGGAAAACATTCAAATAAATCACACTGAAAGCTAATGACAGAGGAGGGCTGGATAGTAAAAACCCCTTTATAACAAGCAGCGCTGGGAGAAGAGAGGGACTTTATAAAACGTGTTATCTCCCCTCCCGCTCTGCATAATAGGGGCTTAGGTCTGATACATTTTATATTATCCAGGAGCACTATCCCCCTTTCCTCATCTATAATACACGTTTTATATGAAGTCCCTCTCCTCTCCCAGTGCTGCTTGTTATAAAGTTTTTTTTTACGTCTGATACATTAGTATCCACCTCTCACAGTTAGGCTAGGGTCAAACGAAAGCATTTTTACACGCGAACGTAAAAAAGTGCGTCCGAACGAATTGACGTATTTTTTCACGGAGTGCGCGAAAACGGTCATACGATGCACATTTTTCGTGCGTGATTTTTTCGGATCGTCAATAAAACTCTTTTTGCGTCTGGACGTTATGTAGGCTGGACATTAGCAGTGTCTGACATCTCCTAATCACGCAAACACGCCGCTATGCCGCAGCAGCGCACTCAGTACGTCAGTACTAGCGGTTCGGCGTTCTCGAAAAAATGCATTCGTTTTCCACTTGCGTTGCGCGGCCGGACTTTCGTGCGACCGTACTTCGTATATTGGCCGTCATTGCCCGTCATTTGCTGCTAGTGCGGCCGTAATTATGTGCGCCAGAACGCACGTTAAAAGTGCGCTGGTCTGACCCCAGCCTTACTCTGTCATTATGAGCCTTCAGTGTGATTTATTTGAATGTTTTCCCTGGATTTAAAGCGCTTTATTTTATTATAAAAATAAATTTGCACCAGTCATCTCTTCTCGGAGCTTTCAGACTGATTTACGTTAATATTTTCCCTCTCCCCTGCTTTTATATTCCTGTCTGTCTCCCCCATAGAGATACAAAGTTTAAGTAAAATTTCTCACTCCTGTGCTGGATAAGCATTGCATTCCGAAGTTCTGCACCCTCCACATGCCAATGCAGTAGGATGTTCTATACAGAGAGGGGCATTAATTAATGCAGGAGGATGTTCTATACATTATACAGAGAGAGGTATTAATGCAGGAGGATGTTATATACATTATACAGAGAAAGGTATAAATTGAGGAGGATATTCTATACAGAGAGGGACATTAATTCAGGAGGATGTTCTATACATTATACAGAGAGGGGTATTAATTAATACAGGTGGATGTTGTATACATTATACAGAGAGGGGTATTAATTAATGCAGAAGGATGTTCTATACATTATACAGAGAGGAGCCTTTTTTTAGCCCTTTAAATCCAGTGGCTGTGAGCGCTGAGATCGGCAGCTTGTTATATTATCTCTCAGTACAATGTATCAGGCTCAGCTGTTACAGTAACTGACTGTAACAGCGCTCAGCGTTTCAGTAAAACAAGTAAATAATATTGTTCTAACCGTTTTACGGAAACTCTGAGCGCTGTGATGAGCAGCAGTCAGTTACTGTAACAGCTTTGCCTGACAGATTGTGCTGAGAGTGAGAGATACTGTAACAATCAGCAATCTCAGCCCTCTGAGGAGCCACTACAATAGTAATTGTATCCACTGGTTTTCGGATGAATGAAATTAGTTTTCATACTAAAGAACTGAAAACTAATTTCTTTAGCAACTAAATAAATTGCATTTTAGGACTAATCCATTAGTTCAAAACAAAATGTTGTGCTGTGCACATGTCTACTTTTTAGTGCAGAATAAAATAATAAATGGTTTATTAAATATTGGGTAAAAAGTAAAAACAAAAATATTTTTAACATTGAAGACTATTGGATTCGCCTGAATAAACCTGCCGAATGAAACCAACGAACATTGGGACAGTTCTCTGACATTTCCCTGCTGTTCGGTGTTCTGTGAATAGATTAACCATTGCTTCTCTATGGGGATTTTACTGCCGCCAAACAGGCACTGTATTTGCAGGCAGTTCGCCAAAATATGGTGAACTGTCTACTTTCTGAATAGGCGAATGGCCACGAAAATAGCACTGTACGGGGAAATTCACTATTCGGTGCCATTTCGGGGCCAGATTGGCTCTCTTTGAATAACACTGTACACGTATTTTAAAAATGTGCATTTATATTTTATTAAACTTATTTTGTGTCACATGTCAAAGTACACATTTACTGTTTCAGTTTAGATCCTAAAATGACTCCAATTAAAGGATGACTGTGGAACAAGATTCAAGTAGGCTTTTAGGCTAATTTATTCTGTTATTAACGAACAGCCTTTGTATAACCACTCACTTCAAGAAAATATGTTTTTTTGAGTTTAAAAGCCTTTCCCTTTCTACAAATCACCATTTCCTTCAGGATAATGACTTTCGAAACTATGAATGTATGTACAGCGACAAGCTATCTCATCTTCATTTATAAAGATGTGCTATCCTCTGAAAGCCTGAAGCTATCCAGCATAAATGTATCGCCGCAGTGTGAGTGATGGCCCCAGTATTTTAGCAGAGCTTTTCCTGAACATTACATTAGGCTTGCCCAAAAATGTTAGAACCCAATGATAAATACGAAGTCGAAGTTGAAATAGTCAGGGTTATTCAAAGAGAATCGAAAAGTCACCACACGTTCGGTGACGTTTCGTTCTCTTCAATTCGGTGCGATTTGGTGATCCCATTTCGGCGACCCTGCGGTGTATTCAGCAAGCACCACAGGGCCGTCGTAGTGCAGGGAAAAGCCGCTGCAAACCCAACGAACACTCACCGCAAAACCTAGCGAACACTCACTAAAACCCTCAAAAACATCTGGATTAACCCCGCCGGACATGCCGGAGAATCCCGAGCAGCCGCCGATTACAACGCAGAGCAGCCGCCGGAAAAACCTGACACCGCAGACGAATGGAGTAAAAAAAAAGGAAACAGTTTGCTTGAATGTATGAAAAGTGAGACGCTGTTTGCAAAGAGACTACTCAGTGAAAATGTCTGAAATTTACATATAAGATCCAATGAATGATAATAAAAAGGGCTGTTACAGAAAAAAGAAACAACGATTTAAAAAAAAAAGGGAAAAAAAATTGCAAAAAAAAAAAAACAAATGCCTAAAAGATCCTAAAAAATCTGAAAATAAAGAGACTTTTTACTGCAGAATAAAATCATAAATGGTTTATTAGATATTGAATTAAAACGGGAATATTTTTAATATTGAAGCCTATGGGATTCTCCTGAATAAACCTGTTGAATGAAACCACCGTATGGCAGGGTATATTTGGCAACCTTTCTCAGCTGTTTTGTTTTCTCTGAATAGATGAAGCATTGCTTCTCTATGGGGATTTCACTGCCCTCGAACAGGCACCGTATCAGGCAATTCGCCAAAATTTGGCGAACTGCCTGCTCTCTGGATAGCCGAATGGCCAGGAAAGGTAACCATACGCTGAATTTCAGCGTTCGGTTACCTTTCGGTCACAATTTGGAGCTCTTTGAATAACCCTGAGTGTGTCGATTGGCCAAGGACAGATAATTCATCCGGCACATTTTAGCAGGATTTGAGCTGAATCTATGGTAAGGACAATTTCTCTTAGAATTGAGTCTATTGTGGAAAAACAGGCAGAATTAACCCCTTCACTACAAAGCAATTTAAAAAAAACACTGTCAGGATTGAAAATCATTTTAATTAATTATACAGTAAGATATTTTTGGCAATATTCCCAATGTATTTCTTAGTGCAATAACCTATTTAGGAGGCAGATGTTGCCATCTACTGGCAAAACAGAGTTACTACACTTGCAACTGCAGCGCGTGGCTCCATGCTTTCAGTGGGAAATGTCTATTAGAGACTTTCCAAGCTGATTTTA
Source organism: Leptobrachium leishanense (assembly GCA_009667805.1). Lineage (NCBI taxonomy): Eukaryota > Metazoa > Chordata > Amphibia > Anura > Megophryidae > Leptobrachium > Leptobrachium leishanense. The sequence continues at coordinate 31,708,878 of CM019071.1, read as the reverse complement.
AACAGTTTTAGCACCTTCAGCATCATGCTCACATTGCTAAAACTTTAGGGGCACCTTCTGGAGCCCATAAGCAAAAGATATTAGTTTGCAACAAACAAATTTCAGTTGCTTTTGTCCTTCCCAGCTGCAGATCGAGATAACTCGATATCTGGCACCTCCTGGTGCCTTGGAATACCCAAGTTATCATGATCTCGGGAGTGAAAAGGTTAATAATATGTAATTCTATGCTAAGCATTTCACAGGTTTTGTTTTAAAGGTGCTCTCAAAATTCTTTCCATGATGGTTTTGCTCCATACCACATATCTGCTGATCTGATATCTGTATTTTCCTGGCACTGATCCCTTCCTTAACATAATTACCTATGGAATGGGACAATCCCTGAACCTCTGCCATTTAACAACCCTTGCCAATGGTTGGTAAAACACAAGGGCTATTCTCACAGAGGTTGTAGGCCACCTTAAGATATGAGTTATCATTATGTCTGCAGTGTATCCATTTAGATTGCCTTCTTAGAAAAGACATGAATGACCATCTTATCTCATGAATTCGATCTGTTTGGCCGGGAGTACAGAACGCCTGGAGGAGGTGCCAAACATGGCAGCCACCATGCGGTCTTGGTGTGGGGGTGTGTCCCTACGCGCCGGGACCAGGGGGAAGCCATGAGAGTTGCCCACCATCTGGGGGTGTATCTTCTGGTTAGGTAGGATGGAAGGGGCAACCAGGCATTCCTCTGGCCTATGGAGGTGTGGCTGGAGGCTGCGGTCCCTCCCTGTAGGGGTGTGCACCTGACAGGCTCCCTATTTAAACCCCATTCCTCCTCTGATCAGTACCTGGTTGTCTGCTTTCTTAGCTGTCTTCCTGGTTGAGTTTTTTCTATCAGAGACTATCCTATTGTTAAGGACACTTACTGAGGAAGCCGGTAGGCGAAAACGCATTCTTAGTGATCCTTACTGAAGGAGCCGCCACTATAACATAATATGCGCTATAAATCATAAATGATAAATAACTGAAAATTGTTGCAGAATATGTCCTAATTAGAGTATTACGTGCAGGATTTCACATATTAGAAACAGACAAGGCCAAAGCCGGAATGTGCTGCGCTCGGGAGGGCTACTATGTACTATCAACACACACAGAACGAGATAATAGCTGTTACAACCTCAAGGTTATGACGCCCAAGGCTTGGATTCTTAGAAAATGTAGTGTTTTCTCTTCTTAGAATATAAACACGTACGCAAATGTTTTATGCTTATCTACAGAAATGTCTCACGGTGGTATCCGTATATATACAAGTGCATGTTCAAATATTAAACTAGAGGGATTTTGCCATCTGATACCTTGTCTGTGTCTTATTGGTACCATCTCTCTCCCAACGTTGGCAGAGGACTCGTTCGGGGCATAGACACCACCCTAAAGGGCTCTCGAGGAAAAGGGGGTCAATCAAATAACCCATCAATTGGAGGCACTGGCTGAGATGTCCAGGGACCACCTCATCGTCTAGGTAAGAACCTTTTGCGTATCACCTGGCGATGAGACCCCGAGAGACATAGCACGAACTAGAACTAAAGGGGTTACTAAAGTACTAAAGGTATCCGAGTTAGAGTATTGTCAGGGACTGCTTTAAGGGATACAGGGAATTGGTGGTGACATGCCCTGTATGACCCTCTTGAACTTTTAGTCGTATAAGGATATTGTTGAACTCTTTTTCTCTACCCTTCCCCATATTTTCCTTTCAAAACTGTATTTTACGCAATATATGTCTACCTTTTACCGGAAGGTAAGCCGGCAACCTAGTGTATAGAGATATTGTTTTCTTGCTTTTGCTCTTTGCTCATTAAGGTTTACTATATCTATTGTTTTGTACAACCCACATACATATATATATACTTTCCATCCCTCACAACCATGGGTTCTAATTCCACCAAACATAAAACATATGATACCCCACATGTAGGCGAGACATGTAAGGATTACGTAGCACGCGTATCAGGCACTGGTTACTATCTAGTTAATCCCTGGGTTGACAATATGGCTGGCTGGACAGAAACAGTGGGTAGCTGCGACCCATTCCCCAAATTAGGGGATAATAGCCCTTTCCACATGGATATGGTCAAGGGTCTATGCCTTGACGATCAGGAAGTATGGCCATATTACCCCGGAGACCCTAACTGGGATAAAGAATATATGCGCTTAGGAGGTGAACAGTGGCTCCTCGTTGCCAGTCATTGGTACCCCAGGTCTGACAAGATAAAACACCCATCCCCACGGCTTCCAAACAACGCCAATAGACAACACCAATTAGAAAAACATATTCCCAGGTCCGCGACACTCATCCCCAGACCGAAATGGACCTTTACCCAGCCTCCCCTGACATTACCAAAAAACCCACCGCCATACAAACATGCGTACCCCACCCTAACTATGTTCAACGACACAGAGGTGATCGCGGCAGTGAGTACACTAGATGAGGATAACACTTCTAAGGTTGCCCGTATTGAGAAACCCACCTTTAAGACCTTTAATTTAAATACTCCTGATGACGAAGTATCCGAGACCCCCGAGTTGAATATCACAAAAGTCACCACTAGACTACAGTCAGGTACCTCTATCCAAGCCCCAGATAGGTACGATTCATCGAACCCCATAAACCCCACCTGTTCTACCCCATTACGTCCGATCACCATTAACCATGCAAATGCAACACCGGGTAGTCTTTTGGACATGACTGACACCAAAGTAACACATGCACCATTTATGACGGTTGGAGATAAACTGCTAAAAAAGGCTATTGACATCGAGGATATCAATAAGATATTAAAACATTGCCCTAAACCAAGGGAGGCCCCCCTTGGCACTATAAACTACCTAAAGAAGGCATGCAGTGGCCGCAACTACACCCAGGAAGATATGCATCTTATTATAGATGGTATTTTGGAGAAAAATAGTGGGTGGGAGTGGGATGAGGTTCCCACCATTTCTAACATCGTTCATAACCACTCAGCCCCCAACTATCCTCTAAACTGCACTGACGGCATCGCTAATATGTGGGATGAAATTCAAACCCAATTATTAAAGTTATATAAAGCCCGTTCATCTCTCCCAGTCGCAGTAGCATGTAAACAAAAATCAGGTGAAAGCGTGGTTGAATTCTGGCGACGCTTTTGCACCTGCTGGACAGAGGATGCAGGATTGACACCTGAGCCTCCTAGCCTCCTCATCTCTACCTTTATTAATAATCTAGAGCCACATTGCGTGTCCGTTGTGCGACAAGCAGTTTCCTCATGGCCCTCCGACACCCTCAGACAATTCAACACACATATGCATGAGAAAGAAGCAGCAGGTTGTTTTGACATACAACCTCGCAAACCTCATACCACGCATGCCGCACAATTCCACTCAACACCGTATCACACCCAAACCCCCACTCCGGCACCTGCAGCCACCACAAGACCACCCATCGACTACAGTACTATCAAATGTTTCCGCTGCGGCGACACCGGTCACTTCGCCCGACAATGCAAATCCCCTCAGGATAAGGTTGATGCATATCAAACTGCTTATAAGGAGGGTAGGCGCCGCGCTCAATCCCAAACGCCCACAGCCCCACCACCATCCTACCCCCCTCCACCTCCGGCACCCGAGTTCCCCATCACGTGGAACAACCAATGAGACAGCCCGGGAGCTGATACCCTGACTCTACCCCAGCTGACTTCTAGCTGGAGGCATGACCCTATGATAGTGTTACACATTGATGGCCGTCCGGTCTCCTTCCTTGTAGACACAGGTGCCACTACTAGCACCCTCGAGACAACACACTACACAGGGCCATTACAAGAGTCTGCGCCTTCCACGGGCATTAATGGCGTATCAACTGACACATATCTTACTACTCCTCTTTCTCTAGCACTCTCACCTGATGATTGCATTCTACATCACCGCTTCTCCATTATTCCTTCCTGCCCCGTCAGCCTTCTCGGCCGTGATCTCTTATCTATCTTAAAAATCACTATCTCTGTCACTGACTGCGGCCTCTCTGTGGATAGCACAATACTACCTTCTCTTTCTAAAACTCGCCATTTTTTCCTCTCTCCCTCCACTGTACCTACTGAACTTTCCTCACTATCCGACCTATGGTCTCAGGGACCATATGACGCCGGCCTCATCTCCTGCACCCCTTATGTAGCTCATGTCCAACCCAACGCTGCACCAGTTTACCAAAAACAGTACCCTCTGTCCAAAGAAAAGGTTGACGGTATAAGACCCATGATTGAACAGTTCCTAGCTGATGACATTATAACCCCTGTCATCTCTCCCTATAGCACACCCATTAACCCTGTGAAAAAACCCGATGGCACCATGCGTTTTGTCCAGGATTTGCGCGCTGTCAACTCACTGATCATACCCATCGCCCCAATTGTACCAGACGTGGCCACGCTTCTGTCCTCCATTCCCGCGAATGCCTCACATTTCACCGTTATTGATTTAAAAAATGCTTTTTTTAGCATCCCTGTTGACCCAACGACGGCACTCCTTTTTGCTTTCTCTTTCGAGGGTACCCAATACACATGGAAAAGACTCCCTCAGGGCTACGTTGACGCCCCAGTGATCTTTAGCATTGTGCTACGAGCATCACTGACCTCATGGAACCCCAGCCATGGTTCCGTCCTGCTACAGTATGTGGATGATCTGCTACTCTGTAGTCCCTCAGAGGAGGCCGCCCGTGTTGATGGCTTGTCCCTACTACAATGGTTGATGAAATGTGGTCACAAGGTCTCTTTACAAAAATTACAATGGTGTCTCCCACAGGTTGAGTACCTAGGGTTTATCCTCAGGCAGGGGGAACGGAGCATCAGTCAGAAGAGAATCCAGTCTCTTGCGGGCCTGGTCACCCCACAGACCCAGAAGGAAATGCTATCCTTTCTGGGCATGATAAACTACTGCAGACAATGGATCCCTGACTGCTCCTATTACGACAATATTTTACGCCAGTCTACCCTAGGTACCAACCAACGTATTACATGGTCAGAAGAGATGAGACGCGCATATCTCACTCTCCAGCAATCGCTCATGACAAGTCCATCACTCGGCCTCCCTGATTATGCCTTACCGTTTCATTTGTTTTCAAGGGACAACTGTAAAACCATGGCCGGGGTTCTGACCCAAGAACACGGGGGCCGCTTGCGTCCCGTAGCATTTTTTTCCAAAACCATGCCGTTACAGGTCCAGGGTATGCCTTCCTGCCTCCGGTCCCTTGCTGCTTGTGCTATGGCAGTATCGATGTCCACACCACTCACCCTTGGTAACCGAAACCCATTTACACACCTCACACGATGTCCTTTCACTTCTGAAGCAAATCCACACCCAACACATGTCCGCCCAGCGATTGAGCGGCTATGAGGTAACATTACTAACGAATCCCAACCTGCACATTGAATACTCCACCTCTGTCTCTGGCCCTTCTCCTATCCTCAACGCTCTTCTCGGACTCAAGTCTTCCTCTGACACCCTCCCTGCACCACATGACTGCATCTCTAGCATCAACATTGACACCTCCCCACGTCCTGACATGATGAACACACCAGTCCCCTTTGCTGATGTCGTTTTTGTTGATGGCTCTTGCTCTCGCCCAAATGACAATTCCTACCACGCAGGCTACGCTGTAGTCGCACTCCCGGACCGTGTCCTAGAGGCTAAGCCCATCCCTTTCCAATCGGCCCAGGCTGCTGAACTCATTGCCCTCACCCGCGCATGCGAGTTATACCATGACAAACCTGTCACTATTTACACAGACTCGAAATACGCCTACGGCGTTGTCCATGATCATGGGATGATATGGAAAAAGAGAGGATTTGTGGCCACTGATGGTAAGGCCATCTCCCACTCTTCTCTTGTCCAAGATCTGCTCACGGCCCTACTCCTACCCTCCCGTCTGGCAATCCTACACTGCAGGGCACACACACGCGGCAAGGATGACATCTCCCGCGGTAATCACCTTGCTGACACAGCAGCTAAACGCGCAGCAATGACCCAACCAGCCACCCTCCACATGCCAATGCTGAGTCCTCCCTCACTGCCTGAGGTCCACTTATTTACCGAACTTCAGAAATATGCCACCACAGAGGAACTAAAAGACTGGTGTTACCCCACCCTCAACAAAAATATAAAAACAGGGTTGATCACGAAAGAAGGTAAGACATGCATTCCTGCCGCCAGCTCTAGCATATTTATCGATCAATTCCACGGCACTAGCCACTGTAGCATTAAAACCACATTGTCCTTACTCACGGCAGTTTTCTATATAACCGACTGCAAGGCCCTTGTAGCCAATTATGTGTCCCGCTGCCTCACTTGCCTCAGAAACCATCCCAATAATCCACACAAAGTTGCCCACCAGCACCTAGATTACCCCACAACACCCTTCACGCATCTCCAATTGGACTTCACACACATACCAAAAACCACAAACAACCGCCAAGAATACGCCTTAGTTATCGTAGATATGTTCTCTAGATGGCCTGAGGTATTCCCCACCAAAGCAGAAGACGCGAGGACAGTAGTCCGCATCCTAACTAGAGAAATTATTCCTAGATGGGGGGTGCCACTGCAGCTAAACTCCGATAGAGGTACAGCATTCACCTCAAAGGTCAGTGCAGGCCTTACAAAGGCCTTGCATATCGAATGGAAGTACCACATCCCCTGGCACCCACAAAGTTCAGGGGTCGTGGAAAGAATGAACAGAACCATTAAAGATAAAATAAGAAAGGCAACAGGGGGTACCTTTGCCAAGTGGAAACAAATACTCCCCATAATACTTGCAGAAATCAGAATGACCCTAGACATGATATTAGCAGAGAAGGGAGGTGTGTGTAAAATGATTGAAGGGACCGGGACTTGTTGCACCTACATCCCCGATAATCTCGGCCCCAATGGTAAAGTTACTCGCGCCATAAAAAAGTTAACCGAACTCTCCGAAGAAATGAAACGAAACTCAGGAATAGATAACCCCTGGGACCAATATTTTGGCTGGTTCAAAGGCTGGCGCCAAGCCCTCACCCAATTAGCCATAGCCCTCTGCCTGATACTCTTGTGTATAGCCATAGTAGTATATTGCTTAATACCTTGTCTCTCTCGTGCCCTCAAGTCTAGTAACCCTACCTCACACCTTTTTTCTGCCACCCCCCTGTCAAAGAAAATATTTATGCCACCACCACCCCTTCCGAATACGCTGACTATGTAGCTTTACGCAGAAAGCTATATTTTCGCGACCCTGGGCCCCTGTAGGATGTCTTGGATACTGCTCATACAGGACCTCCACGTGATACCCCTACCGTGGAGGCCATCTCCCACTGTATGATGACAGCATCCCCGAGGATATCTCGAGGTGGCAACCCGGATACCCTCACATCCTACAATAAAACCCCTTTTCCCTTAGTGTAAGCACCATTGTATTCATCATGTGTAAATTACACATGGTGAAAAGAGAGGATTGAAGGAGCCGCCACTATAACATAATATGCGCTATAAATCATAAATGATAAATAACTGAAAATTGTTGCAGAATATGTCCTAATTAGAGTATTACGTGCAGGATTTCACATATTAGAAACAGACAAGGCCAAAGCCGGAATGTGCTGCGCTCGGGAGGGCTACTATGTACTATCAACACCACAGAACGAGATAATAGCTGTTACAACCTCAAGGTTATGACGCCCAAGGCTTGGATTCTTAGAAAATGTAGTGTTTTCTCTTCTTAGAATATAAACACGTACGCAAATGTTTTATGCTTATCTACAGAAATGTCTCACGGTGGTATCCGTATATATACAAGTGCATGTTCAAATATTAAACTAGAGGGATTTTGCCATCTGATACCTTGTCTGTGTCTTATTGGTACCATCTCTCTCCCAACGTTGGCAGAGGACTCGTTCGGGGCATAGACACCACCCTAAAGGGCTCTCGAGGAAAAGGGGGTCAATCAAATTAACCCATCACTTACCTAAGATTGTTCACTATTTTTTATGCTTTTATGCATTTTTATTGCCTTGCCATATGGCTTGTTTTTTATTGAAATAAATTAGTTTATACCACTAGAAACCTGCTCTGCTGCTTATTTATTAAAAAAAAAATTAAAAAAAGTTTTCCTTTTTCCTGCTCCTAAGTACCGTATGCACTAGGAATATCTTCTCGCTATCCAGGAATTTATGCAACTATCCTGTATTCGACCGGAAGAATCCAACACCGAAAAGGAGGAATAAGAATTCATAACAACTTGAAATATAAGTATTACTTTTATTCTATTTCAGAGCGCTTTCTTTACACATTTACACTTCTTTCGCAAAATTGCTGCTATATAAAATGTATTTGAAATAATATACTAAGTTACTGCTTAGGTGCGCCTGGAATACCTTTTGCTTTTCTTGTTCTGTTGTGTCCTTGGAGGTGTGTGGACACTTTGTATTCTACCACGGCGGTACCCCTTTCTAACGTTTATTTAATTAATATATACTTAAAGCACATAGAAGCGCTGCCTCCACATTCACACTATTTAAACAGCTAATTAATGCCATAAAATAATGCATCCATGCTAATAAATGATGCACTGCACCAATTATTGCACTGTTTTAAGTAAAATGTAAATTCTTCACTATTTATCACTTTTTCACAAGTGGTGTAGTTTATTAGAAAATAACACAGGGTCACATTACAATTGACGCGCTAAAACGGGGACGCTAGGGAGAAAAACCTGCACCTGCAGGTTTTTCTTTTGCGTCCCGTTTTACCACGATATTACAATGCAGGTGCTTAAAAAGCTGCCTGCATGGTTATCGGGCGCTAAGCCCCAGGATGCACGCAGTAGCACTAAGCGCCGCCGCACGCACCTCCTCCATGGTGTCCATAAGACTCCACTGAGGCAGACGGCGCCGGTCAAATGACCTGCCAGATCTCGCCTTACGAGATCCGACAGGTCGGCGCAGTGATCTGCAGGGGGAGACTGGGGGACTTTTATATATACTGTATACTAGTACTGTATACTACATATACTGTAGTTCCACATAAAGGAATACCATTCATGATATCGAATTGTGTTTTATTATGTTGTATCGAATTTTACAAAGCATGTCACATTGTGTTCTGAACAAAAATACTAAACCTCAACATAAACAACATGACAACACGTAGTGTGCGCAAACAAAAAGCTAATACATTTCCTTTTAAAAAAGTCATTGGGATATTTTTCTTAATTTAAATTCTTCTGTAGAGAGCCTTGTACTTGTATATAGTCCTTGGGGAAAAAATAAGTTATTTTTTTGTTGGCAGGATTTCAGAAAGGTACTTTGCCTACATGATTAATGGGTGTCCTGGATGTCTTTTGTTCAGAGATCCGCTACTTTACTTAACAATATTAGCAATTTAAGGGTCACTGCCCTTTGTGTGAACAGCTTTCAAACAGCACTGAGTAGATACAAACTGATTTTCAAAGTAATATGCATGCACAGTCTTTCCTACACATTGTCCGTACGGCCCTTGCACCCACATTATGAAAGATGTTATTTGCCGTTATGTGTATTTGCAGCAGAGTTTCTGTAATCAGCATTGTCTCGGAAATACTCACAATATATAAAGATTGCAAGACATCCCATCCATGTTGGGGGATTTGTGACTCATAGCGAGACAGGATTATTATTTAATAAGCTTAACCCCTTCACTGCTGTGATTGTGTATACACAATCAGCAATAGCAGGCACAGCAGCCTGAGATCGCGTTAACGCGACCTGTAGCTATGCCGTATCATTGCAAA